>CATIUR010000005.1:24941678-27341678 GCA_949592205.1 Helichrysum umbraculigerum | reverse complement strand
GGTGCCATTTATGGCATTGCACAGATATGTATAAGCCTATTAAAGCAACTTAATTGGTAGGTTGGTCCACATTGAATAAGACGGACAGTGACCAAAGACCATGACCATTGATCGGGGTAAAAACTCAAAACTCACGAGGTAAAACTTGAAGGTAAATATGTTAATTTCGTTTTGCCGTAAGAAAAAAATGATGATTTATATACGTTGAATATAATGTCTTCTTCTGAGGTGGATTTAAGCATATACGGAGTACAACCTTTTTGAAATATTATTATACAAAAAAAAAATAAAAAAATAAAATAAAAATCGAATCGAATAACTTATAATATACGTAGTGTTTGGGGGACATCATATTGATGTGACTCGTTCGAAACTATACCAAACCCTTCTTTTATTCCGTTACCAACCTTTAAACTCGTGTATATATACGAATAAAGTAGAATAAATACATAAATGATAAGATCAAATCTATATTGTTTATATTAAAATGCGTACAAATTTTTGTATGTCATTACTTATCATATTTAAGTTAATCTTCTTTGTAATTGTGTAAATAAGAAAGGACACTTAATTAACTCAACGTAAAATATCAAAAGGTAAATCCTATCATCCGAATAATATTATAATATATTTTTACATATAAGTAAAGAAAGGATAACGTAAAATATTATCTCAATATATTAAGGATTCAGGAAGGAATCTCAACTTAACGTAGTGCTCGGGCATGATGATAAGATAGTTTACGATTTTAACTTAACGTAAAATACATGACTTTTTTTATTTATTTATTTAAGTAAAAAGTTACTCGTATTTACAGAGAAGTAGTGGAATATATATAAAGATCTGATTAAATAAAATGATTTGATTGGTTAATAGGAGTTTAATACTTATTTTATAATATTAATATTAATATTAATTAATAATATTCATTTTTGAAGTTGTTATAATTGGTCTGAAATAAACCATGTAAGGTCGCAAAAATATAAATAAAAAAAGGACACAATGGTCTAGGGGCATATATGTCATTGGATACATGGCAATGTATGTTTGCTTTCAGGGTCAGTGTAAACTGTAAAATATCTCAATATGATCTCATATTAAAACTCTATTTTTCTTTTTTCTTTTTCTTTTAGAAAATCAGAAAATTTTATTAATAAAATCAAGTAGATACAGTAGCTTACACATATATATACATCTATTTTTCTTTTTGTCTATTACACTTCCTAAAATAAATGGACTTGTAACTACTACTAATCATATCTTTAATGTGACTCCGCCCCAAACGTCTATGATATATGGGTCCATAACTTCGATCTATATGTAAATGTATACGTACGACATATTATGGGTATACAACCGAACACGATATGTAGGTTGTAGCCTTGTATGTCTTGTTATTCATTCACTAATATTATAATAGTATAATATTATAATTTAATCAAGAGAAATAAACAAAGCAATTTCCAGCTGTGATGTTGGTTGGATACATAGTAGAGGTCTTGTCATTTGTGAATAAAAATATTAGGTGTTTGTTGACATAAATTAATTAAAAATTAAGAAAAAAATATGTAAAATTATCGACAAAATGAACTCTAATAATACTATATCTTACTTTTTATGATAGATACATGTTTAAACTGTACTTGTAATTTATATTGTTTTAATCGTATATATATATATATTATACAAGAAGATGGGTTATTGACTTGTTGCAATGAAAAATAAGACCCTTAGTTAAGAGGTCAATTTATTTTTTATTAAAAATTAATTAATTAATCACATTATAAGACGATAAAATCAATACAAGAAACCAAGGGCAGAGCTCCCTGCTGCCCCTCAAAAATTTTGAAATTACGTAGAAATGTTTTTTTTTTAAGATATTAACGACAATTTTAAAATTTTGTTCCCTCAAAACTATAAAAAATAGTAGAATAATTTTGTTTTCGCCCCCTCTGTGTAAATTTTCTAGCTCCGCGCTGTAAGAAACCTTAAAACAAAAATTCTTGTAAATTTAATGAACAGTGGGGAATTAACTTTTGACTATCCTCTTAAGTGACATGTAATAATTAATAAATGATTAAATGATGCTACATTTGACCACTACAATAATTTGATTTGTTCTCAAAATATGGATAATTTCATTTTTTTTTTTTTGAAAGGCTAACAGAAATCGCTTAGGTACTCCGTACGGGGAGACCTAATGGCTAAGTCTTCATATACTGGCCCAATCCAGCCGTACGGAGCCCTTAAGCGCCTCAAGTTACTCCAAATCTGGAAAAAACCCACTAATCCGTCCGCCCGAAGGCACGACAACAAATTAATGGTAATTATCATTATCAATCAAGTATATGATTATAACTTTATAAGGTTAATTAAACGCTTATATCATAACGTAGACTAACTTTAATTAAAGTTCATACTTAAGTAGCATAATTATGGTATGTTAGATAGGGGTGTTCAAATGGATGGATCGGTTCAAAACCAATCCGTATACATGAATCCAAATGGATTATGGTTTCGAAAATATGAATCCGATCCGTCCAAACAAATTCAAAAACCGAACCAATCCATCCGAATTACTATTTGGATGGATTGGTTTGGTTTTTGAATATCCAAACACATACATAAATATTTACAATATCTACTAAAAATATGTTAGTTATTATAATAAACTTATACAGAATGAATGGTTCTCATTTGAACCTCCGGGTACATATACATGTGTGTGTAATATAATAGTAAAATGCAAAACGAAACTATAAATTACCTACATATATAAGTAAATAATTTTATATACTATAAACTACCTATTATATTTAGATATTTATAGAATATTAATAAGTTAGTAAACTATTTTGTATGTGCATGTATACATATAATGTTTGAAAAATAAATATTTATTTGTTATTTGTTTTTTTTTTTTGGATAATCCGGTTTGTAATTTACTAACCAAAACCAATCCGTGATCAAAAATAATAAGTTTGGTTTTGATCCGAGCCGATCCAAAAATCCAATTATCTAAACCATATGATCCGATCCGAATTATCTAATTGGATAATCCGGTTTCATCCGAACTGTCAAACAACCCTAATATTAGAATATCACTAAAAGTAGAATATTAACAAATGTTTCTCCCCTTTTGAAATCAAGTTAAATTAAATAGTCAACTCTTAAGCCATCTAATTTGAATATATATTTTATATATTTGTTTACCATTTAATTTGTCAAATAATTTGATCGTGACCTTATAAAATATTCATCACAATTTGTAAAATAGTCTTCTTCAAAAACGTTCACGCTACGTCACTACGTCAGTGATTAAAATCTCATCAACAAAATAATTTTATACTATCAAAGTTTCGAGTAGTTGTATAAATGATGGTAAACAACTATAATTTCGTCATCTCTACGTTTAAAAGTAACACAATTAACCGAAAGATGATGAAAGTAAAAATTAACTAACCGTGTTAACGACAGCGCTCTTAACCGTTTTCATGTCATCGAGGTTAAACTTAGCAGTCGCAAGTTTCCTCGGCCACATCTCCACCCCAGCTCCGCCTCGAACCGCCGTCTCCTTATCCCGAACCCACAAAATCCTCAGACCAAACTCAAATATATAAACCAACGTAAACCACAACATTTTCAACACCTTCCATAACCTCAATCCAAGACTCTCCCCACCACCATTACTTTTAGAACCACGCAATGTCTCAACCTCAGGCACTTTATCAGCATCGTCAACTTTTCGACACATAGTCAACATCAACGACAAAAGAGACACACCATCACCAAGCGCGTGATGCAAACGTATCACAACACATTTATATGCTGCTAAAATATGTACCTCCCATAAAGGTTTATCATTACTTAAAGGACACGAAACTGTTAGGTCAGCCAAATAGTCGTTTACCGCCGTTTCATCAGAAACATCCCCGGTAGCGATGCTATCGGGGATGTACATTACATGGCGGTCAATATCTAGTTCAATTTTTTTCCAACGTTCAAGGCCGTGTCTGTCTTTGATTAGAAGGCTAGTGAACCTAGGGTGTTTGATGAGGAGAGAATTAGAGATGACTGAACGTGCAGTGTCGATGCTGACTGGGCGGTCAAGTCCGAGGACACAGTTGATGATTTGTTGTGTCGCGGGTTGTACGAATAACCGGCCGGCTGGTGTTAGTGGTTCGTTTAATTCGGTAGCCATTTTTGTTGGGAGAGATGGAATGAAGAGTTAAATGTGGGAATCTAACTATAAGTACGTGGTTCAGAGTATCAGACTTGTTTGAATACGATGTACAGGTTCCTTGTTGTGTTATGTTACTTCAGCATAAATACCAGTGGTACCAAATAAACTACATGTCCACATTATGACAAAGAATTTTATACTGATTTTTATTATGCATCATTTAATATGATGGTTATTCGTTAGCGGTTAGGTGTGTTAATTATGTGGTTTTTAAATTGAGAATCTTTATTTAATCAATGGGCTAGATCCATTCGTGTTTTAAATTAATTTCCTATTTTTATTTCTTTGGATTCAGTCAATGGGTTCGGCCTTCTTAAAGATAATTAATTCTTTTGGTGCTGCTTTACTTTGTTGATTAACTCATACGCCACTATATATTAGTATCTGACTAGTTTATGGACCTGTGAAAACACGGGTTTGTTACATATTCTATTTTTTGATATATTTTATTATATGTACAATGTTCTTAGCAGTGATGAGGTTAGTAACTTTATATTACAATGCTAAGAACATTATAATGTTCTTACCAGAACTGTTATGTGTCACCGAGGTTAGTGACTTTATATTACAATGCTAAGGACATTATAATGTTCTTACCAGAACTGTTATGTGTCACCATAAACCATCTATTAGAAAGCGATGAAATAATTATATTCAACCACACCATGGACTCATAGGTCCCGTAAAAAATCTTTAACAGCAAATCATGCGTATGAAATTGTAATAACAATATTAGTATCGTCTTACATAGTTAGTACTGTAAGTAGTAATTATAAGTAATTGTACATGTTAGTACTGTCTAGCAAAACACTTAGTGAATTATTGTAATGTAAGCAGTTAGTACTGCCTAAGAATTATCACTTTTAGTACTGCTTATGTTATTTTCATATGTCGGCTAGTTTGTTAGAGTTGATAGTTTGCTGAACAGAACTTACGTGTTCTAAAAAAAAATTACTATAAAAGAACAATGGAAGTAATAAACCCAAAACAACTCATTGCCAATATGGTTGTAGTTTGGTCTGCTGCAGATAACAATAATACAAATCGACACATTCATAAATATCTTAATTAAAATTCTCACCTTTAACTTATTTATTATTATAAAATAATTGTAGTACCACACACATTTACAAAAGCATTTGATCTGTATGCTTTTTCTTTGAAAACTCATTGACCAATTCATCAAACACCTTTAGTTCCACCGTCCAACTTTGTATCTTCAAGTTCCACCACTGTAAAACACCTTAATCAACAAACAACACAAGAACAAAAAATACATTAAGAGTATCTCCAATGTAAACTAACAAAACAACCACACTACATATAAGAAGCATAGAACCAAACTGATTTTTGCAAAAATAATTTAAAGCCATTAAAAATAAACAAATGAAGGAGAAAAGAATAAGGACACAGAGAAGTAGAAAGTTAGCATGTACCTAAAACTTGTATTAATCAAATGGTTCCAACCTTCATCATTTTCATCTTTGATGCATCCATCTTTTTAGAATCATCCTATGATTATTTAAATGAAATTAATTTCAATAGAACATAGAACAATTCCATTTAAATGAAATTAAAATCATCCACTTTTACCTCCCAAAAGACATTGTCGAAGGGTTGCAGACAATTCCATTGACAATTTTCATCCATTGACAATTTTCACCCCCTCTCGTCTATATATACATAAAATAGGTAGCAAAATGTAAGCTTATAATAATAATAATAATAATAATAATAATAATAAAATTATAAAATTAGAAGAAAATACTCTTGTAATTAACTATTTCAACAATCTCTGCATAAAAAAATGTACTCATTCGAGTCAAGTATATAAACCAAATCTCACACAAATATATGGACAAATAAGCATAAGGTGTTTACGATTGTAAACCTCGGATGCGGGTGCTGCTGTGGGACTACAATCACTAAATGTGGAAACTTTTCCTTTGTTGGGCGCTGAGGAACTTGGTCTTCCTAGCTCGGCCTGCAATCGAACAAGGACATATAGATCATGCAACATTCATTATTAAGACGGGTCCTTATGGCATCGGTGGGCGTCGGTTGGGACCGACGGGACCGACGCCATAGGCACGGCCCGTCGGTCTATGTGCGTCGGTTGGCCTCGTCGGGAGAGCGACGGAAGAGAGAGGGTGGGTGTGGGTCCCAAATTTTGACGCGAGCAGTTTCCATAAAAAAAAAAATTAAAAAAATTTGAAATTTTGTGAGGAACGGGCAAAAAAAAAAAACATTTAATTTTTATATTTTTTTTACTTTTTACACACTATAAATTCAAACCAAATCCAACCAATTTTTCAACCCATTCACTCTCCAACTTTTTAAATATTCCACTACTTTATATAATTTATACTTCCAATTCACCACTTTCAACCTACTTTCCACAACATTTACACCCCAATTCACCACTTTTATATACAATTTCACAACTTTTATATACAATTTCTTCAACTTCTTCAATCACCACTTTCAACTTCTACCACTTTTATATACCAAAAAATGAGGCCAACTCAACAATCTACCGCCGACGATATGTGGAACAACCTTATCAACAACCCGCTTCCGAATCCAACTTCACCAACATCCACTTTTTCGGCTCAATCGAGCAACTCATCACCTAGCCAACCCCCTGGTTTTGCAACATACGTAAGCCCACCCGGTCCATACCATAGTCCATCCGCACCATACCAAACTTATCAAACCTACCCAACGTATCATCATTATTCACCAACAATCCCATATCACCAATCTCCCGTGGCGTTCGGAAACCCACACTACATGCACCAACCTCATCCTTTAGCTTTCAACAAATATCCACCAACACCAATTAGCCTCCCACAATTCGGAAACATCAACACTCCGCCTCGAGCCGAACCCGAACCCGAACCCGAACCCGAACCCGAAATCCAACCCGAACCCGAAACCCAAACCGAACCCGAACCCGAGCCGGCTCCAAAGAGAGGAAGATCTAAAGGAAAATCCGTGTCCACTGCCTCAACCCGGGTGCAAGTAAAATGGACCGATGAGGAGGCGGTTATCTTGGCCCAACGATGGATCCACCGGTCTGAAAAAGACAAAAAAGGCAAGGCACAAGCTGGAGAAGTTTTCTGGAGAAAAGTTCATGAGGACTACAACTCGGTGGCTCCCCAAACCCGTTCCGTGAGCCAACTTCAAGGCAAATGAAACAAGATTCGTTCGGATTGCAAGATCTTCATTGGAATTTACAAAGAGGTTACAAATCCTCGTCCGAGCGGTGCCAAAGAAGATGACATTGTGAAAGCATGTCATAAGAGGTTCAAGGACCGAATGGGAAGAGATTTCATATATGAAAGTTGTTGGGACGTAGTCAAGGATCATCCAAAATTTCTGGCATCGTTTGGTGTTATGAGCAACCGAGAAATTCCATCCTGTGACACCCCCAAGTTTAATGATTTGCGGAAGCTTGATTTGGGTGTCACTAATCAATATACAAAGCACATAAGATATAATGAACGACCACTATATGCGTCGTTTTAAACTTGTATAGATAAAGTAAATGTTTACATCAAAATATAGTTACATTAGCTCGATTCCTGAAATTGAGAGATTACATAGCATAATTACTTTTACAAAATATAATAATGCAGTCCAATCTCTAGTTGTATGTATGCTGACTCGAGCTAATATTTCTTGCTTGTGCAGCCAACCTACTGCTGGGTACCTGTGATAAATACTAAAATGGGTCAGCGAAAACGCTGGTGAGCTCACAGGTTTGTATGTCAATGTATAGTTGTCAGAACCGCAAGATTTATATTGAATTTAAAATGCAATTAAGCAAAATAAAAGTTATACTGTCCATGAGCACATAGTCTGAGCTTAACTTGATTTGTCAGACCCACTTAAGGAAACCTAACTTGAAATGCCTCCTACGAGTGCCTAATCAACACTCGTCTTCCCAAATGCTAATACATCCGTTTGACCGGTTAGTGCGTGCTAACCCGGATGAGGATTGTCAATCCCATATGATATCATATACTAACATTCACGCTATAAAATACTAGAGACTATGCTTATGGAGGACTTTAAATTGATTAGCTTGAAACTCATGTAGTATTTGAAGTTTGGCACTTGCGTTCTACTTGTAAAACAAAATCGAGTAGTAATATCACACCCCTAGTTGTAAAGCAGTGAAAATGGGGCTATGAAACTCACCTGAGTCTTGGAGTGTTTAAGTTAATAAACTTGAAGTAATTAGCTGTGAGTTGATGTCCAAAGACTTGAAACCTGAATGTGTCCACGACACTTGATTGTTATTAATTGTACCGGTATCTCGAAAGACTACCTTTGTAGTTGTTATTTAATTATATATGTCCAAATTACTACGATTTGGTTGATTAATTGTTTTGTTTCAAGTTACTACGACTTGATTGACTAAATTATCCAAGTTACTACGACTTGGTTGATTGAATAATCTGTTTTGTAAGTTTTGAAAATGTGTACGGCCCGTTGGTGACGGTTTGTAATAATAATAATTCTAAAATGTTGACTTTGCTACAGTACTGCTACAGTAAATTTGACTTTTTTGAACAGTAACTTTGACTTCAAAATTCTGGTTTTTCTGTGTTTTGCGACACAACATGCGACACAAAGATTTGACATGCGACACAATGGTTGTGTCGCAAACGTCATGCGACACAAGGATACGACACAGGGACTGTGTCGCATCGAATACGAAATGCTAATTTAATAGCGACATAGTGGTTGTGTCGTATAGAAATACGACATAATTTGCGACATAGTGTACGACACAATATTGTGTCGTATGGGTTACGACGTTAACGGTTTGGTACGACACAAGATGCGACATAACGGGTTTTATGCGACATAGTATGCGACACAATGCTTGTGTCGCATAGATGAACATCAGCCCAGAAACTTGCGACTGACGAGATTTTCAACCTCAAAACCCAAATTAAACTCGTTTTCCAGCTGTAAAATCATGTTTCTTTCATGTATTTGGACATATATAGTTAAATACAACATTATAACACTAAAACAAACACACATTTGATAGATCTAAGAGTTTTTATAAAAATCCTTACAATCGAATTTTGAAGCGATTTGAGGCCGAAAATGATGTTGTTGCTTTTGTTAATCTTGTTCCACTTGTAGTGAGGATTCCGAAAATGAAATTTTTGAGGGTCGATTTGGTGATTCCGAAATTTGGTGATGATTTGGTTGAGAGTGTTTTAGTTGTGTGTGTGTGTTTGGTTAGATGAAATGAAAAAGAGGAAGGAAGGTGGATGATGATAGGGGCTGCATTTTTGGAGGGTGGGGGCCCACCAAAGTGTGGGTCTCCATCTTTTTAATTTCTGTACCCGCGCTCCGTGCGGTGTTCGTTTTTTTTTTTTTTTTTTTTTCCGATTGTTTAAACGTTTAAATAATTTTATGAACATTGAATTATAATTTGTAAAACCCGGATATTTATCTAATGTTTGCCTTGAAGTATTTCACCAATTTCTTAATACTTGAGTTATAATTATAACTTAGTTTGTTTTGCTTTGTTTGCGCGTTTACTACTTTAATCGCGTAGACTTCGGTTGTACATTATGAACTTGACTTGAGATATTCTCCAAATAATATTCTTGATATAATTGCATTATCAAATAATGTTACATTATTTAATTAAATTGTTCACCAACGTCCGCATTTTATTGAACCGAAATACATTCGATTTGAATTGAGCGCGATTTAATCAAATCGTTTACTTGTACATATATATTCAACAAACAATATATACATATATATATTAATTGATACAGTAATTAGCCTATCAAAGCACTAATTACACATATAAACACTTGATTAGGCACTAATCACTAGTCCTAATTTGACGGGTGTCACACATCCCAACCCGAGCTCGAACCCATCAATCTTAGTGACGACATGCCTTATTCCGATCCTCTTACGGCTAACATGCAGCACTTGTTCACCGACGACCCCATTCGTCGCCCGCCCGGTCGTATATCTTCTAGGAAAAGCCAAAAAAGCTCGAGTTCAAGTGATGCCGCTACTGCTTCACGTTCTTTGAAAGAACAAGAACGTTTGACCAACATACGAGCCGCGCAAACGTCAGAACGTACAATGGCGCAAATCGGAAAAGCCGCGGCAAAAAAAACGATTATTAAATCGTGGAAAATGCTTCTTCAACCGATCCCGTCGTTTCTCAAAGGTAAGGAGAAAAAAATGATCAAGGAAGTAAGAAAAACCTTGGTTGACAACTATGAGTCGGACTACAAAACGTTCTTTGGTCACGACGCGGGTTCGGGTTCAACCCAAGTGCTAGATTCGGGTGAAGACGAGGACAACAATGAAGACGACAATGAAGACGACAACGAATCCGAGTAGACTACTAGTTGTATTTTTAAATTTCAATAAATGTATTTTTTTTTCTTTTTTAGGATTTGTAACATTTTTCATTTTTTAGGATTTGTAACATTTTAATTTTTTAGGAATTGTAATATTTTTTCTTTTTTAGGAATTGTAATATTTTATTTTTTTAGGAATTGTAATGTTTAATTTTTAATTAATCCCTTATTTTTAGTTTTAATTTAAATGTGTTATTTAAGTTTTGTATTAAATAAATAGATTAAATAGTGTGTGGGGCCCTGAAAATAAGGGAAGTGATGTTGCTGTTGGCAGTGGAGTGTCAGTTTGTGTCAGTCAGTGGAAAAGCTGACGTGGCGCTGAGCTGGCAGGCAACTGACGCGTCAGTTCGCGTCACCATTGGGAGGAGTCTAATAGGGGGAAAAAATTCAGTAAAGCTGGATGGACTAAAAAATACCTTTACACTGGCTATGACTTCAGTTTTACCCATCTTCAATTTTGTTGAACCATTTGCCTGTCAGTAAGGACATATAACCAAGTTGAATATTATCGATCAGCACCCACATATACGAAAAGATAGTTATATGATATACGGAGTAACTAATAGATGATATTCTCCTTCCTATGTGGAGGGTTATATATGTATATTTCTATGGATCTCTAAAAGACAATAAGAAAATTTAAAATCTTTCATTCAAAGAGAGATGGATACCATACGGCAACCTTAACGAAAATCATTTCATCATTTCATCGAACACCTGGTGTGCATTCAAGAAGATATTTTCTGTTAACTCATTCAAAGAACTTTGCCTCTATCTCATCATGTTCTCTCTGTAAACAAAAAAAAAAAAATAACAAACAGTATGCATCTAATTGACATCATAATGCATAATATATACAAGAGTACAACTAAATGAAGCATAGACCAATTAGACGAAATAGCCACAACATTAAATATAAGAACATGTATATTAGATGTTCAATATAACTATACAAGATCCAAAAACAATAGCATTAATAACACTAAATTATCATCTGAAATCTGCAATTAATTAATGATAATAAGCAAATAATCTCCTTTACCTGAATGTCTCTTAAAACCTCAACTCTTTTCCTGATTGTTGGAGTCAAATTCTCAAGTACATCAGCATGTTCTCCAGCTAAGTTTTGAAGTTTATTCTTATAAATCATTCATAAGATACATATTAAAAATAAAAAGCAATGAAGTAATATCGATCATCATCATCATCATAATAATCATCTGTATGTAACTAACGATAAATACCTTAAGGGCATTTACAAGGCCAACACAATCCTCAGCACCAAGAGCTACAAAAAGAACGAAAAATAACAGAGTAAGTATTATATAATAATAAGGTAACTTTATTTATGACATGTCTAGCGGCTCTTTCTTATTGTTGCCCATGGCGAGAAAGAATAAAAACCCTAATGAAACCCTAGAAATTGGAAGTGAGGTTGAAGAGGTGAAAAAAAGTGTAAAACCTTCTTAAAGAGATGGGACTATAAGGTTTTGGGTTGAGTTTTGATCAAAGTATACGAGTAACCTGAAAGAATTCGATTAATGAAGATGGAAGAGGATGAAGAAAGTAGAAGAAGATGAAGATGAGGAATTAATTAAATGGAAGTAACATTTGAATTGTTGATATTCTGTCTGCAAAGAAAAGAAAAGGCGTGAAGGACAGAAGGAGGAGGCGTGCAAACCCAATTCCAAGACGATTATTAATTATGCTTAATGCATCGACTTAATGGGCCTCGGAAATAACAGATCGGCTAAAGAAATACCTAAATAGTTAAAAAAATATTTCAAAAAAAAGAGAAAATTTCTTGCACCACAATGCGCCACGTCATCGCTGAAAATAGCCTAAGAATTGGACAAGTAAGCATAATGACATCAGCCTAAACTTTCCTTTAATATATAATATATAATATAATATAGATAGATAAGTGTATTTAACTAAATTGCAAATAGCTAGTGTATGGAATTAATCAATCTTATAGGGTGAAAAAATAGTTTTATTTACAAAATATCGCACTAATATTACTTTGGACCAGAGTTTTCTAGTGTTATTACAGCTCATTATCTGATGTTGATTATAGTATTAATTATTAAACCTCTCGTTTTCATGTTCTGAAATTTATTAAATCACTAGAATCCACTTGAGTATATTACAAAGGGTTTATTGTATCGTTATGTATTATACTTTACACTTTTTACTATTGTATAAGTCGAACTTTGAAAACTTCTATTGTATGTATTGAACTTGTAAATATCGTCTATTGTATGTACACTTTCCTTTTTGGCATTAATAAAAATGGAAACTTTCCAATTTTAGCCTTACCCAAAAATGAAAGTGTACATACAATAGACGATATTTACAAGTTCAATACATACAATAGAAGCTTTCAAAGTTCGAATCATACAATAGTAAAAAGTGTAAAGTATAATACATAACGAAACAATTAACCCTATTACAAATGGAACATATATTACAATACATGTCAACCGCTATAATATCTACAAGTTGCAGGCCGGAGGTCACATTTAGGCAGCGTTTGATTACATCCAACACTGAATATTTAATCGATCAGCATTTAGTGTGTTTGTTATAAAAAAACGTGTGTATCTAAAAATATGGAGTAGCTACTTTATGTTTTTTGATACCTTTCGCTTACATGAATCGAACTCTCAATTATTTTTTATCTTGGCCAACGCAGCTTCCTTCATGTCACTCAGCGCATCTCTGAGGTTGTAGATTGACCATGGCTACTCCAATCATCCGTAAACCTTCACCTGAGAAGGCTTATTACTTAGTAAATTAGTAAATAGTAAGTACATGTACGGAGTACATATTATTAGTCGATAACAATCTTTTTCTTGAACTCATGATCAGCATGATGAAAAAGTGGTCGAATATACTTACGTGTTGTCGGTGTTGATGACCGAGTGTCCATATATTTTGATAGCCCACATGATGCTACACCGAAGAGAACGACATAGATTGTCTGCATGATTGTATTGTACGTATAGAAAATAAAATACAGTTATATTTATTATTATTAACAGCCACTTTTGAAACTAAGAGAGAACATCAAGAAGACTTCAATAGTTCAATTACCATGATAAAGTAGTCATCATCTCTTTAGAACAGATGATGAAATTACGCTCAATGTCAATCTCCGTTTTCCTCCAATATTCACGACCATTTTTGTCCAATATTCAGTGGCTCGTCTAACTCACCACATTTAGATCGCTAGCTAGCTTATGTTTATTTTGGTTTGTTTCAATGTTTTGCATGGTTTAAACATTTAAAGTGTAGGTAGCATGCTAATAATTACAACCACCAACCCTGTTATTTGAAACTAGAACAGTCAAATCCTGCAAGTTCCAAAAATGCACTTAAATTCATCTTTTGGACATTCGTTTGAGTATTTCTGTACCTGTTTCATAAATGATAAATATGCTCAGAAAGTAAAAGCATATCGAGCAATGGAGGTGTTGGTGGATACGGTCGTGCCCCTAGCCTGTTTGTTCATTTACTTGAAGACTTTAAAACTCGTACAATAAATTTGAATTTTTTGTCATGTTGCTTTTCTCTCTAGTCACAGTCGTATAAAGAAGTTTTTGCTATTAGCATGCAAGTTCTATTGCATGTTCATTTCATATTTTGGGTGATTGCCCTTAAGTGGTCATGTGTGGCGTTGGCTTGGAGTGCAGGGTGCTCCTTCGATTGTTGGATTGTAGCAATAAGCCAATACTTGCTGTATCTTTTAGAGTTGGTGTATCTTGAATCAAGTTGTAAGGTCGTGTTGGAAATGAGTGAACCGTAGTAATTGTTTTAAGGTCGCTGTAGTTGTTAGGGTCGTGGAGTCACATTCACTGGAATTGAATTTTTGAACCGTAGTAATTGTTTAGGGTCTTTGGTCGGGGTTATCTGTTAGGATCATTGTAATTACTAGCTTATTTATAAAATTGTTGCCTTTCAAAAAATATATACATTGGGTTCTTTAAAATTTCATTACCTTTTCTTGTTTTGAAAGAGTATTTTATTGTAATTACTAGCTTATTTATAAAATTGTTGCCTTTCAAAAATTATATACATTGGGTTCTTTAAAATTTCATTACCTTTTCTTGTTTTGAAAGAGTATTTTTATACATGTTGTCATTTACTGTGAAGATTTGAGTATTTCTCAGTAGGTTAGATTACATGTAAATGTGAATATATACTTATATATAGTCACATTTTGACTGGATACACACATAAATGCTATTGGACAAACAAATATGAAGATACTACAGTATATATATATATATAACTCAATATAAGCGTGTACCCACTCAAAAGGTTGGGCTCAGCACAACAGAATTACAGAGCACTCCAAGTCGCTAAAGTGCAGCAAAAAGATAATTGGGATCCAAAAGCTTTTGCGCAGGGCAAATGCTTGAATTGCCTAGCATGGAGTCCTTAAGCTAAGGCAAAGAATTCTATGAATGAGTCCTTAACAAGAAATCGTTAAAACCCTTTTGCGATTTGCATCGATTGCATCCACATGGATCTTGAACCATAACACATCTACAAACCAGAGACAGTAGCTTCTCAACACACTAATACGTTAAATACTGTCCGATGATCCTCCATTCTTATTAAGCATTTCTCAACCATTCTAGTTTATTCTTGCTTCGCTTTTAGGACATGTTCAGATAAAGTAGTTTACTTCAACATGACTAATTTGATCTTGGATAGTGTACGTAAAATTGAGGTGCTACTCTCCCAATTGAAATGTATCCTAAGATCCCCATTATCGTCAAGCAAAAATTTATCAAGTATCCTATGTGCAATTGTGCATCATTCATTCTCTTGTTCAACCTTATTGAACTTTTTATGTAGATACGGTAGAATTCACTTAACAAAACTACTTAAGAAATGTAGGGATCCAAAAATCCAAGCCTACCTCGTCACCTTCTACGTAGATAGCTGAATATGCACAACAAATTCAGTACCAAAATAGATTAACAAGTTTTCCCCATCGTATATGAGATTACCTAATACCGTTCACCACCTCTAAATGCATTACAATCGTCGTGCCTAAATGAATTCCTACAGAAGTTCTACAAGTATCTTAAACTTAACATAGTTATAAACTTATAATTTACACATAACATAACCAGATGCTATGAACAACTTCAGTGACATCAACGTAACTTTTGGATACATGTTTAACAACAAACAGTTCTCATATTCAAATAGATATAAATGCAAGGGAGCAAAACAACATTCAATTCCTAGAAAAACAACAACAGGTATCCATCAAAGCAAAATACGAAAATTAAAACACTTTAAATAAACGCCATAACAAAATTACTCTAATTCCGCAATTCAAATCAACGGTAAGACTTCTGAAACCTAGAACGAGCGCCACGACCACCAAATTTCTTCGGTTCACATCTTCTCGGATCAGCAACAAGTAAAGTCCGATCATACCTCACTAATAGATCCTTAATCTCCTTCTTCTGCTCTTCATCAACGTATTTCTGGTAATAAGCAACGAGCGCTTTCGAAATACTTTGACGAATAGCGTAGATCTGAGAAGTATGACCTCCACCTTTAACTCGAATCCTCATGTCAACGGCGGCAAATTTTGACCGGCCGAGAAGAAGGATTGGTTCGAACGCTTTGTAACGGAGGATTTCAGGTTGTATCAGCTCGATTGGAACCCCGTTGACTTTGATTAGTCCACGGCCAGCTTTGCAGTGTGTGACTGCTACCGCTGTTTTCTTCCGGCCGAAGCATTGGACGGAGTTTGGTGGAGCTGCCGCCATGATTAGAAACCCTAGCAAAATGGAGAAAGTAGTGTAAAGATGGTGTGTAGAGTTTATAAGTTGCTGTTAGGGTTTTGGTTATTGGACCTTATTGTTATTTTACATAGCCGGCATTTCATTTTTGGGTCCAATTTAATTTTGTAATTTTGGGCTGTAAGGCCCATTTACAAAACGATTTAAAATTCAAACAAGGAGTACAAAATATGGATAAATAATGTATGACTATTTTTAACTTTATATGGAAAAAAAAAGTGGAAATGAGATTTGTAGTCGCTCATTAGCCAAGTTGTTCAATGTTTTGAAAATCAGTTGAACCGGACCGGTTCAACCGGTCGGATCGGATCCGGATACAAAACCAGTTCAACTAATACTGTACAAAATTGGCGGTTCAACCGGAAATAAAACCGATTCAACTGGATTGAACCGGGTCCGGACAGAAACTGGTTCGCTCAAAAAACCGGTTTTTAAAACATTGAAGTTGTTAGATTCAAAGTTTACCATATGAGTCTACATTCATATAGTATAATATAAGGAGGCGTGGAGTCGGGATATATTTGATAAGGGGAAAAAACGAGTTTTTTTTTAGTGAATAAAAGTTATAAAATGTATTAATTAATACAGTATATTTTAAAAAATTAATTCGTACACGATTTGAAAATTATTGAGGGGAGCTGATGTACATAAAACATCCCCATGTATGTTTCATTTTAGTATTTTAAGAAGGTGTGTACCTAAAAAACTAATAGTAACTGAAAATCGCTTTAAATTATAAGGCACGTCAAGGGGTTGATAGATTGAAATGTTTAGCCAAAATTACAATAATTATTAAACACGATACGCGTACAGTGTACTTGTTGAGTTTTATAGTAATATACGATATACGATACGATGATGACGTTAATAAGAATTCATATACTATACTTAATTCCAAAGAGGTAGAATATGTCTTGCAGTGTACGGAGTAAACAAGAACAAGAATCATGAAATAAACAATAATTGTGAATAAGATAAGTTATCGTATGCATTGTATATGTACAGTAGCAAATTTAGCTAGCCATCATATCATGCTACAAGACTAGTGATTTTTTATTGATCCATAATCATTTAGAATTAGGTCAAAGGTTCCCTTCGACTATATATAGAACATTGAAATAAATAGAACTATCAATTAGTACGCATACAATGGCGTCATAGTAATTACTATAGTTCATCGCTTATAATCAATACCTAGGATTTTTGACTTTTAATTTACTACGTCGGTCTTATTTTGGATTGTCTCAGATTACTAAATAAGTGTCCACTTTCATGTTACAAACAATCAAAAGAAATTTTAGTGAGTATAGATATTATTTAATTGGTGAATAATGTAATTAGCGGGGATTTTTAAAACGGTATGGATAATCAAAGTTGATATTTTGATTAAGACATATGATATGAAAATGAGAGTTGTTTAAATAAAGCAATGTGGGATGTTCTATATATGTACTTAGGCATAGAATGTGTCGTTGATTCCAAGCGTTTAACTTTTAATGATTGATTCCAAAGATTTCAACTTTAATAGAAATTTTTGTCTATACGCAATCATACAAATTAAAAATGTCTAAGACGGCATATAATATAATAATAAAGTATACTTTAAGTAGTAACATATAATTTTGGAGACCACGTCATATTTCACTTTTTTACATTATACCAACAACATACTCCGTAATAATAAAGAGATTGATAACAACATATGCAAATTCTTATATTGGGACCAACCCACAATATATATCATCTTCCACTACATTTGGTGGGCGAATATAAGTTGTAAAAAAAATCAGCTGATACGACGGCACAGGGTTATTCCATCACCAACAGGAAGCATACAGATTTCGATTCTCGGATCAGCTGCCAAGGCTTTGTTAAGCTCCAATACGAAATCTCTGTAATACCTTACATACTTTCGTAGTGGTGCATCTGGTGGAGCGACCACAGAGCCATTCCATAAAGTGTTGTCGTAGCCTATCAATCCACCTACCTTGACTAAGTCGATCAACCTTTTGTGGTAGTTGATGTAGTTGTCCTTATCAGCATCCACAAATATGAAGTCATATGTTCCATGATACTTTCCCTGAATAATCATCACCCATATACGTGTCAAATACAAGGAAATTTTATAAAAGAAGGTTTAATAAAGTTATTTTACGTAGTAAATTGAGTAATTTATTGCAAAAAGATCATACATCAGCAATCATTTCATCAAGAACAGGTAACGCAGGGCCTTCTTTAAAGTCGATTTTGTGGGCAACTCCCGCCTTTTCTATGATGGGAAGTCCCAAGTCGTAGTTTTCTTTGTTAATGTCCATCGCTAGAATCTGTACCAATATTGCAAGTTAATTACGAGTTGTGAAATATTATAACAAATTCTAGTTAGAGAGGAATGGAGTAATAACTTATAATCGACCATGTATATAAAAGAAAATGGTTACTATACCTTGCCATCATCAGGGAGCGCAAGGGCGGTAGCGAGAAGAGAGTAACCGGTAAAAACTCCAATCTCCATCGTGTTCTTAGCATTTACTAATTTCAATAGCATGTGCAAGAATTGTCCTTCGTCAGCGGATGTTGTCATAATATTCCTGATTATAATTCAATCAATACGATGAACATCAACATCGATATGATATTCCAATTATTGTACCCAATTTTTGATTTGAAAACTTTGATTAATTCTTTTTTCCTAGTAATTAACAATAGGTCTAAAATTTTCAACATGGGTATGTACGGTTATAACAAATATTTCTGGATGCAATTACGTACGTACAAATCATAGATGATGTTTACATTACAAATAATTACTTGGAACTTTTCTAAAGTATATCGCCTTTCATAACTTAAGCTTGACATGTTAACCATGTCTTCGAGGTCGTGAATCCAAACTCTCCTACGATCTTTTTCATTTGTATAAATATTACCATGATGATTTTATTTAAATTGTACCAATGCGTAATATATTTTTCTATTAATATTTTGTGTATATATGTTGGTACGTTTTAACGTATGACATGAAACTTACCATGGATGTTTTGCCGTGACCTCTCTAAGCTCCTTCATGGGTTCGGGTTCCCTTGGATACACACTCGTTTCAAGAATATACTGCAACACGTAAACGAAACCTTAGAACAAATTGTATACGTTACATTTTCGAAATATATGAAACAAACTGACTTTATATTTACCTGATAAAGAGCATCGCTTTGCAAAAGACTCTTGTGGCCAACCTCTTGGTGTCGGCTCACTTGCTCTCCGTTATTTGACTCGGTTTTCGACTCTCCGTTGATTGCCATTCTTCGCTCTAAGTTTCTGGTCTGTTTTGTTTTAACCGTAAGCGAAGTAGTTTTTGTTGTTGGATTTGTGGAAAGTTGTTGAACTACTAACCTGAGTTATGAAGGCAAAATAAAGGGTATATATGGATGAGAAATGCCGGTTCAACCGGCGAAGTGGAGACATAGACCGGCCACTAACCCGGTCGGGGGTTGGTGAGTTGCTGTTGGACCCCACTGTGTGGTATCCCATCAATTCGTAAATGTTTTGAAAACTTCTGTTTTGGGTATTTCTCGCCACTTCTTTATCTTTATTATTATAATGTATATGTATATATGTATATACAAATACAAATACAAATTAAATACTAAAGATGAGGATATGTGAGTCCATTGGCTTTCCAAAAAACATATTAATAGCATGTTTATCATATCAATTAACTACATAGAATAAAATCAATCTAATAATTAATAATAATTAACATGTACTATAAAGATGACAAGTTGTATATCATATGATTCTAACATAAGAAACTAAAATTAAAATTCGTTTGATGATAAAATTCGTTTGATGATAATTTTAATTTTAATACATATAACCGTAAACAATTTCATTTTTACCTAATTAACAGCGCACACCTGCTAGCTTAATGACATAAAATTGTAGTACATTGTGGATATACGTAAAATATATATGCGCATGCACTCTAGAATATGTTTTTACGTGACATCATTATAAATACATATGATGTAAAAAAGAAGCAATATGATTATTCAATCGGAAAAAGAAGGTTGCAGATGGAGCATTTGGACTTATGCACAAGCCCAAAAGAATGGTGATAATATGGATTATTATGGTGGATGGGGTCAAGGTAAGGAGTTGGTAAACTACACCAGGAACCACATAATAATGAATAAAATATTAAATAAAAATATTCAATTTTTATTAGGATAAGAGTTGGTGAGTTCTAATTAATCTCAAATACCAAAAAGTTGGATTAACATTACCAACTTTTCCCATTTTATCAACATGTGGATCCTGATGAGACTTTCATCTTGGATGATTTTAGTAATAACTATATGTACTATGCTATATATAAATTTTGAACTTTTTACATTACCGATAAGTGCTATATATCGTTATATTAATTATTAAGCAATAAATAAAAATTAGTTTATAAACCAAATGGACTACACCATAATAGTATGTAAGAAGCTCATCAACTAAGACGTTGTGACGTTATATCTCGTTGGTATATATGTATAATATATCTATACTATATGATGCATCTTCGTTGAAAATCAGGACTTAATGACGCATTTGCGCTCAAAGTCTAATAAAGTTGGCCCAAAAGAATGTTACTTACCCTCATAAAGAGATATATCTATCTATGATTAGAGTTAAAACCTTAAATTCATCATTAAATAGTTAATCTACATGACTACATTAGAGTTGAACGGGCAGGCTTGACATTTCTGAAACATGGTCAAAATTTGTTTGGCATCAAAATGAGAATTCTTTGAGTACGTGTGGATTGTGTCAGGTAGGCTCACAAACACATTTATGCCCATATACAACTTGACACATATACATGATTAATAATTTAATATGTAAATATTATTACTAAAGTATCTTATTGCAAAGATAACAATCGAATATCGATAATAAATAACGATATATATATATATATATATATATATATATATATATATATATATATATATATATATATATATATATATATATATATATATATATATATATAGACTTGGGATCCTTTGAGAACAAGGAGATTCCGTGAGAACGGTGAGAACACATCTTAGCCATCAATTTTTTAATCAAAAAAACATGATTTTGAAGGTGGCATTTTTGTAAATACTTTGAAGTTTGATTTTGAAGAGTTCACATAAGGATTGCTATGTGAAGTTTAATTTTTTTTTATTCACAATAGTTTTAACATGGTGAAGTTTTATTTAATTTTTGTTAATCAACATATTTGAAGTAGTGAATTGATAAGTATAAAAATTAATCTTTTCAAAAACTAATATTAACAAAAAAATATTTACTTAATCTCATTAAAACTATGTGAATCTATAAAAATAAAAATTCATAGCATCGTAACCTTATGTTAAAAAAAATATATTAAATTTAACCTCACCAAAATGATGTGAAGCTAAAAAAAAAAAGCTTCACGTGAGCAAAATGATGTAAAGCAAAAAAAAAAAGCTTCATATGAGCAAAATGATGTGAAGCTAAATAAATAAAAAAAAAAAGATTCACATGAGCAAAATGATGTGAAGCTTAAAAAAAAAATACTTCACATAAGCAAAATGATGTTGTAACACCCTGTTTCTAGGACTGGAAATAAATTGTATTTTAATAAGTGTGGTTGGTTTATTTAAGAATAAACAATTAAAAGAGCCTTAGTTTTAATTGTGACAAGTAAAATATTGTTTGTTTTAAAAAGTTAAAGTTGATGGTAAAATAAAAGTACTTTGACTTACGGGTATTTTCGGGTTCCAGACAATAGGTTAAGAACGGGTATAATTTATACATAATAAAAGATGGGGCGGTGGAAGTATCTGGATCTTTATCACCTAACTTATTACACTATCATTTCTCAAACCCTCTCAAGTTCTTCATCCATAAATTCAAAAGAAAATCAAGAACAAATTATTGTGTCAAAATCGTGCTAAAGGAATCTGAGTTTCTTCATCATCTATATCATCTTCTCCATTTGATTGTAAGTCATTTTGTGTTCTTGAGCTTATATTGTAGAAATGGGGAAAATGATGAACATATGTGATTATGTGAAATTGATGCTAGATATTAGTTACAACATGATTAGATAACGATTTTACATGATCATATGATGATTGAATGCTAGAAATGGTTAGTGTTCTTCATTTAGTTCATAGGTTAGGGTTTGATGATTTTGATTGGTTTGATAGTGATGCATGAGTTAGATTGTTGTTAGAAAGTGTTTGTTGTTGTTATTACATGTTTATGGTCGAAGTTATGGTCATTTTTTTTTGAGTAAATTCGTGTTTATAAACTGATTTGGTGAATTTTGGGGGTTTGGTTCGAGCTGAAAAGTGTTATATGCCTGAGTTTTGTTGCTGAAAAAGTGTCAAACGCGATCCCAGCCTTGAACCAGGATCGCGTTCCTTAGTTATAAAATGGCGCAGTCGAGTTTTGGTCATACGAACGCGATCCAGCACCTTGTTCCGGATCGCGTTGCCATGTGTATTTCGGTGACAGAACTTTTTCTAAAGGTGAACGTGATCCAGCCACTTTGATCCGGATCGCGTTTGCATGAATTATTTTGAAGGATTTTGTAAATTTTGAAAATGCATAAGTGTTTAGAAGATGGTGTTTTTAGTGGCACTTATGGTTGACATTCCTTTTGTGGCACTTAAACGGTAATTTAGTGGCACTTTTTATTAAAAGAAATACATAATAATGTGAACGATTTTAAGGGGTTTCGGGGCTTAATGAACGAGTTTAAAGTCAATTGGGTATTGTATATGATATTGCTTTAGTGGCAATTCCGTGACATTTTAGTGGCACTTTATGCTTAGAAATATATGTTTTGAAATATATGAATTTGTATTGGTATAAGATATACATTGATGAGGCGAGATACTGACTTGGTTATTATTTGTTTATTCAGATAAGCGGGCGGTAACTCAGTAATATAAGACCACTGAGTTGAAGATCTTGACTAACGGTGAGTGGAATTGTAGTCCTCGGTTTCACCCAGTTGTAACGGGTTCGGTTACAACGGGTAACCAGGATTGTTTATATCAGTAGGTTGTTGTTATTGGTCGTACCGGTACCAGTCTTGTCTGTTTGTTTATATTACTGAATATATGTGTTGTTGTATGATTGTTGTTAAATTGTTGTTTAGTTGATAACAGTTGTGAACTGTTGCTTGTTGTTGTGTGCTTTTGCATTGTGAATGCAATATGGTTGTTTTCAGAGGTCAACTGTTGTTGGTTGGGTTTGGGTACTACTGTGTAGTTGTCGAGGTTTCTTTGAGACACATAGTTGAGAACAAGCCTAGTCAGTGAAGGTAGTACTCAAGCTATCGGTTGATTACTGGGAATGGCGTTGCGCCCAGTAGTCGTGGTTTCTGGGTTGGGTGGATACCAGGAACCGCCGGTCCTCTTGACGTTATGTGCTTATGTGTTTTACTTGTGGTTGTTGCTTAATTGTAAGACTTGTTATGAGTGGGTTGAACCGTCGGTTACGGTTCCATTCACTTAGCGTGAGCTAATCCCTCGTTGTTGATTCTTTTTGCAGATTAGGTTAGCTTGTTGTTGATGTAGATGTTCGGGTTGTAGATGTTGACTGGAAGTTTGACTAAAGCTTGGCGCAACTCTAATCTTTTGTAGATGTCTTTTGGAAACATTTTATATAAGGCCCGTTTTGTGTTAATATGGGTTGTAACTAATATGGCTGTAAATACTTAACTAATGTTGTCATATTTTGGTCGTCGTTAAACTTGGCAACATTATAACTTTAGAAAAAGGCCTTTGACGTGTTCAATTGGCGATTTTGATATAATTAACGAATAGTATATTTTGGGGACGCGCTTCCACTTGTTTTATAATATTAAAAAGATATGTTTTGGTTTGCGCGTAAGGACCGGGCCTTACAAGTTGGTATCAAGGATACCAGGAACCGCCGGTCCTCTTGACGTTATGTGCTTATGTGTTTTACTTGTGGTTGTTGCTTAGTTGTAAGACTTGTTATGAGTGGGTTGAACCGTCGGTTACGGTTCCATTCACTTAGCGTGAGCTAATCCCTCGTTGTTGATTCTTTTTGCAGATTAGGTTAGCTTGTTGTTGATGTAGATGTTCGGGTTGTAGATGTTGACTGGAAGTTTGACTAAAGCTTGGCGCAACTCTGATCTTTTGTAGATGTCTTTTGGAAACATTTTATATAAGGCCTGTTTTGTGTTAATATGGGTTGTAACTAATATGGCTGTAAATACTTAACTAATGTTGTCATATTTTGGTCGTCGTTAAACTTGGCAACATTATAACTTTAGAAAAAGGCCTTTGACGTGTTCAATTGGCGATTTTGATGTAATTAACGAATAGTATATTTTGGGGACGCGCTTCCACTTGTTTTATAATATTAAAAAGATATGTTTTGGTTTGCGCGTAAGGACCGGGCCTTACAAGTTGGTATCAGAGCATAGGTTTGGGTGAATTGGGCATTTGCGAATGTTCAATCCCAAATCTATTTGGTGTTAGTCAAACTTTTCGGTTAGTGAGATTAGCTTTTGGTTGGGGGATTGGTGATACTAACGATTAACAAGTTGCAAGTTGTGTTTTGGTTGTGAGTACAGGAATGGCAGATGATGAGAATACGACTCCCAATAATGCTACTAGAACTGAGCTTCCACCTCCAGAAATTAATAATGTTAATCAGGGTGGTACTTCAAATGTTAATCATGATGAAGCTAGTCAAGAGGATTATGTGTTGCAATTGGAAGATGATGTGATAAGACTCAAAAAGATAGAACAGTTGTATTTGGAGTTACAATCTAGGGTAGCTCAGCAAACGTATCAGTCTCCTCCTCCACAGCAGCAGAATAAGTTGTGTTCATTTAAGACTTTTAAGGCGTGTGGACCCAAAGACTTTGAGGGAGGTAATGATCCAATGGTGACACTGAATTGGTTAAGGGACACCGAAAGGAAATTTGATGTGTGTCAGTGTGAAGATGAGTTAAGAGTTAAGTATGCGGTTCAATTATTGAAAGGCCAAGCGATGAACTGGTGGGATTCTACGACTGTACAAATGACATCGGAGCAAAGATCTAGAATTACTTGGGCTGAATTTCATAGGGAGATTAGTAAGCAATTCTGATCCGAGTTTGATATGCTTAGACTTAGACAGGAGTTTCTGGATTTGGAGTTTTCTGAGAAAATGACAATGGATGAACTTATCAATCAATTCACCGATAAGTTAAGATTTGTTCAACAATGGGTTCCAGACGAGAGGACTAGGATTACCCATTTTGTTAAGACTTTACCACCACAGTACCGGACATCAGTGAGGTTGGCTCGTAATTTGACCGAGGCTTTTGAGTTAGCTAGGTCGGTGCATAGTGACAATCAAGCATGAGAAAAGTTGGGTAAGAATAAGTCTGTGCAACAATCTAAGAGTGGTACTACTGGAAATAAGAGTCAGAACAGAAGGATTGAGTTTAGTGAGGGCTCGGTGGGTAGTGATTCAAACCCTTGGTGTGCCACTTGTAGGTCGAGGCATTCGGGTCCATGTACTCCTCAAACATTAAGGTGCATTAAGTGTGGAGCATTGGGGCATGGTAGTAGAGATTGTACTTTTCCTCAGTCTGTGTGTTGGAACTGCAAGAAAGAGGGTCATCGGGTAGGTCAATGTCCGGAATATGTTAGACAAGGTTCGGGTTGTGACACTCCTCCAAATTAGGTATATAATTATACTTAATTACATGCATTTCTTACGCTAATTCCCTGCATTTGTGTTAAACTAAACCTATGATGTGATATGAGTCTAGCGAGCCCTAAACAATAATACTAAAAGTATTACATGATACGTAGTTATTTATAAATTACGTACGAACGTATCGGAACGAAGCCGACAAATAAATAACAAAAGTTTCGTGACACAAAAATAATTAATAATGAAATTATTAATTACGAGTATTTATATATCTATAACGAATAGACAAAAGGGTTTAAATATACGTTTAACATAAAACGTATTATAAGACGAACAGAAACAATTCTAAAACGCGCATACGACGTCGAATCATAAAAATACAAATTTTCTCGTTCGTTTGGAAGAAGTTAGAACATTACTTCAAAATATGAAATCCTAAATTTACTGAAAATTGGCGCTCAATTAACTACGCGCAGTAAAATGTACAAAAATGTACAACTATCAAAAATAATGATAACCTCATTATTCTGAAAACATATTACGAACCAGTAGAGCATCTACAAAATAAAAATATAAAATGTTAACTTTTATATTGCTATAATTATACCCGTACTCGAAATTGAGGTGCCAAAAATTTGGCACCTACCGTCAATAATTGAGGAGACCGATTCATTTTAAACCATACTCCCTCCCTCACTTCGATCATTCTGCAAAACACACAACCATCATTCATTTTCTTTCTCTCAAAAATTTTAACAAGATCAAAGGCAGCAGAAGTAGTAGAACACAAGGCCAGAAGCTTCATCATCATCATCATCATCATCATCGATCATCACCACCTTCACATTTCTCATTGTAAGGAAACTTTCATTTCCTTGATTTCTTTGCTAAAATTTCATTATACAACTTGTTTATACATCATAATCTAGCTACATAACATCACAAACTCGAAGATTGATGAGTGATTCTTGAAAATGGTTTTAAAACCCAAAACTTCAAATGCAAAATCGATGCATGAAAACATGTTATAATGATGTAATAAGTTGTTAAAATGCTAAATATTGATAGTATAAACGTTTGGGTTTGATGTACAAATGATTTGAAACCCAAAACATTCGAGCTTATTATTGCTCTGCACGAACCAGAACCTGCAAAACCTTTGAATCCGGCGGATTCAAGCGAATCCGGCGGATTCCCAGACCGAAGCTCAGATGAATCCGGCGTATTCACGGGAATACGGCGGATTCCCATTACTAAACAAGTCGAATACGGCGTATTCCGTTGAATACGGCGTATTCCCACCTTTGACCCGCACACAAACCTTCGGCTAAAACGATGAACGAGTAAAAGACACGGGTGAATACGGCGGATTCAAATGAATCCGGCGTATTCCAAAGCTTCACACGAACTATCTGATGAACACACACGAATCCGGCGTATTCGATTCAATCCGGCGGATTCCCCCGAACTTGATTGAATACGGCGGATTCACTCGAATCCGGCGTATTCCGATTTTTGACTTAAATCCGGCGGATTCTTTTAAATCCGGCGGATTCCCGTGTCTGGTCAACAACTTGACTTTTAACTTAAAACACAAAACAATTCCGTTAACGACTACAATTGTACAAGACATATACGAGACACGATAAATTGTTGAATGACACTATAAAACGAGACAAACTATGATTACGGACATTGGACTTATTTAATGCGTACGAACAATAATATATATATGCGAGAATATATATATGCAACTATATAAGTATATATGTATATATGCTTACACATTTTGGACGATTCGACAAACAAACATAACTTGGGAAAATATTATTTATTTTCAAACAACAATCATCAACGACATACACAAACTTAAGAAATTGATAATTTCTTCAAACAAACGAACTATTAACGTAAGTAAAATATAGTACTTATAGTTAATACATTATTGTGTATAGGTTGACTACGTTTGGGCTACGCTATCTTATCTCGCTAGCATTCACATCCGAGCACTCAGTGAGTTCACAAACCCCTTTTAATGTTTTAATGTTTTAAAACCTCGGGGTGGAAAACATAGAAATCGTATGTATATTTACATGCGACAACTGATTTAAATACTAGATGTATTTACTTAAACTATTGATGAAATGTGATTTCATACTGTAATTGATTAAATACTGTATGTATTTGCTGAAATTGTTTATGAAGGGGTACTTCATACTTGAACTATTTGTGAAAGGGTATTTCACACAACTATTTGAACTATGTTTTATGAAATGTTTTTCATAACTATTTTGGGAATTTAGGCAACGAATCTTGGTACGGATCTAGGCTGAACGATGTAGTGCATAAAAGACCTTATGGCTACAGACTATAACCATTAGCTAGGTGACTCTAGCCACTGAGTATACGGATAGTACTATCGCCGTGACGACCCTCCTACGGATTTGGGAGCGTATACTTAATTGTCCAGCATGGCAAACAACAACAGATTAGGGTTGTGGTTTGGTTATAGGGTTAGATCGGGTTACCTTACTTGACAGGTTTAGCTCACCTTTCAAGGGATCACCGTCTAAATATTCCCACAAAACTATTGTTTAGGAAGTGATTTCCTACGTACACTGATTTGGAAATGTTAGTCTTTATCTAGGTTAACCTGTGTTTCCTACTAATGACTGAATTAGGAAATGTTATCTCTTGATTGAAATAACCTGTGTTTCCTATTACAACTACAACTGATTTGGGAAATGTTATTTGTCAATAACTTGCGTTTCCTACCTGACAAACAACACTTATTGGAAATGTTATTCTTAAATGTTTAACTTGTGTTTCCTACATAACGAACAAACTTGTGAATTCACTCAACAATTTTGTTGACGTTTTACTCTATGTTTTTCAGGGAATTAGCAGCGTAAGTAAGATCTGCATGCATTATCAGGACGGACTACCCTGGACTTGTTAGGATGCCACTACTTTTGGGACACCTGGATTTCCTCTGTATAACTGCAACTATTGCAGTCATACCTATGAAATCTACTTTTGATATTATGTATTTTATGAAATACTGATTTCAACTACTATTATTACTGTTACTACTTTTCAAGTGGTAACCTTTTGTAAAACTTTAACTAATGGCATCTTAATCTATTTCGTTCTGCGATATCCATATGCTCTGAGTATGTATGTATCTGTTGGTTGTTTTTACTGCTCGCACCCCCGCCACGTCACTAAGCTTCCGCAAACCACTCTTGTTAACTGTAATTACCGTTTGGCGGGGTGTGACAGACTTGGTATCAGAGCCATTGGTTATAGCGAACTAGAAGTCTTTAGGTGACTGAAAACCTTAGAGACCTAGACTATAGCCTTGGCTAGAACATTTGTGCATTCATGCATACATACTTTGCATACAACTAACATACGACTGACACGCCACACTCAATTTCTTTTGTCACAGTATGTCTAGTCAATCACATTACCATGTTTACGCTTCGGATGAAGAGCCGACCGAGGCTACTTTTGAGGGTCCCGCGATTACAGTAGGGGATGAGTCATCAGTTCATGTGAGAGCTATGTCTGATGACACTAGTGATGCGTACTTAGTACCACCTCCGACCGCACCTGTGATCACTCCTACCCCTACACCACCTGTTGCGAGTACTTCTCGTGTGCCTGTACCTAGGATGACAGCTAGGATTTGTGTTCGGGATTTTCCCAGGGGACCACTCGCGCCGCGCGATAAGGCGCCAGTGACTGAGTCTGAGGTTCCAGTTGTCGAGCCGCCTCAGAAGAGGCTCCGACCTTCTCATCTGGACTGGATGCCTCGAGTATTGAGAGAGTGGAGATCACTAGAGGGTATCCCCTCGACCTTTGAGTTTGGAGAGTCCTCCCACTCACCACCATCTGCATATCTCACAGGTGAGCCTCTGGAGCTCACTGTGCCTACCCTTGTGGCTGTGGTCCACACCATGTTTAGGATATCATCTAGCAGGAGCAGAGATTTGATGGAGCTACTGAGTGATGCCTCCCGCACTGACATGGATATGGCTATGCTCCATCAGAGGATGGATTTTGTGGAGACTCACCGTCTGACAGACTGGCAGAGTCTAGCATCCACCCGTGCACGCGTTGCAGCTTTAGAGAGGCGTGCTAGGGTGTCAGAGATTGTTGCTAGTGTTTGTGTGATGACTGCAGCAGTGATGGTTGCGGTTAGGATGTATTTACCCTGGTTCCGTTAGGTTTGTGTATGGCGGTTGTGCCTACACCATATTAGACTATTACTTTTGGGGAGATATATGTATGTATTCGTTGTGGACTAGCTGTATGTTGGATGAAACTTTGTTAGTAAAATGGGTATATGTATAGGAAACCCATCACCTTTTGTATAACGCTAACCATCGATGGGTATATTAGAAATCCCATCTCATTTTGTACTAAACTCATGTAACAGCGTTTTGATCTCTAATATATAATGAATGCTTGGTTTACATCTCGTATTCATTATGCTTATTATCAACCATATTATTTCCTCTTACAACTGTCGACTTGTGATTAAACCTATACTTTATCGACACTTTGTGACCAACTCTTGTAAACCCTGAAACATTTTACAGCTTGATGATTGATTATTCTTGAGAACCTCTAAAATTTACAGTGTTAAACGACAATGAAAAGAAATATGTATTGGACATTATATAATGACGCCTGGCCAACGTGATTATATTATGCTAGATACATGTGGGTGTTTCAAAGTTGTATGGCACGTGTTGTAAAATTCTATTCATTCATCTTTTCATGTCATTCATTTCTATCAAATGTGAATCTTTGATCTATTCACATTCAATACCTCAACATTAACACTCTGCATTTTATTCATCGCAGAGCTGAATCATGCCTCCCAAACGACGAGTCACTAGAACAAGTCAAAAGACGACTACGCCTCCACCACCACCACCCACCGAAACCACTGAACAAATGATCGCACGAAGAATAGCTGAAGGTATTGCTGAATATGAGGCAAGCCGTAGTCGTGAACCTGGAGCAAACAACAGTGGATCTACCCCTGTTAATACTGAGACAATCGTGAATGCTGGCCGAGGGTGTTCATACAAAACATTTCAGGCTTGTAAGCCGATTTCCTTCCGTGGCACCGAGGGTGCAATTGGTATGATTCATTGGATAGAGAAAACTGAATCAGTATTGGAAATTAGTGACTGTTCACCTGACTGTATGGTGAAGTATGCTGCTTGCACTTTGGCTGACAAAGTGCTCACTTGGTGGAACAGTCAGATCCAATCACTTGGTCGACCAGCTGCTTTTTCAATGTCATGGGGGACATTTAAGAATTTGATGTTGGAAGAATTCTGCCCTCGCAGTGAGATGCAGAAAATAGAAACAGAATTGTGGAACATCACCATGATTGGTGCTGATATTACTGGGTACACCACTAAGTTTCAGGAACTTGCACGTCTAGTGCCACATATGGTGACACCCGAGTATAAGCGTATCGAGCGCTACATATACGGTCTGGTACCGCAAATCCGCAGTCTGGTAACATCATCTAAACCGGACTCATTCAGGAGTGCTGTTACTCTGGCACAAAGTTTGACCGAGGAGGCAGTCAGGATGGGAAATCTGACTAAGAAAGCTGTGTCGGGAAAAAGTGAACCGAACAGTACTGATGTTAGTAGTTCTGGTGGTGCAAAGCGAAAGTGGAACGGTAGTGGTACTGATCGTCAGGGTCAGCAGAACAAGAAATCTTCTGGAAATGCGAAAGCATATGTTGCCACTACCACCGAATCGAAACCATACCTGGGTAACAAACCCAAATGTGGTAAGTGTAACCGACACCACGAAGGTAGGTGTGGGTATTGTGGAAACTGTAGGGCATGGGGACATAGAACCCGAGAATGCAAAACTAACCCTCCCCCACGAGCAAACACTGAGCGTCAAAACCAGGGATGTTTTGAATGTGGTGAGCAAGGACACTACCGTAACCGATGCCCTAAGCCCAACAACAACAACCGCGGTAACAACAATAACCGAGCCAACAACATCAACAACCAACCGGCTCAAGGAAGGGCATTCGTGATCGGGGCACAAGAGGCACGCCAGGACCCTAACACCGTCACTGGTACATTTCTTGTAAACAATCATTATGCCTCTGTGTTAATTGATTCGGGTGCTGATTTAAGTTTTGTGTCTACTGAATTTAGACCACTATTAGAACTTGAATCCCGTAAGTTAGACAACAAGTATACCATAGAATTAGCCGATGGTGAGTTAATCGAATCAGGAGAAATAGTACCGGGATGTACCTTGGAGTTAGAAGGTCATCTCTTCGAAATAGACTTACTACCGGTTAAGTTGGGAAGTTTTGACGTTGTAGTCGGTATGGATTGGTTATCTAAGAACCGCGCTGAGATTATATGTCATGATAAACTGGTACGATTACCACTGTCAACAGGAGAAACACTTGTGGTTCAAGGTGAGAAACGAAAAAGTACCACAAAAATGATTTCGTGCTTGAAGGCCAGTAAGTATCTCCGAAAGGGGTACCAAGCATTTTTGGCACACATTGTAGAAAAGAAAACTGAGGAGCGACGTATAGACGATGTGCCCATTGTACGCGACTATCCAGGAGTATTTCCTGATGAGTTGCCGAGATTGCCACCCCCACGACAAGTTGAGTTTCACATTGACCTGGTGCCAGGAGCCGCACCTATCGCACGAGCACCTTATCGTCTAGCTCCCTCGGAAATGCAAGAGCTGTCTACGCAACTGCAAGAACTTCTAGACTTGGGATTCATCCGACCGAGCTTTTCCCCTTGGGGAGCTCCGGTTTTGTTTGTTAAGAAAAAGGATGGATCTATGCGGATGTGCATTGATTACCGAGAACTGAACAAGGTAACTATCAAGAACCGATACCCGTTACCACGCATTGACGATCTGTTTGATCAACTGCAAGGGTCAAGTTATTATTCAAAAATTGACCTACGATCTGGTTACCATCAACTTAAGGTACGAGAAGAGGATATACCGAAAACTGCTTTTAGGACTCGTTACGGTCACTACGAGTTTCTCGTCATGCCTTTTGGGCTGACCAACGCACCAGCAGTATTCATGGATTTGATGAACAGAATGTGCAAACCCTATTTGGATAAATTCGTCATTGTGTTTATTGACGACATCTTGGTATACTCACAAACGAAAGAAGATCACGAGCAACATCTGAAGCTTGTCCTCGAACTACTACAAAAAGAGAAGCTTTATGCAAAGTTCTCTAAATGCGAATTTTGGATACGAGAGGTTCAATTCCTTGGTCATGTGATAAATGACAAGGGAATTCACGTGGACCCATCCAAAATTGAGGCAATCAACAACTGGGAAGCACCGAAAACCCCAACTGAAGTACGACAATTTCTTGGTCTAGCTGGCTATTACAGGCGATTCATCGCAAACTTCTCAAAGATAGCTCAGCCACTTACCACATTAACTTAAAAAGACAAGAAATTTGAGTGGAATGAGAAACAAGAGAATGCATTCCAACTACTGAAGCAGAAACTGAGCAGCGCACCTATACTATCACTACCCGAAGGAGTAGATAACTTTGTTGTTTACTGTGATGCGTCGCATCAGGGATTGGGTTGCGTACTGATGCAAAACGAAAGGGTCATTGCTTATGCATCACGACAACTAAAAGTGCATGAGAAAAACTATACGACTCATGATCTGGAATTGGGAGCCGTTGTTTTTGCACTAAAGATCTGGAGACACTACCTATACGGTACAAAGTGTACGATCTTCACTGATCATAAGAGCCTACAACATATATTCGACCAAAAAGAACTTAACATGAGACAACGACGTTGGGTCGAATTACTTAACGATTACGACTGTGAAATAAAGTATCACCCGGGTAAAGCTAACGTAGTAGCAGATGCCCTGAGTCGTAAGGAACGAATCAAACCTCGAAGAGTTCGAGCCTTGGGATTGACAATCCACTCGAATCTCATTACTCAAATTCGCGAAGCACAAGAACTTGCTTTCCCATCCGAACGCCTTAAGGATGAATCCTTGAAAGGGATGGAAAAACAACTCGAGAAAAAGGACAACGGAGTGTTATACTTCATGAACCGAATTTGGGTACCATGCGTAGATGAGTTACGCAAGCTGATTTTGGACGAGGCGCACAAGTCCAATTACTCGATACATCCTGGTGCGGACAAGATGTACCAGGACTTGAAAGGCTTTTACTGGTGGCCTGGAATGAAACGTGACATTGCCACCTACGTGAGCAAATGCTTAACTTGCTCAAAGGTAAAAGTTGAATACCAAAAGCCGTCTGGACTTTTGCAACAACCTGAACTGCCCAAATGGAAATGGGAGCAGATAACAATGGACTTCATTACGAAGTTACCTAGAATGGCATCTGGAGCAAATGCCATATGGGTGATTGTCGATCGACTGACGAAATCAGCCCACTTTCTTGCTATTAAAGAAACGGATGGAATGGAGAAACTAGCAAAAATCTATATTAAAGAGATTGTTTCTCGGCATGGAGTGCCACTATCCATTATCTCTGATAGAGATGCACGATTCACTTCTCGCTTTTGGCAAACATTACAACAGGCAATGGGTACTCGACTTGATATGAGTACTGCCTATCACCCGCAGACTGACGGCCAAAGTGAGCGAACGATACAGACGCTCGAAGACTTGTTGCGAGCATGTGTGATAGACTTCAGAGGTAACTGGGATACACACCTACCTCTAGCTGAATTTTCTTATAACAATAGCTATCACACGAGTATACATATGGCACCATTTGAGGCGTTATATGGACGCAAGTGCCGATCACCACTCTGTTGGGCAGAGTTGGACGACAGACAACTATCTGGACCCGAACTTGTCCAGGAAACCACTGACAAAATAACTCAAGTATTGAGCCGACTGAAAGCGGCATGAGATCGACAAAAGAGTTACGCTGATAACCGCCGTAAACCTCTTGAGTTTCAAGTAGGGGACAAAGTCCTACTCAAAGTATCTCCCTGGAAAGGAGTAGCACGATTTGGCAAACGAGGAAAGCTGAACCCACGATACATCGGACCATTTGAAATCCTTGCTAGGATTGGTCCTGTCGCTTACAAGCTTAAACTACCGCAAGAGCTTAGTAGCATACACGATACTTTCCACGTTAGCAACCTCAAAAAGTGTCTTTCTGATGAAACACTTATCATTCCTCCTGACAAAGTCTTCATTGACTCAAAACTTAACTTTGTGGAGAAACCTGTTGAAGTTATGGATTCTAAAACGCAGAAACTTCGACACAAACGAATTAAACTGGTTAAAGTTCGTTGGAACTCGAAACATGGCCCAGAGTTTACCTGGGAACGAGAGGATGAAATGCGAAAGAAATACCCCAACCTATTTGAGAGCGTGACCGAGACTCACGGCTCGACTTAAATCTCGGGACGAGATTTCACTAACGGGGGGAGAATGTGACACTCCTCCAAATTAGGTATATAATTATACTTAATTACATGCATTTCTTACGCTAATTCCCTGCATTTGTGTTAAACTAAACCTATGATGTGATATGAGTCTAGCGAGCCCTAAACAATAATACTAAAAGTATTACATGATACGTAGTTATTTATAAATTACGTACGAACGTATCGGAACGAAGCCGACAAATAAATAACAAAAGTTTCGTGACACAAAAATAATTAATAATGAAATTATTAATTACGAGTACTTATATATCTATAACGAATAGACAAAAGGGTTTAAATATACGTTTAACATAAAACGTATTATAACACGAACAGAAACAATTCTAAAACGCGCATACGACGTCGAATCATAAAAATACAAATTTTCTCGTTCGTTTGAAAGAAGTTAGAACATTACTTCAAAATATGAAATCCTAAATTTACTGAAAATTGGCGCTCAATTAACTACGCGCAGTAAAATGTACAAAAATGTACAACTATCAAAAATAATGATAACCTCATTATTCTGAAAACATATTACGAACCAGTAGAGCATCTACAAAATAAAAATATAAAATGTTAACTTTTATATTGCTATAATTATACCCGTACTCGAAATTGAGGTGCCAAAAATTTGGCACCTACCGTCAATAATTGAGGAGACCGATTCATTTTAAACCATACTCCCTCCCTCACTTCGATCATTCTGCAAAACACACAACCATCATTCATTTTCTTTCTTTCAAAAATTTTAACAAGATCAAAGGCAGCAGAAGTAGTAGAACACAAGGCCAGAAGCTTCATCATCATCATCATCATCATCGATCATCACCACCTTCACATTTCTCATTGTAAGGAAACTTTCATTTCCTTGATTTCTTTGCTAAAATTTCGTTATACAACTTGTTTATACATCATAATCTAGCTACATAACATCACAAACTCGAAGATTGATGAGTGATTCTTGAATAGATCCTGCTGGGCCATCCTACTATAGCTGCGTACCTGAGAATGCATTACTAAAAGTGTCAACCAAAAGGTTGGTGAATCTCACAGGTTTGTAGTAAGTAAATCAAATTGAACACAATATAAGTACACAAGTTTCACAGAAGAAACAGTAAAGTAATAAATGTAATCGCACAGTTGAAATATAACAGTAAAAGTGGTTGTACGAATGTAACACGTCAGTATTTAAAAGTTGTACGCAATCAGCAGAGTAGTAATCGTTAGTTGTATGTAAGTAACAAATTTTTAGTCAATCACTGCATCCATGCAATCGGGTAGCAATCCATGGTTGTAAGCAGTCAGTAAATCAGTAATCAATCATTGCGTCAATGCAATAAGGTAATGGGTATACATTGCCATGAGCACCATAGTCGAAGCTTAACAGTAAGTAAGTAATTGCCCTCGTGAATGCTAATCCAAAAACATTCATATGAAACGAGTAGAAAACACCTGTTTATACGAGTACGGTTCGTGGTGGCGCTACCACCCCAGGTGGGGATTGTCAGTCCCATATGGATCCATATACTAAAACTCGCGCTTAAGTCCATAACTAACAACTATGATTAAAGGGACTTCATTGGATTAAGTAAAACCCATGCAATCGATATACCAGTAAATCAGTAAGTAAATCAAGTAAGTAAGTTCATATGTTCGAGTAAAACAAGCAATGCATCTCCCCCAAAATAGTAAAACAGTAAAAAGGGGCCGTGAGACTCACCTGAAAGAGCTAGTAATCCTACTGTACTCGTACAATCCGAATCAGAACCTCCTAATGTCCTAAACACATGAGATTTATAATAAGTAAATGTACATGTAAATATGTCATTTGTCTGATTTTTAGTCGTTTGAATTATGTCCAGAATATTCAATAATTGTTTATGTCTGAAGTTTATAAAATGATTATGGACTGATAGTGACGCTTCAAAATTATGTTCCAAAAATATAAATATGTTTGTTCTCGTATAATTATAAAGTTGTACATTTAAATCGTATCCTGTATATATATAAAATGTATAATCGTCGTTTGTAATTTCGTATATATATATAATTTCATAATTGATAATAATAACTTGTAACGTTATAAAACTAATTATTCGTTTTGACGTTATATTACACATCTTGTTTATTGCACGGTTCGTTTTACATTTTTACACAATTTTATAACACACTATTTATGGCTAATTAATTCAAGGACTGTTTTACTAAATACAAGGAAATAGGTGCATAAAAAATCTGTACAGTAAGCATATAGAGTTGTACTATTCCGTGAAATTAGTAAAATCTTCCTTGAATATATCAATTCTTTATTTATTCATGTGTAATTGAAAAACAATAAAAAAATGTATAAAACAAAAACTAGTCACGGGGCTCGAACCCGTGACCGTTGGTTTCAATAAGCATGCTCAACCAGTGGGCTAGAGCTTACTTTTGGTTTATTTTTGCTAAGTGTATACATATATCTATGTTTTAACTGTGTAAATATTTTTGTTTCTTTTGTTTCTCTATTACGTAACCCATTCACAATTAGGTTCTAGCTCTTCATTCTTGAGCATAGCAGTGTATATATACAACACATACAGATGGTGATTAATGCATTATAAACTCAAAGTAAGTCAAAGGAATAGGTAGGGTGGTGCTCACGGTGAAGGTGGGAACCGAGAATGAGGGTGGTGGTGCCGAGAAGGTGGTGCTCGAATGTGATGATGATGTTGTTGCTGCGGTTGTTACCTACTGTTGTGCCGATGGTGGTGATGTTCAGTAATGGTGGTGGTGCTCGGAGGTGGTGGGTGTTCGGTGGTGAGGTGGTGCTCGGTGGTAGTAGTGAGCCGAGAGTGATAATGAGAATGATGTGTTGATGATGATCGATGATAGAAGAAAAGATGATGATTATGTGTTGTTGTTTCCGTTACTTCTCTTGCTCCGATTGTGATGGTGGTCCGAAGGTGGTGGTGGCCGGTTGTGTGTGTTCACCGAGAGAGATGAGTAAGATTTCTAGATGGTGAAAATGGACATGATGATGATGAGGATCGATTTGCTGCTGCTGTTTATTATCATTGTTATTGTTTTGTTATGTTGTTATTGTAGAAAAAGAAAGAGATCAAGAGAGAGATATAGATATGAGATATAGATGAATGATGATGAAAAAATGGAAGAAACAAATGGTACGTGGGTTTTGGTCATAAAGGAGCTCCGACCAGATCCACAAAAGGTGGAGGTTGGGGCAACTCTTCCTTTTTAGCTCCAATTGCAGTATAAAATACCCGTGTTCGGGTACCCTATCGTATTATAAAATAATGTTTCTAATCGTTAAATCTCTAAATGTAAAATCGTATATATTTTCAATCCAAGTATGTTATAAAAATACGTTTAACTATATATAAATTTATATCCTTGTTTCACTTTGAATATACGGATAGTTTTCGGTACTTAAAATGTATTTAGTTTTCTAACGAAGTAATTAAATATTATTCTTGACAATAATATTTAGTTTGGAAATGCTTTGCATCAACGTTAGTATTTTAATTTACGCGTTCTATCATATTCGTAGATACGAGATTATTAAATAATCTTTAAATGTTATGTATATATAATTCTATATATCGTATTCAATTACTTCGGTATTATCTTTAAATAATACGTGATTTGAAAGTTTAAATTTGGCGCGAAAAATACCATTTTTGACCGGGTGTCACAAAATGACAGTGGGGGAATTGCTCGAAGTGAATAACCAAGGTAGATTCTATAATTACTTTGATGTAATATAGTTTATAGTATTGTATGCCCATGTGTGATTGTAGCATTTGGTCTATTATGTGTGGGATTGGATTTCGGGGACGAAATCCTTTAAGGGGGGAAGATTTGTAACACCCTGTTTCTAGGACTGGAAATAAATTGTATTTTAATAAGTGTGGTTGGTTTATTTAAGAATAAACAAGTAAAAGAGCCTCAGTTTTAATTGTGACAAGTAAAATATTGTTTGTTTTAAAAAGTTAAAGTTGATGGTAAAATAAAAGTACTTTGACTTACGGGTATTTTCGGGTTCCAGACAATAGGTTAAGAACGGGTATAATTTATACATAATAAAAGATGGGGCGGAGGAAGTATCTGGATCTTTATCACCTAACTTATTACACTATCATTTCTCAAACTCTCTCAAGTTCTTCATCCATAAATTCAAAAGAATATCAAGAACAAATTATTGTGTCAAAATCGTGCTAAAGGAATCTGAGTTTCTTCATCATCTATATCATCTTCTCCATTTGATTGTAAGTCATTTTGTGTTCTTGAGCTTATATTGTAGAAATGGGGAAAATGATGAACATATGTGATTATGTGAAATTGATGCTAGATATTAGTTATAACATGATTAGATAACGATTTTACATGATCATATGATGATTGAATGCTAGAAATGGTTAGTGTTCTTCATTTAGTTCATAGGTTAGGGTTTGATGATTTTGATTGGTTTGATAGTGATGCATGAGTTAGATTGTTGTTAGAAAGTGTTTGTTGTTGTTATTACATGTTTATGGTCGAAGTTATGGTCATTTTTTTTTGAGTAAATTCGTGTTTATAAACTGATTTGGTGAATTTTGGGGGTTTGGTTCGAGCTGAAAAGTGTTATATGCCTGAGTTTTGTTGCTGAAAAAGTGTCAAACGCGATCCCAGCCTTGAACCAGGATCGCGTTCCTTAGTTATAAAATGGCGCAGTCGAGTTTTGGTCATACGAACGCGATCCAGCACCTTGTTCCGGATCGCGTTGCCATGTGTATTTCGGTGACAGAACTTTTTCTAAAGGTGAACGCGATCCAGCCACTTTGATCCGGATCGCGTTTGCATGAATTATTTTGAAGGATTTTGTAAATTTTGAAAATGCATAAGTGTTTAGAAGATGGTGTTTTTAGTGGCACTTATGGTTGACATTCCTTTTGTGGCACTTAAACGGTAATTTAGTGGCACTTTTTATTAAAAGAAATACATAATAATGTGAACGATTTTAAGGGGTTTCGGGGCTTAATGAAAGAGTTTAAAGTCAATTGGGTATTGTATATGATATTGCTTTAGTGGCACTTCCGTGACATTTTAGTGACACTTTATGCTTAGAAATATATGTTTTGAAATATATGAATTTGTATTGGTATAAGATATACATTGATGAGGCGAGATACTGACTTGGTTATTATTTGTTTATTCAGATAAGCGGGCGGCAACTCAGTAATATAAGACCACTGAGTTGAAGATCTTGACTATCGGTGAGTGGAATTGTAGTCCTCGGTTTCACCCAGTTGTAACGGGTTCGGTTACAACGGGTAACCAGGATTGTTTATATCAGTAGGTTGTTGTTATTGGTCGTACCGGTACCAGTCTTGTCTGTTTGTTTATATTACTGAATATATGTGTTGTTGTATGATTGTTGTTAAATTGTTGTTTAGTTGATAACAGTTGTGAACTGTTGCTTGTTGTTGTGTGCTTTTGCATTGTGAATGCAATATGGTTGTTTTCAGAGGTCAACTGTTGTTGGTTGGGTTTGGGTACTACTGTGTAGTTGTCGAGGTTTCTTTGAGACACATAGTTGAGAACAAGCCTAGTCAGTGAAGGTAGTACTCAAGCTATCGGTTGATTACTGGGAATGGCGTTGCGCCCAGTAGTCGTGGTTTCTGGGTTGGGTGGATACCAGGAACCGCCGGTCCTCTTGACGTTATGTGCTTATGTGTTTTACTTGTGGTTGTTGCTTAGTTGTAAGACTTGTTATGAGTGGGTTGAACCGTCGGTTACGGTTCCATTCACTTAGCCTGAGCTAATCCCTCGTTGTTGATTCTTTTTGCAGATTAGGTTAGCTTGTTGTTGATGTAGATGTTCGGGTTGTAGATGTTGACTGGAAGTTTGACTAAAGCTTGGCGCAACTCTGATCTTTTGTAGATGTCTTTTGGAAACATTTTATATAAGGCCCGTTTTGTGTTAATATGGGTTGTAACTAATATGGCTGTAAATACTTAACTAATGTTGTCATATTTTGGTCGTCGTTAAACTTGTCAACATTATAACTTTAGAAAAAGGCCTTTGACGTGTTCAATTGGCGATTTTGATGTAATTAACGAATAGTATATTTTGGGGACGCGCTTCCACTTGTTTTATAATATTAAAAAGATATGTTTTGGTTTGCGCGTAAGGACCGGGCCTTACAGATGTGAAGTTAAAAAAAAAAGCTTCACATGAGCAAAGGTGATGTGAACCTTCCAAAATCAAACTTCAAAGTATTTACAAAATTGCCACCTCCAAAATCAGGATTTTTGATCAAAAAATGGATGGCTAAGATGTGTTCTCACCGTTCTCACGGAATCTCCTTGTTCTCACCAGAACCCAACCCTATATATATATATATATATATATATATATATATATATATATATATATATATATATATATATAAATATATAGGGAGGTTCACATGAGAACCACCTAAATAATGAGAACCATGAGAACTAAATCTGCACTACTAATTATTCAATCAATGGCTAAAATGAGTTGATGGCATTTTGGTAATAAACTTAAAGATGAGGTTATATTTCATTAAGGGTAAAGGGGCATTTGAGGAATTGTATACGATTCATCTTCAAAAACTGTCCCCCCTTTTTATTAGGATATTAATATTATTATTTATTAGAAATTAATTACTGTATCATTTGGAGAAACAAATCGACCAGTTTCATCAGGAAACAAATAGTCCCTTTTCATTATCTCTCTTCCATTTTTTAAATATACATGAACCCTACCTTCCATCCACTACCATCCTCTTAAAACCTTGCACCTAATTACTAAGATGATGACGATGAATCTAGATGAAGACGTACGATGACGATGAATCCATACGATGATATTAATGATGAATCCAGATGAAGACGATGACGATGAATCCAGATGAAGATGAACCCAGATGAAGACGATGACGAATGATCCATACGATATCGATGATATTAATGATGAATTCAGATGATGACAATGGTGACGGCAAGGAGGTTCGGTTTTGTTCTGAAGAAGACGACGATGAAATCTTGACTATGACAACAACAGCGATGAATATGATGCATTACATTTGAACTTTGATGTTTTTTTTTTTTTTTTTTTTTTTTTTTTTTGTACATATATGAACTGAACCAACAAGTTAATGATATGGTGAATTCTGAAAGAGTTTTTGTTTTAAATTTTTAGTTTGTGCATATGTGAACACGCTTATAGAAAGACAAACGTAGCTATAACTTATTTGTGCATATGTGAACATTCGTGTTCATAAGTGAACACATGTATTGTGCACATGTGAACATCGACTTAATTTATCTATAAGTTCGTAGAATGATTGTAAAAAAATGTGATACCTTCGTTGACACGTACGTGCCAATTAAATGTTGTTTTACTACTGTGGAGCAACCACATGAAATTAAAGAGTGGTGGCTTCGAAAGTTTCATTTTTTAACCAGCCAATAGGGATACTATGCATGTAAGAAGTTTTAATTAAGAAGATAGATGTGCACAAGTGAACATGGTCCCATGGAGGCTGATTTTTTAATCAATGGTGACCGAAGAAAACATTGATACTTTGATGAATGGTGGCAGAAAATAAATACAGTATACATTGATAGTTTTAAGCTTTTAATCATTGAAAAAATAAAATTGTTGCCTGGTTTGAATTACAGAAAGAGAAAAAGCAAGTTTTAAAGGAGTGAGGGAGATAATTTAGGAACAAATATTGTACAACTAAATATAAATTAACGACTACAAATTAGACTTTTACTAATTTACCCTTTTCATATCTAAATATAGCAACTAATTATAATTATAAGATCTGGTTGATCAATGGTCAGGATTTGGTTCTCGTAGTTCTCTATTTTATATTGGTTCTCGTTTGAACTTGGCAATATATATATATATATATATATATATATATATATATATATATAACTTTTCATGTATTACCATAACCAATATAAACATTTAGCAAACACTACAACAAATATATCATGTATCCACACTTTTTAAAAATGTATGGAAATTATGTTAAATTACTCACACTTAAAAATGTGAAGAAAATTGTTACACCAATAAGTGTGGAAATAACCATAATCTTCACATATATAAGTGTGAGAAAAAAAAAGTTAACACTTAAAAGTGTGGAGAATTTACAACTTGTCAACATTTAAAAGTATGAAAAACCATTTGTAACACCCAAATTATCAACACTTTCTCTTGTGTGGAAAAGTCATGTGTTAGACTGCTCCCAATGGGTGACACAAACTGACTCGTCAGTTTGTGCCACCTCTGCGCCACATCAGCTTTTTCCCCAACTGACATAAACTGACATTTCACTCCCTACAGTAACATCACTTCTCTTTTTTTCAGGGCCCCACACACTAATTTCTTTATTTATTTAATACACAAAGTTAAATAAAACATTTTCATTATAAATTAGTAAAATATATTAATTATAAATAAAACCATCAAATTAATTAAAAAGAAAACATTAAAATACTTACAATATTAAAACCCATTTATTTATAAGCTTTAAAGCCCATTTTTTAAAAAGCCCCATTTAATTAACCCAAGCCCATTTACTTTAAAACATAAACTGTTCATTCATCCTCATCATCTTGCATCGTTGAAACACAGACAAAAAAAAAACACAGAGGCAAAAACATGGAAAAAGAAGAAAATGAAGAAGAAAAAGAAGAAGAAAAGTAGAGGACACTCCTCCTCCAACTGACGTGGGCCCCACTGGATCGCTACTTCCGTCGCCAAAGCGACGTGATCAACTGACGCTTCGGAACCGACGGACCGTGCCTATGGCGTCGGTTCCGTCGGTCCAAACCGACGCTCCAACCGACGTACCGTTGGAAGGAGTCTTACAAATTTTTTGCCACATTTTTAAGTGTTAAAAAGTTGTAATTTTTCTCTACACTTTTAAGTGTGAGCTTTTCTTTCTTACATATATAAGTGTGAAAAATCATATATTTTTCAATAATTTTTACACACTTTCTAAAAGTGTGGAGAAAAAAGTGTGGTAAAATGATATATTTTTGTAGTGAAAGCTAAATGGAACTATTCTTTGAATAGTTGATGAATAGTTATTTTATAAAATATTAAAATTATTTAATAAATATGCATATTATATAACTAATACTAGACATCAAACCCGTGTATGCACACGGGCCATTGAATGTGAATTTGATTTTTATAATTACGCGAATTATCTATACGATAAAATTTTATTTCGTAAAAGTTAAAAAAAGATATGCAATGAAGTTCAATAGTCCTTAAACGAAAGTAGTATAATATATTGATTGCGTATATTAATTAATTATTAATAATTGTAATAAAATACAAAGAATCAAGATTAAGATTAAGATTATATTTATTTATTACCTTACTTATTTAAAGTTAAAATCCTCATTATGCAAGTCTCCTAATGAAAATAGGAACCTAAAATAATAATAATTATATTGATAAATTATGTATTTATGACATCATCTCATCCTAAATTTTAGCTAATTGGACAAAATTAAAGAATTTAATTGGTTAATTGGGATTTTGATGATGTCATCATCCGCTTCCTATATATTATTTAAGATGTGTAACACCCCCAAATTTAATGATTTGCGGAAGCATACTTAGGTGTTACTAATCAATATACAAAGCACAAGATATACAGTAAACGACCTCTAAATGAGACGTTGTAAAACGATTTCATAGAAATATATGTTTGAAAACTTAATGTTTTCGTATACAAAAATAGTTCCCTAGAGTCCACGCATATGGCGGGAGATTCTATTACATAATCAACATGTACAAAAGATAATGCTGAGAATCTCCGTTTAATGCAGTTTAGTTGAATTCATGCGACTCTGACTATGTCCTGGGGGAATCCTACTCCATATGAGTACCTGAGAATACATGCTAAAAGGTCAACACGAATATTGGTGAATCTCACAGGTTTGTAAGTAATATATGTTTTGAACACAAGATTTCATCAGTAGTGCCCGCAGGCGTAAATCAAGTATTTGCAAATCCAACAAATGTAAAGTAAATAAGTTTATTCCGTTGCCATGAGGCTCATAATCGAAGCTTAACCCGTAAGTAATAAGTTTGCTCCCGTGACATGCTCGTAAATGAGCAAGCATCAGTAACGAATAATTAGTCACCCGTTTCTACGTGTAAATCAGTACGTGGCAGCGCTACTGCCCCGGGCGGGGAGGGTCATTTCCCTAATGGATCCATTAACTAGTGTTCGCGCTTAAGTCCATAACTAACGATATATGATGGAGAGACTTCTGTAAATAGTAAACAACTCATGCAATTTCGTTTGGTATAGTAAACAGTTTAGTACTTGTGTTCAACAAAAAGTAGTAGCATGTTTCTCCCCCAATAAGATAAAACAGTAAAAGTGGGGCCGTAAGACTCACATGAGTCTTTGCAAGTACGTTTATATCAATAAACGAGTGAGTAATATCAACCGTAGGTTCTCCGAACCCGTGACCTTCAAATGCCTAAACACGCAAGGTTAAGTAAGTAGATGTCTCGCAAGATCATTTAGGCTAGTTGTTCATACAACACATTGTGTCCAAATGTTGGTTCGTTATCGTTTGTTTTTAAGTTTGTATTTTAGCGTGGCCCGTTGGTGAACGATAGTAATAAAATCTTAAAGGTGTGGATATGAATAGTGAAATTCTCCAATTTGCTACAGTGTTGCTACAGTAAATTTGACTTTTCTACAGTAACTTTGACTTTTCTATTCTGGTTTATGTTTGATAAATTCGTATTGTTTAAGTATTTGAAGTTGTACAAGTTTAACACTTGGTGTAAAAATATTTCGACAACTTTCTGTTTTTGGCGACACTTTGCTAGTGTCGCTATGGGCGACACTTAGTTAGGCGACACTTAATGAGTGTCGCTAGATTTCCGATTTTTATAAATAGGCGACACTTGATTAGTGTCGCTATAGGCGACACTTACGAAATTTGGCGTCACTAAGGGAGTGTCGCTAAGTTAAATCTGGTTAAGTAGTTCAGCGACACTTGGGTAGTGTCGCTATAGGGGCGACACTTAGGCATAGCGACACTTAGCTAGTGTCGCTAGTACTGTTTTTGGCACACTAGCGACACTTCAGACTGATCGCCGGATTTTGGACCGAAAACGAGTTTTCCGGCCACCGTTCGGTCTAATACTTTTACCCAACCCATAATTGGACATTTTAAGCATATATGAACCATAAAAACGTAAAAATGATCAAAAACGAGAGATGTCGGGATTTTTCGGAAACTTACGAAATGCCGAAATAAAAATCCGGAAAGGTAGAAATGTAGATCGTGATGCCGTGGTTCTTTTATTCCAAATGAGGGGTATGATCCGGTGTCGTTTTGGTGTGTTATTTTCGAATTTGTGAGATGGTTGTTTGGTTTGTTAGTTGAGAGAAAAAGAAAGGAAGAAAGAGGAAGAAAGAGATAAATGAGAAAAGAAAAAGTGGGAGGTGGGGTGTTGGTGAAAGCCTCACCTCACCCAGTCCCCGTTCCGTGCTCCGTGTGGTGTTCGTTTTCTCCGTCGTTTAGGCGTTAAATATTTATTTTACGCGTTTAATTATATATTTTAAAATTACAAACTTTTGTTAAATAATTTACTTGTATTATTTCTTTAAATCCTTAATAGTTTGAAATAGGATATAGTTTAAATAAATTTAAGTACTTTTGTTTTTAAATCGTGTAAACTTTGATTGAGTGATACGAGATGATTACTAATTATTAGAAAATAGCATTTTGGGCACAATTGCGTTATTTAGTTTATAAACCTTTGTTCACCAACGTCCATTTTAATCGAATAGAATTTCATTCTATTTAAGTTGCGTACGATTTAAGTCAAATCACAAAGTTGTATATATTTACCAACATATAATCCGATACATAAATTAGCCTAACACAGAACTAATTACATGTATTTACAAAGAATTAGGCGCTAATAACTAGCCCTAATTTGACGGTTGTTACAAGATGAGTGTTGTTTGAGTGGCAAATTAAGATGACAATTTATGTTGTTGATTGTTTAAACTTTGAAATATTGACATATTCTTATTAGAAACTTAATAATTCATGAAAGATTACTATAACATTTGTAACTAATGTTTTTAATAAAAAAACATTATACTTGTATTCTATATCATATGATTCTAACATAAGAAACTAAAATTATTTCTTTACTAATTTTTTTATAACTTTCATGTACTATTTAAATTGATTTCATTAACTTATATGAGTTTTATATGATAAAATAATACAATTCATAATGATGAGACAAAAGAAGCATCAATCTATCAAAATGTTTTTTTTTTTGTATATTTGCATGTTAAATGTACGTGATGCTATCAATTTGAAAAGTGTTATTTTTCTATTGAGTTATCATCTTAATATATCTAGAAATAATTATAGTTATGTGTAAGGGCCAAGGGGTCAAGTGATTTTCATAGCATATAAACACCTCATACATTTGATTTTTTGTTTAATTAATTATTTGTTTAAGAGGTCTACTAAATTGTAGTCACGTTTTTACTACATATTTAACATAAATAATACATCACTGCATACTACATGGGTATTAACATGAAATCAACCTAAGTTACCCAAATATAATTTTGGTTGCCGTAGAACTTTTACTTGCATGGACTAACACCAAAAGTTATTTTAATGATACACTTACAAAAGGTTGATGAGTAAAACCAAAATATGTAAATTCGTACAACATATAATGATAACATAGAATATAATGATATTTGATTTGAGGTACACTGTCACCAATATCATTCTTTTGTAAGTGCTTTGTAACATTTTTCCACTTTAATGTAATTAATTTGCAATTTAGATAGCCATTGATCATATAAATTTAGTTGTAAATTGGAGCAGGGGTCTTGCTATAGTCGTTTTTATCCACATATGGTTTTTTTGTAACAGATCATGTGACCTAATATGCAACATGATGTTCTTGGTTGGTCAATTCACTCAAGTTATTACTTTGTAATGTCAGGTTATTATGTAAACTTGATAAATGATAATGTTTGTTATAAATTGAATTGCATTGTATTTGTCTTTTTCATTTTTTTTGGCCGTTCGTAAAATCGTCTTCTTATAGGAATTGTTCATACAAAAATGTAACTAGAACATCCGCCACAACGCGCGGGCCAAATATCTTTGTTTCTTACACTTATTGTAACATCCTAAAATTCTAAGTGCGTGATTTAAATTATAAAGAGTTGTTGAAATTATTATATTTGTGTTTTGTGTTACATACAAATATTGAGATGAGGTTAATTTATAAACGAGAAATAAGTTATGTGGCTAGAGTGCGAAAAATAAGTCTTGAGAGACTAAATTTGTTGAAATCTCAAAATGTGTTAGGAGTGGGTTATTTTGATTAAGTGAGAAAGGTTGAGGGGAGTAAAACAAAACTAATTAAATTGTATTATAATTAATTGGGTGGTGATTTGTACACCACCATTTTTTTGCCATACACCACTAAAATATATTTTTAGACCATTTTACCCCTTGTAACTTAATATTCTTCAAACACTCCTTCACAACTTCAAGGGCAAAAATGTCCAAAACATAATTTTGGTGGTGTATGGTAAAAAAGTGGTGGTGTACATATCTGGAAGAAACCAGATATGTATGTCTGTGTTTGTGCGTGAACGAGAGAAGGAGGAGGGAAGGAATAAGAAGACTAAATTGAGCTAGGGTTTTGATGATTTGTGATTTTTCAATACTTAATTCTACATCTTTGAGGTTAGAACAACACACTCTATCTTTTAATTTGATTGTTTTGATGATTTTGATATAAACCCTAGATAGAGAATCTTGGGCAAAAGGGGTTTATTGGGTGTAAGAATGTTAGATGATTATTGTTAAACTTCAAATGAGTTGTTTGGGGTATTTTGAATGTAAAGAGATAAGTTCTTTCATTTGACTAAATAGCCTAGTGGTAAGGGCAACCCATGATTTCCTAGAGGTCATGGGTTCAAATCCTGTCATGGGTATTATTTATCATAAAGGTACCTACCACCAATGAAGCGCATGTCCCACAACGTTAATGCTTAGTCGGTGCGAGCTTCGGCTCGGACGTTGTGGTATATGTGATGGAGGTGTTTTACCTGACGATGTTGGACTTTGTGGGGGATTCGGTCGTGCTCCATTGAAATATGGAGCGGCTCCAGTGGGTGGCCCAAATACCCATTTTTTGTAGTCTTTGAATGATTTTGTTAGAATAGAGATATGGATGGGTGAGGTTTGATAATGTTGTTGTTGTTGTTGTTAAATATGAACAAAACTATGTATGAGTACATGAATTTCAAAAGAAAAGAGTCCAGGTGATTAATTGAGAGAATTGGTGATTTTATACATATATAGAAACTTTAATGGAATGATGATTATGAGTGTTTTGTGATTCATAAAAATAATGAGAATTCCATAAGAAAAGAGAATAATTACTAGTTGGATTAATACTATGTTATGAAATACAATTGTTGACTTGTGAGTATATGTTGATGTTAATGAGTTAATTGAGAAATTTATGTCATTGAATTATAAACATAGTCGATATAGATGTTTAAACTTGTTGAAATCGGTCCTTAATATGTTAGTTGAGTAAGAGTTTATCAATAAAAGTATCTTAAACATGCTTGAGTTGAATTGGTATATTTTTGGTGAAAACTCGAATTTGGACATCAAGTTGTCCAGAAAATGAGCTGTTTTCTTAAAATCATTGTAAAATAATCGTAACTCGTATTTTGGTGTGGTCGGATTCATTGGAAAGTTGTATGAGTCTATTTTCCAGAAAATTTTATTTCAAGAGCTGAAAATGAGTTTAAGTCTGTCAAATAATTAAAATGCTACAGAGTGTCTAGAATTGAGATTTAATTTAATTGTTTTAATGATGTGGTGTAATATTGATATTTTTGGTGATGAGAGGATGATGATGATGATGTGTTATTGTTGTTGAGTTATTATTTTTAAAAGATTATCATATAAACTATATACATGTGAATTCCATGATAAAGAGGTTAAATTTGCTACTTGAAAAACTTATTGTATTATGAGATATAACACTTGAGTTTGATTGAAATATTGATATCATTGAGTTGATATACATTAGATTAATTAGAGAATGTTATTGAGTTATTAATTAATGAGTTAAATGAGTTGTATATGTGATCTTATGTGTATGATATTAATTATAGGTCCATAAAGAGTTGAGACATGCTTGAGCTTAACCATACCAACTTGCAAGGTAAGTAATGGGGAATGGGATTTATAAGTTGACAACATTTGGATTCTTGAGTGATATCCAAGTGTGTGACAATTTGAGGTGGGAATTTATGAGGTGACATTGAGACACTTGAGTGTGTCCAATGTGTATGAGTAAATGGTGGAATTCAAGGGTAACAATGAGGCTTGAGAAATCTCATTGGTTATGCTTTGACACCATGAGTTCAAGCTTCTTTGAGTGTAAGCTAAAATGAGCATGTTGTGCTCCTTTAAGTAGGAGTCAAATCAAGGATTCTTAATCATGAGTTATCTTTGATCATTTATGTATGATCACCAATTTTGTTGTTGCTATTGTTGTTGTTATTTTTGAGTTAATTTCCTATTACTTACTAAGCATGACGCTTACCCCATTATATTATTGTTGTTGTTGTTGTGTTGGTACACTATGTCGGATAAATGGGTAGTTTGGGCGAGGAGCCAAGGTCGATTATTGGTGGGACTTGCTATTATGTTAGTAAGTTAATCACTTCTCATAAATTATGCTCATGATATACAAATTGAAGCCCCATTTTGAGAAATCATTGAGCATTTGAGTATGATCATTATCGTGAATAAGACTTGATCTTTATTGAAGTTGTGGTTAAATCGATCTTTGTTTGGAAATGGGTCAAGTTGCGGTAAAATGAGGTTTTATAGTGTTTCCAATTTAAACGCTTGGTAATGAGTTAGTGGATAATATTATACATTGAGACGATGTCGATCGTTGAAAGTGTTGATTTTATATTTGTAAACTTGAGTTATTGATGTTGATAATGAATTTTGAAATGTTTTGATATCAAGTTGTGAAAATAATTGCGTTAAAGCTATTATTGAGTTGTAAAGTTGAGTTGTGGAATTTACGTTTGTAATTGTTTAATCGGAGGAAATTTCTCGAGTTGAAAAGCGGTCAATTTGTTGTAATAGTGTGGTATATTCATTACAAGTTGATGTATTATTTTGCTGAAAAATCTATACTTTGAGCTTAACTTTTGAGTGTCAAAAATCTATAAATACAATTTAGTCAAAAACTAAGTTTTCTGGGTCTATAGGACTACCCGGCTGTAACACCCCCATATTTAATGATTTGCGGAAGCATACTTTGGGTGTTACTAATCAATAATCAAAGCACAAGATATATAGTAAACGACTCTATATGCGTCGTTTTAACAAAATATATTGATATTAAAATGTTTACAACATTTACAGCCAATACATAGCTCGTATTCGATTAAATGAGAGATTTCAGTACATAAGTACTTGTACAAAATATACTAATGCAAGAAAATCTCAAATGTTTGCATGCTGACTCGAGCTATTGATTCCCTGATGCAGTCCAAACCTACTGCTTAGTACCTGCGATACATGCTAAAAGGTCAGCTAAAAGCTGGTGAGCTCACAGGTTTGAAATAACATATAAGTTGTATGAACCGCAAGATTTAAGTAATTGGATTTCATCCAGCAGTTGATAATGTAAGTGTATACAGCCATGAGCACATAGTTGAGCTTAACTCGTGGGTCAGGATCACAGCCTGAGCGTTTTTGCCTCCACGAGTGCCTAATCAACACTCGTCTTCCCAAATATTAGTACGTCCGTTTACCCGGTTAGTGCTTGCTAACCTGAACGAGGAGGGTCAATCCTATATGGTACCATATACTAATATTCACGCTACAACGTATTAACAAAGATGCTGACGGAGGACTTTAAATGATTAGTGTGTAGAACTCATGTAGTATATAAAAAGTTGTACTTGCGTTCACATGTTAAAAATAAGCATTGTATCACACCCCTGAGTAAAACAGTAAAAAGATGGGCTATGAGACTCACCTGAGTCCTGAGAGTTTAATTTAATAAACTTGGGTGATTAGCCGAGTGTGAAGCCCAAAGACTTGTAACCTGAGGGTGTCCACGACACGCGTTGGTTAAATATGAGTCGGTATCTACCAAGAATACCTTGAAGTTGTTCGTCCAACTAGAATGTCCAATATCCCATAATTTGTTTCGATTGTTTGAGTTTCGAAAGTTTGTACGGCCCCGTTGGTGAATGGTTGTAATAATAATCTTAATATTATTATTTTGATTTCGAAGTGTTTTATAAGTTTGACACTTAGTATGAAATGTATTCACAAACTCATTATGACGGGGGTCCGGGGGCAGCGCCCCTGGTTGCGGGGTTCCAAGGGGTGGCAACCCCTTGGCGGGGTCCAAGGGGCAGAGCCCCTGGTCGGGGTCGAGCTGCCGAGCTGACTCGGAGGAAAAAAATTCATATTTACCACCTTGTTTTAGTGAAAATCTCTTACAAATTCTGGTTTTTCAGGTTCTGTTTTATGCGACGTAGCATGCGACGTGGCATGCGACGTAAGGTGCGACGTTGGGTGCGACGTCGCAAGCCCTGACTGCGACGTTGAGTATGACGTCGCTATTTGCGACTTTCGCAATTTAATGCGACGCTGTGGGTGGCGTCGCTATGTGCGACGTGGTGATTGGTATTGCGACGTTGCAACTGACGTCGCAATTGGGCCAAGCCAGATGCGACGTCGGAGCCTGTTCGGATTCCGGTGGCCGGAAAGTCGGTCGTGAGGCTTCCGTTTGGTCCAAATCTTTTACCCAACCCATTTTTGGACATTTTGAGCATGTATAAACAACAAACAAGTAAAAGTGAGTAAAAACGGAAAGTTTCGGGTTTTGTCGGAAACTTACAAAGTGCCGAAATGAAATTCCGGAAAGATAGAGTTGTAGATCGCGAAGTGGTGGACGTTTTTCCCTAAATGAGTCTTGAAATCCGACGTCGTTTCGATGTGTTATTTTGTGATTTAGTGAAGTGGTGGGTTTTGTTTATTTTGAAAGAAAATGGAGAGAAAGAGAGAGAGGTGAGATGAGAAAGTGAGAAAGTGAGGGTGAGGGAGGTGATGGCCCTCACCTTGGCTGATTTTCGGTGGGGGCCCACCGGGTGTGGGTCTCCAATTTTTAACTCCGTGCAATCGCGTTCCGTGCGGTGTTCGTTTTCTCGTTCGTTAAATTGTTTAATATATATTTTACGCGTTTATTTCCCCATTTTAAATACAAATATTTATTTGAATGTTTTACTTAATTTACTTTATTAAATCTTTGGTAGGTGTCGTTTATATAATGTATCTTATGCTAATTTGCGTATTTATCATTTTTGAATCGTGTAATGCGAAACGACTAAGAATTATAAACTAAAGCGTAGTCGAAAATGTTTTATAATTTAGATTAAAATGTTTCACCAACGTCCGTAGTTATTGGATCGATTTACATTCGATTTAAGTTGCGTACGATTTAATCAAATCACATTATCGTATATATTCCACAATATATAATCTGATACATTAATTAGCCTAAAATCGTACTAATTACATGTATCAACACAAGATTATGCACTAATCTATAATCCTAATTTGGCGGGTGTTACACCGGCGGGTAGGCCTAATACCCGGCAGGTACTTGTCTTACCCGGTGGGTATATCCGGTGGGCACATGGATTTTAAACGGGTAGCTTGTGTTTTATTCTAAACAGAGAATTGAGTCATGAGGAGTACCCGGCGGGTATCCCTGCCTACCCGGCGGTTCCTGCCATTTTTCAAGAGAGTTTTGTTTTGAGTCCATATAAATTGTACAATTATGTTATCGAGTATATATTGTTACTATGAAGTGGTGGGTCATTGTTAAAAGAGTTTTGAGTTGGGATATAATTGTTGTTACAACGAGTTTATAAAATTATATTTGAGATGCGGACCGCGGGATCAATTCTGAATGTGTTTCTTTTTATACGTGAAGCGTTATTAAATGAGTTTTAATTCGATAAAATATTATGAGGAAAAAAAATCGTGCGTTTCACTTATTAAACTTTATACAAGTTCGGTCGATCAGTTTGGGTCCTACTTAGACGTTTGTGCGATGTTTCAGTTACTATCAGTTATCACCAACCAAAATGACCAGCTAGCTACTATATTTATCCAAGGATTTTAATAATATTTACTCGTGATATATAAATAACTTAAATCAATTACCTTACCTATAAGTTACATACTATAGATTAATCGGAAATACAACTCAAAGTACATGAGTTTCGACAATCATATCTTCCGAAGCTATCTATATTTACTCTAGATATTGACTCAAATAGAGTTTTAACCGTACATACTAATCATTTACATCAGGGATGGAGTTTGAACACGAAGATAGGAGGGCCCAAAATAATTCAAGCAGAACATGATGTAGTCTCTTATATATAAACAAGGCATCTACAAGTTCAAATAAAGCAAATACAATGAGTTACTTGTTAAATTTTACTTTTAACATCATTTGAAGTTTGAACTAATAAAATTATGAAAAGGATTAGAAATAATATTATCATATATCATAATTTCATACATACATGATACATTATTATTCATGATATATTATAAGTCTAGAATCCATGAGATATAACTAAAATAATGGATTTCACCATAGAAGTTATTTAACGGAAGTATGGAAGTTATTGAACTAAATAATACATACAAAAATTGAACGAAACAATATATATTAAAATTGATATACAAATAGTTTAATAAATAAACCTTGAATTCTTTGAGGAATATGGAAGCTTAAAATCTTTGGGATGAAGAAAAAATACCGACGTAACGCAAGAAGACAAATAGATAGGGAGTTTACATTTTTTATTATTTGTTTCTCCGAAGTCTGCACAGGTTTTTTGGGGGGTCAGGAATGAAAATTGCAACATATAGTCCCTATAAAGTCAAAAAATTACTATTAATGGCAGAACTTTTTGGAGGGACCAACCTTCATAGCTCCGTCTTTGATTTACATTCACTACTAAAAACACTGTACATATGTATTTTAAAGTAGCTTTAGGGTGTGTTTGGTAAAACTAGCTGGTAGCTGGAGGTTATATTATAAGCTAGAAGTTGAAGCTTATGTGTTTACAAGTGTTTGGTAGAACTAGTTGAAGCTTATTGATGTAAATTGACTTAAAATGACAAAAAATATATGATAAATAATGATATAAGGGGTATTTATGTAATTTCACATTTCATAAGCTTGGAGCTTATTTTTTCTTTTTTCAGAGCTTATTTTTTCAATAAGCTACTAAAGTTTTGTTTACCAAACGATGCTAAAAGTTTAAGCTTGTGAAAAAAATAAGCTTAAGCTTCATTAAGCTCGCGTGCCAAACACACTCTTAAACCCGTGAATCTGTAACACCCCCAAATTTAATGTTTGGCGGAAGCATACTTTGGGTGTTACTAATCAAATATCAAAGCACACAAGATATAGCAAACGACTCTATATGCGTCGTTTTAACAAAATATATTAATTATAAGAATTGTTTACAACATTTGAAGCTGTACATAGCACGCGTTCGATTGAATGAGAGATTTCAGTACATAAGTACTTGTACAAAATATACTAATGCAAGAAAATCTCTAATATCTGCATGCTGACTCGAGCTATAGAAATCCTGAGGTAGTCCAATCTACTGATGGGTACCTGTGATACATGCTAAAATGGGTCAGCTAAAGCTGGTGAGCTCACAGGTTTGAAATCAGATAATATCGTATCAACCGCAAGATTTAAGTAGTGATGTGCATCCAGCAAATAATTAGTAGTGTATACAGCCATGAGCACATAGTCTGAGCTTAACTCGAGGGTCGGGTCCCATATAGAGAATTCCGAGCGAGGTGCCTCCACGAGTGCCTAATCCACACTCGTCTGAACAATTATTAGTACGTCCGTTTACCCAGTTAGTGCATGCTAACCCGAACGAGGAGGGTCAATCCTATATGGTACCATATACTAATAATCACGCTACAATGTATTACCAAACTATGCTGACGGAGGACTTTGAAATGATTAGTGAAAAACAACTCATGTAGTATATTGTAAAGTTTGTACTTGCGTTCACATGTTAAAAATAAGCATTGAATCACACCCCTGAGTGAAAAGCGGTAAAAAGAGGGGTTATGAGACTCACCTGAGTCTTGAGCGTTTAGTCAATAAATGTACGATGCTTAATCAAGCAGTGAGATGTCCGCAGACAGATAACCTGAGGGTGTCCACGACACGCGATGGTTATTAATATGAGTAGGTAGTTACAAAGACTACCTTTGTGGTTGTTCGTTCAACTATAATGTCCAAATTACTACGATTTGGTTGTTTGATTAAGTCGTGTTTTTAAAAACGTGTACGGCCCGTTGGTGATAAGTTGTAGTAATAATCTTAACATTATTATTTTGATTTCAAATAGTTATACTTGAAAGTATTTATAAGCTTCAGGTGACGGGGGTCCGGGAGCAGCGCCCCTGGTAGGCGGGGTTCCAGGGGTGGCAACCCCTGGCGGGGTCCAAGGGGCTGGCCCCTGGTTGGGGTCGAGATGCCAAGTCAGCTCGAAAATTTTTTATTTCTACTAAATTGCTTTGGTGAAAAACGCATCTGGAATTTAATTTGGGTGAAATCAAGAGATAAAATTTTAGGTCTCGACACTTAGTAAAAATTGGTTTGAAACCTTCTGTTTTTAGCGTCACTTATAGCGACACTCAAGGGTTTAGGCGACACTTAGGAAGTGTTTCATGAAATGACGGATTCTAATTAATGGCGTCACTTGTGCAAGTGACGCATAGAGTGCGACACTTAAGGGAGTGTCGGTTGTAAGTGTCGGTACAAGTGTCATGAGTCACTAAGGTTAGTGACGGGTGAAATCTGTTCTCGATTGTAGGCGTCACTTAAACAAGTGACGCTATAAGTGTCGGTTTATAGTGACGGGTATTGAATTTGAGACACTTAGGCAAGTGTCGGGAAAAAGGGGTTTTATGTGGCACTTAGGCAAGTGACGCAAAATTAGGGCTTTTAGCGACACTCAATGCGTCACTTAAGTGACGCACGAAGTGACGCTATACTGTAGTCGTCGTTGCGACACTTAAAGCTGTTGACGGATTTTTGAGCCAAAAACGAGTTTTCCAGCCATAGTTTGGTCCGATCCTTTTACCCAACCCATATAAGGACATTTTGAACACAAACAAACCACTTTCATGTAAAAATAAACGAAATCGGAGAGTTTCGGGTTTTTGTCGGAAACTTACAAAGTGTCGAAATGAAATTCCGAAAAGATAGAGTTGTAGATCATTGCGTGGTGGTTGTTTTTCTCCAAAGAGCTTCGAGATTCGGCGACGTTTGATGGTGTTATTTGACGATTTAAGGTGGTTGTGGTTTGAGGGTTTTTGAGAGAGAAATAGAGAAAGAGAGAAAGAGTAAGAGAGTGAGAATGAGAAAGTGGGGTGGGGATTTGATCCCCTCACCCTTTTGGCCGGTTTTTGGTGGGGTCCACCATGTGTGGGCTTTACCAATTTTTGCTCTGTGTAGTCGCGCTCCGTGCGACGTTCGTTTTCCCGATCGTTAAGACGTTAAATATTTATTTTATGCACATAAATATACGTTTTAAAATACGAATCTTTACCCAATATTTTTGTTGAAGTATTTTATTAAATACTTTATATTTGAGTTATAAAATATAACTTGTCTTTATTTTGGATTGTTTGCGCGTTTGATATTTTTAATCGCGTAAATTGTTAATTGTATTATTCGAAATGAATATGAAATATTATCACAATAATATTTTGGATATAATAGTGTTATTAAATAATAATATATTATTTAACAACTTCGTTCACCAACGTCCGTATTTACTTGAACCGTATTTCATTCGATTTGAGATGCGTACGATTTAATCAAATCGCATATTCATATATATTCATCAATATATATTTTGATACATTAATTAGCCTAACACAGAACTAATTACATGTATTTACATTTGATTAGGCCCTAATTAATAGTCCTAATTTGACGGGTGTCACAAAATCCACGGTTCATTTGGTGTTAGTATGAAATTATAATATATGTTTCAACCTTTCAATAATCAAAGGATTAACAAAATGAATTTTTAAATACCCTCCTCATTTACAAAGTACGTTAAAAAAGAAAAGAAAGATTAACAATTAAAGTACATAGTGAATGATAAACGAAGTTCACATTGTTAACAAAAATGCCACCAAAGTTGAACTTCAAATTATTTATTAAAATCTCACCTCAAAAAATCAAGATTTTTGATTAAAGGAAAAAATGAAGGGCTAAGATATGTTCTTATCGTTCTCACTTAAACATTGTGTTCTCACTGGATCCCAAGTCTCTATCTCTATATATAAAGTGGGTTCAAATGAAAATGAAAATTTTGGTGAGAATGAGAGGACTAAAACTATTTTTCTCCACGTTTTTCAAAATTAAGTATTTCATAAACGGTAAGTTGAAAAATTATAATAATTGCACCGTAAAAATCAACATTTTCTTCTATTCGATCAGACATCTCTCAAGGTTTACTTCCGACGACTTTTTTATGGGTTTTATAAATTGTACAATATTAATATCACATGTGATACCCGTTGATACCACGTGTGATACTCATTGGTGTCACATGCGATAGTCATTAGTTTACAAAACCCACCGAAAACTGATAGTATTACCATAAAATAGATGGTCACATACATACATACCTAAAGAATCTTATGTACATACATACGAGAGTTTACATTATCACGGAAAAAGGGGATTGCCTATTAGTCAATTTTGACCACATGCTTACAAAATCACAAACGAATAGAAGGAATATTAGAAGAATATTTGGAATGATTGAAAATATTCCCTTATAGATAAAAGGGAATCTTACGGTTCGGATACAACTCATATCTAGGTGGATGAATAATACCTTCACCAGATGAAATAGCAAATTACTTACGTATCTTTCCCTATAAATAGGAACTTTGTAAAGGTTGAAAAGGGACCCAATTCTCACATCTCTCTCCCTATACATTACATATATACACATCTTAGTGTATAATGTATATTCTCACAAGATCATATTCTTGTATATACTCTTAAGAAATAATACTTATCCTAATGAGATTAATACAATCACAACTATGCTCATATCTTATATAGTGCAAGATCAACCAACATTTAAACTCACTTCCAAATATAATTCCCTACATGGTGGTGAAACAATATTAATACCCTTGTACATACATACAAGGGGGTTGCTTGGCTCCATTTCGGATAAGTGGCGTAAAACCGATTACAGTAATGTAATGCGAGTTACCAAATAGGGAATCGCCACCCGAGACAATATTATCCTTTCATTCCTTATTCATTCTAATAACAATATCTCTTCTATCTTGAGTGATACAAGCATAAACAGGTCTAGGTGTTCGGTGATCATGACCTATAGCCCGGCGATCAAGACCCGTGACTCGAGCTTGTGAATCTACGTATCATCAATTGGCGACATCCGTGGGACCCGAACAAAACACTTTACTCGAATGTTCACCTTCCATTATCACTAAACCATGGCTAACTCTGGTTTTAATACGTGTGATCAAGGTGAAAGGTATCAACCATTTAGCAGAAACTAAGGTACAAGCAAGTTAAGCTCATGTACCATCCGTAGAAATCAACTGTCGTTTCAACCAAATAGTTGGTCTGGTGAAACCTTGCTCAAAGAGCGTATGTGAAAAGCTTAAAAATATACCAAGAGTTGTATAAATGATACAGTCCTTCAATTTGGTCTCATGTACAACTTAAACATGCTCGGATGTTAATCTTTTGACTCCCTAAGCCATCCGAATTAAAAAGTTTAAATGGCGATCCCTGGTAATGTGGTTCCCCTTATACTATGCTAAAAATAAATGGCTAAATTATGGTGCAGAAATAGCAGTCATTGCTAGTCCAAACGCTGTCTTACACCACCACAAGGACACAAGGGATCGATCCAACCTCGGTAAAGTCTAACTCAGCCATCCCGATAAATTCTCAGGTAATCTTCAAAACCCGTTTACCGACTGATGCAGGGGCCATCGATCCGGCACTACTGACACCCTTCACGAGTTCAAAATATTTACACCTATCACTACACATCATGATGTCACAAAGATGATGTCATGGTCTACCGATCTTTATTGACCTTAAGAGAAAATTGCACAAGCATGGAAAAGGAAAGAACACAATCTTGATATAATTCCCAGCTAAGCCTATCCATCCATCTAGTCCATTTGCAATGGCTCCAAAAGTGATCAACGTGAACTTTGTTGATTGTGGTCTCAAAGACCTTAACTCGTATGTGGCTTATTTGACTACGCTGCCTTTGTTATCCTCGGTATCTACTTACAATAATTAGGTATATATTAGACACAAAAGCTTCATCAGGTATGCAATTCAAGTTCTTTCCCCTCTACCAATTTTTCAATGAATTTTATAAGTTTATCAACATAATTCGTCGAGAGGCAATGATAAAAAGGCTCCTAAAAAGAGTCTACATGAATTGTTAATCCTTAAACATATTGCAAGATTGAACATACAAGTTCTTACAAAAGGACTAGAAGGAATTAATTTGGCGCATACATGGGTTAGAAACATAGAGATTTGATTTATATACATTACGCTATATATCATAGAAGTGGACTAAATTAATATATGATCGTTTCCGAGATTATGATTATTTGGGAAAAGTATAATCTACTCATAAAATCTCTTAAAGAAACAAGAATCACAGTATATGCATTTTCATAAAGCAAATCAAACTTGTTTTTTGTTTTCTAAACCAAACAAAAGGATAATTTTTTGCATGCCATACTAATTTTTTTTAAATAAAAAAGCAAAGAAAAAGAAAACAAAGGTTGTAACGAAGTACTCTTCGCTGATATCAGTACAATATCACTATACAGACTTGCTAGTGATCTTTGAAAAATTCATAAAATAAACTAGAAAGTTATGATTATCAAAGTGGTTTTGACAATATGCCAAGACAACATAGAAACACAATATCATGTAAATCAGTAAGAAGCTCGATGCTACATAGTTATATAACCACACTCGGTATGTGATAAACGCCAAAATGTACTAAATTATAGTACTAATTACCCCCGTGTTTGATAGGTTTCTAATGCATTTTGTATGAATAAGATATTCATTTCGTTCATATTTGCATTTAGGAGTTTAAATGGAGCTTGGATCAAAAAGGAACGGAAAACGAGCTTATTTGGAAGAAAAGTTGCTAAAAGAATAAAACATTGGACAAGAGAAGATAGGATCGAAGAAAAGAAGCTAAAAGAGTGAAGATAGGCAAGATTGGATTGGATTGAAGTGTAAATGAAGCTCGAATCGGAAAAATAATGAAAGATGAGCTGAAAATGAAGAAAAGGGTAAAAGCTGAGTTTTCGGACATGCTGTTAGTATGGATCTGTACTAAATAATGAGATTCAATTTAACTTTGATATTCATATAACGATAAACTGGGAATATTAATTTCTCTCCCTCTTTGTTCTTAATGAATCTATTACATATGAAAATGAAAGGAACATTTTCTTTTCAAGTGATTAATATTGATTTTGGCTTATTAAATGAGGAGGTGTTGCATATAAGGTGCATGCCTACAACACTAGTCACTATGGCTAGGTTCTCAAGATTATTTCAGACACTCCAAGCTTAACACACTTAAGTATCTCAAGCCGATACTCGCCCAGATTGATCAATAACATTACTTGGGTCATTGAATATATGTGTACCATTGTCACCTAAACACCTCGACTTCGAAGCTTGGTGACAAATTTGTGCCCCTTCTGCTTGCCTTGCTGCTGAGGTAAATGTCTCTCATTCTATGATTTAGAGCTTCTTCTAACAAGCAGTTTAGGTTTGCAATATACAAGTTACCACTTGACATCACATATAGACATGTGTATATATTCCAATTTATATGAGTACAAATTCCAACGCATGATGTACAAGGTCAACATTGTCATACCCCTATGGGTAAAATTAGTATTCTTTAAAAACTAAAAATGCCAGACTATTATATTTTTTATAAACATAGGTGTTTGATCAAAAAGTACATAAGTTCAGACTAAGATGGTCATGTCTCTTTTTCATATAAGAAACGAAAAGAAAGATGAAAATGTTGTAAAAAAGCTTGGCATCACGAGACTATCAAAACTCAAAAATTTATGGGATATACATCTTACTTGGCTTTGCCCCTAGTAATTGTTAACTTCTGCTCTGCACCCCACTTCAGATAAATTCTCATAAAATCTTCCATAGTCTATCTTTAAACCCATGCACCAGACAGTCTTCTCGAGTTCAAAGTATTTACACTTATCACTACACGTTATGGTCAAAAATGCATTAGCTCAAGAAGTAGTTACGTCATATAGCCTAATCCTCTTATGGTTTCTTATGATGAACTAAAAATGACATTACCATATATGTGTCCAAAATCACTTACTTAAAGCCACAAGACATACAATTTGAATTACGATTCAAGTAGTGAACTGATTTTGACTATCAAAATTCAACTGCCATTATGCATCTATTTTTATGTAAATTTCATAGCCTACCACTATTTATTAACAGAATTCCAAAGGCATGGAAAAAAAGAAACACAATCTTGTTGTAAGTTCCCAACTTGGCATTCATTATAGACTATGCAGAATGCAATACCTACCGAATCTCGTGGGAATAGAGGATGGTGATGATCTCAAGTTCAATAATGAGTCAGCCCTATGGTTACAACTTCTAAGGTATAAAGTACAAAATTAGCAACAACTTGGTTAAACAACATGTTGCATATGTTTGCCATCATTCAAACATGGCTTCGATATCTATCTACACTAACGAGGTATTAGGTGCAAATCTTAATCTTTTAATTAGAGAGCTAACAAATTCCACACAACCGCAAGTCCGTTCCAAAGGCTTACAATCATATCATACATGACCATATCAAATTTCCAAAGACGTGAAATATATCACGCAAAGTGGTAAGTATACTTCAAAGACATGAAACTACATCATGCAAAGCAGTAATTATGCAACTAAAGACGAGAAAAATCATCTCGCACAAGCAACAAAATTGCTTAAAAATGTAAAATGGATCACGCAAAGGGGTTAATCTGCTCGAAAGAAGAAAAATTCCGTAGTGCAAAGCGGCATGACAGATCTATTGACACTTATCCCGCCATTAAAAGGGAAAAAAGCTCTAGATAGCTAAACTTGTACGTACATAACCGAAGTGTCATATGTATAGTTACGACATCGCCTTGCGATGAAAAAGATAAAAAGGCTATTAATTGCTTTCACTTATTGCTTTAAGACATTAAAGCAATACAATCAGGAAAAAGATTTTACCCATCCATTACAGGGTAAAATACTACAAAAAGGAGAACATCCGAAATCCTAAATATAGTCATACAAAAATATTTGTATCAATACATTTGATACATTTTCTCACAAATGGAGGGGGAAAATGGCTCAAGCACCTAAAACCACTTCACCTTTGGGTTAAAATAGAACCCGAACAACTCATAACTATGGCTTCCGCCAATAGAAGCATATGTAGCAGTATATATACCGCCTATTATGCTTTGATAAAACGCTATCTATCTTTCATAGTTGTGGAGATAATATGTTTATACCAGATTCTGAAGGCCATGCATGCCATTAACTCTTGCCACACATGGTCTTGGGGGCTTAATGGTTACACACATTACTTATAGCACAACTGGAAACTGCAGGTACCCTTATAAATTATAAATTCTCAATAATCAAATGGTAAATATGCTCGTGTACAAAATTTTTTTTAAACGTGTACACAAACATAAAACACGAGCATCAAAAGAGCTTATCACACGTGTGTCATTGAGCATAAACCTTATATAGTATAGATGGTTGCCTTATTACTCAAAAAGATATGGCAACTTTTATATGAAGACCACCCATCCACTACACAAATATGACTAGAGTTAAATAGTATTAAACAAATAAAAACTCTTAGTATTTAACAAGCAAGTAGACCACTCATTTGCAGCGAATTCCACATGTCGATAATCTCTCATCTCTCCAGTCTAAAAGGTTTTATTGGATCTTTAAACAAACCTTTAATACTCCGGTAATCTACAATCCTTCTTCTAGTGCAACTACACCAACCCTGTTCTTCTCTCCCATGCTTCGTGGTATCTTCAACAAGTTCATGTGTGAATCTCATCTATATCATGTGCGTCATCACTTGCAGTGTTATTTCGGGAACCTGTAAAATTAATGTTGGATTCCTCTTCAAGGGAATGGGTACTAAAGCTTACTGTGTTTGTACGGTTATTAGCTTCATGGTTGTGCCCATATATATCAGTGGGCAATATGTCTCTCAGTCTTCCTCATTGGATATATATATATGCAAGACTCACAAAATCAGTTCTAAATTAGTAAGTCCAGCATCTCTCCCCATTTGTCTTAGTTGACTATGGTTTCTCCATGTTGGTAAAATAAGTTCTCTGGGCTACTAAAAACAGTTATAAACCTGATCCCCGACTATCTCGCTAACTCCTTACATACTTACAAGGTTGGTGTCTTACTTGAAGTATACCCGAATATTAAAAATAAAGAACGATCAAAATCCAAAAGAAATAAGATTAAAAATAAGGTGATCCCAACAAATAACTCTTAAAAAGAACATGTCAATCATTATGAATCCGAATGTTACTTTCATCCTTCACTTTCTCAAACATTATGAATTCACACGTGCCTAATGTTATTTGACACATATGAATTGGGGGACTTGATAGTATTACCATAAAATAGATGGTCACATACATACATGCCTAAAGAATCTTATGTACATACATATGAGAGTGTATCTCCACATGCTTACAAAATCACAAATGAAGATTTACAAAATCATAGAAGGAATATTAGAAGAATATTTGGAATGATTGGAAATATTCCCTTATAGATAAAAGGAAATCTTACAGTTCGGATACAACTCATATCTAGGTGGATGAATAATACCTTCACCAGATGAAATAGCAAATTACTTACGTATCTTTCCCTATAAATAGGAACCTTTGCAAAGGTTGAAAAGGGACCCAATTCTCACATCTCTCTCCCTATACATTACATATATACACATCTTAGTGTATAATGTATATTCTCACAAGATCATATTCTTGTATATACTCTTAAGAAATAATACTTTAGCGGCAATTCAGTTGGTAGATCCTCAGCGTTTCAAACGCATTTTGAGGAGGATGTCCCAGGGGCGAGTTCACGTGCCCCCTAGGACCGACAAAAGACCATGTTCGGTGGATTCAGATTCTGATACAGATCGTCCACTTACTCACCATCGACGTGGGTCCGGTATTGAGATTGAGTCTGAACCTGCAGTTCTTCAGCAGTTTCTTGCTCAGATGAAGCAGGTGAACAAGCGCTTCGATGATCAAGCTGCAGTTATTGAAGCTCAGGCTGCGCAGATAAAAGATTTAGAGATAAAGGCTGCTCGGGTTGCAAAGTTAGAGGTTCAGGTTGCTCGGATTCCAGGTCTAGAGTCTAGGCTTCTTGAGTTGGAGTCTGTAGCTACTGTTTTGGGGGAGTCAGGCCTGCGTGCCTTGGAAACATCAACTATGACTCCCCCAGCCTGAAAATGTAGATCCTTCTGATTTTAATGAAAATATTGCTTTGGATTACTTTGCTTCTTCTGATTTTATTCTAGGTCAACCGATTCTGCTAAATATTGACTATTCTCAAGTCAACGGATTTTCTGCGGAGTATGATATACGAGGATAATTATACGGTACCTGAGCAATAAGAAGAGGTTATTTTTTATGACGATGTAAATGTTGAAGTTGCACAGGAAACGGTTAACGATGAATTCGCAAACCCTGATGAGGTGTTCATGGGAGAAGAACTAGAGGTTTCTGACAAGGAAGAAGTTGTGGAACCCGAACCGTCAACAGCTTCTGTTCCTGACATTGAACAAGCTGCAATAGTTGATACTTCTACTTCTGCAGCTCCCGGATCTTCTGATATTCCATCTACTTCTACTACTGATTCAGATACATTGAAGACCTGCAAGTTCTATAAAGTGGGAAAGCATAAGCTAAAAGGTCTTATCATCAGCTGGAAGTATGATGTCGAAAATAAGGTAGTTATTGTGAAAAGATTAGATGGCTTACAGTACTTTATTACACGTCTCAATCATCTGAGTACTTTGCCATATTGCGAGTTAGTACGATTAGCTCAAATGAATATTATCAATCCTACTGATAATGAGCTCGCGAATGATGATCAAAGAATTTTGAGAAAAGAGGTTAATTCGAAACAGTTCTTTTTTATTACACCTAACTTGGGGATGAGACGCGTCTACAGGAACAGGATCAATCCTGCAACCAACAAGCCCTGAGTTAAGGTTGTGTACAGATCTCCTAAGATGTTAAAGTACAATCCGTTGGAGAAACTCCTAATTGATTTTTTGAGACGATTACAATATTGGATATATGATGGAATAACAGGCGAAAGTGAAAATATATGTATTCCTGATTTGGAGCCAAAAGACTTGTGGAGAGCTAAGTCTATGAGGATTCGTGTTTATGATCCATTGAGCTTGATCAACCTTACAAAGAAAGATCTTGAATCTCTACATGCTGGGAAGATTACTAATTATCCAGGGTTCAAGACTGAAGCTTTACATTTTTAGAAGGTTGTTTCTGTTTGTTTAGCTCAAGGAGTTAATGCAGGAGGCACATTCCCTGCAGACTGGAAGTGCTAAAGATTTTTAAAGACCAAGCTACTGACATGGGGGAGTTTGTTGGTACATTTTGTGTGTCAATCAGTTGGTCTATCGAGTTGTATGTGTCGTTATTTGAATTATATGAAAAATGTATTATTAGCGACACTCGAATTTTAGTTTTGGGCGACACTTGTCAAGTTCGCCAAGAATGATTTTAGAATTATATGCGACACTTAAGTCAGTGTCGCATGGCCAATGTTTGCGACACTTGTCTAAGTGTCGCTAAGTCGGTCAGTTTGAGTATAAATAGAACCATACGGGTTTTGTCGGTTTTTAAAACGCATCTTTAAAACTCAAGATCTCATGTTTTCGGTTTTGTCGGTTTACTTCGCCACTCATTTTCTACACTTTCTGGTCCACAACAATTCTCACAAAAATTACCAGTTGGTCCTCTATCTGTCTACTTTCTAACATAATTTTTCTGGTAATTTACAAGTCCATTTAGATAGGTAAATAAATTCGCGAAGGGACCGAACTCAGTTTTCGACAAATTCTGACAACAGTCCAAAGATTCGTTTATAGCTAAAAATCCGTAGATTTCTGGAAGGAGCAAAGAAGAACTTTTTGTAGCTCTCTTCCATACGCAAATTTTGATATAAAATTCGTTGTCTAATTCTTAGTAGAACTCAAGATATGATCGTTTTAGTGAGCTGTGTTTTCTGGGAAGATTTATGTATGTTTATATATATTGTATAAAAACGATTTTAAGCTTATATTTGGACATAAACATGTTAATGGATCAAGATAACATGAAAATAAATGACATGCAAGTAAGTTTAATGAGGATGGGGTTGTGTTCTTACAAAGATGATTAAGAAAAGGTGAAGATGATGATGAACTTGAACTTGAGCTTCCAACCTTTTGTGTTCTAACTCTTGATGATGATGATGAATGACGATTTGATGATGATGTAGAGGAGGTTCTTGACAGATTTTTGGTGAAGAAATGAGGAAGAAGAGTTTGAGAGAAAAGAAATGATGAGAAGGGTTTGTGTGTGTAAGTGGGAAATGAAAATGGAGTGTGGTTTAATTTGGAGAGTCAAAGAAGCAAGAGGGGTGTTTGGTGGGGGGCACATGGCCGGCCAGGGGGGCCCATTGGGGCTGTGATTTTGTCAATTTTTGTTCCCTCATTTCGCGCTCCGTGCGGTGTTCGTTTCCTCATTCGTTTCGACGTATTTTTAGACGTTAAACGTTAAATGCTCGCGTTTTAAATGACGATTTAAATTTTGATATTTTCTCATGAAATATTTAATCTAGATACTTGAAAACATTTATCAAAATGTTTCGTTAATTTATCGGCCTCGATTTGCGTGTTCGTTTTACGGATGTTTAATCGCGTGACATTTTAATTAGACGTTTTTGTCATCGATTCAAAGTACGATATTTTAAATGAAAGTTTTACTCGAAATGGTATATTTTAAATTTATAAAATATACTTTGGCTTTCATTTGATTGTCGGGCTCGTTTCGCGCGTTTTCGTCGCGTTTATGTTACTTTATACGATACAAATGATTTGTTAAATATTATCAACATAATATTTATGTGTTTATGAGTTTATTATATAATTTCATATTATTTAATATTTTGTTCACCAACGTCCGTATTTATGATGTCAGAATCCATCCGATATGTAAATGCACGATTTAACCAAATCGCATATGTGTGTACATATATAAAATATATCAATACACATGATGATACACATAATTAGCCCTAAATATAACTAATTACATGTATATGTACAATGATTAGGCACTAATAACTAGTCCTAATTGGTCAGGCGTCACATTCTCGCTTTGTTAAGAGAATTTCGTGCCGAAATATAGCTCAAGTCGTGTTTTGAGTGGAGCCTGTGAAGAGCTGTGGGTATTTGAGTCGTATCTGCTGTTCCCGTTCCCAAGTGAATTCCGGACCACCCCGCGAATTCCACTGGACTTAAACGATGGGAATACAACTTTGTTTTAACTGTTTGACTTCGCGGTCCATGATTTCTATTGGTGTCTCGACAAATTGAAGTTTATCATCTATGTGGATTTCGTCGAGAGGATTAATGAGTGTCTCATCAGACAGGCATTTCTTAAGATTAGAAATGTGAAATGTGGGATGCACGCTACTAAGCTCGGGTGGTAGCTACAATCGATATGCCACTGGACCAATCCTTTCTGGTATTCGGCTTTTACTTTTGAGCACGTAAGGCACTTGCTGACGTATGAGGCGATTTCAGCTTTCATATTTGGCCACCAATACAACTCTTTGATGCCATGATACATCTTGTCAGATCCAGGATGTATAGAGTATTTAGACTTGTGAGCTTCATGCATCACCAAGTCGCGTAGGTTCCCAAAACAGGGCAACCAGATTCGGTTTGAGAAGTGTTTAACTCCGTTAGGTTTGGTTTTGAATTGTTTCTCCATGCTTTGCAAGGCTTCGTTTTTTATGTTTTCAGGTTTCAGGGCTTCGAGTTGAGCGGTGAGAATCTGAATAATCAGATCGTTGTGTATAGTCATACTGAGTGCTCGGACTCGAAGTGGTTTTGAACGTTCTTTTCGACAGAGGGCATCGGCAACAATGTTTGCCTTGCCTGGATGGTATTTGATTTCGCAGTCAAAATCGGTGAGCAACTCGACCCAGCGACGTTGCCTCATGTTGAGATCCTTTTGATCGAATATGTGTTGGAGACTTTTGTGATCGGTAAAGATTGTACACTTGGTACCGTATAGATAGTGTCTCCAGATTTTGAGTGCAAACACTACGGCTCCTAGTTCGAGATCATGAGTAGTGTAATTCTTTTCGAGGATTTTGAGCTATCGGGAGGCGTAGGCAATGACCTTGTCTTGTTGCATCAACACGCAACCGAGACCTTGGCGTGAAGCATCGCAGTATACCACGAAGTCATCGTTGCCTTCGGGTAATGATAGGATAGGTGCACTACAAAGCTTTTGTTTGAGTAGTTGAAATGCTGACTCTTGTTTATCAGTCCAATCGAACTTCTTGTCTTTCTGAGTCAGTGTTGTGAGAGGTTGGGCTATTTTTGAGAAATTTTCAATGAATCGCCAATAGTATCCAGCCAGTCCTAAGAATTGGCATACTTCGGTCGGCGTTGTTGGTGCTTTCCAGTACTTGATAGCCTCGATTTTTGATGGATCAACATGAATTCCTTGACTGTCAATCACGTGTCCAAGAAATTGAACGGTTTGCATCCAGAACTCACACTTAGAGAACTTGGCGTATAACTTTTCATGCTTGAGTAGTTCCAGAATGGTTTTGAGATGTTGCGCATGTTCTTGTTCGTTGTACGAGTAGATAAGAATGTCATCAATAAAGACAATGACAAACTTGTCGAGATATGGTTTGCACACTCGGTTCATAAGGTCCATGAATACAGCTGGTGCGTTTGTTAAACCGAATGGCATAACTTGGAACTCGTAATGCACATAGCGAGTTCATAAAGTAGTTTTCGGGATGTCAGTGTCATGAACTCGTAGTTGGTGATAACCTGACCGTAGATCGAACTTTGAATAAAAACTCGACCCCTGAAGTTGGTCAAACAGGTCATCGATGCGGGGGAGTGGGTAACGGTTCTTGACAGTTAACTTGTTGAGTTCACGGTAGTCGATGCACATTCTGAAAGAACCGTCTTTCTTTTTCACGAACGAGACCGGAGCTCCCCAAGGTGAGGAACTTGGTCTAATGAATCCTTTGTCTAGGAGTTCCTGTAACTGAGTGGAGAACTCCTGAAGTTCGGATGGGGCTAAGCGATATGGTGCTCGTGCCACGGGTGCTGCTCTGGGCACAAGATCGATTGAGAAATCAACTTGTCTCAATGGTGGAAGACCAGGCAAGTCTTCGGGAAAGACTTCTGGAAATTCTCGAACGATGGGCACATCCTCGAGTCACTTCTCCTCCGAATTTTTTTCCATAACATGTGCGAGGATTGCCTGGTAGCCTTTTCTCAGATATTTACGGGTTTTCATGCATGATATGATATTCAATCTCGTCCCACTGGTCTCCCCTTGTATGATTAAAGTACCACCGGTGACGAGAGGAATACGAACGATTTTATCAGAGCGGAAGATTTCGGTTCAGTGTTTGGATAACCAGTCCATGCCGACTATGATGTCGAAACTGCCGATCTCGACAGGTATAAGGTCAATGGGAAAGAGTTCATCGGCTAGGTTTAAAGTGCAATTGGGTATTACACTATTGGTTTCAATGAGCTTGCCGTTAGCTAATTCTACAATATACTTAGCATCTAAGGCAATAGGTGTGATGTTGAGTAAAGGGCTAAACTCGTCAAATATGAAACTCTTATCAGCACTAGTATCAAACAAAACGGAAGCAGTTAAGTTGTTGAGGAGGAACGTACCCGAGACCACATTCGGGTCTTGACGGGCTTCCCCAGAGTTAAGGATAAAAGCTCTACCTCGAGAGTTGTTGTTGCTGTTGTTGCCCTTGTTCTTCAGTTTCGGGCAGTCATTTCTGAAATGCCCAGTGTTGCCACACTCGTAGCAGGATTTTGGTTTGTTGGAGTTGGAGTTGGTGCTGGTGTTGGTATTGTTGTTGGTTTTGGTGGCCCTGCAGTCCTTGGCGTTATACCCGTATCGTTGGCAATTGTTGCAAGGGGTACCGCAAGAACCATCGTGGTGTCAGAGGCATTTGGAACAGAAAGGCTTGGTTCCCGTGTAGCCCTTTTTGGTTTCAGAACCAGAGGTGTAGGCCTTAACAGTTTTTGGCCGTTTGGAGGGTTGTTGGTTTGTGAAGGGGTTCTCAGACCACTTGCGTTTGTTATCCCCTGATTGGTTTCCGGTACTCTTTTCAGTAGGAGTGGCTCGGCGAGCGGCCTGAGCCATGAGGTTGTGTGCCATACGGACGGCACTCTGAGTAGTGTCTGGTTTGGATGAGGTCACCATCCCTTGAATCTTTTCTGGGAGTCCCCAGATGTATCTCTCGATCCGCTTGTACTCCGGATCTACCATGGTTGGGCACAGGAGTGCCAATTGGTGGAATCTGGTGGTGTAACCTGTGATATCGTTGTTCTTGACTGTGAGGTTCCAGAACTCAACCTCAAGTTGTTGTAATTCTTCCCGCGGACAGTACTCATCTTTCAGCATTTTCTTCAGTTCTTCCCAGGGAGTTTGGTACGCAGTATCGATGTCCACGGTCTGAGCATGAGTGTTCCACTAAGTCAGAGCACCTTCCATTAAAGTGCATGTGGAATACTTGACTTTGCAGTCTTCTGAGCAGTTGCAGATTCTGAAAACTGATTCCATTTTCTCTATCCAACGCAATAAACCTATAGCACCTTCCGTTCCCTTGAATTTCAGAGGTTTGCAGTTGAGGAAATCCTTGTATGAGCAGGGTTTGGCTGGTGGTGTGTTGTTCGTGGTGTCATTGCTGCCTGAATGTGGGTTTTATCCACTGTTGCATTGGGTAGCTAAAGCGTCAGCTACCCCTTGGGCAACAAGTCGGTCAACATCAGCTTGATTAAACGATTGTCTCGGAGACATAATGCTTACATAAACAAAGAGAAAAGATATGTAAGTCAATTGTGTAAATGTTATGATATATCACACATGTATATATAGGAGGGTAATATACAACAGCACGAAGTGATAATCATATTCCATTAGATAACAAAGTTGGGTACAAGATATGAGTTTCGAAAGATACAGAACATAGGGATTTCAAAAGATTACCTAAATTAAAGTTTACAAAAGATACCGGGAATTGTTACATCCGGCCGAATTACATGAGTTCTACATAGGTAGTGAATAGATTACATAACGAACACTACACTAGTCTCGGTGTAGGTTAAGTTGTGGAAGTAAAGAGGTAAGATGGTCCATCGATTCTGCAAGTCGGCTAACCATTCTGAGGGCATCTTCAGTTTCCCTCAAGCGTGTCTCACATTGAGTTAACCTTGATTGTATGATGGAGATTTCGTTTCGATTATTGATTACTTGGTTAAGAACGATCTCCATAGTTTCTGTGGTGTCTTCCATTTGATCGTGCGTACGATTGATAGTTTCAGAGATATCCGCCTGATCTATGTACATTTGTGCGATGCGGTCTTGAGTTGGTTCCATCCAGTTAGAGCGAATATTGCATTGTTCAATTTCCATGTGGTGAATCCTGCGTTCGTGTCGGTATACTCGAGCAGTTAACACAGGTACAGTGAGGTGTGTCGGTTCTTGAGTGTAAGGGGAAAGATCCATGGCTGAATATTCTCTGTCATTAGTAAGAACTTCTATGTTTTCCTCAATCCTCCAGGTGGTAATAGCCGTAGGTAACCAGTTCCATTGGTGTGCAATTGCCCGTTGGCGATCCATAGCGGAGACATTTCTGTTGATGGCAGGATTGTGATATGGTCTAGCCTGATGTGAGCTGCCAGTGCGTCTAGCCACGAGTGGTTCTGAGTGGCTACGACGTGAGCGAGAGAGAGATAGTGGAGTACGTGTAGTTTGTCTAGATGATGAGTCTGCCATTTCTGTGGCAAGAACGTTTAATAATGTGAGGCCTATATATATATAACATATAATATAGCCTAGTATGTCTAGCACAAACAAGTATGAGTCCCGTTTCACACGTGGTTAGAGTCAACTAGTGTATCCCTGTTCAACATAACCATTTCAGACTTCACATCATCTTCCTTTAATTGTACATAGTTGATCAGGCTATGTTAGATTTAAGTCGTATGATGTAATTCATGAACCAGTCATACCTAATAAGAAAATATTAACCTTAGGCTCTGATACCAATCCGTCGCACCACCAAATTCATGATTAGCTACATAAAAGGGTGTGTCGTATAATGCGACTTAATTGATTGTTGCGACATAATGCCTTGTGTCGCAATAGGCCTGGGCCATCTGCGACATAACCGGCTGTTTGGATATTCAAGTGTCGGGAATGTGGTCAAATGACTCCGGTTTGACCCGAGACTTTTACACAAGTCTTAAAATAGTTAATAGATTTTATAAAAATTGTCGGTTCGTGTCAGGATTATCCCGAGGTGTCGATTTTTAAAACGCATCTTTAAAACTCAAGATCTCATGTTTTCGGTTTTGTCGGTTTACTTCGCCACTCACTTTCTACACTTTCTGGTCTACAACAATTCTCACAAAAATTACCAGTTGGTCCTCTATTTGTCTACTTTCTAACGTAATTTTTTCGATAATTTACAAGTCCATCTAGATAGGTAAATAAATTCGCGAAGGGACCGAACTCAGTTTTCGACAAATTCTGACAACAGTCCAAAGATTCGTTTATAGCTAAAAATCCGTAGATTTCTGGAAGGAGCAAAGAAGAACTTTTTGTAGCTCTCTTCCATACACAAATTTTGATATAAAATTCGTTGTCTAATTCTTAGTAGAACTCAAGATATGATCGTTTTAGCGAGCTGTGGTTTCTGGGCAGATTTATGTATGTTTATATATATTGTATAAAAACGATTTTAAGCTTATATTTGGACATAAACATGTTAATGGAGCAAGATAACATGAAAATAAATGACATGCAAGTAAGTTTAATGAGGATGGGGTTGTGTTCTTACAAAGATGATTAAGAAAAGGTGAAGATGATGATGAACTTGAACTTGAGCTTCCAACCTTTTGTGTTCTAACTCTTGATGATGATGATGAATGACGATTTGATGATGATGTAGAGGAGGTTCTTGACAGATTTTTGGTGAAGAAATGAGGAAGAAGAGTTTGAGAGAAAAGAAATGATGAGAAGGGTTTGTGTGTGTAAGTGGGAAATGAAAATGGAGTGTGGTTTAATTTGGAGAGTCAAAGAAGCAAGAGGGGTGTTTGGTGGGGGGCACATGGCCGGCCAGGGGGGCCCATTGGGGCTGTGATTTTGTCAATTTTTGTTCCCTCATTTCGCGCTCCGTGCGGTGTTCGTTTCCTCATTCGTTTCGACGTATTTTTAGACGTTAAACGTTAAATGCTCGCGTTTTAAATGACGATTTAAATTTCGATATTTTCTCATGAAATATTTAATCTAGATACTTGAAAACATTTATCAAAATGTTCCGTTAATTTATTGGCCTCGATTTGCGTGTTCGTTTTATGGATATTTAATCGCGTGACGTTTTAATTAGACGTTTTTGTCATCGTTTTAAAGTACGATATTTTAAATGAAAGTTTTACTCGAAATGGTATATTTTAAATTTATAAAATATATTTTGGCTTTCATTTGATTGTCGGGCGCGTTTCGCGCGTTTTCGTCACGTCTATGTTACTTTATACGATACAAATGATTTGTTAAATATTATCAACATAATATTTATGAGTTTATGATTTTATTAAATAATTTCATATTATTTAATATTTTGTTCACCAACGTCCGTATTTATGATGTCGGAATCCATCCGATATGTAAATGCACGATTTAACCAAATCGCGTATGTGTGTACATATATAAAATATATCAATACTCATGATGATACACATAATTAGCCCTAAATATAACTAATTACATGTATAAGTACAATGATTAGGCACTAATAACTAGTCCTAATTGGTCGAGTGTCACACATGCACTAGATGATATTTGCCAATAGAGTAGGCTATAAAAGAGTAAATCTTTCGACTGAGAAACTATAAAAAAAAAACTTGTGAATACCTATATAATGTTGTTAATTATGATGTAAATACTTATATGTGTAAATGTAATCATTGGGTCGATTAATACTTGATTATAGTAAATATTGAGGTGATAGTTGTGAGTTCCGGATTGTATTCGTACAAGAGGTTCACACAACCACGGAGAATTGTATGTTGATTATCATTTGTGTATAATTATTATTAATATCAGGGAAAACTGAGTGTGGGGAGAGAAAGTAGTAATGACGCATTCGGGTGTCTAAAATTATAAGTGAGAAGTGACCCACTATGGTCATAGAGTTTGAAGGAACGTATATGTAACGAATTCAAAAAGAGCTTAGTTTACTAAGTGGAGAGTGGATGTGTGATTAAATGAGAAGGAGACCTCGAGAAATCGAGTAAGATTATAATAATAATTTTTGTGGAATGTGCATGATTTCACAAAGAGGTATGATAGTTTAACTTACTTCAGTGTAACGTTAAGAAGTAATGTGTACAATGTTAACTAGAGACTTATTAAAACCAAGAAGAGAAAAGAGTGTCCTATAAAAAGAGAGGAGGAAATTTTGAATTTGTTGGGACCTTGGTACGTTATAAACATAATTGAGATAAATAAAGGAGGATGAGTTATTATCTAAGTGGGGGAGGATTTCTCCCTAGAGTTTGATAGATAAATTTCTAAAATTTTAAGAGATATGGTATGTGATGAGAAAACACAAGAGTAAATTACAATGAGGCTGATGAACGCCAAAATGTGCTATTTTATAGTACTAATTACCCCTTTATTTGATAAATTTCTTATGCATTTTATTTGAATTTGATACTCATTTCGTTCATATTTGCATTTAGGAATTATTTGGACCTTGAATTGGAAAAGAAGCAGAAAATGAGTCATTATTGAAGAAAAGGAGGTGAAAAGTTTAAAGTTTGAAGATTGGTGGTCGTGGAGCTGAAAAGTTACATTTTTCAATCCATAAGGCGTATGGATTTCCATACGGCATATGGATTGAGTGAGCCGGGCCACCAGAGTACGCGGGTTGGATCCATGGGCTTTTCAATCCATACGGCGTATGGATGTCCATACGGAGTATGGATTGCGTCGACAGATTCCCTAAATAACTCATTTTGCTTTCATTTGAGGGTTATCACCTATACTTTTCTGCAGCCATTTTCTCTCAATAAAAACACTATTTTCAGAGCAATTTAGGAGGAAGAAAGCTAGAAGAATCGAGGGTGTTCAATTGTTCAATCATTATTTCGATATTTCGGTTCGAATACATTTCTTTCTTTCATTTGATTATGACTATTGATATGTTATTGAATATGATTTTCTGTATTATCATGATTGGCTACATCTTTTATGTATTTGCTTGGATAATGATACTTAGATTACGGATTGATTATTGATTTGCGGATTTAATTGGATTTATTGAAAGTTTACGTGTTTATTTGACGATCCTTGGTTATTGAATGATTATTAGTAATTACCTAACGTGGTTTTATGGTTAATTGAGATTGATTTCCTTTTAATTATAAGATTATTGATAATTGTTGATTTCAATTGACGATTGTTGCTGAATATATTGAGTTTGACAGGTTAGGGTTAATAATTGATAATGATCATTGATGAACAAGATAACTTTAATTAGTTATAGACTTTGTTGATTCAAGTCAAAAGAATAAATCACATAAACGGTGTTGGTTTAATTTAGAATACAATTTGGTGGGCAATGTTAACTTGAACTGTTAGCATGTTGAAAACAACTTTATGTCTTTCTTAATTGTGTTTATATCAATCTATCTTGTAAGGAAGATTAGTAATATTTGTCAAATCACCAATAAATCCATATGTTAGCAAATTAATAAAATGATTTCCGGACTCTAAGGAAAGTAATCCAAGCAAATGCATTTCTTTTATCATTTGAATTAAATCTTTAATTTAATAAATTATTTTATCATTTCTTTATTTTCTAATTAAGTTTTATTTATTACACCATTTTTCATAATTGTTTGCCAATTGTTCGATCGGAACTAAAACGCCACCATTATTTACTGCTTTCATTATTTGTATAAATTTCCAATTTATTTCATTAAACATCCGTTTCCTGTGTTCGACTCGGATTTATCATACTATACTATTATATGACCAGGTATTCTTGCCTGAGTTGTGTATAGTTAGTAAGGTAATTTCCATTTTAAAATAAAGCTCTGTTTACACAGCATCAAGTTTTTGGCGCCGCTGCCGGGGAGTGGTTTTGTTTTGATTAAATAAATTGGAGTTGTTTCATTGTTTAATTATCTATTTGTGATTTATTTTTCTTTTAGTTTGTTAGTTTTATTTGTGTTTTTGTTTAAGGTTTTGTAAATTCATTCTTCTTCTTTAATTTAAGTCAGAATAAATAGTTAAGCTGAGATATTTTGGTAGCCTGTTCTACTGAGTTGAAAAGTTCATTGCAGGAGTTTATGACCCGAACAACAGTTCCAGACCCAACCGACCCTTTCGAAGAACCCGAACGCATATTTCATCAAAGAAGACGCGCTGCTTCTGCACCTCCTAACTCACCGTTGATTAACACTTTTCTTGTCGACGATTTCGAGGTTTTTACCAATAACCTTTTCACCCCACGAACCCGTAACTACCATTCGTATTTAGAAAGCGATTTCGGGGAGTATTTACAATTCCTCTTTAGCGATCGATCAGAACCGGACAGCATAATGGCAGACGATATCGCCAATATAACTCTCGAGGAGTATTCGAGTCGAATGCGTAATGACCGAGGCATTGGAGTAGTAAGACCGGAAATTGCGCAAGATGTGGAGTTTGAAATCAAAGGACAGTTCCTCAAGGAGCTTAGGGAGAATCCTTTTCGTGGAGAAGAAAGGGACGACGCTAACGATCATGTGGAGAAGATCGTGGAGATAGCCGATATGTTCAACGTTCCCAACATTACACGCAATCAAGTCATGCTCCTAGTATTCCCTATCACACTCAAGGGAGCCTCTAAAAAATGGATTCAAAACGAGCCAGCTGGATCCATCACCACATGGGAAGACCTTCGCACGAAGTTTCTTAAGATGTATTGCCCTCCTTCCAAAACTTCGAAGATGATCGATGAGATTAGAAATTTCAAGCAAGAAATTGATGAGTCGTTACACCAAGCTTGGGAAAGATATAAGGACCTTATGCATAAGTGCCCGTAACACGACCTTAACGATCAGCAAATCGTGAGTATTTTCTACAAGTGGGTGGATCATGCCACGAGACAGCAACTGGATGCACAAGGGCCTATTCCTAAAAAGATTCCTCTAGATGCTTTAGCTGCCATTCGTGACCAAGCAAAGCACTCTCAGCTATGGGATGATGGTACCTCTAAAAGGAAGAGGGCAGTGGATAATGAAGATGGGCTTGCAGCCATCACTGCTAAGCTAGACAGCATGGGTAGAGATATAAAGAAGGTCACGGAGACTGTTCATGCTATCTAAGTAGGATGTGACAACTGTGGAGGAACCCATTTAGTGAAGGATTGCTTTGATATGGGAACGGGAGAAGTGACCAAGGAAATTAAGTTTGGGGAAGCTCAAGCACCATATCATCAGGGCGGTGGAACATTCTTCAGAAGACCATACCAAGATGGAGGTCGTCAGTTTCGCCAAAATCAACCAGGATTTTACACCAAGGAGCAACAGATTGCACCATCTTACGATAAACAAACCAACTTAGAAGAGATGATGGGAAAGTTTCTCATCTCCAATGAGAAATTCATTGCCAATTCTGGACAAAGGATGGATGCCACTGATGCAGCATTAAGAAACCAAGGGGCTGAAATCAAGCAGATTGAAGGAAATATTTCCAACATTGCTAAAGTTCTCCAAGAGAGATTTCCTGGAACTCTCCCTAGATACACTGAAACTAACCCATGTGATCAGGCGAAAGCTGTGATCACCAGAAGTGGACAGATTCATGAAGATCCAGTTGTCAAGAAGAAACCTGTTTCTCAACCCCTACCTGAGAAAGAAAAGGAAGTAGAAGTTGTTGAAGGTCCTAAGGTGGACACCGAGGCTGGTAGAATTGCTAAAGATAAGCAATATGCAAAGGATCATGCACTGCCACCACCTTATCCAGCAGCTTTGAGAAGAGGGAAGGATGATGCTCAATACCACCAGTTTCTACAGAATCTGAAGCAACTCCACATTAATATTCCGTTTGTGGAAGCCATTGCTCAAATGCCCAAGTATGCAAAGTATTTGAAGGAACTGTTGACCAACAAGAGCAAGCTAATGGAGGCAACCACGGTGACAATGAACGAGAGATGCTTAGCGGTGATGCAAAACAAACTTCCGCCGAAGATGAAAGACCCTGGGAGTATTACTCTTCCTTGTCTTATTGGTAGTTTGGATATAACTAATGCACTGGCTGACTTAGGAGCAATCATATCAATAATGCCGTATACTATGTATGCTAGACTCAAGTTAGGGGAACCAAAGCCAATTAGAATGTGCATTGAGTTAGCGGATAGGTCAGTTCAATATCCTAAAGGAATGATAGAAAATGTGTTGGTCAAGGTAGGTAAGTTTGTTTTCCCTTGTGATTTTGTTATTCTTGACATGGTAGAAGATTCTAAGGTACCTATCATTTTGGGGAGACCTTTTATAGCCACTGCAAGGGCATTGATTGATGTTTTTGATCGAAAGATCACTATGAGGGTAGGAGATGATGAAGTAGTGTTTGGTGTTAACAAGTCAATGCAATATCCTGCTGCAGTTGATGATACTTGTTACTTTGTGAGTGCTAGAGAAATGTTTGATGATGAAGAATTTCTACAAAGTCTCATGGAAGATGAAGATCTTGATCCCATGATTCTTGAAGGATGGACGGGAAGTCCAGAAGCAATCCGTGATATCGAAGAATTCGATAAGTTGCTGGAGGAACTAGAAATCGCGAGTGATGAGGAGTTAGAGAGTGATGAAAATAAGCTGATGGAGAGAGAATAGTCGGTCTTGACTGATGGTATTTTAATTAAGAAAGAGACTCGCATCACTATGCATGGGATTCCTTGCTCAAGAGAAGAGGTGTTGGCAGTTAAATCTTCGTTTGAAGAACCACCAAAGTTAGAATTGAAAGATTTACCGACCCATTTGGAATATGCATACTTGCAAGGAGAGTCGGACCTGCCAGTTATCATTTCATCTCAACTATCAGCAAACGAGAAAGAAAGTCTATTGAAGGTTCTGAAGGAGCATAAGCATGCTATAGCATGGACGATTGGTGATATCAAGGGGATAAGCCCATCTTACTGCACTCACAAGATTCTCATGGAATCTGATTTTAAGCCAGTTGTGCAACCATTGAGACGGCTGAATCCAAAGGTTACGGATGTAGTAAGGAAGGAAATAATTAAGTTGTTAGACTCTGGGTTGATATACCCAATCTCCGATAGTCCATGGGTTAGTCCCATTCATGTTGTGCCAAAGAAAGGAGGTATGACAGTGGTTGCTAATGAGAAGAATGAGTTAATACCTACGAGAACGGTCACTGGATGGAGAGTCTGTATCGATTACAGGAAGTTGAATGATGCTACACGCAAGGATCACTTTCCTTTGCCGTTCATCGATCAAATGCTCGAACGTCTAGCCGGAAAAGAATACTATTGCTTTTTAGACGGTTTTTCAGGGTACTTCCAAATACCGATAGATGCAAATGATCAAGACAAGACCACATTCACATGCCCATTTGGAACTTTTGCTTATCGGAGGATGCCTTTCGGTCTGTGCAATGCACCTGCAACATTTCAGAGGTGCATGATGGCGATTTTTGATGATATGGTGGAGGATAGTATGGAGATATTCATGGATGATTTCTCCGTTTTCGGAAATTCTTTTGATGAATGTTTAGCAAATCTGAAAAAGATGTTGCAAAGGTGTGAGAGTTCAAATCTTGTTTTGAATTGGGAAAAGTGCCATTTCATGGTACGTGAAGGAATTGTTTTGGGGCATAAAATTTCAAGTGTTGGTATTGAAGTAGATCAAGCGAAAATCGAGGCCATAGCAAAGCTACCACATCCAACAAATGTTAAAGGAATACGAAGTTTCCTAGGACATGCTGGGTTTTACAGAAGGTTCATCAAGGATTTTTCAAAGATAGTGCGTCCGATGAACAAGTTATTAGAGAAAGAGGCTAAGTTTGAGTTTTCTAAGGAATGTCAAGATGCATTCAATCGAATAAGTTATTAGAGAAAGAGGCTAAGTTTGAGTTTTCTAAGGAATGTCAAGATGCATTCAATCTTTTAAAAGAAAATCTGGTATCCGCGCCCATTATGATTAGTCCAAATTGGGATCTCCCATTTGAGTTGATGTGTGATGCCAGTGACTATGCTGTTGGAGCAGTTTTAGGTCAGAGAGTTGATAAGAAGTTTCAACCGATCTATTATGCAAGCAAGACTTTGACGAGCGCGCAAGAGAATTACACGACAACTGAGAAGGAATTGCTCGCTGTTGTTTTAGCGTTTGATAAATTTTGATCTTACTTGATTTTGTCAAAGACGGTAGTGTTTACCGACCATTCAGCGTTAAGATATTTGTTTAGCAAGCAAGATGCGAAGCCAAGGTTGTTGCAGTGGATTTTGTTGTTGCAAGAGTTCGATATCGAGATTCGAGACAAGAAGGGAGCTGAAAATCTGGCTGCCGACCACTTATCACGATTAGAAAATCCAAAGCTAGATAAGTTAGACGAATCGGAAATTCAGGATAAATTTCCTGATGAAAGCTTGCTAAAGGCAATTTTGAATGAATTTCCATGGTTCGCCGATATTGCAAACTTCCTAATTACAAACACTCTTCCGTCTGGATTGGATTTCAACCAACGAAAGACATTTTTCTCATCTTTACGATATTACTTCTGCGAAGACCCGTACTTGTTCAGACAGTGTGCTGATGGAATTGTCCGAAGGTGTGTAGCTGGAGAAGAATGCGACATAATTTTAGAGCACTGTCATGATGGTCCGGCTGGAGGACATCATGGTCCTAATTATACTGCAAGAAAGGTATTTGAGGCAGGTTTTTACTGGCCAACAGTTTATAAGGACGCATTCAAGTATATAAAGGAATGTGATGCCTGTCAACGCACTGGGAGAATTTCTAAGAGAGATGAAATGTTGCAAAATCCAATAATGGTGAGTGAGATTTCTGATGTCTGGGGGATAAATTTTATGGGCCCGTTTCCACCTAGTAATGGAAATAAATATATTATTGTGGCTGTCGATTATGTTTCTAAGTGGGCCGAAGCCAAAACATTACCCACAAATGATGCTAGAGTTGTGGTGAAATTTCTTAAGCAGTTGTTTTCACGTTTTGGAGCACCAAAAGCTTTAATTAGTGATCGGGGGACGCATTTCACAAATGCTCAGTTGGAAAAAGTGCTGCGAAAGTATGTAGTAAATCACAAATTTTCGACTGCTTATCATCCACAGACAAGTGGTCAGGTGAAAGTGACAAATAGAGGGTTGAAGCGTATTTTAGAACGTTCAGTTGAAGGAAACCCTAAGAATTGGTCGTATAAGTTGGATGATGCATTATAGGCGGCACGAATAGCTTTTAAGTCATCGATTGGAACAACACCTTATCGTCTTGTTTATGGGAAGGCTTGTCACTTGCCTTTTGAGTTGGAGCATAAGGCGTACTAGGCTCTAAAGCAGTGCTATCTTGATGATCAGTTAGCTGGAAAAGAGAGAATGGCACAACTAAATGAGTTGGATGAGTTAAGGGTGAATGCCTATGACAATTCACGACTGTTCAAGGAGTGAACAAAGAAATGGCATGATGCTCGTCTTAAGTCGAATCATACATTTGAGAAAGGTGATAAGGTTCTATTGTATAGTTCTAGGTTACATCTATTTCCAGGAAAGTTGAAGACACGCTGGACAGGACCCTTTGTGGTCGAGAAAGTTTATCCTTTTGGTGCTGTTGATCTGCAAGGACATTCTGGAAAAACCTTCAAGGTAAATGGAAGTCGGTTGAAGAAGTACTATGGTAATGTAAGGGACTCCAAGCGTGATTTGGAGATGAATTTGAGTTAAGATATGGAGCAGAGTGTCGAGCTTACCGACATGATAAACAAAAGCGCTTTCGAGAGACAACCCGTTGCTTTCTTTTTCTTGTTTTTATTTGCAGGCTTGAACTTTGTGGGTGTGTTCCCTGGAAACCCTCACGAGACTACAACTCGTCCACTCAGGATGCTGAGAGGTTTAAAGGCTTGTTGCATACGCTAAATGCAACCGTGATGCCTACAGAAGTGTGCTGTTGTATTTTATTTCAGATTGAATTCCTTCAAGCATTTTTCTTCCAAATCAGGGGAGTTTTTCTGTTTCACTTCTTTTCTATTCCCTATTTTTATTGTTTTCTTTTGCAATGAGGACATTGCATACTTTTAAGTGGGGGATGGGGGAAAAGAAGTCTATTTGTCCTTAAGATATGAATGGTAGATGTCGCACCCCCAAAACACGTGGCAGCGGAAGTATGAGGTGTCACGGGGGCGCCGACCAAATCAAATATCACAACACAAAGATTAAAGCAAACGACCTCTATATGAGACGTTTGAAAACGTTACATTTCATAAACAAAAGTTTACATAAGATTCTAAAGCTCGCAAACATAGTCTAGAGATTTATAATACATAATCGTTGATACAAAATGTCGTAATGCAATTTAAATCTCCTGTTTGAAAATATGCGACTCGAGCTATGCTTTCCAAAAGCATCCTACTGTCCTGTTTCCTGTGGGTAGTCCTACTGCGTCTGTAAACCTGAGAATACATACTAAAAGGTCAACATAAAGTTGGTGAGTTCATAGGTTTAATATGTAAAGTATTCATGTGAACACCATGTTTTCTGTTTGTAAAATAAGTTCTGTATCATAGTGATCCTGTATAAGTAAGTTCTATAAAACATAGTTATGTAAAAATAGATTTTCTGAGTAAATCAACTTCTGCATGGATCCAGTTCTGTAAAAATAGAGTTTCTGAGTAAATCAAGTTCTGCATGGATCCAGTTCTGTAAAAATAGAGTTTCTGAGTAAATCAAGTTCTGCATGGATCCAGTTCTGTATAACAGAGTTTCTGTGTAAAATCAAATTCTGCATAACAAAGTTTCTGTATAATAAAGATTATGTATACTATAGTATTGTATACTATAGTCCTGTTTACTATTGCCATGAGCTCATGTATTCGAAGCTTAACAAATTCTGCTGCCTCTATGTGTCTAATCCGGGACACATCCTGAATCAAATAATTATGCGCCCGTGGGTTAGCTGGAGCGACCAGCTCAGACGGGATTGTCAATCCCAAATAGATCTATTCACAATTATTCGCGCTTTATGTAATTAACGAACCATGAAATTGAGGTCTTATTGGTGGATTAGTTCTGCTACTCATGCAACTAGTATATGTTCTGTTTTCTGTTTCTGTTTCTGTTTATGTTTCTAGCAATCATAAGTAAAAATCTGTAAAAGTTTATGTGTGTATGTATTCTCACCCCAAAACAGTTCAAAAACAAGTAAAAAGGGGGCTATGAAACTCACCTTAGGTTAGCAAGTAGCAAGCAAATATCAAATAAGTAAGTAAGCCGGTGTGCAACCTTCTAACGCCCTAAACGTATAAGGTTGTGTAAGTAGATGTCTTATAAGACCATCTATAGCGATTGTATAAGTGGGGGTTAATGTCCACTTAAGCCAATCGTGCAGGTGGAGGGTTAATGTCCACCTAGAGCTAGTTCATCAACTAGTATGTCCAAATAAGTTGTTCAAGTTCGATTATTAAAAACGTATACGACCCGTTGGTGAAAGTTTGTAATAATAATTCATTTAGACATTATTATTATGTTTGTTTTGCTGTAAACTATTCATTAGTACATATCGTGTGTTGCAAATAGATTATTCTAGTTTGTATAAGTCTTAAACCGTAGGTCAAAGTTGGTCAACTCGTTGGTCAAAGCTGGTCAAACTTGGTCAAATCTGGTCAAACTTGGTCAAAGTTGGTCAACCTGGTCAAAGTTGGTCAAACCTGGTCAAAGTTGGTCAAACTGGTCAAAGTTGGTCAAACCTGGTCAAAGTTGGTCAAACTGGTCAAAGTTGGTCAAACCTGGTCAAAGTTGGTCAAACCTGGTCAAAGTGGTTAAGGTTGGTCAAACTATGAGTCACTTCTCAATTTATGAGTCACTTATAGAGTCACTTATGATTTATATGTCGGTTTCTAATTCGGGAAACTTTCTAAGTTTAGTTTTTGGCCCAAGTTACTAACTAAGTCATCCAAACCCATTTTTGTTACCACTTTCCAAAAATAGTAAGTTTTGTCGTTTTTAGAAACCGTGCCGTTTTTGTTGACTTGGTCAAACCTACTCGGTTTGACCCGAAACTTTTACCCAACCCATATATCAGTTTAAAGAGTCCAAATAATTTGTCGGTTCGTGTCGGAGTTCATCCAAGGTGTCGGTTTTAACATGCAACTTAAGATTTTCAATATTTCACATTTTCGACTTTTGTCGGTTTGGTTCGTCATTTTATTTCTACCACTTATGGTCCAAACTAGGGTCTGATATTTTTACCAACTAATCATGTATGTATCTAGTCTAACATATAATTTTTACAGCAACCATAGTTTCCATTTACATATTTAAACAAATTCGCGTATGAACCGTACTCAGTTTTCGAAAACTTCCAGACCAGACTCAAATATCAGATTATTCACAAAAATACGTACAGATCTGGAAAAAGTGCAAAACATGAAAGTTGTAGCCCTTTTCAATACGCAACTTTTAAAAAAAAATTCGTTGTCTAATTCTTCCTACAGCTCGAGATATGGTCATTTTAGTGGACTATCTTTTTCTGGGCAGATTATGCATGTTCTTGAATAAAGTATAAAAACGTATTTTGACATGGTATTTGGACATAATCAAGTTAGATGGACATTATAACATGTAAATAAACATAGATGAAAGTTTAGTTTATGTTCTTACAAAGAAATCGACGAGGAGAAGGAAGTGATGATCTTGAGCTTATTATTATTGCAAAAAGTTAAGTTTCTTTGTTGGTAGTTGATGATGGTTTATGGTGGTGATTGTGGTGGTCCTTGGGTGGATTATGGTGGTTGTGGGGAGGTGTATGATGGCTGATTTCTTCAGCAACTTGAGAGAGAAAAAAGAAAGAAAGAGTGAAATGAAAGAATTGCATGTCTTTGGAGTGGATGTGTAAGGAATAACAATCATGAGATATTGCATGATCTTTAAGTGGGTGAGGATGGTGGTGCACATGGGAGCTGGCCTAGGGGGCCCCACAAAAGGGTATTTTGGTCATTTTTCTTGTTCTTAATTTTAATTGTTACGTTTCCCATTCGTTTACCCGATTGTTTAGACGTTTATTTAGACATTAAACGTTTAATACACGCGTTTAAGTAACGGTTTAAATTCCGATATTTTCACTTGAAATATTTGATATAAATACTTGAAAACATTTATAAAAATGTTCCGTCTTTTGGTCGGTCTCGATTTGCGTGCTCGTTGTACGGAGGTTTAATCGCGTAACGTTTTTATTAGACGTTTTTCATTATTAACATCAAATGAGATATTTTAAATGAAAGTTTTAATCTAAATGATATATTTTAAATTCTTAAAATATATTTTGGTTTTCGTTCGATTGTCGGGCGCGTTCCGCGCGTTTATGTTGCGTTTGAGACGTTTTAGCCAAAACGCCTAGGTTTTTCGTATATTATTTTAATAAAATAATAAATAATGATAAATAACTTCTAAAAATAGATTTAACTTATTTATAGTAAGTTTTTCACCAACGTCGTATATTAAGTCGGACTCCGTCCGATTGTTTCGCGTAATTTCAGCAAATTGCGTAAGCGTAATTATAACTAATTACGTAAGCGTATATTCACAAAATATACAAGTAGTTTCAAGCAATTACAAGCATTTAGCTAAATACTAAACTAAACACACGTAATTAGGGTTTCGGTTAAGTTTAAAAGTTAACCTAAATTGCCGGGTGTCACATTCTCCCCCTGTTAGGAGAATTTCGTCCCGAAATTTGCTAGTAGTCATAGTTTGTGTGGTATCTAGTGAAAGTGTGAGTAATTCCGACGTATTACTAAGTCCAAGAAAGGAATGTTCGTTGTTGTGCTGCAACGCATCCATTTGTATACGTTTGGAGAATTATCTCCGTGTACTATTAGTAGGACAAATATTCCTAAATAGTCAGTCGTAGTAAGGTCATTTACTATAAGGTTCGTAGTACTAGGAAAACATTCCTATATGGTTTGTAGTAGGAAAACATTCCTATGTGGTTCGTAGTAGGAAAACATTCCTATGAGGTTCGTAGTAGGAAAACATTCCTATATGGTTCGTAGTAGGAATCGTAGTTGAAATCAAAGAAAAGGTCATAGTTGAGATCATAGTTCAAAGCATAGTTCTAAAATCGGAGTACAAGTCTCAAGTTTTCAAAGTTTCCAAAGTTTAATCACAGATGTAATCGTAGTTGGAATCGTAGTTATTATCGTAGTGGGGCTCGTAGTTGCTATCGTAGTTCCCCCATAGTTGTTATCGTAGTGGGGCTCGTAGTTGTTATCGTAGTTCCCCCATAGTTGTTATCATAGTTGTTTCATAGTCGTATTATACAATACGTAAAAGTAATTTCACAAAAATAGTTCACATTATAGTACAAAATCGTTCAATAAACAGAGTTCAAGTAGTTCATGAATCAGAGTTCAAGTAGTTTTTTTTTTTTTTTTTGGGTAAAGAGTTCAAGTAGTTGGTAAATCAAAGTTCAAATAGTTCATAAATCAGAATTCAATTAGTTCCTAAAACGGAGTTCAAATGGTTCATAGTAAATCATAGAAAATGAGCATTAAATAATCCGCAAACAGTTCTTAAAATAGCTTCAGAGTAGCTCACAAAACAGAGATAAAGTAGTTCATAAAACAGAGACAAAATAGTGATCAAATCTTGATAAAAGAAAAATGAAAGTAGTAATTGGATTCCAATAAATAGTTTGTTAAAACTGTCAATAAACCAGTTTGTAAACAATTCACAAGTTATGAGTAATTCGTTGGATCACATCCAATATAAATCGTTGCAAATGTATTTCCAATATGTAAATTGTTAGAAGACTCGCAGGTGTTTCAAAGTATAAGTCGTTATCGTTCGTTAGAAAACATAGATCTTTGAGAAAAATTAAGTGTAAATCAAGTGTTTGTTTATAGGTACGGTTTTTATTTGTTAAAAATGTCATCATAATATCTGTTGAAAACTAAATGTCAATCAAAATACGTTGGAAACTCTTGTCAGCACGTTGAAAGACTCTGTTTAACCAAAATTCGTTGAAAGCTCTGGTTATTGAAAAGTGTTGAAGATTCTGTTTTGTCAAAAATAAGTTGAAGGTTTACGTCTGTGAAAAATCCATATCGTCTATTCTATTCTCGTGGCGGCGTAGCCTAGCAGCTAGTACCAGAACGGTATGATGAATAAGTTCCTATGCGTATGGAGGGGTATTCATGTCGGAAGATTTTCCGCGTCTCAAGAGGTGTAAATAGCCAAATCGTAGTTTCAAAAAGTAGTCATGACAATGACCGAGTAGTGTTCTTGAAGTAGTCAATCATGACTATGTTATTGTTTCAAAATGAACAAGTGTTTAGTAAAGATGTTCGGTCAAGATAGTTGGTAATTCTGTAGCTGCTAGCATCCATTGCAGTAGTGATCGAAATGATTAAGTTGTTATTGGGATAGTTTATGTCCAGAGTAGTTAAAGTCATAAACCGAGTCATAGCTAAGTCGTTGGAATCCATCCAAGTGTTGGAGATACTATTTCGAGTAGGTAGTGTGAATAGGATAAGGTCTAGTTCGAGGAGGTCTGCCCTTCTAGTCGTGTGTAGCACGCACGCTCCATGGGTCTATGATAAAAGTGGGTATGAAGAGTATGAAGTGACGAAGCATCGTACAGTTGAAGTTCTTTACGTGTTCCCGAGTGATTTGGTTGTGAGCGGAAAGAAGAGGGTGAAGTAGGCATCACTTATTTTGGGTGGCGAATCCTTAGGTGGATTCTCCTCAAGTGAGTCCTATTCGATTATATCGTTGCCTGATTCGGTTGGGCGAGCGGTACCGAGGAAGTCTCCTCAGTGGTATATAAGGGTTGAGTCTCGTTTTCTATGTCAGGTGACGTAGTTGTGGGAGTGGTTGCAGTGAAGGGTGGCAAATAAGTTTAGTGTACCTAAGATTATACATATATATACATATAAAAGCCTAGCACATAAGCACATATAAAGGTTGGTCCCGCTCTTTCCTCGGTCTACGTCTACTACTGTATTCTCGTTCACTATAACCATTTCAGGTCTTGCATCGAATCTCGTTTAATTGTACATAGTTGATCAGGCTATGTTAAATTAAATTCAATTGATGCAATCGCTGAACCAGTCATACCAAACAAGGAATACTAACCTAACGGTTATAGTCTAGGTCACTAATGCAATCCTAGTTCGCTATAACCTTAGGCTCTGATACCAATCTGTCGCACCCCCAAAACACGTGGCAGCGGAAGTATGAGGTGTCACGGGGGCGCCGACCAAATCAAATATCACAACACAAAGATTAAAGCAAACGACCTCTATATGAGACGTTTGAAAACGTTACATTTCATAAACAAAAGTTTACATAAGATTCTAAAGCTCGCAAACATAGTCTAGAGATTTATAATACATAATCGTTGATACAAAATGTCGTAATGCAATTTAAATCTCCTGTTTGAAAATATGCGACTCGAGCTATGCTTTCCAAAAGCATCCTACTGTCCTGTTTCCTGTGGGTAGTCCTACTGCGTCTGTAAACCTGAGAATACATACTAAAAGGTCAACATAAAGTTGGTGAGTTCATAGGTTTAATATGTAAAGTATTCATGTGAACACCATGTTTTCTGTTTGTAAAATAAGTTCTGTATCATAGTGATCCTGTATAAGTAAGTTCTATAAAACATAGTTATGTAAAAATAGATTTTCTGAGTAAATCAACTTCTGCATGGATCCAGTTCTGTAAAAATAGAGTTTCTGAGTAAATCAAGTTCTGCATGGATCCAGTTCTGTAAAAATAGAGTTTCTGAGTAAATCAAGTTCTGCATGGATCCAGTTCTGTATAACAGAGTTTCTGTGTAAAATCAAATTCTGCATAACAAAGTTTCTGTATAATAAAGATTATGTATACTATAGTATTGTATACTATAGTCCTGTTTACTATTGCCATGAGCTCATGTATTCGAAGCTTAACAAATTCTGCTGCCTCTATGTGTCTAATCCGGGACACATCCTGAATCAAATAATTATGCGCCCGTGGGTTAGCTGGAGCGACCAGCTCAGACGGGATTGTCAATCCCAAATAGATCTATTCACAATTATTCGCGCTTTATGTAATTAACGAACCATGAAATTGAGGTCTTATTGGTGGATTAGTTCTGCTACTCATGCAACTAGTATATGTTCTGTTTTCTGTTTCTGTTTCTGTTTATGTTTCTAGCAATCATAAGTAAAAATCTGTAAAAGTTTATGTGTGTATGTATTCTCACCCCAAAACAGTTCAAAAACAAGTAAAAAGGGGGCTATGAAACTCACCTTAGGTTAGCAAGTAGCAAGCAAATATCAAATAAGTAAGTAAGCCGGTGTGCAACCTTCTAACGCCCTAAACGTATAAGGTTGTGTAAGTAGATGTCTTATAAGACCATCTATAGCGATTGTATAAGTGGGGGTTAATGTCCACTTAAGCCAATCGTGCAGGTGGAGGGTTAATGTCCACCTAGAGCTAGTTCATCAACTAGTATGTCCAAATAAGTTGTTCAAGTTCGATTATTAAAAACGTATACGACCCGTTGGTGAAAGTTTGTAATAATAATTCATTTAGACATTATTATTATGTTTGTTTTGCTGTAAACTATTCATTAGTACATATCGTGTGTTGCAAATAGATTATTCTAGTTTGTATAAGTCTTAAACCGTAGGTCAAAGTTGGTCAACTCGTTGGTCAAAGCTGGTCAAACTTGGTCAAATCTGGTCAAACTTGGTCAAAGTTGGTCAACCTGGTCAAAGTTGGTCAAACCTGGTCAAAGTTGGTCAAACTGGTCAAAGTTGGTCAAACCTGGTCAAAGTTGGTCAAACTGGTCAAAGTTGGTCAAACCTGGTCAAAGTTGGTCAAACCTGGTCAAAGTGGTTAAGGTTGGTCAAACTATGAGTCACTTCTCAATTTATGAGTCACTTATAGAGTCACTTATGATTTATATGTCGGTTTCTAATTCGGGAAACTTTCTAAGTTTAGTTTTTGGCCCAAGTTACTAACTAAGTCATCCAAACCCATTTTTGTTACCACTTTCCAAAAATAGTAAGTTTTGTCGTTTTTAGAAACCGTGCCGTTTTTGTTGACTTGGTCAAACCTACTCGGTTTGACCCGAAACTTTTACCCAACCCATATATCAGTTTAAAGAGTCCAAATAATTTGTCGGTTCGTGTCGGAGTTCATCCAAGGTGTCGGTTTTAACATGCAACTTAAGATTTTCAATATTTCACATTTTCGACTTTTGTCGGTTTGGTTCGTCATTTTATTTCTACCACTTATGGTCCAAACTAGGGTCTGATATTTTTACCAACTAATCATGTATGTATCTAGTCTAACATATAATTTTTACAGCAACCATAGTTTCCATTTACATATTTAAACAAATTCGCGTATGAACCGTACTCAGTTTTCGAAAACTTCCAGACCAGACTCAAATATCAGATTATTCACAAAAATACGTACAGATCTGGAAAAAGTGCAAAACATGAAAGTTGTAGCCCTTTTCAATACGCAACTTTTAAAAAAAAATTCGTTGTCTAATTCTTCCTACAGCTCGAGATATGGTCATTTTAGTGGACTATCTTTTTCTGGGCAGATTATGCATGTTCTTGAATAAAGTATAAAAACGTATTTTGACATGGTATTTGGACATAATCAAGTTAGATGGACATTATAACATGTAAATAAACATAGATGAAAGTTTAGTTTATGTTCTTACAAAGAAATCGACGAGGAGAAGGAAGTGATGATCTTGAGCTTATTATTATTGCAAAAAGTTAAGTTTCTTTGTTGGTAGTTGATGATGGTTTATGGTGGTGATTGTGGTGGTCCTTGGGTGGATTATGGTGGTTGTGGGGAGGTGTATGATGGCTGATTTCTTCAGCAACTTGAGAGAGAAAAAAGAAAGAAAGAGTGAAATGAAAGAATTGCATGTCTTTGGAGTGGATGTGTAAGGAATAACAATCATGAGATATTGCATGATCTTTAAGTGGGTGAGGATGGTGGTGCACATGGGAGCTGGCCTAGGGGGCCCCACAAAAGGGTATTTTGGTCATTTTTCTTGTTCTTAATTTTAATTGTTACGTTTCCCATTCGTTTACCCGATTGTTTAGACGTTTATTTAGACATTAAACGTTTAATACACGCGTTTAAGTAACGGTTTAAATTCCGATATTTTCACTTGAAATATTTGATATAAATACTTGAAAACATTTATAAAAATGTTCCGTCTTTTGGTCGGTCTCGATTTGCGTGCTCGTTGTACGGAGGTTTAATCGCGTAACGTTTTTATTAGACGTTTTTCATTATTAACATCAAATGAGATATTTTAAATGAAAGTTTTAATCTAAATGATATATTTTAAATTCTTAAAATATATTTTGGTTTTCGTTCGATTGTCGGGCGCGTTCCGCGCGTTTATGTTGCGTTTGAGACGTTTTAGCCAAAACGCCTAGGTTTTTCGTATATTATTTTAATAAAATAATAAATAATGATAAATAACTTCTAAAAATAGATTTAACTTATTTATAGTAAGTTTTTCACCAACGTCGTATATTAAGTCGGACTCCGTCCGATTGTTTCGCGTAATTTCAGCAAATTGCGTAAGCGTAATTATAACTAATTACGTAAGCGTATATTCACAAAATATACAAGTAGTTTCAAGCAATTACAAGCATTTAGCTAAATACTAAACTAAACACACGTAATTAGGGTTTCGGTTAAGTTTAAAAGTTAACCTAAATTGCCGGGTGTCATAGTAGATATTGGCAAATTTTAAAGCTAAAGGGCATTCTATGTGTTAGTCATTTTTCAGCCCAAATTTTTGGTTTAAAATTGTATTCCCCCATAAGATGTATCGATAGGCAATCTATATGAAGGTTGTTGAGCTTTTAAGAAGTTTAATGCAATAAAGTAGGATTTATCCTTTGAGGATCTCTTAGTAAGGTATGACTTTAGTCTTAATTCTTATATGATAGCGTGTTATAATCCATAATTCTGGGATCCTAATTATCATCATTTGGGAATATACTGGGTGTTGACTCCTCTGTTGTACGAAAGTACAGACCTGGTTTCCGTCAGTATATTTGATAAAAAAAAATAAGAAAGAAAAGAGTACAAAGGACTCATGAATTGAAAAACCAAAACCAAGTTATGTCACTCTGTTGTACTGAGGTACAGACCTGTCACCAATGTCTTGGTTTGAAAAATGATTGATTTATTTGGATGTTCATTATTTGGAGAATTGTGGCACGTTATTTGTATGAGAGTATTTTGCTATTGGGAATCAACGGTAAGGCCTGCTAGAATAATAATAAGTTGAGCTCAACTTCTGAAATTTAGATTGTTTAAGTGGACAACAATATCGGTAATCTGAGTGAATTATCTTTTATATCTAATAATAATGTATTAGAAGTTGTTTCCCTTAGAGAGTTTCTTGATGGCTAAGCTTTAAGGTAGAATCGATTTTAAGATAGGAATTTGGTTTGTCGAGTGTTGTGTAGTATGTAAGTCCTTTTGCACTTTTGTTTGCCGTTCATATTTAAAGTTTTGAGTTTTAGAATCGATAGTCTACTTGAGGACAAGTAGGATTCAAGTGGGGGATGTTTGATGAACGCCAAAATGTGCTATTTTATAGTACTAATTACCCCTTTATTTGATAAATTTCTTATGCATTTTATTTGAATTTGATACTCATTTCGTTCATATTTGCATTTAGGAATTATTTGGACCTTGAATTGGAAAAGAAGCAGAAAACGAGTCATTATTGAAGAAAAGGAGGTGAAAAGTTTAAAGTTTGAAGATTGGTGGTCATGGAGCTGAAAAGTTACATTTTTCAATTCATACGGCGTATGGATTTCCATATGGCGTATGGATTGAGTGAGCCGGGCCGCCAGAGTACGCGGGTTGGATCCATGGGCTTTTCAATCCATACGGCGTATGGATGTCCATACGGCGTACGGATTGCTTCGACAGAAACCCTAAATAACTCATTTTGCTTTCATTTGAGGGTTATCACCTATACTTTTCTCCAGCCGTTTTCTCTCAATAAAAACACTATTTTCAGAGCAATTTAGGAGGAAGAAAGCTAGAAGAATCGAGGGTGTTCAATTGTTCAATCATTATTTCGATATTTCGGTTCGAATACATTTCTTTCTTTCATTTGATTATGACTATTGATATGTTATAGAATCTGATTTTCTGTATTATCATGATTGGCTAAATCTTTTATGTATTTGCTTGTATAATGATACTTAGATTACGGATTGATTATTGATTTGCGGATTTAATTGGATTTATTGAAAGTTTACGTGTTTATTTGACGATCCTTGGTTATTGAATGATTATCAGTAATTACCTAACGTGGTTTTATGGTTAATTGAGATTGATTTCCTTTTAATTATAAGATTATTGATAATTGTTGATTTCAATTGACGATTGTTGCTGAATATATTGAGTTTGACAGGTTAGGGTTAATAATTGATAATGATCATTGATGAACAAGATAACTTTAATTAGTTATAGACTTTGTTGATTCAAGTCAAAAGAATAAATCACATAAACAGTGTTGGTTTAATTTAGAATACAATTTGGTGGGCAATGTTAACTTGAACTGTTAGCGTGTTGAAAACAACTTTGTGTCTTTCTTAATTGTGTTTATATCAATCTATCTTGTAAGGAAGATTAGTAATATTTGTCAAATCACCAATAAATCCATATGTTAGCAAATTAATAAAATGATTTCCGGACTCTAAGGAAAGTAATCCAAGCAAATGCATTTCTTTTATCATTTGAATTAAATCATTAATTTAATAAATTATTTTATCATTTCTTTATTTTCTAATTAAGTTTTTGTTGAGTCACTGGTCGCTGACCACGATGAAGTCACTGGTCGCTGACCAACTCAACTATACACTACTCGATGAAGAAATGGATTGTATCGAAGCTGCTATTGCTAATGATAATTTTCGCTGATTGTCATTCTTTCTGTTCGATATTCTGAGGAAGATTTAAATCTCAACTTGGTGTGTCGCTGATCTACGTCAGCGAGAGCATTACTTCTTCAAATCAATAAAGGCAAAAGTCACTGCCAGAATAACAGCTAGTCACTGAAGATCTTTTGTTCAATTCATTCTACAAGAGCATGTTAGCTCGCAGTGAGTGAGGAGGATTGCTGCATCTTCAGTGACTATTCAATAAAGCCTCTCTATCATCAAGTACTGTACTTATCTATACATCAGCAAGAGTATTCCAGTTCGAAGTATGTCCAAAATATTACGTGGCAGCAAGTGATTGGTTTTAAGATAACGAGATATTTGCGGTAATAGAATTGGGGCCCGCAGAATGTCGGTTTATCAGAGATCAGGACCAATCAAGCAGCAACACATGTCCTTCCAAGATCCTATTTTGTAGGCGATATTTTAGGAACTCTTGAAGTATAAATAGTTCAGTGTTTTGTACTATTGAGGCTAGTCGTCATATGCACCGTTCTTCTGTTTGTCAGAGAACTAGTTTGTCTAGGTGTGTATTAAGACTCAGCAAAGTTAACTATCAGCGTGTATGTCCACTGTAGTTAATACTCTTCATTGTAATAATTTAGCTAAGTGTTTGAATTGGATTAACTTTGGTTAATCCATTCCGCATTCAACACTTCGTGAATTTAATCAATACAATTCACTTTCAGCTACTATTACTTGTCGTTCTTTGATACTGTTATATCTTTAATCTGTTATTTCAATACCATCATACTCTGTTATAGATAATTAATTTAAAACAAACTGAAACACTTGGTAAGATCTGAAATTGTTTTAAATTGTATTCAACCCCCCCCCCCCCCCTCTTACAATTAAACTTTACACTTTGTGATTTCAAATCACTAACTAATAGTGATTACGGGACTCTCAGTTTTATTTATTACACCATTTTTCATAATTGTTTGCCAATTGTTCGATCGGAACTAAAACGCCACCATTATTTACTGCTTTCATTATTTGTATAAATTTCCAATTTATTTCATTAAACATCCGTTCCTTGTGTTCGACTCGGACTTATCATACTATACTATTATATGACCAGGTATTCTTGCATGAGTTGTGTATAGTTAGTAAGGTAATTTCCATTTTAAAATAAAGCTCTGTTTACACAGCATCGGAGGCTTCATTAAAAATTTAGATTTGACGCTAAAAAAAAAAAAGAGTTGATGGTATGCTATATATTGATGATGTATATCCAGTAATAAAATGAGATTAAACTGCTGATTGATCAGGTGTTAATAAGGAGTGATGTAATTGAGCATTTAAAATTTTATGAGTATCTAGAGAAGTGATAAAATTTTGACTTGAGTATTAATCAGAGGAACTTTTTAGAGTTACGGGAGGGTAAATTGACCATATAACGCGAAGTAACGAGAAATTTCACCCAAATTTTTATGAGCCCATGTTAATAATATAAGCAAAATGAGTTAAATGATTCATAGATATTTATAATAAGAGGTGTTTTGAGAAAATTATATCGTACGAATTTGTTGGTGAGTGAGACATATAGTTATCAACAACATAGTTTTTATATGTCACACCCCCAAAATCGGTAATTGTGTTTATTTAATGTTTAGCGGAAGCAAATTATGATTAGCGGAAGCATTATGTGTAAACAGTTTAACATCGGGGGTGATGACGTTACAATTGTGCATTCATCGTATCAGAGCATATGATCTGTATCACCCCCAAATTTAATGATTTGCGGAAGCTTGATTTGGGTGTTACTAATCAATAACAAAGCACAAAGATATATAGTAAACGACTCTATATGCTTCGTTTTAACAAAATATATTGATAACTGAAATATTTACAACATTTAAAGCTTTACATAGCTCGAGTTTAAATAAAATGAGATTTCAGTACATAAGTACTTGAACAAAATATACTAATGCAAGAAAATCTCGATCGTCTGTATGCTGACTCGAGCTAAAATCCTGAAGCAGAAACATCCTACTGCTTGGTACCTGCGATATATGCTAAAAGGTCAGCTAGAAAGCTGGTGAGCTCACAGGTTTGAAATCAGTTAATATAGTATGAACCGCAAGATTTAAATAATGAATTGCATCCAGCAATTAAATAATGAATTGCATCCAGCAATTAAATGATAGTCATCGTGTATACAGCCATGAGCACATAGTTGAGCTTAACTCGAGGGCCGGGTCCCCTATAGAGAATTCCAGGCGAGGTGCCTCCACGAATGCCTAATCCACATTCGTCTTCCCAAATATTAGTACGTCCGTTTACCCGGTTAGTGCTTGCTAACCCGGACGAGGTGGGTCAATCCTATATGGTACCATATACTAATATTCACGCTACAACGTATTAACAACTATGCTGACGGAGGACTTTAAATGATTAGTTTCGAAAAACTCATGTAGTATATGAAATGTTTGTACTTGCGTTCACATGTAAAAGTTGAGCAATATATCACACCCCTGAGTAAAACAGTAAAAGAGGGGCTATGAGACTCACCTGAGTCTGAAAGCGTTTAACTTAATAAACTTTGATTGATTAGCCGAGAATCGAAGTCCAAAGACTTGTAACCTGAGGGTGTCCACGACACGCGATGGTTATAAATGTGAGTAGGTATCTATCAAGACTACCTTGTAGTTGTTCGTCCAACTATAATGTCCAAATTACATTTGGTGGATTGATTCGAATGTTTGAAAATATGTACGGCCCGTTGGTGACGGATTTAAAATAATAATCTCAACTATTATTATTTTGATTTCATGAAAAATGTGTTTTGATTGTGTTTTCGAAGCCGTTACGGAATCTAAGTACGGGGGTCCGGGGGCAGAGCCCCTGGCTGGGGTCGAGCTGCCAGGTCAGCTTGGAAAATTTTTATTTCTACTATATTGCTTTGACGAAAAACGCATCTGGAACCGAATTTGGGTAAAATCGAGTGATAAATTTCGAGTCTCGACACTTAGTAAAAATCTGTGTTTTTGAGGTTCTGGTTTGTGCGACGTTGGGTGCGACGTCGCAGATCCTGACTGCGACGTTGAGCATGGCGTCGCTTTGTGCGACTTTCGCAATTTAATGCGACGTTGTACGTGGCGTCGCTATATGCGACGTTGTTGATTTCTGCGACGTAAGGGCTTGCGTCGCTAAGTGCGACGTGGTGAGGTATTGGCGACGTTAAGGCTGATGTCGCTATATGCGACGTCGCAATTTAATACGACGTTGTGACTGACGTCGCACCATGCGACGTCACGAGGGGTTTTGCGACGTTGAAGCTGACGTCGCATAAATCTGGGTCCAAAAGCGACGTTACGGTCTGATGGCCGGAAAATGTGTCGAAAACGACTTTTTCGGTTTCCGTTCGGTCCAAAACTTTTACCCAACCCATATTTGGACATTATAAGTTGATCCAAACCACTAACCAGCAAAAACACTTAAAAACGAGAGATTTCGGGATTTGTCGGAAACTTACAAAGTGTCGGATCAAAAATCCGAAAAGATAGAGTTGTAGATCGGGAAGTGGTGAACGTTTTTCTCGAAAGCGTCGAGGTGATCCGAGCGGGTTTAGTATGTTTATTTTGCGATTTTGAGTGATGGTGGTGTTAGTTTAGTTTAGAGAGAAAATAGAGGAGAGAGGGGTAAGAGAGAGAGTGAGTGGAGAGAAATGAGGAGAAAGAGAGGGGAGAGTTGGAGGTTATCCTCCAACTTTTCAGTCTCCGTTCTCCGTGCGGTGTTCGTTTGCTCCGTCGTTTAAACGTTAAATAATTATTTTACATTTTAATTATAAGTTTTAAAATACAATTTATTACGCGATATTTCATTTAAATATTTTACAAATAAATTTATATTTGAGTTATAAAATGTAAGTTTGTTTATTTAGTTTGCGCGTTTTAATACTTTAATTTGTGTAAGTTTTGTTTGTACGATACGAATGAATACGAAATATTATCATAATAATATTTTTGACATTAAAGCGTTATTTAATAAAATTGGTCACCAACGTCCGTATTAAATTGAATCGAAATACATTCGATTTAAGCTGCGTACGATTTAACCAAATCGCATTTTTCGTATATATTCAACAATATATATAATTCGATACATTAATTAGCCTAACACAGAACTAATTACATGTATTAACGTATGATTAGGCACTAATTACTAGTCCTAATTTGGCGGGTGTTACATTCTCCCCCTGTTAGAAGATTTTCGTCCCGAAATTTAGCTCGAGGTCGTGTTTGATGTAGAATCAGTGAAAAGTTGAGGATATTTGAGTCGCATTTGGTCTTCCCGTTCCCAGGTGAATTCCGGACCACGCCGCGAATTCCATCTTACCTTGACGATGGGAATACGACTTTGTTTCAGTTGTTTGACCTCACGGTCCATAATTTCAGCGGGCTCCTCAACGAAGTGAAGTTTATCGTCAACACGAATTTCATCTAGTGGGATAATAAGTGTCTCATCAGACAGACACTTCTTCAAATTGGAAATATGAAAAGTAGGGTGCACGCTGCTGAGTTCGGATGGCAGCTGCAATCGATAAGCTACGAGGCCAATCCGTTCGAGGATCTCAAAAGGCCCGATGTACCTGGGATTTAACTTCCCACGTTTGCCAAAACGGATGACGCCTTTCCAAGGCGATACTTTTAAGAGTACTCGATCCCCAACTTGGAACTCGAGTGGTTTGCGTCTCACGTCAGCATAACTTTTCTGACGATCACGTGCGGCTTTGAGTCTGTTTTGGATTTCCACAATTTTCTCAGTGGTGGTGTGTATGAGTTCAGGACCAGTGAGTTGACTATCTCCCACTTCCGTCCAACAGATCGGTGATCGGCACTTACGACCGTACAGTGCCTCAAAAGGTGCAGCCTTAATGCTGGCGTGATAGCTGTTATTGTACGAGAATTCGCACAACGGTAGATGTCTTTCCTAGTTTGTACCGAAATCAACTACGCAGGCGCGTAGCATATCTTCCAGTGTCTGAATGGTTCGTTCACTTTGGCCGTCGGTTTGAGGATGGTATGCGGTACTCATATCAAGACGAGTACCCAAAGCTTTTTGAAGTGATTGCCAAAAGTGAGAGGTGAAACGGGCATCCCTGTCAGAGATGATCGAGATTGGAACACCGTGATGAGAAACGATTTCCTTGATGTAGATTTGTGTAAGGCGTTCCATTTTATCGTTTTCCTTGATTGCCAGGAAGTGGGCAGATTTAGTGAGGCGGTCAACGATCACCCAAATGGTATCGCAACCGTTCGACGATTTGGGTAGTTTGGTTATGAAATCCATGGCAATTTGTTCCCATTTCCATTCAGGAATTTCAGGTTGTTGGAGTAAACCAGGTGGTTTCTGATGTTCGGTTTTGACTTTCGAGCAAGTAGGACACTTGCTGACATAAGTGGCGATTTCGGCTTTCATGTTTGGCCACCAATAAAATTCCTTGATTCCGTGGTACATCTTATCGGATCCCGGATGGATAGAATATTTAGACTTGTGAGCTTCATCCATCACCAAGTCTCGTAGGTTTCCGAAATTAGGCAACCAGATTCGGTTTGAGAAATACCTAATCCCGTTAGATTTGACTTCAAATTGTTTGTCAATACCCCGCAAGGCTTCATTTTTGATATTTTCAGGTTTCAGGGCTTCGATCTGAGCGGTATGAATTTGAATGGCAAGATCGTTGTGAATGGTCATACTGAGGGCTCGGACTCGAAGTGGTTTCGGTCGTTCCTTTCGACTGAGGGCATCGGCTACAACATTAGCCTTCCCTGGATGGTACTTGATCTCGCAATCATAATCGGTAAGCAACTCGACCCATCGACGTTGCCTCATATTGAGATCCTTCTGATCGAATATATGTTGGAGACTTTTGTGGTCGGTAAAGATTGTGCACTTAGTGCCGTAGAGATAATGTCTCCAGATTTTGAGAGCAAAAACGAAAGCTCCAAATTCGAGATCATGAGTGGTGTAGTTCTTTTCGTGAATTTTCAGCTGTCGCGAAGCATAGGCAATGACTTTGTCTCGTTGCATCAGCACGCACCCGAGACCTTGGTGAGAAGCATCGCAGTATACCACAAAGTCATCGATGCCTTCGGGTAGTGATAGAATTGGAGCACTGCAAAGCTTTTGTTTCAGAAGTTGGAACGCTGACTCTTGTTTATCGGTCCAATCGAACCTTTTGTCCTTCTGAGTCAGTACCGTGAGTGGTTGAGCTATTTTGGAGAAATTTTCGATAAATCGCCGATAGTACCCAGCAAGACCCAAGAATTGTCGCACTTCAGTTGCAGAGGTGGGTGCTTGCCAGTCTTTGATAGCCTCGATTTTTGATGGGTCAACGTGAATTCCCTGACTGTCGATCATGTGACCAAGGAATTGAACAGTTTGTATCCAGAACTCACACTTGGAGAATTTGGCATAAAGCTCCTCGTGTCTAAGTAGTTCAAGGATGGTTTTAAGGTGTTGCGCATGTTCTTGCTCGTTGCGCGAGTAAATGAGTATGTCATCGATAAAGACAATGACAAACTTATCGAGGTAAGGTTTGCACACCCGATTCATAAGGTCCATGAATACAGCCGGTGCGTTGGTTAGACCAAAGGGCATCACTTGGAATTCGTAGTGCCCGTAACGAGTTCTGAAAGCAGTTTTTGAAATATCGGTGTCGCGAACTCGTAATTGGTGATATCCTGATCGCAGGTCGATTTTTTAGTAGAAACTTGAACCCTGAAGTTGGTCGAATAGATCATCAATGCGAGGAAGTGGATAACGGTTCTTGACGGTCAATTTGTTCAGCTCTCGGTAGTCGATGCACATTCGGAATGAACCGTCCTTCTTTTTAACAAATATGACCGGAGCTCCCCAAGGTGAAGAACTCGGTCTAATGAATCCTCTATCCAGAAGTTCCTGTAACTGGGCAGACAACTCCTGAAGTTCGGATGGGGCTAAACGGTACGGTGCGCGGGCCACCGGTGCGGCACCCGGCACGAGATCAATTGAGAACTCAACCTGTCTAGGTGGAGGTAAACCAGGTAGTTCTTCCGGAAAGACTTCGGGAAAGTCTCTAACAATTGGCAAATCCTCAAGTCGCTTCTCCCCCGACTTCTTCTCTGTGATGTGTGCAAGTATTGCGGGGTAACCCTTTCTCAGAAATTTTCGGGTTTTTAAGCAAGAGATGATATTGAGTCCCGTCCCACCGGTCTCCCCCTGTATGATCAAGGTTCCACCGGCAGCGAGTGGAATGCGGACGATCTTATCGTAACAGATGATTTCAGCTCGGTGTTTGGACAACCAGTCCATTCCAATGATGACGTCGAAACTTCCAATTTCAACGGGTACAAGATCGATTGAAAAGGTTTCGTCAGCTAGATTTAAAGTGCAATTAGGTATCACACTATCGGTTTCTATAAGTTCCCCATTTGCTAGCTCTACAGTGTACTTAACATCTAAGGCAACAGGAGTGATGTCAAGTAGTGGGTAAAAGTCATCGGAGATAAAACTTCTATCAGCACCAGTATCAAATAGAACATAAGCAGTTAAGTTGTTGAGGAGGAACATACCCGAGACCACATTCGGGTCTTGGCGGGCATCCCCAGATTTGATGACGAAGGCTCTGCTTCGGGTGTTGTTGTTGTTGCTGTTGCGGTTGTTGTTGCTGTTATTCTTCAGCTTTGGGCACGTATCCCTGAAGTGCCCTGGTTTCCCACACTCAAAACAGACTTTGGGTGGTCTGGTGTTGTTGTTGGAATTGTTGTTGGCAGGAGAATTGCAATCTTTGGTGAGGTGGCCGTACCTCTTGCAATTGTTGCAAAAGGGACCACAGGAACCTTCATGGTGGCGACTGCACTTGGAACAATAGGGTTTGTTCCCAGTGTAGCCCCGTGTGATGTCTGTTGTGGTGTTGTAGGCTTTGATGGTGTCGGGTTTCTTGTTTTGTTGGCTGGAGTGGTTATTGTGGTAGTCGGACCATTTTCGCTTGTTGTTGTGGGAGGATGAAGTAGGTGGTTCAGAATCTTGGCTCATTGACATCAGGTCTTGGGCCAATAGGATTGCACCGTCAATGGTGGTTTGGTTGGAAGAGGCAACATGCCCCCGAACAGGCTCAGGAAGGCCAAGGATGTACTTCCTGATTTTATCAGGTTCTGTGCTTACCATAGCTGGGCGGAGGGCGGCGAGTTGTTGGAATCTGGTGGTATAACCATCGATATCACCACCCTGAACCTTTAGGTTCCAGAACTCCTCGTCTAGCTTTTGAAGTTTGGTGATTGAGCAGTATTTGGCAGTGAGTTTTGCTTTCAAGTCCTCCCAAGAGAGTTGGTAGGCAATGTCAGCACCCACTGATTGGGTATATGAGTTCCACCAAGAGTGGGCATCATCTTTGAGAGAGCAGGTGGCGAAGTTTACTTTGTCGTTCTCCGCGCATTTGCTGACACGGAAAACAGTTTCCATCTTTTTGAACCATCTGATCAGTCCGATGGCTCCTTCAGAACCCTTGAAGCTTGAGGGTTTACAGCTCTGAAAGTCCTTGTAAGAACAAGGTTTAGCAGCAGGGGTTTCAGCGGCATCGCTGTTTCTGGTGGAGTTTTGTGGGGTATTCCGAGCCAAGGCTTCAGTAACAGCCTGGGTTATAAGCGATGTAAGCTGAGCGTCGGTGTATGGTCTTGACTTTAGCGGCATGATTCTTCAATAAAAGAAATGAAGATACATGAGATTTTGTAAGAAAAAATTGTATTTGTCTCAGATGTACATGTATAAAGGCGGTAATACATAACATCAATATGAAAAAGAATTATGGCAATTGGTATAAGTAGAAACAACAAGGAACATCTGATAGATAATACGAGTTCAAAGGTTACATCCTACGGATGTATTACAAAAGGTGTCGGGAATTGTTACATCCGACTAATTATAGAGTAGCGCTTAGATAGTTACTAGATTACAGGATAGATTTCAAGACAAAGACTACACTAGTCTTAACGTAGATTAATTTGTTCCATCATAGTGACAAGACGGTCCACAGTGTTTGCAAGTCTGCTAGCTTGTCGGGCGTTATCTTCTGCTAGTGCTAGTCGTTGTGTTAGTCCACGGGCATACTCTTCTGCTTCATGTGAACGCTGCTCACATTCTTCCATCCTTTGTCGCAGGAGAGCATTTTCCACGCTTATCTCTATTACTTGGTTGCGAAGGACATCCATGTTGTTGTTTGTGGTTTCCAGGTCGTCGGAGACTTGTTCGATGCGTTCAAGGGATGTAAGTCTCCAGTTTTCATTCGTTTCCTGCAGCACGACATCCATGGTGCGAAGTCGCTGCTCGTGTTGGTTAACCCTAGCGGCTAAGGCCGGCAAGGTGAAGTGAGTGGGGTACGGGCCAGCTCGAGGCAACCTGGCGTTCCTCCTAGCTACCCTTGGGTTCTGCGACCCGGATTGAGAGCGCGATGAATTGGATGGGATGTTTGCCATTTCTGAGACAAAGCGTTAGAGGAAGTGAGGCCTATAATCATATAGTTCCTATATAATATAGCCTATTGAGTGTCTAGTACAAACATGTTTAAGTCTCGGTTCTCTCGAGGTCAGAGTCTTCTATTGTACCCTGTTCAGCCATAACTACTTTCAGATCTTACATCATCTTTGCTTAATTATACATAGTTGATCAGGCTATGTTAAATTAAACTCGTAAGACGTAATCACTGAACCAGTTATACCTAATAAGGAATACTGCCTAATGGTCATAGTCTAGGTCCACTAAATGCAACCTAGTTCACTATAACCTTAGGCTCTGATACCAATCTGTAACACCCCCAAATTTAATGATATGCGGAAGCTTGATTTGGGTGTTACTAATCAATAACAAAGCACAAAGATATATAGTAAACGACTCTATATGCGTCGTTTTAACAAAATATATTGATAACTGAAATATTTACAACATTTAAAGCTTTACATAGCTCGAGTTTAAATAAAATGAGATTTCAGTACATAAGTACTTGAACAAAATATACTAATGCAAGAAAATCTCGATCGTCTGTATGCTGACTCGAGCTAAAATCCTGAAGCAGAAACATCCTACTGCTTGGTACCTGCGATATATGCTAAAAGGTCAGCTAGAAAGCTGGTGAGCTCACAGGTTTGAAATTAGTTAATATAGTATGAACCGCAAGATTTAAACAATGAATTGCATCCAGCAATTAAATAATGAATTGCATCCAGCAATTAAATGATAGTCATCGTGTATACAGCCATGAGCACATAGTTGAGCTTAACTCGAGGGCCGGGTCCCCTATAGAGAATTCCGGGCGAGGTGCCTCCACGAATGCCTAATCCACATTCGTCTTCCCAAATATTAGTACGTCCGTTTACCCGGTTAGTGCTTGCTAACCCGGACGAGGTGGGTCAATCCTATATGGTACCATATACTAATATTCATGCTACAACGTATTAACAACTATGCTGACGGAGGACTTTAAATGATTAGTTTCGAAAAACTCATGTAGTATATGAAATGTTTGTACTTGCGTTCACATGTAAAAGTTGAGCAATATATCACACCCCTGAGTAAAACAGTAAAAGAGGGGCTATGAGACTCACCTGAGTCTGAAAGCGTTTAACTTAATAAACTTTGATTGATTAGCCGAGAATCGAAGTCCAAAGACTTGTAACCTGAGGGTGTCCACGACACGCGATGGTTATAAATGTGAGTAGGTATCTATCAAGACTACCTTGTAGTTGTTCGTCCAACTATAATGTCCAAATTACATTTGGTGGATTGATTCGAATGTTTGAAAATATGTACGGCCCGTTGGTGACGGATTTGAAATAATAATCTCAACTATTATTATTTTGATTTCATGAAAAATGTGTTTTGATTGTGTTTTCGAAGCCGTTACGGAATCTAAGTACGGGGGTCCGGGGGCAGAGCCCCTGGCTGGGGTCGAGCTGCCAGGTCAGCTTAGAAAATTTTTATTTCTACTATATTGCTTTGACGAAAAACGCATCTGGAACCGAATTTGGGTAAAATCGAGTGATAAATTTCGAGTCTCGACACTTAGTAAAAATCTGTATTTTTGAGGTTCTGGTTTGTGCGACGTTGGGTGCGACGTCGCAGATCCTGACTGCGACGTTGAGCATGGCGTCGCTTTGTGCGACTTTCGCAATTTAATGCGACGTTGTACGTGGCGTCGCTATATGCGACGTTGTTGATTTCTGCGACGTAAGGGCTTGCGTCGCTAAGTACGACGTGGTGAGGTATTGGCGACGTTAAGGCTGATGTTGCTATATGCGACGTCGCAATTTAATGCGACGTTGTGACTGACGTCGCACCATGCGACGTCACGAGGGGTTTTGCGACGTTGAAGCTGACGTCGCATAAATCTGGGTCCAAAAGCGACGTTACGGTCTGATGGCCGGAAAATGTGTCGAAAACGAGTTTTTCGGTTTCCGTTCGGTCCAAAACTTTTACCCAACCCATATTTGGACATTATAAGTTGATCCAAACCACTAACCAGCAAAAACACTTAAAAACGAGAGATTTCGGGATTTGTCGGAAACTTACAAAGTGTCGGATCAAAAATCCGAAAAGATAGAGTTGTAGATCGGGAAGTGGTGAACGTTTTTCTCCAAAGTGTCGAGGTGATCCGAGCGGGTTTAGTATGTTTATTTTGCGATTTTGAGTGATGGTGGTGTTGGTTTAGTTTATAGAGAAAATAGAGGAGAAAGGGGTAAGAGAGAGAGTGAGTGGAGAGAAATGAGGAGAAAGAGAGGGGAGAGTTGGAGGTTATCCTCCAACTTTTCAGTCTCCGTTCTCCGTGCGGTGTTCGTTTGCTCCGTCGTTTAAACGTTAAATAATTATTTTACATTTTAATTATAAGTTTTAAAATACAATTTAGTACGCGATATTTCATTTAAATATTTTACAAATAAATTTATATTTGAGTTATAAAATGTAAGTTTGTTTATTTAGTTTGCGCGTTTTAATACTTTAATTTGTGTAAGTTTTGTTTGTACGATACGAATGAATACGAAATATTATCATAATAATATTTTTGACATAAAAGCGTTATTTAATAAAATTGGTCACCAACGTCCGTATTAAATTGAATCGAAATACATTCGATTTAAGCTGCGTACGATTTAACCAAATCGCATTTTTCGTATATATTCAACAATATATATAATTCGATACATTAATTAGCCTAACACAGAACTAATTACATGTATTAACGTATGATTAGGCACTAATTACTAGTCCTAATTTGGCGGGTGTTACATGATCATACAGAACATAATATATAAAGGATGCCAGTTTAAAATAGTTATTACAAAAGTAGTACGACTATGTAAGTCGTACAGTAGTAATAAAGTTTAAAACATTTAAGTTTACAATACATATGTTAATATAAGATTTCATGAGTATAACTGCAATGTCTGCAGTAATACAGAGGAAATCCTCAAAAGCTGTCCCAAATTATGTGGCATCCTAAGTAGTCCAGGGTTGTCCATCCTGAATGCATGCGATTCTTACTTACGTAGCTAATTTCCTGTAAAACATAGAAAGAAAGTCGTCAACAAATATGTTGAGTGAATTCACAGGTTTAGTATAAATATGTAGTATGTTAAACCATTTATGTTTAGAATATTGAATTGTTATTCAATAAATAAATGTTTGCAGGTTTTGCAAAATATAAGTTTATAGGGATAGTTACCCTAAATTATAGTTTTATGTGGGTTGTTACCCAAAATGTATGTCTGGTAGTTTACCATCATATAAATATAACCAGTAGATATACCGGTATAAAACAGTTGTAGGATAAGTTCATCCTAAATAATAATTGGGAATGCTTAGACTATAATCCCCTGAAAGGTGAGCTAAACCTCGCAGGTTAAAGTAACGCAACCTAACCCTATAACCAAACCACAACCAAAACTTATGTTTCTTGCCTGAAGGACAGTTAAGTATACGCTCCATCCACAGGAGGGTCGTCACGGCAATAGTACTATTCGTATACTCAGTGGCTAGAGTCACCTAGTTAATGGTTACAGTCTGCATGACATAAGGTCTTTCATGCACACATTTCAAGTCTGGGTCCGTACTAGGATACAGTGTCTAAATCCCAAAATAATTGTGAAAATATTATTTCATATCAATCAGTTGTATAAAGCAATAAAGCATTTATATAATTTGCTGCATGTGTTTGCATGCAGTTTCTATGTTTACACCCCTATATTAAAAGCATAAAACATTTGCAAAGTAGGGGCTGTGAACTCACTGTAGTTTGCTCGGTATGAAAGCTAGCAGCCAAACAGATAATTGCCCAAGGTATGTTAACCTATATACAATACATATTTTAACATAAGTACATTTGATTTGTTTTAATCACTTATGTTAATTGTTTGTTTGTTTTGAAGAAATGGTTAATTTCTTAAGAATATAAGTTGTTAACTTTATTAGTGACATATCGTTGAAACATTATTATTATTCCTCAAATCGTATACTTGTTAAGTGTACAAACAATTATTTAATTGTCTATATATAACGGAAGGTCGTTTTGTTGTCTTTTGCATGTATACTTTGTATATAGTTGTACGTATAATTCAAACGTTATTCCAATATCATTGTATATATATATTTGTGAATATATATTCTTAAATGTCGTATGTATATATGTTTAATCAATACATTGTTTACGTATATCAAAATATATAAAAGTTTTCATTTGTTTAAGAAAACGTATACGTTTGTGTCTATATATATATCGTGTGTTCTCGTATATATTTATATACATATTGAAATACGTTGCTTCGTATTTTAAAAAGGTTGTAAGTTTTATTTGTTATAAAACTCGATAATATATTTATTCCGTTTATAAAATAAATATTATTTGTTTTTACTATCATTACGTTTGTTTAATAAATGTTAAAAAGTTTAAATGTCCCGATTGTATAATCGTATCCAAATCGTATAATTTACAAAGTTCATATATATATATATGTCATATATCGTTTGTTCGTACGAATTAAATAAGTCCAATGTCCGTAATCATAGTTTGTCTCGTTTTATAATGTCATTCAACAATTTATCATGTCTCGTATATGTCTTGTACAATTGTAGTCGTTAACGGAATTGTTTTGTGTTTTAAAATAAAAGTCAAGTGTTTTATAGTTTGTTGGGCTCGGCCCGATTCGTTGGCCTACTAATAATAATGTAACTCGTTTGGTCCGTTAACTCGTTTATATAACCCATATATTTAATCTTTGGTTTAACCCATTACTTTGGCCCAAAAGACCACCGGCCCAGCCTGAAGCCCAGCCCAGTATGTGAATCCGCCGGATTCTATTTGAATCCGCCGGATTCTCGTTAATGGATAAGGTGTTGCCGGATCTTCGGGTCAAGCCGCCGGGTCGGGTCAAGATTAAGTGAATTCGCCGGATTTGAGCGTGTCTTTTACTCGTCCACAAATGTTTAAACCGATTACGGTGTGCAAGTTTAATTCGGAAATCCGCCGGATTCATCATGAATCCGCCGGATTCATGTTGTTTTCAGAACCTGTTCGTAGCTGAGCAATTATAGGCTCGATCATTTTGGTTTCAAATTCTTTATATCAGTTTACCAATCGTTAGTAACAAGTAATCTACAACATTTTAACAACTTAACAACTCTTTTTAACTAGTTTTCATGTATTGATTTTTGTTTTGATATTTTGGATTATAAAACCATTTTCATGAACAAACATATATATCATCAATTTTAATGTGTTATATACTTAGATTATGATGTACATACAAGTTATATAACGAAATTTAAGTATATAAATCAAAGAAAAAGAGAGTTCCTTACAAAGTGGAATATGGTGAGGATGATGATACGGATGATGGTGATGATGAGGATGCCGAATGATGATGATGAAATAAGGATGATGTTGTTGTTCTACTTCTATTGATGTTCTTGATCTTGATCAATTGGAGACAAAATAAAAATTGAAAACAAATGGTATTGAGTGTGTGTTGTGAGAGCAGAGATCAACGGAGGGAGTATTATTATTTCAAAGGGTATGGTGAAAAATGAAACTGTCTGCTCAATTATTTGAGTTAGGTGCCAATTTTTTTTGGCACCTCAATTTCGAGTACGGGTATAATTTTAGCAATATAAAAATTAACAATTTATATTTTTATTTTGTAGGTGTTCTCCTGGTTCGTTATATGAATTCAGAATAATGATGTTGTCATTATTTTAAATAGTTGTACAATTTTGTACATTTTACTGCGCGCAACTATTTGAGCGCCAAATTTCAGTTGAGTTATGATTTCATATTTTGAGGTAATGTTCTAAATACTTTACAACGTGTTAGAAAAATAACACTTTTCAGATTTGGACCTTTTATGTACGTTTTAGAATTGTTTCTGTTCGTTTATAATACGTTTTATGTTAAACGTATATTTAGACCATTTATCTATTTGTTATAGATATATAAATACTCGTAATTAATAATTGAGTTATTAATTATTTTTGTGTCACGAAACTTTTGTTATTTATTTTTGTCGGGTTCGTTCTGATATATTCGTACGCGATTATTATAACTCACATAATTTGTAATACTTTATGTTTTAAAGTACCGGGCTTGCTAGGCTTATATCATGACAAAAAGTTTTGTTAAAACTTAACCAGGAAATTAGCGTAAGAATGCACATGCTTAATTGTTAATTAATACCTAATTTGGAGAGTTGTCACATTCTCCCTCTGTTAGGGAAATCTCGTCCCGAGATTTAATTTGTGTCGTGAGTCGTGGTCACGGTTTCAAATAGTTGAGGATACTTCTTGCGCATCTCGTCCTCACATTCCCAGGTGAACTCTGGACCTCTTTTCGAGTTCCATCGAATTTTGACAAGTTTGATTTGACTGTTTCGGAGCTTCTGTGTTTTCGTGTCCATTACTTCAAGCGGTTCCTCCACAAAGTTGAGTTTTGCATCGACGTAGATTTCGTCAGGAGGGATGATTAACGCTTCATCAGATAGACACTTCTTAAGATTACTCACGTGAAACGTGTCGTGAATATTACTAAGTTCTTGCGGCAGTTTAAGCTTATAAGCTACAGGACCAATCCTTGCTAGGATCTCAAAAGGTCCAATGTAACGTGGGTTCAGTTTGCCGCGTTTTCCAAATCGCACAACTCCTTTCCAAGGAGATACCTTGAGTAGTACTCTGTCACCTACTTGAAACTCTAAAGGTTTTCGTCTATTGTCCGCATAACTCTTTTGTCGGTCTCGTGCCGTTTTCAATCTATTAAGCACTTGAGATATCTTGTCCGTTGTCTCTTGGACTATCTCAGGACCTGATAACTGTCTGTCATCCATTTCTGCCCAACAGAGTGGGGATCGGCACTTGCGTCCGTACAATGCCTCAAAAGGTGCCATTTGTATGCTCGTATGATAACTATTGTTGTACGAGAACTCGGCTAAAGGGAGATGAACATCCCAGTTTCCTCCGAAATCAATCACACAGGCTCTTAGCAAGTCCTCAAGCGTTTGTATCGTTCGCTCGCTTTGACCATCGGTTTGTGGATGGTAGGCGGTACTCATGTCAAGTCTAGTGCCCAATGCTTGTTGCAGTGTTTGCCAGAAACGAGAGGTGAAACGTGCATCTCTATCAGAGATGATAGATAATGGAACTCCATGTCTAGAAACAACTTCTTTTATGTAGATTCTAGCCAGCTTTTCCATCTTATCTGTCTCTTTGATGGCTAGAAAGTGAGATGATTTTGTCAGTCGGTCGACAATCACCCATATGGAGTCCATCCCAGATGATGTTTTCGGTAGCTTCGTGATGAAATCCATCGTGATGTGTTCCCATTTCCATTTGGGCAACTCAGGTTGTTGCAAAAGTCCAGACGGCTTTTGGTACTCAGTCTTAACTTTTGCACAAGTCAGACATCTACTAACATAGGTGGCAATGTCTCTTTTCATGCCAGGCCACCAGTAAAATCCTTTCAGATCGTGATACATCTTATCTGCACCAGGAGGTATCGAGTAATTGGATTTATGAGCTTCGTCCAATACCAGGCTACGTAGCTCATCAACACAAGGAATCTAAATTCGATTCATGAAGTACAATACTCCATTTTCCTTAGACTCCAGTTGCTTCTCCATCCCTTTGAGGGATTCGTCCTTCATACGTTCTGGAGTAAAAGCTGCTTGTTGAGCGTCACGAATTTGGGAAATCATATCCAAGTGGATTGTCAGTCCTAAGGCTCGAACTCTTCGAGGTTTTACTCGTTCCTTACGACTCAAGGCATCCGCTACTACATTAGCTTTGCCTGGATGGTACTTGATTTCACAGTCGTAATCATTCAGCAATTCAACCCAACGTCTTTGTCTCATGTTGAGTTCTTTCTGATCAAATATATGTTGGAGACTTTTGTGATCAGTAAAGATCGTACACTTTGTACCATAAAGGTAGTGTCTCCAAATTTTAAGGGCAAAAACGACTGCTCCTAGATCTAAGTCATGCGTCGTATAGTTCTTCTCGTGAATCTTCAATTGACGAGACGCATAAGCAATGACTTTGTCGTTTTGCATTAACACGCAACCTAATCCTTGATGTGAGGCATCACAGTAGACAACAAAGTTTTCTACTCCTTCTGGTAATGATAGGATAGGTGCGGTGCTCAATTTCTCTTTTAGCATTTGAAAAGCATTCTCTTGCTTCTCGCCCCGATCAAAGTTCTTGTCTTTTTGCATTAGGGCGGTAAGTGGCTGAGCTATCTTCGAGAAATTCTCGATGAATCTTCGGTAGTAACCGGCTAGCCCAAGGAATTGTCGTATCTCAGTTGGGGTTTTTGGGGCTTCCCAATTCTTAATCGCCTCTATTTTGGATGGGTCCACGTGAATTCCTTTGTTATTGATCACGTGACCAAGGAAGTGAACCTCACGCATCCAAAACTCGCATTTAGAGAACTTTGCATAAAGCTTCTCTTTCTCCAGTAATTCAAGAATCATTCTCAGATGGTGTTCATGGTCTTCCTTCGTTCGAGAGTATATCAAAATATCGTCAATGAACACTATGACGAATTTATCCAGGTAAGGTTTACATACTCTATTCATTAGGTCCATGAACACTGCTGGCGCATTCGTTAGCCCAAACGGCATAACCAGGAACTCGTAATGACCATATCGAGTCCTAAACGCAGTCTTTGGGATATCTTCCTCCCGTACCTTCAGTTGATGGTAACCCGATCTCAAGTCGATCTTTGAGTAATAACTTGACCCTTGCAGCTGGTCAAACAAATCATCTATGCGTGGCAATGGGTATCGGTTCTTAATCGTCACTTTGTTCAGTTCTCGATAATCGATACACATCCGCATTGATCCATCCTTCTTTTTGATGAATAAAACCGGAGCTCCCCACGGTGAAAAGCTCGGTCGGATGAATCCTAAATCCAACAGTTCTTGCAACTGTGCAGACAGTTCCTGCATTTCTGATGGAGCTAGACGGTAAGGCGCACGAGCAATTGGTGCTGCTCCCGGCACTAGGTCGATATGAAATTCAACCGCCGCGGAGGTGGTAACCCTGGTAGCTCGTCAGGAAATACTCCTGGGTATTCGCGTACTATGGCCACGTCGTCTATGTGTCGCTCCTCGGGTTTCTTATCCACAACATGTACCAAAAATGCTTGGTACCCTTTTCGTAGGTACTTATTTGCCTTCATGCATGAAATCGTCTTCACCACACGATTACTCTTTTCTCCGTGAATCATCAACATTTCTCCTGACGGTAAAGGTAACCGTACAATCTTCTCATGACAGATGATTTCCGCGCGGTTTAGGGATAACCAATCCATGCCAACCACTATATCGAAGCTCCCTAGTTCTACCGGTAGTAAGTCTATCTTGAAAGAATGACCTTCTAATGTCAAGGAACATCCTGGTACTATTTCTCCTGATTCAATCAACTTACCATCGGCTAGCTCTACAGTATATTTGTTATCTAGCTTAAGGGATTCGATCTCTAATAGTGGTCTAAACTCAGTGGACACAAAGCTTAAATCAGCACCTGAATCAAATAACACAGAAGCAAAATGGTTGTTTACTAGAAACGTACCAGTGACTGTGTTAGGATCCTGTCGTGCCTCTGGTGCTCCTAACATGAACACGCGTCCACGAGTTGGCTGATTGTTGTTGTTGTTAGCATTGTTGTTGGCTGCTCGGTTGTTGTTGTTTCCACGGTTGTTCCCATTGTTGTTGCGGTTACGAGCGTTGTTGGAGTTACGGTTTTGGTTATTGAGTCGAGGGCATCGGTTTCGATAATGCCTCGTGTCGCCACACTCAAAACATCCTTGGTTTTGACGAGCAGTGTTTCCCTTAGGGGTAGGGTTTACCTTACAGTTTTGGGTTTTGTGACCCCATCCCTCACCCTCGTGGTGTTTGCTACACTTATCACACTTAGGTTTGTTACCCAAGTATGGCTTCGGTTCCACTATGGTAGCAGCATAAGACTTAGGATTTCCAGATCCTTTCTTGTTGGATTGACCCTGACGGTCATTCCACTTACGCTTCTTACCTCCTGAACTACCAGCTTCAGTACTGATCGGCTCAACCTTGACCGGCACAGTTTTCTGTGTCAGCATCCCCATTCTAACTGCTTCATCAGTCAAACTCTGCGCTAGGGTAACAGCGCTCCTGAAGGTGTCAGGTTTGGAGGACGTAACTAAACTCCTGATCTGTGGTGCCAGTCCATACACATAGCGTTCAATACGCTTGTACTCAGGTGTTACCATATGTGGCACAAGACGAGCTAGTTCTTGGAACCTGGTTGTATAACCAGTGATATCAGCACCAATCATAGAAATTTTCCACAGCTCAGTCTCAATTTTCTGCATCTCACTGCGGGGGCAGAATTCTTCCATCATCATACGCTTCAATGTTTCCCATGTCATGGAATAAGCAGCTGGTCGTCCCATCGACTGGACTTGACTGTTCCACCAAGTCAAAGCTTTATCAGCCAGTGTGCAGGCGACATAGTTCACCGCAGTGTCTGGTAGACAATCACTGATGTCCAACACAGAATCCATCTTTTCTATCCAGTGTATAATACCAATAGCACCTTCAGTGCCACAGAAAGGAGGTGGTTTACAAGCCTGAAATGTCTTATATGAACACCCTCGGAGAGTATTCACAACAGTCTCAGCATTAACAGGGGTCGATCCACTGTTATTAATCCCATTCTCACGGTTTCGACTTGCCTCATACTCGGCAATACCTTCAGCAATGCGTCTAGCTATCATCTGCTCAGTAGTTTCCTCAGTGTTAGGGGGTGGAATGGTTTCAGGTGTAGGAGGTACAGTTGTCTTCTGACTGTTCCTAGTAATTCGTCGTTTTGGCGGCATGATTCAGTTCTGCGATGAATAAAATGCAGAAGTCAATGCCAAGATAATGAATGTGATGAACAAGATTTCACATTGTCTATCAAATGAATAGTATGGAGAATTTGAAGGAATAAGGTTTCACATTGAATGTCGCACGACTTTGAAACACCCATATGTACTTTGTACAATATAATCACGTTGGCCAGGCGTCATTATATAATGCCAAATACATATTTCTTTTCATCATCGATCAAGCGCAAACAATGTTTTATTGAATTCAAGATAAAATCAATAATTCAAGGCATAGTAGGTTTTCAAAGTTTGCAAGAAATGGTTTCAACAATTATTACGTGGTAACTTTTCTATCACATGTATATAGAGATGAATATCATTCGAACGAAATTTCGAATCGAACCTAGGTTATATTATACATTAACTAGAACGTTCTTACATCGTTTCATTACAAAACTTGATGATATCTTCTATATCCATCAAGAGTGGTTTCCAATACAACACGAGTTGCTACAGTACTAATTAGACTAAACTTAGCTATACCTAGATCTTAACAAAATGGTTATATTCCTACGACAGTTCTTCATCAGTTCATTATTAAGCTATCTTTAGCTATGTTCTCTGTCGCAGTGTAGATCTTTCACTTTTACTCCTGATTCAAATTGGGAGAGAAGTAGCGTGTCTCCAGCATAGATTTGTATCGCAGAGTCGGATAATAGCCCAGATCATTCTCAGTTGAGCATTTGCACAAACGTTTGATCCAAGACTTAACTCTTTTCTTGCGATTACTAGCCACTTTCTTCCAGAAGCGTATTTTATCCTTAACTCGGACAATCATAGGCCTCTTTAGGATTCTCAATTCTAGCTCATGGTTCCTACATTTGAACACAAGCTCCCAATTTTGACCATCCAATCTTTCAGCCTGATCTCGTACTCTTTCGTACTCCTCTATGTTGACCATGCCGAATTGGTGGTTTTCAATTTCTTCTTCCACAAGTTCCACTATCGGAATTGTTTCGGTATCGACATATACATATTGTATCTGCTCGTCGATGGTTATGTCCTCATCTGATGAGTATTCACTTATGACAGGTTCTGCCATTTTTTTTTTCAGTTTCAAGAGATCTATAGGTTACAAAGACATATTTCAGTATCCACAGTTATGTAGTCTCTATTGTCAATATATAATCCAATCACGACGCACAGTAACATAAACAATAATAATAAACCAAATACATATGTCATATCATATAACTGATCATAGTTAGTTCATAAGTTTTTATACAAAACAGGATGGATCTATCCTAGATATCCATCGGTCCAAAGACTAATCAAAGCATGACGGGTCTGTCTACACACCGTCGATCCAAATGATATACAAAACATGACAGGTCTGTCTATACCCGCCGAACCAAAGTTCCAAGTCTAATACATAATATATATAATCCTAAGTAGGCACAACCCGCCCTACATAGGTCTAACGGAAATACGGTAGAAATGCTCCCACAGCTGTCCTCAACACAGCCATCACCACACAAGCACCAACCACAAGCCCTGCAATCCGAACACGTCTCTCAAGTGTCCTCACACGAGCACGTGCGGACTCAGCTATCTCTTGGGCAGTAAACACATGGTTCAACAAAAAGTGATGATGCTCATGCATACCAGCCATGTCCCCATACAGACGGGAGACCTCATCCTGTACCTGTCCAAGGTGGGAACCCCTGCTAGAAGTAATACAGAACAATGTACGCATAACAGCAACTAATGTAGGGAGAGTCTGCTCTATCGGCTCTCCAGTGGTAGGCAGTGGTGCTGGGGGTCGTGAGGACTCTCCTGTCTCAAATGTGGAGGGAAAACCCTCTAATGACCTCCAGTGCCTCAACATAGGAGTCATCCACTCTAGATGAGCAAACATGGGTGCCCTCTGTGGAGACTCAACAGACTCGTTCGCTGGTGCTAACGGACCAATAGGAAGATCTCGGACACACATCCTCGGTGTCCTCCTATACACAGGCCTGCGAGAAGTCTCAGCAGCCTGATGGTGAATACCTGTAGTAATAGGGGTAACCTCATGTGCTGTCGGTGGTGGCGCGATGTAAGCGTTACTAGTGTCATCTGACATGTCTCTCAAATGAACAGATGACTCATCCCCTACAGTGATCGCGGGACCCTCAAAAGTAGCCTCGGTCGGCTCTTCATCCGAAGCATAAACATGGTAAAGTGATTGACTAGACATACTGTGACAAGGGAAATTGTGGGTGACGTGTCAGTCGTATGTTAGATGTATGCAAACGTATGTATGCATGAATGTTCTAGCCAAGGCTATAGTCTAGGTCTCTAAGGTTTTCAGTCACCTAAAGACTTCTAGTTCGCTATAACCAATAGCTCTGATACCAAGTCTGTCACACCCCCAAAATCGGTAATTGTGTTTATTTAATGTTTAGCGGAAGCAAATTATGATTAGCGGAAGCATTATGTGTAAACAGTTTAACAACGGGGGTGATGACGTTACAATTGTGCATTCATCGTATCAGAGCATATGATCATACATAACATAATATAGAAAGGATGCCAATTTAAAATAGTTATTACAAAAGTAGTACGACTATGTAAGTCGTACAGTAGTAATAAAGTTTAAAACATTTAAGTTTACAATACATATGTTAATATAAGATTTCATGAGTATAACTGCAATGTCTGCAGTAATACAGAGGAAATCCTCAAAAGCTGTCCCAAATTATGTGGCATCCTAAGTAGTCCAGGGTTGTCCATCCTGAATGCATGCGATTCTTACTTACGTAGCTAATTTCCTGTAAAACATAGAAAGAAAGTCGTCAACAAATATGTTGAGTGAATTCACAGGTTTAGTATAAATATGTAGTATGTTAAACCATTTATGTTTAGAATATTGAATTGTTATTCAATAAATAAATGTTTGCAGGTTTTGCAAAATATAAGTTTGTAGGGATAGTTACCCTAAAATATAGTTTTATGTGGGTTGTTACCTAAAATGTATGTCTGGTAGTTTACCATCATATAAATATAACCAGTAGATAATAAAACAGTTGTAGGATAAGTTCATCCTAAATAATAATTGGGAATGCTTAGACTATAATCCCCTTAAAGGTGAGCTAAACCTCGCAGGTTAAAGTAACGCAACCTAACCCTATAACCAAACCACAACCAAAACTTATGTTTCTTGCCTGAAGGACAGTTAAGTATACGCTCCATCCACAGGAGGGTCGTCACGGCAATAGTACTATTCGTATACTCAGTGGCTAGAGTCACCTAGTTAATGGTTACAGTCTGCATGACATAAGGTCTTTCATGCACACATTTCAAGTCTGGGTCCGTACTAGGATACAGTGTCTAAATCCCAAAATAATTGTGAAAATATTATTTCATATCAATCAGTTGTATAAAGCAATAAAGCATTTATATAATTTGCTGCATGTGTTTGCATGCAGTTTCTATGTTTACACCCCTATATTAAAAGCATAAAACATTTGCAAAGTAGGGGCTGTGAACTCACTGTAGTTTGCTCGGTATGAAAGCTAGCAGCCAAACAGATAATTGCCCAAGGTATGTTAACCTATATACAATAAATATTTTAACATAAGTACATTTGATTTGTTTTAATCACTTATGTTAATTGTTTGTTTGTTTTGAAGAAATGGTTAATTTCTTAAGAATATAAGTTGTTAACTTTATTAGTGACATATCGTTGAAACATTATTATTATTCCTCAAATCGTATACTTGTTAAGTGTACAAACAATTATTTAATTGTCTATATATAACGGAAGGTCGTTTTGTTGTCTTTTGAATGTATACTTTGTATATAGTTGTACGTATAATTCAAACGTTATTCCAATATCATTGTATATATATATTTGTGAATATATATTCTTAAATGTCGTATGTATATATGTTTAATCAATACATTGTTTACGTATATCAAAATATATAAAAGTTTTCATTTGTTTAAGAAAACGTATACGTTTGTGTCTATATATATATCGTGTGTTCTCGTATATATTTATATACATATTGAAATACGTTGCTTCGTATTTTAAAAAGGTTGTAAGTTTTATTTGTTATAAAACTCGATAATATATTTATTCCGTTTATAAAATAAATATTATTTGTTTTTACTATCATTACGTTTGTTTAATAAATGTTAAAAAGTTTAAATGTCCCGATTGTATAATCGTATCCAAATCGTATAATTTACAAAGTTCATATATATATATATATGTCATATATCGTTTGTTCGTACGAATTAAATAAGTCCAATGTCCGTAATCATAGTTTGTCTCGTTTTATAATGTCATTCAACAATTTATCATGTCTCGTATATGTCTTGTACAATTGTAGTCGTTAACGGCATTGTTTTGTGTTTTAAAATAAAAGTCAAGTGTTTTATAGTTTGTTGGGCTCGGCCCGATTCGTTGGCCCACTAATAATAATGTAACTCGTTTGGTCCGTTAACTCGTTTATATAACCCATATATTTAATCTTTGGTTTAACCCATTACTTTGGCCCAAAAGACCACCGGCCCAGCCTGAAGCCCAGCCCAGTATGTGAATCCGCCGGATTCTATTTGAATCCGCCGGATTCTCGTTAATGGATAAGGTGTTGCCGGATCTTCGGGTCAAGCCGCCGGGTCGGGTCAAGATTAAGTGAATCCGCCGGATTTGAGCGTGTCTTTTACTCGTCCACAAATGTTTAAACCGATTACGGTGTGCGAGTTTAATTCGGGAATCCGCCGGATTCATCATGAATCCGCCGGATTCATGTTGTTTTCAGAACCTGTTCGTAACAGAGCAATTATAGGCTCGATCATTTTGGTTTCAAATTCTTTATATCAGTTTACCAATCGTTAGTAACAAGTAATCTACAACATTTTAACAACTTAACAACTCTTTTTAACTAGTTTTCATGTATTGATTTTTGTTTTGATATTTTGGGTTATAAAACCATTTTCATGAACAAACATATATATCATCAATTTTAATGTGTTATATACTTAGATTATGATGTACATACAAGTTATATAACGAAATTTAAGTATATAAATCAAAGAAAAAGAGAGTTCCTTTTTTAGTGGAATATGATGAGGATGATGATACGGATGATGGTGATGATGAGGATGCCGAATGATGATGATGAAATAAGGATGATGTTGTTGTTCTACTTCTATTGATGTTCTTGATCTTGATCAATTGGAGACAAAATAAAAATTGAAAACAAATGGTATTGAGTGTGTGTTGTGAGAGCAGAGATCAACGGAGGGAGTATTATTATTTCAAAGGGTATGGTGAAAAATGAAACTGTCTGCTCAATTATTTGAGTTAGGTGCCAATTTTTTTTTGCACCTCAATTTCGAGTACGGGTATAATTTTAGCAATATAAAAATTAACAATTTATATTTTTATTTTGTAGGTGTTCTCCTGGTTCGTTATATGAATTCAGAATAATGATGTTGTCATTATTTTAAATAGTTGTACAATTTTGTACATTTTACTGCGCGCAACTATTTGAGCGCCAAATTTCAGTTGAGTTATGATTTCATATTTTGAGGTAATGTTCTAAATACTTTACAACGTGTTAGAAAAATAACACTTTTCAGATTTGGACCTTTTATGTACGTTTTAGAATTGTTTCTGTTCGTTTATAATACGTTTTATGTTAAACGTATATTTAGACCATTTTATCTATTTGTTATAGATATATAAATACTCATAATTAATAATTGAGTTATTAATTATTTTTGTGTCACGAAACTTTTGTTATTTATTTTTGTCGGGTTCGTTCTGATATATTCGTACGCGATTATTATAACTCACATAATTTGTAATACTTTATGTTTTAAAGTACCGGGCTTGCTAGGCTTATATCATGACAAAAAGTTTTGTTAAAACTTAACCAGGAAATTAATGTAAGAATGCACATGCTTAATTGTTAATTAATACCTAATTTGGAGAGTTGTCACATTATATAATGTTTGCTACATCTTATGTATATATAGATGTGGAGTATGCATACATATATCGTTTACAGAATAAACGATGAGATCGACTAAATTGAGAGATATCGAGGTGATATGAGATAGACGGTCACTGAGATTAAGAAGAAAGAGGTAAATTGAGAGAGCATTGAGTTAAAATTTAGCGAAATTTATGAAAATAAAACTCAAGCTAATGAATACACTCTGAGTTGAAGGGTATATGAATTTATAATTGTTCGTTAGATGCAGATTATCTAAAAGAGGTTTAAGTACATAAGAGAAACCGAGGAAAGAAATTAGTACTACTAACATGACAGTGAACCGAGAACGGATTGTGAGGACACAATCCCAATAAGTGGGGGAGAGTTGTAACAATCCAAAATTTTATTTCAGGATTTTTTAAAAGTTAAAGAGTTAAACTATTAATATTATTTTATAGTGAGCATTTATATTTTTATTTGAGTAAAGAGTTTAAATTAAAGAAAACGAGCCTTACGGTTTTAAATCTTTAATACCGAGACTAGAGGGGTATAATAGGACAATAGTCCAATTCGGATACACTAAAATAAACCACCCACCTCAAATAATTGAGGGGATGGTCGTGGTTTGGTTTCAAAACACAGAGAAAACACATAAAGAGAGAACAAGAGAGAGATGGAGGAAGAACAAGGAAAGAAACCATCAATTGAACCCTAATTCTTGAAGCTCTAAGCGTATTAATTGCATATTCATGATCCTTGAGGTAATACCAACTCATTTAACCCTTCAATTTGGTGTATTGGTGATTTGGTGATAAACTCAATTTTTGGGTTTTTGAGGAAATGATGATTCTTGTGAATTGAAAGTAATGAGAGATGATTAGTATGTGCAAATGAACACTTTTGAGCATTTACATACTAATTTATTGTAGTTTTTGTGTTTTGTTAAGAAATGAGTTTTCATGAGATTATGAGTGAGGTTGATGATGAGAATTTGATGAAATTATGATGATAATAGGATGATAGTGTATTGTTGTTGTTAGTTACATGCTTGAGAACTTGAGAAATGAGAGATTGATAAATAATGAGAAATCACTTTGAGAAGCGATTAATAATGTTATGTGATGGTTGTGTTTAGGATGCTAAATTGTCATCTAATTGACCATGTACATGTAAGTTTTATGATTTGTGAATTATGATCATTAGTGGTGAACTAAAGACTATGGTAAATTGAATGAGTAGTGATGATGATGATGATGATGATGATGATGATGATGATGATGATGATGATGATGATGATGATGATGATATAGTGTTATTGCGTGTTAGTGTTGTTGTTGAAAACATGAGAGTTACATATGAGAAACGAGTATAAGTAATTAATTGAGAAAATGTTGTTTTGAGTAGTAACATTTGAATTAGTATTGAATGATTGTGTTATGTGACCTTATATGTGTGAAAGTTGATTAGGTGATAATCAAGTCGGAAAGGTTGCTAATCATTCTTCAAATCGGGTTCGAGGTAAGTAATGGTTACTTGAGCTTGATATTAACATTGTGTTATGTATGCAAATAATGAGAAAAACAAGAGCTTAACTAATGAGTATAGTCGAGTAATGTCATTGAGACCCTTGAGTGTGCTTCAATGTGCATAGTTTAAATGGTGAAATTCGAGTATGGTCTTGAGGCTTGAGAAATCTCAATGACCATGCCTCGATACATGAGATTAAATCATTGGAGGAAAAGAGACAAATAATGAGATTTAATTATGTCTAAAAGAGATTTGGACATATATTTAGAGATGTTAATGAGTGGTTATGAGTCGTGATTATGTTGATATTATTGAGTATCTGATTATTATCATTTTGTGGCATATATATTAATCAAGAGTTTGATCATAAAGAGCAATTGAGCGTTGAAAGAGTGATATGGTGCAACGGGTCAAAAAGGGGTCCATATGGGCTGAAATTTGACCTCCACTTTAGATTGAGTTACAAATGTCGTATGGTTGATATGTCACGAATTTTAGACTCCATTTGAGTTGTTGGTAAAGTGTGAAAAAGGTCCAAACTAGATGATATATGGTTTGTGATCTTGGTCGTCACAAAAAATGGTCCAAAATGGCCGTTATTTAGCCACACGTCCAACTTCCTCGTTTTTGTGAAATTTGAAAAATGTGAAAAAGGAAAACCTTTAATTTAGTATACTGGAGGTGTCCACCAAGTTTCATCGCCTAACCGTAAACGAGTAAAAAGTTATGCACGCCCGAAGTTGGGCTAAAAACCTGAATTTTGCTGCAGTCCTGAACTACCCGGCAGGTATGATGGGTACCCGGCGGGTACCTTTGTTTTGGAAGTGCAGACCTGTAGAATGAAGGAACTACCCGGCTGATTTGCAGTTTAGCCGGCGGGTAAATACTTACCCGGCGGCTAATGAGGGAAATCGGCTGCTACTAGCGGCTTAAAATGAAGATTTCATTCAGTTACCGAAATATTAATTCACCCGGCTGTTAATCAAACTACCCGGCTACTGGACATGGTTACCCGGCGGGTAACCTCTGTACCCGGCGGGTACTTGCATGTTGTGTTGAATACTTTGTGCTGAGTCCAGATTAGGTGAGGAAGATTCGTAATGAGTTTATATTAATATAATTGAGTTGCAGGGCGTTGTTAAATGAGTTTACGAGTCGATAAACTATGTGAAGTGTTGTATTTATAAAAGAGTATTTATCCTAATTAAGTGCGTTAATTTTTGTACGAGAACTATTAATAAGAGTGGAGTTATAACTAGGATGAGCTACCTAGTGAAATGATTGGTCACTTGAGTGTGATCAGCATCGGATATTAGTTGAGACACTTGAGGGTGACCAACAATTGTGATTATCAACCTTTTAAGTAAGAGCAATATCTTGTTATAGCTTGATCAGTTGCGTATGATCAATATCTGGTTGTGAGTGGTCATTAGAGTGTGATCACTATATTTATATTGTTGTATATACATTACCATTACCTACTAAGCATTATTGCTTATTCCTTCACTATTGTTATGTGTTGTAGATGACCGCGGGATAATGGTATCAACCTGGGATATAGATTTAAGGACGACTTCTGGTGGGAATTACTATACAACTAGTAAGTCAATCCCTTCGTAAACCATGCTCTATACGACGAAGGTCCCATTTGCATGAGTAATGTTTTTTTTTTTAAAAATCGGGACGTTTCAAACTAAAATTATTTGGAGTACAATAAAAGTGGCACAAATATAGTATGGAGTATAATACAATTTTCATAACTCATAAAGATTAGATCTTGTATTAGTATATATTATATTATATCCTAATATTAAAATAAACAATAAAGTTTCAGCCTTAATAAACAAATCTTCTATATATAATTATAATTATATGTATACAATAATAGTAAATAAATAAATAAAAGAGGACATGGAGGAATACGAGTCTTGTATTAAGTTTATTCCTCTTAGTCGGACGAATATGGTTATTTTGTGGATCAAATTTTGGAAGGCACACTCATAACTTTGTACGATAACCCGTCTTACCCCTCACCTTTACATATCAATCATTGTAGTTTATGTTACATAACATTTTCTAACATAAGATTTATAATTAAACATTTATCTTTCAAGCATTTTACTTTAACTTGACTTAATTAGTATAACGTCATTTACATAATATGATGTTTTATGATTATGAAAATTTTAAAATAAATAATCCACCCGCATAGTTATATTAATTATTGAATATGTAAAAGGACTCATTGATATTAACTATAGGTTCCAAATAAAATATGTGATTTTTTCCCCAAAACTTTACCAAATAGTTTATCTACAATGGGTATAATAAGTTTTTTAAGTCAAAGTAAAACGGGTCTTATTCATAGAAAGCTTTCGAAAGTATATTATTAATTATTACATGAATATTAGTAATTCAACTTGAGATTATATATATACTAGGAAGCATTTAGGCAGTGCGACACACGGCCTAGGTTTATACAAGTTAATGTTAATTTTTACGATGTTACATATATACGTTATCTTTAAGGATGATCGTTGATTGAAACCTAATAGAATAACTTTTATCTCATATCATCAATTATTGCCAAACATCGGCACTTCGATTCGTACTTCGTTTCATAACTTGAATCGTATACTACGTGGAGAGAAAATTAGCTAAAACCCAATGAGAAAGTGATGTGTAAAAAATTTATTTTGTATATCTCTTTTTATGTGTATGTAAGAGATATGATAAGATATAGAATGGGAAAAAAAAAATGTTATACTTATAAGTAGCTATGTAAATTAACTCAAAATGTGTGAATATGTATTGAATTAGTTAAATGAAAAATTATCAAAAAATGTAATGGTGATATGTGTGAACATTAGATAAGTATATGCTTTTTAATATGAAGCTTATATTACTAATTTATATAAAGAATGATATGAGATAAGAAATAAAGTCTTTATTATTATTATTATTATTATTATTATTATTATTATTATTATTATTATTATTATTATTATTATTATTATTATTATTATTATTATTATTATTATTATTATTATTATTATTATAATTATTATTATTATAATTATTATTATTATTATTGTTATTGTTATTGTTATGCTATATTATTATGAGTAATATAGTAATTTGAGAAGTATTTATTTTTTAAAAAAATTGTAGGACATGTGGCATTTTTTAGAAAGTTTATGTGGCAAAATTATAAGATATGGGTTATTTTTATATATAACTAATAATAATATAAAGATATATATATATATATATATATATATATATATATATATAGTGGGAGGATCCAGGGGGAAACACTTTTTGGGGGGGGGAAGTAGAGAAGTGTAATATTCATTATGATGCATCTTAACTTCGTTAATACATTTGTCGAAAATTCAAAAGTGAAATTTAATAAATGTTAATCAGAATGGATGTTATGAATGTTAAGCTTCCATGATAAATTCTTTTTGTAGGCTATAACATCAGTTGATGAATTTTATATCCCAAATCGTTAATATTCGTCGTGGTGAATGTTAACTTAACTTTCATCACGATGAATGTTAAAATAAAATTAATGTTACTTTTTAACATTCATCGTGATGAATGTTAAGTTAATATTCACCACGATGAATATTAACATTTTATTAAATAATTATTCATAAACTAATGTTATGACTTAAAATTGACTTTCATATGTTACTATATTCTTTATAGCATCGATTTTGATTACTATATACGAGTAAAATTAATTCTATCTTTGATATTTGTATTGGCGAATTTAAGATGCTTCGTGATGAATATTACACTTCCCTACTTCCCCAAAAAAATTGCTTCCCTCTTGATCCCTCCCCTATATATATATATATATATATATATATATATATATATATATATAGGAGTAGAAATAAATAAGTTCTTTTTTTACTAATTTTTTTAAATAAAACTACTCTAAACAAGAGAACTAAGATGAAACAACGTAAATTTGATGTTACATCAAATACGGTGAGTCGTTTGTATAAACATTTTTATACTAAAATATCAAATTTAGTATTTTGATTCATATATCGGAGATGGTCGAATGTGTTACACTAAATCCTATTTGTTGATTTCAAATATAAGTGTAGTAAATATTCCTCAAAATAAGTGTAAATGCGTAATATTAATCATTGTATTTGAGAGTTTTAGAAATATACGAAAAGATTACAAAACCAACTGAAGTACGTTTTCGTAATAAATGTAATAGTGAATATTATATTTAGTAGTTTAAGATATTAGTGACAAGTTCATAAACACTACATCATATTAATATATTTAAGTAATTATTTGATAGTGAATGAATAGTGGATAGTGTAATATTTAGTGTTGCGCACAATATGATGCAACGCTGAATATTATTTGCAATTACATAAAAAACAATGTACAGGTTAAGGTAAACAATGAAGTTGTTTTTGCACGTTTCACTATTGTAGTGTAAAAGTTTAAATTTGATTAGAGATGTAGAGTAAGGTTCAAAGTTTCATTTTGGCATTATGGAGGTGCCTGCAAATTTTCAGGGTCTAAGTTTTTACGAGTAAAAAGTTATGCGCGTCGGAAATTCATATTTTGGTATTAGTTTGTGCAGCCCTGATTCTTAGGGAATGGGAGTCATTCCTAGGGAATTTGAAGTTAAGTGTTTACAGCAGCCCTGATTCCTGGGGAATGAGAGTCATTCCTGGGGAATCCGAATTCAAGTGTTAATAGCATGTCTGATTCCTGAGGAATGGGAGTCATTCCTGGGGAATCTCTTGTAAATTCACATTTTTCTTATTTGAGTCTTTATTTGATTGAGGGAATGATATGACGAGTCTATAATGTCATGTTTTAGATGTGAGACCTAATAGAGTATGTTTCAGTGAGTTAAAAAAAATGGTTCTGTTTTCGGGGCGTTTCAAGTTGGTATCAGAGCAATGGTTTAAGAGAGTTAGGTGATCCATGATAAGATTGCTTAAACTTAAACCATTTATGATTGTTTGATTTGTTATGATTATGATTATGTTTAATAGTTAATGTGATTTATTCGGATTAATCTGATTATGTGATGATAAATGAATAATTGAGTACAGAGAAGGTTGCCAGAGGTAAGTGTATATAAGGAGTTATTAGCTGTAGTTTTGTGTATGTGTTCAAAATGGATAAGTAGTGAAGTAGTTTTTAACTATGTGTTTAATTGTTAAATTGTTAATTATTGTGTGTTAACTGTTAATTGAGTTGTGTGTTATGTGTTTATGTGGAAATCACATTAGAAAACGATGATATGAGATAGCTTGGGAATGAAGTGTGTATAACATAATATGTCTACGCCTGATCACCGTAGTTGTATTATGCTAGTTCACATGGAATTGTTGGAGTTATCATATTTCAAAGTGATTTAGTGTGATTGTTAGGATAGAGTGTAAGAGAAGAGGTGTTCAAACTATGTGAATTACGTGTTAAATGTTATGATAAGAGGAGATAATAGAGAAAGTAAGAGTAATAGACTTGTATCTAGTGATATGTATTTCACTAAATAATGTGAAACCAATATGTAGGGGGTATATGATTAAGAGCTTGTAGAGTTAGTGTTGATAATGTGCTTGAGTAGAATTAAGTGATGTATGCATTTATGTATTACCAGTGAATTAAGTGAAGTGTTCTAAAGATGATTAGGTATTGGTGCATGAGTAGAGATAGTGTTGAGACTGGGTAGTACGCGTGTCATTCGTGAGGACACGAATGAAATAAGTGGGGGAGAGTTGTAACACCCAAAAAATATAAATGTTTTATTTTAGAGCACGAGGGTATAATTATTTTAAAGTGGTGTGTTTTAAAATAAAACGAAATAATAGAATACGTAAATAGTTTCCTAGTTCCAGACAATAGAGTCTAATGGGGAATAAAAATTTAGCCGACTTAAGTGGTATGTACTGAATTTTATGAGGTTATCCAGTTTTATTTTTCAAAGCTCTAAAAACACTTCCATACATGAAAGAAATCGCAGGAAACAAAATCAAACCCAAAATCAGTTTCTAAATCTTTAATTGGAGCTAGAGAAATGAGAATTATCATCTTCTAATCATCAAGAACATTATGTAAGTGATTTCTCTTATGTATTTAACCTATGGTTTTGGAGTTTTATGAGATTTTGATGGGTTTTGTAAAATTGAGGGTTCTAATCCGAAATTAGGGTTCTAAATTGATTGAATTAGTGTTAGTAAGTGTTTCTATGATCATGAGTAATCATATAACATATTGAAAGTGATGAATTTATGATTAGTGTTCTTGGGCAATTATGGGGGTTTTGATGAGGTTTCATGAACTAGATTTTGATATGAAATTAGTGTTTAATATGTTTAATTGAAGTTAGTAAAGCTTAATAGTGAATGAATTAGTGTTAAAATGAGTTAAAGGTTAAGAAGTTAGTGATATGTTCATAAGAATTATGTTAAATACTTGTAGAAATAGAGCTAAATCATGAACTAGTGTTAATGAAGTATGGTTATGATAATAGAACATGAAAATTAGTAGGAAAGTGATGATTGTTAGTGTCTAAGTGTTATTGTGATGATATGTATGATTATGTAGGTGTTAAAAGACGTGGAAGCTTATGATGATCATTATGGTGAAATCGTTGTGTAAGAGATTGTGGTGAGTGATACGGGGGTTAAACAGGTGATGTGATTGTGTAGTACCGGATAGCTTGCGGGCTAGAGGTTTACACAATCAGGAATAAGTTATTTGTTTATGTTTGTTTATTTATGTTTATTGCTTAATTTAGTTGTTGTGTTAAATTACTTGTTTATGTTTATTTGTTATGTGATTAAATGTTACTTGGTAAGAAAAGTAGTGATTTCCTCATTTACTTGATGTTAGCCAAGTAATGAGTAAGTTACTAGCTTAAAGGTAAAAGAAAAGAATTGGTGAAGAATAGTGTATGATTCGATTGTGTTGGATCCGGATTGCTGTTGAGTAAGAGGCTACACAATCGGGTGGAAGATATATTGTTAACATATGTGGATTAAATAGTGATGATATAGTGAACAGTGTATGAATTGGTTGTATGTGTTTCCGGATAGCTTCCGAGCTAGAGGATCATACAATCACGTGAAGGTTGTTTGTTATATGTTTTGTTTCTTATGTGCGTTTTAGATTATGTTAAAGGATGTGTTGATTAGTGTTTTGATTGTTGTTAGTTAGATCATGTGGTATGATTATGTGTAATGATTCAGTGGTGATCAGAGAGTTAACTGCGGTTAACACAGTGTTCAGTGTTTAGTGTTCAGTGTTCAGAGCCCAGTGAAATTGTGCTTATGTATTGTGTTGATAGGTGCTAAGTGTTATGTGTATTGCTTGTTTGATTGCCTGTGTACTCACTAAGCAGTTGTGCTTACCCGTTTCAGTGTTTATGTTGTAGGTTGATGTTTTGATAGAGACATGTGGATAGAAGGGTTATGAGAAGCTAGTGACATGGATATGGAGCATGTTTATGGTTAGAATATGCTTCTTTCTTTTAAATTGTTGTTTTGATGCTCAATTATGTAAATCGCCCAAACAATGAGTTTTCGAATTAAAAATGTTGGTCAATGTATAGTAGTTGCCTTTGAAAGTCAAACAGAGTTATGGTGTCTAGTGTATGTGGTTGTCAAGTGTATGAAGTTATATGATTGGTTTGGTTTGGGTCAAAGTGTTGAAAAGTGATTAAGTGTCGAATGTGATTGGTTGGTCAAATGAGAAGTTGACATATAGTCAACAATGTTGTAAGAGTCAAACATGTGTGGTATTGGGTAATGTGGTGGTGTTATGTAGTAGATTTGGTGAAAGTGTCCAAATGGACACCAAAACGGGTCAAAATGGTTGAATCAGGTTAGAATGTAGTTATGTGGGTTTGGACAAGTGTGTTAGACTTGTTTTGATGGGTTGATCATGTGTGCAAAAAGTTAGAGTCAAAGTGTTTATGGTTTGTGATTTGGGTTGTAGTCAAAAAGTGGTTAAAATGGTCAAAAAGTGGTTATACGTCCGTTTTCTCGTAAAACGTGTATTTTGAAAAAGTGCAAAAATAGAAAGTTTCATTTTGGCATTATGGAGGTGCCTGCAAATTTTCGGGGTCTAAGTGTTTACGAGTAAAAAGTTATGCGCATCGGAAATTCGTATTTTGGTATTAGTTTGTGCAGCCCTGATTCCTAGGGAATGGGAGTCATTCCTAGGGAATCTGAAGTTAAGTGTTTACAGCAGCCCTGATTCCTGGGGAATGAGAGTCATTCCTGGGGAATTCGAATTCAAGTGTTAACAGCATGTCTGATTCCTGGGGAATGGGAGTCATTCATGGGGAATCTCTTGTAAATTCACATTTTTCTTATTTGAGTCTTTATTTGATTGAGGGAATGATATGACGAGTCTATAATGTCATGTTTTAGATGTGGGACCTAATAGAGTATGTTTCAGTGAGTTAAAAAAAATGGTTCTGTTTTCGGGGCGTTTCATCCAGTGACGGTTCTCGTGGGGATCAACTCATTCTTTTCATTAGCTACCACCGTCATACCTCCCTTCTTGGGTACAACATGAATGAGGCTTACCCATGGACTATCGGAGATTGGGTATATCAACCCAGAGTCTAGTAACTTGATAATTTCTTTTCTGACCACATCCGTGACCTTCGGGTTTAAACGCCTCAAGGGTTGCCCCACTGGCTTGAAATCGGATTCCATAAGAATCTTGTGAGTACAGTATGAGGGGCTTATTCCCTTGATAACGCTAATCGTCCATGCGATAGCCTGCTTATGCTCCTTAAGCACCTTCAATAAACTTTCCTTTTCCTTAGTTGAAAGGTGTGCTGAAATAATTACAGGCAGATCGGATTCTCCTTGCAAGTATGCATACTCCAGATGAGCAAGCAACTATTTCAACTCCAACTTAGGTGGCTCTTCAAACGAGGATTTAACTGCAAAAACCTCCGCTCTTGTACACGGAATTCCATGCATAGTAATTCTCGTCTCCTTTTTAATCGAAATTCCATTTGTCAAGATTGACTCTTCGCTCTCTCTCAACTTAACTCCTTCGTTCTCTAACTCCTTCTTGCACGTTGTCTCAATATCCTCTAGCAATTTATCGAACTCTTCAATATCACGGATTGCCTCGATGCTTCCCGTCCATCCTTCCAGAATCATAGGATCTAAATCTTCGTCATCCTTCAGACTTTGCAAAAACTCATCATCGTTAGACAGCTCTCTTGCACTAGCAAAGTAACAAGTATCATCCACAAAGGAAGGGTATTGCATGGATTCATTTACATTGAAAACAACCTTCTCATCCCCCACTCTCATGGTGATTTTCCTATCAAAAACATCGATCAATGCTCTGGAAGTGGCTAGGAAAGGTCTTCCTAGAATAATTGGTACCTTGGGATCTTCAACCATGTCGAGAATCACAAAGTCACAGGGAAACACAAACTTATCAACCTTGACTAAGACATTCTCGACCATCCCTCTTGGGTATTGGATAGAGCGGTCAGCTAACTCGATGCACATTCGGATGGCCTTAGGTTCTCCTAACCCAAGTCTAGCATACATAGTATAAGGCATAATGGATATGTTGGCTCCTAGATCCGCTAATGCATTTGCAATGTCCAATTTACCAATCAGACATGGAATAGTGATGCTCCCTGGATCCTTCATTTTTGGTGGTAACTTGTTTTGCATCACAGCTGAGCATCGCTCATTCATCGTTACAGTGGTTGCCTCTGCCAACTTGCTTTTATTAGTTAAAAGCTCCTTCAAGTATTTCTTGTACTTAAGCATTTGGGCAATAGCTTCCACAAACGGGAAGTTAATATGAAGCTGCTTCAAGTTTTCAAGAAATTGATGGTAATGAGCTTCATCCTTTCCTCTTCTCAAAGCTGCAGGGAATGGCGGGGGTGGCGCATGATCCTTCACATATTGCTTATCCCTAGCAATTTGATCAGCCTTCATGTCCTCCTTAGGACTTTGAACAACCTCCGCTTCCTTCTCCTTTTCCAACAGCACCTCAGACACTGGACTCTTGGCAAAATTAGGGTCTTCATGAACCTTTCCACTTCTAGTAGTAACCGCTTTTGCTTGATCTCGTGGGTTTGTCTCGGTGAAACCCGGTAGAGTTCCCGGAAACCTCTCTTGAAGAACCTTAGAGATGTTAGAAACGGTCCCCTCAATTTGTTTGAGCGCGGCACCTTGATTACGTACTAAAGCTTCGGTGGTATCCATCCGTTGACCAGAACTAGCAATAAACTGCTCATTAGTGACCAAGAACTTTCCCATCATCTCTTCCAGATTGATTTTCTTCTCGAGAAAGGGTGCCGACGTCTGTTCCCTAGAGTAAAGCCCAGGTTGAGCTTGGCGGAATTGGCGCCCTCCTTCTTGGTATGGACTTCGGAAAAAGGTTCCACCGCCTTGTCGGTAGTTTCCTTGAGCTTCTCCAAACTTAACTTCCTCTTTTGCTTCTCCAAAATCCATTTCAGGGCAATCCTTGACCAAATGCGTTCCTCCACAGTTGTCACACCCTACTTGGATTGCATGAACAGTCTCGGTTACCTTCTTTATGTCTCTTCCCATACTGTCAAGCTTAGCAGTGATGGCGGCGAGACCATTATCACTACTTACTGACCTCTTTCTCCGAGAAGTGCCATCATCCCAAAGCTGAGAATGCTTTGCTTGGTCGCGTATGGCTTCTAAAGCATCCCTTGGAATCTTCTTAGGAAGAGATCCTTGTGAATCCAGTTGCTGCCTTGTAGCACGGTCTACACCTTTGTAGAACACCATTACGATATGTTGGTCGTATAGGTCATGCTGTGGGCACTTATGCATTAAGTCCTTATACCTTTCCCATGCTTGGTGAAGTGACTCGTCGATATCTTGCTTAAAGTTTCAGAAATTTCGTACGAAGATCTTCCCAAGTGGTGATGGATCCGGCTGGTTCATTTGAAATCCATCTCTTAGCAGCTCCCTTGAGTGTTATAGGAAACACTCGGAGCATGACTTGGTCGCGCGTGACGTTCGGACCGTTGAACATATCGGCGATTTCCAGGATCTTCTCGACGTGCTCGTTAGCGTCTTCCTTGTCTTCTCCTCGAAAGGGGTTCTCTCTAAGCTCCTTGAGGAACTGTCCCTTAATTTCGAACTCCACTTCACGCGCAATAGCGGGCCTCACTACTCCTGGCCCAAGGTCGGTGCGCATTCTACTCGAATACTCTTCGAGAGTCATATTGGCGATATTGTCCGCCATTTCACGATCTGGTTCCGATTGATCACTGGGGTATTCGGTTAGTGGTCTTTCGCGATACTCTCCGTATTCGCCCTCGAAATCCGAATTGTAATTGGACGCCAGTGAGGTGTGAAGATTATAATCAAAAACCTCATCCTCTTCGTCAGAAAATGGGTTGCGAACCGGTGAATTAGGCGGTGCAGAAGAAGCGCGTCTTCTTTGATGAAATGTATGTTCGGGTTCTGCGAAAGGATTAGCTGGGAATGGTTCCGAAGTTCGGGTCATGTACGTCCTACAATAAACTTGTCAAATCAGTAGAACAGGCTACTTAGATATCACAGCACAAAACTATCTATTCAGAAATTAATTAAAAGAAAAAGTATAAACAGACAGACCCTTAAACAAAAGCACAAATAAAACTAACAACCTCTGAATAAATCACAAATAGACAATTAAACAACTAAACAAACTCCAAATTATTGAATCAAAGCAAACCGCTCCCCGGCAGCAGCGCCAAAAACTTGATGTCGTGTAAACGGGGCTTTAGTTTTAAAATAGAAATTTCCTTACTTGCTAATACACAACTCAGACAAGAATACTTGATCGCATAATAGTATAGTACCATAAGTCCGGATCGAACACAAGGAACGGATGTCAATTCTAATAAAATGGAATTTGCTACAAATAATTAAAGCAATAAATAAAAGGGAACATTTTAGTTCCGTTTGAACAATTGACTCACAATTATGAAAAGTAATTTTAATGATAAAATTTAAATTAAAAAGAATAAATGATAAAACAATTAATCAAATAAAATACTTGATTCAAATAGTAAACGGAATGTATTCACTTAGACTACTTCACTTAGAATCCGGTTATCACTTTATTGAATTGCTCAAACAATGGATTTTATTGTGACATGACAAATAAGACAACCCCCTTTCTGAGGAAGGTTAATCTAACACAATCAAGAAAGACACAAGGTTGTTTTCAACACGCAATTTATTCAACTAACGTTGCCCACCGGATTGTGTTCTAAATTAAACCTACACCGTTTATGTGATTTACTCTTGTGACTTGAATCAACAAAGTCTATAACTAATACGGAGTAATAGTTATCTTGTTCATTAATGATTAATACCGATTATTAACCCTAACCTGTCAAACTCAATATATTCAGCAATAATCGTCAATCGAAATTAACAATCATCAATAATTTTATTATCAAAAGGAACTCAATCTCAATTAATCATAAAACCACGTTAGGTAATCACTAATAATCAATCAATAACCAAGGATCGTCAAATAAACACATAAACATTCATAAAATTCAATAGTTTTCGCAAATCAATAATCAAACCATCATCTAAGTATCATCATCCAAGTAAATACATAAAAGACTTAGCCAATCATATTGTTACAAAAACTCAGAAACAAAAGTGAAACCGAAATCATAATCAAATGAAAATGATTAATGTATTCGAACCGATAAACCGAAGAAATGATTGAACTAACGAAAACCTTCGATTCTTCTTGCTTCCTATCCTTCAAAAGCTCCTGGAATGAGGTTGAAATTATTGGAAATCGGCTGGAGAGAAAACTAGGGTCATAACCCTAAAAATGAAATGAGTTAGGGTTTTTAAGTGTTCTGTCGAATCAATCCATACGCCGTATGGATTGAAAAAGCCCAGCAGGCTCGGCCCGCTATCTGTCAGTCCGGCTCAAGCGATCCATACGCCGTATGGAAATTTCATACGCCGTATGGATGTAAAATCTCACTTTCTTCACCAATTCGACTATCTCATTTAAAACTTCGATTTTTAACTTTCTTTTCTTCAATATTAGCTTGCTTTCTGCTTCTTTTCCAATTTAAGCTCAAATTAATTCCTATATGCAAATATGAACAAAATAAGTATCATATTCAAATAAAAATGTATAAGAAATCTATTAAACACGGGAGTAATTAGTACTATAATCTAGTACATTTTGGCGTTCATCACTTGATTGGGATGGTGGTAGTCAACTGGTTGCTTTATAATGGAGATGGTAGATACAGGATAAGAGGGCCACAAAATGTATGAATGATAAATGGCAATGACAAAATTGAGATAATATGTGCTTGTATATACTGAAGAATAAAGAAACACACCAGCAGTTTTATTTATCGATTGGGTGTTTCATTGTTGTTGTGATTCATATAATTTCTAGGTTTTCTTCTATCCTTGTTGTTGGACATGTTGCTGCTGGGTTTTCTTTTTTAAGGGTTAAAACTTATGTGAATATTTTCAATTGGATTCAAGATACAGAGGAAGGTTGATTATCTCGATGGATTCAAACTTGGTGAACAATCAATTTTCAATCTTGAAGAAGTTTTAATATTTTGATTAGAGGGGAAAAAAGAAAAAATATGCTCCTAATTAGTTGAAAATAAATTAATTTAACTAGGGTTTGAATACTTGAGTTAGGTAATCTGACATGGATGTCCACATCATATAGCCACGTCAGTTTGTAAATAAGAGTTTGTAAATTTTTTGTATCTATAGCATTTCTCAACATTATTATATTTAATTGTCAAAAAATACACGACACGATGTATAGCTATAAAAATTGTGATGTATGTATATTGTTCAAACAAAAACAAAAAAAGTTGACTGTATCAAACATATTGTCAAATTATCCATATCGAATTACCACCAAACATAGCATACTGAATAACTAACTCGGCGGTGTATCACTATTTACAAGATGACTCACAACGGTTTAGTCAAATTTAATTTACATCTCTAACAATAATTACCCATTTTTTTACTCGATACTTTTTTCTATCCCAAATTAAATGTACACTTTTTTATTCTGGTTTGTCCCAAAATAATTGTACATTCTAAACTTTTAACTGTTGGTACATCAATGTGTGTCTGTCAGTTGGTCTCAGTCTGTAATCGTGTCGAAATTGTAATTACATTTTGAATTGTTTAAGTTCTAGTTTATTTACAGTTTCTGTCATCATGCGACACAAGCACTGTGTCGCAGAATCATCTCATGCGACACAATGCTTATGTCGCATAAGCCTTCATGCGACACAAAGCTTGTGTCGCATACAGTTTGGTCCAGGCTATAAATAGAGACTCGCCAGTTTCTGTTTATCAAGCCAAAAACACAAAACACACACATAACACCTCCAAACTCAGAGAGAAAAATACTAGTTTGTGTTATTTTGATTATTGTGTGTTTGTCAAAGTGTATGTATTGTTACCATCTCGTTATATACAAAGTTATACACTTGTGTTTTGGTCATTTACTTGTGAACTTCTAGAATATCTTGTGTGTTTAATTTCCGCTTTTATAGACAAGGTTAAGCTACTCGATTTGGTCCGTATACGGAACCTACAATTGGTATCAGAGCCGCATACTCTTGAGTTGCGGTTTCGAGTTAGTTTGGTGCTAGATTTCGGTCCAAAAACATTATTTTCATAATTTATGTTTTTAAGTGTTCTTGGTGTTCTTGGTTAAAAGTCTTTATTTTTGCTTATTGTGGTCTTTGATCTTCAAAGAATTGTGTTAGTCTTATTTTTGGAATTGGTTGGTAATAGTTGGTGATCATTTTGCTTGAAGATTTGGTGTTTGCAGTCTGCAGAAAAGTATGGGGTGTAGGTTATGATGTGTTTTGAAAATTGAAATCTTCTGTACTCAAAAAAACTGTCTGCACGTGCATTTTTGCGACACAAGGCTTGTGTCGTATCACTGTTCATACGACACAACAATACGACATTAAATTGTCTACGACATAACGTGCGACATAACCTTGCGACATAACACTTTTTGACCTTGACTGGTCTGCGACACAAGTTGCGACATAACTTACGACATAACTGTTGTGTCACATTTTTGTCTTCTGTCAGATTAAGTTCTGCGACACTACTTCTGTGTCGTATCTGTACTCTGCGACACAAATATTGTGTCGTATTGGTACTCTGCGACATAACACTGTGTCGCATAATTCCTGACTTAGACAAAAATCAGTTTGTTTTGTGTGTATTTTTCTAATTTGTTTTGCAGATTTTCATCATGTCTCTTCAAAGCGTTGATGCAGTTTTACAACATAATGCTACGATTGGTAGTGCAAATAAACCTCCTTATTTTGCACCGGGTTTACCATTTCGAGCATGGAAACAAAGGTTCATATCGTTTGTTTTATTCACCGATCCTGATATGGAGTTGGCCCTTCTTGAACGCTATGTTCCACCTGTTGCTCTTGGAGAACACATGGGTGTTCCTCCTCCCAAGCCCGTTCGTTCATACACTACCGAAGAACGTAAAGCATGGGAAATTGAACGGAAGACTCATTCTGCTATTACTATGTCGCTTCCAACAGACGTTTTGGATATGTTTCCACAAACTATTGCTTATGATCTTTGGACTGCAATTGAAAAGAGATTTTGTGGAAACACTGAGTACATCGAAAGCAAATTGGAATTAGTCAAAACTCAGTTTGATTATTTCTATATCCAGAAGAATGAAACTGTCAGAGACATGCTTTGCAGATTTACCCGCACAGTGAATGAACTGCAGGCTGGCGGATATAATCTCAAAAATTCTGAGATTAACAAAAAGGCTTTAGCTGCTCTGCCATCAAGTTGGGAAACACGAGTTTTGTTATTGGAAAGCGATCCAAAAACAAAGCAATTGTCTCTGGATGATCTTATTGGAAAACTTGAAGCTGGGGCATTGGATATTGAAAAGAAGGAAACAAGATCTACTGCTCGTGCATCAGAATCAAGTCATGGTGGAACAGCTTTCATCTCAGCTGAGACAAATTCTCAGAGATTCTCTTCTTACAGTAATCCTACTGTAGGAACATTTTCAGCCCTACCAGCTTATAATGCTTCTTCAAGCAGTACATGTTCATCACCATCTGTTCCTACTTCTGCAACCACTGATGAACATGCAGCCATGTTTACTGCTTTCTTGTCATCATATGAAGACTTTCTTTCTAAAAGAGTCAGTACATTGGAACTGACTGATGAAGACTTCAATCAGGTTGATCCCGATGAGTTAGAAAGGATCGACATTAGATGGAATATGGCTATGCTCACTCGTAGAGCCAAAAACTATCTAAGACGAACTGGAAAGAGATCTCTTGAAGATGCAGCTGACCGAACACCAACGGGATTCGATAAAAGCAAAATCAAGTGTTATAAGTGTCAGAATCTTGGACACTTTGCCCGTGAATGTGAGAAAGGAAGACAACCTGCTTCGGGTTTCACTAAACCATCTGTTGTTCCAAAACAGATTGAGCATACTACTGCTAAGGCTGCATTGTTGATTGAGGATGGAGATGCTTATGATTTTTCTGCTCATGAAACTCAAGAGCAATGTTTCATGGCTATCAACAATGAGGTACCATTTGCTAAATTTACCTGTGATTCATGTATTAGTTTAACTGGTAAAGTAAATGGGCTTATGGAACATAATGACAACTTGAAGTCAGATATCTTGAATTTGATGGAAGCAAACAAAGTTTTAAAAATTAATGAGAAACACTTTGAAAGTAATATTAATCAACTTATTGAAGATAAAAAGGAGCTGAAAGCTCTAATTTTCAGTAATCAAGATGAAATTGACAGTTACTTAAAATTGATTGCTCATTTGAAAAAGGAATTGGCTGACTCTCAAGCCAAAGCTGTTGATTTGCAACGAAAACTCAAGAATATCAACACTTCAGCCATGGTCTTTACTGATATCCTGCAGACGGGTAGAACTAGTTCTAAAGATAAGTCCGGTTATGGTTATCATAATCAACCGCCTCCGTCTTTAGATGTGAATTTGTGTAGACCGTCTAAGGATGAAATTAAAGATTTTGTGCCTACTGCTTTAGTAGATGCAAAGCCCATTGAAATATCAGTTAATGAACCTGTTGTTAAGAAAGTAGCTATGCCTGTATGTGAACCTGTTAGTTTGACTCCGTTTAAGTTGCCTGAATTCTATAAAGCCAACATAGAAGTTAACCATGATAAGAAGAAACCTAAGACAATTAAGGCTGAACCTGTGAAGCCTTTTGAACCTGTTAGGTTTACCCCCTCAGGAACCGTCAAGTTTACCCCCTTTGGTAGTTTCTCGCCTGCTCCCTTAAAAAACATTGAAGAAGAGGTCGAAGTTGAGGATGTTCCCTGTAAGTTTGTGCCTCAATGTGAAAAGAAAAACATTAAGCCTGAACATCACATTCTCACTACTGAATCAGATGATGAAACTTTTCCAATGAATACTAAGGTTAAGGCTGAACATAAAAGGAAAGAGATACAGAATATTAATGTCAAATCACTTAAGAACTCTGTTAAACTTTCCGTTTCACATTCTGGGGCATCCACCTCAACGTGCTCACAAAAGTTACCTGTCTCACCTCAATTTTTAGGCAGTAACGACCGAACCTTTAGGGAAAGACGATCATGTTTCTACTGCAAGAAACAAGGTCACTTGATTAGTCAATGCCCGTTGCTTTTGAGAAAGAAGTTTTCAAAAGGTGTTCCCAGAAATTCTGTTTACAAAAATTCATCTGTTAAATCTTTTTCAAAGAAGGGTTCACTCTCTCATACTTCTATCCCAAAAGTTAATGCTGCTAGGCCTAGTAAACCTCCGGTTAAACAGCCTGACAATGTTAACAAGCAACCCACTATTGTTCCTGTGAAAATTTGGAGACCAAAAAAGTCGTTAAATGACTCATCATCAAGTAATACTGCATCAGGAATTGCACCTGATTTATTGAAAAACAAAGTTTTAACTGATGTAGTTATTATTGATGAGGTCTCTGGAGTACCCAAGTCTGTAAAGGCCTGGGTCTCCATTTCTAACTAACTTTCTCTCTATGTTGTGCTGTAGCAGTCAGATCATATACAAAGAAGTAAATGGTATGTGGATAGTGGCTGCTCACGGCACATGACTGGTGACATGTCCCTTCTGTCTGATGTGAAACCATATCGAGGAGGACATGTTGCTTTTGCGGGAGATACTGGTGGTAATATCACGGGTCAGGGTACTCTTTCTAATGGGCAAGTGAGTTTTGATAAAGTGAACTATGTCGAGGAACTGCAACACAATCTGATCAGTGTTTCTCAAGTCTGCGACAAGAAGTTCACTACCGCATTTACAGATGTTGAATGTTTAATTTTGAAACCGGGATTTGTTATTCCCGAGGAATGGGTGTTACTGAGAGCACCCCGTGTACGCAACTCGTACATTTTGGATATGCAAACTGTGATTACCAAGGAGCATACTTGTTTGCTATCAAAAGCATCCTCTAAAGATTCACTGCTTTGGCACAGACGAATGGGACATATTCATTTTCGCAGAATGAATTATCTTGTTAATAATGATCTTGTGTTAGGTGTGCCTAAAAAGTCATTCGTAACAGATGATGAATGCGTTTCCTGTCTCAAAGGGAAACAACACAAGAAGTTCCATAAGTCTAAGCAGGTGAACTCTATTGAATCTCCATTGGAGCTGCTTCACATGGATCTGTTCGGTCCTGTGAATAAGAAAAGTATTGGAGGAAAATCATACTGTCTGGTTGTCACTGATGATTACTCAAGGTTTTCTTGGGTATATTTCTTGGCTGGAAAGGATGAAACAGCTGATACTTTAACTTACTTATTCGACAGACTGGAAAATCTGTGTAATCTGAAAATCAAGAAACTACGCAGTGATAATGGAACAGAATTCAAGAACAGAACTTTGGAAATGTATTGTCTTCGAAAAGGAATCTTTCATCAGTTTAGTGCTGCTCGTACTCCTCAGCAAAATGGAGTAGCTGAAAGAAAGAATAGGACAATCATTGAGGCAGCAAGAACTATGTTGTCTGATGCGCATCTGCCAACCATTTTTTGGGCAGAAGCTGTTAACACTGCCTGCTATGTGTTAAATAGGGTTTCGATTGTTAAAAGGCGAAAGAAAACATGTTACGAATTGCTGAATAATCGCAAACCAAATTTGAAGTTTCTTGAACCTTTCGGGTGTCCTTGCTCAATTTTAATTACTAAGGACTCGGTAGGCAAATTTGATGAAAAAGCAGTCGATGGGTTATTTTTGGGATATTCTGTGAACTCTCCAAATAAAAGAGTTTTCAACAAGTCTACTGGGAGAATAGAAGAACACTTTGAAGTAAGGTTTATGAAATATACTGATTCTCCAAAAGGCAAGGGACCTGATTCCTTGTTTGAGTATGATAAGTTGGTGGACTCTTTCAATCTTCCCAAATTTAGTGAAGAAGAACAGGTGGCGTCTCTACTTCATGGATTGGATCTTACCTCTGACGACTCAATCTCCTATTCTAGAGTAGTACCTCCTGAGAATGTTGTCAATGATGACAATCCCTCCGATGCTGATCAAGTGGCTTCTGAATCTAATCCTCAAACTGAAACCGATATTGTCACACCAATTGACAATGAGGATACTGCCACTAATAGCTCAGTTGAAATTCAAAATCCTGGAGGTGATCTGTCAAATTTGGATTCAATCATTGTGCCTGATCCGATTCCTCAGCTCAGAATTCATTCTACTCACCCCACTGAAAACATCATTGGTGATCTTCAACAAGGTGTCTTAACTAGGCAGCAATCTGCTGCTAATGAAGTCCGTGAAGAATCTTCATCTGCCAATTTTGCCTGTGTTGAAGAAGAATTGGAAGAATGCTTCTTGTCTCAGCATGAGCCAAAGAAAATTGCTGAAGCTTTGAAAGATCCATACTGGGTTGAGGCTATGCAGGAAGAATTGAATCAATTCAAAAAGCTTGATGTCTGGGAGTTGGTTCCTTTACCAATGGATGTCGATCCAATTGGAACTCGCTGGGTTTATCGTGTGAAGAAAGATGACAGAGGCGTAGTTATTCGGAATAAGGCTCGACTGGTTGTTCAAGGTTTTACTCAGATTGAGGGTTTGGACTATGATGATGTGTTTGCTCCAGTTGCAAGATTGGAGTCCATTCGCATTTTTCTGGCCTATGCGACATTTAAAGGTTTTCGGGTTTATCAACTCGATGTCAAGAGCGCATTTCTGTATGGAGAGGTTTTGAAGGATGTGTATGTCTTGCAACCTCCTGGTTTTGAAGATCCAAACCATCCTGATTATGTGTGCAAGTTAGGCAAGGCATTATATGGTCTTCATCAAGCTCCTAGAGCTTGGTATGCGAGGTTGGCAAATCATCTCACGAGAAATGGCTTCTCACGAGGCCAAATTGATAGCACTCTCTTCATAAAAAGGGTTGGAAAAGATTTGTTACTTGTGCAGGTTTACGTGGACGACATCATATTTGGTTCAACAAATGATTCTTTGTGCAGAGACTTCGAGAAGATTATGAAGTCCGAGTTTGAGATGAGTGCCATGGGAGAACTTAAGTTCTTTCTAGGTGTACAGGTTGAGCAGTCTGACAAGGGTTTCTACATTCATCAGTCCAAATATGTCAATGACATGTTGACTCGGTATGAACTCCATGACTGTAAGCCATATGGTACTCCCATTGAAACTGATCACAAACTCGGACCCGCTGAACACGAAGAAGATTGCAAGGAGCGGGACTATCGTTCTATGATAGGATCATTGATGTATCTCACTGCATCCAGACCAGATATTGTGTTTGCTGTGTCTATCTGTTCCAGATATCAATCAAAGCCCAAAGTTTCTCACATGAAGGCTGTGAAGCGAATTTTTGGTTACCTCAAATATAGACCATCACTTGGTCTATGGTACTCAAATGAGAAAAATTTCGCTCTCACTGCCTATTCTGATTCTGATTATGGCGGCTGCAATTCGGATAAAAAGTCAACTACAGGAGGATGCCAATACCTCGGTTCTCGACTGGTGTCTTGGCAGTGTAAGAAGCAAACCACAGTTTCCACCTCAACAGCGGAAGCTGAATACATTGCTGCTGCAAGCTGTTGTTCACAGATTTTGTGGATTCAACATCAATTGCGTGACTATGGGTTACTTCTTACTTTGACTCCTATTCATATTGATAATACTGCTGCTATATCTATTATTCGCAATCCCGTTCAACACTCTAAGACCAAGCACATAGAGATTAGGTTTCACTTCATATGAGATTGCTATGAGAAACATTTAATTGACCTCATTCACATAGATACCCTTAAGCAAAAGGCCGACTTATTCACTAAAGCTTTTTCGCGTGCTCGCTTCAACGAACTTGTGGATATGATAGGGATGATTTCCCTTGATCTCAAGAAATGATTTGTGACTTATTTTCTGTACAGTTTATTTGCTTTTCTTGATTAATTGGTCAAAAAAAAAAAAAAAAAAAAAAAAAAAAAAAAAAAGGCAACCGCCACTCTTTATACTCGTTAGTATCAAGGAAATGCAATGGTTGCTACATTTTTAAAATAGACGTTGAGTTGAGTCTGTAAACAACTTGGGATATGATAGTACATCGAGTGACATGCACAAAATGGAATTTTAAGTTTTATCTTTGATGTGTCAGTAGGTTTATCTGACACACTTAAAACTGTTTTTATGAAAATTGTCTTCATCATGCGATGTACCGGTAGGCATGATACACACCTGTCTCTGGGTTATTAAGAAATCATTTAAATATGTGTCTATTATCTTGTGGTAAACTCTGTATGATGTACGACTCAATGTCTTAATTCCTTAACGTAGCTTAACATATTTCTATCTTTGGAACTTTTATCTGAAATCATTTGGGAGTTTATGCTGGTTGTTGCCTCTGTTGTACGAAAGTACAGAACTGGTAACAGTTACTATAAACTTGGGGTTAAGCAATTACAGGTCAATGCACTTGAAAAATCTTAATGATACTGAACAAGGTCGCTGTTTGGGAAACTCCAAATCCAGTTTGACTGCGATCGGTTTTGCTTAATCCTAAATCATACTAACCAAGGTCGCTGTTTGGGAAACTCCAACTTCAGTTTGACTGCGATTGGTTGTGATTATACTTGAATCATGTTAGGTTGCTTTGCTGTACTTCTGTACTGACCTGTCAACTCTAGCCTGATTCTTAAAAATGATCTTTCTTTATTCTTTCTAAATATGGAAACTATGTTATTGTCTAGAGTATAGGGGTATATCAATGGTGGGTGCCACAGAGACTTATACATTCTAACAATAAAAGGTTAACTCCACAAACTTGGTTGTAACATGCTTAAGTGGATAAACAATATCAATAATCGTCTTGAAATAATTTTTATAAAACGTGTTTTAAATGTGCCACGTAAATTTAAAGTGGACAAATATACTGATAATCGAAATAACTCTTTCTATTCCTAATAATTGCATGTTATTTCGGTATGATCCATAACCAGTATCTCAACTCCGTCACCAAAACGATTTTATAAATTACTCGCTTTTAGTTGTATTTGTTTCTTTTATTTTATGTTTATATTTAGTTTTATCTCTTTAATATTCTTTAAATTGTATTTTTTTCCTTTTTAATTTTTTTAGTCACAAATCATCTTCTATGCGAAAATTCTAAAATCAAAATCCAAATCGGCACAAAAATCGTTTTTTTTTAATCTTGAAAATTTCTGATTTGTGTTCCGTGCGACACAACCACTGTGTCGTACTCCTGTTATACGACACAAAATCTATGTCGTATAAGTCAGTTTTGTTTGTGTCGTATACTATGTCGTATGCGGGTCAGGGATAACTATTCACAACATACGACATAATCATTTACGTTTTCAAATCTTTCACGACACAAACTATACGACATAAAGGCGATTTTGCGACACAAGCATTTTTCGATCGGGTTCGTGATTTCGAAGGCTTTTCTTCGCGTTTTGTTGCTCGACTCTTGTTCATCATCTGTTAGCGCATCCTTAGGTATAATTCTTTCGTGTTTTTATCGCGTATTATGTCCTGTATTCGATCGACCCGTATTACTTTTTTAGGGTTTCGGTTTTTCGTTAAATTATTTAGGGTTTAGGGGTTATTAGGGTTAGATAAATACATATTATTGATCCTCTGTTGTGTACGAACCCTAGGGTATGTCTGGATTTTGAAAACCCCAAAAATGTTTCATCGATCGAATCTGGGTTTGCTTTGCTGTTCATCTTTGCGACATAACTTACGACATAGTCGTTATGTCGCATAGATACTTGGTTTTTATGTCGTATTGATACCCGGTTCTTATGTCGTATCTTTATACGACACAAACGTTATGTCGTACCCACTTGATACGACACACCATACGACACAGCGACTATGTCGCATTCGAGATTAATTTCTCATTTATTGCTAAATGCAAGGGAAATGCTGTCCGCGTGACACGTGTCATACGACACAATGCTTATGTCGTATTATTCTTATACGACACAGTCCTTATGTCGTATGAACCTCATGCGACACAACTGTTGTGTCGCAGAACTTTTGTAAAAATAAAACGCGAATTATTTTTTGGTACTAACGCTAACGCATTTCGAGTTTTGGCTGTATTACTGTTATTTTTGTAGAAATGGCTGAACAACCTGCTCAACCTGCTCAAGCTGCTCCAGCTGCTCCAGCACTCCCCGAGATCGATATCTCTAAATACTTCTGGGAGCCTCGTCACAACATTGTGGCGTTCATGAATACAACGGTCGAGACTTCCCGCCCGTATCGCCCAATGATCGCATTTCTTCAACGCTCGCGTATTTACAAAGCTATCACTGCAGATACTCGGATCCTGACAAATCACATTACCGAGTTTTGGGATAATGCAGTGGTAAACTATGATGAAGCTGATACTAGGATCATTTCTACTGTCCGCGGCCGCCAAGTCATCTTTTCTGAGCAGCTTATTCGAGATTTCTTCGAATTCGGTGATAATTCTGACATGATCACCCAGTTTTCTTCAGCTGCTATTGCTCAGGGCATGCGATCGATTGGTTATCAGGACATTCCAGTTGATCAGTACAAGAAAACCTATATGACAAAGGTTTGGAGGTATCTGGCTCACATCGTCATTGTGTGCTTATCCAGTCGCAAGGCAGGTCTCGAAGGGATGAAATTTGCGACTGCCTCTGCTATTCTTGCCCTCATATACAACAAGCCCTTCAACTTCTCAGGCTATATCTTCAGGGGTTTTGTGAACAACGCTTTGGATAATAAAGACAAATGGGCGTTGTATCCCCGATTCACTCAGCTGTTACTCAACCATTTGCACTCGGATCTTCCAGTGATCAACTCTTTTACCTACGCGCAAACGCCGATGAATACCAGAATTTATACTGCATGTACAAAGTTTGCAAAGTCAGGCGAAGCACCGGAACGTGAGGTTGCGTTGTTCGGTCACATTGTGGATCCTGATTATGTACCTCCTCCAGGCGAACAATTTAATGATCCACCTGCTCAGCAACCTCAAATCCCGAGGCCCCCAGTACAACAGCCTCCGGTTCAGCAGCCACCCGTTCAACAGCCTCCCGTTCAACAACCTCCAGCTCAACAACCGCCAGTTCAGCCTGTTGTAGCTGATCCAGAGTTGGTAGATCTTGATCTTGAGATCGATAACTATCAGCCTTCTTCTCCACCCCCTGAATCTTCCACCCGAGGAAAAAGGCCTCGAGATGTTTCTGACATTGCTGATTTGAATCCTCTGGTCAGACGTTCCCTCACTTCCACTTCCACATCTTCTGAGCCCCCAAGGACTGAAACTCCAATCACTCCTCATCCAGCTGTCATTCAGGAGCTCCTGTCAAAGATTGAAAAGATGCAGCAGACTATGGAAGCTCAAGCATCAGTTTCTGAAGCTCAGGATGCTAGGATCTCTCGCTTGGAGAAAGAGAATGAAGAATTGAAGACAAAGGTTCTGCAGCTGGAAACCCAAGCTATTGCTTCGGGGGAGACAGCCCAACCGGCCTTAGAATCAATTCCTAGGGTTTCCGCCGAAGGCGAAGAAAATGTAAATCCTGAAAATGTAAATGCTTCTGATATTAATGAAACAACTCTTATTCTTGAGTATATTATTGAGCAACCAGGGCAACCAAAACCGTTAGCTGTAGATTACACGTATTGTAATCTGACTTACTTTCAATCTGCGGTTGACGATGACGATCGTGCGCCTGAAGAACATTTTGACTTCAACTCAGCTGATAATGACGATGATGTTGATGTTGAACAAGAAGAGCTTAATCCTGATGAAGAATATTCTAATTGTCCAGCCTATCCTCAAGAGGGTGTTGTATTATCGGATTCTTCAGACGATGAGTCAGGGCCATCGTTCAATTACGTTCCAGGATCTTCTTCTCAACCTGGTCCTGCTCAAGAATCTTCTGCACCCTCCAGTTCTTCACAAGCACAACCAGTCCCTGTTCGAGAAACGACAAATTACAATGACATTTTCCCTCTTGATACATCTGAATGTGTATCTTTTGACAAAGAAATGCCCATTAGAGAAAGGGACAACTGGTTTCCAAAAGGAAAAAATCCAGAACCTGCTCCAGTTACATGCAAGAAATATCAGGTTGGCGGTAATTATACAGGCCTGATAAAAAGCTGGAAGGTGAGCAAAGGAAGGTTGATGATTAAAAGGCTTGACGGTATCCAGTACTTTCGTCGATCACTGAGGATATTGAGTACATTGCCAAAGCATGACATCGTTCGTCTTACTCAGCTTCAGTTGATAAATCCTCACGATGATGGAGTTGCAGATGTTATTCAAAAGGTCATGCGTGAGGAAATTAAACGAAAGAAATATCATTATGTCAAACCAGTACTGGGTACAAGGTACACGTTCAAGAAGAAGCTCGATCCAAAGACCAAGCAGCCAATTGTAAAAGTTCACTATCCGCCTGCTAAATGTCTGACTGAAATAGCTCTGGAAACAGTTCCATTCAATCTACTGAAACGTTTTCATTACTGGGAACTGGATGCTCACACTGGCGAAGCCGTCTTAGTTTTTGTACCAGATTCAGAGCCTCAGACAGGATCTTTGTGGGGTCTACGAAAAGCTAACTTCAGAATATTTGACCCAATGAGCTTGATTAATCTGTCAAGAGATGACATGAAGAAGCTATTCGACAATCGGATTCGCTACAATCCAGGAAACGAGTTCAACTCCGTTTTAGCGAAACGATTTCAGAAAATTGTTGATATATGCTTCACCTACGGCATACACGCTGGTGGAAACTTTCCACCTGGTTGGGTTTGAAGACTGAAGAAAATTGAAGATTTTTCGAAGACCATGCTGAAGACACGGGGGAGTTTGTTGGTACATCAATGTGTGTCTGTCAGTTGGTCTCAGTCTGTAATCGTGTCGAAATTGTAATTACGTTTTGAATTGTTTAAGTTCTAGTTTATTTACAGTTTCTGTCATCATGCGACACAAGCACTGTGTCGCAGAATCATCTCATGCGACACAATGCTTATGTCGCATAAGCCTTCATGCGACACAAAGCTTGTGTCGCATACAGTTTGGTCCAGGCTATAAATAGAGACTCGCCAGTTTCTGTTTATCAAGCCAAAAACACAAAACACACACATAACACCTCCAAACTCAGAGAGAAAAATACTAGTTTGTGTTATTTTGATTATTGTGTGTTTGTCAAAGTGTATGTATTGTTACCATCTCGTTATATACAAAGTTATACACTTGTGTTTTGGTCATTTACTTGTGAACTTCTAGCATATCTTGTGTGTTTAATTTCCGCTTTTATAGACAAGGTTAAGCTACTCGATTTGGTCCGTATACGGAACCTACATTAACCCATCACAATATTTTTCAAAAGTTAACATGAAATTTATTGGTGGATAATGCGATGATCTACACATTTCTTAAACTGTCCGCAAACTGACAGTAACACTTAATTTGAGAGGGTAAAAGTATTTAATTGTTAATTTGTAAAATTAAAATTTATTATCTCGTGTAATCGCGATTTAATAAACTAGTAAACACAAAATTAGAATCTGAATTCAATTGTATCAATTATCATATCAAATCATGATATGAAATAGATTTCACATTGCAAGTCTAAGATGATAAACTCTAGGCAACAAATGGACCTTAAGATATATACAAACACAATGACTAAAAATTAAACCCAATAAGGACCTAATCCAGTATCAAACACAAATCAAGAGCCCAATTACTTGCTACTGATCTTCTATCTTTTCATCAAAACACTCACAATATTCATTTCATCCTTCTTTGTCATCATCATCTTCACCCCTGATTCCTCTTTCCCTCTCACTGGCCTTTCTCTTGCATCTGACCCACCGCCAAACGAAACCGTCGACAAAACCAAACCCACAATCATCATCATCATTCTCTATATTTATCAATGGGCTCCTGATTCTTTGGTCAAACGTTACTGACCCACCACCACCTGCTATACTGCCCTAATTAAATTTCATCACCGGTACAATTTCCGATCAATTTCACTACTTTTTAAACATGGGTGTTTCAATTTTATTAAATTTGGTACTAATTGATGTTCAATTTGATATTTTTATTATTTGTTTATTAAGTTATTTGTTTCAGAATAAGCCGATCTAGGTTTTTCGTATGTGGGTTGGTTTTTTATTAATTTAAAGAGTAAGAAACGCTCAAAATTCGCACAAAGTTGTGATTTTTTGTCCTGTGTTTGATTTATTGAATTCAGAAATTGGAGTTTTACTCTTTATTTATTTATTTTGGTGAGTTTCAAGCTATTTGAGTGCAAATTCAATAAGTTTTTTTTCTCAATGAAGTTATCACATACAGTAATATATTTTGTAGATTTATTTATTTATATTTTAGAAAATCTGTAGATTATATCATTTGAAAAATTGAACTTTAATATCAATATTATTGTTTTTATAGTAAAATTCAACCAGTTAGACATCGAAAAGCAAAGTGTAGCTATTTTTGTTGAGAGTAAGGGGATTTTCTTAATGTGGAATTATTTTGTGTGTTCAATGGTGTTTATTGGTTCAAATGTAATCGAATTCTGTTGTATTATAGTTCTTCGGTATGTATTTTGACTAATGTAATCAATTATTATATAACGTTCCTAATAAATTGGTTTGCTTTTTTATAATTGATGTATCCCTGAATAAAAAGACAAATTTTTATGCTCTGGACATTTAAAATTCAGCCTCTAATTCCACTCTTATGGATTTGGTGTTCGTTTGTTTCCTTATTTGTAGTAAATAAGGGTGAATTTCGAAGCTCTTAACAGTCATCATGGAAAATTTGTGCTTTATGTGCTTGTTTTGTATGAACTATGTGCATGTATTTCTGTTACCTTAGTAGGGGTGCAGATTTGATCGTATACTTGAATTGTTTTCCACACGTATATGAGATACGAGATATGGGGCATGACTCATGAGGAACTTTACTAGACTTATAATAAAGGAAATATATTGTGTAAAGTTTGAGGGATAGGAAAACAGGATGTGGTGATACAAATTCTTTTACTTTCATGTACATTTTGACTATTAGTAGGGCATTCAATTAATGTAAAAGGATGATAAAACTTGCTTAGTTTTGTGCTTATTCAGTTTCGTGCTGTGTAGCTAGCGTGTTTGTGTAGACTTTACCTTAGTTATGCACAATGATGTTCATTCTGTTGTGATCCATTGTGTACTTCTCTAGATTACCTTCCTATGATGATTTGCCAATCTTATTTAATTCAATAATATATTTACTCGCTAAATGTGTATCTGTTTCAGGAACACATATCTATCTGCTCAAAGTTTGGTGGTAATTTATTGATTATTATTTCGTGGTAAATTCAAGTTATCCCTGATGAGACGTCAAAGGAATATGTTTGATAAGTTCCCTGAGACGGTTGACCTTAACGAGGGTCCTACTTTTAATGGTTTTGATACTGGCGAATCTGATGAATGCAACAGCAGATTATCTCCAACTGAAAGACGTTTGTTAAGTAACGATGTTTCAGGTGATCACCGTAAGTCTCGAAGTGTTAGTAGATGGGATGTAGGAGAATCAAGCTCTAGACCAAATGTACAAGATCAAACACCCAATAATTGGTCCTCTTCATATGGCATTCATGATTCAAGATTTCTACGACAACAATTTGATCATCAGTTACCTGCTGGGCCGTTGAATCTGCAGAATTCTAGTTCTAATCATAGTCCTATGGATGTAGATTTGAACATTGAATATGGTGGTAATAGTAGTAGCAATGATGGCCCAAGTATTGCTGACATGGAGGCTAGTTCTTCTGGGACGACTAATTATTTTGGGATTAATCGAGGTCTATCTTCACCTATGGTGAATTCTCGAGACCCAATAAACCCTGAGAGCTCACAGAGATATTATGACCAAATGTCGAGTCATCATCGGTCAAACCAGCAACCACCATTAATGCGTGTTCCAGGCATCCCTAGAAACCCTATTCCTTTTCCGTGGGGTGGTAGTAATGCTAATCCAAGAAATGGCAGTTCATCGAGTTCTGGATTTTCTAGGGATAATAATAGGAATTCAGTGCAAGATTCCGCAAATTGGAGCTTAGCCACCGGTGGACCCAGCATTAATGGCAGTTCATCTAGTAGTTCCAGGAATGACACCCTTTGGATGCCTGACCTTAACTCCACAACTCAGCAAAGATCGGCTGATTATTATTCTCCATGGACTCTTTTCCCATCTGCCGAGACGGATTCGGGAGGTCATAGAAGTCATTTTCGTCATTTGAATCATTTCCCGTCAGGTTCTTCTTCCACCTCAGAGGAACATGTACCCCCGGCACGTCATCATCAACCTCTTCTAAGACCATTGGAGGTCCCCGATGATGATTGGCAGGTTGATATCGAAGGAAGACACAGGCTGGTTTCTGAGGTTTGTCTTCTTACTGTCTGAAAACTACGTAGATTTGGTTTGTTGGATTATATATACCTTTTTAAGGTTATCCTTTTCGGATTAGGTGAATGTAGATACGTAAATCTCTTTCTTAAGAACTTAAGAAAATTACAATTTCCTCTAAATAAAACAGAACACGTATTAATGAGGCTTTTTTAATGCGCTTTTGTCTGCTGTATTAAATAACATGTATGTATGCGTATATGGTCTACTTTTCATCCTTCTCAGTGTGCATTGCTTTAAGAATTAAGATGATACCATATGGCCATAAACTAACTTATTATACTAGAAGTTCTAAACAAAATAAACCATGAAAACATGTTATAGATTAGATCAAATCCTGCTGCTTGTTAAATACTACACCAATGAAACTGATGCGCTAATCATGTGTTACTACAAAGGTGTATCTGATAAAGCTCCACAAGTGATGCATGGTCAATATTTGAATCTGCAATTTTGCCTTTCCTTTTTATCTATGCCCTACGTTTTTAATATCTCAAATCTTGAGGCTGATTATGGCTCCTTTGATGAAAGGTAAGGGTGTGTTTAGTTGAAGAAAAATGGGGCACTTTTCAAGAAAAAATTTCTAAAAAAAGTAAAAAATTAGAAAATGCATTTAAAATGAGTATTTTCCAGAAAAGTTTTCCAAGAAAATGGAAAACTTATTTTTCCATACTACAACTAGGAGTTGGAAAACAATAATTTCAAGTTTTCCACAATTTTCCTTTATACAACTTCCTCATTTTTTCTAAAATTTTCCAAAAACCTCCTCTTAACATCATTTTTCCAAAATGGAAAATACATCAACTTTTGAACATATTTTCTAAATTTTCAACACTTTCTAGAAAACAAAAAGTATTTTCATTTATTAGAAAATTTGAGATGGAAAATTGTGGACAATTTTCCGCAACTAAACACACCCTAAGCGCTTTGGCTGGCTACCTATAATACAAAGATCATTCACTGCACACTTTATATATCTGTTTCCATCCTATCAAAGACGGCGAGGCACCTTTAATCTAAAGGCCAAAGATTATTTCTTTCTGAAATCAAGATATTATTTTTGACAAGTAATTCAGATAGCTTTATCATTGCTCTGTTAATATGGCCATTTTTGTGGATTTAAAGTTAATATTTTTATATATCAACTGGTAGCGTTCAATCCTATGCTAATGAATTCCTTTACATATGCAGGAGCATTAATGTATTTTGTATTGATTTGTTAAATATCCCTTGCTTTTTGTTTGTTATTAATTAAAATTTGTGATCCAAGTGTATCTCGCTAAGTTATTGTATGATGTTTGACTTCCATCTTACAGATGCGTCAGATATTGCATGCGCTGCGAAGAGGAGAAAACTTACGTGCTGAGGTCTGATGTTGTCATCTTAAACTGCATCTTGTTCTCACTTCATCTATACTAATTATGTTTATATTCATGTACTGAATTGAAATCTATGTGCACTTGCCACCTACCCATTTTCGTAACTTGTAATTTATAGCTTACATTGATACATTAGATATATTAGTATGGGAATGAATTTTTCGATCATAATGCCTGGATTTTAACTTGGTATTGAATCACATTAAGTTAGTAATGAGAAACATGGATTCTTGAAATATGTCAATCAAGTATCTGATGCGATAGGAGGACCCATATAATAATATTATTAAAAATGATATATGTTACTAAATACTGCAGTAAATTTGCCTGCTTTTGAAGGACAGCCGTCTTCTTGAAATGCTTTACTTTTGAGGTGTAGGTTCATTCCTGGTAATTCTGTGTTGAACCCTAATACGGCAATCACATCCAGCCTAATACTTGGTTTTCCCTATAATCCGTATTCACAGAGTTGCTTCATTGTGGAGATAATATCGCTATCTATTTTCATTTTTGGAAATATCATCCTTGCCTATCATGATAATGTAAACACTGCCGGTGCCTATTTTACTGATTACACCCAAATAATGCAAACCTAACACGATGTTACGGAAATCTTTGATATGTGATATCTCAGGACTACATGCTTTTTGATCCAATTATAAATGGGGTTGCTGACCTGCATGACCGGCACCGCGATATGAGGCTTGATGTCGATAACATGTCTTATGAGGTAAGTGTCATGTTTTATTTTTAGTTCTCTTGAGGATTTTTGTGTGTGCTAAGTTTTCTCGTTTTCAGGAATTGTTAGCACTTGAAGAACGCATAGGAGATGTCAAAACTGGGCTGACTGAGGACGCGATCTTGAAGTCCATGAAACAAACAAAACACTTTTCTTTCATGGCTTTGTACAACCAAAATCTGGAGCCATGCTGCATATGCAGGGTAAGTTTCATTCTCTCTCTTATTTAAAATAAGAATACTTCAATTTAGAGATCAACAAGTGTTTGTTTGTACACTAAAACTCACCAAGGCATGATAGTAGTGTTCATGTGAAGATTAAAAACTTGACAATATTCAAAGATCAGTTACTAATAAATCTCTGTAACGGTATCGATGTATATATATGACCTCTCTCAAAATATGCAAAATTTTTGTTTTCAGCCCGGAACAATATGTTGCAGGCTGGAACAATATGTCACAGTTGCAAGGAAAATGTTGTAGGCTGCAATACTATTTCTAACTATTTATAAATAGAAACTTTACACCTCTATTTAGCGAAAGAAAATTAGTAATAGTGAACAATATATTGCAGGCTGCAACAATATTTCTAATTCTATATTGTGTTAAAATAGAAGCTTTTCACCTCTATTTTGGCAAAAGGAAAGTATTCGTGAAGTTAACAATATGTCACAGGCTGCAACAATATTTCTGTCTTTTGTGCTAAAGTAGAAACTTTTCACCTCCATTTAACATAAGAAAAGTTAATCGTAACGTTAACAATATGTCACATAGGCTACAATAATATTTTTAACTTTTGTGTTAATAATAGAAACTTTTTTTCTCTATTTGGCAAAAGAAATTAACAATGAAGTTAACAACTTTTTGTCGTCTGACTTCCAAATCTTGTTCTATTTGCTAAGATTTTTCTGCAAAATCAAACAAGCATGTTACATGAAGAAATGTAAGTGGGATGTGCAAAAAGAACATGTAAATCTGTCATAAACACTCATGACCTGTAATGCTAACAGTTTCCTTTGAGAACGCTTTGTTAAAAACTGAACAGTTGGATGATGCTTATGGTCATGTTGTTATTGTATTGCAGGAAGAGTATGAAAACGGAGATGATATCGGGACTTTGGACTGTGGACACGAGTTCCATACATGTTGCATAAAGCAGTGGCTAACACAGAAGAATCTTTGCCCCATTTGCAAAATGACCGGCCTATCTACTTGAGATCTTGGGGTTCATTTCTTTTGCTTTTGTTGGCATGTTTTATGTTTACCAGTCTTTTTCATTTCCCTATTTTCTTAGACTAAAGGAGGTAATAATGGTATGTTATAAAGAGATTTGGTGTTGGCATGATTATGACTATATTTATGGGTAAGACTAATACCCATTGGATATTATTAAAGACTTCTATTTATAACTATCCATTTTCTACCTATAGCTTCTTAATATGCTCTTACTTGAAAAGAGTTTGGTGGAAATTTTGTCTTCGCCAAATCCAAAAATTGAGATTATAGGATCCAATCATTTGTTTTGAGTTCTAGAATCTTGTGAATATTTTGAAGACGTGCTATGGTTGTGTATCAAGTATCCTTGACTATCGCATCATATATGGAAGTGATGAGGGTATAGACCATATTTACACATGTACCTTTGTCGAGAATTCGTGACTCAATCAAACATTTTGGTCTTGAAGTGAGGAGATGATGAGATATGGCGAAACGATGGAAGGAGAGAGAGAAATGCTTAACACATCTTTTCTTTTCTCGCTTTGATTTGCTACGCTACATCTAGTTAGGGCTTATAATTCAGGTTGATGCATCTTTGTTTTGGAAGTTACAGTTGAAGTTGATGAGGGTGGGTTGGCTAAATGAGTAACATCGTTTTTAAAAATTGAGTCAAAAGAAGTTGATTTGGTTTCCTGATACCTATTTAAATAATTTCAGTTTATTGCAAAAGTTTCTGGTTTTGTAGTACTCCATTGAGATAACACTTCTTAGCATAAAATAGGTGAAGTTTATGGTTTAATTTCATTGAAGGAAAATGATGAAGTTTCTGGTTTGATATCATATAGGTGTGCGTGTAGTTGATGCATGCACAAAATAAAAATTTTGATTTTTTGTTTTGTTTAAAATTTATAGTAATTCAAAATCTTATTAAAACCGTTGTTAATGATTTTCAAAGTATTAATTGCATAAGATTTTCCATTGTTACTCATAGTTTAAATTATTTAACTAAAAGTTTTCCATTTTTCATATTTTAATCTTATTTTTACTAGTCCAATGTGCTAGAATTTAATTCAAGATTATCAAAAATAGTTTCAATTTAATTATTGTAATTATAGTAATTGATGCATAAGGTACGAAAAGTTTAATGTTTGGTTGGCAGAGATTTTAGAAGCATATTAAAGTATATTTTAAAAATATTTTGAGTTTGTAAAAATTTAAATTATTTAAATACCACTTAATTTATTGCTTTTGTGTTTTTGAATTTAATTTGTGTGTAATTTTCCTTTTTTTAGCTAAAATTTTGCTAACGTGTGCCTCGGTGGCACTCGTTAAGCTACATTTAATGAGCTCGTAATTTTCTAAAATATCAAAAATAGTAATCAATGTATGCATAAAAAAGATAATTATTGGATTGAATTAATGAGTATTAAATGCTAATATTTAAGAAATTTTCAACTTCACACACGTTAGCGACACCCTTCACTTTATCTAATTTGTTAAAGAACCTTATATTAAAGGGTAAATTATCTAAAATAGAAACGAAGTATTACTGTATTTTGCATTCTAGAAACGAACTATCAAAAGTTTTAATATTAGAAATGTAGTTTCAATTTAGTTTCTATTCTAGCAACCTGTTAACTTTTAACTCAACTTCCGTTAACTCAACGCTGATGTGTCACATCTACGTCCACGTGGCAGTTGACGTGACGATATCACTGACGTGGCAATCCACGTGGCTGCTGACGTCAGCGAGAGAAAAAAATAACTTTTAAAAAATTATTTAAAAAAAATAAATAAATAAATAAAAATTTAAAAGGGTATTGTTAATGACACCTCTAAGGGCTGTCAATAACGTGGATAAATTGGTTGTACTTTGATTAATATTTATGGGGGTCAAAGAGTTTATTACGGTATGGGTACAAGTATTAATGCGTGCTTTAAATTCTTATTGACAGCCCTTAGGGCTGTCGTTATCATTTTTCAAAAATGTCTTCAAATCGACGATCTTGTATTTTAGATACTAGAGCTTCTTCACACCTTACTTCAGATGCAGGTAATTACAATTCTCGTGTTAATTCTAGCTTGATATTGTAGGTGATGGATCCCCAATTCCTATTACCTAAATAGAACAGTAATAGTTCGTTTCTATTTTAAGTAATTTGCCCAAACTTTTTTATTGACTATTATATCCTTTTTCTTGAAAAGTGTATCCTTCATCTTCAAAGTACCCAGGTGTGAAGTATGGGTTTGAAATTTTTAAGGTATAGTGGATGATATGGTTTTGAAATTTGGCTATGTCCCATTTGGGTAATAGGAATTAGGGATCCATCACCTACAATATCAGACTGAATAAAGCTAGAATTAAAACGACAATTGAGATTACCTACATCTGAAGTAAGGTGTGAAGAAGCTCCCGTATCCAAGATCCAAGATCGTCGATTTGAAGACATTTTTATCAAAAAAAAATTAAATTTTTTTAAAAAAAAATTATTTTTTTCTCTCGTGACGTCAGCAGCCACGTGGATTGCCACGCCAGCGATATCGTCACGTCAGCTGCCACGTGGACGTAGATATGACACGTCAGCATTGAGTTAACGAAAGTTGAGTTAAAAGTTAACAGGTTGCTAGAATAGAAACTAAATTGAAACTACATTTCTAATATTAAAACTTTTGATTGTTCGTTTTGTAGAATGCAAGATATAGTAATGCTTCATTTCTATTTTAGATAATTTGCCCTATATTAAATTAATTAAAATTAAAAAGAGATAATTTCGGGTTCAACATTCACAATGAATGTTAGTATTAAACATACGATTATATATATAAAAAAAACTACTGTAAGATATTTATTTGCAACATATAAATATCTTATACTATTACCCATAGCATGTTTACGTTCGTAACAATTTCTTATTATTATTTTTAGAGGGTAAGGTTCAAATGAGACTAAAAATTTGTGTGAGAATAGAGGAACCAATGATATGGTGCCATGTATACAAAGAGAATACAAAACCCATTTATCCCTTAAGTTAAATATCTCACAAACGACAAATCGAAAAATTATGAAAATTGCACCATTAGATTCAGCGTTTGATCCTCTTCGATTTCCCGTCCATCTCCCGAAACCCCAAACTCCCAACCCTAAACCCTAAACCCTAACCCCTAAACCCTAAACGCTTTATAAAACTCTAAACCCTAAATCATAATAAACCCTAAACCCTAAACCCTGCTAAACCCTAACACTAAACCCTGCTAAACCCTAACACTAAACCTTGCTAAACCCTAACTCTAAACCCTAACCTTAAACCCTAAATCAAATGTATAATCAATCACTAACACATGTGTTACTAATATGTAAAACCCACCAAAAAATGAAAAAAAAAAAAGTTCGTCGGAAGTATGCCTTGATAGACGGCAAATCGAAGAGGATAAAACGCTGAAAAATACGGTGCAATTTTCATAATTTTTTGACTTGTCGTTTGTGAGATATTTAATTTTCAAAAACGTGGATGAGAGAGAAAAAAGTGACACATGGCCTATTGTGATTGGTTCCCCCATTCTCACACAAAATAAACGGTCTCGATTGAACTCTTCTCTATTTTTAGAATGACAGATATTCATAAACTCATATCATGAATTTATACCTTAATACGGAGTAATAATTTACGAATATATACATAATTCAAGCACCAATGTTTTATTATTAGTTCTTTGATTTTATTTTACCCTGACGGAATCACCTTGATTTAGCTACCTCACCAATGACGACGTACATTTATTTTTCTTTCAAAAGTTGTCGTGATAAGAAATAGTATAAGTGCATATCTTTAATTAGAAAAAAGACAACTGTAGAAACGGACGACATACATATATACATACAAAAATTATAATATTATATCATGCGGTTTACATGAAGAAATACAACTTATTACTCCATTTTATGTTAAGAATAGAAAACTTTTTCACACTAAAAATAAACTTTATCTCACACAACATGATTATATTACAGGGTTAATAGACAATTTCGTTACTGTACTTTCCGAAAAAGTTCAATTTAGTTACCGAACTTTTATTTGGTTCAATTTAATTACTAAACTTACAAAACCGATTTACAAGTGTAAAATCCTCGTTTTTTATTCCAAAAAAATGAAAGTTCAATAACGAAATTGAACATTTTCGTAAACTACAGTAACTAATATGTGTATGATTAGAAACTTGAGTAACAATATGTGTATGATTAGAAACTTGAGTAACAATTTGATCAATTATTTAAATGTTCAGTAATTCAATTGAACCAAATAAAAGTTCGGTAACTAAATTGAACTTTTTCGAAAAGTACAGTAACGAAATTGTCATTTAACCCTATATTATAACCATAGTTAGTTTTATTTATAGTTGGGGTGTACGTTGTAACCATACCTCATGATTATAACCATACTTTACCTGAAAATTACAATAGTGAATTTTGTCATCTTAAAATTCAACTTCAAAAGTTTAAGTTCGTATATCGGGTTAGTTATAATCTGACTGGATTAAAATGAGTTTTATCCTAAAAGTGTACATTGTAAAGTGCACATAATTTTGGCATAAACTATCGGGCAAATAGCCCAAAAAGGTAATGTAAGATTCAAAATTTCTCAATAAAGGGAATATCACTTTTTTCATCGCCCAAAGAGGACCCTTAGTTTTAATTTTTACCCAAAAAGGATTATTATGTCAAAAAACTTAAATTAAGAGGAATATCAGCCGCTCGATTTTTTATTTGTTCAAAATTGACTCTTGAAACGACTTGCATGAGTTATTACGAGTTTAAGAGGTTGACATCGTTGCATCATCAACACACAAGAAACCTTTAATCCCACGAATCGCCATATTTTGGATACGTATTTATCACTTCAATTTTAGGTGACTTGCTCATGATCCCCGAATGTTTCAAACTTCAATTGGTAGTATAAAGTGTTTATAAATGATGCACATCACCTTTAACCGACCTTAATTTTTAAAAAATAAAAAATCGACCCGCTGATATTCCCCTTAATTTAACTTTTTTGACAAAATAATCCTTTTTGGGCAAAAATTAAAACTAAGGGTCCTTTTTGGACGATGAAAAAAGTGATATTCCCTTTATTGAGAAATTTTAAATCTTACCTTATAACATCCTCAAATTGGGCCTAGAAGTAATAGGTATTTTCTGTAAATTTTAAATGCGATTTAAAATTGTTATTGCGTTTGATTGTATAATTAATAGGTCGATAAGCCTCAGGAAATATTGTGGCTAGTGAAATATTGATTGTTTTAATTAAATCAAGGTGACGGTAAAATAAAATAGTTTTCCTCGCAAATGATTTTTTAAGTTCCACACAATAATAAATACGGGGAACGAAAACTAACACTTATATGCTATACTTTATGGAATAAATTGGTTTTTATTCCACACATATACATACATACATACGTATGAACACACACACATACATATAACCCTAAATCTACAAAATCATGAAGAAATAATCAAATTGGAGCTACAAAATTCGAATTCAAGCTTCAAGAGGATAGATTATCATCTTCTAATCATTTTAATCAACTTGTAAGTCCTTAATCTTTGATTTAAGAACCCTAGAATTTGGGGGTTTTAGTGTTCTTGGTTATAATTCGAATTTAAGCTTTGATTATGTGAAATTGATGTTAGTTAAGCTTATTGTTGTTGATATCTAGCAAGATTCAAGTTTAAGTTTGTAAATTAATCTTGGTTCTTAAGTTTTATCATGATTTTGATGGGTTAATTACTTGAATCCGAAAATAGAGGTTTAAGTTGGTGAAATTGATGATTGTTATACTTGTTAATGATGTTAGGTATCATGATTCATGCTTTAAGTTATAACTTTGATTAGGGTTCTTAAACTTCTTGAGATTTTGATGAGTTCATGGTGCTTTTTGATGGGTTAATGGTATTAATCATAAACTAAAGCTTGATATTAGTTGAAATGGTGTTAATAAGTGTTAATAAGAGTGTTAGTAGCTTTAATATAACCTAATAGTGGATTAATCAAGTTGTGTGAATTATATGCAAGTGAAAGTGTTTATTGATGGGTAGTTAGATGAGATTGTTATTTATAAGCTAAGATGAGCATGGTGATGATCATGAGTTACTAATGAATTAATGGATTAGTTAAATTGTGAATTCTTAATATATGAGGTTGATGGTTACTTATTTTGATTAACTATAATTGATTTGGATCAATGTGATGAGATGATTCTATGTTCATAATTTGATAGTGAAGTTAAATTGGTTATTATTAATCTTGGATTGAATTGTGTTCAATGACTATAAGTCATAATTTGAAAAGTTGAATACTTGAATGCTCGAATCAAGTATAGTCAATTCCATGGGAGTGATGGATTGATGATTTGGATTAACTAATCATTGTGTTGTAATTACTTGATTGAATTATTTAGATTTTGATTACATTATGTGATAGTATTTCACATTGATACAAGTAACTGACTTGTGTATTTTGTTGTATTTCCAGATGTGGAGAAGACTCAGTGATATTAGACTACTGAGTGGGCGACTATGGTAGTCGGTGAGTGGACTTTGATCTCTCACTATAATTTAGTGATCACTATTGTGGTTACTTCAAGAATTAAGTGTTATTCCTGTGTTAAGTTGAATTGTGAATTGTGTTAAGTGTTAAGTGACCTATATGGTAACTGTGTTATATAGAGGTCAACTATGTTGGACTGTGTTGTTACAGGTTAGTCAACACAAGGGTTGTGAACATTCGTTGTAAGTAAGGCTTGTGTTGACTAAAGGTAACCAACAGTTATCGGTTAACCGCTGTATTGGCCTGCAGTCGGTGTAAGTGTCGCTTGGTGGGCCACCGCGGCTGAGGGCGCCACAAGGGCCACCGATCCTCTGGTGATGTTGAGTCAAAGTGTTAAATGTGGTGAACTCATGGTGTTAAACTAAGTTGTATTGTTAGTGATGAGTTAACTCACTTAGCTTCGTGCTAATCCCTCGTTGTATACTCCTTGCAGGTTAATATTTATTGTTATGGGCGGGTCAAGGAGTAACTGAATAATGTTTGACTAGGATTACTCTGATTTATTTAATACAGTTTAAAATGTGTGTTTATATAATGCCCAGGATATAAAGGATTGTTTTGTAAACGTTAATAATCAATACTTAGAACTTAGGTAATGGAAGATGACGACATGTCATTTTATGTATATATATGTTTAGGGACTTGAGCTTCCGAGTTTAAAAAAAAAAAAACGGTTGTAAATTTTGGGGCGTTATAAGTTGGTATCAGAGCATAGGTTTGGGCGAATTGAATAATGGTTGGATTGTTCAATCCCAAACCTAGTGATGGTGGTCAAACATTCCGAGGTGTGGGATTAGTGGTGGTATGAGCAAGTTGTTGTTAAATGTAAACTAACCTATAACAATGTGTTAGATTATTGTTTTGAGTGCAGAGACGGAGGATAGTGAGGAACCGATTGGTATTCTCAATCCTCAACACTCGTGGGCCTAGATGTGCCAGGTAATTTCTGATAAACTTGGTGAATTTCAATAAATTTTCATTTTTACTTTACTATATTATGATTGTTAGTAAAGTAAATTGAAATTTTGGTGATTATTACTTGTAATAATGTGATAGAGATATTAAAATGAAATTAAGAAGGGAATAGTAAATTCAGAAAAAGTGTTAAAAACGGTGTGAAGATACATTGGTGAATAGGGTGTAACAGTTGTGTTATGTGGAATTAAGTGTATATGCAATGTGAAAACACAGTGTGTGAATATAAGTCGATAAATGCAAGGTGTGACTTGCTATAATGAAATCAATGGGTTACGGGTATTATCCATTTATAAGTTTAGAGTTGTGTTATTGTGTGACTTAGAGTGTGTCTGGTTGTTGAAATATATGCTATTGACTTGGAAAGGTCAATATTGAATGTAATTGTGTCAAACTCGATAAATGTCATGCTATGAAGTGAGGAATGTGACTAGATGTCTAAATGTTTAGCATTGATCATGATTAGGGTGAATTATGATCTTTGTATTACTAATAGTGTAGTAAGAAAGTCAAAGTGGTTGTTCTTATTAAAATTGTCCATTTTGACCCCTAAACGGGTCAACGTGTTAAAATAATGTAGAAGGAGTGTTTGTATATGATGAATATGCCCACACGTCACTAATGTATATAGAAACATGTTGGTAAAAGGTGAAAGTCAGAAACCAAGTCGTTTGAAATATAGCGTGTCAACCAAAATGGTCGAAAATGGTCAAAAATGAGTCGTACGTCCGTTTTCTCGTAAAACGAGTAAATTGAAAAAGTGTAAAAAGGGAAAGTTTCATTTTGACATAGTGGATGTGCCTGCAAAATTTTAGAGTCTAACTCTAAAAGAGTAAAAAGTTATACGCGTTTGAAATTGGCTAAAAATATGATTTTTCTGAATCTCAGATTTCTGCTTGGGAACGCGATCCCAACAAGTTTTTCTGGATCGCGTTCGTACGTGTTATTTTGTCTCAGATTATTTTTATGTTTGGGAACGCGATCCCAGCCATTTTCCAGGATCGCGTTTGTGTGTGTATTTCGTGTTCAGATGCGTTTTCTCTTGGGAACGCGATTCCGCTCACTTCTCCGGATCGCGTTTGTATGCCTAATTTGGTTACAGAATATTTTTCAATAGGGAACGCGATCCTGACCTGTTTCCCGGATCGCGTTAGTATAAAAAAAAAAAAAAAAAATTTTGCGACGTTCGACGTAATACTTGACGTAGAAAAATTTTTAGAAAATTTCGGTGTCCGATTAAGACGAAATTTACATGTCAACTCAAAAACGGCCCAACGGTCAAAGCTCATGGCTATGAGCCCTGTCAGTTTTCGGTACTTCGGGGTCGTTTGGGGCCCGAAAATCGCGTTTTATTGTTTTTCGGACATTATTTCGGACTTTTAGCTTATGAATTGTATTGGGCTTTTGTTTCTTTGAGCCCAGAGATCATTCCTGTGACTATATGCAATATTAAAAGTTGTTTTAAGAGGTTTATATGGTTCTTTGTGTAGGAGTTGTTTGTAGGCAGTTTATTTAACTGCATAGTATACCAGTAAGGGTATTGTTGATTGTTGCTTGTTAGGGTAAATAAATATTGATTATGTAATCATGTTAATTACATTATGTGAAATACTTAATATGATTGAATAAGTATTTGTAAGAGTTGAAGAGTATTGTAGGAGCTTACTCTTGCTTGATAACTAAATATGGAAGGTTATTAATTAATCAACTTAGAAATTATATATTGATGAATATATGTGGAATATGACCTGGTATTTTAACAAGGTACTTAGTACTAAATGTTACATAGAGTATTATACTTGATAATTAAAGTGTTAAGTGATTGATATTGAATCGTGTAGAGAGGGTGTTAAATTGATTTAGTTGTGTTAAAACTTACACATGTGTTAATAAGATAATGAGGAATGTGTTAGATGACTGAATTATTATGTTTACTTAATTTTGTGAGTAGTTTCACATTCAAGTGATAAATGAAAATAGTAACAAGTTAATACTTGGTCATAAACCTATTACAAAGTGTTACTATATGTGTGATAATTATTGATTTTAGCATTGTTATATATGTGAGAGTAAAAGTTAATCATTTTAGAGATTGATGGTATGAAGTGGCCTGAGAATTAAGTGTGACTGACATAATATGACGACGTCTGGCCAACGTATTTATATTATGCCATTTCACATGGAGTATTGAGGCTACCAAGTACCAGAGAAATTGATGTGACCTTAAAAATTGTAGGTTTTCGATGTTGACATTGAGATAGTTATATATAAATATATATATAGAGAGCCTTTTGATTGATAGTTATATTATTATTAATTGAGAATTGTGTGAAATTTGATTGTTATTATATGCATAATATCAAAGTGAAATGATAGGTTGCGTATAGAAATGATGGAAATGTGAAATAATCTAATGAGAAGTCAACGAAATATGATTGATTAATGAAATATTGTTGAAAAATGTGTGTGTGGTTAGCACATTTTGTTGGAATGGTACTTGCGCTTGAATGGCAATGTACTCGTTGATGGAAAAACTTGGTAATTATCCAATTTGAATTGGTACTAAGTGACTTGGTGATTAAGTGATAATGGTTTTAACCATGAGAATTGACTTGTATTTTGCTTGTTAATATGTGAATAGTGTTATATGAGTTTGAGATACTTTTAAATAAAAGATTATCAAATACAGTAGTGATATGTGGTACTAGCGTAAATGCTAGTTATGAATTGAAATTTAAATTTCATTGTTGTTAGGTGTATTGCGATTTTCATAATCATTGTTTTGCTGTTAAAAAGGGGTATAAATCATATATCTATTTTAAAGATTCTAGCACGTCGTTAGTTTCTAGTGTTAAAAGTATGTTATGTACATGATGATGTTATCCACTTACGTCAAGTGATTACCTGTTTAAAGTGATTAATTGGGAATAATTTCCTTAAGTGATCATAGTATGCATGAAAATATGATTTAGATACATATCATATGTTAAGGTAAGAAATAGAAACATGTACATGTGGATATGTATATGTAGATAGAATTTAAATTGTGTGCATATAATTAAGAGTTGCTCAAGGGAGTAACTATTTTAAGTGATAAATATCACACTTGTTGTATAGTATTGCAAGTTAAATTGAGTATGAGACATAATTTATGTGTTTTCGTGAATCTAATTGAGATACACACTAGTCGTGTGTGAGTCGATGAAATAATATATATGTAGGTACATGGAGTGTGTAGTGAAATGTATGCATAAGCATGTCATGCATAGGTGATTTAAGTTGTGTACACACTTTAGATAAATATAGTGATGAGTAATTACGATGTTGGAGTAGTACGAAAAGTGCAATATTAATAAATTGTGGTGTTAGTAGAATCTCATTTAAGGAAGGAGATTTATCAAGTAATTAAGTACTTTAGAATAATCAAGGTTGATTAGATTTCGAGGCGAAATCTCTTTAAGGGGGAGAGATTTGTAACATCCTCAAATTGGGCCTAGAAGTAATAGGTATTTTCTGTAAATTTTAAATGCGATTTAAAATTGTTATTGCGTTTGATTGTATAATTAATAGGTCGATAAGCCTCAGGAAATATTGTGGCTAGTGAAATATTGATTGTTTTAATTAAATCAAGGTGACGGTAAAATAAAATAGTTTTCCTCGCAAATGATTTTTTAAGTTCCACACAATAATAAATACGGGGAACGAAAACTAACACTTATATGCTATACTTTATGGAATAAATTGGTTTTTATTCCACACATATACATACATACATACGTATGAACACACACACATACATATAACCCTAAATCTACAAAATCATGAAGAAATAATCAAATTGGAGCTACAAAATTCGAATTCAAGCTTCAAGAGGATAGATTATCATCTTCTAATCATTTTAATCAACTTGTAAGTCCTTAATCTTTGATTTAAGAACCCTAGAATTTGGGGGTTTTAGTGTTCTTGGTTATAATTCGAATTTAAGCTTTGATTATGTGAAATTGATGTTAGTTAAGCTTATTGTTGTTGATATCTAGCAAGATTCAAGTTTAAGTTTGTAAATTAATCTTGGTTCTTAAGTTTTATCATGATTTTGATGGGTTAATTACTTGAATCCGAAAATAGAGGTTTAAGTTGGTGAAATTGATGATTGTTATACTTGTTAATGATGTTAGGTATCATGATTCATGCTTTAAGTTATAACTTTGATTAGGGTTCTTAAACTTCTTGAGATTTTGATGAGTTCATGGTGCTTTTTGATGGGTTAATGGTATTAATCATAAACTAAAGCTTGATATTAGTTGAAATGGTGTTAATAAGTGTTAATAAGAGTGTTAGTAGCTTTAATATAACCTAATAGTGGATTAATCAAGTTGTGTGAATTATATGCAAGTGAAAGTGTTTATTGATGGGTAGTTAGATGAGATTGTTATTTATAAGCTAAGATGAGCATGGTGATGATCATGAGTTACTAATGAATTAATGGATTAGTTAAATTGTGAATTCTTAATATATGAGGTTGATGGTTACTTATTTTGATTAACTATAATTGATTTGGATCAATGTGATGAGATGATTCTATGTTCATAATTTGATAGTGAAGTTAAATTGGTTATTATTAATCTTGGATTGAATTGTGTTCAATGACTATAAGTCATAATTTGAAAAGTTGAATACTTGAATGCTCGAATCAAGTATAGCCAATTCCATGGGAGTGATGGATTGATGATTTGGATTAAATAATCATTGTGTTGTAATTACTTGATTGAATTATTTAGATTTTGATTACATTATGTGATAGTATTTCACATTGATACAAGTAACTGACTTGTGTATTTTGTTGTATTTCCAGATGTGGAGAAGACTCAGTGATATTAGACTACTGAGTGGGCGACTATGGTAGTCGGTGAGTGGACTTTGATCTCTCACTATAATTTAGTGATCACTTTTGTGGTTACTTCAAGTGTTAAGTGTTATTCCTGTGTTAAGTTGAATTGTGAATTGTGTTAAGTGTTAAGTGACCTATATGGTAACTGTGTTATATAGAGGTCAACTATGTTGGACTGTGTTGTTACAGGTTAGTCAACACAAGGGTTGTGAACATTCGTTGTAAGTAAGGCTTGTATTGACTAAAGGTAACCAACAGTTATCGGTTAACTGCTGTATTGGCCTGCAGTCGGTGTAAGTGTCGCTTGGTGGGCCACCGCGGCTGAGGGCGCCACAAGGGCCACCGATCCTCTGGTGATGTTGAGTCAAAGTGTTAAATGTGGTGAACTCATGGTGTTAAACTAAGTTGTATTGTTAGTGATGAGTTAAATCACTTAGCTTCGTGCTAATCCCTCGTTGTATACTCCTTGCAGGTTAATATTTATTGTTATGGGCGGGTCAAGGAGTAACTGAATAATGTTTGACTAGGATTACTCTGATTTATTTAATACAGTTTAAAATGTGTGTTTATATAATGCCCAGGATATAAATGATTGTTTTGTAAACGTTAATAATCAATACTTAGAACTTAGGTAATGGAAGATGACGACATGTCATTTTATGTATATATATGTTTAGGGACTTGAGCTTCCGAGTTTAAAAATAAAAAAAATAAAAACGGTTGTAAATTTTGGGGCGTTATATACCTTACCTTTTTGAGCTATTTGCCCTAAACTATCTATCTAATATGTAACTATTATAGTGGATACTTATTTTTAAAATGAATAAAATTTAAACTATTCAATAATTTTTATTTAATTACAAATAATAATAATAATAATAATAATGATAATAATAATAATAATAATAATAATAATAATAATAATAATAATAATAATAATAATAATAATAATAATAATAATAATAATAATAATAATAATAAAATTGCCTTTTTTAAAATACCACAAAAAACATTATATATTGATATCGATACATTGAATTAAAATAAAAGCACATGAAAGCAAGAGATTTTTGAAGACATACCATAGAATAATAATCGAACACCAAGCTATTTTATTTTCTTTCTCATCAGATGGATAAAATTTAAATTTGACTGTATTTCGTCTTACATATGTAAAACTACAAGTTTTACACCTGTGTGACAGCTCATGTTTGTCTAACTTTTTGAATTTGAATATCAATTAAAATAAAGATTTAATCATTATATTATATTAATTCACATTAACTATTTCCAATTATGGAAAAAGTGCACCATTCTCATTTAAATAATCTATTTTATACCTTCAAATATAGTAGAAGTTACAATTAACACATTAAATTCCAAAAATAACAAGTACTCAAGTACAAAATCAAATATAAAATGTTTACATAATACTAGGTAATCGTTTTTACCAAGTGTTTCTCAATACTCATCATATCTTCTTTTCATGCTTTTGTCCACTTAAATATATGTTAATAAAGTAGATTAGATATATAAAACGGTCTTAGTAACTGTAATACTATTATGACATTGGAAACGATTAGTAAATCACATGTTTTTAGTTGTACACCACCAAACACTATAACATGTTTGGTGTCATATGTTGTACGAATCATCACCCTTAGCGATGATGAACCGGTTCAATGTGTCATTTTGTGTACGCACCATTTTGGCGTGTACGTATATTCACATGTAAAATGAACTTTCAAGTACCACATGTTTGTTTAAAAGGAGCGATATGATGAAATTTTGTGTAATGCGTGTATTTTTGTGCCATTTAAGATAATTAGTATCTAAAACACATGTTTTCTCCACCCTCACCCTCATTATAAATACCACCCTCTTCTCTTCATATAATTTGTACCATTTTTCCATTTTAGACATAATATACTTAATTTTCCATTTAATTCTCTTAGTATTGTCCCATCATATCTTTCTTTCTCAAACTCATCCACAATGTCCGACATGGGACTAGATGTATTCTTTGAGAATAACTTGTGGAATGCTATATCGAATGCAAACGTTGGTGACGAAATGGTGGGACAGGGAAATGAAGGAATCAATGTAGGCCATGATGAAGAGTCACTTGGTCTAAACACAAAGACTAATGAAGTAAGTGAAATGGAACAACAACTTGATGTAGGATTAATTGATGGTGTGGATGATGAGATGATGATGTTACCAAAGGTTGGTGGATCGAAAAATGATGATAGTAACTCTAAGAAAAACATAAGAAAAAGGAAAGCGAAAGGAAAAGGAAAAGCGATTGATCTTGGAAGTGATCAGGAAGAAGATCCGAAGGGAAAACCATGGAAAATGAGAAGATTATCAAATAATAGATGGCGCGCTTTAGCAATACGAGTAGCAATTGAGAAAGAACGACGGAGCAATGAAACGAAATTGTTTGAGGAACTTCGTCAATTGATCCCCGACCTTCCACCAAAGGTAACCTTAAGCATGATTCAACCACATATATATCTCACTCATTTTCTTAATTACCTGTTCCTTCGTTTATATTATTATTATATTATTTTTTACAAATTATATATATTTATTAATTTATAATCATATATGTATATATTAAACATTCCATATCTTATTTTTTTTTAAAATTTTTATGCATATAATTCTTTGTTGTTTTTTTTTATTGGACGAGTGAAGTGTTGCTTGTTTTTCATGTAAATCAGAGTCTTATTTAAAGATGTATGAGAAACTTAGGGTGCGTTTAGTTGAAGAAAAAAAGTGGTAATTTTTCAGAAATTTTTTTTAAGAAAAGTGAAAAATTAGAAAATGCGTTCAAATTGAGTATTTTCAAGAAAAATTTTCCAAGAAAATGGAAAAACCAATTTTCCATGTTATAACTAGGAAATGGAAAAAAAGGATTTTCACTTCTCCACTTTTTTCCTTTATACTACTCCCTTCACTTTTCCAAAATTTTCCAAAACCTTTTAAACTTAACTAGTTTTTCCAAAATGGACATTTTCCAAATTTTCAACACTTTCATAGAGAATGAAAACTCTTTTCATTTTTTAGAAAATTAGAGATTGAAAATTTTGAAAAATTTTCCACAACTAAACGCACCCTTACTTTCTGTTCTCATTATGATTACAATAAAAATCGTTTCATTGTAAATGTGAAGATCGATATGTGGTCACGTTAACACATCATCGATATGTAACTTAATTTGGTTAATTTACTTTTTGATTAAATTAGAATATTGGTTACACTTTCCTATGTAATAGCATATACCCAAAAACAAAAAGTTTTGGCATTTTCTTATAAATTATACGTAAAAAAGTTAGCACTATCCATGCTCTTAGCTCATACATATATATCCAAAATAATTTTTCGCAAAATGTAACTCGTATCATCTCTTGAAAATCTATAAAATTAATTTAATTTATATTTTATCTTTAGTACAAATTAATTATTATTATTATTCTTGTTGTTGTCGTCGTCGTCGTCTTTGAATGGCGGAAGTATATTAACATGCTAGCGAGATATTATAAGCGAGAAAAGATTACACAGTGATGAAGCGAGGGCTACATAGCCAATACATCTAAATCATGTCAACTTTTTTCCATCTACTGAAATCCAAATAAAAGATAAAATTAAGTTAACTAACAAATTGTGTCACACAATAGTTAATTAAACAAATGATTCAAGATATAAATATCACATGAAAAATTTGCAACGAAAAAATATATATAAACTTCTTTCCACAAGTGTGAGTAAACATATATTTTATCATCAACATATGAATATATCATTTTTCATTTATGACATATTTATGTATGCATAATTGGAAACCACTTAAATATTTGGTTTAATTTAACTTTTGTATTGATCAGTATATATTATCATAATCTTCTGCTGCAGTAGTGCATAAATATCACATAAATTGAACTTTAGATGTGTTCAAGAAAATGTATTAGTCATCAGCCACAATTCACATCTGAAATTGTCTAATCATATATATGTTATATACATTCAGGCTTTTAGGACCACAATAGTGATTGAGGCTGTAAAGTTCATCAAATCATTGGAGGAAACCCTTCACAGACTTCAAATACAGAAGCAACAGAAGCTTCTTCAAAATGCTGCTGCTGCTGCTGCATCCAACCATTACAATGTGGCACGCATTGTTCCGGCATCTTCATCTCATGCAACTCCACCCATCAACAATAACCAACGTGCGTCGTCCATGAATACCTTCAAAACATGGACCTCGCAGAATGTTACCTTAAGCGTGTGTGGCACTGATGCAGTTATCAACATTTGCTCCTTGGAAAAACCTGGCCTCAATACTGCTATTGCCTTTGTTCTGATGAAGCACAAGCTGGAGGCTCAGTCCTATCACATTTATACGGTCGGTGCTAAAACCATGCTTATGATTAAACTCCATGTAAGTATTTAACTTCGATCTCTTTCTAAATTTATATTACTATATATACCACATGAGTGATCCAGTTAATATTATATTAAGCCTGCAGGTCAATAAATAATAATGACGGATGTTTTGTTAATCCGTGGGATTAAGATATAATTTCTTCTTCTTGTGTTACTTAACTTATTTACTCGTATTATGGATATTAATTGAATAGAGTTTTTGTTCTGCTACATATACATGTTGCAAATTTGTGTGTGATTGAGTTTTGAGTAATTTATATATTTTGAAAATTAATTAGGGTAACGCTGCTCCAGAGTTTGCGGAAGGGTTCTCCTGGGAAGAAAAGTACAAGAAGGTGACGGCAGAGATTATGGTTTGCGTCAACGCCTAAAAGCTCAAAGTTCGATTATGAAGGTGTGGCCAGCTGATCCACAATGATATGGTGCTTTCTATGGTATCTTGCTTGATGACATTTATATGTTTTAAGGAATTTCTGTTTCAGAACGTATGTTTTGGTTTTGTGTGCTTTTTTGGTACTTGAGACAATCATGTTTCTAGCTTCATTCCTGTTTTATCATAGGCATAATTTTAATTAGATAATTATGGTCTTTCATATGCCATCTTTCATCATCCACATCATCAAATTTTCATCGTTACTGATGATTATAGTTATACTTGATTAATTATTTATCAAGTAAACCAAATACATGATCATGTATCAATTACAGATGAGGCATCGACAAGAGATGATGGAGGTGGTATTCAATGAATTTGTTATTGGCAATCATCTTATATGGGTTAAATATATAGTTGTCTTGTTAGCCGTTAGCCATTCACAATATATATCTATGAAAAGATAAAAGGTTACCCCTGCCGTTTGGATCTTAATTAACTTTAAAAAAGAAACATGCGATTAAGTACCACTAAATCTAAAAACGGTTAACAAAGATATATATGGTTTTGAGTTTTGACAGGAGAGGGATTAAGTTTTTAAGCTATACAATTTAGGAAATTAAACCAAGTACCGTGAACTGAATGAATAGTAGTAGAAGAGTTGTAATACTAATTACTTTGGATTTGCTAATAAGGAGGCTAGTGGTAGATCAGGAGGGTTCTACTATATTGGACTTGAATGTGTTCATCAGAGAGTTTGGGATAAAGTTATGTGGTTGTTTAAGGGTGTCTGGAAAGGGATTACAGGGGAAGTTGTGATAGTATTGTGTGCAGACCATACAAGGAAGACAAAAAAAATAGGTTCTAGGAAAGATTGTAAATTTTAGTGAAATCATCATAAAGAGCTTACTCATAAGGTATGAGTTTAGCGCCTTGCGTCACTCTCATATACTAATAACTTCGTTGTAATTAGATACAAAAGAAGCTCTTGGCTGTGGCAGTAAAAATAGCTAGGGTAAAGGATGGCATGGTGCATTTGTGGAGATTTTAACGAAGACAAATAAAAGAAGAGACCGACAAGAAAAAAGATTCAAGAGCAACTTCAATGAGAGGGCGTTTATATGTCTAACAGTTTTATGGCATGTAAATAACTGATAGAGATACCGCCGCGCGAGGGACATAAAATTTACAAGAGTCGGTGATGGAATAAAATAGAGATATAATAGATAAATATGTTACTACACTTTATGAAGTTAAGTTTACCAGACTATTAGTATCTTGAGTAATTCAATCAAACAAGTTAATAGTCTGGTAACCAGATTTAATATTTTCGCAAAGTAGAGTAACATATTTGTCTATTAACCTTAAAAATGATTAAGCTGGATCCCCGTTTCTTTCTGGTTTTTCCTGCCTTAAAATACAAGTACTAATTTTAATTATTTACTGTGGATTAACGTAAGATTAACTATAAATGGTCGAAATACTATAACTGCGCTGCCGTTGTGTTCATACACTATTCAATTATTGTTATTCAAATGTAATATTATCGATTATCATTCTCATTACATACACTACTTTTCAACATTGCCTTAAGTTTGACATATAACGTCGTAATATAAGCCTGTTACACATCTTTGACGACTCGTATATATCATACCTTAAGTAACAAATAAATGACCTTATTTTACGAAACACGCTTAAACACGATATATAGAAATCACGATTAGAAGTTTAGAACATGTTATTTCAAAATTGCTATGTAAATATATATGTTCACAGATTATATTAATTTAATTACACAACAATGTTAGTATAAAATATAAGGGGTTAGCGTCTGGGAATGCATGTAACTTGTACTCGATGTCTATTGTGCGTACCCAACTTACGTTTACATTTTTTAATGCATCAAACTTTCGAAAAGGGTGTTTTAATGTATTTTGGTGACGTGTCGCTCGTTGAAGGTGCTACGTGGCACCCGGAGAGTTTGACACATCATCAAAACGTCACCAAATTACACCAAAACACATTTTTTTGATAGTTTGATGCATTAAAAATAACAAACGTAAGTTGAGTACATATAAAGACATCAGGTACAAGTTAAATGCATTCCCAGACACTAACCCCAAAATATAATGGGTTAATAGACAATTTCGTTACTGTACTTTCCGAAAAAGTTCAATTTAGTTACCGAACTTTTATTTGGTTCAATTGAATTACTGAACATTTAAATAATTGATCAAATTGTTACTCAAGTTTCTAATCATACACATATTAGTTACTGTAGTTTACGAAAATGTTCAATTTCGTTATCGAACTTTCATTTTTTTGGAATAAAAAACGAGGATTTTACACTTGTAAACCGGTTTTGTAAGTTCAGTAATTCAATTGAACCAAATAAAAGTTCGGTAACTAAATTGAACTTTTTCGAAAAGTACAGTAACGAAATTGTCTATTAACCCAAATATAATATATCAAGTTTCAAGTATTTTTTTTAAACCATGCTTGCTATAAAGAAAAACATCACCTGCAAAACTCACTTTTCTTTTCCTTTACTTTTTACAAGCATTCGAACCAAGTAACGGAAAATATTGTCATTTTGTGATGGGGCCCTATCCGTTTAATTTGGTGTGTATAGGGGTGAACAAAAAAACCGAACCCGAAACCGGACCCGATTTAAAAACCGAAACCGGAACCGATTTGGAACCGGTTTTTGAATACCCGGTTCGGGTTTTTGGACAACCCGGCGGGTTGGTACCCGGTTTGGGTATTCAAATTCTAAAACCGGGTTGGAACCGGGTTGGAACCGGGTTAGAACCGGGTCGGGTTGGAAAAACCGGTCAAAAACCCGGCCAAGAACCGGTCAAAAACCCGAAAACCGGTCAAATACCCGGTCAAAAACCCGGTTGAAAACCCGAAAAAACCCGGTTCGGGTTGGGTCCAACCCGGTTTTTGACTTTCTTGACCAAAACCCGGTTCGGGTTCCGGGTCGGGTCGGGTCGGCCAAAAAAACCCGGTTTGTTCACGGCTAGGTGTGTATAACACATTTTAATTGTGAATTGTATAAAGCACCCATTTTTTCTATTTTTAACAAAGTAAAACATAGCACATATTGTATTTTGTGCTATATATCCAAGATCACCACCCTCACCACCTCATCTAATACTTTTTAAACATATTCCTGAATTAAGGTTCCTATTTGCTTTGTTCTGATCGACTATCGTTCGTATTTGACATGGCTAGACAGGTAAGCTTTGATGCAGGGTTAATGGATTTTGTAGCGATCGATGAAATAACATTAATGGCTGCTCAAGGTGGTGGCATAGAAAATCAAGGTTTTATCACGAATCAGAAACCACGCAATACTGATGAAGTGCAAGGATCAACCGATGAAAAAGGTGAGAAGAAGTTATCAGGAATGTATGATGCTCTTCGTGCGTTCCTTCCCCAACTCCCGCCTAAGGTAACAATTACTACATCTTATAGATATCATATCTTTAATTGATCCACATCATCTTGTGAATTATATTTTTTAACATTTGTGTGATCTTATCATTTCTCTATCCTTAATTCTATTTCGTTTTCAATTCATCATTGACATTGATGGGTTTGTTTTCCAATTATTCATGTTAATCAGTTTAGTCCATTTACGGGTAATTAATTTGTTGCATTTTGAAACTAATAAAACTACTATTAGTACTTACTTTTCTTCAAAAGGGAATACGAATTAAAATCCATTAAAAGGTGATGGTGAGATTTTCATTTAATAATATATTTATTTATTTATTAAATGTTAATTTTATTGTATTTATTTGCATTTATGTCTGGTTTGTTTATGGCTTTTTTATACTTTCTTTCTGCTTTATCTTTAATTTATTTTAATATCATCAGGAGAGAAACTTGTTTGCTAATCACATTGTATTAAATTACTTTCTCCAGGAACATAATTGATATTGATATCTAAGTTATTAGTCACAGAAAATGGATCCTTGAGTTAAGTTTTGGGCAAATTCACAAGATGTATCCTTGACTCCTTGAGCATGTGTACCTTTCCAGTTTCCACAAATAGTAAATAATACTCCGTAACTAATAAGTAAATAGATCATTAAAATGGATTTATATATACATTAATTATAACTATAATTATAATACTGTTTTAATTAGATATCCTTCCCCAATCGCCATTGTTAAAACGATAAGGGTTAATTATTTGTAAATGTATGTAACTACGCGTTGACTTCTTTAGTGCGTACGTAACTAAATTGACCTCCATTGTATGCACGAAACTATTTATTGTCGTACATTGTATGAATTTTGATGACTTGTCAACCGGTAAAGATGCCACTTGTCACCTTATATTTGATAACACGTCACCAAAATACATACAATGTACGACAATAAATAGTTTCGTACATACAATGGAGGTCAATTTAGTTACGTACACTCTAAAGAAGTCAACGCATAATATACATTTACAAACACTTAACCCAAACGATAATGCTTAAACAAACAGTCCATCAGTACGATGTACAGAATTATCACTTATCCTTACTAAAAGTTGATCTGTTCAAAATGAGTAAGTTTAGACCTTTGCCATAGTTGAACTTAATATTACAGATTTGAAATCATCTATTTATCTTACTAATAATAGAAACATAGTTTTGGGTATATTTGGAAATTACAAAACACTATCTAAAAGGCTGTGCTTATTATTTTGTACTGTATGTGATTGTTCTTTCCATATATAGAACACAGTCCTGTTCATTTTTTTTCAGTTGTCAATTGAACATGTGATTAAGTTCACAAACTTCAAAACTTAAAATTTTTTTTTTAAACATATACTCCACTATACTATATGACAAATGTATGAAATTCTCTAATTAGTTAATTTCTATACTCAGACTGGCAGAGTGAAAATAGTGGATGAAGCTACAAACTATATAAAATCGCTGGAGCAAACAGTCGAGATTCTTGAAAGAAAGAAGCTAGAGAGGCTTCAAGGTGTATCCAACAGCGCAAATATAACCCCACTCGTTCCATCTCAAAAACTAGCCATTAACAGCGAGAAACCAACTAACGGAAACGTTAAGTGTTCCTCAATGGGCAACTTGGGTACCAATTCAAATACAGGTCCAGTTGTTTTCAAAACTTTGGTATCATCATCTAATGTCACAGTTCATGTGAGTGGCTCTGATGCCCATATCAACATTTGTTCATTGAAAAAGCCCGGCCTTATCTCTTCCATTTGCTACATTTTGCTGAAAAACAATCTGGAGACTGTTACTGCCAACGTTTCCTCAGATGATGCTAACATCATGATTATGATTCATGTTCGTGTAAGTAATCATTACTCACTCTTAAAAGAAATATACAATTTACGTTAGTGAAAAAAGTTCTAACTACTGGTTAGAATGAGATGTTTTCCTTATGCATGTCTTGCGTTTTCTTTGGCACATGACAAATGTTTTATTGTGCTACAAATATCAATTGTGTGGTCTTAAATGGTTCCGAATTCTTTACAGAATCCATAAATTGCGTACTGTCAATCTAACTTGAGCTTTTGCTTCTACTATGTTGATAACATAGGGTAACGTTCCTTATGAACTTGTGGGCGAAGTTCATTATGAAGAGATATATAAGCAAGTTGCGAATGAGATAATGCTTATTGCTAAGAAGGGAATCGAAGAATGAAGGTGTGATTGCTGGTAATGTCCGAAGAAACAACATATATAATATGCAAGTACTCCTGTGATGGTCTTTCTTTGCCTAGCTAGTTTTTGTGGATTTTTCATTTTGAAAACTTATGTTTTTCGGTATTACTTTTATGTTCTAAGATATTTTAATGTTTCCATTATCACAAACTAAAAACTAAAGACCTTAATATATATGCTTTGGGTTGCTCATTGCTGTCATATATATATTCCTTAATTGTCATCATACTCCGTACTATTTATATAATTAGCCTTAACGTCCATGGAAAGTGGAAACATCTATATATACAGAAAACCAATTAACTTTGATAGACAAAGCGTGCAGTAATCTAATTGATAGAAGAATTTAGTATAAGAGTTGTTGAAAAGTTAATATAATTACCTCCTCGACACAAAACTATATATAGTATATGGTTGCATAACAAACAAATTTGGGAACTAATTAAGACTTTATATGTTCAACGTTGGTATAACGAAATTTAAGGCGCGCTGGTATCATATCATTAATTCACAATTACTGTAGTTAGAATTTGTACAAACTCTATTATGTATTTTTTGTAACATGCAGTAGTAGAATTGAAGTAGTTCAACCTCAAATATCATACACGCCCTCCTTTCACCATAGACAGAGAGAATTGCATGGGATCGATTCACTGTCAGTAAATGAGATATTATTGTTATACCCCATACAGTTGATTCATGTTCAGTACCCAAAACCAAATTTAATTAGATACTTGCGTAAAGTTGGCAACAACGATTTGGAATCAAAATTCCTCATTTGAGTTCAAGGCTGCAAACTGAGGTACATTCATGTGTTATTTTTGAAGTTAGTAAGCCATTAGTAGGTATTTAATGTTTTAGGAAGATGGAAATATTCACCATAAGGTCCTTAATTAAGCGATAATCTTCAGATTCGCGTTGTGCACGTGGAACCCCATTTCTGGACTAATTTGGGAGGTTTCATTTTAGATCAAATGTCAAATATGGAAGAAAAATATATATGAAATACTTGGGAAGTGATTTGTGAAGAGTCAATGAGTCATCATCATGTAGATCAAAAGCTTGAGTTATGAGTTTTAAAACACATTAGTGGGTTGCCTTTTCAGGTCAGGTAATATGGGCTTGGGCTTGATTTAAAATAAAAGCATAATGAATACTAACTGAGGTAGTTGAAAACTATATATTGCTAACGGGGCCGTACGAAGCAAATCATTGAGGTTAAAGGTGTTCAATAAAACCGTGTTTTATACCCTACCCGGTTTCAAACCCGAAAACCCGACCCGGTCAAACCCGGTTTGACCCTACCCGGTTCGGGTTTTTTGAATACCCGGGTATGGTTTTTAGAATTCGAAATCGGGTTGAACCCGGGTTGAAATAGGGTCGGGTTGGAAACCCGGTCAAAAACCCGAAAACCGGTCAAAACCCGGTTGAAAACCCGAAAAAACCCGGTTCGAGTTGGGTCCAACCCGGTTTTTGACTTTCTTGACTAATACCCGGTTCGGGTATCGGGTCGGGTCGGGTTGGGTGAAAACCCGCTTTTGTTCACGCCTAATTGAGGTGGCCGGCCATAGAAAGATCAGTGACCAAAAACTAATAAAAATGTCAGCCAAAATGATGCTAAGTGATGAAGTTTTAACCAACAAAATTATCAATCAAGCCTGTCATTTGACAAATTTTAATGCACTTTTACGAATATTATTTCACATAACAAAGGCGTAAATAAGTTAGATTAATTATTTGAAAATAATGAGTGTAGATATGGTTTAAGTTGATTATAATCTTCGCATAATTGACTAATTGGAGAGTTTTTACAAGTTACCATCATCCTTTCGTTTAGAAGATAAGACGAATAAAAAAAATCCAAACTTAGGAGAGGGGACCAAAGAAACTCAATTATGGCAACGTAATACATTTGATGGAACGTATTGATAACCGACGATATCATCAATCACCAATTGATATTCAACTACTATTTGACTAATATTTCATGTGGCTCAAAAGTTCATAAAAAGTCTTATGGGAATCGACTTGATATGGAACTAACTTGGAGCAGGCTTAGTAAATTCTCAATTTGCTGATATTTTCATAATCATGCGAGGAAAGTTAAAGTTAAACTTAGAACAGATACAGGACTCAAACCTCGCCATATAAAATGACTTGGTGGAAATATGTGACAACTGTAGGAAATAATATAACATACCCCAATACAGTTTCTTTATAATAAGGAATTTATAATATGATACAATATACACCGTATAATTCAAAAGCAATTACAAGGCAATTGCTACAATAACATAAAAGAATAAAACGAGTAGGATACAGAAAGGATATTCATCCAAAATCATGAGCCGAGGCCCGTGTTTGACACGGTTCCCTTAAAACAGATTCGCCGTCTGTTTCCCAGGGTACAACGGCCGAAGCAGTAGTACTGCCGGACTTGAACCATATGCCCGAAAATATTGTCATAGTTGTTTGTAAGCTAACATGTATGTTTGCTCCTTATTTGACCAATATCACTAGGTCCATATGTAACAAGAACAAACTTTCAAACTTACAAAACTATTGTGTGAACTTTGTGTGTGTATCTTTTGAGCCAAGGTTTCATATGATTCTTTTTCTTAACTAAGAGAAGAAAAGAATTCTCTATTATATGACATGAATGGGAAATTGAAAAGCTTGATAATAATGAACATCAAGTACTATTTAATAGGGAAGTTATGTGGAAAATGAAGAATCATATTAACTTGCAACTAATGTTACATTTACTTGCAACAAATGTTAATCAATTTTATTCAAACCTTTTAAATTTTCCAACAATCCCCCACATGAATAAAATTAATAACCGATACACCATCAGTTACTCATTTTCCCATCCACCTTAGCTCGAGTTTCCCTTTCGTTGAGCATCGATATCCATTCACCTAAAATCTACTTTGGACATATAATATACTATTATGAAGTCTTGGCCACCGACTACATAGCCAAACATATAATAATTACATACGTCTATGATAATATTACTCCAAAGTTGGTGAAACTCACTTTCACCTAGATTCTCAAAAGTTCCCTTACATGAACGGAAATCGATCTTTAAAACACACAAGTTCCGACAAAATTTCCAACGGTTGAACCCTGCATAGAATAGTTAGGTGTTACCCTTTGAACCTTTCCTTATGAAATGCACTTAGTCTCCTAGCTCGCAGTAGACGCGATGTCTTTGAACTGGTCTGCCATTTATGTAGACGACAATACACTTCACACAGGATTCTCCCTGACAAGGTCAAGTCCTCATAGTCGTGTTCATTATGGTCCTGAAACACTAGCCTGGTTCTGCAAGAGCTATTAGGAATTATGCCCCCTTAATTCCCTTTGAAGCGACCTCACTTCTCTCTCGCATAGGTGATTCCTTAAAGATCTTCAACTGCCTTGTGATATATCTTTCATAAATCATTAAAAGCTTAATGCTTAGCCTCATATCACTGTCAACATCAATTATCGGAATGGACTAGGAAGTTTACTAACTCCCTCAAGTGGTTTAAGAAGTTTAACAACTCCCCCACAGTGACCTCAGTTTATATAATTAGGTTGTCCTATTGAACCTAGATCTTGGGATCTCCAGTCAACTAGGTTAGGTTTTCCTTCATATAAACTATTCAATAAGGGTTTTAGTCTCATTCCCCAACTCGATCTCCTCTCAACCCCATGGTTGTCGGATCCGAAATATCATCATTTAACTTCATATGTTAGCAAAGATAAGTCTCACGGAGATAAGTTGGTCTCTCAAGTGTATCATACATGTCTTAATACACTTATGATCACTTATTATTAGTTTTTACTAATGATTCTTCAATGTCAAGTTTACGAATATATTTACAATACACCACACTTGATCAATATTGGCTCAAATCAAATAAAATTTTAGCACCAACTAAATCTTATTTTAGCCTCTCAAATAATAAATCATGCACTTGACACACTTGATCAATATTGGCTCAAATTAAAAAAAAAAAAAAAAAAAAAAAAAAAAAAATTTAGCATCAACTAAATCTTATTTTTAGCCTCTCAAATAATGAATCATGCACTACTTGATTTCAAAATGCAAGACACCCCCCACATGCATATGCTATTAACTTGGGTTATTGCTCTTCCGAAACAAAGATTCCCCCACATGTCTTGCAACTTGATATAAGTTCCGGTCATAATGATATAATATCCAATATGATTCTAATCAATGATACGGTCAAATGCCCCCACATAAGATTTACATCTTTTGTTTTCTTGATTTTAGTATATTTTGAGCAATTCTAAGTCATAATCTAGGTTTGACCTTGTAACACCCCCAAATTTAATGATTTGCGGAAGCATACATTGGGTGTTACTAATCAATATACAAAGCACAAGATTAATAGTAAACGACCTCTAAATGAGACGTTTGTAAAATAGTTACATTTCATAATTAATAATCGTTTGAAAACCGTAGGTTTTCGTATACAAAATGTAATTCCCTAGAGCCCACGCGTATAGCGGGAGATTCTATTACATCACCATAGTTACAAAAGATAATGCCAAAGAATCTCCGTTAAATGCAGTTTGTAAATCATGCGACTCTAGCTAGTAATCCTGGAGTAATCCTACTCCGTAAGTGTACCTGAGATACAAAGCTAAAAAGTGTCAACCAAAAAGGTTGGTGAATCTCACAGGTTTAGTAATAAGTAGGTGTTATGAACCACAAGTATGTACCCGTATTGCTATCAAGCAAAGTAAGTAAATCAGTTAATCAGTACAGTGCCATGAGCTCATAAGTTGAAGCTTAACCGTGTAGTGTGAATATATCACGTACCCCCGTGAGTGCTATCCGCACACTCATATGTAACAAATACTAATATGTCTGTTTCTACGTGTAAATCAGTACGTGGTGGCGCTACCACCCCAGACAGGGATTGTCAGTCCCACATGGATCCATCTATTAGTAATCGCGCTTAAGTCCATAACTAACAACTTACGATTAGGAGGCTTTCAGTGGATAAAAGTAACTCATGCGTTTGTTTGTAATCAGTAATGTTTTCAGTTCAGTACATTGTGTTCATACGTAAAACAGTTGCTAAGTATCTCACCCCAGAGTATAAAACAGTAAAAGTGGGGCTGTAAGACTCACCTGAGTCGAGCAGTGGTACTAGCAAGTAGTAGTAAAGCAAGTAGGTTCTCCGAACCCGTAACCTTCTAGTGCCTAAACACGTAAGGTTAAGTAAGTAGATGTCTCGCAAGACCATCTAGGCTAGTTGTTCATACAACCCGTTGTGTTTAAATGTTGGTTTGTTCGCGTTCGTATCAAAGTATACGGCCCGTTGGTGATTTGTTATAATTAAAGTTTGTCATTTATAACGCAATTTAGAGTAATTGTAATAGGAAAGTATGTTTTATTATGTTTGTTAGGTCGTATCGTATAAGGATTTGAGGTTGTAAAAGTTCGACACTTAGTGAAAATGTGAGTTTTCAAAGTTCTGGTTTGTGCGACGTAGAGTGCGACGTAGGCATGTACGTCGCATGATGCGACCTTCGCAAATCAATGCGACGTAGGGGGCGGCGTCGCTAATGCGACGTTGGTTCGGTTTGCGACGTTAAAGTCTACGTCGCTACTTGTGACGTCCGCAAGTTAATGCGACGTAAGGGGCTGCGTCGCTAGTGCGACGTTGGGATTTTTGTGCGACGTAGGCCGCGACGTCGCAGAGGCCCCTGGCCAGGTGCGACGTAGCGGTCTGATGGCCGGAATTTTGGTCGAAAACGAGTTTCCGGGTTTCCATTGGGTCCAAATCTTTTACCCATCCCTTATATGAACATATTAAGCCTATTTAAACCATAATCTAGTAAAAATGATCAAAAACGAGAGATGTCGGGATTTGTCGGAAACTTACAAATTGTCGGATTGAAAATCCGAAAAGATAGGATGATAGATCGTCGCGAGGTGAACGTTTTCTTCTAAAGGGATGAGATGATCCGAGCTCGTTTTGCGGTGTTATTTGGTGATTTAGTGGGTATTTTGGGGTGGTGGTGGTGGTGATTAGAAAGAAAAGAAAGAGAGAGAAAAGAGAATAGAGAGTGAGGTGAGAATGAGAGGAGGAGAAGAAAGGTGGGGGTTTTTACCTCCACTTTTCGGTCCCCGTCCTCCGTGCGGTGTTCGTTTTCTCCGTCGTTTAAGCGTTAAATATTTATTTTACGCGTTCAATTATATTTATAAAATCACAACTCTTGTTAAATAATTTATTTAAATTATTTCCTTAAATCTTTAATAGTTTAACTTAAGTTTAATTACTTTTGTTTTTAAATCGTGTACGTTTTAATCGAGTAGTACAAGGCAGTTACAAACTATTATAAAATAGTATTTCGGTCATAATTGCGTTATTTTAGTTTATAAACATTTGTTCACCAACGTCCGTATTAACCGAATAGAATTTCATTCTATTTAAGTTGCGTACGATTTAAGCCAAATCGCAAAGTTGCATATATTTACCAACATATAATCCGATACATAAATTAGCCTATCACAGAACTAATTACATGTATTTACAAAGAATTAGGCACTAATTCTAGTCCTAATTTGCCGGTTGTTACATTCTCCCCTTGTTAAAAGAATTTCGTCCCGAAATTAGTTCGATTGCACGGTCGGTGCGTTGTCTGGGAAGAGATGTGGATATTTCTGTCGCATTTGGTCTTCCCGTTCCCAGGTAAATTCCGGACCACGTCTAGAATTCCACCTGACTTTCACGATGGGAATACGACTCTGTTTTAGTTGTTTGACCTCACGGTCCATGATTTCCATAGGTTCCTCAACGAAATGAAGTTTATCATCGATTTGAATTTCGTCGAGCGGTATAATCAGTGTCTCGTCAGACAGACATTTCTTCAGATTAGAAATGTGTAATGTGTTGTGAACGCTGCTAAGCTCAGCAGGAAGTTGCAGGCGGTATGCCACTGGGCCAATCCTTTCAAGGATTTCGAATGGTCCGATGTATCTAGGATTTAGTTTGCCTCGTTTTCCGAATCGAATGACACCTTTCCACGGTGCCACTTTGAGAAGTACCTTGTCCCCTACTTGGAACTCAAGGTGTTTGCGTCTCACGTCAGCATAGCTTTTCTGACGATCACGAGCGGCTTTTAGTCGGTTTTGTATGCCGACGATCTTTTCAGTTGTTTCAGGTGTGATTTCTGGACCGGTGAGTTGTGTATCCCCCACCTCAGTCCAACAGATAGGTGACCGGCACTTACGACCGTACAGTGCCTCGAAGGGTGCAGTCTTTATGCTGGTGTGATAACTGTTGTTGTACGAGAACTCGCACAACGGTAAGTGATTTTCCCAGTTTTTACCGAAGTCAACTACGCAGGCTCGTAGCATGTCTTCCAGTGTTTGTATGGTTCGTTCGCTCTGACCGTCGGTTTGAGGATGGTAAGCCGTACTCATATCCATTCGAGTACCAAGAGATTTTTGCAGTGACTGCCAGAAGCGAGAAGTGAATCGAGCATCTCGGTCGGAGATGATTGAGATGGGCACGCCGTGTCTTGATACGATCTCTTTCAGGTAGATCCGTGTCAAGCGTTCCATCTTATCAGTTTCCTTGATGGCTAGGAAATGAGCAGATTTAGTGAGTCGGTCAACGATCACCCAAATGGTATCGCAACCGTTCGAAGTTTTCGGGAGTTTAGTAATGAAATCCATGGTGATCTGCTCCCATTTCCATTGTGGTATTTCGGGTTGTTGTAGCAAACCGGAGGGTTTCTGGTGTTCAGCTTTAACTTTGGAACAAGTAAGACACTTGCCAACATAGGTTGCAATGTCAGATTTCATGTTGGGCCACCAGTACATTTCCTTGATGCCGTGATACATTTTGTCGGCACCGGGGTGTATAGAGTATTTTGACTTGTGAGCTTCATTCATCACCAAGTCTCGAAGGTTCCCAAAACTTGGTAACCAGATTCGATTCGAGAAGTATTTGGCCCCGTTAGGTTTGGTTTTAAATTGTTTGTCCATGCCTCGCAAGGCCTCGTTTATCAAGTTTTCTGGTTTGAGTGCTTCGAGTTGAGCGGTGAGAGTTTGATTGATGAGGTCGTTGTGAATGGTCATACCGAGAGCTCGAACTCGAAGTGGTTTCACTCGTTCTTTTCAGCTTAAGGCATCGGCGACAACATTCGCCTTGCCTGGATGATAGCGAATTTCGCAATCGTAATCAGTAAGCAACTCAACCCATCGACGTTGCCTCATGTTGAGATCCTTTTGATCGAAGATATGTTGGAGACTTTTATGGTCAGTAAATATTGTACACTTGGTACCGTATAAGTAGTGTCTCCAGATTTTTAGAGCGAATACAATAGCCCCCAACTCTAGGTCATGAGTTGTGTAATTCTTTTTGTGGACCTTGAGTTGTCGAGAGGCGTAAGCGATGACCTTGTCTCGTTGCATCAACACGCAACCAAGACCTTGGTGTGAAGCATCACAGTATACCACGAAGTCATCGTTGCCTTCGGGTAAAGATAAGATAGGTGCACTGCAGAGTTTCTGTTTTAGTAGCTGGAAAGCTGACTCCTGTTTGTCAGTCCAATCGAACTTCTTTTCTTTTTGAGTCAGTGCAGTGAGAGGTAGGGCTATTTTCGAAAAATTCTCAATGAACCGCCTGTAGTATCCGGCGAGTCCTAAGAATTGGCGTACCTCGGTCGGTGTAGTAGGTGCTTGCCAACACTTGATAGCCTCGATTTTTGAAGGATCGACATGAATCCCTTGATTGTCAATGACGTGTCCAAGGAATTGAACGGTTTGCATCCAGAACTCACACTTAGAGAATTTGGCGTATAACTCTTCGTGTTTGAGCAGCTCCAGGATAGTTTTCAGGTGTTGCGCGTGTTCTTGTTCAGTGCGCGAGTAAATCAAGATGTCATCGATAAAGACGATAACAAACTTGTCAAGGTAAGGTTTGCACACCCGATTCATAAGGTCCATGAATACAGCCGGTGCGTTGGTTAAGCCGAATGGCATCACTTGGAATTCATAATGCCCGTAGCGAGTTCGGAAAGCAGTTTTCGGGATGTCATCGTCACGAACTCGGAGTTGATGATAACCTGACCGTAGATCGATCTTTGAGTAGAAACTCGACCCCTGAAGTTGGTCGAACAGGTCATCAATGCGAGGAAGTGGGTAACGGTTCTTGACAGTTAATTTGTTGAGTTCACGGTAGTCGATGCACATGCGGAAAGAACCGTCTTTCTTTTTCACAAACAGGACCGGAGCTCCCCAAGGTGAGGAACTTGGTCGAATAAATCCCTTGTCCAGGAGTTCCTGTAACTGAGTAGACAACTCCTGAAGTTCGGATGGGGCTAGTCGGTAAGGGGCTCGTGCCACGGGTGCTGCGCCGGGCACAAGATCAATAGAGAATTCGACTTGTCTAATTGGCGGTAGGCCAGGCAAGTCTTCCGGAAAGACTTCTGGGAAGTCTCGAACGATAGGCACATCCTCAAGTCGCTTCTCCACCGACTTTTTCTCCAAAACGTGTGCGAGGATTGCCTGGTACCCTTTTCTCAAGTATTTTCGGGTTTTCATGCAAGAAATGATATTTATTCTCGTCCCACCGGTCTCCCCTTGTATGCTCAAAGTTCCACCGGTGACGAGAGGAATGCGTACAATTTTCTCAAAACAAACGATTTCGGCTCGATACTTGGACAACCAATCCATACCGACGATGATGTCAAAGCTGCCGATTTTGACAGGTATCAAGTCAATGGAAAAGAGCTCGTTAGCTAAGTTCAAAGTGCAATTAGGTATCACACTGTCGGCCTCAATAAGTTTTCCGTTTGCCAATTCTATTGTGTACTTAGAATCTAAGGCAATAGGAGCAGTGTCAAGAAATGTATAAAACTCATCGGAAATAAAGCTCTTATCAGCACCAGTATCAAATAATACAGAGGCAGTCAAGTTGTTGAGAAGAAACGTACCCGTGACCACGTTCGGGTCTTGACGGGCTTCCCCAGATTTCAGCACAAAAGCTCTTCCTCGAGCATTGTTGTTATTCCTGTTGTTGTTGTTGTTCAGCTTCGGGCAGTCTTTCTTGAAATGCCCCGTACCGTTGCACCCATAACAGGTCTTTGGTGCAGAGGTGTTGGTGTCAGTGGTGTTTGATCTACAGTCCTTAGCCAAGTGTCCAAATCTCTTACACTTGCTACAGGGACACGAACCATGGTGGTGTCGTTGGCACTTGGAGCAATAGGGCTTGGTTCCCTTGTACGCCCCCTTATAATCAGAACTGGAGGTGTAGGCTTTAATGGTTTCAGGTTTCTTGTTTTGGTGGTTGTTGTGGTTGTCGGACCATTTTCGTTTATTGCTGTTGGAGGATGGAGTGGGTAGTTCTGGGTCCTCATTCATAGCTAGAAGTTCATGGGCCAACCGGATGGCACCATGAAGGGTGGTTTGGTTTGATGAGGCGACGTTTCCCCGGACGGGTTCCGGGAGGCCGCGGATGTATTTCTTAATCTTGTCAGGCCCAGTACCTGCCATAGCTGGGCGAAGGACGGTGAGTTGTTGGAATCTGGTGGTGTATGCAACGATATCAGTTCCTTGCACTTTTAAGTTCTAGAACTCTTCGTCCAGCTTGTGAAGTTGTTCGGACGGGCAATACTCATCCGTGAGCATTTTCTTTAGATCCTCCCAAGGGAGTAGATAAGCGGTGTCAATCCCCACGGACTGGGTATAGGAATTCCACCACGAGAGGGCACCATCTTCGAGGGTGCAGGTGGAGAATTTGACCTTGTCGTCTTCCGCACACTTGCTGATGCGGAAAACAGATTCCATCTTTTCGAACCATCTGATAAGTCCGATGGCTCCTTCGGTTCCCTTGAAGCTCAAGGGTTTGCAGTTTTGAAAATCCTTGTATGAACAAGGTTTAGTAGCAGAGGTTTCAGCGGCATCGCTGTTTCTTGTGGAGTTAGGTGGAGTATTCCGAGCCAAGGCTTCAGTAACAGCCTGGGTTATGAGAGACGTGATCTGAGCATCAGTGTAAGGTCTTGACTTTGGCGGCATGATTCTTCAATAAAAGAAATGAAGATACATGAGATTTTGTAAGAAAATTGCATTTATTCCAGATGTACATGTATAAAGTTGGTAATACATAACATCAATATGAAAAGGATTATGGCAATTAATATGAGTCGAAACAGCAAGGAATATTTAATAGATGATACGAGTTCAAGGGTTACATCCTACGGATGTGTTACAAAAGATGTCGGGAATTGTTACATCCGACTGAAACATAGAGTAGCGCTTAGATAGTTACTAGATTACAGGATAGTTTACAAAATGAAGACTATGCTAGTCTTAACGTAGGTTAATCTGCTCCATCATTTCGATGAGACGATCCACAGTATTAGCAAGTCTGCTGGCTTGTCGAGCATTGTCTTCAGCTAATGCTAGTCGCTGTACCAATCCGCGGTTAGATTCTTCCGTTTCCCGTGAGCGTTGTTCACACGCATCAAGTCTGTGTTTCAAAAGAGCGGTTTCCACGCTTATCTCCACCACTTTGTTGAAAAGAACGTCCACATTATTAACGGTGGTTTCGTGATCCTCAGAGACTTGTTCGATGCGCTCAAGTGATGTAAGTCTCCAGTTTTCGTTGGTTTCTTGCAACACGACATCCATGGTGCGAAGTCGTTGCTCGTGTTGGTTCACCCTAGCAGTTAAGGCCGGCAAGGTGAAGTGAGTAGAGTACGGGCCAGCTCGAGGCAACCTGTTGTTCCTCCTTGCTACCCTTGGGTTCTGCGACCCAGATTGAGAACGAGATAAATCGGATGGGATGTTTGCCATTTCTGAGACAAAGCGTTAGTAAGATTGAGGCCTATATTCATATAGTCCCTATATAATATAGTCTATTGAGTGTCTAGCATAAACATGTTTAAGTCTCGGTTCTCTCGAAGTCAGAGTCTTCTATTGTACCCTGTTCAGTCATAACCCCTTTCAGATCTTACATCGTCTTTGCTTAATTGTACATAGTTGATCAGGCTATGTTAAATTAAACTCGTATGATGTAATCACTGAACCGGTTATACCTAATAAGGGATACTGCCTAATGGTCATAGTCTAGGCTCACTAAATGCAACCTAGTTCACTACAACCTTAGGCTCTGATACCAATCTGTAACACCCCCAAATTTAATGATTTACGGAAGCATACATTGGGTGTTACTAATCAATATACAAAGCACAAGATTAATAGTAAACGACCTCTAAATGAGACGTTTGTAAAATAGTTACATTTCATAATTAATAATCGTTTGAAAACCGTAGGTTTTCGTATACAAAATGTAATTCCCTAGAGCCCACGCGTATAGCGGGAGATTCTATTACATCACCATAGTTACAAAAGATAATGCCAAAGAATCTCCGTTAAATGCAGTTTGTAAATCATGCGACTCTAGCTAGTAATCCTGGAGTAATCCTACTCCGTAAGTGTACCTGAGATACAAAGCTAAAAAGTGTCAACCAAAAAGGTTGGTGAATCTCACAGGTTTAGTAATAAGTAGGTGTTATGAACCACAAGTATGTACCCGTATTGCTATCAAGCAAAGTAAGTAAATCAGTTAATCAGTACAGTGCCATGAGCTCATAAGTTGAAGCTTAACCGTGTAGTGTGAATATATCACGTACCCCCGTGATTGCTATCCGCACACTCATATGTAACAAATACTAATATGTCTGTTTCTACGTGTAAATCAGTACGTGGTGGCGCTACCACCCCAGACAGGGATTGTCAGTCCCACATGGATCCATCTATTAGTAATCGCGCTTAAGTCCATAACTAACAACTTACGATTAGGAGGCTTTCAGTGGATAAAAGTAACTCATGCGTTTGTTTGTAATCAGTAATGTTTTCAGTTCAGTACATTGTGTTCATACGTAAAACAGTTGCTAAGTATCTCACCCCAGAGTATAAAACAGTAAAAGTGGGGCTGTAAGACTCACCTGAGTCGAGTAGTGGTACTAGCAAGTAGTAGTAAAGCAAGTAGGTTCTCCGAACCCGTAACCTTCTAGTGCCTAAACACGTAAGGTTAAGTAAGTAGATGTCTCGCAAGACCATCTAGGCTAGTTGTTCATACAACCCGTTGTGTTTAAATGTTGGTTTGTTCGCGTTCGTATCAAAGTATACGGCCCGTTGGTGATTTGTTATAATTAAAGTTTGTCATTTATAACGCAATTTAGAGTAATTGTAATAGGAAAGTATGTTTTATTATGTTTGTTAGGTCGTATCGTATAAGGATTTGAGGTTGTAAAAGTTCGACACTTAGTGAAAATGTGAGTTTTCAAAGTTCTGGTTTGTGCGACGTAGAGTGCGACGTAGGCATGTACGTCGCATGATGCGACCTTCGCAAATCAATGCGACGTAGGGGGCGGCGTCGCTAATGCGACGTTGGTTCGGTTTGCGACGTTAAAGTCTACGTCGCTACTTGTGACGTCCGCAAGTTAATGCGACGTAAGGGGCTGCGTCGCTAGTGCGACGTTGGGATTTTTGTGCGACGTAGGCCGCGACGTCGCAGAGGCCCCTGGCCAGGTGCGACGTAGCGGTCTGATGGCCGGAATTTTGGTCGAAAACGAGTTTCTGGGTTTCCGTTGGGTCCAAATCTTTTACCCATCCCTTATATGAACATATTAAGCCTATTTAAACCATAATCTAGTAAAAATGATCAAAAACGAGAGATGTCGGGATTTGTCGGAAACTTACAAATTGTCGGATTGAAAATCCGAAAAGATAGGATGATAGATCGTCGCGAGGTGAACGTTTTCTTCTAAAGGGATGAGATGATCCGAGCTCGTTTTGCGGTGTTATTTGGTGATTTAGTGGGTATTTTGGGGTGGTGGTGGTGGTGATTAGAAAGAAAAGAAAGAGAGAGAAAAGAGAATAGAGAGTGAGGTGAGAATGAGAGGAGGAGAAGAAAGGTGGGGGTTTTTACCTCCACTTTTCGGTCCCCGTCCTCCGTGCGGTGTTCGTTTTCTCCGTCGTTTAAGCGTTAAATATTTATTTTACGCGTTCAATTATATTTATAAAATCACAACTCTTGTTAAATAATTTATTTAAATTATTTCCTTAAATCTTTAATAGTTTAACTTAAGTTTAATTACTTTTGTTTTTAAATCGTGTACGTTTTAATCGAGTAGTACAAGGCAGTTACAAACTATTATAAAATAGTATTTCGGTCATAATTGCGTTATTTTAGTTTATAAACATTTGTTCACCAACGTCCGTATTAACCGAATAGAATTTCATTCTATTTAAGTTGCGTACGATTTAAGCCAAATCGCAAAGTTGCATATATTTACCAACATATAATCCGATACATAAATTAGCCTATCACAGAACTAATTACATGTATTTACAAAGAATTAGGCACTAATTCTAGTCCTAATTTGCCGGTTGTTACAGACCTAGAGACGTCGAATTTAGCGAACTTAATGAAGTTTTCGCACTCAAATTATAACTCGCAAATCCGAATTCTATTTAGGCAATCCAAAACTCAAGATAATATAACAAAAGATAGACATCTTTATGTTTATAATTATCCTAAATTTCATATCTTTAATTGAATTCCATATAATGGAAATAATCCCCCATCATTGTCGTCAAGTTTTACAATATAACAAATCCACTATTACTGAATGAAACTTTTATTTTTATCTTTATATAAATTCCACACATTGGAATGTTCATTTGTTAATTGATCTCTGCAGATAATCATCACTAACAAGTTCAAGTCTAGCATGCCATAGACCTCAAACGTAAGCTTAAGAATAGAAGATGCATCATTCTAATTCTCCTTAGCTTTCTTTTAACAAGAAATGTAACATCATGTCCCTTGTTAGTAATCATCATTATAAAGATAAAATTGACCTTTTGAGACAAAAACCACCTCCCAAATAATAAACATTTAGGAGGGTCTCAAACACATTTTACTATCATTACTCATTCAGATATTTCTTTAGAGTCCTAGCACAATTGCCTTGATCTCTAAAGTTTCACCAATTGCTCCATAAATAGAACTTAACCAAGCTCCCTGGGCAAAAGTCAATTTATCACTTCGCTTGTGACAAAGTGAATAAAAAGAAAACTTCATAACATACATGACGCTTTCTCAAGGGATATACACAACTCCCTTCCTATATATTGACACCATACGGTCAATTCTTTTTGTAGTCGACACCTTATCAAACAACAAGTGTGATAAAGTCGTCTACTAACCAAAAAATTCAATCTTACTAGATTTTGTATCTTAGTGTCAAATCTTATATTCATATTTGAATTTTTCATATTATGACATATCCTTAAGTCATGTCTTTCGCATTGACATGCTTCTCAATTTTATAAATTTAAACCACATCCTACTTAATGTGTTCAAACTTATTTCATTTGTTTCAATGCTTAATCCGAATCATATAATGATTTAACAAATTTCTCTTTCATTTATCGTCATGACAAAACTAGAAAATATAACACTTCTCAAATCCTTTATTGTAACACTCCGTTAAAAATATCAATCACAATTCATTGTTTAAAACTCTTTCAATAAGTATACTATTTTACTATAGATATATTTGTCATTAATAAATATGCATTACGTAAAAATATAAATCAACTTTACCAATTTCATCCAACTTTTATTCAAGCATACTATTTTTAACGGATACAAAAACTCTCATGAGAAACAAGAAACTTAGACATTAGCAATGTCTTCGCTTTCGTCATCGGATATGTCAATCGTGTCATCATGATTATCATTATCAACACAATGCTCTAATAGATATCCCAACAACAAGGAACAAGAGAGGAACTCGATCTTCCCCTTTGTAATCACAAGTTTATCACTAAGACTCATTATATATATCTTAATCTAGTTCCCATTACGGCCCCTTATGGAATGCACTTTGGTTCTCCCAAGTTAGAGATCGCGACATCCATTATCTCATATTCACGTTTCCTTAAGAAACTATAAACTTAAAACAATAAACAATAAGTTCTATAGTTTTTCTTTTAATAGTTAACGAAACTACATCATTAGTGAGTAGTAGGCCGTATACAATTCGTGTTAACTATTATTAAAGAATATATTAAACCTTACATCTTGAATAAAACATACATTCCAAAATCGGTAAGGTACTAAACCCGACGTCTTGAACAAAATGTATATTCCAAAACCAGTAAGACACTAAAACTTACATCTTGAATAAAAACTATATTCCAAAATCAATAAGGTATAAAACCTTACATCTTGAATAAAAGTATATTCCAAAACCATAAGGTACTAAACCCTTACATCTTGAATAAAATTTTACTCCGAAATAAATACGGTACTAACCTTACATGTTTGACACATTCCAAAACCAACAAGTCAATAGACCATACGTTTTGAATAATATGTATACCAAAACAATTCGATTGAAATTTCTTTATCAAACTATAACTTGTTTGTTACATCAATGATACATAATCATTATAACAAATATTATATTATGCCAATGTGTAAATATATATATCACCATTACGTTTTGAATTAATTTCCTATTAATTCATACTTGGAAAAACTGATAAACTCAATATTAGATCTCCTTTAATAAATAATGGTTTTACAAACACATTTATCAAACACCAGCTTTAATACACATAAATGTTCAACCCACTAATTTCATTCTCAACTCAAAAGACAAACATTTTCCAACCTGGGATTTAAAACAATTAAAACATCTCATAACGAAAACTTCTTTGTATTATACAAACCAGTCATAATAATGCGTCTAATAAAGTTCAAAAACTGTACAAAATAATTTTATGAACTTTGTTCCAATTAAATATCACAAAACTAAATCTGTCAATATAATAAACAAAACAAAGTCCACACTAAAAGAAACTTTGAGATACACGTGCACTAGCTTTGTTTGAATGGTACAAAACCAACATTTCAATCCTTATGCTTTGAAAATGATTTATTTGTAAAGTCCCATTTCTTAGATATAGGAATTCAAAATTTAGTTGTAGAACTAAATTATACAGAACCATTCCATCTTTAGAATGTTTCGCAAAACCGACAAATAAATTTTTCCATAAAACCAAACTTACGTAGATATGGATCCACACAAATATTGGTTACAATAAATGTTAAAATACGGTCTATATATTGCTTCGTACAATATCTTTATTCAATGAAACTTACAAAGGTTTCTATGAAATTTATTCGGGTAAAAAATCTGTTTTAAGATTGTAGGAAATAATATAACATACCCGAATACAGTTTCTTTATAATAAGGAATTTATAATATGATACAATATACACCGTATAATTCAAAAGCAATTACAAGGCAATTGCTACAATAACATAAAAGAATAAAACGAGTAGGATACAGAAAGGATATTCATCCAAAATCATGAGCCGAGGCCCGTGTTTGACACGGTTCCCTTAAAACAGATTCGCCGTCTGTTTCCCAGGGTACAACGGCCGAAGCAGTAGTACTGCCGGACTTGAACCATATGCCCGAAAATATTGTCATAGTTGTTTGTAAGCTAACATGTATGTTTGCTCCTTATTTGACCAATATCACTAGGTCCATATGTAACAAGAACAAACTTTCAAACTTACAAAACTATTGTGTGAACTTTGTGTGTGTATCTTTTGAGCCAAGGTTTCATATGATTCTTTTTCTTAACTAAGAGAAGAAAAGAATTCTCTATTATATGACATGAATGGGAAATTGAAAAGCTTGATAATAATGAACATCAAGTACTATTTAATAGGGAAGTTATGTGGAAAATGAAGAATCACATTAACTTGCAACTAATGTTACATTTACTTGCAACAAATGTTAATCAATTTTATTCAAACCTTTTAAATTTTCCAACAACGAGGTGTTGATGGGAACTTATATACTTTTAGACAACAAAAACAATCAATCAAATTTGTTGTCGAATCAAATTTGACTGATATGTAACAACATAAAATGCAAAAAGACAAAAAAGCCCATGTGATCTCATGGGTCAAGATGGTGGGGCTCAATGGGTATTATTATTGAAAATTCTTTGTGGCCACATTAATTAATATTATTATTCCCCAACATACATATAGGAGGTTTTTAACTTTTTTTCTCTTGGGCATGCTTGGTTTGGCTTCTTCATCACTCTCCACTATCATCAATTTTGGGCATTTTCTTGGTCAAAGGTGGTTAACTTCTCATGTCATTCTACATCATCCACACTCTTCTTTTCCTCATTCAATACACCAACTTTCACTTTATAACTACTCTACTCATATTATTATTTTTTTTCTTAGAAAACTAAAGGGAAAAAAACAATCTTTGATGATAAACATTCAGACTATGATGGCCACTAATTATGATGAATCAAGATTAAACATCAAAGATAAAGATTTGCATGTAATACAGATGATGTGTTTGGTTCGCGAATTTCTTAAATTGAAATTAATGAAAGAAATTGAAATTTCAATTAATGTGTTTTCTTTGAGCGGAAGAATTTAAGTACTTTCAAATCAGTTTATTCGTAAACCAAATAACCTTAAGGAATTGAATTCCAATTCCGCTCAATTCCTTTAACCATATGCAATCTATGTACTTAAAATCTTTCATGTATACTGATAGGCTATCCCCCTAGCCTATGTGGATGTATTTTACAAACAATAATGTGATGTGACATCATATGGTGAATTTTTGAAAGTTAAATGTGACATTTAAGACCTTTCCCATTGGTGGTAGTCGGTTCTCGTCACTTTCCAACTGACGAAGTGACGCCGATGACGGGTCCGTCACTTCGCCGTCGAAAATCCGACGGATCCCATTTTTTTTGTTTTTTGTATAGTGTATAAAAATAAATGTAAATTGGTAAATGTGGAACTCAAAAATTAAAGTGACGGTATCATTGATGGTACGGGTCCGTCAGTTTCAGTCAGTTTTTGAAAAATCTGACGTGGCTTAGTCAGTTTTTTCAACCATTGAGTATGGTCTAAGATAAAGTAAATTTATCAAATTTATTATTAAATAACAAATACTTGAATTAAATAAAATATAGTAATATGTAATTAAAAGGACCTTTCATATGAAATAATATTAAGTGTTTATTATGATAATTATAATGCTAATAAATTTATTATAGTCTTAATCTATTTCAATGAATTTATTTATATATACTACTACATCATTTTGATTTTCTAATATTTCAGGTGACATTTTTATTATATAGGCATTTGGTTTCTAAATAGTTTTCAATTGAACTCTTATTTGATTTTTGTGACATTTTTCAAAGTTGTTATTTGTTATTTGAATAATTCGGATTATGAAATCAAGCATACACATGTTTTACTCTTAATTATTGGAGAGCTTGTATTAATGTCTTAGTGTCTACATGTTCAATATATACACACACAAAAAAATCACACTTAATGAGTTATCTATTACAGTAATTTAATACTAAAAATTTAGTTAATAAAATGTTGGTTCCTAAATCCTACAATATACCTCCTTCAAAACATAATAAGAATGTATGAATTATAGTGTATCAAATTCTTTTAATATATTCCAACTAAATATACATATTTATCGTTTTACATAATTTTTAGTTAAATTATTCTCATTTTTAATTTTCAGACATATAATATCAAATTTTAAATTATTCTCATTTTTAATTTTCAAACATATAATATCAAATTCATCATATCGTATGAAACCGTTCATCGGACGGGATTTACACTTGAATATATATTTGGATTGCAACACTACAGTAATAAACATTGAATAGTGAATTATAATGTGCTTCTTTTGCTACACATTATTGTGAATTTCACAATGTCTTCTATAGTTCTATTTCCAATTGTAATTATTTTCAATTAATTCATAATCAACCTCTATCAACTTGCATTTACAATTAACAAAAAAAAAAAAAAAAAAAAAACTAAAGTAAAAATTCTCCACTACCAAAAATTCTTACATACACCCAAACCCACTCTCCGTCTATGCACCCCACCGCCCACCCACCTTCTAGAACCTTAATATTCTTCCCCTTTCTTTTTTTTTCCTTTTCCCTGAATATAAAAAATTGGACCAAAATTAAAAACTTTTTTTTCCTTTTAAAAAAAAATATCAAAACAAAACGACGTCACTGCACGGAAAAATCATCTGAATTCATGCTCGACTTTTCCGGCCACGAATTCCGGAGAAGTTTCAACAACATTTGCGCTTTCCGTTTTGCTCGTTCGGTACAATCACTTTGCACAAGCAACAACAACTGCGTCAAAACTCCGGCGGCCACCGCCTCCTTTTGCAACCGTTCCGCAGCGGAACAAAGAGACAATAACGCTCCGGCAGCATACTCCGTCGCTCGGTCCGATATTTTCAAGATCACTTTCACAAGTAAAGGCACGGTAAGCGCGTGAGCCGCAAACGCCACGCATCCTGACGGAATTCTACACAATAGCTCCACCGTGGCCAACGCTCTCTCCGCGTCGCATTTTTCAAAATCCGGTAGCCGGTCGATCAACGCTTCCACTGCTCCAGCTTCAACCGCTTTATAACGGTGTTGTTTCACCATACATAGAGCGAATAATGCTTTAATTCCGACTTTCAAAGCTCTCGGATACGACAAAGGATAATCGAGAATTCCTACAATTCCGTCAAATATCTCATCGTGTTTACTGATTTCTGATCGGAGCTCCGGAGATCTAGTTCCGGCGACGACGTTCTCTAACAACGCCGCCGCGTTAATCTTAACGTCAATCGACGAATTTAACAAAAGCGAAATAAAAAACGAAATCCGATCAGAATCAGAAGCTACTAGAACACACTCCGTTTCAGAAAGCTGTAACATCGATAGAATCGCCAACGACTCGTGAGTCAACTCGGACGAGACATCAGAAAACATAACCTCAAGTAGAATCTCACACGCTTTATGTGTTGATATAACTAACCGGTTTTTATCGGAGTCACGTGCGAGTCCGCGTAACCGTCGCACCGCTGATAACCTCACGTGCCGTGAGTTAGTCACCGAGGAGACCTGTTTAAGCAACGACTGTACAGTGACCGGATCGGCAGGTTGTTTCGGCGTCGGAATTCGTTCAACGCCGTACGACCGGTTCGTGACACACCAGTCCTGAATCAACCGGCGAAGTGTGTGGTTAGGTATGAGTGTAAAATCGGTAAGAGATAAACGAGTGACCGGACACGTGGTGTTTCCGGTGGCTATCCATGACTCGATGCTTGACCGGTCGTACGTTTGACCGGTTCCGACGATGACCGGATCCGTCATGAGTTCGAGAGATATCGGACATCTGAAATGATAAGGAATTTGAATTCCGATATCTAATGGTTGTAAGCTTGCAGGCATGTTTTGATAATTTCTGTGTATGTATTGTATTTTTGTATATATATACAGTTCAGAGAGAGTTGTAGTTGTACAAGAAGGGACTGCGAGTTCTTGTGTTAGAATTTGGAGTGTGGATTTGTTTTGGGTGAAGATGTATGTGTGTGTGGCCCCTTTTTATCTGATCATGTTACGACTGCCATCAATATCTCTCTCCACACGTGTGGTGTATATAACACAGCTTAACTTAAGGCTTAACCTGAGTTGTTGAATGGTGGTGGTGGTGGTGGGGTGTGGTCAAAGGTGCTAGTCTGTATGGGACCTACTTGCCTGCTGGATGTATATCTGTAACATCTGTGTGAAACTAGAGGTTTTAGTTTTTGATTCCGGTCCTTCTTCTTTTATGCTGTGTCATTTATGGACACTAGTTTTAGGTTGGGATTTGTGAATGAAAGATATAATGGAGAAACAATAGATTGCATCGAGCCATCTTGAATAGAATTTTAATCTGTGGTCTACATGCATTTTTAGGGCAAGGAAAATAAGTACAGATATGGAATGTTGATTTTGATGAAGATATATATATTAAATTGAATAATTGACATTTTATGTATGTATATATGTATGTATGTGTGTGTGTGTTGGGAGGTCATAAAAAGATGTGACATCCTTATTTTTCTAGTCTCATCTTATGATAAACTTCAAATCTTAACTACTTTTGATGTTTACCGGTACATCTTATTAGCAATTTTGATCTATAAATTCTTTCTTATAGTGAGGGGCATTTCACACTTTTACTATAAGTATTATTAATAAAATTGAAGGTTTGATTGTGTAGACCAAACGGAAACTAAGTAATGTTCGATTCTACTTGGAAGTCATATTTATATTGCTTGAAAATTAATTAAAAAGTTGTTTCAAACATAGTAACATACAAGGTTCATATGTAACTAGCTCCAAAGTTACACAAAATACAATCTACATAACAAATGAGTGTTTTAAATAAATACAGCCTACTTAGACAACAAAGTGCATTGGGGAAGAAAAAAAAAACTTTGTAGACTTGAAGTGTGTGGCTAGAAAAAACTTGGAATATTCAAGGCTCTTGAATAATGAAGTTACGAGCACAGGGGGTGAAATGTGACATTGGGAAAATAGAGGGGGCAATATATCAAAATGTGAGAAGGAGTATAGTCCGTAATAAGCAGCATCTAGATGTGTTAACCACAAGGCGGAGAAGAAGAATCTGGCAGTTTGTTTGGCTCCATTATTTGGTGTGATAAACGGAATGTATGAGACGGTGTCGTTTTAAGATTGGTAAGTGTAATTGTATTTAAAAAGCACGCGTGGGGGCGGGGGAGAGCAGTGACCTGGCCACACACACACCCACCCAATTTAGAGACGACCAACCTTGTCGGTGGTCAACCGGCAACAAACCTTTTGGAATTTGGGTACAGATAGATTGTGGGTCAAATTTTTGGTTAAAACAATCACTACTATACTTTCCCCAGCAATTTTATAATTTTAATCCCATTTCCTAAAATCCAAGCGACTCCGTATAAATTAACACGAAAAATCAGTAACCAGATAAAAGTAATTTAAAAATACTACTCCAAACAACTTTCATTAAAACCACTCCCAATCGTGATACAAACTGACGCATTAGTTTGTGTCAAATCAGCACCACGTCAGCACTTTTCAATCTGACACTACACTGTCAACAATAAATATCACTTCAGTTTTTTCTGAACCCCACATTAACCAATATACATTTGAATCTATACACTGAACAAATGGAAAGAAAAAAAAGGTGACGCTCGTCACCAAACCGACGCCAAAGTGACGTGGCGGTGCCATCAACGTCACTAAAGTGATCGGCGTCACTTGGAAACCACCGGAAGAAGTGAAGTATTGTTGGGAGGGGTATAATATGTGTTTACTTCTGTATTTAACCCATCAAAAAAAATAATAATGGGTATAGATAGTATTTGCTTGGTAATAAGTGCAATTACTCGACAGTTACAAAATTGTGTAGAAAGTCAAAGTGGATATTTTAATTAGGACGGAAGAATTACTACAATTGGGTGTGTTTGGCGAAACTAGCTTATAGCTGGAGCTGAAAGCTTATAACTGGAGCTGGTAGCTGAAACTTATTTTTTAAGCTTGAAGTTGAAGCTTATTGTTTTACAAGTGTTTGACAAACTAGTTGAAGCTTAAAGATGTTAATTGACATAAAATGGCGTGAAAGTTATATAATAAATTATTTATAAGGGGCATTGTAATTTTACACTCCATAAGCTAAGAGCTTATTTTAAAAGCTACTTCTACTAGCTTATTTTTTTAGAGCTTATTTTTACAATAAGCTCCTAAATTTTTGTTAGCCAAACAAAGCTAGAAGCTTAAGCTCCAATAAGCTCCTACAAGCTTGTAAGTCAAACACACCAATACTTACAATATAATTGCTAATATGCAAATTGATATATATGGATTAAAATATTGTAAATAACTTAGTTTAGAATGAAGAGATCACAAAATATTTTGATTTAATAATAACTTGCATTAAAACAAAAAAATAAATGAAATTTGATAAGCTCAATGGTCTACCGTACTATACAATATTTATCACGGTGTTAATCGATTAATGCGTTCTGATTCAAATGTAGTTTGAAATGAAAATGAAATTGAAGATTTTTAATGCATATGAATTATTGTCGTTCAACAATAAAAGAGTTGGGGTTATTGTATCCTTACAAGATATTGAATATGTTGTTGGTTGATTATTATTATATTTATTATTAAGTAGATTAGATTTATAATTATAATATTTTAGGCACTAATTTTTTTTTTGTAAATTTTTAATAAATATAATGTCTGTATGGATGTATAATGTTTGTTGGAGTAAGTCATACGTATTAAATTCTTATTTGTTCTATGTGTTTGAACGTCTGAATAAAACAAACAAAAAAAAAAAAAAACTTTAAATAACATAATAAATAAAGTCTTTTTAAAACTTAGTCCATTAAGTCAAAAAAAAAATACAGGGTTTGAGTAAAAAACATACACAACCTTAGTTTGAGGGGGTAAATTATAAATATTTTTGTTTCTTTTACGTTTTTGAAGGACCAAAATGTAACATCCTCTCCGGTAGCCTGGTATTTTTTCTATTTATAATTGCGTATTTAATAGTTTTAAATAATTTTGTGATATAATTGTTTAATTATGAAAGTTGGTGAAATAGGTCTTAGGACTTATTGTGGTTAGTGGAAGGGTAGTGATCCGTACACCACTGTTTTTATCCATACACCACCAAACATGTTATAAGGTGTTGTACAGTACAACACTGTAAAGCACATTTAGTGGTGTATGGCTAAAATCAAGTGGTGTACGAATCACTCCCCTTAGTGGAATGTTGTTTGATTTAAATTATTAAAGTTGACGGAACAATAAAATAAATTTCTCGTATTTAGTGATTAAGTGCCAGACAATAGATTTAGAGCGGGTATAAAATAACCACGATGTTAAATGGTTAAAAAGGAAGGGCCGATCTTTTTATTTTCACTTTACCAATTCCTTTTCCCAATTTCCTTTCAAACAAAAACACATAAACCCTAACTTAAATATAAGATCAAATCATCAAACTAGGAAGTGATTGGAGATTGTAATCTACTAGCTATCGTCATCATCATCATCTTCTACCCTTCTATTCATCATCTTCTTCATATTTTAAAGGTAAGTGGGGTTTATTTCAAATGATATGATTGATGATTAAGTGATTAAATGAAATTGTTCTTGCAATTGTAAGATGATCACTTGTTATATATGATGATATGTGATGATTATTGACTGATTATATGGTTCAAATCCATGTTCTTAAACTATGATTGAAACTAGTTGTAAACCTAAATTGGTTATATGATTTTGGTAGGAAAATAAGATTACTTGGTGCTAGTGAGTGTTGTTGATGTTAATTAGATACAATATAGCATTCCTTAAGTGGTAAAAATGTTGGCTAGATGACTTAGTACCTGAACTTGTGTGAATTTTGGGGTTTGAAACGAGCTGGAAATGTGCAGAACAGGATCTGGAATTGTTGGGTTTGTGGCAAAGCCGATCGGCTATGCCAAAGCCGATCGGTTATAACTATAAAAGCCGAACGGCTATTTATAGCCAATCAGCTATCTTAGTGCAAAACCATCACAGAACTTGGACCTCGAATTAAAGTCTGAAAATAACTACGGAAGCCGATCGGCTATGGCTGAGCCGATCGGTTATGCTATCCAAGCCGATCGGCTATGGATGTTGAAGCTGAACGGCTATGACCAAAAATAGAATTAAAATAGCTATATCCTTTGAGTGTAATGGAAAGATATAACTATATCTGGAAACCAAATAAATAAGGTAATTATGGTATGATCTAATTGTAATAGTGATTGTGTAATAGTATAAGTACTAGTGTAAAGTCGTTAGTTGCTTAAATACTACTTATTAATGACAAGTTCTAACTTGTGTTGTTGCGTGATGTTTCAGATACCCCAAAGACTCAGTGATTAGTAGCTGGGTGTGTTGACTGCAAAGGTATCGGTGAGTGGATTCGAAACTCACCATTTGGCTTAGTTGTAATCATTTGATTACAACGGGTAAACGTAGACTTGATTATTGAGTTGATTAGTTGTTATTGTTGATCTTATGCCTATATGTGCTTTGTGTGGCCTTTGTGCATTGTTGTTAATGAGGTCAACGAGTTGATGAACTGTTGGTTGGGCTAGTGTGTTGTTGTGTGAATGGTACAGGGATGTACTTCATTTGTTGTGTGTACTGAACTGTACCTAAGTATAATAAACACTAGCTATCGGTCTCATCCGTTATGGCCATACGGATATGTTTGGATAAGTGATCTTGGGGAGCAGCCCGGGTACTAAGGTTATCCCCGGATCCGCCGATCCTCATTGAGTTGTTGTTGACTGTTGTGTTTACGAATATTGGTTGTAGTTAATTGGTTTAGCTAAGTTGAATGTTGGGTGTTGAATTTACTCACTTAGCTATGTGCTAATCCCTCGTTGTTACTTCCTGCAGACTTTTGTTTATGCATGCGGGTGGGTAGCAGGAAGGTCAAACCTTGGAAGAATGGAATGTTTGATATTCAAGCTACTCTGATTACTTTTGTAACAGCTCAGTTTAGTTTATATAATACCCCGTCATGCTAATCTTTTGAACAAGTATTAAGTTGATGTGTCTTAAACATCTAAACTGTTTTTGGTATTTTCGGAGAATATGTAACAATGTATTGCGTTTTATTTACTTGCGCTTCCGTATTATCTATAATATTATTACTATGGAATGAGGGGTGTTATAAGTTGGTATCAGAGCATAGTTTTGGGATAATTGTTCATTGTTGAATGATCAATCCCAAAACCTGAGCGTGATATATCAAACATTCTTGGGAATGGGATTAGTATTGGTTGAAGGTAGTTAGTATTTAGATGCTAACGATTAACAAAAGTTCAAGTGTTGTGTTGAATTTCAGAAATGGCAGATAACGAACCACCGACCACCAACCCCAACAATGCCTCCAGGATTGTCGCTCCTCAAATCGGGACTCATACCGAGCAACATGATCATAATGGTACTTCTCAACCAACCGGACAACAATCTAACCGAGATGAGTATATTCATGAGATGGAAGACGAGTTGGTATTCCTTAGGGAATTCAAGAGGAAAGCTGAGGAAGCTGCGACTAGATAGTTATTTCAGCAAGCCCCAGTCTTTGGTTCTGGTTCATCCTCTCAATCAGACAAGAAGTGCTCATACAAGACTTTTATGGCTAGTCGACCACCGGAATTTCAGGGAAGTAAAAATCCTACGGTAACGTTAAATTGGTTGAGGGATATGGAACGCAAATTTGATGTGACTTGCTGTGATGAGGAACTTAAAGTCAAGTATGCGGTTCAATGCATGAAAGATGATGCTATGGTTTGGTGGGATTCCATTACCGGTCATTTCACTCAACAACAGAAAGAAGCTATTAGTTGGTCTCAGTTTCATCAAGTTGTTCGTAACCAATACTGTTCGGATTTTGATATTGCTAGAATTCGAAGAGAGTTTGTGAATCTTCGATTAAAGGATGACATGACTATTGATGAATTGATTACGCAGTTTACTGATAAGCTTAGGTTCGTGCAACAATGGGTTCCGGATGAGAAAACTCAAATCGAACAATTTGTGGATGCTTTACCGGATAACTACCGTACGGTTGTGAGATTGGCTAAGGATTTATCACATGCTTTTAACCTCGCGCGGTCTGCCGATAGTGATTTGAGAGGTTTGCGATTATGGCAAGGAAAGGATACAAGTTTCTCCAAGGCAAGAACTGAATCGTCGGGTAGGAATAAATCCAAATGGCAAGGGAATCGGCAAGGTGGTAAGAAATTTGTTGGAAGAAGTAGTTCTTCGGGGAGTTTTAATAGTTCCAACTGGTGTAGTTCGTGTAGGTCTCGGCATGATGGTCCGTGTACGGCTAAGACAAACAAATGCATGAAGTGTGGTGAATTGGGTCATGAGATAAAAAGTTGCCGGTATCCAAAATTTGTTTGTTGGACTTGTAAGAAGGAAGGACATAGAGTTGGTCAATGTCCGGAGGCAAGGTCGACGGGGTCGGGTTCGGTCGGGAGTTCGGGATCTTCCGGTCAGAAAAGAAAGAACCCTCCTCCAGCAACTAGTAGGGCTTTTCAGATGACGGTTGATGAGGCCGTGCGTACGGATGATGTATCACGGGTACATTTCTTATAAACTCTGTACCTGCACGTGTATTGTTTAATTCGGGTGCTAATTGTACTTTCATTTCTGTACAATTTTGTGATAAGTTGAAATTAGTCCCTACTGTGATAACAAAGCCTATAGAAGTAGAAATAGTTAGTGGTAAGTTAGTTCCTGTTACCACCTCGGTGACTGGAGCTAATATTACTATTGATGATCATGTTTTTCCTATTTCCTTCTTGTTGATGCCAATCCCTAGTTTCGATGTGATAGTTGGTATTGATTGGTTGAGTCAGAATAAGGCTAGTATTGTTTGTCATCGGAAGTTGGTTAGGATCCCAATCTCCGAAGGGTCATATGTTGTGGCTCGAGGAGAACGGGATGGTGTAGCTATTCCTTTGATTTCGTTGATGAAAGCTAGGAAGTCATTGTCAAAAGGTTGTGAGTCATACCTAGCCTATGTAGTCGATGCCAAATTAGAAAGGAAAACTGTTTCGGATGTTCCTGTTGTTTGTGAGTACCCTGAAGTGTTTCCCGATGAATTGCATGGGTTACCACCAGTTAGGGAAGTAGAATACAGAATTGATCTTGTTCCGGGCTCGTCGCCGATTGCTAAAGCTCCTTATAGGTTAGCTCCTTCGGAGATCCGTGAAATGATGAATCAGATTCAGGAATTGTTGGATAAAGGTTTTATCAGACCTAGTTCCTCGCCGTGGGGTGCACCAGTGTTATTTGTGAAAAAGAAAGATGGGTCATTGCGGATGTGTATTGATTATAGAGAGTTGAACAAGAGAACGGTAAAGAATAAGTACCCTCTTCCTAGAATAGATGACTTGTTTGATCAGTTACAGGGTTCTTCAGTGTACTCTAAAATTGATTTGAGGTCGGGTTATCATCAGGTTCGTGTTCGTGAAGAGGATATACCAAAAACTGTTTTTCGTACTAGGTACGGTCATTATGAATTTTTGGTTATGCCTTTTGGTTTGACGAATGCTCCAGCGGTATTTATGGATTTGATGAACCGTGTGTGTCGACCATTTTTGGATCTATTTGTGATTGTTTTCATTGATGATATACTTATTTATTCGAAATCTGAAACTGAGCATGCCACCCATTTGAGATTGGTTCTTGAAACATTGAGACGAGAACAGTTATATGCAAAGTTTTCCAAATGTGAATTCTGGATTCGAGAAGTTCAGTTTTTGGGTCATATAATTTGTCGAGATGGTGTGAAAGTGGATCCATCAAAAGTTGCAGCTGTGATGAATTGGAATGCTCCGAAATCTGTTTCTGAGATAAGAAGTTTCCTTGGGTTAGCGGGATACTATCGGAAGTTTATCAAAGATTTTTCTAAGATAGCCGGTCCGTTAACCAAACTAACTCGTAAAGATGAGAAGTATGTGTGGACTGATCAACAGGAGCAAGCTTTTCAGACATTGAAACAATTGTTGTGTCAGACACCGATTTTAGCATTACCAGAAGGTACTGATGATTTTGTGGTTTATTGCGACGCTTCATATTCTGGTTTGGGTTGTGTCTTAATGCAAAGGGATAGAGTTATCGCTTATGCTTCTCGACAGTTGAAACCACATGAGAAGAATTATCCTACGCATGATTTAGAACTCGCAGCAGTTGTATTTGCCCTAAAACTTTGGAGACATTACTTATATGGGACTCGATGTGTTGTTTGTACCGATCACAAGAGTTTGCAGTATGTGTTCTCCCAGAAAGAATTGAATATGCGGCAGAGACGATGGTTGGAATTGATAAAAGATTATGACTGTGAAATTAGATACCATCCAGGCAAAGCTAATGTGGTCGCCGATGCGTTAAGTCGAAAGAATACTCCTGATCGAGCTTTCTATTTAAAAGTGAATGTTTCCTCGGATTTGATTGATCAAATTAAAGTTGTACAACTTGAAGCATTGAAAGACCAGAATCTGAAATCTGAAATCATGTTAAAACGCAAGAACGAATTAGTTGATGATTCAAGGGGATTAAAGACTTATCAGTCTCGTGTTTGGATTCCTTCCATTGGTGGTATTCGGGATTTGATTTTGAATGAAGCTCATAAGTCACGCATGTCTATTCATCCGGGTAGTACTCGAATGTATAATGATTTGAAACCGTTGTATTGGTGGCCAACGATGAAAACCGACATTGCAAAGTTTGTGGGATCTTGTCATATTTGTGCTCAGGTCAAGGCGGAACATCAAAAAACCATATGGGTCGTTAAAACAGTTGGAAATACCCGAGTGGAAGTGGGATCACGTAACTATGGATTTTGTGACTAAGCTACCGCGTACTGTTCGAGGCAATGATATGATTTGGGTTATAGTTGATCGATTGACAAAAAGCGCTCATTTTCTTGCTACGAGTGAGACAGCATCGTTGACTAAACTTGCACAATTGTATGTTAACGAAATCGTTTCCAGACATGGTATTCCCTTATCGATTGTGTCGGATAGAGATACTCGTTTTGCTTCTCGTTTTTGGCAAAGTCTACAACAAGAGTTGGGTACACGTGTAAACCTTAGCACAGCTTATCATCCTCAGACAGACGGTCAGTCAGAACGTACAATTCAAACTTTAGAGGATATGCTTCGTGCTTGTATTTTGGAATATGGAGGTTCATGGGATTCACATCTCCCATTGGTTGAATTTACTTACAACAATTCGTATCATTCAAGTATTGGGATGCCTCCGTATGAAATGTTGTATGGTCGTCGTTGTCGCACACCTACATGTTGGTTAGAGGCAGGTGAGAAACAGTTTGCTGGACCCGACATTGTACAAATAACCGCTGATAAAGTAGCTATTGCGCGTGAGAAGTTGAAAGCCGCAAGAGATAGACAGAAACAGTATGCGGATCCTAAAAGACGACCGGTTGTGTTTACCGAAGGTGAATTAGTGTATCTTAAAGTTTCTCCGTGGAAAGGTGTGATTAGATTCGGAAAACGTGGAAAGTTGGCGCCTAGGTACATTGGTCCATTCAAGATTCGACAAGTTGTAAATGATCAGTCGATGGCATTGGATATTCCTCCAGAGCTCTCTGGTATTCATGACACGTTTAACGTATGTTACTTAAGAAAGTGTAATATCGAGGATCAGTCGCAAATTCTTCCGTTGAAAGATTTGAAGGTTGATCAAACTCAGAAATTGGTTGAAGAACCGGTTGAGATCCTTGATAGAAAGGTGACTAAACTTAGGAAGAAACAAATTCCTATGGTGCTTGTAAAGTGGCGACATAGCTTAGGTCCTCATTTGACTTGGGAGTCTGAGGAGTCGATGAAATCCAGATATCCTGGATTGTTTGATAGGGCTGAGATTTCGGGGACGAAATCTCCTTAAGGAGGGGAGATTTGTAACATCCTCTCCGGTAGCCTGGTATTTTTTCTATTTATAATTGCGTATTTAATAGTTTTAAATAATTTTGTGATATAATTGTTTAATTATGAAAGTTGGTGAAATAGGTCTTAGGACTTATTGTGGTTAGTGGAATGTTGTTTGATTTAAATTATTAAAGTTGACGGAACAATAAAATAAATTTCTCGTATTTAGTGATTAAGTGCCAGACAATAGATTTAGAGCGGGTATAAAATAACCACGATGTTAAATGGTTAAAAAGGAAGGGCCGATCTTTTTATTTTCATTTTACCAATTCCTTTTCCCAATTTCCTTTCAAACAAAAACACATAAACCCTAACTTAAATATAGGATCAAATCATCAAACTAGGAAGTGATTGGAGATTGTAATCTACTAGCTATCATCATCATCATCATCTTCTACCCTTCTATTCATCATCTTCTTCATATTTTAAAGGTAAGTGGGGTTTATTTCAAATGATAGGATTGATGATTAAGTGATTAAATGAAATTGTTCTTGCAATTGTAAGATGATCACTTGTTATATATGATGATATGTGATGATTATTGACTGATTATATGGTTCAAATCCATGTTCTTAAACTATGATTGAAACTAGTTGTAAACCTAAATTGGTTATATGATTTTGGTAGGAAAATAAGATTACTTGGTGCTAGTGAGTGTTGTTGATGTTAATTAGATACAATATAGCATTCCTTAAGTGGTAAAAATGTTGGCTAGATGACTTAGTACCTGAACTTGTGTGAATTTTGGGGTTTGAAACGAGCTGGAAATGTGCAGAACAGGATCTGGAATTGTTGGGTTTGTGGCAAAGCCGATCGGCTATGCCAAAGCCGATCGGTTATAACTATAAAAGCCGAACGGCTATTTATAGCCAATCAGCTATCTTAGTGCAAAACCATCACAGAACTTGGACCTCGAATTAAAGTCTGAAAATAACTACGGAAGCCGATCGGCTATGGCTGAGCCGATCGGTTATGCTATCCAAGCCGATCGGCTATGGATGTTGAAGCTGAACGGCTATGACCAAAAATAGAATTAAAATAGCTATATCCTTTGAGTGTAATGGAAAGATATAACTATATCTGGAAACCAAATAAATAAGGTAATTATGGTATGATCTAATTGTAATAGTGATTGTGTAATAGTATAAGTACTAGTGTAAAGTCGTTAGTTGCTTAAATACTACTTATTAATGACAAGTTCTAACTTGTGTTGTTGCGTGATGTTTCAGATACCCCAAAGACTCAGTGATTAGTAGCTGGGTGTGTTGACTGCAAAGGTATCGGTGAGTGGATTCGAAACTCACCATTTGGCTTAGTTGTAATCATTTGATTACAACGGGTAAACGTAGACTTGATTATTGAGTTGATTAGTTGTTATTGTTGATCTTATGCCTATATGTGCTTTGTGCGGCCTTTGTGCATTGTTGTTAATGAGGTCAACGAGTTGATGAACTGTTGGTTGGGCTAGTGTGTTGTTGTGTGAATGGTACAGGGATGTACTTCATTTGTTGTGTGTACTGAACTGTACCTAAGTATAATAAACACTAGCTATCGGTCTCGTCCGTTATGGCCATACGGATATGTTTGGATAAGTGATCTTGGGGAGCAGCCCGGGTACTAAGGTTATCCCCGGATCCGCCGATCCTCATTGAGTTGTTGTTGACTGTTGTGTTTACGAATATTGGTTGTAGTTAATTGGTTTAGCTAAGTTGAATGTTGGGTGTTGAATTTACTCACTTAGCTATGTGCTAATCCCTCGTTGTTACTTCCTGCAGACTTTTGTTTATGCATGCGGGTGGGTAGCAGGAAGGTCAAACCTTGGAAGAATGGAATGTTTGATATTCAAGCTACTCTGATTACTTTTGTAACAGCTCAGTTTAGTTTATATAATACCCCGTCATGCTAATCTTTTGAACAAGTATTAAGTTGATGTGTCTTAAACATCTAAACTGTTTTTGGTATTTTCGGAGAATATGTAACAATGTATTGCGTTTTATTTACTTGCGCTTCCGTATTATCTATAATATTATTACTATGGAATGAGGGGTGTTATACAAAACTAAAAAGTTATCATGGTATCTTAAAAATACTCCGTAGTTCTTATTACATGATTTTAAAATTTTTGAGGGGGCACTTGCCCCTAGGGGTGTTCAGTATTTGGTTTAATCCGAAAACCGAACCGAATAAACACCGGAAAAAACCGAACCGAATTTTAAAAACGGTTTTTAGATCGATAAAACCGAAAACCGAATTCGAATTCGGTTTTCGAATTTTAAAAATTTTGATTTCGGTTACCGAAAACCGAATTCAAAAAAATAATATTATTTTTTTCGGTTTTTCGGTTCGGTTTTCTGTTTTTCGGTTCGGTTTTCGGGATTTTTTGTTAGTTTTTTCGGTTTTTATGTTCGGTTTTTCGGTTTTTTTGTTCGGTTTTCAGTTTTTTTTTAAGTTTTTCGGATTTTTGTTAGTTTTCGGTTTTTTCGGTTTTAACCGAACCGAATTCGAATTCGGTTTTCGGTTTGAATTCGGTGTTCGGTTCGGTTTTGCCCAAAAAAATTTCAAAACCGAACAACCCGAACCGAATAAACCGAGGAAACCGAAAACCGAACCGATGAACACCCCCTACTTGCCCCTCTACCACTATATATGTCCGCCCCTGTATGTTATAATCACAAAAACCTTTGTGTGAACATATTATAGGCATGGGAAACTTAAAACCACACAAAATTTCGTATAGCATGATTATTTCCATTGCCATTTGACTCATTTCCATCCATAAAAAAGGAAGCAAAAGTTAATATTGGATATGTAAACTTTTTCACAGATCAAAAGATCATTAAAGTGTTGTAAAAAGGTATTTAATTTAACTTTAAATATAGACTTTCGAAAATTATATTCTAACAAAGTCTCAGCTCAAAATTTTAGAATTAGTGAATTCCGTTTATTGGTTAACTTTTTGAGTTAACTATTAATTAGTTGGTAGAATAAAATAAAGAAATCACATGCACCCGTTAAAGCTAGGGTGGGTGTGGTCAAGGCTTTTTGTATAGTACAACATAAATGGTTGTTTCTTTCTCCGGCATTACAATTTGGAATACTCAAATTTATTCTTAAAGTCATTAGAATCTAATCAATATATGATTTACTTTTAACAAGGCATAATCATGTAAAAGTGCCAATACCAGCTTTATTTAAATCACTATATTGTTTAATTAACATCTACTATATATATGTTGATAAAGGTGAAGATGACCATGTGCACAGATAGATAATAAAATTGTTTGATCTTTGTTTATGTTTTCATAAATCATCATTTAGGGTTTTTTTTTTTTTAAACCTTACTATTAGGATCTACCATTTTGTACGATTTATTGGAATATATGAACAGGGTAATACATTCAAATGATCAAATATATTTTATGTGAATTGTGTTTGAAAATCAGTTTCCAAAACCAATATTTCGACTCTACAAATTATCCCGAGTTGACGAAATTCATCCTGGGATAGCTCAAGAAATATTCAAAGTGTCTGGCAATCGAATATTTGAATCAGAGCGTTTGTGTGTGTCTTTTCTATGTTTCAAATATGCAGATAATGATGATTTAACCAAAAAAATTGGCAATTATGGGACATAATTGTTCATAACCATAACTGGGTTCAATGTATATAGTCACTATTTCCGGGTCCACTAAATCTAGTCAAATTCGTTGTTGTTTCGGAGCGTTGTCCCTAGACCCCCCCCCCCCCCCCCCCCCCCCCCGGGGCGCGATCCTCTTGTGCCCGGTATTTAGTAACTTAACATGTTATAAACTCCGCATCGTCTAACTCGTGACCACTAATCCACCAATGTACTGAAATATACGACACAAATTGATGATTAGGCTTTTGATGGCTAACATTTTCATTTTCGAAGTCAGTTTGGTTAATCCATTTGGGTTTTTCTAGATCAGTCACTTGTTCTATCAGTTTCTTCGATGGTAATTTGAACACACGAAGAGTATAGTTGATTAGTCATACATCGTTAACAAAAAAGAACAAGAAAAAAAAAGCTTTGATTTATGGATAATTTTTTAATAATTGTTTTCTTCCCAATACTTGTAAATGTTTGTCTCGTTTACTTAAAAAGCTCCTCACGTTATGTGCACATTTGCGTATTGACCTTCCTCTTTGATCAAATGTCAATAAAAGTTAAGTTATTCGTTTGGATAGTTTGAAGGCTCGGTTCAGGTACGTTTACATGATGATGTCTTTTCTTAAAAGTAAATGATATTGGCGATTAGATTCTATGATTTAAAATGAGTTTTATAGTGTAATAAAAGAACTAAAATTGAGTATTTTAAAAGCAAACGCCGGAAAAAGAAACAACCATTAGGTGGTGTAGTACATAAAAGGTGTTTGACCACAACCACACTAGCTATAGCTAGCATCCACTATCAACGGCCATTAGGTAACTAGCTACCAAGTAGCAAGAGATATCTTTTTTATTTAAAGAATATAAATATAGGAAAACGTCATAAGAATCGTTATTTTAGGAACTTATTTCCAATGCAAATAGTTAAAGTAGAGAACCATTATTTCTCATGACTTGAGTTGGGCTTAAAGGGCGATGAGTTTGATTCGACTATCTAAAACTTTGGTTCATGTGTCTTCTATTCTATTAATTAAAGAAATAGTAAGAGTTAAAATTAGAGAAAATTACAAAAACCGTCCTTATGGTTTGACCTGAATGCAAATTCAATCCTTTAATTAATTTAATTACATAGATGGTCCTTTCTTTTGAAACTTGTTACGTAAATAGTCCTTTACACTAACGATTGTTAAATCTCCGTTAAAAAGGACCACGTGTGTAGTTTTTTTTATTCTTTTAAATTTTATAATTTTTGAGTAGATATAAATGATAAAATTTAAAATATGTATATATACATTATTAGGTGCACAACATCATTTTCAGCTTTCACATTTCTCTTAGCAAATTCATTGTCAAATTGTTCCTCTTCCACATTTGTCTTTCACCACTCAAGGACTCTCCATTACCCATTCATCTTATCTCGTAATGACTTTAGTGGCCACCATCTCTTCTCTTTTGTATCATTTTCAATGACCCTAGCTTTAAAGTAAGATGACGTTGAAAAGTGAGAACTAATTAAGTTAAAAATGTATATTTAGGTAGGAAAAGATGGTGGTGGAATATAAATTTGATGTTATAGATAGGGGTGTTAACGAACCGAGCACTTAACGAGCTACTCGAGTTTGAACTCGTTTATCTCAAATTTGAGCATAATACTATTCGAGCCCGAGTCGAGTTCGAACATAAAAAGACTGCTCGATTAGTTTCATGAGCCGAGCTTCAAAACAATAAATTCGACTCGGCTCGTTAGGATGAGATGAGCACACTATAAATATTAACATCAAAAATCTAATTACATATTATTATTAGTGTTTGATGATAGCAAATTAAACTTACACATTTTAAGTTTAATTAAGTGTAAATGTCTTTTTACAAACTTTATTTCAAGTTTCATAAGTAGTTACTATACTTTTTAATGAGCTTGTTTAAGCTAATAAACGATTTTATCGAGCTTGAGCTTTTAAACAAACATTTTGAGCTTAAATAACTTTTTTTTTTTTTTTTTTTTTTTTTTTTTTTTGTAAATTGTCATAAACTTAAACGTGTAGAGCTCGAGCTCAAACACTAAATTATTATCCGAGCCCGAACTCGAATATGGTTTTAAAAAGTTAATCGAGTTCGAGTCGAACTCGAACGTACTTATTTTTTAAACGAGTCGAGTCTAGCATCAGCATATTCAAATTGACTCGGTTCGTCAACAGTCCTAGTTATAGAGGAGAATATGATCAAATTTGATAATGAATAAAATGAGTGAAATGAAAATAATGTTATGTGCACCATATAATGTATCTATACATATGCTAGATTTTATTATTATATTTTACTCAAAAAAATTTAAAGAATTAATTTTTTTACATGCATGGTCCTTTTTAACGGATATTTAACAATCGTTAGTGTAAAGGACTATTTACGTAACAAGTTTCAAAAGAAAGGACTATCTATGTAAATAAATTAATTAAAGGACTGAATGTGCAATTAAGGTCAAACCATAAGAACGATTTTTGTAATTTTCTCTTAAAATTACTTTATGTAAAATATTAAAAGACATAATTATTATGTGGGAAGTATGATCATTTTAATCATACTATTCAATATTGTTTCTTCTCTTTAACAATTTTTTTTTTTTAGTTTTAGGCGAGACAACTTAAATGAAATGTAGTAAGTAGGGCGCAAATGAATTAAAGGGTTTATCCCAATTATGTACATGGGCCGAGATCCCTCTCTTTCAATTTATAAATAGTGGCTTAATCATATATTGTAACTCACGGAAAATTCATTTGTTATCATGATATCAGAGTTACACTTCTAAAGAAATTGATCAAAGAATAGCTGCCATATGATCATTAGCTAAATGCCGATGGACGGGAAAGATTCCGATGTACCTAATTGGGTTAACCCTTTAATACTATCGCCTAATAGTTAAATTATATATATACAATATTTATGAAGTCATTATCTAACAAGTTGACAAAAATAACTTCACTAAAAAAAAAATGTTACTTACTTAACATTTGCTTGAGACAAAGTTGTTGATCAAACATTTATAATCAATAGTGTATGTATGATAGATTTGTCTCAAATTTTATATTTACCAACCTGCTTGGCTTTTTTTTTTGTTACCCTTTCAATTTAATTGTTCAGGTTTTCATTTTGAAATGTTACAATATAATTGTCCACTATTGATTTCTAGAGTAAGGTTCAAATGAGTACACCAATTTTGAGTGAGAATGAGGGAACCAACAGATTTCTGCCATGTGTCACTTTATTCTCTCTCCTCCACACTTTATTCTCTCTCCTCCACATTTTTAAAAATTAAATATCTCACAAACGGTAAGTCGAAAAATCATGAAAATTGCACCATAAAATTCAGCGTTTTCTCATCTTCGATTTGCCATACCTCAAGACATACTTTTGACAACTTTTTTTTTTTCTCATTTTTTGATGGGTTTCACAAATTAGTAACACATGTGTTAGTGATTAGTTGTACATTTAATTTGTGATTAAGGTTAGGGTTTAGGATTAGGTTTAGGGTTTAGTAGGGTTTATGGTTTAGGGTTTATAAGGGTTTAGGATTTAGAAGGGGTTCAAGGTTTAGGGTTTAGAAAGATTTAGGGTTTAGCGTTTTGTAAAGCGTTTAGGGTTTAGGGTTTGTGGTTTATGGGTTAGGGTTTAGGGTTTAGGGTTTAGGGTTTGAGGTTTGGGGTTTCTCCCCGAAACCCCAAACCTCAAACCCTAAACCCTAACCCCTAAATCACAAACCCTAAACTCTAAACGCAACACTTTAACACATGTGTTAGTAAATGTGAAACCCACGAAAAAATTGAAAAAAAAAAAAAACTTTTCGAAAGTATGTCTTGAGGGACGGCAAATCTAAGAGGAGAAAACGACGAATTTAATGGTGCAATTTTCATAATTTTTCGATTTGTCGTTTGTGAGATAATTGATGTTGGGGGTAAATGGGTTTTGTACATGTGGAACATTTTCTTTGTACACATGGCTTGATATCATTGGTTCCCTCATTCTCACACAAATTCCTATTCTCATTTGAACCATACCCTTGATTTCTATCAAATTAAAGTGTTTTAGTAAGTACTAGCTTTGTACCCGCGCGTTGCAGCGGTACCCTATAAGTTGAATACAGTGTAGTTTCATAGCGATAAACAAAATTTTCAAGACCGAAAGTTGAAGAAGGACGTGAATAATTAATATTCATGTTAAGTAGCTTCTGCATTGACATCGGTGCTAACATGAACATAATTGTTGAGATCCTTGTTAGAGTCAATTGTCGTGTGATGGTAAGTATCAAAATACTTTATTTAATTGTAGTTGGCACTCTTTGATTCTCCATCCTATTTATACACGTATTGACGCTAAAATTGGGAAAAGTTGATGTATGATTGACGGCTTTTGCTTAAAACTTATACATGAATTAATGCAGATTTTTAGCAATGGCTAAAATTAGAATAGGCTTTCTTGGAATGAATGATACATAATTTCTACAGAAAAAATTGTGCTCATCAGTTACAAGTTGCTAGAAATTTTTAGCATGTGCTAAAGGTCATAAACGGTATGTAAGATTGAAAAGCTATATGAGATACAAACGTTTTACGTAAATTGTATTTATGTTTCTAGTTGGATACTTGTTTGGTGGGATGTAAACATTTGATATGAATATGTTTGATCTGGGTTGTACCGGCTATATTTTAGTGTTGCTAGTATCGTAGTATTGTAAGTAGAGGTGATAATTTTATCCCATTAATGATTTATAAGTCAACTTGGGTCTTATTTATAAGGTGATAGATGTGTTGGGTTTCTATCTTATTTTTTTTAGACGGGTCTAACGGGTAAATTCTTTTTTTAACACCTCATTTTATTTTTTTTATTTTTCACTCGAATAATTTTTTTTTGGGAAACCTGATGGGTCGACCCAACTTGAGACCCATTTGACCCAAACCCGTTTAGACTCATCCTCCTGAATGACTCATATAGACATGAACCCGTTTAGACTCAAACTCATCTAAACCCGTGACCCGACCCGATCCATTTACCACTTATAATTGTAAGTAATGGGTAGAAGACATGAGTTTCATCTAGTTTAAATTTTTCAATGAAGATTTAGATATGTATTTGGGTTAAATAATCGTGTCGTGGGATTTTTTAATATATAAGGATTGCCTATTTTAATGGGTGAGTAACATATGTAGCAATTTTTCTTTAGTGCCATTGGATAGTTTAATTGACAATGTATGTTACATAATATTAGTCATTTATTTTTATTGATATTATCTCCTATGTCACTACATGTAATTAGTATTGATGATATTGACGGATTGGAATATTAGGAACGTATGATTTGAATGTTACACATTACATATTAATATTCATTTAATTTATGTTGTAGGTTACATATTAGTATTCATTTAATTTGTGTTGTAGGTTACATATTATTAATGTTGAAGGAGGGTAAAATAGTAAAATGTGTTGTCCCCTTTTTTAAGATTTAAGACTTTTGGTTCATTTGTTTTATAAAGTAGTATAGATGTATGAAATTTTTATTGGTTGACACAATAATTACTATACTTTTCTAAAAGTATGTGCATTACACGATTATAGCGGGATCGGAGAGGTAACAAGTATGACTTTAAAATTCAACTTTTAGAAAATTTCGTTCAACCGTCACCACAATGAGAAATAGTGAAGATACTCAATATGCAATAAAAGAAAACAATCGAACCATTACAAAAATTATAAAATATCAATATATCTCATCCAAGGTAAAGAAATTCTTCAACAATTCATATCTCCATCGATATTAGGTATAACGATTGATATTTTTTTGTTTTTTTTGTTTTTAACCTAGTTATGGTAATATATATTAATATTGATTATTAATAATAATAGCAGTAAAAGTATAAAAGTAAAAATAAATTAAAATAGAAAAGCAATAGTTTGATGTGAATTATCACGAGATGAATTAAAAAAGCTTAACATGATCTTACTTGTAGTGGATAAATCAAGTATAAGAAAGTAGAGTGGCTAAACAACAATCTTAAAACACACTGTTGTAAGAAAGTAAAAATCTCTTACGGCCTTACCCAGTCTGAAATACTTACATAATTTCTCGAACTAAAGCGCACATTATTTTCATGATTGATGTATGCGTTTTCAGGTATCGCTATCGATCAGTTTATTTGGCGTGCTTTTTATACTTGGATCAGGTTTACAGGAGGTACAGAAGTGAGTTAAGAAATGCATTTGAGTATTTGAGTAAGTATTGGTCGTAATCTATTGATAGACTTCTTTCTCACTTTAACAAGTTTTGTTCGATGCAAATATTCTTTTTTAGAATCTTGAAACAAGCAACATGAACTTTTGAAAGACTGCTGGAGTTAGTCAATCATGTTGATTTTAGGCATTATTTCATTAGAATCCTAAGGAAATTTCCCAGCTTAATGCAAATTATTTGCAATGAACTTATATGCATCATCTAGTGTCTTAAGGACTTGAGACTAAAAGCGAACAGTGGGTAGAAGCCTCCCAATTTCCTCAAGAATAACAATTGCATCATACATGTGAAGCTAACAGTTCTCTTTACACAAATCAAGCATCTTTTCTTGGGATCGGATTTAGACCAAATCTCGGAGTTTACTAAATCCAAAGTAAGTATAGTCAGTAAGATCTCTCTACAACACATTATCGCATTCTGATGGACTGCTTACCAGAACCACGATTATGGTGAATACTAAGAATGTGGTAGTAATTCGAGTATCTAATCTACCTTATTAAGAAAGAAAGGATGATACCAGCTATCAAACCTGTACCCAACAACCAACCAAATTGAAGCTGTTGACCATCTGAATTGGCAAAGCTTTTCTTAAATCCTCCTCCAGTTCCTCTGGCTGAAGCAGTTACTGGTGTTGACGTAGATGCTGATATAGATGGAGCTGGAGCAGGACTGGCCTCTGGTACATTACAGTCTCCATATGTCATCTTTGGCTGTACAATAATAGAAATACAGATTGGTTAAATCATATTGTCATATGTATTCTATCTTTATTGTTTGATTCACTGAATGTCACTAACAATATTACTACATTGATGTTAATGAAAATGTAGAAAATAGAAGATGGTATCAAGTAGTGTTCCATACCCTGCATGAGTCAATGGTGTCACAACCGCAAACTAGCTGTCCATTAGCCAGATCTACAGCTGCAGGTGCACCTCCACCGTCACTCCTCTGAAAAAAAATTCGAAGTCACATGTTAATTTAGTTTCTTTTGTATTTAATGAAAATCACAAGTCAATTCATGGTATGCTTAGACTGAAGGTAAGTTTAGGATACCTTGTAAAAGTCAACAGCAATGAAATTAGGCCATCGATTACGAGCAACGTCATGGCAAGTGTTCATCATACTGATTAATGGGCCTGAATTCTGCTTGCAAGCTTCAATGAAGTCTGGGGTGTCTGGGAAATGGTTCAACAAAACCAGCGATCTTGATGTAGAGTTCATTGGTGCTGACTCAGCACGGTTGGGGCAGGAACCATTTTTCATCCCATCAGATCCATCTGTGATTTTCACAGTCCAATATTAGAAAGCATATAACCACCCTATTGAAAAAATTAGACAATAGTAGAGATTACAACTCACATTGATTTTCTACCACGTATCTCCATACATACGCAATACCTTCAGAAGCCTCTTTAGATGATTTAGAAGTAAATACTACCAACCGTTGATTCTCCTGAATCATGGAGTCAAGAGTGGGCCAATTACTACCGTTACTTGGCATTCGAGACACTGGAAACCAAAACTTGCTCAGGCCAGCAGCTTTAAAGATCTTCGTTAGACCACTTTGAGAGGTAACGTAATCTTCAATGATTATGGTGATGATTTCTGTAGGATTTCCTTCTAGAAAAGCTTCAACCTCTTTCAGAACATTTATAGCAGGTTGCTGATGAAATTTAAATAACAATTTCAGATCTCACAGCTCTGTTACATCAGCTCAAATAATAATATCAAACAGCCCTTTCTTTAGGTAATGAGGAAGGGTATATAAACAATACATCATAGATATACACAATGAGATTGATAGCAGGTAGTCACTTATGAGGTTCCAGACATAATGAAATCCCATTGTTTGACCTTTGAGTTGGGTCATGAGGAGTAAACTTCATGAGTGTACTTAGTAATGAACAGTTCATATATGGATAATATTGTGTGGTTAACGGTGCTCCGGTTACCAGATTATATATAAAAGTCACAAATCAAGTATCCAGCTCTCAGATTCTGAAATGGCTTAAAAGAACAAAACTGGCATAGAACAAACTGTAATTTAACAGCCCAAACAATACTTACAAAAGCTGTGTAGTTGAAGCACTTCCCATGAAGGGAGTGACATAACCAAATATCATTCTCAAAATCATACATGTCAAGCATCAAACCTCTCACACCATTCTGCAGAAACAGTAGGAAATAATCCTTTTAATTTACTTTAACAACAGAAGACACTAAGAATTAGATAATTAATGCATATACAGAAATACAACAGGTGAAGTTTTCTAAGGGCATTTATATAAAGATAAAACGATTAGCGTCAAAGGAGTAGATGAAAATCTGAGCCTTCTGCATGTGATAGTTGGCATTTTTACAGATTCAATGTAGACAGAAGAATCTATGTGCATCGGCTTAAACGTCATTCGATCACACGTCCACTCTCCACAAGGATCAGGATAGTGTATTTGCCGGGGTATATCTCCTTTACCCGCAAGGATGGATAGTGATGTAATTGATACATATTTTAAGTCCCTCAGCAAGTGTAATTACATGAAACTTTCAAAAAGTTTTTGTTTGAATATTTCTCCTTTCAGAAGGTAGACTACTGATGAGACAATAAGTCTATGCAACTTTACTTAAATCAATCTTTGTGACCAACAAAACTTTGCTGAATCCAGCACCTGACGAGCCCACATGTCAATAATGAAAAGAGGGCTAACAAGTTCCATAAGCATGAAGAATGTGTTTAATAAGATTACAAGGGTTCTCCAACTTCCTCATTTGTCTTATCCTCAGTATCTGGATTCGATCATACTTAGCACATTTGCGGTTAAAATAGATAAGTTGACTGGTGGACAAGGCTAGAAAAGTAGGTTTAGAAGGTCTTCAGTTTGCATCATATAGGTGCTATCAATTTCTTAAGGGACAGCAATTAGTGAAAGGGGATAAATTTAATCTCATAAGCATGGAGGAGATAATGTTACTATTCAAGGACGCATGGACTAGTTGGGTTATATGGGTTAGATACCATGGTAATTCAACAAAAATAAGTTGAACGCATTTTGCAGGCTTGCAAGTCTTATAATTAATTAAAGAGTTTAAGAAACACACCATAGGTAAGCAGTAAGAACTTATATTATAATAGTTAATATAGCAAAACAATATAGGCAGATGCCTTTGACCAGATAACTTCTCATTGATCCTACTATTTTCACCATCGTGAGGTTATGGATTCAAGTTTCAAAGGGTGTCTATATGTCATATATGAAATGGTAACAGTTTTCAGTCGATGTTAAGTCTACAAATAAGTGATGCAGGGAATGAATGGTCCACACATTACCGGCCAATTTTATAGTGTTCTCCATGCCTTACAAGCCAAAACTTATATCCTCCATCGTAGTCCAATCTGGTGGTTAACTACACATACTTCTAAAGTCAATCACATCTGAATGATGTCAAGGCCTTCCTAATTCTTATATTTTCTCCCTTGTAAAAAGATATTCTGGAGACAAAGATTTCTGTAGTCAAAACCTCTACAATGTTGACTGGAAAAGAGTTACAGATGTTATGAGATCAACCCTATTCTCAATTCTAAAATTGACATGTATTTATTTCAGAATTGACTGCCACATTTTCTAGTTTTACTCGACGCTGCAAAATGAGGTACACAGTTATGCCAGCTTCTAAGTACCCCAATGTTACTGTGTTTGACATATAAACGCTGTAACTTAGTTATAGGACATTAATCTGCTTGCTGAGAGCACTGAGCAGTAATCAATTTTGCATAATAAATAAGAAATTAACTAAACAACATCAATTTTAATCTGTAGCTAGAAATTCGAACGCGCACGCACACATGTCTCATAGAGAGAGATATGGAAAGCATACATTGAGCTGAGCAGTAATGGAATCCTGCTGGTTCATTGGAGCAAGAAGAACAGAACCTGTATCTGATTTATGTCCCATTCTAGCGTACGCATTATGAGTCATTAGCCACGAGTACCGATTAAACGGCAATCCTCTAACCTAAAAAACGAAGATTAATCACAATTCACATACATAAGCATCTACAAACACCTATATACCGTCAGTTTCACACATACAAATCTGTAAACACCTATATACGTTCATTTTCAAACACAATCATAATCATAAACTATATACAATATACAATATAATCATAATAAACACATAAAACACTACAACTATACTTTCATTTTCACACATAAACAATAAAAATATATCATATGTACCTTACGGACAGGATTATGAGGCTGAACGCGAATACAAAACGGAGGAACGCTGACGTTTCCGGTACAGGTTCCGCATTGTGATCCAGAATCACAGCTCTTATCGTTAACGCAAATCTGTTGTTCCTGTTACGTTAAAATTAACAATAATTAAATTAATAGGCAATAAACAGATTTCCGAACTATAAAAAAACTTCAAACAAACTTAATTCGAAATTTGACCTTGAGCGATGAAGAACAGGTGAACTGAAACGTTGCGATGATAAGAATTGCGAAGAACATATTTGACGTGAATTTGATCCGCTGTAAAAATTTCGAGTTCGTGTTTCAGTTCGTAGTTGATGAAAACGCAGATAAACGAAACAAACAGTGACAGAGTGAGATAAAGATGCTTACCTCCATTAATGATTTTGGTAGAGAAAGTGAAGGAGAGTACTGTAGAGAGATTTGTATATCGTGTATGTATATAATGTATGTATCTGTGTAATGAATTTGTTTGAAGGTCGGTTCACGCAGGAAAGTATGTGCGAGAGGCACGCATCAGTCACGCGCCACAACAAATAGGCAAACTCTTCTTCATTCGCCTCTTTTCGGTTTTAACTTCGGAAAATTATTACTCACTGTTTATATCTTTACTAAAATGGAAAATGCATTGACTAAAAAATTAAATTAAAGATTAAATAAAATAACTTAGATAAATCGCGATTATACCCATCTAAAAAAAAGAGAATGAAATACTATCGATAGGTTTTAAAAGCAAATATAACTTTGGTAAATCGTGATACTCGTCACCAGGGCGGCGTGTAAATAAATTCCAGAGACCCCGTGCGATATTAAAAAGTAGACCATAATAGACAAAGTTTATTCACATAAGTATACACACCGGCGGTAGCCGGTTGTGGGCAATGTGGCGGCTGCCCACACAAAGATTTTTATAACTTCCGTTATATATATAATAAGTGAAAAACATAATATGGCTGCCTGCTTATATTAGTGGCTAGGTACTTTGCCATGTGAATGGATGGTCTGTAGTTCAAGCCTTTCTTTGTAGTTTTTTATTTTTATTCTATTTCCCCTTCCTTTATACTATAGTACTATCTTTCATCTTTCAAAGTAGAACTATCTTGCATTAGTATTTAACTTGTTGAACTATCTTGCATTAGTATTTAACTTGTTACTATTACAAGAACAGTTGTTCAACTCTATTTCACATGGTGATAGTTTTCCTTTATTTTGTTCCTATAATTTTAAGTGACTAAATTATAAATATCAGTGTACAAATAAACGAGTTATCTATACTCATATATAACACATTTCTCCCGTTTTTTAAGAGGGAAAATACAAAAATCCCCCTAATCCACTACTAATATCTTCAAAAATGCCCCTACATTAATCTATTACATGTATGCATTTATTGTTCCTTTACTCTTTTACAAATGGTCAAACAATGTGTCAGTTACAAAAGTTTTGACGGAGCTATATTGGATCAAGGGTGTGTCATGGGCCACCCATTAATTTCTACCGTTACCTATAATATGGTGTGAGAATTGGTTGATCTATAAAAACTTTGCTACACTTTTACAGTTTTACTACATAACTGGCCCGCCCATTCATCTATTATTTTTATTTGGCCCAACTTTTAGTTTAATTCAAGATACATCTGATAGAGTTTCCGAATGAGTTTTAATTTGAAAGTATTTTTCTATATTAGATGAATTTATTTGTTGATATTCAAACTTCGGTATCCGTTCTTTATCAAACTTGGACATATATGATATATCATCTGTATAGATTCCTACATATTAGTTTATATATTTACATGTATTTGTATTCTATTTAGAAATATCATTTTAACTACATTTTATTTTTTGGAAAAAGATTGAATTATTCACCTCACTTAGGGTGTGTTTGTTTCAATAATATTAAAACATCAAAAGAATTGAAATTTAGGAATGTGAATTGCTTGACTGAAGTATTTTGGCGAATTGTAATTTAAAATATGGCTATTTGAGTCAAACACTTTTATGGTAGGCAAATAAGATTACAATTCTATTAAATTTTTTAAATTTCTAGCGAATCAAAAGCAGTCTAAGAGTTTTGCTTTGCTCTTTATCATTTTCAAAGTGATTAAATTTTATTTTGAATTTTAACTTCTTCCTTATAATTGTAACTAGAAATAGGGATTTAGCTTTTCTTGAAAGAATATTAATTTGTTACCCAATTGTAATATCATTTGCCCACCCATAAATCAAATCCGGGCTACGTAACAAAACTAACAAATCATTAAACATATATCAACTCTACATCTATCAGTAACAAAATTTACAAATCGTTAAATATATATCAAAGAAATGATATCTACATGTCTTCATATGACAATCTTCAACTAATGTATCATATGATGATCTTCAAATGACTCAGAAGGTGTGTTTCCACGTGTTTCAATTCTAGCAACAAACTTGCAAGTTTTCACCAACAACTATACATGTGTCCCTATCTAATCTTCAATACCTCGTGTGAGTAGAAAGTTTGGTCAATGACAAGTCAACATGGATTTGTTAGATACATTCTATTATCATTACGATAAAATTGATAAGTATAATGTTTGCAATTACAACTGCACTCATTTTCTATACATAGTATTACCAAGTTTAATATAAAAGAAATTATTGCTAGACATGCTATTAAACAAAAACTCCTTAATAATTCAAATCTACGTATACGAAAACTCTTTCTTATACTATTTCTTTTATTTTTGACATATAATGGATTTATTTACACCAAATACGAATGTCGCCTCTATGGACACTAGTTAACAAGACGATTTTAGCAATAAATATGAGAGCGCGGACAGATTCATGGTTTTCTGAATTTCTATTGCGAGTCGGTGACGGAAAAGAAGAATCGGTCGACGAGAGCATTATTCGCATACCCGATGACATGGTTATCCCTTACACCAAAAAAGACAAATCGAAAGATGCTTTGATTGAATCTTTCATTCTTTTCAAAACGGAGGATCTTCGGGCTATATAACTTCTAGGGCGATATTATCAACGAAGAATGAAAGTGTTGACATGATTAACGAGAAGTTGATTGACAGATTTTAAGGAGAATCGGGAGCTACTACAGCTTTGATGAAACGCCCGATTTTTTTTTATTTATATATATCATAAAACATAGGTAATATGGTCCCATTATTTATTTGTGAGTGTATTGTATCAATCAAAAACATTTCAACTTAATACAAAAACTTAACCAAGAACGGCAGAAATCAGGCGGGTACCCGCCGGGTAGAGACTCAAGTCTCCATAGCCAAATTTCGCTGTAACAAATTGTACTAGAGCTACCCGTTTAGGGGTGGCTCACCCGTCGGATAGGAGTGACCGGGTAAGGGTACCCGCCGGGTAGAACCCTTACCCGCCGGGTACTAAGGATTCACAGCAGACCTGCAGTCTGCTCCAAATTATGCACACAATTTCTAAAACACGATTTGCACACAATTTCTAAAACATGAACTTTGAAACATCATAACTTTTGACTCGGACATAGTTTGACCTTCAAATTTTGCAGGCACCTTTAAAGTACCAAAATGAAAGTTTCCTTTTTGACACTTTTTCGAACTTCATAAAAACGGCACTTTTGGACTTATAACCAAATTTAGACCATTTTGGTCACTTTTTGATGACAACCAAAATTTCAAACCACAAGGGTTGAGGTCTAAACCTTTTGACTGTATTTCAAACATATCATAATGAAGTTAAAGGAACCAACAAGGTAACTCTAACTTCTACCTAACACGACTTAGCTCATGGGTGCATTTAATGACCCGATTGGACACTTTTTGACCCGTTAGCCAATAAAGACTAATTTGACCCATTCACTAGCCAACTATAATCAATAATTGACCAATGAAAGTACTTGACTACGTGTCATCACCAAAACTCCAATGAAAACGCAATTTGACCATTCCCTACTTTCAACATTCAACAAATACAAATTTGACACTAACACTTGTTATATATCTTCCAAACCACAATATATCTATTCTACAACCGTTGTTGACTTTCAAAGTCAACTATTACCAAAAGTACAAGTTTACATGGCGCACCATGCTTCACTTTAAAACTTGTTTAAAAGGGCGAATTATACAAGCCATATACACAACGATAATCAAAAGAGAGAAAAAGCTTGCTACTCACACAAATGCAAGCTATATCCACGCTACTCTTTCTTAACCGCTTTTCCGCCCCTTTTGCTCACTACCACCTACACATAAAACACTTAAATCATAAGCATTATGCTTAGTGAGCTCGTGAGCAATTAATCAAGTAATTCACTGAAACAAATATCAAGTAAAGGTAAATTACTCTAACCACACAATCTTAATCAAATAACTATTGAGCATTAAGTAGAGGTCAAATCTCTATGCGGATCCGCGGTCAATATCACTTAGTACCAAATCACGTCGAAATGGATACTAAGTCAACAACACTCTATGCTAACAAAGTTAGTGTGACACCCGGTCAAAAATGACCCAAATTACCGTCCAAATTTAAACTTTATTTACAAAGTATTAAATAACCCGAAACGATTATTTAATACACGTACACAAATCTGGTAGAACGCAAATACCCAAAATAGAATTTAGTGAAAAACATTTTTAAACAAAGTATTATTATTCAGAATAATAATTACGTACTCCAAAAATTATTTAAATACATTTTAGATAAAGAAAACTATCCGTGTATTTCGAGTTAAACTAAGATATAATTTTTATATCTCATTGGAAGTATTTTTATAAAATATTTCAATTGAAAACATATACGAAATAATATTTAGAGAAATATCATTTTAAAACATTATACTACATAACGATCGGGTACGCGAACACGGGGCGAAAATACTCACCTACCTCAATTATTGGAGGCCGGATTATATTCACCCGACCCCCAAAAATTCACACACACAAATCACAAACTCAATCTCTATCTCATCTCTCGGCTCTCTTTCTCTTTTGATCTTCATCAACAACAACAACAATCAACAACAACATCATCAAAATCATCATCTTCTTCATCTTCTGTGATTATCATCATCATCATCGGATCATCATCATCATCCTCTCGAGCCCATTTTTAATTTGGTAAGAATCACTTCCGATTTCCTTAAGTTTTCGTGTTTATATAACTTGTTTTAGCATGTACTAGTGTTATATTATCGAATATGTCCAAGAATCACACCCCAAAACCCATTTTTTATGCTGGAACTTCGAACAGACTCAAAACCAGTGAAATCCACGCGATCGCGTGGTTTTCACCTCAAAATCTGACGCAATCGCGTCATTTTCACGCAATCGCGTGAGATTTACCATGATCGCGTGAACTTCCTTTTTCACGCAATCGCGTGAGATTTACCGTGATCGCGTGAACTTCCTTTTTCACGCAATCGCGTGAGATTCACTATGATCGCGTGAAGTGCCAATCAGCACGCGTTCCGTTTACGTTTTGCTTCATAACTTCTTCGTTACACATCCGTTTTCGACGATTCTTTTTGCGTTGGATTTGTCTTTCAAAAACGAACACATTGGAACATAATTAAACAAAACAAACACAATTATATTTTTGAAATGTAATTTCTATTCGTCACCAACGGGCTATACGTTTTAATGAAACTTCAAACATAATACGAGACGAATACTTTGGACATAATTAACCAAACGAACAATCGTATGAACAAACTACTAAATGTCTAATTTCAAATATACAACCTTGCGTGTTTAGGGCATTAGGAGATTACTGTTGGCATACGCACGCACTTTAGGATTGCTGGCTCTACAGGTGAGTCTCATAGCCCCTTTTTACTGTTTTACTGTTTTGGGGGAGATGCATTACTTGTTTTACTCGAACACATTTACTTACTTACTTGATTACAAACTGATTTACTGGTATATCGATTGCATGAGGTTACTTAATCCAATGAAGTCCCTTTAATCATAGTCGTCAGTTATGGTCTTAAGCGCGAGTACTAGTAAATGGATCCATTAGGACTGACAATCCTCACCCAGGGTAGCACGCACTACCCCGAACATTCAGTATAAATGGGTGTTTCTTACTCGTTACATATGAATGTTTGGATTAGCATTCACGAGGGCAAAAACACTGATTGTTAAGCTTCGACTATGGTGCTCATGGCAATGTATACGGAAACTATTGCGACTGTGCAATATTTACTCAATGATTTTACAAGCTAATGTGTTCAAACTGTTACTTACTATAAACCTGTGAGATTCACCAACCTTTTGGTTGACCTGTTTTAGTAATGCATTCTCAGGTACACAGCAACAGTAGGGTTGATCAGTACAGATGGCCCAGCAGGATATGCTTTAGTAGCTCGAGTCGCATGCAATTACACATATGAAGATTTTACTTGCATTATCTTTTGTATAATGATTATGTACTTAAAATCTAACAAAACAAGTTGCGAACTCATCAATGATGTATTACTTTTGAAAACTTATGTATTAATGTAACATCTACTACAACGTCTCATTTAGAGTCGTTTGCTTGTACTTTAGGTTTGATTATTGATTAGTCACGCCCCAAAACAGTCGCTTCCGCAAAGCATTAAATTGGGGGTGTGACAGATTGGTATCAGAGCCTAAGGTTATAGCGAACTAGGTTGCATTTAGTGGGCCTAGACTATGACCGTTAGGCAGTATTCCTCATTAGATATAACTGGTTCAGGGATTTCGTCATACAAGTTTAATTTAACATAGCCTGATCAACTATGTACAATTAAATGAAGATGATGTAAGATTTGAAAGGGGTTATGTTGAACAGGAATGCACTAGTTGACTCTGACCACGAGAGAACCGTGACTTGTACTTGTTCTGTGATAGACACAACTAGGTGGATAATAAGTATATATAGGTTACACCTATATGATTAGGCTTATTAAGATCCTCCGATATTTAGTAACACACACACTGTACGAACTCATTTTAGAATAGGCCTATGGTAAGTTGATCGAATCAGGAAAATAGTACCGGGATGTGCCCTGACAGAGAGGGTCATCTCTTCGAAATAGACTTACCCTAGGTATAGAATAAGAAATTCGACACCTTATTCCACACAAACTGGTCAGCAGAGGACCATCCTTCACTCACCCATCAGTTTAAACATTCGAATCCAGTATTTCTCTAAGTACAAATCTTTTCCTACCTCCTTATCACATTCCGCATAACTGCTGATACATGATCGGATGTAATATCCCTTTCACTTTTGTAAACTTTAATCCTCGTAATCATTTGAACTCGCATGTTAAATGATTACAATATTCTCTATTCTACTCTGTTGATTGTCATTTGTGTTGTAATATATTACTGTTATATATGCAACTACGATGATCATATTCTTATACGAAACTCTGACATGTCCCTTATATTCTTTGAAGGAACATGCCTCCACGACGCCAAAAGTTCACTCAAGCTCAGGTTGATCGACTGGTTGCTGACGCAGTACTTGCCGAGCGACAACGATCTGAAAGTGCTGAAACAACACCAAATGCCCCTGTAGTGAAACCCTGCACCTATAAAGACTTCCTTAACTGCAATCCTTTGAGCTTCAAAGGCACAGAAGGTGCCATTGGGTTGTTACGATGGATGGAGAAGACAGAGGCAGTCTTTCGCATCTGCAGTTGCCCTGAGAACTGTAAGGTCAAGTTCTCCACCTACACTTTCATGGATGATGCTCTGACATGGTGGAACACTTATGCTGACTCCATAGGCCAAGACATTGCTCTGGAAACTCCTTGGGATGAACTGAAGAAAATGCTCAAGGATGAGTATTGTCCCAGGGATGAAATTCAACAGCTTGAGGCGGAATTCTGGAATCTCTCCACTCAAGGGAACGACATTGCCAGCTACACCTCTCGATTCAATCAGTTGGCACACCTTTGCCCATCAATGGTTGATACAGAATCCAAGCGAATTGAGCGCTATGTCTGGGGACTTCCTCCACAAATTCAAGGGATGGTTACTTCATCCAACTCTCCTACATTTCATGGTAATGTGCGCATGGCACATAAGCTGATGACACAGATCGTTCGCCAAGGAACGTCTGTTGTCAAGAGTACTATAAACCACACTAGTGATAACAAGAGGAAAACTGATGGAAGCTCTGGAAGTCAGAGCCAAGCTAACAAGAAACCTGCAACTGTTCAGGCCAACACTTCTGAAACTGATGACAAGAAAGAGTATAAGGGAAGAAACCCCTATTGCTCTAAGTGCAAGCTTCATCATGATGGTCTATGTCCTTGCACCAAATGCAAGCGATTTGGACATCTGACCAAGGACTGTAAAGAAACCACCACTGGTACCGACACCTCTACACCCAAAACCTGCTATGAGTGCAATGGTACCGGGCATTTTAAGAGAGATTGCCCAAAACTGAAGGGCAAAAACAACAACGCTGCTAAGGGCAGGTTCTATGTACTTAATGCTGAAGGTAAACACAAGAACCCTAGACTTATTGACTTACTCAACACGGGTACGCTCACTCCCGGATAACCAAAACCGCATCTGTACTACTTACTTGAATATGTTCTATTACTGTTTAGTACTTTATGTGTTTCCTAAGATTCTAAGTACAAATAGAATAAGGAAATTGGCGAACTATTTCAGGTAGACAGTATGAAACCGATGGAATCGGTAATACATACAAGTATGATTAGGCTATTATGGGATATTGGCATATATACATACATAGGCCTAGACTACATACTACTCACTAGGCTATTATATACTGGATGTATAGGAATAGGCCTTTACTTAATGATACATTTGAGACCGTCTACACCACTACCACAAACAAACATACTTATTTCAACGTCCTTTGATAAGAAGATCGGGACTCTATTTTAAATTACTATTGTCTACAAAATTTTATGTCTACAACGTACACCTTCTTACTGTTAGGTGAACCCTAGGAAAACCATTTTCAACAATTTCAACATGGTTTTACCCCGAACTTTTCTTAAATTTTATTTTTGAATAGATTTTGTTAAACAAGATTTCAAAACTTTGTTACTGACAAGAATTTCAACCAAACTGTTTATTGACTAAAGTTTTCGACAAACTTCAAAGTTTTTCAATCGACTTTCACTGTCAAAATTTTCTGACAAATGTACTTTTAACAAACATGTTGTAAAATTTCTTATGAAAAGTTTTAAAGAAATTTTCAAAACTTCAAAACCGTTCAAACTTGCTTACTGTATACAACTTGATACAAAACTTCAAACCTTGAATGGTCAACAAAATTACACAGTACACAATGACTTCCTTGCTGTTATAGGAACAAAACTTACCAGAATCTGAATAGGGATGCGATTATGGTAACTCGCTAGCAACCTATCTGCTTTCATACTACTTACTTGATAAACTTTACTTGCTACTTGATACTTGTTAGGTTTTCCCTAGATTCTAAGTACACTAAAGAGTTAGGGGAAAATAACAATTTAGATCTATAGTCTCCATATATGAAACTAGTTTTAGCACAAAGGTATAGGAATCACATATCCTACGCTGTAGTATACCGGAAAACATACCGGTTGACTGTTATATACTGGGTAACGTCCCGAGTAAAACAAAATTTTTGGGTGACGACTCACATAAAACCGTATTTTGGGTAACATCCCACATAAACCTGAAATGTGCTAAACCACTTCGTTTCTGTATGAGACTGATAGAGTCTAAGGTGGGCTACTAGTACAAAATGTAGCTGTACTCAAGCAATTGGCTAAACGACAAACTTTGTCCTACCGACAAAACAATCAAGGATTCACTGAATTACTTTAGGCTACTAGTACACATGGTAGCAACTCTCTAATGATCGACTGGACTGATCATGTATGCATAATAGTAAACACATCTCGAAACTTCAATTCGAATTCCTTAGTTGCCGGAAGGGCACTAGTTCAACAAGGGGAGATAGACAACTCTAGATAGGTGTTGTCAGACTTACATAGATAACACGCGAACTATAACTTGAATACAACGATAAAAACTACGAACAAATTTCGGGACGAAATTCTCCTAACAAGGGGAGAATGTGACACCCGGTCAAAAATGACCCAAATTACCGTCCAAATTTAAACTTTATTTACAAAGTATTAAATAACCCGAAACCATTATTTAATAATCACACGTACACAAATCTGGTAGAACGCAAATACCCAAAATAGAATTTAGTGAAAAACATTTTTAAACAAAGTATTATTATTGAGAATAATAATTACGTACTCCAAAAATTATTTAAATACATTTTAGATAAAGAAAACTATCCGTGTATTTCGAGTTAAACTAAGATATAATTTTTATATCTCATTGGAAGTATTTTTATAAAATATTTCAATTGAAAACATATACGAAATAATATTTAGAGAAATATCATTTTAAAACATTATACTACATAACGATCTGGTACGCGAACACGGGGCGAAAATACTCACCTACCTCAATTATTGGAGGCCGGATTATATTCACCCGACCCCCAAAAATTCACACACACAAATCACAAACTCAATCTCTATCTCATCTCTCGGCTCTCTTTCTCTTTTGATCTTCATCAACAACAACAACAATCAACAACAACATCATCAAAATCATCATCTTCTTCATCTTCTGTGATTATCATCATCATCATCGGATCATCATCATCATCCTCTCGAGCCCATTTTTAATTTGGTAAGAATCACTTCCGATTTCCTTAAGTTTTCGTGTTTATATAACTTGTTTTAGCATGTACTAGTGTTATATTATCGAATATGTCCAAGAATCACACCCCAAAACCCATTTTTTATGCTGGAACTTCGAACAGACTCAAAACCAGTGAAATCCACGCGATCGCGTGGTTTTCACCTCAAAATCTGACACAATCGCGTCATTTTCACGCAATCGCGTGAGATTTACCATGATCGCGTGAACTTCCTTTTTCACGCAATCGCGTGAGATTTACCATGATCGCGTGAACTTCCTTTTTCACGCAATCGCGTGAGATTCACTATGATCGCGTGAAGTGCCAATCAGCACGCGTTCCGTTTACGTTTTGCTTCATAACTTCTTCGTTACACATCCGTTTTCGACGATTCTTTTTGCGTTGGATTTGTCTTTCAAAAACGAACACATTGGAACATAATTAAACAAAACAAACACAATTATATTTTTGAAATGTAATTTCTATTCGTCACCAACGGGCTGTACGTTTTAATGAAACTTCAAACATAATACGAGACGAATACTTTGGACATAATTAACCAAACGAACAATCGTATGAACAAACTACTAAATGTCTAATTTCAAATATACAACCTTGCGTGTTTAGGGCATTAGGAGATTACTGTTGGCATACGCACGCACTTTAGGATTGCTGGCTCTACAGGTGAGTCTCATAGCCCCTTTTTACTGTTTTACTGTTTTGGGGGAGATGCATTACTTGTTTTACTCGAACACATGTACTTACTTACTTGATTACAAACTGATTTACTGGTATATCGATTGCATGAGGTTACTTAATCCAATGAAGTCCCTTTAATCATAGTCGTCAGTTATGGTCTTAAGCGCGAGTACTAGTAAATGGATCCATTAGGACTGACAATCCTCACCCAGGGTAGCACGCACTACCCCGAACATTCAGTATAAATGGGTGTTTCTTACTCGTTACATATGAATGTTTGGATTAGCATTCACGAGGGCAAAAACACTGATTGTTAAGCTTCGACTATGGTGCTCATGGCAATGTATACGGAAACTATTGCGACTGTGCAATATTTACTCAATGATTTTACAAGCTAATGTGTTCAAACTGTTACTTACTATAAACCTGTGAGATTCACCAACCTTTTGGTTGACCTGTTTTAGTAATGCATTCTCAGGTACACAGCAACAGTAGGGTTGATCAGTACAGATGGCCCAGCAGGATATGCTTTAGTAGCTCGAGTCGCATGCAATTACACATATGAAGATTTTACTTGCATTATCTTTTGTATAATGATTATGTACTTAAAATCTAACAAAACAAGTTGCGAACTCATCAATGATGTATTACTTTTGAAAACTTATGTATTAATGTAACATCTACTACAACGTCTCATTTAGAGTCGTTTGCTTGTACTTTAGGTTTGATTATTGATTAGTCACGCCCCAAAACAGTCGCTTCCGCAAAGCATTAAATTGGGGGTGTGACAGTTAGCAACCTCTACAAAAATACTCATGCCACATAATCCACAAGTATCGCTAATTAATCAACAATAATTAACGATAATCAATAACAACAAGGTACTACTTGATCATGTGAACCTCTTGCTCGTAAGCAATCCGGAACACATAACCATTACCCAATTAACCCCCACAACACTCACCTTGACGTTTAGATGAAGACTACAACAATTGATCACAATTTGTTCCAAGCCTTTAATCACCTAAACACATAACATATAATACACAACAAGTATTTAGAACTTGCTAGATATCAATATTAACTAGAAACCACAATCATACTCCCCCACTTTGGGTTTGACTTAGTTTGACCTCAATCAAACTAATACACCAAATTTCCTCTATAATCATAATCATCATTAACCTTTGATTACTTGGATTTTTAGTTAATTCATGTTTGAATAACATATTAACACTCTAATAACATCACTAGAATCATTCTAGGTCAATTAAGCTCAACCTAGATGAATTTAGTAAAACTTATAAATTTACTCAATAACACAACTAATGATTTCAACATCATTTAGTTGTATTATGATCATCCACAAACATCAAAACACTAATTAACCCTAATACAACCAATTCCTAGGGTTAATTTCGGATTAAACCCATCAATTTATCAAAACCCACTAAAACCCAATTAGTTAGGTTCAAATTTGGTGAAGAACACTTACAAAGGATTGAAAAAGATGAAAGAGATAATCAATTGGATGATTACAAGCTTGAATTAGAGATTAAGATGATGATTTGGAGATGAAACAAGGTTCCTGCGATTTTCCTCTTAGTTTCTTGAGTTCTCTGGAAGTTTAATACGTATGAGCTAGAATAAAAGATAGGGAAGTATTAATAATATTCCCCTTTTATTTTCATTGTCTGGAACCGGGAAACCGTTTACGATTTCTATTGTTTTATTGGACTTATCACCGAAATAAATTAAACGACTTTTATTTATACAACGAAATAATACCTCAAGAATTGGGGTGTTACATTTGATGAAGCAGTGGATGATAAGAATGGTTTATATCCACCAAAACTATTGAACTCACTAAACGTTAGTGGTTTGCCCCCACATTACCTCCGACTGAAGATTGGAAGCTCCATTATACTATTACGGAATATCGATCTATCAGATGAATTTTGTAATAGCCTAAGACTGATATGCAAAAATTTTCAACCGATTGCCATTGATGCGGAGATAGCTGGTCAGTACACTGGGAAAAAAGTATTTTTGCCAAGGATACCTATGTGCCCATCTGAAGAGGATATGTTCCCGTCCAAATTGAGGAGAAAGCGGTTTCCCATTAGACTTAGTTTTGCAATGACAATCAATAAAGCTCAAGGTCAAACTATTCCAAACGTTGGTCTGTATCTTCCGGAATCAGTATACTCGCATGGGCAACTATACGTGGCACTCTCTAGAGGGATATCACGCTCTACTACGAAGGTGTTGGTCGAGCCTGTAAAAAAAGTTAAACAACCTGGAGTCCACACAGTAAATGTGGTTTATCAAGAAATTTTATGGGATGTATAAAGTATATTTGTAAGTGATGTAAATTCCTTTATAAAAGAACTTATTTTTCAGTATATTTTGAATTACATCGACAGTATCATAATTTCCGGTGGTAATATCTGTAGACCACCACTAAATTTTACGTATAATGTTGCCACAGCAACGCGCGGGGTACACTACTAGTACCTTATACATAGAAAATTAGAATAGTTTACATGGCTAAATATGAACATTCGGTATGTTTTTTGTGTTGAAAATCATTTCAAACCAATTTCTTTTTCGTTTTTGTTGTGTTTATGCTAACATAAGTTTAGGTTGGTTTAGTTTAACGTATTGCTTGAAGAAAAGAAAAACTTAATTACGAACCGAAAACTATATATGATGAACATTCTACAATTTGCCCTCGTTAACAAAACTTTTAGGTACCGCCCCTGAGTATACATCAACGTCATAAAAATTGATATACAGAAGTAATTATTGTGAACCACAATATGGTATCAACAACTTAATTTGAAAAACTTATTTCGACAGTTGTTACATTGACAAGATTAGTTAACAATGATTAGTATGCAATCAACCCACTTTAGAAAATAACTCTATTCACTAGATCACATATGACATATCGGCACAATACGAGAAACTCTTGAGAAAATTTAACTCAAAATAAACTTCATTTGCATTGATATCAGAATGTTTACTATTCTTGAACATCTTCATGATGAGATATAACACGATTAAAGGAACTTCTATTATCAAAGTAGTGTAACCATGATAAGACCATAATGGATTTTGTGTTACGGGCATATTTACTGATTTATGTTTATATATAATAAATTGTAAGGCATGATTTTTTTTTTACCTTTTTGTACAGCCACTTACTTTCTTCAAACATCAAACGTATAATAATATCAGTGTACGTAGAAATCGAAAGCCTCTAAAAATTGGTGACCATGTACGCTGACACATACAACACTTGCTAATCTCCATCATTGCACATCACTCTGATAATGAAATACTACCAATAGGGTGATTGGTCTAAATGAGTATCTAATATACCCATCACGAGGCATACACCAATAGGTTTTAAAAGCAATATAACTTAGGTGAATCGTGTAACATACCTTTAGAAGATCGGTTCTACGATTAATATGAAATGTGTCATGTAACACAATTATAAAAAAGAAATACTACGTATCAAGTCAACATCTGAACACATAATTTTCGTTTGATATTACATGTCCTCCAACGACAAGCTAGTGAGCTACCATAGTATTAGTGTAGTTTGACCACATTACTATATTCTTGAAGTATTAAAGAAGGTTTTTGTTATCTTTTACACAATGTGTCAAGAAAACATGTTATAACAAAGAAAGAATAATTAGTGAAAAATGAAATCATTTCTCAATTACTCAGAATTGGCTCATGTCACATGTCATATGCCGTATAGTTTTGTAAAACTAATGAAACGTCCCCATTTTTTATTTTTTATTTTTAAATATTTCTATTCATATCCTTCAATTTGTATTTATATCACATTGATACTCGTGGTTAAACCTACGGTTGAACTAGATTCTCAAATTTACACTTTTCCCAATTTTGATTACTACCCGCCGGCTAACACATTACCCGCCCGGGTATAACACGAAACGGCCGGGTACCCGCCGGGTAAGGCGAGATACCCGCCAAGGTAACAAGCAAAACACGACCTCGTTTGTTGTCCAAAAGCACAGACCCAAGCCTTAGTTACCCGGTTACACAATACCAGCCGGATAACACTCTACCCGCCGGGTAGGAGTGTTACCCACCGGGTAACAAGGTTTCTCAGCAGACCCTGCAGAATCCAACTCTGCACTTACCCAAATTTTATACGAAATTCAAGACCGCGTAATTTTTCACTCGATATGAGTTAGGTCACGAAACTTTGCGTACACCTTCCAAGTATAAAAAAAATAAAAGTTTCTCTCTTTCACATTTTTCAACTTTCTCAAAATTCACGAGTTTGGACTTGTGACTAAAAATGACCAATTTGGGGAAATTTTCTTGACGACCCAAATTGCAAACCAGGTACAATTTGGTCCCAACTTTTTGCCCACATTACCAACGACAGAAACGAAGTTTAAAACAATCAACACCTAGTCCATACCCTGTATCCAACTCATTTTAACACAATGATCCAACAACCGACCCATATGGACCCTCTTGACCCATTTAACAAGAAACACTCTTAACAACCGTAACCATTATATTAGTATGTCCAACGGGTACTATGAAAAGTTACAAATTGTCATTTCGCAAAATACATAATCAAACTAATTTTGGTCCTCGACGCCTCATGAGACAATTGGGTTCCTTTCACTAGTTAGTTTATAAAACATATTACACTTTCAACTATTAAAGTACGACCATACATAAATGATCATTTACACAAAAGGGGCTTTCCAACCGTATCTCGAGCATGATTTATAACCAAAAAGGGATTCTTACTTACTATAGCAATAGTAAGCACCACCGCTATTCTTTCTTAGGCTCTTTGCCCAAATTCCCCCTCGATCCGCTACTAGTACCTATCATCACAACAACAATAGGGAAGGGTAAGCACACGGCTTAATAAGTAATGGATGTATAAACTCAAATAAACAACATTTATAAAAATGACAATATTAACTTATAAAGTCCCACTCAAGTGACTTTATCAACATCTCATTGAGTGAGATGATCATACACAAATGATCGTTCCACTCTCAATTAAGGATCCTTAGAATCTAACTTCTCATTCTTACTCATAGGAAAATCGCTAAATATCATCATTACTAAGATGATGCTTTCTCCATACTCATTCTCATATTGAATCACTAGGATTCATTCAAGTCATATACACACTCAAGTGTCCGACTATCACAAGCCAATCCCCGAAATCCCTCCCTTCCCATTACTTACCTTATGAAGGTGTCGATTAGGTAGGCACAAGCACATTCTTAGTCGAAATTAGGAATCACCTAAACACACCATAACAACATATCATCAATCACTACTCAAAGTGCCTTTTTTTTAATATTAACTATTTCCTCACTTCTCATGGTTCTTAAGTATGTAACTAGCTAGTCTAACCTCATACTAGCAACAACAATACATTTACACCTCATTATTACCATCATATATTTCTTCAAATGTTGATAGCAAACAAAACTCAAGAATTAACACAAACTAATACGTAAGAACTTCAAATGAGTTCATTTCCACACTAATCATCACTACTTCTTAAATCTCAAAAATCATCATTTTACATCAAAAACCCAAAATTGGAGATTATCTAAAGCTCACCAATTCACGAAATTGAAGTTAGTAGTGTATAGAGCTTACCTTTGCGATGAAGAATATGTAAAAATCTAGCAAAATCTCCAAGGATCGGTGCTCTAATTTGACGATTTATCCTTCTTGTTCTTGCTATCTACCTCGTTCTCTCACTCTGCTCTCTCACGTTCCAGGCAACAATAAAATAACAGCCCATGCCTCTATTATTTGAGTTAGGTGTGTGTGTGTGTCTCTGTATACCAGTTTAAACTATTGACACAATACACCTCTCGAGTCTCGGTACCACTTTTTTTTTTTTGAACGGCGAAATATTATTGAAAAAGAAAAAGGGAAAATTACAAGGAAATCAAAGAAGGACTTTGCATCCAAAGATCCCTAGAAAACTTCCTATTACAACGACTAGACATCCATATAAAAGATTTCATGACAATTTCATCAAACAAAAGCGATCGCCTAGGAATACAGGAGCCAAAGAGGATTTGATTTCTGAAGTTCCATATATGCCACCACATCACATAAAACGCACCTTCTAACAACATCTTTAGCTTTGAAGAAATCTGAATCGACTTGAACCAATTGAGCCACTCTTCGAACGAATTCACGTGAACTAAATCTATACCCCACCAACGGCAAAATAAAGACAGCAACCCTTTTGCTAAATCACATCTAAAGAAAGAATGATATGAATCTTCGATCTCTTCGAGACAAGTTGGACATTCCAAAGAATCCAAAACCACTCCTCGACGGAATAAGTTACTCCTAGACGGAAGACGATCGAGACGAACACGCCAAGCAAAAATATTAATCTTAATAGGGATATATTTAATCCATCTTGTTGGATTTTCATCTCTAGGCAGCACAACCTCATCGATCATTTTACGAGCCTCTTTAACAGTAAAACTTCCTTCACCATTGACATCCCAAAACCATCTATCCATCGTCGAAGATAACACAAACATATCAGTTAAAGACCTCATCTCCATCAATTGAATCATCTCCACTCCATCTCTAGGGAGCCTTCTATACGTATTATCTCTTCCATTAGAACTTAATTTATCCGCAACTGAGATATACTTACAGTTTTCTAGAGCAAACATCCTTGGAAATTTATCTTTCAACAATGAATCCCCGAGCCATAAATCATTCCAAAATTCTGTACGCTTTCCGTCTCCTACTTTTTTCCTGCAATGAGAAATAAGATCAATGCCCCTAAATTTAAGAGCATTTATTTCTCTAACAATCTCGTTCCATATAGAACCTGCCACATAAGGAGAAGAAGTAACTATGCTCGAACCATGCATAGCTGATATAACCTTGAACCACATAGAATCATCTTGAGACATAAAACGCCACATCCATTTGAACAAAAGGGCTCTATTTAAAGCGAAGAAACTTGAAACTCCCAATCCACCATTTTCTTTAGAAGCTAAGACTTTATTCCATGAAATCCAATTTATCTTTTGCTTATCTTCAATGCCATTAAAAAATCTTCTCCGAATGGATTCTAACTCCTTTAAGACCCCATTAGAAACCTTATAAATTGCCATATTATAAATCGGAGTAGATCCAAGGACAGCTTTTAACAATGTTAGTCTGCCTCCAACTGATAGAGTTTTAAGCTTCCATTTTGAAAGACGAATATTAAGCTTTCTCAACATGTCTTCCCCAGCAGCCTTTTTAGCAGCTAACCCACCAACCAAAACTCCCAGGTAACGAAAAGGAGTCTTCAAAACCGAGCACCCAATCAATTGAGCTGCTTCTTGCACCTGACTTTGATCAATTCCGATACCCATTAAATGACTTTTGTTGATATTAATTCTTAAACCTGAAGCAAGATAAAAAACATGAAGAATATGCACAATATTATGAATATTAGACATATTCCATTCTCCTATAAACATCGCATCATCCGCGTAAAAAAGATGAGATAAACTCAACTCATTAGACATCTTTAAACCCTTGAATTTTCCTGCGTCAACCGTACGTAAAAAAGACAAGTGAAGCGTTTCCATAACAAGAATGAATAAGAACGGTGATAAAGGATCTCCTTGCTTCAACCCACATTCAAAATTGAACTCGGACGTCGGGCTTCCGTTAATAAGTAAAGAAGCCTTAGCCGAAGATAAACAACCTTTGACCCAAGTTCTCCACTTGTTACCAAACCCAAATGCATTTAGCACATCATCTAAGAAGTCCCATCGAATAGAATCATAGGCTTTTGCAAAATCAACTTTAAAAAACATGGCTTGCTTTTTTTTTTTTCTTTTACACCACGCTAAAGTTTCATTAACGATGAATGGACCATCTAGAATTTGCCTATTCTTTACAAATGCCGATTGAACATCTGAAATTAACTCCGATATAACATATGCTAGACGATTAGCTAAGATTTTGGAGACAACTTTATACACACTACCGATCAATGTAATTGGTCTATAATCAGAAACAAATTTCGCATCACTAACCTTCGGGAGTAAGGCAATGAAGGATGAATTACATCCACCAGGAAATTTACCATGATAAAAGAAGTATTCAACATCTTCACAGAAATCATCACCTATAAATCTCCAATAACGACGAAAAAATTCAAAAGTAAATCCATCGGGACCCGGAGATTTATTTGTACCACAATCCCACACTGCCGTACGAATTTCATCCCTAGTGACTTGAGATTCCAACACTTGAATCTGATCCAAGGTTAACCGTTTAGGAAACTGAAAAGCTAACTTGCATCGATTACGTGTACTGTTCCGAAATCTAGATGCAAAATGCATTTTAAATTCATCTTTAACTATTTTCGGATCAACCACCCAATCACCATCTATAAAAACACCCCGGATTGACATATTAGCTCTTTTCTTATTAATAATACCATGAAAAAATTTTGAATTCTCGTCACCTTCAATCGACCATTTTATTTTTGATTTTTGAACATTGTCTAAAGCTTCATGAGATTTAATCTCGTTAAGCTTATGCAACAATTCCAACCTAGTCTTGACAACAACATCTGAACTATCCCCTTGATCAATCTGCTTTTCATAGCACTTAGATGCTTTTTCAAACGAACAATCTCCACAGCCGAGTCACTTTTTTGAGAATTAATCCACTTTTTAATTTGTTTCTTTAATTTAAGTTAAAGGCTCGTTTATTAAATTTAAATTCCTAACTCAATAGGAAAAATAAATACTCAATAATAAATAAGTAATATTTATAAACCAACTCTTATAAATATTAAAATCGTAAACTTACAAAATTTGGGGTGTTACAAGTAACATTATGTAAATCGCTTTAATATATCTCTTGTTGCAAGTAGTATATGCCATAACTAAAATCGAGCTCTAAATAACGGACAAACTCGTGTTACCTGAAAATTGCTCAACATATAGACCATCACAAAGCACAATTTAAAAGGAAAGAGAGCATTGAACAACGGGTGACGTGGTGTTATATGGAGTATGAATTTTCTAAGTCAAAGAGCAAAATGAGAGCAGCATGAAAGATGCTAGCGAGCAAATTGTGGTAGGATTTCTTTCTATGGTTGTTTCAAGATCGTTTATCAACAATGTTACAAAGACCACTAAACTGTCAAATATTTGCTCTGTAGTGCAACGGATTAGTAGCATGAAAATGCAACATCAAAGAATAGAAAGACTCGGAATTTTTCTATTTTTGTTCTGGGTTAATAATTGTTTAATCCTCAAAGTTTAATTTTTTTTTTCGTTTTAACCACTCAAGTTTTTTTCTCACGATTTAACCCTTTAAGTTTGCATTGACTTATTGGTTTAACCCTTCAAATGGTTAAACTATTAAAATTTTGAAAGTTAGATGATTAAACTAGAAAAAGTTAAAAGGGCAAATTCATTATAATTGATAAACTTTAGGTATTAAACCATCAATTTTCCAAAGTAAAAGAATCTTGGAGGATTAAACCACTAAAATTTTGAAACTTGAAGGACTAAATCATTAGAAAAAAACTTGAGTGGTTAAAACGAAAAAAAAAAAAAGTGAAACTTTGAGGATTAAACCCTTATTAACTCTTATGTTTTCCTAGAGAACTGAAATTGTTTTATTTCTCTAAAAAACAATGAAAATTTAGAAAATACATTTAAATGTGAGTGATGAAGTTTTCTTTTTCCGATAAATAATAGATATGGTAATAAGAACCATCCGAAAATAATTACTCAGTTAAACTTAAAGTTTCCTTTATTATAAAAAATTATAACTAATACGTCACAAATAAAAGTAATATGTTTTAGTAAATTAAATCCAAATCTTCAGGTATTAATTACAATTTTGATTAAATAAGGAAACTTTAGCTTCAATAAATGTACAATTTGTTTCTGAGAGCTATTATCAATTTCCAAAAGGGAAATAAGAATTCTTTCACATAAAAGCTTTTAGAAAACTCGGATTTGAACACGTTTTCTAATTTTATTGTTTTTTAAGTGAAGTTTTCTAAAAAAATAAAGGAGTTTTCCATAACTAAACATGCTCACTACAGTTGAAGAGTTAATAACAGCAACATGGTTTCATTAAGGTCACTTGTAAAGATAATTACAACCACTTTTTAACTATTTGTACCTCATACAAGGGATCTGTACATTGCTACCCTTGTCATACAAAGGTACCTATGAACAAAAAGAACTTCAGACCTTTTTTTTATCCGGAATGCAATGATAAATAATGAAAATACACACCCTACTAATGCTTACAGCCACATTAGCTAAAAGAACATGTGGTAGTAAGATTACCCTTCTATATAAAAAAGACAGGCACACCTTTAGCTCTTCGCCAGTCGCTACCAGCTACCATGAACCCACCGGCCCATAGCTTGGATTCCAATAACCACGACACGTACTACAACAAACCACATGGCAAATCTTCGTCAAACCAATAAGTGTTGAAGCCCGGTTAGGTGGGTTCGAACGCCTTTAGGCTCTCCATGACCAGATGCCTAGTAAAACCACATAGTATCCTACAAACCAGCAGCCACCAGAAACTTCTTTTTACTCACTGGGTCCTCATGCATCGCTACAACCTCTTTTACCTTTTCAAACAGATCCTCAAGCTTATTCACACCAAATTTTTGCCAATCCAACGGTCTTTTGTACCGCTGCTGATAAATAGCCTCAAACCAACCTAGGAAAATCCTACAAGAATAACTCACTAGAATCTCCTGCAATTCATACCTAAATTGGTTAAGAATATCATTGTTCTTATCATTTGGCTCTTCAACAACAACTCTGTCCTCTTCAGAGAACTCATCTGAAGATGCTTCCCGAATGCCCTTTCCTTTCCTATCATGCTTTATGATGGCCGCACGTGAAGATTTTCTTAGTGATACAACTTTATTCTGGCCCTGGCCTTCAACAGAAATCACATCATTCATTTTTTTCAAAAGATTAACTAGTTTTAAACTTCCATACTCTGAAACATAAAGGGGTCTCCCGAAACTTTTTTGGTAATCAGAAGGAAGCCGGCCAAGAGGTAAACTCCCACCGGTAGTTTCTAAAAGCTTCACTAGTTGACCCTTTAAACCAGTCACATCTCCAGGCTGTACCCACATCACATCATTTGACTTGTTCTCAGTTAAAGAATGAGAGACCATTAAATTTCCTCTATACACAATTGCTTCTTCATCATTTTTCGCATCTGAACTTTCACTGATTCGGGATCTTGGATCCGGAACAAACCCTTCTCCACGAACCACACTAGACCAGTCCCAAACATAACTACCAGCATTACTCAAAGCGGATGAAACACCGACCCCAGAAGGTATCACAAGTATCACAGTGTACCCCCTTTGACCAAGTACATGAAGTGCGTGAGAAAAGTCAACATCACCCGAAATCAACATAATTGAAGACGGTGGAAGATTATCAAGAGCAAAGAGAAACATATCAACTAAAATTGCTTTATCAGCAGCATCTTTTCTTCCATTTGGAACATCTATGAGCCTGACACCTGTCCTCTGGCAGCCTTCTCTTAGTCTACGAGGAAAGCCATTAAAATCTCCATATGCAGAAAACATATTTACTACTCCATTAATTACCGGGTGGACACGTAATGCCATTCTGATATTGCCAGCCACGTCTTCTGGACGTACGTCACTGGGAACAGGACAATTCTCCATGTCCCAGAGTATAGCAATCGGACCATCTACTATGGTACGACTTTGTTGGGGCGAGTTTAGTTTTCTCATTAGCATATAAGGTTGTTCCATGGATCCTAAATACGATACCAAAGCAGACGACTTTCCGTTAGCCATTGATAGCTCGGAAAAGCTTCAAGGTACCTGTACATTGCAAACAAAGTTTATTTCATATTTCATAGTCATATAGTACTAACTGATAATTACAGGGTTGTAAATGTTTAATGAAGTTAATGACTACATTCCTACAAATTCACTTACTAATGAGGTGAGGAAATTATTTTGCAGTATATTCGAACACGATAGCTAAGGTTTAACTTTGTAATATGCACTAATTATGGAGTATGCAAACCATATGAAGAACAGATAAATTACAAATTTAGTTTCCTTATTTGTTGAAAAACAACAAATCTGGAATTTTTACAATATACCTAGCTCACTATACTAAAATTCTTTAACAAACCATCGACAAATTACCTTAAACAACTTATTCCACAATTAATCAACTCAAGAATCAACGAAGAATTAAATCATAATCAGATAATTTGCACACCAACACATGTAAAATTTAATTGAACATTAACGAACTCTGAATGCAACAACAATCAATCAACTAATATAGTATAGTGAATAAGCCACTGCATGAACGTAACAAGGACGATCTAGTGAACAAATTTAACCATCGATTGATTATCTTCACCTAAAATCTCGATTAATATAGATAATTAAAGCCATCTCATACACAGATACAGAAATACATATAGTTGTAGATATAGATAATAATTAGTACCTGCTAATAGTAGAAAGTATCTTCGGAGTGAGGATTTGGGGATGCGATTAGTTATAGTAAAATCAGACGATGATCGACGAATTGAGTATTTTTGGAAGAAAAAAAACCATGTAGGAATTGTTACGGAAATTAGTTGATTAGATTAGAGGGGTAAGGGGCCGCCCTATTGTACCGACATAATAATAAGTGTTTTAGGAATTACAAGGATTTATGACTGGCATGGTCTGCAGTTACGTACGCGTGTGTGTGTTTATTGGACCCTAAATCAATCTAGTATTTACTAGCAGGAGTTTTAGTAATAAATTTAGAATTTGCATTTTATTAAAGATATGTAAGACCGTACCCGTTGGTTACGTCGGTTTGAAACCGACGCTCGTCAGTCCAACCGACACCGATGATATGCCTTGGTCGGTTGCTCTCGTTGGTTTCCCACATCGGATATCCGACGTACGTCGCCTATTTTTTCGTTTTTTTGTGTGTATATAATAAAGGTAAATTGGTAAATGTGGGACCCAAAAATTAAAGTGACGGGTCACTGATGGTAGGGGTCCGTTAGTTTCAGTCAGTTTTTGAAAAAACTGACATGGCTCAGTCGGTTTCAATCAGTTTTTTCAACCATTGTGTATGGTCTAATAATGTGTAAATCATAGGGGTAGAAATAATCTAACGGTTTAGATTTATTACATTTTACGTTAGATTAATTGAATGTTATTTTACGCTTAAAATGCAGCGAATTTGAACCGTTCGATCAATTAAATCTATGGTTAGGATGTGAGATGAAGCGTTGACTACCCCTCTTAGCTGCCTCTCTTAACTCCCTTTATTAAATTGTTTGAGGTGTGGGTGGTACTTTTCATTTTTTGAACAATGTTATACGCCTCTAAAATCTATATATGTTAATAGGTATCTATCTATAACCCTTATTAAACATTTACCCATTTTTGCTTTAAACTTAGCCAAGGGGATATGGGAAATCCCCAACATGCCTCTCATTTTAAATCAATAAGTTATCAACACAATACCATATATTTTTGCAGCTTTGTTTTCAATGCACCCAGGGGCGGTACTAGGGTGGGGGCAGTGGGGGCGGCCGCCCCCACCCGATTTTCGGGAAAAAATATTTTTTTAAAATTTTATAGGTTAATTTTGTAAAAAAAAAATTATGCCCACACGTAATTTTAAAATTTAAGGTTAATTTTATAAGATATTTTTATTATTTTGAATTCGCCCCCTCGTTAATTTTTTTCTGGTACCGCCACTGAATGCACCTATCTTTTTCATGGAATTATACAATAATCAAACTATCCAATATGTAAAGTATTAAGTAAATCAATTACATGATATAACACTCATAGAGACATAGTTTTCATGCAATAATAGAATAAGTTAACTATGCAATATAGAAAGTATTATGTAAAATCAATTTTACTTGTTGCTGAATCAAATTCATTCCGTACATAATAATCTATAATCTATAATCCATTATAAAGCATTTAGGCTTATTGCTTAATACCTTACAAAAGTAATATCCGAAATGACTTCCATGCCCCTCATATATTTAATGCACATTCCATAATTAATAAAGTTTCTATGTATATAAAATCAATTTTCAACCAATTTACAACACATGCACACTATATGTAATTTTAGGTATTAGAAAGGGAGATGTCGTATTGATTGATTTATCTGAATAACAAATAACTTAAACTGACAAACGTTCACCCGCTTACAACTATCCGCCGCTTTGCGCGGGTTATTTACTAGTAACACTAATACAGCTAATGCACAACTCACAATTGGAAATAATTTCACCATCAATACAAAATCACTAGATAAAAATAAAAGGAACTACCTAACACTATATAAACACATTATAAAACTAAAAGGAACTACATCAATATCAACACACCCTTAAAAATGGATTCCCAAATCAGCAAGATTGATGCTCACCTTGATGATGTAAATGTTCTTGAACTTACTAGAAGCTGCATCTATAATGAACACATCTAAGACATGCAGTGTTTTTTAAATTTTTATGGTTTTTTGTTCAAATGTTGTTTATCATATTACTTCGTATTATTATTTGTTTGATTTAAGCCGTATAATTTTAATCATTTTTTCAACGGCTATTACACTACGTTTTTTCGTGAATTTCAAATATGTTCCCACCGCATCGCGCGGCTTACTAGCTAGTATTTAATAAAGTAAATCAAGACATATCTTGAATTTAATTCAAAGATTAACCCAACATATGCGCTGACATAGACATGTTTAGCAACTTGCATTATATAATAGCTAGTGTTCACAACTTTGATTTTCTGACAATTTCAACAGGCTCATGTCAGATCGCTTATCAATCAAACTCGTCTATGTCTCCGGTGAGTATTGAGCTCGAATACTTCTTAACTTCGCCGTCTCCAAAGCCATCATCACAGGTACACTTCTAAATATCCTTATCTTTGAAGCCAAGTAAGCTTACATGTTGAAAATTGAAACTTTAAAGCAACGTGTCACAACTTTAGCCTCGTTTACAAAAACTTTGAACAAGTATAATAGTTTATAAAATAAAATGTGAGCTTGTATGTTGGTTAGTAAAGTTTGTTCGGGCTTGTAGAGATGAACAAGATTTTAATTGATTCAAATCAAGCATTAGTATTGCGGAGGTTGGTCAGTAAGATTCAACAAATAGTTGTTTGAATTCGAGTTCAAGAATTAACGAGTTAACAATCTCAAGATCAACAAGGTTACTAAAGATTCATATCATGAATAATAGTTGCAGTTGATCTTCATCTGATGTTTTCTTAATGTCATTTTTTTAAATAAAAGCATCACGTAGTCAGATAAGAGTTACAGTTAGTTGTTAAAAAAAATGAAGCACAAATGGCACATGCTAGGATAATATATGAAGTGGGTCATTGTCATTTGTTGACTAGCAACAAGTCCTACGCCTCTTAGAAGATGCCAGCGCGCGAGGTGTTAAGAAATATTGGAACAACATAGTTCATTTAACATACACGAATGTCACACATGGCCATAATTACAGGCATTTGTTAACTGCTTGTTGTTCAGCCACATCAAGTTGTACATTGTGACTTTCACTTGCTTGTGGTTCAGACAGAGGAAGTTCTATATTGTGCGTTTGTTGTTCAGACACAGGAAGTTGAACATCGCGTGCTTGTTGTTCAGGCACAGGAAGTTTTACGCCGTTTGCTTGTTGTTCAGTCACAGGAAGTTGTACATTGTGACACTCGCTTGCGGAAGTTGTAAATTTTAATTGTGACCTTCGCTTGCGAAAGTTGTATTGGGGGGAAGCTTTTTCTTCTTCTTCTTCTTCTTCTTCTTCTTGTTCTTCTCTTTTTCTTTTATTTTGTGTACATACAACTTCCATGTTCTGCTCCATGTTGGCCTTTATGGAGTGTCCATTGAGTAAAACAAATCTATCCATGCCCTGGCCTTCCATGGAAATCACATCACGCATCTTCTTCATCAGATTCACTAATTTTGAAGCTCCATAGTCTGAAACAGAAAGGGGTCTCCCAAAACTTTTCTCGTATTGTGTACAAAGACTACTAGTTAATAAACATCCACCCGAAGTTTTCAAAAGCTTCACTAGTTGACATTTTAAATGGGTCAAATCTCCAGGATGTGGGCACATCAAATCATTTTCGGTTGATGATTGAGATGCTGCTGAGATCTCTCTACACACAACTGCCACTTCTTCTTCGGGAGTTTGTATAGGTGGCACAGAGCCTAGTCCACGAGCCAGACTAAACCAGTCCCAAACATAATTCCCAGCAGTACTCAAAGCAGATGAAACAACGGGCCCAGATGGAATCACAAGAATCACTGTGTACCCACGTTGACCAAGTACATGAAGCGCCGATGAAAAATCAACATCATCCGTGATCAACATGATGGAAGACGGTGGGGGATTATCAAGAGCAAATAGAAACATATCAACTAATATTGCCATATTAACAGAACCATTTTTTCCACATGGAACGTCTATAAGCTTGACACCGGTCCTATGGCAGCCTTCTCTAAGTCTTCTATAGAAGCCACGAAAATCTCCATATGCAGAGAACATGTTAATGGCTCCATTGATAGTAGGGTGGACTCGTAAGGCCGTTCTGATATTACTAGCCACGTCTTCTGGCTGTATGTCACTAGGAACACGACAGTTCTTTATATCCCATAGTATAGTAATTGGGCCATCAGATGTCTTATGACTTTGCTCAATGGACGTTGAAGACAATATTGAACCTGATGGCTTTCCATTAGCCATCAGCAACTCAAAAATTGAAGCTTTAAAGTACACCTGTATATATATTGTGAACAAAGAATATATATTTCAAGCAAAAAGCAATCATATCAAGGGGTAATTTAAAGACTTTCCATCATTTTCATATCTTGTTTTTATCAAACATACCCAAGCACTTCTATTTAGCTATGTAGACTCAATTTGTTTTCAATTAAACTGGAGGGCAAATTATAAGAAGAACGATACGTAACCTAAGTTCATCTTGCACATTAAAAGGACTGGAAGTTCAATTTTGCTTATAAAAAGAATTGAAGATTACTACGTATTATTTATCACAAAAGGGAAAAACAAAACAATAAATTTCGTCAACTGCATCGATTTTTATCATCGTATGTTACATTTTTATCAGCAAAATTGAGCATATAGTCCTAAGTCCTTTATAATGTGCAAATGACTTATTTACCTGTATCAAGCTTTTTTTTATTCTGCGATTTGCCCTAAATAGGATTATAGTTACTCAACTACCAACATGTCTACTACAGTTACTGATTGCAATTTATGGCAATTTCCAGTTTGCCACGCAGTTCTGTGCAATATTTGAGCAAATCTAACAGCTTTTACATATGTATACCAATTGTTATATGATTTCACCAAACCATATGCATATATTTTGCATTGCAAAATGATACTTTAAATGCAATATGCATTAACGCAATAAAATCAACATAATTGATTAGATACAGATGAAGATGATCAATAAATAGTACCTGCGAAATCCATAGAGGGCTGAGGTTAACAAAGAAACCACCTGAAATTACAAATTGGATAATGATTTCTTAGGGAACTTAGTTTTGAAAATTATATTTTATTTATTCACTTTTTCGGTAGGTGAAAGGGGATGAGCAAGAGCAAATACAAGAGGTGGGCCGTAGGGTTTCTATACTTTTAATTTTTCCTTAATGGACTACCCGCTTCCTAACTTAGAAGCCCATCCACGATTTTAATTTTCTTTAAGCTTTTTTAGTTTCCTTTTGTAACATTTTCATTCACAGTATTATTATTAGAGTAATGCTAAATATGCCACCTAAAAGACCTAATTTTCTGATTGGTTGAATTTTTTCTCCCTCTTAATGTCATCCAATAAAATTTTCAAACCAACAATCACATCTTTAGGTATATATCTAGTCTTACCAAATTAGGTCTACCAATCATTTTCCTTATTATAATTATGTTCTCTCAACATAGGTTTTCTTAGATATATAAATTGTTTAAAAATAAAAAGTAAGTAACATTTGGAGTAACTGTTATATTATTATTTTTATTATAGTTTCAAAAAGTTGAGCTTGTATAAACGTTTCCATTCATAATAATTTGAATTCAAGCTTAATAATTAACAAGCTTGAGCTCTAGCTAAAAGTTGAAGAGTCTCATGCAACTAAAGATGCAAATAGTAGATAATAGCTCTTCTCTCACCATGTTTGCTGGTAAATAAATGAATGTATTCTCATGTGATGTTTTATGATTCCCAATTTTTCAATAAACAGTATCATATACTCAGATTAGAGTGGCAGTAAGCATAATACATTGATAGGTTTGGTATTAGAAAATGAAGACTGCTTCGAAGATATTACATTACAAACCTTATAGTACACGACTACATGTTATGATAATTTATGAATTGGTTCCTTTCTTTTTTCGACTAGCAACAAGTGTTACGCCTCTAAGATGTTTGCGGGCGAGGTGTACAACCATTCTATAAGTACTCATTGTTCACAGTCAAGAGGTTGTAGTCAGAGACTAAGCCATAACTTCTAACAGGTATGTTCAAAACTGAAAATCAATGGCACTTGTGTGTATAAAAAGGGGAGGTTCATAGACGATATTATTCTCATTTATTTAAGATTATTTTCATCCAGCAGGGTCGGCTGACTCTGCTCGGTTCTATGTAGCTCAGTCCCTGGTTGTAGTACATTGTGACCCTGGTCATTTAACGGTGAGCTAAGAGAAATACTTTGAGTTTTTCGTCTGCATCTTTTCCTTTTTCTTCTCTTTTGAGAAACTTCTGTTTTCGGCTCTATGATGGCCTTGGTTGAGCGTTCCTCGAGTAACCCAATCTTCTCCGAGCCCTCGCCTTCAAAAGATACAACATCGCTCATTTTCTTCAAAAGATCCATTAGTTCTGAAGTTCCATAATCTGAAACACAAAGGGGGTTCCCGAACATTTTCTCGTATTCAGAATGAAGAACGTCGCATGATAAACATCCACCCGAAGTTTTCAAAAGCTTCACTAGTTGACCTTTTAACTTGGTCAAATTCCCAGGCTGTATGCAGATCAAATCATCCGAATTCTTTTCTGTTGACGATTGAGATGCCACTGACATCTCTTTACATACAACTGCTTCTTCTTTTTCTTCTTCATTTTTAGAAAATAAAATTTGATGATTTTTTAGGGGTGGCCCAATGCCTTTTCCACGAACCAAACTAAACCAGTCCCAAACATGACTCCCCGCATTAGTCAAAGCAGATGAAATAAACTGCCCAGATGGAACCACAAGAATCACAGTGTACCCACGTTGACCAAGTACATGAAGCGCTGATGAAAAGTCAACATCACTCGAGATCAACATGATGGTACACGGTGGGGGATTATCGAGAGCAAAGAGAAACATATCAACTAATATTGCTTTATCAGCAGCATCTTTACTTCCATTTGGAACATCTATGAGCTTCACACCTGTCCTTTGACAGCCTTCTCTTACTAATTTAGAGAAGCCGTGACAATCTCCATATGCAGAGAACATCTTGATGGTTCCATTAATTAAGGGGTGGTCATGTAAGGCCGATCTGATACTACCAGCCACGTTTCCTGGATGTACATCAACGGGAATCTTACAGTTCTCCATGTCCCATAGTATGGCAATCGGACCATCTGCTGTCTTATGACTTTGTTCCATGGATTTTGATATTAATACTAAGCCTGATGTCATTTCATTAGCCATTAGTATCTTCACTAGGGATTCAAGCTAAAATCTTTGATTGTAAATTGCAAACAAATAATATTTCATTCAGCAACAAATCATAGTGTTACTTATCAACCTACCCAAACATTTCATTTGGATTATTTGTTTTGAATTATAATCGGGTGACTCAATTACAGTTCAGGTCATCTGGTATGTTCATAAAAGTTGGTGACTACAACTTTTAATTCTACAAGAGCTTTCGAAAAAATGAATATGCAGATGTCTAATATTGGATGACGTACGCACACATATCTGCAGCAAACAAATGTAACAGCTGAAGATCATAAGATCAAGGTAAAAAAAGATATACACGCATTTTTGTTACCGTAATTGAGCAAATATATCTAACACGGTAGACAAAGTTTAGGATGTGTTTAGTACTTTAGTTACCAAAAAACTTCTCTGATTTTCCAAATGAGAGGTGTTTTTTTATCTCTAAAAACTATTAGAACGTGTTCAAATGTTCTCATTTTCCAGATTATATTTAGAAAGAAAAATACTTAGAGACTATAAAAAGAGTTTTCAAAAATGCAGTTATAACTAAGAAAGTGAGCTTTCCATCTTCAATATATGAAATTCTGTAAAGAAGCATATTTGAACACGTCCTTTGTTTTTCAGGCTTTCGGTGAAATTTTTTCTGGAGAACGCATCAACTTTTCTACAACTAAACGCACCCTTAACTTCTATTAAGTCAGCAAACCATTTAGCCAAATGCCATTCGAAACACGCACTGACACAACTAATCAACATATATTCTAGTCTCTAGCAACGTTGTGTTCGATTTTTAACACAAAAGAATGTAACTTTGTGATTAAGATAGATAATTGTATTTTTTTTTAGCCAACAAGGTCTCAGAATCAAACAATCAAATATTAGAATTTAAAAAATGGAAACTAACTAATATCATAAATCAAACAATCGAAAAAACAAATCAGATCATACATCAGTGGTAACATACTAATATCTCACGAATTTCATTGATATCAACAGATGTAGGAACAGTAAAATAAAATAATAAGGAATCAAAAGGGTTTTAGGGGTTTTACAGGAGATGGCAGTGGCTGAGCTTGGAAAGCAGGGTACGGCGGTGACAGAGCCTGAAAGGCCGGCCACTACGGTAACTAAGCCTGGAGTAGTGGCGTTGGCGGCGCCCGGAGTTGGACCACGATGGGTTATGGAAGAAGGAGGGATGGAGAGGTTAGTGGAGAAAGGACTTCGAACGTTAGGGTTTAGTTTGTCAGCCAGCCTGTGCACTGCCAACTCATGGCCACAGCGCCCCTATCAGTTGAAACTAATTAACTTCCTCCTAGGATAGTCAACAACCACACCGCCAGCTAATATACAATTTATTTTTATTTATTTATTTTTATACACTAAAAAATAAAGAAATGGATCTGAGGAGCAGGGATATATGTAGGAGCAGGAAGGGCAGCCTCTCTGCCAATAGGAGTTGTCCACGTGTGTCAATGTGTCCCCATACAGGAAATTTTCAGGGACTAGTTCTGTAAATTCTCCAAAGTTATGGATCTGACCGCAAAGGCTTACAAAACTTATGATTGAAACAGAATTCCCCAAAATAAGGAAACGCAATCCGATTAGTATCTTCGATCGATACGATTTTTAAGCTAGATATTCGAATATAACTTCGAATCAACACGATTGCTTCTCAAAATCGATTTTAGGTATCCTTATATACGATCTTATATATACTGATTCTGCATATCTGCGTAACTAAAAACGATTGAGCTCGTGCAGAATGTCGTATTTAATTACACCTTCATGTGTTGTCGATTGAGTACCTGACACTGGTATAGCTGCCGTTGCAGTCGAAGAACACACTCCTATTGTGGAAGCTATCAACAGAAGTAAGTATTAGATCTATATTATTCATACGATTTTCTATATGCGTGTTATTTTCTGTAGTATATACGGTGATCGTATGATCCATAAGTGATGATACATTTACATGTTTTTCTGTACTTTGCTGTATTTTAACTTTTTCCTCAGATCTGATTTGATTATAAGATGTGGTTTTAATTGTGTTAAAATGCAGCATGTTTTTTTATAAAATGCAGCATCTATTGTACAAATTGGAATTACGATAATGTCAAGTCCTCTTAAAATTCAATAGTATATATCAAAATGAAGTAGATTATAAGATAACATAATGTTATTTTCAATGTGTATAATGCAGCCGTGTCAACCAATGCCAACAGGCTATTTTATAGCCCTTGTGGGACAAGGATATGGTATCCTGCTGTTGATGAGAGGCAAGCTGCTATGATGTATACACGATCGGTTTTTTATGATGTTCAAGAAGATTTTGTAGCCAACTATAATGATTGTCAGAGAGTGAGTGAAGAAAAGTTTGAAAATTCAGTGATTAGAAACATCAAAGATCGAGAAACTGGACGAATCGTACTTACATTCAACTTTTACCTAAAATGCAGTGTGGATAAATGGATCAAAAATCACATTATGTTTTAAAAATTGTTTTTTCATTTTTGAAGGTTGCTTATAAACCTTTAGAGATTACAGCTGAATGTACCTGCAAAAAGTTTGAGCAATACCTGATAAGAAAGAGGGAGTTGTGGAACAATCTCTAGCACCCAAAACAACTCTAGATGGAATTAGAGAGATGCAACAGATTGTGGAGGAAACTGCAAACACGTTGGTACATAATCCAAGCAAGTTTGCAAAATACAAAGAACAATTGCTTGAAATTGTTTACGAAGCTAGAGCTGAATTCCCAACAGCAATACCAATGGAAGGGTCTGCAGCTATTTGTTCGTTTCTGGGTGTGAAAAAACCAGAAAACCACAACATTAAGAATCCGGATGACATTACAACTAAAGGACGCCCAAGTGGAAAATCAAAAGCGAATGTTGCTATGGATAAAGCCAAGAAGCGGAAAAATCAATGTCAAAAGTGCAAGCAATATGGACATAATAGCAGGGGTTGTACAACCATACCTGAAGCAACGACTCCTGAAAGTACAACTGTAGGCGATGTGCAAAATAATGTGACTGAGTCTTAGTTGAGGTTTTTTGAAGATGAGTAATTGAATTTTTATATTTTTAGTCATTGCATTTATTGTCATTTTTGATGAGTTGTTGAACTTTATATAATGTGTTAGATCATTTTTTTCTTTTTTGAATGATTGAATGTTTATATCTTGTGTTACTACATTTTTTCGTACTAACACAAAGATTAGTAATTGAATTTTTATATTCTTGTGTCACTGCATTTGTCTTTCTAGATGAGTAATTGAATTCTATATTTTTTGTGTGCCTTCATCTTGTGTTACTTCATCTTTTAATATTTTTGAGTAACTGCAATTTTAGTATTTGGTTGATTCATTTTGCATTTTTATGTTTTGTGTTAGTGCATTTTATAATTTGAGTCACTGTATTTTGGTCTATTGCATTTTATTTTTATTCTACTGCATTTTAGTGCATCTTATTGCATTTAATTTCACTATACTCCATTTTATTACATATACTACATTTTAGCATATTTTTTTAAGTATTAATTGCATTTTATTCATTTTACTGCATTTTATTTCTATAAAAAACTGCATTTTATAATGTTGACTGCATTTTATAATATTGACTGCACTATTTTATTCATTTTTTTTAATGACTGCCTTTTATTTTACTGCATTTTATTACATTCTACTGCATTTTAATACATCTTATAGCATTTTTATTTCGTTCTACTGCGTTTTATTACATATACTACATTTCAATACAATCATACTGCATTTTACTGTTTTTACTGCATTTTACAAGAAAAACTGCATTTTATAGCTATTCAATTTGACTGCATATCATATTTACTTTACTACATTTCAATAGTACTGCATTTTATGTATACATTTTTTTTGGTTTTCCTTAACATGCAGTGAATATGAAATTGATCATCCAATTGAGAGTCAAGCTGCTATAATGGATAAAAAAATGCAGTGTTCTCAGAATAATGTATGTTTAATATGCAGTAAAATTAAAGTAAAATGCAGTAAAAAAGTTGTATTTTAAGATGAAGTAAAAATGAAGTAAAATGCAGTAAGTTTTACTAAAATGCAGTGTTTTTAGTAAAAGTAGTATTCTTAAAATGTCTTGTGTTAAGTTGCAGTATAAATGAAGTAAAATGCAATAAATTTACTAAAATGCAGTGTTTTTACTGTATTTTTTAATAAAACGCAATGTTTTTTTAAAAAAAAAAATGACGTGTTTTTAAGATGAAGTAAAAATCAATTAAAATGCAGTAAAGTTTACTTAAAATGCAGTGTTATAATTTTTTTGAAGAAACTAGAGTTGAATTCCAAACAGCAACACCTAGAGTCTGAAGCCATTTGTTCATCATTTGGTGTGATAAAACATTAGAACCATAGGACGCCCAAGTGGTAAATCAAAAGCAAATGTTGCAATGGACATTCTTAAGAAGAGGAAAAATGAATGTCAAAAGTGCAAGCAATATGGATATAACAGCAGGGGTTGTACAAGCATAACATAACCACCATTCCACCAATAAAAACTATTCAACCAATAAAAACTATTCAAGTCGTTTTCATTATTCTAAAGTGTGCAACTTTCAATACTACATTTAAGTACCACAAATAAAAAATATTCAATCAAAAGTAGTAGATCAGAAGTAAATTGTCTTACAATAACCACCTAAGGTAAAGCTTTTTGATGCTTTACCCTCAGATTATTGTCCAATCCGTCGTACTCTCTGACCTTTTCACGAGTGTGTTCTACAAGATCATTGTAATTAGATAGTAACATCTTCGCCAGATACTTTCTCCTCAGATCATCCAACTGTGTTTGCTGGCCATTGTCTCCAATATTCAAATATGTATTGAAATCACCTAGCCCATTACCTTTGTAGCATTCCGTTTGACACATCACAAATATACCACAATCCAGAAAGTTTTTCTCAGTTGCCCAACTTATGTTCAGTATATGTATTTCCTTGGTCATCAAGTCAAACGCGCATGGAAGTTGTTCTTTGACAGCCAAGTACTTATAAAACTTTGACCTCTGCATTGATGACATAAAATGCAGTTAGGATTTAATGAAATGCAGTGAGACTATAGTGCCGATTTTTAAAATGCAGTAACAATGAAATCCTAAATCTTCAGTATATCTTTTTCTCCTTTTTCCAAAAGAATCGGTCATTTCTTCTAAAGATTTCACTAAATCTTCTTCATAGCAATCAAGAATTTTCACATTCTCTAAACCAAATCCTCCAGTTTGTATCTCTTCATTTTCACGAGCTGTTAAAGTAATAGAATTCCAGATCCTGATGCTTGGATACATTCTAGCAGCTTCCTCATTCCAATCGTTGTAAAGTGCACATAAATCAGCTACAAGTTTACAAAATTAAGTAAACATGTTCTTTCAGAAACCTACCACAGAATGGGAACTTTAAAATATATTATAAAAAAGTTATACTTACTACAAGGATTAACAAGGGCCCATCAAAATGGTTGTTTGGTTTAAAAATCGTAGTCTTCCTCACAATTGCATCCAAAATGTAGTCACACCAGTCGTAATGAAGGATGTCTACATTGTTGCAGTCAACCAGAGGTAGAATTGATTCTTGATAGATCCATTTGGCCCACACTCGATTAGCAAAGTGTTACAAATGCAAGGAAACTAAGCTTGTACCATCTATCACCATCAATGTAATCCAACATCCAGTCATGAAGTTGATCGACAATGATTGCTTCTTTGTGTTCAACTTCAAAATGTTCTTTGAATTCCTCAATCATATCTGAACCCCCTCTTTGCGGATTGTATGCTTCAACTTTGTAATTTGTAATTGGCAAGCCAATAACATCATAAACGAGCTCCCTTGTTACTTTGATTGCTTTGCCATCCAGGAAGTTCAATCAACATGTTTATGGATCGAAGCTTTGAACAACAAAAAGACCTAATTTTAGAGGCACTATATCATAGTCAAAGCTGTCAAGCAACGACCCAAATCCTAGGTCTTTATAAGTTCCTTTTGCTTTGCAGTAGTAGACTTTAGTAATGATTTTAACCAGCGTGGTGATGGTCTAGCCTTTATCTTATCCAAAACAACCTTTTTTGCAGGTTTTTTTCTTTTATTTGTTGATCTCATCTTCTCCACTTCAACTTTTACACTTTTTAATTTGGTGGACTTTTTTGTTGTCACTTCCTTTCACTCACTTATTCACAAAGTGTACTACATGAATGATATCAGACAAAAATATTACTCAGAGGACATAAAATGCAGTAGCAAGACATAAAAATGTATTAAAACAAGTGGTAGTAAAATAATTATGTTCACAACTTTATAAAATGCAGTTGAAAATTATATTTTTCAGTATGTAATTAAAATTTTGTTTTGTATCATTTTTACATATTTTACTGTCAAACTACTACAAAGCAGGTAGCAGCACATAACATACATTAAGACAACTTCATTTTTTTTTATTTTTATTTTGATGTTTTAGTGTAGTAGAGAGTTTTAATAGACAAAGATAAAGTATTCAAGAATAATAAAATACAGCTATCCATATTCAAGATGCAGTAAAATACTTAATATTAATAAGTATTCCATTTTCAAGTATAATCTACATAATCTACTGTTATAAACACATAAAAATCATCAAAATAACAATCATCAGATGTAACATTATGCAGTTTAACCTAAACATTTTTACAGATCTAACAACATGCAGATATAAAATTAGATTTATATATAAAACAAATCAATACCTCTGGATATTGATTCCGCTTCGTCGCTACCTTCCGACGTCAAGTTAAATAGCATCATTTGGTATGTTTTGTTTTCTTCGAACATGAAACGATGATGATCGGCGACGTAATTGCTGCACGAAAGTTTTTTGATTGTTGCTGACGGTGATTTAATCGTTGTTCGACGGATGATTTTTCATTGTTTTGTGATACAGATGATCGGCGATGTTGGAGGTTTGTTCTGGTGTTTCAGAAGAGAAAGGGAGAGGGAAAAGTTAGGAGAGTAATGGAGACTGACCGATCTGACCGATTGAGACTGATGGTGCCACACATTTTTACACATTTGGTCCCTTGACTCTATTTTTTGCAGATGCATCCTTCTTGACTGATTACATCTTGACCGTTGAAATGAAATGAATGGTCCAGATCTGCGCTGCTTTTCCTGCCTCTCTTAATACGACATCTCCCCTGAACCCTTCCCAAAAAATAAATGTATTTCTTTTGGGTGTCGATAAATCTACCACAAATATGTATAAATAAGTTGTACTATACAACCTGCTAATGTACATTTGTGGTGGATTTATTAGATCGAAGGGTGGAAATATCAATTATCATTCCTTTTACCGGTCAAATATTAGATTGCAAAAAACTAATGACGTCATGCCAACAGCGTCGATCATCTGTGGCTAAACCGACTATTGACAGTGATCTTATAGTTGGTAACCTCTCAAACATACAAATTTTGTTTTGTTTCCATTTTTATTTTTGTTTAGTCAAACAAAGAAGTAGATTCATTATATATATCTAAATGTTAGTCATATAAAAGTAAAACACTCATTATATTTATCATGAGATCTTAAGTGTATATCTATTTGACTTTTGTTTTTCTCATTATATTTACTTTGACCAATTTTTCATGATATATATCAACTTATGTGCGGCGGTACCTTAGAATATATACTCTTTTAAGTCGAACTATATATAAGACCCGCGGTAAGTTGGTAACGCGGACAATTGTAAAGTGTTTTTGTTATTTATATTCATATATATTTGTTTGTCTAGTATTGTTAGTTTATGTACATTTGTTTTTTTTTTTTTTAAGAATTTAAATAAATTTAGATATGTAACATCTAATTGGGCCTCTGTATTGTATTTAATTTATTTTTTTCTTCTTGGGATTGTTTGTGGTTTTTTTTTTTATCTAAAGTTTGTGGCCCATTTATTTTACTGTTTGCTCAGACGTTTTATATTTCCCATTGTGTGAGACTTTGTAATCGTGAGTGTTCATCTTCAATCCACAAAATTTGTAGTCGTTGTATTATATGATAGTCACTCAATTATTTTGTAAATTGTATGAAAACAGATGATGAAGGCTTTTGCAAATTTGATGATGAGTTCGTTGATCTTGGGGATTTTGGGGAGTTTAAGGGTTTTGAGGAATTTAGGTTTAGGTTGGTAGGTGTTTGACAATATCTTTAAACATTTTTTCTGGTATCTGAAGGTTACATTATTTTTTTATTCGGGTTATCGTAAATAAATACGGAATATATAATATTTATAATTTATATTTATAATATATAATATAAATTAAATATGATAGGGGTTAAGTGTAAGTATCATCAAAATAATCTACATCGTTGGATCAAGATGGGAAAAACCAATAAGGGGTGGGATTGCCCCAAGCTATATATTTGTTTAATAATTATAATGAGAAGATCATCACTATATAGGAACACATACAAATCATGTGTGAATAACATCAATACGTTCCAATAAATAGATAACAAACTAATTGTAAACTCAAGAAAAATTAAAGTTGTGTATCATGCCATATGTATCTCCTTGGCTAAATTTTGACATACCACATGATACGAATCTATAGCATCTGCACTTGAGTCATGAGGTTCGTCAAATGTAGTCCACTTTTATTGGTTAAAGCCTCTCATACTCATAGGCACCTACAAAGAAACTTAGCTTAGTATAAGCTATTTGGCTATGTGTCACTGACCAAAATTTTAGGGCTCAAGTGGGCTGTGTAATGGGTAAAACAGGTTCACGTCATAAACGATGCAAACGGGATGGGTTTAACGACTACCATACAACAGAGAGAATGATACCAGTTATGCTAGATGGTATAGATCACAAAAGCCAAATTTCTCATATATGTTTGCTCAACTTCCAAAAACCTCTAACATGGACCCAAAGATCTGTCTCAAAAATCATGGGAATACAATAAACAATAATAACGTACTAAAATTCAATTTCTCGGGATAAATAGGATGGCCAAAAACAAAATACCAAGATGGACCCTTGAGTTGATGAATTTGGTACTTTGAAAGTCAAGTAAGACAAGTTAGATATTCAAAACAAACAATAACACCTAGTAAACAATAGTAGTTTCCTCCTCTCTCTCATGACACAAGCAGCATCTTCCTCATGTTTGTTCATTTTCTCTCTACAGAAACTCAAAGGTGCTCATTTCTATGCCTTTATGTGAACATAAAGTATTTTGATTTTAAACATTATATCTTCTTACAACATATTAGAATGCACATATGAACCCTCTTTATAGCTCTCAAAAACATATAAACTTCGAGGTGAAGCACTGGCTAATAGGAAATTTCATAATCATACACATAAAATAGCCCTATAAGTACCAATATGGTGAAATATTGGCCCTATAAGTACCAAAGGGCTCTTAGCCTAGCGGTATGAGAGGGACCCTTCAACCTAGAGGTTGGGGGTTCAAGCCTCACTTGAGGCAGTAAGTTGTAAATATTCGTGGTGGTTGTAGATAATCGTGTGTTAGAGTGTAGGTTTGTCATTCTAAAAAAAATGGTGAAATATTGGAACTCTAAAAACAATTAACCAACACAAACTAATCAATACTCACCAAAGATGAAGCTGAACCCAACGTCACAGCTACAACATTGATTCTTTTGAAACAAAATAGAAACAAAAACAAAAGGGAAAAGCAAATAATGACTAAAGGAACAATTTTGTCAAACATACGTACTAATGTAGTAATACCTTCACACTTTCACCAGCTGCCTTTGACAGAGAAAATGAACCACAACATAATTGAATGAATGACTAAGAATTTATTGATGTATCATACTCAAACTCTCTTAATACCATAATTAACTGACAGCTGACATTTTTATGTGAGAAAAAAAAACTCACCAAAATGGAAATGTATTGTAAAAAATGAATCAGATTTTTAAGTTGCTTATACGGATTCATATTGCAAGTAAAAATAAATCAGAAAAAATGAATCATATTAAATTGGATCAGATGTAATGAATTATATCAAACTGGATTAGATCAGATAGAGCAATATATGAACTCACCTAGCTGAAGAACAAACCAGTATAGAAGACCCTGTATAAAAACAACCCAAACATATATCTATAGTTGAAACGCCCTGATTTTTTTTTTATAATCTTTACATTTCTAAACGTGAAGTCACTTGACCATGAACTAAAAACTGAACTCTAACATTATACACTTTGACCTTTGACCACTTTCCACTTTGACTTTACCAAGTCAAAGGCATACATCAATAACTACTAAAACTTTATACTTTAACCAATTTATATTATCAAAACAACTTCCAATAACTTTCAAAACACCTGTACAATGACATCGACATCTTAACCTTTTCTGCTTTACTTTCCATGGTATTAAAGACACCATGTCTGTAACACCTCAAAATCCAAAAGTATTATTGTGGTAAAAACCAAATAAGTTGTATTAAGTTATTATTATTTTAGGTGATATAAAATAATAATAATTGTATGCCGGTTTTAAAGTTTCAAACTATGATAAGTACGGGAACGAAATTTGATATGTATATCTATTTAGCTACGTATATGTGTACGTGTTTATTTCATATTCATTCATAAGTCAGAAACCTTAAGCAGGAAGAAAGAAAACACGATGAAACCTTAAACCCTAATCCCAAATCGATCCAAAATATGAAATTTGAAGCTAGAGAATCCAAATTCATCGATGATTAATCATTTCTAATACGAGGTAACTACGATTTTTGTTTAATTATGATTTGTTTTAAAAGGGTTTAAGTTATAACACCCCTCGTTTTATAAACATTTAAATATAAACTATTCGGAAGCGTTATCCCAAACAAACATTAATAGTTACAACAAATAAATTTCAATAATTTTAAATCATCATTTACCAACAAGGTGTTATATGAAAACAAAGGACAACACTTATTTATAAACTTTAAATATCAGAGTCACGCCATGCCATCAAACATTCCATCCCTTCCTACTTCTTGCCCTCCCGGAAATAAGTCCATAGCCTGCAAGAAGGGGTAATGTGGGGGATTAGCATAACGCTAAGTGAGCAGATAATTAATCAACAGTCTAACTTAGCTCAACAACTTTGTTTACACCAATAACCTTAACCACATTTTAGGCGATATAACAATTTGATAATTACAACTTTTTAGCAATTCAACTGGGCAACAAGTCAACAAGGCAACAAGGCAACAATTCAACTTTTCAACAAACAACAAGTCAACTATCAACAATGAGGATCGGCGGCTCTGGAGACACCATAAACCCGGGTGGCTCTCCAAGAACACTTACCCAACCATATCCGTATGGCCATAACGGACGAGACCGATAGCTAGTATTTATCATCCTCAAACACCGGTTCTTAGCACACAACAAATGAAGCCAAAAACCATGAGTAATTCATACAATAACCAACTAGCTCAACCAACAGTTCAACAACTCGTTGACCTCATTAACAACTGATGCCCGAAGGCCAATTAAATCAAATGATCACGTAATCAACAAGTCATATATTCAACTAGTCAACCTATCAACAGTATTATTACTAACAACCTAATCGTCAATGCAACTAATAAAGTAATAATACGTTACTTGTTGTAACCAAACTCGTTACAACCAAGTTACGCTGAGGATTAAAAATCCACTCACCGACCACCTCAGGCATCCACTCAGTCGTCTAATATCACTGAGCCTTCTGCACATCTGACAATACAGTAGAATAATACAAGTTAGTTACTTGTCTCAGAATATATACAACATTATTCCAATATCACAAGCAACATCTTAACAACATAATTCAAACTTACTTATCAAGTTTATGCTCATTAAAATCACAACCTCCTTTAATCAACTTTTACCATCACAATTTAACATGATTACACCTTCAACAAAGTTATTATCATCAAATATCATTAATTCATTCAAAACCCCAACACAAGGTTTCATAAAATCTTATCCACATAAGTGCTATCTTTACCTTTTGATTATTAATTAAGTGTTCATAATCACAACTAATATCAAGTTCCTCAAATAACCCATCAATTCATCACAATCATCAATTTTCCAAGAACACTTTATGAACATTTAATCAAATTCTACAATTTCAAGTTAGGGCTTAGATTATAATCACAATTTAAGCACTAACTAACAATTCTACTCATAACTACAAGCTTTAATTCCATATAAATCATCCTAATTCCATCAAGTGCTCAAAACCCATTTCTAGGTTTACATGAAAATCAAGAATCAATACTTATAACATGTTTATGATGATGATGGAATGATTAATACATGTTATTAAAGCTTAACTCATATCAATTCAACTATTTGAAACCCTAATTTCGGATTTCAATCAAGAACACCAAAACCCCCAATTTCTAGGGTTTATATAATTCAAGAGATAGAGACTTACAAGATGCTTAGAATGATTAGAGGAGGATAATCCTTGTTTTTGAAGCTTGAATTCGAATTTAACACCTTCAATTTGATATAGAGAAGTGATTTGATCTAGGATTTCATATTATGTATGTATATATGTCGATATATGATGAAAATTATAAACCGACTCAAAGTTTGGATGTGTACTAGCAGTATTTAATTACATTCCCCGTACTTTTCATTGTCTGGAACTTAAAAACCATTTACGGGGAACCATTATTTTATTTTACCGTCAACTAAATAAAATTAAAACCATCAAATAATTTATTAGTCACAATAAATTATTTGACTATTTTACCCATTTAATTTCAACTAGCACAACAAAATTATTTTCTGACACATTTAAATAATCATTTGCAGTCAGAAAATATTTAATAATACTAGACCCGAAAACTGGGTGTTACATAAGTGATTAATGGTTTCTAGGTTGAAATTAAGGTTTATTATGATGAATTAATGATGAAGAAGTGTTTAAATGATTGTTATTAACTCTAATTTAACCTAAAAGTGGATTAATTAAGTTATATGATTAATGATCAAATTGGGTTTTGATCAAAGAAGTGTGTTTTGGTGTTGATATCGCGTAAAAAGTCACGTTTTTACTACCGATATCTCTCTCATTCTAGAACGATTCTTGGCATTTTGAACTCAAATATGGTTCAAATCATTGATATTATGTCAAGACGGTCAAAACAAGGTTGCACGACAAAAATCAAGCAAAACGGATGAAAAACGAAGATTCCACACACGTTTGAAGATTCAAGACATCAAAACGAGATTTCAAGACTAAAGTGCCCATCACCAATATCCATATTATCCAAGATGTTCGTTTTCAAAATACGAATCCAACAGAAGAAGAATCAACAAAAACGGACGAAGAATGAAGATTTCGCGCACGCCGGAAGATTCAAACGATTCGTACGACACATCTGAAGTTAAGAGACATATTTTTGGGATATCTTTGCATCAAAGTCTTCGTTTCTGAATTACGAATCCAACGCAAAAAGAATCGACTAAAACGGACGCATAACGAAGAAGATATGCGCGAATTAAGCAACGCAGCGAAACGGGGCGGGTGGTTGCCAGCCTACTACCCATCCCATTTGTACTAGGCCGGCCACCACTAGGCCGGCGCCGGCCGCCCTGTACCCCCGCCTCACTTTCCGTTTTTGGCAACTTTTGGTACCTGGTGCGCCTACTTTTCGTGTTGTACAGTACCCGGTGCGCCTACTTTTCGTGTTGTACAGTACCCGGTGCACCCTTTTGGCTACCTTTTACTAACATGCACCCCTTGATGCTAATGTGAGCCAAAACTCACCTATAAATATGGGGCTTTGGTTCATTTGCAAGACACACCTTCCATCCTTGGAAAAACACACTTTCTTTCTATAGCTTCTAGCTTTTATTTCTTTGTTTATTTTCTTACTTTAGAGTAGTAGTAGGCTAGTTAAAATAGAAGCAAGAAACGCGCTTGTATTCTTTGGTGAGGAACGTGTTTGTAATCTTTGGTGTACGCTTGGAGCAACTCTTATTAATTCAAGTCTATTCCTTCTCGCATATTAATCTCGGTTATTTCTATCCTTATCTATCTTAATTAAATATGTATGCTTTAATTATGCTAGAGATCGTTTATGCCATGATTAGCGAGTAGATTACTATTGTGTTTGTTTGCGATGTAGTTAGTTAATTATGGGATGATTTATAATTAAATATTAAAGATCGGTAATATTGCTTTGATCGTCTTATTGCATGTTCTTGTTTGATTGTTGCCTTAGGATCATCATAGTAGTAAAATATAAACGGTCTTAATTATCGTCAAATAATATGACTGCCCCTATTCGACTGTTACTCGATATAGTACTGGAAACACTTCAAGGTGGAGTACAAATGTATGGAAGTCGAGGAACGACCGAAGGTAGTCATATTACGAAACGATACAATATTATGAAGTAATGTGATGGCCCCTATTTGACTGTTACTCAGTATAGCGTTGGAAACACTTTAGGTGTAGTACAAATACGTGGAAGCTGTGTAACGACCGAAGGTAGTTATATTACGGACTAATATATATAAAATGAGAAACCTAGTTTAATTAACCTTTCTAAATAGACTTTTAAACTTCAAATTAATCTATCGCCTTTCCACCAATAAACGTGATTACAACATCTTTTTACGACGTCCAATTAAAAGGTAGTCAATTATCTGTGTCAATATAATTTGTCAAAGGTATGAAACTATGGAACCGCAAGTTTACATGGGGGATTATCATAGGACAAGACATGGCCAAGGTTTGAAGCGGCGGAACCACTTAAAGTGAGGAACGTTGTGGATAATTAGGGGATTTATTGGGTAGTCTTAAGCAAGGGCTGGTTTAAAGTCATAAATGAACTGTTTTAAATACATGAATCTGTTAGGATGACGAGGAATCGTTATATGATTCAGTAATGTCTAGTACCTTAAGATTTTGTTCCCGTTCATATGAAAGTATTATTAAACCTTAAATAAGATTTTGCATATTATTCAAAATACTTTGTAATGTTACCATAACCTAGCTCCCGGTGTGACATGCTAATGGGATTTTAATTAGTAGGGAATCTAGTGTTTACATGCAAGTATTCAAGAATGATAATTAACTAATATCTTTCAAAATAGTTTCTCCAAATATCATCCCATAACTTAATTAACGAAATCTCAACAAACACTATCTTTATTTTATCTGCTTTACGTTTTACTTTTATTTCGCTTTTATTTATTTACTTGCCTAAGTTAGTTAATATAAAAACCAAAACCCCCACTATTTTATAAACCATTCACTAGTTTGAAAGCCCTCATCTGCCTCGCCTTAGTTTCAATTCAGTCAGTTTGAAGAACGACTCTAGGTCATACCTACCATGTAACACCCTCAAATCTCGGGTTGCGGAAGCGATCGGGTTGGGTGTTACCAAATCAAATATCACAGCATAAGATACATAATGAACGACTCTAAATGAGACGTTTGAAAATAGTTATTACATTTCCAAAATAAAATGTATACAAGTTGCGAGTTCGCGAAATAATTTCAATACATAGTTTGAATTACAAAAGTTATGTAGAGAAATCCTGTTGTTTGAAAATATGCGACTCGAGCTAGCATAATCTTGTAGCAATCCTAATCCTCCTGGGCACCTGAGAACACATGCTAAAACGAGTCAGCTATAAAGCTGGTGAGTTCATAGGATTGTTAGTTGAAACATAAAGTATAAAACCTTGTATGTTTAGAAAAATAGTCCAGAATCCACGATTCTGCTTTGTATTAAGTTGAAGTTGTAATCACCAATGTGTATACGCTAGTCGAGGTATCTAATACCTAAGTAAGAGTGGTATGTACTCAAGAACATATAAATTGAGTTATTCCGAGCCTGGATACCTATCTGGTATTAAGTAAATCTATCGATGTGAGGCAATGCATGCCTAAGTTGAAATCAAGTAGTTGTATGACCACGTCATATACTGTTGTGTAATGATTGGTGTGCCACCTGGCCTAACATGTTGTTTTTAGTAATATAATTGTAGTCCCTCGAACTATGATTGATTGTTTATGATGTGTCCGTTTACCCGGCTAGCATAAGCTAACCCGAACATGATTGATTGTTGAGTATGTTCGTTTACCCGGCTAGCAAAAGCTAACTCGAACATGTTTGATTGTTAAGTATGTTCGTTTACCCGGCTAGCAAAAGCTAACTCGAACATGATCGAGCTAACGGCCTCGCGTGAAAACTCACCGACCCGTTAACTAATGTGTGTGGATCACGAGCATAAGCCCGCCCATCCATAGAGTGTATCGCTTTACCGCGAATACGTCCTTGTGCCCACTGCAATGTCGTGGCATCGTTTTGTGCCCACTTTACCGTGGCATCGTTGTGTGTCCCTTCTGGAACATCGTCCGCATTGCCCGCAAGCAAAGTATGTAATTGAGCCGGCTGTACAACGACAAGCCGACTGGTGAAATGTAGTGCCAGCTGTACTACGACAGACCTAGCTAAGTAAATGAGAGCCAGCCGTACTACGACGCGCCTGACTTGAGTAGTTGTGTTTGTATGTATGTATGCCAATATGCATATGTAAATTGTAAGAAGCACCAAGTGCTTGATATAGTGTATGTGCATATATATATACATATATAAGTCAAATCTACAAATAAAAGTAACAGTGTATCATGCCACGCATGAAGTAATATATTGGATCTAAATATGTATGTACAATACTTAGATATAAATTGTAGCACATTGAGCCTAGGTATGAACAGTCATCACCTAGTTGGTTTGTATTAGTATAAAGATCCTATACTAACGTTTGTCACTACTGTATACTCCTAGTCTCAGCCTAGCAAGTATATTTGAAGTCCTTGGTTGTTGTTTACTTGGGTTCTATTCCAGTCTAGAAGTCCTGGACGGTATGAGCAGTCGTAGTCCCGAAAGGGAAACTAATCCTGTAAAAGCCTAGTCGTTGTCCAGTGTAGGTAGAACTAACCAGTTCTAGTATAAGTGATAGTATTGTCTCATGACAATATGGTCAATGAATAGTGATAACTTAATCAAGTCATGTAGTAGTAATTGTTTTCCAACAATCTAACAGTGTACGGTTGTAACCTATCTAGGTTAAGTATTGATACTATCTCAAAACAGTATGGTGGGTGTAATTTCTAGGTATTACACATTCGTATTACATGGCAGTGATAAATATAATTGTGAATTATAAAAGATTATTATTATAATTCAAAAACAGTAATTGAGCATGTGTTTCACCCCGAAAACAGTAAAACAGTTGAAAAAGTGGGGCTATGAAACTTACCTGTGAGTTGTCAGCGATCTTAAGATGCGCGTGTCGTCCGAACGGTAACCTCCCAGTGTCCTAAACACGTGAGGTTATATAAGTAAGAGACAAATCAGTTTGTCTAAGTGAGTTGTGTAAATATTCGTTCGTTGTTCGGGTTTGGAAATTGTGTACGGGGGTACGGGGGCAGCGCCCCTGGTAGCGGGGTCCAAGGGGTGGCAACCCCTGGCTGGGGTCGAGCTGCCAAGTCAGCTTGGAAAATTTTTATTTCTACTACATTGCTTTAGTAAAAACGTGTCCGAAATCCCAATTCGGAGTAAAATCGAGTGGTAAAATTTGGTTCCGACACTTATTGAAAATCATAGATTTTTAAGGTTCTGTGACCTGCAATGTTGGGTGCGACGTTGAGGCTTCTGTCGCAGTGCGATTGTACTGCGACGTTGTAGTCTACGTCGCTATATGCGACGTCAGGTTCTAGTGCGACGTAAGGGTCGTCGTCGCTATATGCGACGTTCGCAATTTCATGCGACGTTGTGACTGACGTCGCACCAAGCAACGTCATGTTATTTGCGACGTTGGGCTGCGACGTTGGCTGCGACGTCGCAGCACTGTTTTTGGTCCAAATGCGACGTCGTCGTCTGTTCGACGATTTCAAGATCCAAATCGAGTTTTGGCTCGATTTTTGGGTGTTTTGATGTTATAGAAAGCTTCTAGCATGTGTTTTGAAGTAACCTAAGTAATTTATAGAAGGAGAAACGATTTCTAGAGAGAGAAAGTGAGAAATCTTACTTTTTGATGAAAATGGAGATGAAGATGATGGTGAAGAAGATGAAGATTATGATGTCCGGTTTTGATGATGATGAACTCCGAAAATGACGATGATGATGATGATTCCGATTTTTGGTGATGATGATATTGTTGTTGATGTTGTTAGTTGTTGTTGTTGTTGTTTGTTGGTGAAAGAAGAAAAGAGAGAAAAAGATGGGAAAGGAGAAGAAGAAAATGAGATGAAAATGGGGGAGGGGATTTGGGTTTTGTTAGAACTCAAATCCCCATTTTGGGGACTGTGGTCCTCAACCACAGTACAAAATACCCGTGTTTTATATCCGAAAATAAATAAATTTAATATTTTAATTCCATAATTTTGTTTATGCTTTTCGTAAATACTTTTAGTAAAAATGTTTCGTTTGAACTTTAAAATGTAATTATTTAAAGTTAAAAATTGGCGCGAAAATTGTGATTTTTGACCGGGTGTTACATACCACTTGCTCACCCTTAGGATTAGCATTGTTAGGAAAAACTTAGGCCCCGCAACTACAAATTTAAAACAACCCACTGCTGGTGCCCGGTTAGTAATCGTTAACGACACCGACCTGATCGGGCGCCAACAAGTTTTTGGCGCCGCTGCCGGGGAACCAATTGTACGATCCTTAGGCGTCAAGATGAACTTACTCGCTAGTGAACCTTTAGGATTAACTCTTCTCCTTAGACCCCTACGTCTTTCTTTATTTTTCCTTCCTTTTACTATTTTTGCAAATTACGTTATCCCTGTCCACTCAACTAGTCAACCACCTGCCAACGAGACTATGACAGCTACACGTATAACTCTCGCTGAAAACTCTAAACCTCTGATTGAAGGTCGAGGAGGACCAATTGTCTATCCGGAAACCGATAGAACTTCATTTGAATTAAAGCCCCATATTGTTCAGTTAGTTCAAAACCTTTGTCAATTCCGTGGCCTACCAAATGATGATCCCAACTCCCACCTTGACAAATTCATTTCCTTATCCAACTCCTTTAAGCCGATTGGGGTTAATCAGGACATAGTCTATCTATACCTATTTCCCTATTCACTCACTTTTAATGCGCAAACTTGGTTTGAGGGATTAGAGCTTAACTCTATAGCCTCTTGGGTAGATTTAGCAACCAAATTTTTGGCCAAATATTTCCCCCCATCAAAATAAGCCACGTTTAGGTCCAACATCATAAATTTCCATCAAGTTCACGATGAATCAATCTACGATGCATGGGAACGCTTTAAGGGATTGCTTAAGAAATGTCCAAATCATCGATTTGAGCGCTCAGACCAGCTGCGCATTTTCTACAATGGTCTCTTCCCACATCACCGTCCTTTACTTGATACCGCCTCTCAAGGTAGTTTCATAGACTGTACGGCAAATGAAGCTTGGACCCTTATTGAGAAGATGACAACGCACAACCATGACTGGAACAGTGAAAATCACCCCTCATTAGTGAATTCACCTACTACAATCGGGAATGAAGCTATCAAAACCCTCACTCAGCAAGTGGCAGACCTAACCAAGGAGATTAAGGAATTGAAAAGTCAACAACAACAAGTCTGTCAAGTTCAAACCTGCCTTAATTGTGCTAATCTGAACCACTCATCCCAAATTCCTCAGTCTCATCTAACTTCACCCAATACTAACACTTCTCTTAACCCACCTAGGAATAGCCCACTAACTTACCAACCCCAACCTTTGGAACCCTCTTCCTCACAAACCTCTAGTTTTGATGACACCCTGATACAAGTCATTCAAGGAATCTCAGCTAGACAAGACCAAACTTATATCTTCTTAAGAGATCAACTGACTTTGTTAAAAGCTTTCGAATCCCAATTAGGACAAATAGCACAAAGTATTAATGCTAAACCTCAGGATAGTCCAACTAGTTCCCATAAAGAGGCTTCCCATATTTAAGACTCTCAGGTAGCACATAGCTCACCTTCTGTTTCTTCTCCGGTGAAGGAACCACCTATTGTCCCATAGACAATGGATTTAGAGTCTACACCAAATAGGAAAATCCCATTTCCGGCTCATTTTAAACAACGACCCGACAAGCTTAAGTCTTTTAAGCTTGATAGGAAATTCCTAGATACCGCCTCTGAAGTTCACTCCAAAAAGTACTTCAGAAAACTTCTTACAACCAAGGATAAGGTACCCGAAGTACCCAATGTCCCGCTGAACGAGGAATGTTCAGCTATCTTGAATAATATCATTCCTGAAAAACTCGGAGACACTGGACGTTTTACTCTTCCATGTTCCATTTACAATTCAGGCATCATCTGTTCTCTTGCCGATTTAGGAGCTAGTGTTAATCTCATGCCATACTCACTTTTCAGGAGGCTTGAGTTAGAAAATCTTCGACCTACCAAAATGACCATACAGCTTGCTGACCACTCGGTCAAGTACCCTAGGGGAATAGCTGAAAATGTTTTAGTTAGGATTGACAAATTTCTTTACCCAGCAGATTTTGTAGTAATGGATATGCAGGAAGACGTACACATCCCAATCATACTAGGAAGACCTTTCATGAATACGGCCAAGGCAATCATCAACGTCTTCGCACAAACCATCAGTTTGCAGTCTCAGGGAGAAACCATCACTTTCCATATCGACAATCCTAACGCTGAAAACCAAGCCGATATGTACATGATCTCCATGAAAACCTCCAAAGATGAAGAAACTGCAAAGTCAACAAGTGAAAGTAAATCTAGCAAGGAAATGGCAATCACGCCATATTCCCCGATTGACCTCCGAGGAATAGGACAAGAGATGAAAAATGCATCAACAAACAAACCAACGATGGAAGAAATTGGGAAGATAATGATTGAAGAAGAAAACAAAAGAAGCACACCGCCAACTAATCCATTTACCACGGAAGAAATGGCGGGAAGTAACCACAACCATCCCTTGAGAAGAGAAACACTGGAAGAATATTCCAAACGCACAAGATACCAACCGCAAACCATCATGGATCACAAAGTGCTCGAAGAATTCATCCAAAGATTTGACAAAGCGATAGAAGGAATTAGCAACGCAGTCAACTTGCTTGCTCCTTCCCCTGCTGAACTGCAATTCTGTCAACAACAAAAACGGACTTACGCTAGGATCTACAATGCCTTTAAAAGATCTAACATTCCATTCACCTCAACACAATGGGAGATGTTGGGATCCATTAGAGCGCATATGAAAGAAACTACTGGACATCCAAGCAGTCGTGCCAACATCTTGACGATGAATGACCTCACATCATTGCTTGACTTGCTAAATAGAGAAGATCACCTTAGTTCCAAAGAAAGCGGATCTATGGTTATCAACTCCACTATTGAAAAAAAAGTTGAGTTACTGATTGAAGAACTTAGTGATCTTGTTTCGGAGGAATCAAGGCGCGAACGACCTTTTAGGGCCACATATGAATCACCACTTGATATCGCTACTTTTGTTACGATCCATCTAAGGGAGATTCAACAACGGAAAAGTAACTCCAGAACGAAGTTCATATTCTACTCAGGATGCAAGGAGATACTTCGTCAACTTACTCTAGTTTTCTTAGAATCCGACTTTCCATTCAACAACCATCAGCACCGGCAAATAGAGGACCTGTGCACGTCCATCAGAAGATTCAACGGAGACCCCAAGACCGAGAACTATGAAGGCATAAAACTGCAATTCTTAGCGTTTGTATGCTCTCTCTGGCAAAACCCACCGTCAAGAGAGGTTGTTAAGACAGACACAACCACCATGACCGACCCTAGTGGGACTGTCACTAAAGCAGTCGATTACATCACCTTCGGACTTCACGGCTTTGCAAGGACAACTTTAGAGCATATTCTGAACTACAAGGCAACATCGAGAGATAGTCCACTCGAATTGATTACGATAATAGTCAATCATTTCATGAGAATCTATCTACCTCGATACACTTTTCCGCAACCTAGGGCCCACAACATCAACAAAGGGGATCCCACGGATGCATCCATCTCCATCTAGATAGAAGAGAAGAAGTCGAGCTCTCGACTTTAAAAGAGCGCTTCTCGGGAGGCAACCCGTGTTTTACATTCCTGCAATTTCACATTCCAAGAAGTGATGAAGTCTCCGACTATCTTTCACACTTGGATATACGAACAAGTTTCTGCCTGACGCATCAAGTCTTTGACGCCGCGCATCAAAGAAAGTATCTCCAACGTGTTCACACCTACGAGACCAATCACAAGAAGACTTGATCAAGAATGCACCAAGAAAGACGGAATCCGGAAAATGCACACAAAGGAACTGCAACAACCGGGGAGTACTTCTAAACCGTCTCTTTCATTCATTTTAAATATACCATATCCATTATGCTTATCACTAAGTGTGGGATTAAAACCCAACACACACTGAAAGAACGCAACTTAGATGTTTAAAACCCTAAGTGTGGGATTTTACCCCATTCAGAGCTTAGTATAACATCGAGGACGATGTTCCTTTAAGTGTAGGATAGAAGTAGTTGCACTACTATTAAATGGATAATGGTATATACTTGATTCTAAACTCGCTGCTCTTTATAAGACCTTGTTTCTCCATAAAAGTAAACAAAATTTTTCAAAATTGAGTTAAAAATATGCTGAAAATGAAAAATTTTAAACAAAGAATGATTTACTTTGGGGAAGAAGGAAAAATAAAATACAAATTCTTTTGAAATGCTAGTTTAGTAATCCCATAAAGAGCATCGCATGACTAGGCACACAACAACCCAACTTTCGATTCGTGAGGTATCTTGAGCCATATAAAGCATTCACTTTTAATGCTTCACTTTTTCGATTCTTGAGTGTGCCGATGTATGCGTTTAGAATCAGAACTTGCTCTTGTTATGCATTTCGAATCCGAATTGGTGAGTCAAAAAGGATATCGAATCACATCATTCTTGAACCCATCCATACACCCAAAAATAAGTACGTTACCCCTTTACCTACTCAAAAAGCATCCCTTAAACTTCATAGAAAGTTTCAAAGATGAAAAAAGAGAAGCATCAAGGATATGACGTCAAAGAAAGAAAATATTCAAGAAAATTCGAAGAAAAGAAAGTCAAATGGAGAAAGAAGACTCCTCCCAAAAGAAAAAGGCGTCAATCCTCCCGAAAATCCCAAAAAGTCAAAAATTTCAGCTTTCCAACTTCACCAAAAAGAAAATCCAACACAACCCCCTCTCATACCACCAACACTCCACTCAAAACCCTACATCACTTCCCTTAGAATGATTGTGGCTAGATCGACTTTGCGCTCACCTAAAAGGTAACGATTTGATACTCGATCAAGCCTATGACGATAAACGATACATGACTGGCGTTCTGAGCGATTGATATAATAGAATAGGAAACCCTAAACACTTTGAGTGATTTGAGTGACCACCATGATAGGATCGCCTAGTCATGTATCCAAGATCAAAGATCACAAGCATGCTCCTAAAGATTACAATCTTTCCTTTTTAATGAACAAATATTTTACTTTTCCAAAACCCCCTTAGTAAAACGTTCCGCCTTAAAATATTTCATTATCTGCTTATTTTTATCTCTGTTGAATGTTAGTTTGCTTGAGGACAAGCAAAGTTCTAAGTGTGGGATACTTGATATCGCGTAAAAAGTCACGTTTTTACTACCGATATCTCTCTCATTCTAGAACGATTCTTGGTATTTTGAACTCAAATATGGTTCAAATCATTGATATTATGTCAAGACGGTCAAAACAAGGTTGCACGACAAAAATCAAGCAAAACGGATGAAAAACGAAGATTCCACACACGTTTGAAGATTCAAGACATCAAAATGAGATTTCAAGACTAAAATGCCCATCACCAACATCCATATTATCCAAGATGTTCGTTTTCAAAATACGAATCCAACAGAAGAAGAATCAACAAAAACGGACGAAGAATGAAGATTTCGCGCACGCCGGAAGATTCAAACGATTCGTACGACACATCTGAAGTTAAGAGACATATTTTTGGAATATCTTTGCATCAAAGTCTTCGTTTCTGAATTACGAATCCAACGCAAAAAGAATCGACTAAAACGGACGCATAACGAAGAAGATACGCGCGAATTAAGCAACGCAGCGAAACGGGGCGGGTGGTTGCCTGCCTACTACCCATCCCACTTGTACTAGGCCGGCGCCGGCCGCCCTGTACCCCCGCCTATCTTTCCGTTTTTGGCAACTTTTGGTACCTGGTGCGCCTACTTTTCGTGTTGTACAGTACCCGGTGCGCTTACTTTTCGTGTTGTACAGTACCCGGTGCACCCTTTTGGCTACCTTTTACTAACATGCACCCCTTGATGCTAATGTGAGCCAAAACTCACCTATAAATATGGGGCTTTGGTTCATTTGCAAGACACACCTTCCATCCTTGGAAAAACACACTTTCTTTCTATAGCTTCTAGTTTTTATTTCTTTGTTTATTTTCTTACTTTAGAGTAGTCGTAGGCTAGTTAAAATAGAAGCAAGGAACGAGCTTGTATTCTTTGGTGAGGAACGTGTTTGTAATCTTTGGTGTACGCTTGGAGCAACTCTTATTAATTCAAGTCTATTCCTTCTCGCATATTAATCTCGGTTATTTCTATCCTTATCTATCTTAATTAAATATGTATGCTTTAATTATGCTAGAGATCGTTTATGCCATGATTAGCGAGTAGATTACTATTGTGTTTGTTTGCGATGTAGTTAGTTAATTATGGGATGATTTATAATTAAATATTAAAGATCGGTAATATTGCTTTGATCGTCTTATTGCATGTTCTTGTTTGATTGTTGCCTTAGGATCATCATAGTAGTAAAATATAAACGGTCTTAATTATCGTCAAATAATATGACGGCCCCTATTCGACTGTTACTCGATATAGTACTGGAAACACTTCAAGGTGGAGTACAAATGTATGGAAGTCGAGGAACGACCGAAGGTAGTCATATTACGAAACGATACAATATTATGAAGTAATGTGATGGCCCCTATTCGACTGTTACTCAGTATAGCGTTGGAAACACTTTAGGTGTAGTACAAATACGTGGAAGCTGTGTAACGACCGAAGGTAGTTATATTACGGACTAATATATATAAAATGAGAAACCTAGTTTAATTAACCTTTCTAAATAGAATTTTAAACTTCAAATTAATCTATCGCCTTTCCACCAATAAACGTGATTACAACACCTTTTTACGACGTCCAATTAAAAGGTAGTCAATTATTTGTGTCAATATAATTTGTCAAAGGTATGAAACTATGGAACCGCAAGGTTACATGGGGGATTATCATAGGACAAGACATGGCCAAGGTTTGAAGCGGCGGAACCACTTAAAGTGAGGAACGCTGTGGATAATTAGGATTTTTATTGGGTAGTCTTAAGCAAAGGCTAGTTTAAAGTCATAAATGAACTGTTTTAAATACATGAATCTGTTAGGATGACGAGGAATCGTTATATGATTCAGTAATGTCTAGTACCTTAAGATTTTGTTCCCGTTCATATGAAAGTATTATTAAACCTTAATTAAGATTTTGCATATTATTCAAAATACTTTGTAATGTTACCATAACCTAGCTCCCGGTGTGACATGCTAATGGGATTTTAATTAGTAGGGAATCTAGTGTTTACATGCAAGTATTCAAGAATGATAATTAACTAATATCTTTCAAAATAGTTTCTCCAAATATCATCCCATAACTTAATTAACGAAATCTCAACAAACACTATCTTTATTTTATCTGCTTTACGTTTTACTTTTATTTCGCTTTTATTTATTTACTTGCCTAAGTTAGTTAATATAAAAACCAAAACCCCCACTATTTTATAAACCATTCACTAGTTTGAAAGCCCTCATCTGCCTCGCCTTAGTTTCAATTCAGTCGGTTTGAAGAACGACTCTAGGTCATACCTACCATTTGCTCACCCTTAGGATTAGCATTGTTAGGAAAAACTTAGGCCCCGCAACTACAAATTTAAAACAACCCACTGCTGGTGCCCGGTTAGTAATCGTTAACGACACCGACCTGATCGGGCGCCAACAGGTGTTAATACACCTTAATTAGTAATTATAAATGTTGTTAAAGCATGATTATGAAAAATTGAAGTATTGAATCAAGTGATTAAGTATTTGGTTTAACTATGATTATGAGAATGATTATGATTAAGTGATAAGTTGATATAATGGAGTAAGGATTAAAGTAAACAAATATTAAAAGTGATTATGGTAATGATTAGTGATGACTTAATAATGATTGAAGTACTACACAAATGATTAAACCATGTAAATGGTTATGAAATAATGAATGAAGTTATGAACTTAAGTAGTTATGAAACAAAGATAAACATATAGAGAGAGTTATGTATAGTTTGATATAAAGTTAAACTTGGTCAACCCAAGAGGGTGATGGGTTGTTTATGTTGATTAGTTTATTATGATGATTATTGAATGCTAAATATGTTGTATGTTGATATGTTATGTGTTAGGTGATCAAGAATGGTGCCATCCATGTTCAAGTGTTAAATCATGTATTTGCCTATAAAGCAAAGGTGAGTGATATGGGGGTTAAATGGGTAATGATGGTGTGTTACGGATTGCTTCCAAGCAAGAGGTTCATACAATCAAATGGATTATTATGGTTGTGTATTTTAGATCTTGTTGATTATTCGTATTGTTGTGATGGCATGTCCTGTTGTATTTGTACTGAGATGATTAGTTGTTGATAGGGTATGTTGGTAAGTGGAATATTATGATGATTATGTGGATTGTGTGGAATGAGCGGTTTGTAGAGATTCAGAGTTTAGCTAACTATGGTTAGAATTATGATGTTGAGCTTGATATGCATATCGTTAGGGTATGGTATTAAGCTATTATGATGTTAAGAGCCGTGGATCCACATAGAGTTTTAATCTCTACAATTGCTCAGTAGTTATTTGCCTAAGCGAGTATATGTAGTTAATATTTGCTAAATGATGTCTCATTGTGGATTATTCATTTAATTGCTCGTATGCTCACTAAGCTTTATGCTTACCCCTTCCAGTTGTTTTATGTAACACCCGCCAATTTAGGGCTTTAATTAGTGCCTAAACTACTTGTAATTATGTGTATTTAGTTTTTTAATACTCTAAATATATGTAACATTTTGGTGTAATTACATACACGCTTACGCGATTTATTGAATCGTACACTTACGATCCGGACGAGGTCCGACACTATTTATATGGACGTTGATGACAAAATTTATAAATAATGTGGAATTATCCAAACGAACATTTCTTACTATAATATATTACGATAATATATTACACGAACTTCATGTTGCTTAAAACATATCCTACGCGATGAAACCGCACGAAACGCACCCCAATGAGCGATAAGTAACAAAAATTATAATTTTATAACTTGAAATGGAGTGTTAGGATAAAATACTTCGGCAAAAGATATTTCGGATACACTTTAACATATAACGCGAAACAACATTTAAGCAAATACGGGACTTAACCGACTTCGACGCGTGATACAAAATTCGGAGACACAAACCCGCGAGCCGAAACCCAAACGGGTTAGCCCAGCCCCGCGGACCCAACCCGCGACCCATGACCCATTTCCCCTTTTAATCCATTTCCTTCTTCATTTTTGCACCCACACCCACATTTAACTTCCCCCATCTCTCTCTTTTCTCCTCTCAAAACCGCAGCCCGAACCACCAAAAACATCACCAAAAATCGTTCATCATCATCATCAGTAACAAGCACGAGGATCACCATCACGAGCTCTACCTCTCCATCTTCTTCGTTTTTCATTTTGTGGTATGGAAACTTTAAAACTCTTTTAAACTACTCACATATAACGATACATATAATAATAACACTTTTGGATTATTATTACAAACCGTCACCAACGGGCCATACTTATTTTCAAACTACAAACGAATTTCTAAACAAACACTTGGACATTTCCTAGTTGAGTGGACAACTAGCATGGGTGGTCTTTTAAGACACCAACTTATTACTTATTTACTTACAACCTTGCGCGTTTCGGACGCCAAAGGTTGCAGGGTTCGGAGAACCACATACGGACTTACATCCGCGTTACTTGTTTGATTTCCCAGACATACTTATTAGACTCAGGTGAGTCTTACAGCCCCACTTTTACTGTTTTCATACTTTGGGGTGAGATACTTAGCAACTGTTTTACATATGGACACAATGTACTGAACTGATTACAATACATTTTGCACACACCGCATGAGTTACTTTTATCCACTGAAAGCCTCCTATCGTAAGTTGTTAGTTATGGACTTAAGCGCGATTACTAGTAGATGGATCCATTTGGGACTGACAATCCCTGCCTGGGGTGGTAGCGCCACCACGTACTTGATCGTAGAAACAGGCATATTAGTATTTGTTACATATGAGTGTGTGGATAGCACTTACGGGGGTACGTGATATATTCACACTACACGGTTAAACTTCAACTTATGAGCTCATGGCACTGTGCTGATTTACTGATTTACTTACTTACTTTGCTTGATAGCAATACTGGTACATATTTGTGGTTCATAATAATTATTTACTGTTAAACCTGTAAGATTCACCAACCTTTTTGGTTGACACTTTTTAGCTTTGTATCTCAGGTACACAGACGGAGTAGGATTTCCCTTGGACACTAGCTAGAGTCGCATGATTTCTACTTTGCATTTAACGGAGATTCTTAGCATTATTTTTTGTATATTATGATTATGTAATAGAATCTCCCGCTATACACGTGGACTCTAGGGAACTACATTTTTGTAACTGAAAACACTATGTTTTCAAACATTTATATATATTGGAATTGTAACTATTTTATAAACGTTGCATATAGATGTCGATTGCTTTACCTTGTGCTGTGATAATTGATTAGTAACATCCCAAAGCTTGCTTCCGCCAACAGTGAAATTTGGGGGTGTTACATTTTATGTTGTAGGTTTATGGTTCGGTTGAACCAAAAGTGCACCATGGGTGATTTTATGATGGTATGAGGATAACGTGGATATATGGGAGCTTGATTATGGTTATACAAGCTTCTTTTCTTTTAAATTATCGTTATGGTGACAATTGTGTAAATCGCCCAAGAGAGTATGATTTAGTGTCATGTGTCATACAAAAAGAGAAGTTTTATTAGTTGGAATTGTTGTATGTAATTGACTTTGTAAAATCAGATGTTGCATATCTTTGAACATTCCGATTTTATGAATTGTAATGTATGAGGTTTGTAAAAAAATATATATATATTTTGGGGCGTTTCAATGTCATCAACATCAAAGGACTCACAATTAACCAACAACTTAACCTTACAATGTGTCGTTTGGGCGATTTATACAAGTGATAATCATAACGACAATTTAAAAGAGAGAAGAGCTTTTCTAACCAAATAAGCAAGCTCCAATCCACGCTATCTTCTTGCAACCCCAAACAACTCGGTATAACTAGAGCAACAAGATAAAAAAAAAAGACTTTGAACGAAGGTTAAATCGCGTCGTGGAATACCCCTAATCGCGTCATGCTTACCATCAGATCGCGTCGCCAAAAGGCATTAATCGCATCGCGTCTTGGCTCTTTTCGCCTCGCAAAATCTCCAAGATCGCGTCGCGATCTCTGACTCTCCTACAATCTGCGATTTTTCCTAGTTTCAGCATACCAGTTCTAGGTTCATTCACAGACCAGATCAACTAGATTTCTAATTCCATCAACAAGCTAAATAACATTAATTTCATCATCTTCCTAACCCCAATTTCATAATAAATCATTAACCCATAAAAATCTTTACTACAATTAAACCTTGAAGTTAAATCAAAGAAGGATCATACTTACACCGAATTAGGAGGAAGATGGAGATGGTGAATCTAAGATCTTTAAACTTAAACTTGAAGGTTGAAACATGAAATTGACTTGTTCTAATTTCCTTTACTTCCTGTGACTTTGTTTCTTATTTATGTTTTCTAGAACATCTGGGAAAGGAAGGAATAATACGTATTCCTGAACTTACACATATATATGCTATTAGTTTTGTTCCTCTTTAATACCTATAGTCTGGAACTTAAAAACCATTTGCGATTTCAACTATTTTATTTTTCTTACCGAAATATTAATTTAAAACAATCATTTATTTATTTGTCACAATAATACTTTTTAAATTTTTGGGGTGAAACAACTCTCCCCCACTTATATCATTCGTGTCCTCGCGAATGTTAATCGTATCTGCTCAATTTTAACACTTGCTCTATTTATGCGGAAGCGTTCTCTTATATTAATATATTTCTTTATCAAATAATTAATGACATGAATGTATGCCATTTATCTTATTTCTAACTCTTACCTTAAAATTCTCAACACTTTACCACATTCTGGTTTATATATTAGACTCGTCTCAATTATATTCTTACCCTTTCCTCATATACTAATTTCATCAACAACTTAACTTACTTAGGTTTAATAAAAAAACTGATCACGTCCATTCATGTTGGTAGAGTTTTAAATATACTACTACCAGTACTCACCACGAGTTTATAGATTCTAAATTCAACTTTTAGATAACAACATGTATATTATGCTCCACTTAACTTATCTTGTCAATCTTAACAGCCTTTCGGCTACATACACACTTTAGCTAACATTAACACATTACAAGACTAATCAACTTTACCACTTAACAGTCTGATCAATTATTGCACACATTTATACACATGCTGTTGGGTTTTCTATTTCCTAACTAGATCATCATAACGCAGTGGAATAACAATAATTTAACAATCTAAGGCAATTAGAAAACTAAAACCCTAAGGGATCTTTAACTTTAATAAATAGTGCAATAAACAAATTGGATAAATAAAGAAAAACACTAACCTTCGAGAAAACCACTTTCTCACGCGCAGACCAACTAGCAGAGCTTCGTTACTTGGAGGCAAGTACCTAAAGTAGAATACCTCTAATGTTTCACATCCAAAAAACCCAAGAGAAAGAAGAATTTTTGAAACCTTTAGAAAATTCGTATAAAATTCGTATGTATTAAGGTATAGGCTTGACCCCTATTTATACTGGGAGAGAAAACCCCACGGTTTGCAGAATTCGACTTCCAACCGGCGGTTGGATTAACTTTCTGCCCAAGTACCCGGATTCTGACCCGCGTCCTTCACCGCCTTTAAAACCCTAATCCCAACCGGTGGTTGGACCTTCCAACCGGCGGTTGGATTGATTTTTTGGAATCTTCCGCCATTTTAATTACTTTTGATTTTTAATTAATAAACAATTAATAAATCAACTAATTAAATATAATATTAATACCAATTAATATTATTCCTTAATATTTCTCTTGACTGTTCATTGAGGGCAACCCAAAAAGGACTTTACTTTTAATGATAGTCTTACCAATTAGTTATGATATTGGACACTATTCTAACAGTCTCCCACTTGGATAAATCATCAACTATTACTGGTCTAAGTCTCTATCTCATTAACTAAGTAAAGAGTGCCATCCAACGCAACTGCCGAACTCTGAATCATATCTTAGAGTCAGCCCTTTAGATAAGTGATCAACTATTCCTTTGTTTCTACTGATATCGTATGAATCGAGACATGAATTTTAATCAATCTCAAGATTCATATATGTTTTCTGATCTCCGATTATATTGACTATATGAGACTACTGATTTTGCACATATCAGCTTAGTCCCGGCTAGGTCTAGCTCTTTAGAGTCAAACTTTAATCATCAGAGGGCCCATGATATCACTTTTCCATTTAGGCAACAGGAACAAATAAATTTTGCATACATAGTACTAGTCAACTCACCATGTCATACCTAGCGTATCCTATATGACCGGCATTTACGCACAGCGTTTAAGAAACTAAAGTATAACAGACCTGAAAACTAGAAACTCAATGTATCTCCATTTTAAGAATAGATGATATTATCATCTTAAAATCACTCGTGATTTGATCTATGAAGTGATCTCTTTAAGTGCGGGTTTCTTGAAACACCCTGTTCTCGGGTCTAGTAGTATTTTAATATTTTATGACGGTGAGTTATTATTTAGAGTGTCAGGAAATAGGTTCATTTGTTATTTGAAAATAAATGAGGAAAATAGTCGAATAATTTATTGTGATTAATAAATTATTAATTGTTTTAATTTAATCCAGTTGACGGTAAAATAAAATAATGTTTCCCCGTAAATGGTTTTTAAGTTTCAGACAATGATAAGTATGGGGAATGAAATTTAAACAATTGTATGATAAATACACAGTTTAAGTCGGTTGTTTATTTCAAACATATACCGACATATATACATACGTACGCACATACATACATACCCAAAATTTGTGAAACCCTAAATTAATTCAAGAAATCACTTTCTAACATCAAATTGAAGTTGTTAAACTCGAATTCAAGCCTCTATAATCATGAGAATCAAGGTATGACTATGTTCTTCATTTAATTAACCTAGAATTTGGGGGTTTGGGGGTTTTAACAAATTGATGTGTTAAAATCCGAATTAAGGGTTAAAATTACTAGTTGATATTACTTAAGCTTAATTATAGTGATGATTAACATTAATTAAGCTAGAGTTTGTGAAATTGATTATGTGTTCTTGTGGTATATGATGAACTTATGAAAATTAAGATGAAATTGAGGCTTGTAATTATGATATAATTGTTACTTGATGTTTAAATGATGATTATAATCTAAGCCCTAACCTAGAAATAAAAGAAAGTGATATATGATCATTAAGGGTTTAATTGATTACTTATGAATTATGATTTATAAGCTTAATCTAATGAGGTGTAATTGATAAGTATTGTTAATGATCATATTAGGAGTGAGTATTGATGATAATTGATATTATTCAAACTAAAATGTGAAAAAGGATTAAGTGTTCATGATGATTATGATGATTATGAGAAGCTTAATGGGTTGTATGATGAAATGAGCATTGATTATTAATTAGAACACTTAATTGAGAATTAAAGAGTAAAGTTGCAACTTATTTGGTTAAGTATTCATTTGACCAAATATTAGTGTTTTGAGGAATTATTGATGGTAAAGGTTAATAACCTTGGTTATGGTTAACCATGTTGTTTGATGATACTTAAAGTAGATTAAAATGATGATTGTGTTAATTCATATGAATTGAGTAATAACTCAAATAAATTGAGATTATGAATCATTTTATACGACTTTAACATGAGTTGATTATTATGGATGAGTTACTAACTCGTTATTTATATTGTATTCTCAGATATGGAGAAAGACTCAGTGACATTAGACTACTGAGTGGACAACTGAGGTAGTTGGTGAGTGGATCGATAACCCTAAGTTTGATTTAGTTGTAACAGGTTTGTTACAACGGGTAATCGTATTATTAATGCTTTTGGTTTGCCATGATGAGTTTGGTTTAATAGTAATAATACTGTTGAAAGACTGTTTAGTCTGTTATGTTGACCTGATGAATATGTGAATATGTGATCACTTGATATTTGGCTTTCGGGCATCATGGTATTGAGGTCAACGTGTTAGTTGGGTTTGGTTACTATTGTAAGACGACAGGAATTTCCTTGTACTTATCGTTAATAGGAAATTAGGTCGTATGAGATTAGTACCAAACTATCGGTCTCGTCCGTTATGGCCATACGAATATGTACGATAAGTGTTCTTGGAGAATCCCCGGGTATTATGGTATCTCCAGAACCACCGATCCTCATTGATATGTTGTGTATTGAGATGTTATCTCATTGAAATTAGTTATGTGTTCTTGGCTGAAGGTTTCCCCAAGAACCCTAGATACTCTGTGATACTGTGTGTTTACGATGCTTTGATGTAAACAGAGTTGTTATGCTAAGTTGGGCTATCGTTTATTTATTCACTCACTTAGCGTTATGCTAATCCCCCACATTCTACTTACTGCAGGTTATGATTGTATGAGAATATTGTGGGTGGGCAGGAAGCTTTGGAATGGGATGGAATGTTTGACAGGCTAATTACTCTGATGTGGCTTTGATAACTAATGACATGTTTTGAGTTATATAACACCTGTGTTGCAGTATTTTAGTTTGATGAGAACTAAATTGTTGTATATTGCAAGTGGAAAAAGTTTATAGACATTTTAAAGTATTGTATGTTTAAATATACGCTTCCGAGTCAAATTTATTAATATAATGGTTAAAGAAATGAGGGGTGTTATAAGTTGGTATCAGAGCATAAGTTTGGGTGATTTGTACATTGTAAGGTGTTCAATCCCAAACTTTGATATGTGTCAAGTCAAACATTCCAAGGTGTGGGATTAATAGTTGTATGAGAATTTAGTTAGTTGAATATGTACTAACCTATAACAAGTTGCAAGATTATTGTTTTGGTTGCAGAGACAGAGGAATATGAGGAACCAAATGGTATTCTCAGTAATTCCTCAACATTCGTGGGCCTAAGTATATCAGGTACTTTTCGATAAGCTTAGTGTATTTAAATAAGCTTGAACTGTTTACTTTGCTATGATATGATTAGTAGTGAAGTAAATTGAGTCAGACTGATATGATTCCCCAGTGATGAGTCCTTGATGATTAATACATGTTAATGTGATGCTATGAATATTAATTGAAATGTTTAGCATCATGAGTAGTTCCAAATGAACTAGAACTGAATTGTGTAGACACCTTGTTGAATAAAATGTAACAGTTATATTAATTGGATTTAAGTGTGTCTACAATGTGAAAATAAAGTATAAATCATTGTGTGATTATGATTTGATAAATGGAAGGTGTGATTATGAATCCTTGCTAGGAAATTAGTTGCTACATGATAAACTGAATTAATGTGACTCCTTATAGTGAAATTGATGAGATATTGGTATATTGCAATCAATAGTTTTGGACTCATGTTGTGGTTAAAATCAAAAAGTGTCCATTGATTAGAAAGTGTGTATTTGACTTGGAAAAAGTTAAAGTTGAAATTGATAGAGTCAAATTGTGTAATGACCATGTTATAAAGTGATAAATGTGGCTAAATGTTTGTGTGTAGTATTGATCATGATTTCGGTTGAATTATGATCTAGGTACTAAAAGTGGTAAAGTAGAAAGTCAAAGTGGTCAACGAGCCTTGATACGCGTTGACAAGTTTGTGAAAGGTCATTGTTGAATACTTGTTGTAATTGATTTATATATGATGACTTTATGTGAAATTGGTGTTGTAAGGTTATAATGTGACACCAACAGTGAAAATGATTTTGTTTGACTTGGAATAGTCAAAGAAGTGTGAATTGGTTGTTATAATAGTGATCATGTGGGCGGAAACCCAAATGGGTCGTTAAAGTGCCCAAATGGGTCACTTGTTGGTTAAACGTTTAAAATGAGTAGTGGTTTGGTTATGACCAATGTAACGGTAACTTTAAGTCCTACATGTAGTAGGAATGTGTGTTGAAAGTGTTAATATAGTCAATATGGTTGATTTTGGTAAAAAGTGTCCAATTGGATCCATAACGGGTCAAAGAGTTAAAAACATGGTAGAATGAGTGTATGAAAGTGATGAATATGCCCACACGTCACAAATGTATATAGAAACATGTTGACAAAAGGTTAAAGTCAGAAATTAAGCCATTTGGAATATGGCGTGTTAACCAAAATGGTTAAAATGGTCCAAAATGAGTCATACGTCCGTTTTCTCGTAAAACGTGTAAATTGAAAAAGTGTAAAAATAGAAAGAGTGTAAAAATAGAAAGTTGTATTTTGATTATATAAAGGTGCCTGCAAAATTTCAGACCCTAACTATTTACGGTTTGTGAGATATGTTGAAATTTGAAAATCTGCACATATTGTTGGCTCAGAAACTGAACCGATCAGCTATGGTTACTAAGACGATCGGTTATAGCTTGATAGCCGAACGGCTTAATTTGAACAAAATGATTACCGCAGCTCATATCCGAACAAAAAATCTCGAAATCACTGTGTTAGCCGATCGGCTAGAGGTGAGCCGATCGGGTGAGGTTGTATAGCCGATCGGCTATGCCCCTTAGCCGATCGGGTAAGATAGCTTGGTGAGAAAAATAAGATTCCTTCTAATTAGACGGTTAAAATGACGTTCGATGTGAAACTTGACGTAGAAATTTCCGTTAAAAATTTTCGGTGTCCGATTAAGACGAAATTTACATGTCCACTCAAAACGGCCCAACGGTCAAAGCTCATCGCTCTGCCATGAGCCCTGTCAGTTTTGGGCACTTCGGGGTCATTTGGGGCCCGAAAATGGCATTTTACTGTTTTTCAAACCTTATTTCGAACTTTTGACTTATGTTTTGTATTGGGCTTTTGTTTCTTTAAGCCCAGGGATCATTCCTATGACTGAATATAGTACTAGAACTTGTTTTAAGAGGTCCATATGTTTAATTGGGTATGGGTTATACTCAAGCTGTTTATTTAACTGCAAAATATACCAGTTAATGGTATTATTGATTGTTGCTAACTAGGGTTAGTAAACATTGATTATGGGATTATGTGGATCATGTTATGTGAATTAATTGAAATATGATAAAGTATTTGAATCATGTACAATATTAGAAAGTGATGACTTGAGCCTTTTAAGAAATTGTAAGATAGGTGCATAAACTTACATCTATGTGATAAATGAACATGAAGGCTCAGTTATTATTTAACTAAGGAAATAAATATTGATGATTACGTGTTGAGTAATACACATGATGTTGATAAGGTATTGATACTAAATGTTCTGTCAAATATTAGAAGCATTAATTTCCATACTAGTGATTTGTATTGAATCAGGTAATGAAAGTGTTGATTGATGTATTTGTGTTGGACATTACATATGTGCTAATGAAATAGTGATAAGAGTTATATTTACCTGATTATGTGATTACTTGCACATTCAAAGTGATAAGTGAAATGGTGCAGTATTATAAGATTTGACTATGCCTGTTGTTAAAGGTTGTTAAATGTGTGCAATTGATTGATATCACTGTTATGATATATGTGGGAGTAAAAGTTAATCACTTTAGAGATTGATGGTATGAAGTGACCTTAAAATGAAGTGTACCTGACATAATATGACGACGTCTGGCCAACGTATTTATATTATGTCATTTCACATGGAATTGTTGAGGTTACCAAGTACCATAGAAATTAAAGCAATTTGAAATAACATGTAAGATATGTTGACCTGTAGTTGGGAAATAGTCAATGATTGATTAAAATGAAAGAGTAATAAACCACTAAACTATGGTTGTATTGTGGTGGCTATTGTACAAGAGATGTGTATGTGATAAATTGCAACTAGTAAGAATTAAAAGATAAGAACTAAGCAATGTAGAGGTCAGTTGATTGTGGATAACATTATGTTAATATTGTTGAATATGTGACCAATGACAACACCTTATGTTGATGTGTTGAAAGAATTATGCTGATAATGCATAGTATCAACTGGTGTTGATTTAGTATCCAATTCGATGTGATAGGAAACTAATTGATTAAGTAAAAATGGTTTTTACCCATAAGATTTGACCTCTACATATTGTTTACTCTTATGTGTTTATGGTTATATGATTTTGGGTTACTTTAGAGTAAAGAGTGTAACACCCCCAAATTTGATGATTTGCGGAAGCTTGATTTGGGTGTTACTAATCAATAACAAAGCACAAAGATAAATAGCAAACGACTCTATATGCGTCGTTTTAACAAAATATATTGATAACTGAAATGTTTACAACGTTTAAAGCTTTACATAGCTCGAGTTAAATAAAATGAGATTTCAGTACATAAGTACTTATACAAAATATACTAATGCAAGAAAATCTCAATCGTCTGTATGCTGACTCGAGCTAAATCCTGAAGCAGAAACATCCTACTGCTGGGTACCTGCGATATATGCTAAAAGGTCAGCTATAAAGCTGGTGAGCTCACAGGTTTGAAATCAAGTAATATTGTATGAACCGCAAGATTTAAATAATGAATTGCATCCAGCAATTAAATAATGAAGTGCATCCAGCAATTTAATGATAATCATCGTGTATACAGCCATGAGCACATAGTTGAGCTTAACTCGAGGGCCGGGTCCCCTATAGAGAATTCCGGGCGAGGTGCCTCCACGAATGCCTAATCAACATTCGTCTTCCCAAACATTAGTACGTCCGTTTACCCGGTTAGTGCTTGCTAACCCGAACGAGGAGGGTCAATCCTATATGGTACCATATACTAATATTCACGCTACAACGTATTAACAACTATGCTGACGGAGGACTTTCAAATGATTAGTTTCGAAAAACTCATGTAGTATATGAAAAGTTTGGTACTTGCGTTCACATGTTAAAAGTTTGAGCAGTATATCACACCCCTGAGTAAAACAGTAAAAAGAGGGGCTATGAGACTCACTTGAGTCTGTAAGCGTTTAAACAAACGTAAGTTGATTAGCCGAAATGAAGTCCAAAGACTTGTAACCTGAGGGTGTCCACGACACGCGATGGTTATAAATATGATTGGGTATCTCAAAAGATCACCCCAGTAGTTGTTCATCCAACTATAATGTCCAAATCTCCACTATTTGGTTGATACGTTTAAGTGTTTGAAAAGTGTACGGCCCGTTGGTGACGGATTTGTAATAATAATCTCAATTATTACTATTTTGATTTCGTGGCGTTTTACTTGAAAAATGTGTTTTGATTGTGTTTTAGAAGCCGTTACGAAATCAAAGTACGGGGGTCCGGGGGCAGCGCCCCTGGTTAGCGGGGTCCAAGGGGCGGCAGCCCCTGGCGGGGTCCAAGGGGCAGAGCCCCTGGCTGGGGTCGAGCTGCCAGGTCAGCTTGGAAAATTTTTATTTCTACTATATTGCTTTGGTGAAAAACGCATCTGGATCTGAATTTGGGTAAAATCGAGTGATAAATTTCGAGTCTCGACACTTAGTAAAAATCTGTGTTTTTGAGGTTCTGGTTTGTGCGACGTTGGGTGCGACGTCGCAGGTAGGACTGCGACGTTGAGCATGACGTCGCTAAAGGCGACGTTTCGCAATTTAATGCGACGTAGGGTGCTGCGTCGCTAATGCGACGTAGGTGATTTCTGCGACGTAGGGGCTTGCGTCGCTAAGTGCGACGTGGCGAGGTATTGGCGACGTTAAGGCTGACGTCGCTATATGCGACGTCGCAATTTAATGCGACGTTGTGACTGACGTCGCACTATGCGACGTCACGAGGGGTATTGCGACGTAGAAGCTGACGTCGCATAAATTCTGGGCCAAATGCGACGTAGCGGTCTGTTGGCCGGAAAATGTGTCGAAAACGAGTTTTTCGGTTTCCGTTCGGTCCAAAACTTTTACCCAACCCTTATAGGGACATTATAAGTTGTTACAAACTACTAGAAAGTGAAAACACTTAAAAACGAGAGATTTCGGGATTTGTCGGAAACTTACAAATTGTCGGATGAGAAATCCGAAAAGATAGGATGATAGATCGTGTCGCGGTGGTCGTTTTCTTCCAAAGTGATAATGAGATCCAAGGTCGTTTGATGTTGCTATTTGCGATTTTTAGTGAGTTTTGGTGATGAAAGTTTGAGAGAAAAAGATGAAGGAGAGAGAGAGGAAAGGAAATAAATGAAAGAAAAGAGGAGGTGGAGGTGGGGTTATCCCCATTTCCAGTTTTTCGCCCCGCGTTCCGTGTGGTGTTCGTTTGCTCCGTTGTTTAGACGTTAAATAATTATTTTACGTTTTAATTATAAGTTTTAGATTACGAATTTTTACGCGATAGTTTGTTTAATTATTTTACTAATCACTTTATTTTGAGTTATAAGTTGTAATTTATTTTATTTGGTTTGCGCGTTTTACGTTTTAAATTATGTAATTCCTGATTGTACGATACGAAATATTATAATAATAATATTTTTGACATAAACCGTTATTTAATAAAATTTTGTCACCAACGTCCATATAAAATAGAATCGAAATACATCCGATTTAAATTGCGTACGATTTAATCAAATCGCATTTTCGTATATATTCAACAATATATATAATTCGATACATTAATTAGCCTAACAAGGAACTAATTACATGTATTAACATATGATTAGGCACTAATTACTAGTCCTAATTTGGCGGGTGTTACATTCTCCCCCTGTTAGAAGAATTTCGTCCCGAAATTTAGCTTGAGGTCGTGTTCGATGTAGAATCAGTGAAAAGTTGAGGATATTTGAGTCGCATTTGGTCTTCCCGTTCCCAGGTGAATTCCGGACCACGCCGCGAATTCCATCTGACCTTGACGATGGGAATACGACTTTGTTTCAGTTGTTTGACCTCACGGTCCATAATTTCAGCGGGTTCCTCAACGAAATGAAGTTTATCGTCAACACGAATTTCATCTAATGGAATAATAAGTGTCTCATCAGACAGACACTTCTTCAGATTTGAAACATGAAAAGTCGGGTGCACGCTGCTAAGTTCGGATGGCAGCTGCAATCGATAAGCTACGGGGCCAATCCGTTCAAGGATCTCAAAAGGCCCGATGTACCGGGGATTCAACTTCCCGCGTTTGCCAAAACGGATGACGCCTTTCCAAGGCGATACTTTCAAGAGTACTCGATCCCCAACTTGGAACTCGAGTGGTTTGCGTCTCACGTCAGCATAACTTTTCTGACGATCACGTGCGGCTTTGAGTCTGTTTTGGATTTCCACAATTTTCTCAGTGGTGGCGTGAATGAGTTCAGGACCAGTGAGTTGACTATCTCCCACTTCAGTCCAACAGATCGGTGATCGGCACTTACGACCGTACAGTGCCTCAAATGGTGCAGCCTTAATGCTGGCATGATAACTGTTATTGTACGAAAATTCGCACAACGGTAGATGTTTTTCCCAGTTTGTACCGAAATCAACTACGCAAGCGCGTAGCATATCTTCCAAGGTTTGAATGGTTCGTTCACTTTGGCCGTCTGTTTGAGGATGGTACGCGGTACTCATATCGAGACGGGTACCCAATGCTTTTTGAAGTGATTGCCAAAAGTGAGAAGTGAAACGGGCATCTCTGTCAGAGATGATCGAGATTGGAACACCATGATGAGAAATGATTTCCTTGATGTAAATTTGTGTAAGGCGTTCCATTTTATCGTTTTCTTTGATTGCCAGGAAATGAGCAGATTTGGTGAGACGATCAACGATCACCCAAATGGTATCGCAACCGTTCGATGACTTGGGTAGTTTGGTTATGAAATCCATGGCAATTTGATCCCATTTCCATTCAGGAATTTCAGGTTGTTGAAGTAAACCAGGAGGTTTCTGATGTTCGGTTTTGACTTTCGAGCAAGTAAGACACTTGCTGACATAAGTGGCGATTTCGGCTTTCATGTTTGGCCACCAATAAAATTCCTTGATACCGTGGTACATCTTATCGGATCCGGGATGAATAGAATATTTAGACTTGTGAGCCTCGTCCATCACCAAGTCTCTTAGGTTCCCAAAACTGGGCAACCAGATTCGGTTCGAGAAGTACCTAATCCCGTTAGGTTTGATTTCAAATTGTTTGTCAATGTCCCGCAAGGCTTCATTTTTGATGTTTTCAGCTTTCAGGGCTTCGATCTGAGCTGTATGAATTTGAATGGTAAGATCGTTATGAATGGTCATACTGAGGGCTCGGACTCGAAGTGGTTTTGGTCGTTCCTTTCGACTGAGGGCATCGGCTACAACATTAGCCTTCCCTGGATGGTACTTGATCTCGCAATCGTAATCGGTAAGCAACTCGACCCATCGACGTTGCCTCATATTGAGATCCTTCTGATCGAAGATATGTTGGAGACTTTTATGATCGGTAAAGATTGTGCACTTAGTGCCGTAGAGATAATGTCTCCAGATTTTGAGAGCAAAAACGACAGCTCCAAGTTCGAGGTCATGAGTGGTGTAGTTCTTTTCGTGAATTTTCAGCTGTCGTGAGGCATAAGCAATGACTTTATCTCGTTGCATCAACACGCAACCAAGACCTTGGTGAGAAGCATCGCAGTATACCACGAAGTCATCGGTGCCTTCGGGTAAGGATAGGATCGGAGCACTGCAAAGCTTTTGTTTCAGAAGTTGAAATGCTGACTCTTGTTTCTCGGTCCAATCGAACCTTTTATCCTTCTGAGTCAGTACCGTGAGTGGTTGAGCTATTTTAGAGAAATTTTCGATGAATCGCCGATAGTACCCAGCAAGACCCAAGAATTGTCGTACTTCAGTTGCAGAGGTGGGTGCTTGCCAGTCTTTGATAGCCTCGATTTTTGATGGGTCCACGTGAATTCCCTGACTGTCGATCACGTGACCAAGAAATTGAACGGTTTGGATCCAGAACTCACACTTAGAGAATTTAGCATAAAGCTCCTCGTGTCTAAGTAATTCAAGGATGGTTCTGAGGTGTTGCGCATGTTCTTGCTCGTTGCGCGAGTAAATGAGTATGTCATCGATAAAGACAATGACAAACTTATCGAGGTAAGGTTTGCACACCCGGTTCATGAGGTCCATGAATACAGCCGGTGCGTTGGTTAGACCAAAGGGCATCACTTGGAATTCGTAGTGCCCGTAACGAGTTCTGAAAGCAGTTTTTGGAATATCGGTGTCGCGAACTCGTAACTGATGATAACCTGATCGCAGATCGATTTTTGAGTAGAAACTTGAACCCTGAAGTTGGTCGAATAGATCATCAATGCGAGGAAGTGGATAACGGTTCTTGATGGTCAATTTATTCAATTCTCGATAGTCGATGCACATTCGGAATGAACCGTCCTTCTTTTTGACAAATAAGACCGGAGCTCCCCAAGGTGAAGAACTCGGTCTAATGAATCCTCGATCCAGCAGTTCCTGTAACTGAGAGGACAACTCCTGAAGTTCGGATGGGGCTAAACGGTATGGTGCGCGGGCCACCGGTGCGGCACCCGGCACGAGATCGATTGAGAACTCAACCTGTCTAAACGGAGGTAGACCAGGTAGTTCTTCCGGAAAGACTTCGGGAAAGTCTCTAACAATCGGCACATCCTCAAGTCGTTTCTCCTCCGACTTCTTCTCGGTGATGTGTGCGAGTATGGCAGTGTAACCCTTTCTCAGAAATTTTCGGGTTTTTAAGCAGGAGATTATATTGAGTCCCGTCCCACCGGTCTCCCCCTGTATGATCAAGGTTCCACCGACGGCGAGTGGGATACGGACGATCTTATCGTGACAAATGATTTCAGCTCGATGTTTGGACAACCAGTCCATTCCAATAATGACGTCGAAACTTCCGATTTCAATGGGTATAAGGTCGATCGAAAAGATTTCGTCAGCTAGGTTTAAAGTGCAATTAGGTATCACACTGGTGGTTTCTACAAGTTTTCCATTGGCTAGCTCTACAGTGTACTTAACATCTAAGGCAACAGGAGTGATGTCAAGTAATGGGCAAAAATCATCGGAGATAAAGCTTCTATCAGCACCAGTATCAAATAGAACAGAAGCAGTTAAGTTGTTGAGGAGGAACATACCCGAGACCACATTCGGGTCCTGGCGGGCGTCCCCAGATTTGATGACGAAAGCTCTGCTGCGAGTGTTGTTGTTGTTGTTGTTGTTGCGGTTGTTGTTGTTGTTGTTCTTCAGTTTTGGGCACGAGTCCCTGAAATGCCCAGGTTTCCCACACTCAAAGCATACTTTGGGTGGTCTGGTGTTGTTGTTGGAATTGTTGTTGGCAGGTGAGCGGCAATCTTTGGTGAGGTGGCCGTACCTCTTGCAGTTGTTGCAAAAGGGACCACAGGAACCCTCATGGTGACGGCTGCACTTGGGACAATATGGTTTGCTCCCCGTGTAACCCCGGATGATGTCAGTGGTGGTGTTGTAAGCTTTGATGGTGTCGGGTTTCTTGTTTTGTTGGTTGGAGTGGTTGTTGTGGTAGTCAGACCACTTGCGTTTGTTGTTTTGGGAGGATGAAGTGGGTGGTTCAGAATCTTGGCTCATAGACATCAGGTCTTGGGCCAATGAGATTGCACTGTCAATGGTGGTTGGTTTTGAAGAGATGACGTGTCCCCGAACAAAATCAGGGAGACCAAGGGCGTACTTCCTGATTTTATCAGGTTCAGTGCTCACCATAGCTGGGCGGAGGGCAGCTAATTGTTGAAATCTGGTGGTATAACCATCGATGTCACCACCCTGAACCTTCAAGTTCCAGAACTCCTCATCTAGCTTTTGGAGTTTGGCGATAGAGCAGTACTTGGCAGTGAGTTTGGCTTTCAATTCCTCCCAAGTGATTTGGTAGGCAATGTCAGCACCCACTGATTGAGTATATGAATTCCACCAAGAGTGGGCATCATCTTCAAGAGAGCAGGTGGCGAAGTTTACTTTGTCGTTCTCCGCGCATTTGCTGACACGGAAAACAGTTTCCATTTTCTCGAACCATCTGATTAATCCGATGGCTCCTTCAGAACCCTTGAAACTCGAGGGTTTGCAGCTCTGAAAGTCCTTGTAAGAACAAGGTTTGGTGGTAGAGGTTCCAGCGGTATCGCTGTTTCTTGTGGAGTTTGGTGGGGTATTCCGAGCTAAGGCTTCAGTAACAGCCTGGGTTATGAGTGACATAATCTGAGCATCAGTGTAAGGTCTGGTCTTTGGCGGCATGATTCTTCAATAAAAGAAATGAAGATACATGAGATTTTGCAAGAAAGTTGTATTTATCTCAGATGTACATGTATAAAAGCAGTAATACATAACATCAACAGGGATAATGGCAATTAATATGAGTCGAAAACAGCAAGAATACTTGATAAATGATACGAGTTCAAAGGTTACATCCTACAGATGTATTACAAAAGATGTCGGGAATTGTTACATCCGACCGAATTATAGAATAGCGCGTAGATAGTTACTAGATTACAGGGTAGATTACAAGACAAAGACTACACTAGTCTTAACGTAGATTAATTTGTTCCATCATCGTGACAAGATGGTCCACAGTGTTTGCAAGCCTGCTAGCTTGTCGGGCGTTGTCTTCTGCTAGTGCAAGTCGTTGTGTTAGTCCACGCGCATATTCTTCTGCCTCAAGTGAGCGTTGCACACATTCATCCATCCTTTGTTGCAGAAGGGCATTTTCCACCCTTATTTCTATTATTTGATTACGAAGGATATCCATGTTGTTGTTAGTGGTTTCAAGATAGTCGGAGACTTGTTCTATGTGTTCGAGGGATGTAAGTCTCCAGTTTTCGTTTGTTTCCTGCAACACGACATCCATGGTGCGAAGTCGTTGCTCGTGTTGATTCACCCTAGCGGCTAGAGCCGGCAAGGTGGAGTGAGTGGAGTACGGGCCAGCTCGAGGCAACCTGGAGTTCCTCCTTGCTACCCTTGGGTTCTGCGACCCGGATTGAGAACGAGATGAATTTGATGGTGTGTTTGCCATTTCTGAGACAAAGCGTTAGTAAGATTGAGGCCTATATTCATATAGTTCCTATATAATATAGCCTATTGAGTGTCTAGCATAAACATGTTTAAGTCTCGGTTCTCTCGAGGTCAGAGTCTTCTATTGTATCCTGTTCAGCCATAACTACTTTCAGATCTTACATCATCTTTGCTTAATTGTACATAGTTGATCAGGCTATGTTAAATTAAACTCGTATGCTGTAATCCCTGAACCAGTCATACCTAATAAGGAATACTGCCTAATGGTCATAGTCTAGGTTCACTAAATGCAACCTAGTTCACTATAACCTTAGGCTCTGATACCAATCTGTAACACCCCCAAATTTGATGATTTGCGGAAGCTTGATTTGGGTGTTACTAATCAATAACAAAGCACAAAGATAAATAGCAAACGACTCTATATGCGTCGTTTTAACAAAATATATTGATAACTGAAATGTTTACAACGTTTAAAGCTTTACATAGCTCGAGTTAAATAAAATGAGATTTCAGTACATAAGTACTTATACAAAATATACTAATGCAAGAAAATCTCAATCGTCTGTATGCTGACTCGAGCTAAATCCTGAAGCAGAAACATCCTACTGCTGGGTACCTGCGATATATGCTAAAAGGTCAGCTATAAAGCTGGTGAGCTCACAGGTTTGAAATCAAGTAATATTGTATGAACCGCAAGATTTAAATAATGAATTGCATCCAGCAATTAAATAATGAATTGCATCCAGCAATTTAATGATAATCATCGTGTATACAGCCATGAGCACATAGTTGAGCTTAACTCGAGGGCCGGGTCCCCTATAGAGAATTCCGGGCGAGGTGCCTCCACGAATGCCTAATCAACATTCGTCTTCCCAAACATTAGTACGTCCGTTTACCCGGTTAGTGCTTGCTAACCCGAACGAGGAGGGTCAATCCTATATGGTACCATATACTAATATTCACGCTACAACGTATTAACAACTATGCTGACGGAGGACTTTCAAATGATTAGTTTCGAAAAACTCATGTAGTATATGAAAAGTTTGGTACTTGCGTTCACATGTTAAAAGTTTGAGCAGTATATCACACCCCTGAGTAAAACAGTAAAAAGAGGGGCTATGAGACTCACTTGAGTCTGTAAGCGTTTAAACAAACGTAAGTTGATTAGCCGAAATGAAGTCCAAAGACTTGTAACCTGAGGGTGTCCACGACACGCGATGGTTATAAATATGATTGGGTATCTCAAAAGATCACCCCAGTAGTTGTTCATCCAACTATAATGTCCAAATCTCCACTATTTGGTTGATACGTTTAAGTGTTTGAAAAGTGTACGGCCCGTTGGTGACGGATTTGTAATAATAATCTCAATTATTACTATTTTGATTTCGTGGCGTTTTACTTGAAAAATGTGTTTTGATTGTGTTTTAGAAGCCGTTACGAAATCAAAGTACGGGGGTCCGGGGGCAGCGCCCCTGGTTAGCGGGGTCCAAGGGGCGGCAGCCCCTGGCGGGGTCCAAGGGGCAGAGCCCCTGGCTGGGGTCGAGCTGCCAGGTCAGCTTGGAAAATTTTTATTTCTACTATATTGCTTTGGTGAAAAACGCATCTGGATCTGAATTTGGGTAAAATCGAGTGATAAATTTCGAGTCTCGACACTTAGTAAAAATCTGTGTTTTTGAGGTTCTGGTTTGTGCGACGTTGGGTGCGACGTCGCAGGTAGGACTGCGACGTTGAGCATGACGTCGCTAAAGGCGACGTTTCGCAATTTAATGCGACGTAGGGTGCTGCGTCGCTAATGCGACGTAGGTGATTTCTGCGACGTAGGGGCTTGCGTCGCTAAGTGCGACGTGGCGAGGTATTGGCGACGTTAAGGCTGACGTCGCTATATGCGACGTCGCAATTTAATGCGACGTTGTGACTGACGTCGCACTATGCGACGTCACGAGGGGTATTGCGACGTAGAAGCTGACGTCGCATAAATTCTGGGCCAAATGCGACGTAGCGGTCTGTTGGCCGGAAAATGTGTCGAAAACGAGTTTTTCGGTTTCCGTTCGGTCCAAAACTTTTACCCAACCCTTATAGGGACATTATAAGTTGTTACAAACTACTAGAAAGTGAAAACACTTAAAAACGAGAGATTTCGGGATTTGTCGGAAACTTACAAATTGTCGGATGAGAAATCTGAAAAGATAGGATGATAGATCGTGTCGCGGTGGTCGTTTTCTTCCAAAGTGATAATGAGATCCAAGGTCGTTTGATGTTGCTATTTGCGATTTTTAGTGAGTTTTGGTGATGAAAGTTTGAGAGAAAAAGATGAAGGAGAGAGAGAGGAAAGGAAATAAATGAAAGAAAAGAGGAGGTGGAGGTGGGGTTATCCCCATTTCCAGTTTTTCGCCCCGCGTTCCGTGTGGTGTTCGTTTGCTCCGTTGTTTAGACGTTAAATAATTATTTTACGTTTTAATTATAAGTTTTAGATTACGAATTTTTACGCGATAGTTTGTTTAATTATTTTACTAATCACTTTATTTTGAGTTATAAGTTGTAATTTATTTTATTTGGTTTGCACGTTTTACGTTTTAAATTATGTAATTCCTGATTGTACGATACGAAATATTATAATAATAATATTTTTGACATAAACCGTTATTTAATAAAATTTTGTCACCAACGTCCATATAAAATAGAATCGAAATACATCCGATTTAAATTGCGTACGATTTAATCAAATCGCATTTTCGTATATATTCAACAATATATATAATTCGATACATTAATTAGCCTAACAAGGAACTAATTACATGTATTAACATATGATTAGGCACTAATTACTAGTCCTAATTTGGCGGGTGTTACAAAGAGTTTCATATAACCTTGCGGTGTTTATAATTACAAATTGTAAATCAGTAATGAACTAGTTGCAAAAGTATATTTCTAGCAAATTGTTAGCTAAAGATATACATGATGATTAGCTAAATTGCTTGTAGGAGTTGAGATAAACTTGTGTTGCTAATGTGTATATTGTGGTATTCATTACCACTAGTGTTATTGAAGTAACAATAGAATGTTCATAGGACTATGTGTTTCACTTATGTTAAGTGATTGTGTGTTCTAAATGGTATACATGACTAGTTATGAATGGTCATGTAAGTGGTTAGTCAATTTATTAAAGACAGGATATATGCACAGTATATGTGCAGGGGGGAAAAGATAGAATCATGTACATTTGAATATGTGCATGTGGAAAGAATCTAAAATTTGTGTCAATACTTATAAGTTGCTCAAGGGAGTAACGTATGATATATGTATATTGTGATTAAATAGTTGATTTTACTACACCTTATGCTGGTTTTAGCATTTGGTGCTAGGTACTGAAATGAGCTAAAGGCACAACGTATATGTTTATGTGAATTCAGTTGAAATACACACTGGTGGTGTGTAAGTGATACCTACATAAATATATGTGATTATGTTACGCTAGATTAACTAAGTGTGATCAGATTTCGAGGACGAAATCTCTTTAAGGGGGAGAGATTTGTAATACCCTGTTCTCGGGTCTAGTAGTATTTTAATATTTTCTGACGGTGAATTATTATTTAAAGTGTCAGGAAATAGGTCCATTTGTTATTTGAAAATAAATGAGGAAAAGAGTCGAATAATTTATTGTGATTAATAAATTATTAACTGTTTTAATTTACTCCAGTTGACGGTAAAATATTATAATGTTTCCCCGTAAATGGTTTTTAAGTTCCAGACAATGATAAGTACGGGGAATGAAATTTAAACAATTGTATGATAAATACACAGTTTAAGTCGGTTGTTTATTTCAAACATATACCGACATATATACATACGTATGCACATACATACATACCCAAAATTTGTGAAACCCTAAATTAATTCAAGAAATCACTTTCTAACATCAAATTGAAGTTGTTAAACTCGAATTTAAGCCTCTATAATCATGAGAATCAAGGTATGACTATGTTCTTCGTTTAATTAACCTAGAATTTGGGGGTTTTGGGATTTTAACAAATTGATGTGTTAAAATCCGAATTAAGGGTTAAAATTACTAGTTGATATTACTTAAGCTTAATTATAGTGATGATTAACATTAATTAAGCTAGAGTTTGTGAAATTGATTATGTGTTCTTGTGGTATATGATGAACTTATGATGATTAAGATGAAATTGAGGCTTGTAATTATGATATAATTGTTAGTTGATGTTTAAATGATGATTATAATCTAAGCCCTAACCTAGAAATAAAAGAAAGTGATATATGATCATTAAGGGTTTAATTGATTACTTATGAATTATGATTTATAAGCTTAATCTAATGAGGTGTGATTGATAAGTATTGTTAATGATCATATTAGGAGTGAGTATTGATGATAATTGATATTATTCAAACTAAAATGTGAAAAAGGATTAAGTGTTCATGATGATTATGATGATTATGAGAAGCTTAATGGGTTGTATGATGAAATGAGCATTGATTATTAATTAGAACACCTAATTGAGAATTAAAGAGTAAAGTTGCAACTTATTTGGTTAAGTATTCATTTGACCAAATATTAGTGTTTTGAGGAATTATTAATGGTAAAGGTTAATAACCTTGGTTATGGTTAACCATGTTGTTTGATGATAATTAAAGTAGATTAAAATGATGATTGTGTTAATTCATATGAATTGAGTAATAACTCATTGAAATTGAGATTATGAATCATGTTATACGACTTTAACATGAGTTGATTATTATGGATGAGTTACTAACTCGTTATTTATATTGTATTCTCAGATATGGAGAAAGACTCAGTGACATTAGACTACTGAGTGGACAACTGAGGTAGTTGGTGAGTGGATCGATAACCCTAAGTTTGATTTAGTTGTAACAGGTTTGTTACAACGGGTAATCGTATTATTAATGCTTTTGGTTTGCCATGATGAGTTTGGTTTAATAGTAATAATACTGTTGAAAGACTGTTTAGTCTGTTATGTTGACCTGATGAATATGTGAATACGTGAATATGTGATCACTTGATATTTGGCTTTCGGGCATCATGGTATTGAGGTCAACGTGTTAGTTGGGTTTGGTTACTATTGTAAGACGACAGGAATTTCCTTGTACTTATCGTTAATAGGAAATTAGGTCGTATGAGATTAGTACCAAACTATCGGTCTCGTCCGTTATGGCCATACGGATATGTATGATAAGTGTTCTTGGAGAATCCCCGGGTATTATGGTATCTCCAGAACCACCGATCCTCATTGATATGTTGTGTATTGAGATGTTATCTCATTGAAATTAGTTATGTGTTCTTGGCTGAAGGTTTCCCCAAGAACCCTAGATACTCTGTGATATTGTGTGTTTATGATGCTTTGATGTAAACAGAGTTGTTATGCTAAGTTGGGCTGTCGTTTATTTATTCACTCACTTAGCGTTATGCTAATCCCCCACATTCTACTTCCTGCAGGTTATGATTGTATGAGAATATTGTGGGTGGGCAGGAAGCTTTGGAATGGGATGGAATGTTTGACAGGCTAATTACTCTGATGTGGCTTTGATAACTAATGACATGTTTTGAGTTATATAACACCTGTGTTGCAGTATTTTAGTTTGATGAGAACTAAATTGTTGTATATTTCAAGTGGAAAAAGTTTATAGACATTTTAAAGTATTGTATGTTTAAATATACGCTTCCGAGTCAAAATTATTAATATAATGGTTAGATAAATGAGAGGTGTTATATTTCTCCTATACTTAAATCTCCATTAAGTACTCATGAGTGTTGCAGCATTCTTCATGCCATATCTAATCTCCATAGATAATCTACTAACACTCCATGACAGTCTTAATTCACCACATACTTCCTATAGTGTGATCGACTGAGGAGGTTTAAGTAAAATCAATTACTCGGGAATTGATTACTAAACATGCAAAAGTGAAACACAACGACAGACAGTAGTAAATGGTAGAACTCCTTTCAATAAACAAATCTCCATTATTTAATCACCAAGTCTATAACAATTTCCATCATTGTTTACAATGTTTCATAATCAAACTAACAATTAAAACTTTACATTATCTCTTAAACCTATGCTCCTAGCATGTTCATCGTGTTTGGACTTTCCTAGTGGCTTTGTGAACGGATCAGCTGGATTTTCCTCTGATCTTATGCTCTTCACAATCACGTGTCCTTCTTCTATTTTGCTTCGAACGAAATGGTATTTCCTTTCAATGTGCTTTGACTTTCTGTGATCCTTGGGTTCTCTACTCAAGGCTACTGCACTTTCATTATCACAAAATATAGCAATAGGATCTTATACTGTTGGAACAACTCCAAGATCTCCAATAAAATTCCTCATCCATATAGCTTCCTTTGCAGCTTCACTAGCCGCAATTTACTTAGACTCGCATGTGGAGTCTGCCACTGTATCTTGCTTGGAACTTTTCCATGTCACCGCTTCCCCATTAAGTATAAATACCCAACCAGACTATGAATGACAATCATCTCTGTCTGTTTGGAAATTAGCGTCACTATAACCCGTTACTCTAAGTTCCTCTTTTCCACCATAAACTAAGAACCTGTCTTTAGCATTTCTCAAATACTTGAGAATGTTCTTTACAGCTGTCCAATGACCTTCACCAGGATTCTGCTGATGTCGACTCACTAAGCTTAAAGCAAATGAGACATCAGGTCTTGTACATATCATGGCATACATGATCGATCATATTGCCGAAGCATATGGGATTCGACTCATTCTTTCCAATTCTTGCTCAGACTTTGGACAAAGATCCTTACTGATCTTTATGCCATGATGTAAGGGTAGGCTCCCTTTCTTAGAATTATCCATATTGAATCTTTTCAAAATTTTATCTAAGTATGTATCCTGGCTGAGTCTTATGAGACGTTTTGACCTATCTTGATAAATCTTTATACCAGGGATATATGCTGCATCTCCAAGATCTTTCATAGCGAAACACTTTCCCAACCAGTCTTTTACACCTTGTAAAGTTGGGATATTATTTCCTATGAGCAGTATATCATCCACATATAACACTAAGAATACTACAATGCTCCCACTGAACTTGACATATATACAGGAATCATCTTCATTTCTAGAAAAACCAAACTCTTTGACTTTCTCATGGAAACAAAGATTCCAGCTACGAGATGCTTGTTTAAGTCCATAAATGGCCTTTTCAAGCTTACACACTCAATTAGGATACTTTGCATTTTCAAAACCTTCTGGTTGTGCCATGAACACATCCTTTGTCAGTTTCCCGTTAAGGAAAGCGATTTTGACATCTATCTACCAACTTTCATAATCATGAAATGTAGCTATGGCTAGCATTATCCTAATTGACTTAATCTTAGCTACTGGTGAGAAGGTTTCCTCATAATCAATCACATGAGTTTGAGTATAGCCCTTTGCTACCAACCTAGCTCTATAAGTGTGTACTTTCCCATCCATGTCCGTCTTCTTCTTGAAGATCCACTTACAACCCACCGTCTTAAGACCGGGTGTAGTGTCAACCAAATTCCAAACTTGGTTGTCATACATAGACTGAATTTTGCTTTTCATAGCTTCCTTCCACTTAGCAGCCTCAGGGCTTGCCATCGCTTCCTTGTAGTTAGCTGGTTCATCTAATTCACCCAATGTATTATCACTTATCTTATCCTCTTCTTCTATTTGGTAACCATAATAGAACTGAAGAGGATTGCTAACTCTATTAGATCTGCGAACGGGTAAGGATATGTCTTCAGGTTCAACAGGTGTCTCCACCTCTTGTTGAATTTCAGTGTTTATTATAGGTTCTTCATCGATAGATTCTTCAATTTCTTCAAGATCAATCCTACTCCCACCGTCCTCTTTAGATATCATTTCTCTCTCAAGGAACACTCCTCTTCGAGCTACAAAAACCACATTATCCTTGGGTCTGTAGAAAAAATATCCAAATGACTATTGTGGATAACCGACAAAAAGACACTTTTCAGATCTGGAGTCTAGTTTGTCCTGAGTTTCTCGTCTAACGAAAACTTCACAACCCCAGATTTTGATGTGACCAAGAGAAGGACGTTTTCCCTTCCACATTTCATACGGTGTCTTTGAAACTTTCTTAGTGGGTATTTGATTTAAGATATGGGTGAGTGTTTCTAATGCATAACCCCAGAAGCTTGTTGGAAGTGTTGCCCGACTCATCATAGATCGAACCATGTCTAACAAAGTTCTATTTCTCCTCTCAGCAACACCATTAATGTAACACCCCCAAATTTAGTGATTTGCGGAAGCATACTTGGGTGTTACTAATCAATATACAAAGCACAAGATATACAGCAAACGACCTCTAAATGAGACGTTTTGTAAAATAGTTACATTCCATAAATTAATCGTTTGAAAACATATAGTTTTCTTTACAAAAATATGTAAGCCTAGAGTCCGCGTATGTGGCGGGAGATTCTATTACATAACCTTAGCTACAAAAGATAATGCCAAAGAATCTCCGTTAAATGCAGTTTGGAAATCATGCGACTCTAGCTAGTGATCCTGGAGTGATCCTACTCCGTAAGTGTACCTGAGAATACATGCTAAAAATGGTCAACCAAAAGGTTGGTGAATCTCACAGGTTTATCAGTAAATAATCAGTTTGAACACAAGATTTCATCAGTAGTGCCCGCAGGCGTATATCAAGTATTTGCAAATCCAGCAAAAGTAAAGTAATTAAGTTATACCGTTGCCATGAGGCTCATAATCGAAGCTTAACCCGTAAATAATCAGTTGCTCCCGTGACATGCTCGTAATTGAGCAAGCATAAGTAACGAAATAATAGTCGCCCGTTTATACAGAACGGTTCGTGGTAGCGCTACTACCCCGGGCGGGGAGGGTCATTTCCCTAATGGATCCATTAACTAGTGTTCGCGCTTAAGTCCATAACTAACGATATATGATTGAGAGACTTCTGTAAGTAGTAAACAACTCATGCAATTCCGTTTGGTATAGTAAATAGTTTTAGTACTTGTGTTCAAGAAAAGCAAGCAATGTATCTCACCCCGTATATAAACAGTAAAAGTGGGGCTGTAAGACTCACCTGAGCCTAGTAGTAAGCAGTTGAAAACTGTAAGTAGCGTGTAGGTTCTCCGAACCCGTAACCTTTAAATGCCTAAACATGTAAGGTTAAGTAAGTAGATGTCTCGCAAGACCATCTAGGCTAGTTGTCCATACAACCCGTTGTCCAAATGTTGGTTCGTTATCGTTTGTAATAAAGTGTTCGGCCCGTTGGTGATTCGTTATGATTAAAGTTTTATCACTTATAACGCGATTTAGAGTGATTGCACTTGAACAGTATGTTCTATTATGTTCGATAATTCGTATTGTATAAGTATTTGAAATTGTACAAGTTTGACACTTGGTGAGAAATGTACTTATGGAATCTAAGTACGGGGGTCCGGGGGCAGCGCCCCTGGTTAGCGGGGTCCAAGGGGCGGCAGCCCCTGGCGGGGTCCAAGGGGCAGAGCCCCTGGCTGGGGTCGAGCTGCCAGGTCAGCTTGGAAAATTTTTATTTCTACTATATTGCTTTGGTGAAAAACGCATCTGGGATCTGAATTTGGGTAAAATCGAGTGATAAATTTCGAGTCTCGACACTTAGTAAAAATCTGTGTTTTTGAGGTTCTGGTTTGTGCGACGTTGGGTGCGACATCGCAGATCCTGACTGCGACGTTGAGCATGACGTCGCTATGTGCGACTTTCGCAATTTAATGCGACGTTGTACGTGGCGTCGCTATATGCGACGCTGTTGATTTCTGCGACGTAAGGGTTTGCGTCGCTAAGTGCGACGTTCGCAAGTCAATGCGACGTTGGGGATGACGTCGCTATATGCGACGTTGTGAGGGTATTGCGACGTTTTTGACTACGTCGCAGAGAGCCCAGCGTCTCTGCGACGTTACGGTCTGATCGGAGGTTGGTGGCCGGAAAATCGGTCGGAAAGCTTCCGTTTGGTCCAAATCTTTTACCCAACCCATTTTTGGACATTTTAAGCATATATAAACTATAAAAACGTAAAAATGAGTAAAAACGGAGAGTTTCGGGTTTTGTCGGAAACTTACGAAATGGCGAAATGAAAATCCGGAAAGATGAAGTTGTAGATCGTAACGCGGTGGTTCTTTTATTCCAAAGGAGTGGTATGATTCGGCGTCGTTTCGTGATGTTATTTTGTGATTTTGTAAGGTGGTGGTGGTTTTGTTAATTGAGAGAAAAGAAAGAGAAGAAAGAGAAAGAGATGGAGAAAATGAGGAAAAAGAAAGGAGGTGGGAGGTTTAACCTCCCATTTTCAGCCTCCGTCTCCGTGCCCCGTGCGGCGATCGTTTTCTCCGTTGTTTAAGCGTTAAATATTTATTTTTTTCACGTAATTATTCATTTAAAAATACTAATCTTTGTTAGATAATTTAATAACATCATTTTGTCAAATCTTTAACAGTTTGTTTATATTTGAATTTAAATTGTGCGTTTAATATTTTAATTGTGTTGACGTTTATTTGTACGATACATTACCTACTTGAAATGTATTCAAAACAATATTTGAAAAATGATCGTGTTATTAAACAAAATGTTTCACCAACGTCCGTAATGTTTGAATCGAATTACATTCGATTTAAATTGCGTACGATTTAATCAAATCGCATAATCGTATATATTCACCAATATATAATTTGTAACATTAATTAGCCTAACACAGAACTAATTACATGTATTTACAGAGGATTAGGCACTAATTACTAGTCCTAATTTGGCGGTTGTTACATTCTCCCCCTGTTAAAAGAATTTCGTCCCGAAATTTAAGTCGAAGTCGCGTTCGGGGTAGAATCAGTGAATAAGTGGGGATACTTGAGTCGCATTTGGTCTTCCCGTTCCCAAGTGAATTCCGGACCACGCCGCGAATTCCACCTGACTTTGACGATGGGAATACGACTTTGTTTCAGTTGTTTGACCTCACGGTCCATAATTTCGGCGGGTTCCTCAACGAAATGAAGTTTGTCATCGATGCGGATCTCGTCAAGGGGTATGATAAGTGTCTCGTCGGACAGACATTTCTTCAAGTTAGAAATGTGAAACGTAGGGTGCACGCTGCTGAGTTCGGAAGGCAGCTGCAATCGATATGCCACGGGGCCAATCCGTTCGAGGATCTCAAAAGGCCCAATGTACCTAGGATTTAATTTCCCGCGTTTACCAAACCGGATTACGCCTTTCCAAGGCGATACTTTTAAGAGTACTCGGTCCCCAACTTGGAACTCGAGTGGCTTGCGTCTCACGTCAGCATAACTTTTCTGACGATCACGCGCGGCTTTGAGTCGGTTCTGGATTTCGAAAATTTTCTCGGTGGTTTCTTGTATGAGTTCAGGACCAGTGAGTTGACTATCTCCCACTTCAGTCCAACAGATCGGTGATCGGCACTTACGACCGTACAGTGCCTCAAAAGGTGCAGCCTTAATGCTGGCGTGATAACTGTTATTGTAGGAAAACTCACACAACGGTAGGTGTCTTTCCCAGTTGGTACCGAAATCAACTACGCAGGCTCGTAGCATATCTTCCAGTGTCTGTATAGTTCGTTCGCTCTGGCCATCGGTCTGAGGGTGGTACGCGGTACTCATATCGAGACGGGTACCCAGTGATTTTTGGAGTGATTGCCAGAAGCGAGATGTGAAACGAGCATCCCTATCAGAGATGATCGAGATAGGGACACCATGTTGACAAACGATTTCTTTGATGTAAATTTGTGTGAGGCGTTCCATTTTGTCGGTTTCTTTGATTGCCAAGAAATGAGCCGATTTGGTGAGACGATCGACGATCACCCAAATGGTATCGCAACCGCTTGACGACTTAGGAAGTTTGGTTATGAAATCCATGGCAATCTGTTCCCATTTCCATTCAGGAATGTCAGGTTGTTGGAGTAAGCCGGAAGGTTTCTGGTATTCGGCTTTGACCTTGGAACAAGTTAAGCATTTGCTGACGTACAAGGCAATGTCAGCTTTCATGTTCGGCCACCAGTAAAACTCCTTGATGCCGTGATACATTTTGTCGGATCCCGGGTGGATAGAATACTTGGACTTGTGAGCTTCATCCATTACCAAGTCCCGAAGGTTCCCGAAACTAGGCAACCAGATTCGGTTAGAGAAGTACCTAACTCCGTTGGGTCTGATTTCGAACTGTTTATCCATGCCTCGTAAGGCCTCGTTTTTGACATTATCGGGTTTGAGAGCTTCGAGTTGAGCGGTGAGAATCTGGATATTCAAATCGTTGTGAATGGTCATACTGAGGGCCCGGACTCGAAGCGGTTTTGTTCGTTCCTTACGACTGAGAGCATCGGCAACCACGTTTGCCTTACCCGGATGATATTTGATCTCACAGTCGTAATCGGTGAGCAACTCGATCCATCGACGTTGCCTCATGTTAAGATCTTTTTGGTCGAAGATGTGTTGGAGACTTTTGTGGTCGGTAAATACAGTACTTCGGGTACCATAAATGTAACACCCCCAAATTTGTTTAGCGGAAGCGTTTAGTTTAAGTACTGGGGTGTCACAATGACAAAGCATGCATACATATCAGAGCTTATGATTACAACAGAACATAATATATTAAGATGCCAAAATGTTAATTACAAGATTTACGATTCATCGAATCGTACAAGTTAAAAGTAATAAGTATACAAAAGTGGATTTCTAGAATATGACAAAATTATTTTCAGTTATACTGGAGAAATCCATATGTTTTTCCAAAAATGTTGGCATCCTAAAGCTTCACGGGTCGCCTAATTCTCCATGTGTTGGCGATTCTTACATGCGCAGCTAATTCCCTGAAAAACATAGTAAAAGTCAACAACTAGGTTGAGTGAATCCACAGGTTTAATGTTGTATGTTGTTGTTTGAAGTTTTGTAGTCATAGTTGTTGAACCAAATACGTTCATAAATAGTAATTGCCATAATAGTCGAGTAATGTTTAGTGGAACGTCATCCAAGGTATAAGTTTAGTGGGTTATTCGCCCAAAAGTTTCGTTCTTTGTCGGGACGTTACCCAAAATGCGGTTCATGTGGGATGTTGCCCAAAAATAGTTGCGTTGGGACGTTACCCAAATTATGTGTTTGAAAACGTGTTGCTGGTTGTTCCCCAGTAGTTTTAAAGTTTGAGTCGGTCGTTCTCCGACTAGTTACCAAATGTACCGGTCGTTCTCCGGTAAGATGCCAAGTTAGCACCGGTCGTTCTCCGGCGAGATACACTGTTAGTACCGGTCGTTCTCCGGTAAGATACCATGTTAGTGTCGGTCGTTCTCCGACAAGTTACCAATATGTACCGGTCGTTCTCCGGTAAGATACCAAAATAGTTTCACATAGTGATAATAGTTTTTGTATGGAATACCAATTCGTACGGACAGTTGTAGTAGTTGACCGTAGTTATAAGCAGTTTTGTATGAGTGTACCAAAGGTAGTTATATGATAGCTTGTATAACAGTTTAACAGTTCAAGTGCTCTAATTGTTCGAGTAAACAGTATGATAAATAATCATATAGTAAAAGCAGTTATGGCAATCAGTAAATCAGTAAAGCAGTTGACTATGTTTTCCACCCCAAAAGTAGTTAAAAACAGTAAAAGTAGGGGCTGTGAACTCACCTGTTGAGTTTAAGTAGTTGTGCGAGTGCTAGCAAACCTAAGCCCAAGTACAGTCTGAAATCTCCTAACGTCCTAAACGTACGAGATTTAATAAGTATGTGGATGTCTAAACTAATCATCCATGCTAGTGTTTGTACAATCAAGCCACGTCCAAATCGTTCGTTTAAATGTTTGCGTTGCATTTCGATGTTTGTGAAAATGTATACGACTCGTTGGTGATGTTTTGAAACAATAGTTCAAAAATGTTATTATCTCATTTGCTACAGTACTGCTACAGTAAAATTTGACTTTTCTACAGTAACTTTGACTTTTTAAAGTGTGTTTTTAGGGTTCTGACTTGTGCGACGTAAGGTGCGACATACGGGTCTACGTCGCATTCAGGTTTTTGCGACGTCAATGGTTGCGTCGCATAGGCGACGTTCGCAATTTAATGCGACGGAACGGGCTGCGTCGCTATCTGCGACGTGGGGATGATTATGCGACGTAGAGGCCTACGTCGCAGTACTGTTTTTGGGCAAAATGCGACGTAGTCGCCTGTTCGACGAACAGATCAAAAATAACGAGTTTTTGGGCGATTTTGGACGTTTTTGGATGCATAAAACACTAAAACATGTTAATCTAAGTATATTAAACAAGAAATATCAATTATAACTTCGAAATCTAAAGATTTGCGGGATTTGTCGGAAACTTACGAGTGTCGGATTTGAAATCCGAAAAGATGGAAGGATAGATCGTGGTCTCGTGGTCGTTTTATTCCAAAGGAGTAGGGTGATTCGGCGTCGTTTTAGCGTAGTTTTGTGGCGTTTTTGTGGTGGTATTTGGTTGGTGGTGGTTGTAGTAGAGAGAAAAGAGAAAGATGAGAGAGAGAAAGATGAAAGAAAATGAAAGAAAAGTGGGAGGTGGAAGGTGGTTTTGTTCCACTTTCTGCCTCCGTGTTTGCACTCCGTGTTTGTTTACCCGATCGTTAAATGTTATTTTATTTTAACTAGTATGTTTTTAATTTACATTTATTATTTTTAATTAGGATCTTTTTAGGAACTAAAGTAATAAATTTTTATAATTTCAAACTTTGTTTTATTTTAATTATACGAATTGACGTTTTTGCGTTATAAAATGATTAGTAAATATTTTTAACAAAATATTTATTTGTTACGACATTATTTAATAATTTCGTTTTATTAACTAATTTTGTTCACCAAGAGTCGTACATTTTTGTCGCGTTTGTTTTCAGAGTGTTCTGTACGTAATTACAACTAATTACGAATACGTAATACTACGCGTACTAACTAGTTGGGCTATGCTAGACTTACCTCTAAAATGTGTTGTGAATTCACTCAAGTAGGGAATTAGCCTAATAATGCAAGTGATTAATATAATTAATCGCGTTTAAATTTGCGAGATGTTACAATAAAGGTAGTGTCTCCAGATTTTGAGAGCGAATACCACGGCCCCTAACTCGAGGTCGTGAGTTGCGTAGTTCTTCTCGTGAACTTTAAGTTGTCGGGAGGCGTAAGCAATGACCTTGTCTCGTTGCATCAACACGCAACCGAGACCTTGGTGAGAAGCATCGCAGTATACCACGAAGTCATCGGTGCCTTCGGGTAAGGATAGAATGGGTGCACTACAAAGCTTTAGTTTCAACAGCTGAAATGCTGACTCTTGTTTATCAGTCCAATCGAACTTTTTGTCTTTCTGAGTCAGTGTCGTGAGTGGTATGGCTATTTTTGAGAAGTTTTCAATGAATCGGCGATAATACCCCGCCAATCCCAAGAATTGGCGTACTTCGGTAGGAGTGGTTGGCGCCTGCCAGTTCTTGATGGCCTCGATTTTTGATGGGTCTACATGAATTCCCTGACTATCAATCACATGCCCAAGGAATTGAACGGTTTTTATCCAGAACTCACACTTAGAGAATTTGGCGTAAAGCTCCTCGTGTCTAAGTAGTTCTAGGATGGTTCTGAGGTGTTGTGCGTGTTCTTGTTCGTTTCGTGAGTATATGAGGATGTCATCGATGAACACAATGACAAACTTGTCGAGATAAGGTTTACACACCCGATTCATAAGGTCCATGAATACAGCCGGTGCGTTGGTTAGACCAAAGGGCATCACTTGGAACTCGTAGTGCCCGTAACGGGTTCTGAATGCGGTTTTTGGGATGTCGGCATCACGAACACGCAATTGGTGATAACCCGATCGAAGGTCAATCTTTGAATAACAGCTTGATCCTTGAAGTTGATCGAACAGATCGTCGAATCGAGGAAGTGGGTATCGGTTCTTGACGGTTAGTTTGTTCAACTCTCGGTAGTCAATACACATTCGAAATGAACCGTCTTTCTTTTTGACAAACAAGACCGGAGCTCCCCAAGGTGAAGAACTCGGTCTGATGAATCCTCTATCCAGAAGTTCCTGTAACTGAGTGGACAGCTCCTGAAGTTCGGATGGGGCTAGGCGGTACGGTGCTCGGGCCACCGGTGCGGCACCCGGCACGAGATCAATCGAGAACTCGACCTGTCTAGGTGTAGGTAAACCAGGTAGTTCTTCTGGAAAGACTTCGGGAAAGTCTCTAACGATTGGCACATCTTCAAGTCGCTTCTCCTCCGACTTTTTCTCAGTGATGTGCGCGAGAATTGCTGGGTAACCCTTTCTCAGAAATTTTCTGGTTTTTAAACAGGTGATTAAGTTTAGTCTCGACCCACCGGTCTCCCCCTGTATGATCAAGGTACTACCGGCGGCGAGAGGAATTCGGACGATCTTATCATGGCAAACAATTTCGGCCCGATGCTTGGACAACCAGTCCATACCCACGATGACATCAAAACTTCCTAGTTCAACAGGCATTAGATCGATTGAGAAGGTTTCGTTTGCGAGGTTTAAAGTGCAATTAGGTATCACACTATTGGTTTCTATGAGTTTACCATTTGCGAGTTCTACGGTGTACTTAACATCTAAGGCCAAAGGGGTGATATTAAGTAGTGGGCAAAACTCATCAGATATGAAACTTCTATCAGCACCGGTATCAAATAATACTGAAGCAGTAAGATCGTTGAGAAGAAACGTACCCGTTACAACATTCGGGTCTTCTCTAGCTTCCCCAGCTTTGATGACAAATGCTCTGCTACGAGCAGGGTTGTTGTTCCGTTTGTTGTGGTTGTTGTTGTTGTTGTTGTTTCTCTGCTTAGGGCAATTATTCTGAAAGTGCCCAGGACTTCCGCACCCATAACAAGTCTTTGGGGCACTGGTGTTTCGACAATCTTTCGCCAGATGCCCAAAACGTTTGCAGTTTGTGCAAGGGCAGGAACCGTCATGGTGACGATTGCATTTGGGGCAGTAGGGCTTGCTTCCAATGTACCCTTTCTTTTCTGAAGAGCCGGATGAATAAGCCCTAAGGGGCTCAGGCTTTCGGTTGGTGATTTGGTTGGATGAGTTGGGGTTTCCTTCCCACTTTCGTTTGTTGTTTGTAGGTGGGGCTGAGGTTGTGTTACGGCGGACAGCGTTTGCCGTAAGTTCATAGGCCATACGGATGGCGTTCTGGATAGTACCAGGTTTGGATGAAGTCACCAGGTCCTGGAGTTTCTCGGGCAGTCCATCAACATATTTCTCGATCCTCTTGTATTCAGGATCGACCATGGATGGGCACAGAAGTGCTAGTTGGTGGAAACGGTTGGTGTACCCGGTGATATCATCACCTTGCATCTTGTGGTTCCAAAATTCCAGCTCCAGTTGTTTCAGTTCATCCCTGGGGCAATACTCACCCCTTAACATCTCCTTCAACTCCTCCCACGGGAGTTTATAAGCATTGGCAACGCCCACAGTTTGGGCATAGGTGTTCCACCACGTGAGTGCGGTGTCAGTAAAAGTACTAACAGAGAACTTAACCTTGTCCCCCTCCGCACAGTTGCAGATAAGGAATACCGATTCAACTTTCTCAATCCAACGTATTAGACCGATTGCTCCCTCAGTACCTGCAAAGTTCAGAGGTTTGCAGTTTTGGAAGTCCTTATATGAGCAGGGCTTGGGTTGTGGTCCATTGTTAGCGGTATCTTCGCTACCAGGAGCTGAAGTCCGGGTAGCTAGGGCTTGGGCCACGCTACGGGCAATCAGACCCGCAACTTCGGCTTCAGTGAGGGTGATTTGTCGACGAGGAGGCATGCTGCTGATCAAGGAAAGCACAAGGAAAGTGGAATAAGATATTTGCATCAAACTTATGATATATCACAAGTGTATATAATGAGATACACGATAACAGTACGAGGTGATAATCATATTCCATTTAGGTAAACAAGTTGGATACAAAGTTCGGGTTTTGCAAAAGATTACATAGTAGTAGTAGTAGTAGTACAAAAGTACCGGGAATGGTTACATCCGGTTGAATTACATAGGTCCTAATTAAGTAGTTAACTGGTTACAAGTTACAGACTGATCTAATCTTGATGCAGATTAATCTGCTCCATCAGATCGACAAGGCGGTCCACGGTTTCTGCTAGTCTGTTGGCTTGCCTGGCGTTATCTTCAACCAAGGCCAGTCGTTGTACTAGCGCTCGAGAGTGATCCTCAGTCTCCTGTGAACGCTGTTCATATTCCTCTAGTCGGTTTCTTACGAGTTCATCCGCACCTAATTCAGCGGTCATTGAATCCTGAATTATGCTTACAGAGAGGTTGGTATCCTCTTGTTCTCGCTGGAGTTGGGATATGTGATCAAGTGCCTGGAGAAGCAGGTAGGTCATTCGGTGTTGTTCCCGTTCGAGATGTTCGAGCCTTTGTTCCTGACGGCGAAGTTGGGTAGCCAACACTGGCATCGTGAGATGTGCCGAGTTCTGAGAGTTATGAACGGAATAGGGGCTGGTTCGAGGTGACCTTGTGTTCCTCCTGGCTACTCGTGGGTTTCGTGACCCATATGAGTGAGAGAGTGACGGATTGGGTGGTGTGTTTGCCATTCCTGTGGCAGAGTGTAAGTAAGACGAGGCTAATATATATAAGTATATAATATCCAGTCTAGTGTCTAGCACGTATCAAGTAATGGTCCGGTTCTCTCGTGGTCAGAGTCAACTAACGCATTCCTGTTCAACATAACCATTTCAGACCTCACAACATCTTTCCTTAATTGTACATAGTTGATCAGGCTATGTTAAATTAAAGTTGTATGATGTAATTCCTGAACCACTCATGCCTAGTAAGGAGATACTGCCTAACGGTCATAGTCTAGGCCCACTAAATGCAACCTAGTTCACTATAACCTTAGGCTCTGATACCAATCTGTAACACCCCCAAATTTAGTGATTTGCAGAAGCATACTTGGGTGTTACTAATCAATATACAAAGCACAAGATATACAGCAAACGTCCTCTAAATGAGACGTTTTGTAAAATAGTTACATTCCATAAATTAATCGTTTGAAAACATATAGTTTTCTTTACAAAAATATGTAAGCCTAGAGTCCGCGTATGTGGCGGGAGATTCTATTACATAACCATAGCTACAAAAGATAATGCCAAAGAATCTCCGTTAAATGCAGTTTGGAAATCATGCGACTCTAGCTAGTGATCCTACTCCGTAAGTGTACCTGAGAATACATGCTAAAAATGGTCAACCAAAAGGTTGGTGAATCTCACAGGTTTATCAGTAAATAATCAGTTTGAACACAAGATTTCATCAGTAGTGCCCGCAGGCGTATATCAAGTATTTGCAAATCCAGCAAAAGTAAAGTAATTAAGTTATACCGTTGCCATGAGGCTCATAATCGAAGCTTAACCCGTAAATAATCAGTTGCTCCCGTGACATGCTCGTAATTGAGCAAGCATAAGTAACGAAATAATAGTCGCCCGTTTATACAGAACGGTTCGTGGTAGCGCTACTACCCCGGGCGGGGAGGGTCATTTCCCTAATGGATCCATTAACTAGTGTTCGCGCTTAAGTCCATAACTAACGATATATGATTGAGAGACTTCTGTAAGTAGTAAACAACTCATGCAATTCCGTTTGGTATAGTAAATAGTTTTAGTACTTGTGTTCAAGAAAAGCAAGCAATGTATCTCACCCCGTATATAAACAGTAAAAGTGGGGCTGTAAGACTCACCTGAGCCTAGTAGTAAGCAGTTGAAAACTGTAAGTAGCGTGTAGGTTCTCCGAACCCGTAACCTTTAAATGCCTAAACATGTAAGGTTAAGTAAGTAGATGTCTCGCAAGACCATCTAGGCTAGTTGTCCATACAACCCGTTGTCCAAATGTTGGTTCGTTATCGTTTGTAATAAAGTGTTCGGCCCGTTGGTGATTCGTTATGATTAAAGTTTTATCACTTATAACGCGATTTAGAGTGATTGCACTTGAACAGTATGTTCTATTATGTTCGATAATTCGTATTGTATAAGTATTTGAAATTGTACAAGTTTGACACTTGGTGAGAAATGTACTTATGGAATCTAAGTACGGGGGTCCGGGGGCAGCGCCCCTGGTTAGCGGGGTCCAAGGGGCGGCAGCCCCTGGCGGGGTCCAAGGGGCAGAGCCCCTGGCTGGGGTCGAGCTGCCAGGTCAGCTTGGAAAATTTTTATTTCTACTATATTGCTTTGGTGAAAAACGCATCTGGGATCTGAATTTGGGTAAAATCGAGTGATAAATTTCGAGTCTCGACACTTAGTAAAAATCTGTGTTTTTGAGGTTCTGGTTTGTGCGACGTTGGGTGCGACGTCGCAGATCCTGACTGCGACGTTGAGCATGACGTCGCTATGTGCGACTTTTGCAATTTAATGCGACGTTGTACGTGGCGTCGCTATATGCGACGCTGTTGATTTCTGCGACGTAAGGGTTTGCGTCGCTAAGTGCGACGTTCGCAAGTCAATGCGACGTTGGGGATGACGTCGCTATATGCGACGTTGTGAGGGTATTGCGACGTTTTTGACTACGTCGCAGAGAGCCCAGCGTCTCTGCGACGTTACGGTCTGATCGGAGGTTGGTGGCCGGAAAATCGGTCGGAAAGCTTCCGTTTGGTCCAAATCTTTTACCCAACCCATTTTTGGACATTTTAAGCATATATAAACTATAAAAACGTAAAAATGAGTAAATACGGAGAGTTTCGGGTTTTGTCGGAAACTTACGAAATGGCAAAATGAAAATCCGGAAAGATGAAGTTGTAGATCGTAACGCGGTGGTTCTTTTATTCCAAAGGAGTGGTATGATTCGGCGTCGTTTCGTGATGTTATTTTGTGATTTTGTAAGGTGGTGGTGGTTTTGTTAATTGAGAGAAAAGAAAGAGAAGAAAGAGAAAGAGATGGAGAAAATGAGGAAAAAGAAAGGAGGTGGGAGGTTTAACCTCCCATTTTCAGCCTCCGTCTCTGTGCCCCGTGCGGCGTTCGTTTTCTCCGTTGTTTAAGCGTTAAATATTTATTTTTTTCGCGTAATTATTCATTTAAAAATACTAATCTTTGTTAGATAATTTAATAACACCATTTTGTCAAATCTTTAACAGTTTGTTTATATTTGAATTTAAATTGTGCGTTTAATATTTTAATTGTGTTGACGTTTATTTGTACGATACATTACCTACTTGAAATGTATTCAAAACAATATTTGAAAAATGATCGTGTTATTAAACAAAATGTTTCACCAACGTCCGTAATGTTTGAATCGAATTACATTCGATTTAAATTGCGTACGATTTAATCAAATCGCATAATCGTATATATTCACCAATATATAATTTGTTACATTAATTAGCCTAACACATAACTAATTACATGTATTTACAGAGGATTAGGCACTAATTACTAGTCCTAATTTGGCGGTTGTTACAATTAAGTTATGGTGTTATAGGAAGAGTCAATTGTGAAACTATTCCACAGTCTCTAAGATGATCGAGAAGCTCGATACTAAGGTATTCTCCTCCCCTATCGGATCGGAGTACCTTTATCTTTCTGCCGAGTTGGTTCTCTACTTCATGTTGATACCTTTTGAAAATTTTAAATGTATCTGACTTATGTTTAATCAAATAAACATATCCATATCTACTGAAGTCATCAGTAAATGTAACATAGTAGTGATTTCCATCTTTTGTGGAACATTGGAATGGTCCACATACATCTGTATGTACCAAGTCCAATAGTCCTTCACCTCTTTCACACGATCCCGTGAATGGTGATTTAGTCATCTTGCCCGGCCAGTAAACAAGATTCACATACATCATTCGACTTGAGGTCGAATGACTCCAACACTCCATCCTTTTGGAGTTGGGCGACGCGCTTCTTGTTTATGTGCCCAAGACGACAATGCCACAACTTGGATTTATCAAGCTCATTTGATGAACCAATATTTAAAATAACATTGCTAACACATTCAACATTTTCATATATGCCTTTGCAAGGAGAATCTTTAAAAATAAAACAATCATTTAAATAAACCAAAATATCACCATTCTCATTGTCAAATGAAAACCGATAACCATCCTTAAACAAAGCATAAAAAGAAATAATGTTACTAGTCATTTCTGACAAATAATAGCAATTATTTAAATCTATCCTAACTCCAGAATTCAGCATGAGCTCAAATCTTCCAATCTTTGTCACAGGCACAATTCCTTTGTTTCCCATAACTAAGTTGAGCTCTCCATGCTTCACACTTCTACTTTCCTTTAGCCCCTGCAATACAGTGCAAATGTGATTACCACACCCTGTATCCAGAACCCACGAATTAGAAGTTGTAGTATTATGGAGTTCGATCATAAACATACCTGAGTGAATACTCTTTTCGACCTTTCCGTCTTCAAGGTCCTTCAGGTACTTTGGGCAGCTACGCTTCCAATGCCCCTTTGTGTTGCAGTAGAAGCACACTGCTTCCTTTGGGTCATTTATAGGTGTAATATCAGAATCGGTCCCTTTCTTAGACCCACGAATGGACTTTCCATTAGCAGTCTTTCCTTTCCAATTTAAAAATTTTATCATTTCCTTTTCTTTGCACTTTGACCAGTATTCAACACAGGAGCTGCTGAGCCAGAGGACACATCATCTTTCTTGATTCCTTGCTCAGCGGTTTGCAGCAAATTGTGAAGTTCTATTATTGAGACCTTTCTTTCATTCATATTCATCTGATATGAGATTACAAACTGATTGTAGACAGCTGACAGACTAGATAGAATTATGGCAATGGAAAATTATGTATCAAACATCATATTTAATGATTCCAACCTATCAAAGTACCCTTTCATCTCCAAGACGAAAGCATAGATAGAAGCTCCAGGTTTGGGTTTGCAAGCCATGAGGAACTTAACCACATCAAGGCATTCTTTGCTTGCCTTGGCCTGAAACATTTCTTTTAGCTGTTGGTTCATTTCATAAGCCCATGTATTTTCAAAAGTCTTTTGCAATTCATGGCTCATGGAGGATGCCATGATGCAAGACACTTTATTCGCATCATCATAATGTTTCCTGTGACACCCGACAATTTAGGACTAGAATTTAGTGCCTAATCAAGTTTTAATACATGTAATTAGTTCTGTGTTAGGCTAATTAATGTATCAATTATTATATATATTGTTGAATATATATCTACACAATTATACGATTTGTTTAAATCGTACGAGTTTCAAATCGAATGTATTTCGATTCAATAAATACGGACGTTGGTGAACAATTTTATTAAGTAATACAAGGATTATTAATAATGTTATCGGGCTTAAAAACACTATGTCAATAATAGTTAGTATCCAAGTGTTATCACACAATTAATATAAACGCGAATAAAAATGTAATTGCGCAAACAAAATGAGACAAGTCACCTTTTATAATGTGATTATTAAACACTTAGTAAAATTCTTCAACAAAAATACCGGATAATTATTCGTATTTTAAAACGAATAATAAAACATAGAAAATAAATATTTAACGTTTAAATGACGGAGTAAACGAACACCGCACGGAGCGCGGAGGCTCAGGCTGAGAGTTGGAACTCTCAACCAAAACCACCTCCACTTTCATTTTTTCTTTCATTTTTCATTTCTCTTTCTCTCTCTTTCTTTCTTTTTCTCTCTACTTACCCACCACCACCATCTTTAACATCATCCTAAAAATCGACAAAAGGGAACACCAAACGACCTCGGATCTTCAAGCCCGTTTGGAATAAAAGAACCACCACGTCTTGATCTATCATCCTATCTTTCCGGATTTTCATTTTACCACTTTGTAAGTTTCCGACAAATCCCGACATCTCCCGATTTTACTTACTTTTCATATATTATTGTTTGTATAAGCTTAATATGTCCCTATGAGGGTTGGGTAAAAGTTTTGGATCAAACGGAAACCGGAAAACTCGTTTTCGACACAAATTCCGGCCAACAGACCGTAACGTCGCATTTGGGCCAGACTTTATGCGACGTCAGCTGCGACGTCGCAAAACCTTCCACAACGTCGCATATAGCGACGTCAGCCCCAACGTCGCCTTAATTGGCAGAACTCGCAATTAGCGACGCAAGCCCTTACGTCGCCGAAATCAACAACGTCGCATATAGCGACGCCACGTACAACGTCGCATTAAATTGCGAAAGTCGCACATAGCGACGCCGTACCCAACGTCGCACCCAACGTCGCACAAACCAGAACCTCAAAAACACATATTTTTACTAAGTGTCGAGGCTCGAAATTTTATCACTTGATTTCACCCAAATTCAAGTCCAGAATAAAGCAATATAGTAGAAATAAAAATTTTCCAAGCTGACCTGGCAGCTCGACCCCAGCCAGGGGCTCTGCCCCTTGGACCCCGCCAGGGGCTGCCGCCCCTTGGACCCCGCTAACCAGGGGCGCTGCCCCCGGACCCCCGTACTTAGATTCCGTAAGCACATTTTTACACCAAATGTCGAGCTTATACAACTTCAAATGCTTATGCAATACGACTTTTAGAACATAATGGGACTTATACTTCAAGTGTAACACTTCAAAAACAAGACGACAACAACAACACTTTTATCCCAACTAATCACCAACGTGCCGTACGCGTTTTCAAAATACAATTCAACTAAGTTATTGTAACTTGGAACAATTCAATCAAACAAGTCGTTGTAACTTGTAACTATACAAACAACCAAATCGGGGTAATTTGGACATTAAGTTAAACAAACAATTCAATGGTAGTCTTTCGAGATACCGGTACAATTAATAACAATTCAAGTGTCGTGGACACATTCAGGTTTCAAGTCTTTGGACACCAACTCACAGCTAATTACTCCAAGTTTATTAAATTAAACACTTCAAGACTCAGGTGAGTTTCATAGCCCCATTTTCACTATTTTACAACTAGGGGTGTGATAATACTGCTCTGTTTTGTTTTACAAGTAGAACGCAAGTGCCAACTTTCAAATACGACATGAGTTTCAAGCTAATCAATTTAAAGTCCTCTATAGCATAGTCTCTAATATTTTAGCGTGAATGTTAGTATATGATATCATATGGGATTGACAATCCTCGTCCGGGTTAGCACGCACTAACTAGTCAAACGAACGTATTAGCATTTGGGAAGACGAGTGTGGATTAGACACTCGTAGGGGGCATTTCAAGTTAGGTTTCCTTAATTGGACCTGACAAATCAAGTTAAGCTCAGACTATGTGCTCATGGATTGTATAACTTTTATTTTGCTTAATTGCATTTTAAATTCAATATAAATCTTGCGGTTCTGACAACTATACATTGACATACAAACCTGTGAGCTCACCAGCGTTTTCGCTGACCCATTTTAGTATTTATCACAGGTACCCAGCAGTAGGTTGGCTGCACAAGCAGGGATTATTAGCTCGAGTCAGCATACATACAACTAGAGATTTGATTGCATTATTATATTTTGTAAAAGTAATTATGCCATGTAATCTCTCAATTTCAGGAACCGAGCTAATGTAACATTGTTTTGATGTAAACGTTTACTTTATTTATACAAGTTTAAAACGACGCATATAGTGGTCGTTCATTATTATCTTATGTGCTTTGTATATTGATTAGTGACACCCAAATCGAGCTTCCGCAAATCAATCATCAAATTTGGGGGTGTCACATTTCCGGTGTGTCTCAATCTCCTCTAAGGTTGAATCATCATCAATTACGGGAATCTGCTCATCGAGAACATACTCATTGTTCTCGTACCTTAGGGTAAACTTGAGGTTTCGCATCCAGTCCATATAGTTTGGACCGGTTAGTCTTTTCCTCCCAAGAACTGAGAGTAGTGAGAAGTTTGGGTTATTTGCGGTATTGGGGACGGGAGGATTTGCACCATTTACATTTGACATCTATGAGATAAACAGTTTTAGTTAGTTTTGAATATTCCTTAATTAATTACCCAATTTTCTAAATTAAGGCTACGATCCATATTTTCAGTTTTATGAAAAGGGTCGTCGTAATCATATAACTAAAATACTTTTGTCTATTTCATTTCTATGAAACTCCTAGATCTTTGAGATTCATTGATTCCTATTAATGGCATGTTAATCTCGGTTATGCTCATCTACTATTCATGAATAGTATGACGAGGATCATAAACAAGATGGTGAATTAACCATGCAAACCCCGCGTGATCCCCAGCTGGAGTACGCTCGAGAATCGCGAGTCTCACATCACCTCTCACTTATGTCCTCATATTAATGTGCCGGTAAACCACACACGCTCCATTAACAGTTCATACGAGAGATGTGCGGATTTTATGGGTTAGTATACTATTCATAATTTCCTATAGCTAAAATGGGATTTTGTTTTAGTACTTTAAGTCTACTTTTAATCTTAACATCATCCTATCAAAAGTCCTCGGTAGCTCCATCGAACGCACAAAGAAGCAGGGAAGCAGGTCAGGTGAAGCATGTTAAAAACCCGTTCTTTAGGGAAGCAAAACGACCCGCCTTATACCTCTCTTATATTTTGTTCACTATGGGTGAGCCGATTTATCAATTGACTGACGATGTATTTAGACTTTAATTATACATATATATAATTCATATTATACATATAATATCTCTTGAAGTTTAGGGTTCTATTTTAAACCTTTTAAAATTGAGTGGTCTATTTTAAACAATTCAAAATATTAGTATCTAAATTGTAAATTCCCATTACCTATTTAGATAATTCCTTTTTTCAAATTTATCTTTATCCTACATACTATTGTAGATAATTGTATGCTACTATTTATTAGGCTATAACTCTGATACTAATGTTGGGTTTTCTATTCCCTAACTAGATCATCATAACGCAGTGGAATAACAATAATTTAACAATCTAAGGCAATTAGGAAACTAAAACCCTAAGGGATCTTTAACTTTAATAAATAGTGCAATAAACAAAGAAAAACACTAACCTTAGAGAAAACCACTTTCTCACGAGCAGAACAACTAGCAGAGCTTCGTTACTTGGAGGCAAGTACCCAAAGTAGAATACCTCTAATGCTTCATACCCAAAAAAACCCAAGAGAAAAAAGAATTTTCGAAACATTTAGAAAATTCGTATGAAATTCATATGTATTAAGGTATAGGCTTGACCCCTATTCATACTGGGAGAGAAAACCCCACGGTTTGCATAATTCGACTTTCAACCGGCGGTTGGACCTTCCAACCGGTGGTTGGGTTAACTTTCTGCCCAAGTACCCGGATTCTGACCCGCGTCCTTCACCGCCTTTGAAACCCTAATCCCAAATGGCGGTTGGACCTTCCAACCAGCGGTTGGATTGATTTTCTGGAATCTTCCGCCATTTTAATTACTTTTGATTTCTAATTAATAAACAATTAATACATTAACTAATTAAATATAATATTAATACCAATTAATATTATTCCTTAATATTTCTCTTGACTGTTCATTGAGGGCAACTCAAAAAGGACTTTACTTTTGATGATAGTCTTACCAATTAGTTATGATATTGGACACTATTCTAACACATACTGCTTGCACAACTTATGCATAAAATTTACGCTTATCACTTAATCATCTTATGCACAAAATACATATATTAACTATCACTTAACATACCTTTAACTCCTTCCACCAGTACACATAAAGTGGGTATTTAATTGTACCCACTTGAGCATATAATTTGTGCACACAACTTGATTCACTCAATTTAATTGACCACTTACACTGGTCACTTATCATTATCTATTTGAATAACTTAAACACATAACCACTGATCAAATGTGACATGTATCTTAAACAATGTATCTATTTGAAATGTATCTTAAACAATTTATGCCTATAACAAGTATGTATATAATTTTATCAATATAAGCACAAAATGTGCATACTGTCTTATCCGCTTGCACACAAATAGTGTGTACTTAACCTTATCAACTTAAGCATATAACATGTGCTTTCAGCTTACTCAACTCATGCACATACACTGTGCATTCAACTTTATCCATTGTCCACTAGCACAAAGTGCAATATTAAGCATAAGTGCAATATTAAAAACTACTTTCTTACAATTGAATCAGCTTTCAGCTCAACAACTAACACACATAAATTTAACACACAACTTAAACAATTTATGCACAAAATCATGAATATAAACACGTATATTCAATTATTTCCATATGCGCACGTAAAATGTGCGTTTCAACTGCTTTCACCTGTACACATATACTGTACTTATCATTAACCCCTTTGGGTCAACTGGTCACTTACATAGGTTATTTATGATTAACCACTTAATACCTTGAAACACATAATCACTTGAAACAACTTTTATCATCTAAAGCTAGCTACATGCTAGAATCTTTACATCACAATAAATGCTTTTACCTTTACAACAATAACACTAGTGGTAATAAAACCACAACACCTATATCAACAATAATAACTTTACTCTAATCAAAACTAGCAAGGAAGCTAGTATTCATACATCAACTTAACTAGTATAATGTTATGATTCTTTGCTTTGCAACTAGTTAATAACCATAGTTATAAATACAACTTGATCAGGTGAAACCTCTTACATGGGTGTAATCCGGAATTACATCACTTTCACTTATTTGGTTTCACATAAGTAGTGAAATATCTTATCATTTAAACACGGATTGTGTTACTTACACTTTCAAATCACTTTTAATTATCATTAGTTGCAATTTAACTATTATATTTCACCATAACATTTTAAACTTATCACTTTACTACTTTCTTTCTCTGATTCAATTTACGTCGTCATTTATTTCAAAACAGGCTATTCGGGCCGTTAGAGCCCTCATTCAGCCTTTAATAACATAATTTAATGAACACTGATCCGTACTAATATGTATTATAAACAATCATAAGTCTGCTATCTCGTTATATTTCATTAAATTGTGATCATCTTTTCATTTACGTATGCTTTCTCCCCCACTTAGACTTGCTTTACTACACTTTTCACAATATATGTTACATTAAAATAACAGTTCAGTGGTTTAACACTGCTTTACATTAACTGATCTCTGTCTTCTTTTCAAACTGCGTTAACTTTTCTAAAATTGATATCTTTAAACATCAAACACATATTAGACTCTTCTTTACTCTAAAATCTTTACATGAAATTCTCTTAATCATAAGTATAAGAAACTGCTTATTGTGAACTATTAATACCTTTTACATTCTTAACACAGTTTCATAACTATTTTCAAGCCTCTTTATACTCTTACTGATATATGCTTATTACATTTATGGATATTTCACATCCAAATTCTAACTTTTCTTCTTTACATTTGACACATATATCATATATACATTTATGTAACCACATAAATATATATATATATATATATATATATATATATATATATATATATATATAGGGTAGTGATCAAGAGGGAAGTGTCTTTTTGGGGGGAAGGGGGAAGCGTTAGTACGCATCAGGAAGCATATTATAATTATCAATCAAAACGTCAACAAAAAATTATTTTTATCGGTAAATAGTAATCAAAATCGATGCTATAAAGAATATTTTAACGAATGAATTTCATTTTTTTGTCATAACATTAATTGATGAATATTTATTTAATTAATTGTTAAGATGCAGTGTGATGCATATTAACTAAGATGCATCGCGATGCATCATAAAACTTCACATTATTTGAAAAATATTTTTATTGTTAAGATGCATCACAATGCAGATTAACTAATATGCATCGCGATGCATCTTAACGGATTTGGATCAAATATTCATAAATCGATACTATAACTTGAAGAAAAAATTTATCAAGGAAGCTTAACATTTATAACATCGATTCTGATTAACATTTACTAAATTTCAGTTTTCTTTTTTCGAGATTAGTATAGGTGAAGGTAATATGCTTCCTGATGCGTACTAATGCTTCCCCATTCCCTCAAAAAATGGACTTCCCTCTGGATCATGCCACTATATATATATATATATATATATATATATCTGAAACTCATTTCTGCTCAATAAAGAGTTCATACTAACTTTACACTTAATCGTAACAATCACATTAAATCTCTCTGATACTTGGTAGCCTCAACAATTTATGTGACATACATAATATAACCACGTTGGCCAAGCGTCGTTAGATTATGCTATTCACACTTCCTTCTCGAGCTACTTCATATCATCAATCTCCAATGTGACTTCTCGTTACTTACTTAATCACATAACACAACAACTTAACAGCAATTATAACACTTAACACCATCTTGACAACGGATACACAATCAAATTGTAGATTGCTATTCATATAATCAACTTTACATATACAAGTAATTTCACATAGGCAGTCAACATCTTTTAATAGGCATTCATCATTGCCTCTGACAACTTTATTCTTTACTCTATATCTTTCCACATAAAATGCTTAACATGATAACTTACATAAGTCAGTATTACTGATCATCTGAATGTATGGCTAACGTGAATTAGCCTGTCTGAACACTTGAACACAACTGAACCTTTGCATATAATTAAACACAGGAACATATAACTTTTCACGTATATGTACACTTTTCTGCACAATTATCTGAACATCTGATCACATTATATAATCATATTCTCTTTTTATTTAATTCGCTTACTCGCCTGAGTGTATTCATAACATATTCTCCATCAATAGAAATCACTTTCTAATCAGATCAATGTTCATCAATAATAATGAGCAAAGTATTACAGAATCAAACGAATAGGATTTCTTGCTTTGACAGAGACAGTGGCGGATCCAGGATTTTGTGCCGTTGGGGGCGAAAAAAACTACAACTATAAGCATAAAGTAAAAAATAACATAGAAAGTAAAATTTTTGTTACACAACATAATAGTAACGGTAAAATGACAATAAAAAAGCATGAACACCAATTAAGTAGCAATAAAAACATTTTGTTACTGTAAAATAGGGGGGAAAATACTATACAAACACGGTAAAACAACATGATTAGTTAGTTCACTAAACTTCATAAGATAGCACAACAAAATAGTATGAAAGTACTCAAATTTTGAAAGGGACAAATTGAAAATCAAAATGTTGATTATAAAATATATACGGAGTAACACTTTAAAAGGAATGAAAAAAAAAATTATCATAAATAGTCAAAGTTTAAGTAGCATGTGTGCATGTAACAATTTTATATATAAATAGCAGCTACAAATAAGTAAATAACTACACGATCTTAACATTTGCTTAATCAAAATTTTCAAGACTTTAAAGTAGACATGAGAACTCTTTATATGGAACAAATTTGATACCTCAGGCAATAATTATTATTTTTAGTTCACATTTCGAAGCAAGATATAGAGGTGGACAACTAAACTTCATAAACTTCATAATATAGAGGTGGACAACTAAACAACATGATTAGTTAGTTCAATAAACTTCATAAGATAGCCCTCAAGCATTTGCTTGGGTGGTAGAGGCTCTTGCCTCTTAGGGGAGAGGTCTAGGGTTCAAACCTTGACCTTGACAAGGTGTTCTAATTTAACTTCAGGTGTAATAACAACTAACTAGCCGTTCAAATAAAAACTAAGATGTACATACTACTATAGTAGTAGTATATAAACTCTTTAATATGGGGAATGGAAACATGGGGTATTGAGGTCTAACTATGTAGGGGAACTCTTATGTGAGTGACTCAGTTCTGTCTCCATCTTTTGAAAAAGGCTAAGGGGGCGTTTGGTTCAGGGATTTGAAATCCCAGGATTTTAAATTATGGGGGATTTGAAATACCATGGGATTTGAAATCCCAGGATTTGAAATCCTATCGTGCGTTTGGTTCACAGTTTCTCTTCAAAGGATTTCTAGATAAATGACAAAATTACCCTTTATAGATAAAAATACTACAAAGTTATTTATCGACATTATTTAGCAAAACCACCAACTTCTATTATCAAATCAATCACAAAGTACACAATTTATATGATAAATCAATGTTTGTTCTATCATATACTACCAACAACTAAATAGAACTTCTCTACACACACAATTGCAAGAATTAAAAAGTACATTCTCACAGCTCATTCCATCTATGTAAACAATTTTGTAAGTGATAACCATCCATATATATTCATTGGTGCTAACTGTTAATAAAATACTTACACACCCCTTAAGTCATACAAGTTCTATAGTGCTAGTCAAACCAAAAACATGCTTGATTAGAAGCATGATCAAAAACCAGGGGATAACTTCACCAATGTTTCAAAAATATAGTTTAACCCACCTTGTTATATATAACCCAACTAATGATCATTTAGCAGAATGTACTTCACCCAACCCTCTCTATTTTCTTCCTCCAAATCCCAATAGGCTTCGACATGTTCGGAATCACTTCTTATCTTTCCCATTACTTGGTACTTCTCGTCTTGAGTAAGTGATTGCATTTTAAAAATCTCGGTAGTGATCTTGGCTCTTTTCCTTTTCAAATCGACTTGAAAGTCTATATCTCGACTCATAGTGGTAGCCGCTTTATGTATAGTATTACCAAGTACGTTGACTACCTCATGCAATCCATCAACCAAAGGATCTGTGGGAGCTTTCCTTTTTTTGCTACGAAGACTTGAAACATCTTCAACTCGAACATTGGTGTTTTCTTCAACTTGAACATCTACATTTTCTTCGACTTGAACATTCGTATCAAATTCTTCGACAACTTCTTCTAATTCTATGTTTTCATCCTCTTCTATGTCACCAAAAGCTCTACCTCCATTCCCATGAGCTCTATCTTTTCCAAAAACAATACATAATTCATCATAGTGAGGAAATGGTTTGTTTCTCCATTTAGCCGCTTCTTTATGATGCTATTCAATATCATAAGGATTAAATTTAAAACAATACAAGTTTAAGTAAAACTATATCAAGTAGATTTAAGTAACATAAAATAAACGATATTTACCTTAATGTACTCATCCCAAATTTCGGGAGTTGCATTTAGAAGTTTTGAATCATCAAACCAACCAAACCCACTAGTGCTTGAACCGCTAAACATATCATGGACAACTTGCCAATCTCTCTTCAGAGACTTTACCTTTGATTCAATGTGAGGTTTAGCTAATAGACCCGCTTCCGGGAATGATTCTTTGAGCCTTTCTTCAAGATGTTGTAAATATCCAGATTTAAAACCGTTTTTTTTTTTTTTTTTTTTTTTTTTTAAAGGGTATTCCCGTTTTTAACAGGCTCCCCCGGGTTGGCCAAGCTTTTTTGCTTGTGATGTACGCGGCCTAACCGTTGCCGTGGCCGTTTCCGAACCTTCCCGTGGCCACCCAAGATTTTTTTGCTTCTAGTGAGGTTCGAACCTGAGACCTCTTGTGAGGATAACAGGACGCCAACCACTAGGCCAGATTTAAAACCGTTATCAGCTTTAAATCTTCCGCCATTGACCATATTTACTAGAGCCTCCACAAGCTTTGTTTCTTCGGCAGGTAACCACCCTCGATAACCTCTGTTTCGGGTCGCTATACCTGATTTTGCAATCAAAATCATATACAAAATACCCAGTCAACATCTTAAGTCATACAATAATAGCTACTTGAACTTGGTACTTTATATTGTTCATGTTAACAAAATTAATTAAGACACACAACAACCAGATATGAAGTAAGTAGTATAAGATGGAAAAATTATCACAATCCCTTCACATATATTTAGCTATAACACCAAAATTGTGCCTCTGTTATACTACGAGAACACATGGAGTCCACTTCTTTCTTTTGTGTAACAATTTATTGACTTCCATGTAAATATAATATGGAAAATAAATCAAATAATACTAAAGTATTAAAATCATCCATGACTTACGAACAAATAAACAACAAATTTCAACAATTATCTAAACACAACTTTAAAGAAAAAAGAACTATTTTAAAACATAAAATCGAAATAAGGAAGATAAAGTAAGGTACGAAACAGAAAAAATGCAAAGAAGTTAAAAAATTACCTTGATGAAGAAATCTGTGAAAGGAGATGGATGGAAGGGAAGGTAGGTGTTAAAGGAAGAACATGGAAGCACAGTTTTGAGAGACATAGAAGAGATAGGGTTTTATTTAAGTTGAGGGGTATTTTTGTCCGTTTTTGCACTTGAAACTTCCTCCCATTCTCAGTATTCTAAATCCTTCCCATTAACAAAGCATTTTAAAATCCCTATCTTTAAAGAATCTAAAATCCCATACATTTAAAATACTCCAACCAAACACAAATCTCATGGAATTTAAATTTCAAATCCCACCAAATCCTTTTAAAATCGTCGAACCAAACAGGCCCTAAGGGACATCGGGCATATTTTACTTTACACTGAAGGCATAGTCCAAAAAATAAATAATATACACTAGAAATTATTGGATCATAGGGGTATCTGACCCCACTTGCAGTCTTGCACCCACGTGATCCGCCCCTTGACAGAGAAATATAAGAACAAATACAAATTGTGCGACAAAAAATAAAATAAAAATAAAGAGAATACTTGTGATAATGTTTCACTTGAGCCCTTACAGAAACAAATATTGCTTAAAAGACACAGAACTTGTGTAGGCTACACACCAACCTTCAATCCTTTACAGTTGTAACCTGCAAACAGCAAATATATACGAAGTAGATTTTGAACAAACAATGTTACAAGTAAGATTGCATTTTGTACTACTTGTTAAAATTCAATCAAGTTGGAAACAAATATACTGTTGATGGAAGATGAGTACAATTTAACTCTTTACTACGCAAGTGAGGAGAGATTTAAGTTTAACACAAAGAGCAACAAGTAAAAAATTTCTAACATAAGTAGACAATTAGAGGTGAGAGCCTCAAAGAATTAAAAACCTTAAGTGGCTTGAGAAATTTGATCTAATTGTCGACTGCTAAAACTATGAGCTAACATAATAGAATCGACTTGTATGGTTGTGGAGGTGATTCATGTACCTTTCTCAATTGTGACATGAAGTCATCGAATGTGTCATTTTCCGACCTAGCTCAATTTATATATGCCAAAAAGTGTAAAGATCAATTTGAGGCGCCTAAAAGTTGAAATCTTGTTTAAGAATGCCATCGTCATCATCATCATCATCATCATCATCATCATCTCCATTTACGTCATTGAGAGTAAGTATTCATATCATCTTCACTTTCGTGATTCATCCACGAGATGGTATTTTTTAGTTTAATTTTTTTACATCTCCATTTACCCTTTAATACTAAGGAAACGAAAAACTGTGATAGATGATACATAGACAATAGAGAAAACGAAAATTCATTTTTATATGTTCACAGTCGCATCTCATTTACTCTTAGACATAGAAAGGTCACTTGAACTACAGCCATTCTTTAAGTTGTCGTACTTCATACAAAGGACGTTAACATGCATGTCTACATTGATTAGACATCTAAAGTCAAGCAAAAAGAAACGCATCGATCACAAATCTTTCTTCTTCTTTTTCTTCTCCTGTTCTTTCTTTATTTTGTTTTGAGAGGATACACCTTCTGTTGTTGGCTTTATGATGGCCTTGGTTGAGCGTTTCTTGAGTAACGCAACTGTCTCAGGACCCCGGACTTCCACAGAAATTGCATCACTCATTCTCCTTAAAAGATCCAATAGTTTTGAAGTTCCATATGCTGAAACATTAAGGGTTCGCCCAAAACTTTTTTCGTATTCAGGACGAATACGTCCAAGTGCTAAACATCCATCCGAAGCTTTAAGAAGTTTCACTAGTTCACCCTTTAAACGGTTCAAATCTCCAGGTTGTACACACGCCACACCATTTGAATTAGATGATTGAGTTGCCACTGAGGTCTTTATATTGATCACCTTTGCTTCTTTTATTTTAGCATCTAAATTTTTGTGAGGTTTTAAAGGTGGAACAAATCCTTGTCCACGAGCCAAACTGGACCAGTCCCAAACATACCTCCCAGCATTACTCAAAGCCGATGAAACAACGGGTCCAGATGGAACCACAAGAATCATAGTGTACCCACGTTGACCAAGTACATGAAGCGCTTGAGAAAAGTCAACATCACCCGAAATCAACATGATGGAAGAGGGTGGAGGATTATCAAGAGCAAAAAGAAACATATCAACTAATATTGCTTTATCAGCAGCATCTTTTCTTCCATTTGGCACATCTACAAGCTTGACACCTGTCCTTTGGCAACCTTCCCTTAGTTTTAGAGAGAATTTGCCAAAATCTCCATACGCAGAGAACGTATTAACGGCTCCATTGATTGCGGGGTGGACATGTAAGGCCGTTCTGATGTTACCAGCAACGTCTTCTGGACGTACACCACTAGGAACACAACAATTCTCTATATCCCATAATATGGCAATTGGACCATCACGACTTTGTTTCATGGATTTAGAACTTGATGTCATTGCATTAAGCTTCAAGCTACACCTGAATATTACAAATTGCAAATTAAACAACTCATTCTGTTATATATCAAACATATGTACCAAAGCTAGCATTTCTGTTTAGCCATACAATAGACTCATATTGTCTCCAATCACAACAGATTATAACTGGATGACTCATGCAACTACCAAAAGATGTAACAATGTTAGTTATTACAATTTTATTTCTAACAAGGTTTTTGCAATGCCTTTCGGATAGAGGTGTCAAAATGTTTCGGTCTGATTGGGTCGGGTCTCGGGTCTTATAGGATTTCGGGTCTAGATGAGTCATTTGGGAGGATGGGTCAAACGGGTCTGGGTCTAATGGGTTTGGGTCGGGTTTTTGGGTCTTTTTGAGAACAAATCCAGAGTAAAATTACCAAAAGCATCATGACAAAATTCTCACATTTAGACCATAGTCCATTACCATAATCACCCCATCATTCCTACCAATAATATGTTATACTAACAGATCACAGTTTCGCCCATTATTTGTACACTCAGTCTCCTGATTCAGTTCAGCTAGCCCGCATGATGGTGACTTTCAGTACCTATTCGATCTCATTTATCAGCTCAAACACACAAACATCATCCTAAATCAGATGCTCATTACTGAATTTCCTCCAGTTTTTACCATACATCCTACAACCATTCATGTATTCTTTTTATAATCAGGAGACTTAAAAATACCAAAATTAAAGAGATACAGAGTTTGAACACTACAAAACTAGGCTGCCATCTCAATGCTTACAAGATCTTCCTGAAACTGTTTTTTATCGTGTTTGAATAATAAAAATAGTATGGCTGGCCTTTTGTGTGTGCAAAATACTTGAGGAAAAGCGTAGAGCATACCAAATCTCGTTGGCTTGCAAATCATTCACAAGAGCAACATACTGATTACAGAACGCATCACCAGACCAACATCAGCTACCACTTGGACATAAAATTACCTAGACAAGTAATAAGTAAACAACAATCAATCAACGGATCTTCAATTACAAGTTCAAAACACATACATAATTACCAAAAGTCCTAAATAAAACACAAAATCGCAATAGACGAATAATTGAATATAATATAAAATCTAATGATTGAAGTATGAATATGAGAACTTACTTGTATAAGAGATACGAATTAGTAAGCAACAAATTCGAATCAGAGTAGCTGAAGTGGACGGAATAATTGACGGAAATTGAGTTGCGAACTTGCGATTAGAATCTGAGATCGAGATTTTGAGTTGTAGAAGACGGAAGGCATTTTTTTTTTTTTCGTTAATGACCAATTTTACCTCACCGATATAACCCACGCGGTTTTAGCATGGACCCTGTAATCATCACATTTGGGCCTTATTTTAATTAACCAACTGGACCCATTTATAAAAATTAGAAAAACCCAATTAAACCTATCATATTTTAAATATTAACCAACTATACTCACGTTTAATCAATGGGTCTTAATTTGCCACCTCTACTTACGGATAAAATAAGTCAATGTTTAAGCTATTTTCTGGTAGTTGGTTAATAACTTAATATAGCCTACAACTACTTTGCAAAGATAATTGTTTCTTATAAATAGATGATTGAAGATGATAAATAGATAATACCTGCAGTAGAAAGTAGAGAGCCTCTTAGGAATGAGAAATTGGTGATCAGGAAGAAACGATAATTAAGTTAACATATGGTGCAGATGGGTGTGTAGCTATTCATATTCTCCTTCGATCTTTTCAAATATATCGGAGATTGGCGCTTCGAGGTCCGAGATTATGAAATTCGAATAGTCGTGTGACAATGTGACATCCACAACTATAAATGGTAAGTTTGGGCCATGTTATTGGCCCAATTTTTGATGATCCAATATGTGTGTAATAATAGATCCAATTATAGTTGCTTTCACACAGGGAGCATATATCATCCGACTATTAATTGAAAAATTTACAAAATAATTATAAAAGTTGGGTAAAGTGTTCTTGTAAGACCATTTGCAATGGTGCAGGGTATCCTGGGGCGTTCTGGATGCCACATCAGCGTCAACATCACGTCAGCATGTGCAGTGGCAAATCCAGAACGCCCAGTTTTGCCCCTGGGACCTACCAATTTAATTTAATTTTCATTTATTTAACAAAAACAAATACATTTCATTAATTAATAAAAATACAATACAATAATTAAAGAAAATACACTTAAATAAAAATAACAGTACATAATTAAAAAAACACAATATTTAAAGATAAAACAACATAGATAATTAAGCGGGAGGTAAAGGTAAGCTGCGAAAGTTTGGTGGAAGCGTCCAGATGTGCTCGGTGAGATCGGCCCATAGTTGGTCATGCACTTGTTTGTCACGTATTTCTTTTATTCTTGAATCTTGGTCTTGTACTCGTTGCCTAATATCCCGTCGAGGCCGATTAGCGGGGTCATCGATCATCTCTTGCTCGATAGAAGATATTGTGAATCCATTATCTTCTTGTATCATGTTATGCAATATGATACAAGTTTACAATTGTCTTCGCATCTTTTTCACACTCATAGATCGTGCCGCAATCTTTAAAATTGCAAACCTACCTTGAAGGACACTAAAAGTCCTTTCGACATCTTTTCTTGCACTTTCTTGAAACCTCTTGAACTTGGCTCGTTTGTCGTCAGGACACGTAAATCCTTTGACAAGAGTGACCCAATCCGGATAAATACCATCGGCAAGATAATACCATTTTGTGTAGTGATGTCCATTGACATCAAATGCTGCGGGTGGACCAGTGTCATTTTTAATGGAATCGAACAACGGAGAGTGGTTTAAAACGTTAATATCGTTGTTCGAACACGCCATTCCAAAAGAGGCATGCCATATCAACATGTCGTATGAAGCAACAGCTTCAAGCATAATGGTCGGGTGTCCGTGATCACCCCTAGTATATTGACCTTTCCATGCATTCGGACAATTTTTCCATTGCCAATGCATACAGTCAATGCTCCCAAGCATTCCCTTAAAGCCATATTTCTGTTCGTGTGCTCTATATAGCCGAGCAATATCGTTGGCATTAGGCTTCCTCAAATACTCCCGGGAGTATAAGTCGAATACACACTTACAAAAGTTGTTAACACATTCGTTTGACGTGCGTTCACTTTTGTAATGGGGTAAAACCAAGCCAACCAAGTGTATCCGGCTTTTGCTTAAAATAATAAAGTGGTCGGGAATAGGTTCAATAGAGTATTCGGATGTACCTTGTATGATTCGAGTAAATAATTCCCGACGCATATGAATACGTCGTTTAAACAAGTTTGGAGGATACTTTGGGTTCTCGAAAAAATAATCGTCCCACAAACGTTGTTGGGCACCTTCACGATCCCTTGGAATATGGATTCGATTACGTGGTGGTCTCGAACTCGAACCGGCCTCACTCGTTTCCTCTTCGACATATTGTTGTAGAACTTGCATGAGAAGTTCATCTTCCGAAGATGAATCCAAAAGAAAATTGATTGAATCCATTTTGTTATTTTTGATATGAAATGTGTGAGTTTTTGGAGTGAATTAAGGAGTGTTGTTGTGAAAAATACGGTAGTTTGTATGTATATATATAGGTGTAAAAAGTGGATTTAAAATAAATTTTTTTTTGGCATATAGCCGTTGAGAGAAAAACGGTAAATAATAATAATTTTTTTAAAGTCTTAAACGGCTACTTTTTTTAAAACAATTTAAAAAAAAAAAAAAAAACTCTCAAACGGTCCACAAAGAAAACAAACAAATAATTAAATATTTGTGGGACCCACCAAAACGCCCCTCTCCTTCCCCGTGCAAACCTCCACGACGCCACCTTCACGAACGCCGAGAACGCCCCATTGCCGGTGTTCAGGGGCGTTCTCGGCCCAATTTTTGCCCCAGCACGCTGCACTCTGAGTGGTCTAATGAATATAGTTATTATGAGTTGACTTTCATTATGCGTTCATAATAAAATTGACTGCCCATTATATATGCAAAACTATCTATTTTTGTATATTGTGTGTATTTTAGTGACGTGTTATCAGTTATATATAAGGTGATACATGATATCTTTACAAGTTGACAAGTCACCAAAATACACACAATATACGAAAATAATAGTTTCGTACATACAATATCGGTCAATTTTATTACATACATACAATGAAAGTCATAGTTATCTACATTAAAAAAACACTTAACCACCAAACAAATTTGGTTCATTTAATTCAAACGTTTCAGTAAACTTGGAATACATACATGTTCACTGAAATATTACAAAGTATGAAACATTATACAAGGTATACATTTTCATAGCAACTAAACTTTACAAGCATTTCCAAAGATAAACCTTTTATTGGGCTGGTTCAATCATACCAAACCTACCACGGGTCAAACAGATGTATGCATAAATACATTTACACTAATTAACTATCCAAGACTCTTTCGATGGTAGCCATAAAGAACTCTTTTGGCATGGTCCCAACCACAGACTCACATCTCTCGCCATTTTTAAACAACAGAACCACAGGCACAGCCTTTATGTCATATTCCTTGGCAACTTGAGGCTCATGCTCGACATTAACCGCAACACACTTGAACTTTTGGGCATAATCTATAGCTATCTCATCAATCACTTCTTGCACCATCTGGCATGGTTCGCACCAACTAGTGTAGAACTTAACTAGTACTAGCGTTTCACTTTTCAAAATCGATGGGTTCCATGATTCACGTGAAGTTATTTCGGACACTGCAACTACCAAAAGTTATATATGAACATTAGATAATACTTTTTCATCATATATAAATTAAGGGGGAAACTTATGCATATTAATTACTACACACGTTTTGTGTATCAAATGCAAATTCAATAATGAAACTTTCTTCATTAGGGATAATATAGGTGTCGTTGACATCACAAACATTATGTGCAGTTACATGTTGTTAGCTGCATAAATATAATTTCTCTTCTTTTTATCCATTAACATAAAGCAAATAAACGTAACGAGTATTCTTAATCAAAATATATATGATTGTTGTTGCACATAAGGATGTGCACAGTTTGGTGTACCTATCATTTCCTTAATTACGTACTCCGTATCAAATTACAGTAGAAAATTATAGAAAAATAAGCTTAAACATACATTTAGATTCCTGGTGCATAGAGAGGACCGGGAACCGAGATCGATTCTTGGGGACCCTAAAAGAGAAAGGATAGGAAGTTTTAAAATGCTGTATGGAAGTTGATGATGAAGATAGTTGTGTCAATTTGGGAACTGAAGGATAAGGATGAGAATAAAAACAAGAAGTAATTAAAGCAGCAGCCATTGAAACTTTTTGGTATGTTATGAACAAATTTTTTTATTTTTAATCAAAGTAATAATAATAGTATAGAAAGTGAGTTAGATATAAGGAGTTGTGGTGCGATGAGGAAGATGACATGAGCATTATAATTATTGTGGGCTACTAGATGCCGTTGAAATCAAGAAATTGATTGAAACATGAGATTGCACGTTTTCTATTTTGAATGTGATATTTCGGTGTTTACATCATGGACAGCTGTTAACAATTTGATCCATGCATATTTGCTATATTAAATAAAAAATATAAAAAAATGGACATAATTTATTTTAAACATTATCTGTTTTGTTGATTATTATTATAAGATTCAATTAGAGTTGTGTAGTATCAAGTTAAAAGACAGAATAATAAACAAACTCTATTATTGAGTCATGTAATCTTTGCTGTATTTCAGAAAATATAGGTATAAACTAAATGCAGTTACTCCTGTGATTTCTAAAAGTAAAAAAGTAAAAAACAGTAAAAATAAAACACACCCGGTGGGACTCGAACCCACAATCGCCTGATTAGAAGTCAGACGCCTTATCCATTAGGCCACGGGTGCTTGTTGTTTACATTCGTACAGATAAATATAATTAAATCAATGTTATTACTCCATTAGATTAGATGCTGTTTGATATCCAACTGCAGATTTATGCAAATACACTAATGATGGTTTCCAACTTTCCATAAACCCTAATCAAACACCTTCATCATCATTAATTCAATTATCAACTCCCAATATGCATAGTAATTTAACCTACAAATTACCGAATTTCCTTCCTTTATTGTTAGCACTAATTTTCATAGCTGAAATCAGTTTCTTAACCCGACTCGACTTGATTACAAATGCTGATTTCATCAACTCTTGGACTCGATCGTTCTTTAACTTCACAAATGCAACCGTCGATGGTACCGTCGTATCACTGCTGTCTTCCGCCGTGGCTGACATTTCCGGTTCAGGGGATGGTGAGAGTGGTTGGAGAGAGAGGATTTTGTAGTGCATTCTAGATATTTTAGTAAACAAGCTGTACTTGTTGCTGGTCCTCAAAAGGTAATTTTTTTTTTTGGGAACATTACCTTGATAGCACACAACTTTTAAGCTTATAGCACCTGATATATTAACGATATAGCACTTAAAAATCTATGCGAAATTTATGGATTTTGTGCGAAATTTATGGATTTTGTGCGAAATTCTTGATTTTATGCGAAGTTTGGATTTTAAGCAAAGTTCGTTATGTTTTTAATTTGTTATATGTTATTAGGTTCTGATTTTACCGGTGATTTTAGTGATTGTTATTATTCTAGTATAGCAGAATATCAAAGTTATCGTTTGATAATTGTTAGTGTGTGAATTCTTATTGTTACTTTGTGAATTCGGAATTCTTCCGGAAACTTATTTATCTTTCATCCTTCTTTTTTAAGAACCTGCTTACAAAGATATGATTGTTGTTGCTGCATCATTAATCTAATTACCTGACTTTTTTTACGACTTTGAGAAATCTCCCTTAGTCGTATAGGTTGAGAACTGGGCCTACATTTAATGGTTTTAACTAGTTTCTGCGAAATTAGATGCTAAAACGTTACCAGTGTCCTGTGATTTTTTAAATTTGTGAAGAAGTAGCCAAATAATTGCAGTAAATCTTGCATATATGTGAATGTTATTAATGGCATATTGGCATGTTCTAAATCTGGATTAAAACTGTCTCCTTGAAGGATTGGAAGTTATGTTCTGTTGGGTGTAAGTTTGGGTTTTACAAGAAGGCTGATGCTGCATTTGGGTTACATAAAGAGAATGGGACAGCTGGTATTCTTCGGTCTATGAAATCGGCTCACTACCTTTGCCAGGAATGAGTTATCTAAGGCACAACAGTGGGTAAGCACCTCGTTATGATAACCTATTAATTAGGCTATGAATGATGCATGGTTACAAGTTTGTGTAGTTATATTTGACTATCATAATGGCAAAAGTCTGTAAGACGGTTTATGATAAACATAAAAGAAATAAAATAGCAGGAAGAATAAAACTAATATGATGAAACCAATATTTGATGTTAATTGTTGATAATGCTGATGATTCTCGAGCAGGTTTCAGTCGTTAGATGTATGTTGAAACATTTTCAACAAACTAAAGCATGTTTCAAATTAGCAAACAACCAATAATTTGGATTACTTCATTTTCTGTTTGCTTCATATGATTGTCACTGAAAACTATAGTTAGCGGAAGTAAAGAGACTCTGACAATGTATCATGATTTAGCGCAGGATATGACATCACTATGATTTATGACCACCAGTCTCTCTTCAGTGTTCCCGTTGGATACTTCTCGTGGGCAGAGTATGATATAATGGCCCCTGTTCATCCAAAAACCGAGAAAGCATTGGCAGCTGCATTTGCTTCAAACTGTGTTGCTCGCAACTTCCGGTTACTGGCCCTTAAGGGCTTGAAAATTTAAATGTCAAAATTGATTCTTATGGTAGCTGTCATGGAAATTGTCATGAAAATGGTAAGAATGTAAGTTGTAATCATCTTCGTTTGCTTGTTATTGGAATGTTGTATTGGAACTCTGATCCCAAGAGTTACTCTAGGCTAGTATTTAATCTGTCCAGAAACAGATGAGTTACAGATTGGTTAATATATTATCTTTAAAATTCAAACTCGATAGGATTCTTAAACGTATTAAAAAATTTCTAATAGTGCTTTTCAGTGGACAAGGTTGAAACTTTGAAACGTTACAAATTTAGCTTAGCTTTTGAAAATTCCAATGAAGAAGATTATGTCACTGATAAATTCTTCCAGTCACTTGTTGCAGGTAAAGCACATGTTTGTGTCAATGACTTCGAACGTATTTTTATCTTTGTGTGTGAGATATTTGAGTAAGCTTCGTTTATTTCAAGTTATATACACGTGTGTGTCCTTTGGGAGCTCTATTTCCTTCTATATAAAGTCTTCTGTAGGGTCTTAGCTTTTAGTAATTCTACAAAAGTTCATGTGCAATAGCTAGAATTTGCCAAATAGTGGTGGGTTGAAAATGGGTGGTTTTGATATCGATTGAAACGGGTCGGTTGAACCAAATTTTGGTTTTACACGAATAGTTGGTATCTCAAATATGATTACAAATTTTGTATAATTTCAACAATAATTGAAAGAGTTTTTACGCATTTAATAACATGACCCAATCCAATCCATACAGTATTGAACATTCACAGTGTGTATAATATTTGGTCATGAAAAGATGAAGTCTATTTTCCAAATGCGTGTCTTACGAAAATATATGGGTTCAAAAGTATATAATTCATCTTGGCTAGTCCACATGTAAGCTTCTTGAAGAAAGGGAAAAATCCCTGAATCTGTAGTGCTGACCGGGGATAGCGATGGGAACTCTCAAGTAAATGGTCGAAACTGCTTTCTCTAGTAAGTGGCAACCTTTGAATGCTAATATATGGAAATAACATGAAATATGTAGGAACAATTTCTGTTGTTATTGGTGCTCCAAATATTCAAGAGTTTGCTCCTTCACCTGGTTCGATTCTTCATGTTAAGGAACCAACAGACATTAAGTCCGTTGCTGAAACCATGAAACAACTTTCAGAGAATCACACTTCCTATAACGAATCACTAAGGCAAGTGGTTATCTATTTTTCATTCTTCTTTCAGGATACAAAATAACTACAATAATCTGATTATTAGAGGTGGAAGAATGAGTGGGTTGGGTAACAAGTCTAATGTGTGATTTTTTATGGGTCGAAACATGTCAAGTCGGTTTGAGTGACTAACGAGTAACGAGACACTTGTTAGTCAAAATCAGTTTCATCACTTTTTTATTAGTCACTATCCGTCATCACCAAATAACCAATCCTAAATTCTTACAGATGGAAATTTGATGGGCCTTCTGATTCTTTTAGGGCTCTCCTGGATATGGCTGCAGTTCATTCTTCTTGTCGTTTATGCATTTTTGTTGCAACCAGAATCCTTGAGGAAGAAGGAAAAAGCCCTGGATTCTCAAAGAGGCCTTGCAAATGTAGAACGCGCTCAGAAACTGTATATCATGTTTATGTAAGAGAGAGAGGGAGGTTCGAGATGGAGTCTGTATTCTTACGGTAATTTTTTCATCCTCAATTAAATTAGCACATTTATTACTTTGTATTCATCTTATGTCATTGCATGCATCTAGATCTAGTGACAATATTCGGTACGCGTTTATTTTTAATCTAGTTCACTTGCTTTATTAGGGTAGCAAAATGGGTAGGTTGGCTAGTCTGGGGGATCCTTTAAACACTTTTTGTCTAATGTATTCAAATTTCTTGTATATAATTAATATTAAATATGATTGCAGAATTATTTCATTTCAACAGTACTTTAATTAATTTTTCTAATAACGATTTTGGAGGTTATATGCGTTGAAATAAATACAAGTTGGGTGACTTTCCACTTGTTTGACCCGTTTTATCTGTTTCCTTGGATAGGTCTAGGAATTCAACCTGAGAAGCGTTGGAATCTGCCGTTTTGTCAACATTCAAGTCTATAGAGCATGAGAGGAAGGAAAGGCCTGAAAGCATAAGAGGGGACGAGAAGAAGCTGAAAGTTTACCGAATATACCCTGTTGGTATGACTCAAAGGCAAGCTTTATACAAATTTAGTTTCATTGGTAACAGCAACTTATTTAAAAGTCACATCATAAGAAATCTATGTGCTAAATTTAAGGTAATTTTTGTGTAGTTGCAACTCAAAATAAAGTTCTTCTTCCTGGAAGCATGCTTAATAGTTGCTATACACTGATTACTTGCTAACAGTATGAGTAAATTTGAGGCATTTCTGCAAGTGTTCCCATACTTCAAAACCTTAATTAAAACAGGCTGACTAAATCAAATTCATGAAGTGGGTTGGATGGGATTTTTCGTTTGTCTAATTGGATCATGAAGAATATAAATAGAGTATTATATGTGGTTTCTATAAAACAGAAACTCGTTGACTAATTATCATTATGTAAATCTCGTAATAAGTTATCAGCTGGGTACTAATAAGAACAAAATTAGATCAAAAGAATTCTACATTTTTCCACTAATTTCTATTTCGTACTCCCAACTAGAAAAAAGTCATTAACAAGGTGCTTTCCTTTTCCTAATCATGACACACGTAAATCATTATCATTAACTAACATGATTACATGAATAACTGATATAAGACGAAAGGACTTGATTAAGAAGACTTTGATGACTAGATTACGTCCGAATTATTAGTTATATCAGATCAGAATTACTCTGATTAAAATTACAAAAATACGGAGTATGTTGCAATTCATATATTTGTAAGAAGAAATTGCTAATTTTACAATACAACGTATACTTTATCCATTATGTGAGGAGGATCAATACTTTATTGAAGATACTTATTATTGTTTTAAAAATATCATTAGTCATCTAAAGACAATGCCACTAGGGGTTTACCCTGGTGGTGGGGGAGTTGTATATCAAACGGGAGGTCTCGGGTTTGAGCCTCCCTGTGGGGTTTTCTTCCTCAGGTGTAATAGGAGTAACCAGGTGAAGGTTAGTGGGTTGCATACTGCCCAATTGGATGTCACTGTGACCCCTAACCACTAACTACTAACTAGCCGTTCAAAAAAAAAAAAAAATCTAAAGACAATGAACTTTATTACTATTAAAGCTGTATTCCGATAACTCCAACACACAAAACTACATATAATTATTCAAAAGATCAAGAATTGCTTGGCATTATGTATTAATGTTATATAATCTTTATTAAGGATTTGATTGCTTGATGTATGTAGGTGCACTACCACCCTACCGGTGTTTATGATTATATTTGGTGGTGGGCCTCTCACAGCAGACCAATAATACTTCTCAAAAATGCTATGAAGTTATGTAACGACTTGGTCAATTAGCTGACAAGTTATATGTATTTCAACTTAAACACATGGTTCAGTTTGAGTGGTCATCAAATGTTTAACAATGTCGTTATTGCAAATGATGACCTCAAATCAACAAGATCTGTATAAAAGTTTATAGTTATGTATGGGCCATGGGGCAACTAAAGGGCCCATGCAAATCTTGATTTATAAACATGTATGGATGTTGTTAGCTTACATGTAGTTGACTTTCATCATGATATTAAGGTCCATTAGATTAAAAGTAAATAAAGGGACCATCTATTTTTAAAGGGAAATTAAAAAAAATGCCACATTTTTTTATCGACTCATTCGTTTTGCCATTCCAAAAAAAAAATTGACGATATACCACCCGAACTCGCAAAAGCAAATTTGCTTTTGCGAGCCCGTGCATGCGAGTTGCGAGTGACCAAATTTGCGAGGTCGTGGCCGAGAAAAGGATGCCATCGCAAAAGCAAATCTGCGATTTGCTTTTTGCGATTTACCTATGCCCGAGGTCGTTGCGAGTAACGAGTCGCTAGCCAAGCCGTAGGCGTGAAGTACGCCCGAGTACGTGCCCTCGCAAATCTTCGGCCCGATTTGCGATTTGCGAGCGCTGGACAAACAAAACGGGTATAATTATTTTAGCCTTTGTTTTCGTTTCATTTCAAAACCCACAATCGATTTGCGATCTACCTCCACCCCGCCGCCCACCTCCACCCCGACCCTCCAGCTACCCACCTCTACCTCACCATCGCAAACCCCCACTCGATTTGCGAGTTACGAGCCACGGCCGGCGTATTTTTGCGAGTTACACCACCGCCGGCACCACCACTCCGCAGCACCATTTCCTTCCAATTTGACGGGTGGCGCAGCACCACCACCCTCCGTCGCACAACCCCCTCCACCCTAAGCACCCACCTTAGCCTCCAACACCCCCAACCACTCTCCGTCGCCACCACCGTCGCCTCCAGCACCACCACCGCCGGTCACCACCGTCACGCTTCACCACTTCCGGTTTCCACGTAATTGATGGCCGATTCTCAGGTATGAAATTGTTTTCGTGTGTTATTGGATAAAATTACCGCGTATTTTTTGAATTTATTACGTTTTAATTTGAATTTTCGTTGTGGCATTTAATCGAACAGTTGGTGTGCAACATATATATTGTATGATGTAAGAGTATATTATGATATCATTTAGGTTACGAAACGTTTAGTTTACAAATGAATGATATTAAGCAATAATTTCAAACTTAGTGCAATAATTATGATGATAGCTTAGTGCAATAATTTCAAACTCAAAGTCGTCTTGAAATTTCATAAACAACTTTTGGTTAAACTATAATTTAACATTTTTAGTAATTCTATATATTATAGAAATTATTTCATTAAAGATGTTGATCGAATAAGTCATGAAGTCGAAGTCCGATAGCAACAAAAATTAATTAAATAGTACAATGCTTCACCAAACTTGGCAAATAAGTTACTTGGATTATGAGTTAAATACGTGGGGCAAAATTACGATTGATTATTAGCATTATTGAGCTTTTGATTGAAACTTCTATAGATAAATAATGCATGATAATTAGAACTTAGGTGCATCATGATATCGACACTAATTGGTTGTTACAGTCGTGATACTGATAGTGGTTAAAGTTTAATTGGTTGTATTTGCGGAAATTTGGATGTATTGATGAGCTGAAAAATCAGCTGGTTTATCCGTTTTACAGAAAGGACATTTCCAATTTTTCCTAAAAAATCTTATAAGTGTTATGTGCACACAGGTTGTTTCGTTGTTTCGATGTATTACTTGATACGTAGTAATAAATAGTGCACGTATAACCACTAACTAGGATGTGTCCCTTGTTAATGTAATGATCGTCATATCGTTGTTTCGTTTTTTTCCGATGTGCACAAGTGAAACCTTAGGTTATTTTTTTCCGATGTGCACATGTGAACTTGTCAATAAATTTTTGGCGTTATAAGTACCATATTCTTGGATAAACCTTCAAGTGCACAGTTGTGTTTGTATTTGGCGTTATAAGTACCATATTCTTGGTCGATATAGTAAATAAAAATAATAATAATAATAATAGTAAAAAATAATAGTAAATAATAATAATAATAATAATAATAATAATAATAATAATAATAATAATAATAATAATAATAATAATAATAATAATAATAATAATAATAATAAGAGATAACTTTAGACCTATAGAGTAGTCTAGATAATATGCAAACATAGTAAATAGATAACTTTAGCATTTTATTGTAACTTCACGTACTCTCAAATATGCTATTTGCATAAAAAATTAAATCCTTTAATATTGTTCTTCATTTGATTCATATAATAAGAGACCGAATGTAGTTGTTTATTATATCACAACCTTTAGTACTATTATTATTATTCATTTTAATAAGATGTGTTGATATCGATTTATTTCATATTACTTAGAACGTGAACGATTTTTAAAGACTTTATATATATTTATTTCATATATATATATATTTAAAGACTTTAACGATTTTTAAGGTCTTCAAAGTTATATATAAGTATATTGTATATAATGTACGTATGCATTAACGAAATATTTATTGCGTTGATTGATGATTTTGCAGGACATTGTTAATGCAACCCTGACTTTGAAAAGCAGCCTCACCGTTATTAGCCATATCAATTGTCGTTTAACACAGAATCAATTGAAAATTTTTAGAGACCACTGTTTTGGCCATTGGTTGGATGTAAAGTCTCCTGAAAATGACCCTGGATTTGTGCATCATGTGTTGCAGTTTCGACGAACGGAGCGTCCTGGGTTAAAGCACCCTCGCGCGGAGGGGGAGGAGTTATGGTTTAGGGCGGCGAATACTGATGACCATTTTATACGGTTTGGTCGCAGGGAGTTCTGTCTGGTGACAGGTTTACTATTTGGTCCAAATCATGCCGTGGCGGATCATATTCCAAAGGAGGTTCGAGAGAACACCCCGTCATTTAGAAGCCGCGTATTCCCGGATATTCTCAAACGCAGCGTACGTGTATCAGACCTTATGGACAAGTTTCGAGATAAAGGTTTGTTTAGTGGGCCGAGGACGTTGAGCGACGAGGATTGCGTGCGCCTGTGTACGCTTGTGTTGATATATAGAGGGTTTTTGGGAAAGCAGGGTAGGCATAATGTTGAGGATGATCATATGCATATAGTTGAGGATTTAGGTATCTGTGACCGGTACCCTTGGGGTAATATTATTTGGGCCAGAACTTACGAGCAGCTGGATAAGGGGTTGGAGACTCGGTTAAGCCAAGAAGGGATGCAGTACACGTTGAGTGGTTTCGGATGGGCGTGTAAGGTAGCATCTATTGTTCTATTGATTATTTTCTCTTTTTACTGTTAATATAATATATAATACAATAATATGCTGATTTGTTGTTCGGTTATTCTTTCCCAGACTTGGATTTGGGAGGCTTATTATCGTCAGGTAGGGAATGTTGCTACAAGGCCACAACGAAATCAAATACCACGTGGGATCTACTGGAAGCGTAAAAAGAAGGTGACTGAATTCAAAGAGTTCGAGCAATGCTTGAAGATTGCGGTAAGTTAAAATTTAATAAACTAACGTATGCATGAACATGTATATGTATTGTTTAATAAAATAGTTTTTCCGTTCCCAATTTTATATAGGGACCTTTTATATATCTCTCTTTATACTTATATATACTTATATACTTGTATACTTAAATACTAGTATACTTATATTCTTATATACTTGTATAATATATATATATATATATATATATATATATATATATATATATATATATATATATATATATATATATATATATGTATATAGTTACTTATATATAAGTATTATATATACGTACTTACTTATATACTTATATATATATATATATATATATATATATATATATATATATATATATATATATATATATATATAAAAGTAAGTATTATATATATGTATATATATGTATATAGTTACTTATATACTTTTATATATAAGTAAGTAAGTATATATATATGGATTAAATTGATGAACATTTGATGACTTGTTTTATGCAGAAGGATACTATACCAGAGCATCTTCCGAAGATAACTTTGAAGCCAAATAAGTATGAGAAGAAGTGTCAATGGTGGATTGATAGCTGCAAATACTTTGACGACCAGCTAGTTGCCGAGAGGCCATTGAAGAAGGCACGGAAAAGTCAAAAGGAGGATGCCGAGCCATCTGATCCGATCCCATCCCATGACGTACGATATGATGATTTTCAATTGAATCCGTCTCATGACGATCAGGCGACTTATGATTCCGTGGGTACAGATCGTCGTGAGGCCTCTCAGCCAGCATCTCAGGCTGGTACTTATCATTCTTTACAAGACGAAATGCAGAAGATGAAACAGACCATTTCCACTTTAGCTACGCGAGTAGATGAACAACAAAGTACTATAAACCGGTTGTTGAAGATGGTTGAGACGCGGCAGGTATGAGGTTTATTAATTCTAGCCTTTTATATATGCCAAAGTGTTTTTTATTTAACATGTACCACTTTAATTTATATATATATGTATGTATACATGGTTAGTATATATATAAGTCTATGTTACATAAGTATATATATGTATAGTATGGAATATTATTTGTATAGTATATATATGTATATATAAGTATATTGTATATATTGTACATTATATAAGCGGAAATTTGGATGTATTTATGAGCTGAAAAGTCAAGTGGTTTATCCGTTTTACAGAAATGTCATTTCCAATTTTTCCTAAAAAATCTTATAAGTGTTATGAATTCAAGTAAGTAAGTATTTATATAAAGTATATATATATATATATATATATATATATATGTGCCAAAGTGTTTTTTATTTAACACGTATCAAATTAATTTTTCAGGCTGAGGGTGATGACGATGTTGTTGATGAGGGTTACGTTTCTGACACCCAGCTTTTTTCAGCCAGCAAGTACTCGGTTGCATATGGGTTGCGCCGAAGTATGAGAGATCGTCGACGTGCTCTGGCTAGACTTTCGCCGTATGTTACACCAACACATATGAAACAACTTTTGCAGAAACCCTTGAAGGTGCCTGTGGTGGAGCATGAGGAACCACCACCAGTTAATTTAGGAGTCGATGATGTGATTGTTGGTGCGTCTGAGCCGGCTAAGCCGGCTGAGCAGGCTAAGCCGGCTGAGCCGGCTAAACCGGCTGAGCCGGCTAAGGCGGTTGTTGAGCGAGCGGCTACAGAGCGCGGAAAGAAGTTGAAGCGCCCGGCAAGGAAATGGTCGGCCAAGATGGCGTTACCCGAGGAAACGTTAGTGGGCATGGTTGACAATTTGGTGAACGAGAATGGTTTTCTCACTCCCCCGCCCCCTGTCATACGTCAGACTAGAGAGATCGACGGGCCATCCACAGTTGAGGAGTTGTTTGCGAGTGGAGGTTCTGTGCGTTGTATGTTTATTCGACCGGGCACGACTTATGTGGAAATCACAAAGGAATTTTGGGGGCGGTTGTATGGAGATTTCGATAGTGGTTACTTGGACAACTTTGTAAGTTTACGAGTGCTTTTTTTTTCCAACTTTGGCATCTTACATACGTGATACTAACCTAGCTTTAACAAATTTTTAGCATATTGACGGTTGGAGCTATCTACTCATGTGGTGGAAATATCGAAGCTGGACTCGACCAACTCAGCTGGAAAAGACATTGAATTGGACAATTATGCCCATAGGTTTTATTGATATGATAGGTGCGTTCAAGAACTACAAGGACGACAGAAAGGAAAAGGCCCAGAAGAAGAAGGGAGATCTTGTGGTTGCCGAGCCGGGTAAGTATATATTTATGTTAATTTGTATGTATATATATATATCCCATACATATATATATTTTAACATAGAGTTGGTAAAATGGTAGTGTCGATTATATTATAGTGTTGATAATTGTGGGTACTTGTTGAACCTTTGATGATGTGATAAGCTTAAATATTAGCTGGTTTTCCGTTTTACGAAAAGGACATTTTCATTTTTTTTTAATGTATTATAGTTTTGGGCTAATCTTTAATATACTTGTGTCTATTAATACAGCTGACAAAACTGAGACATCATCCGGACCAGACTACAGCTTGTTGATTGGATATGGTAACGGAAAACGCAGCCCATACTATCCATGGTGGACTTGCGACAAAGTCAGTAAAGTATAATATCAGCATTCAATAGAAGTTGATACATTTTCACATTTCCCTAATAAAATATGTCTATTGTAGGTACTTATGCCGGTCAACATCGAGAGTAGGGATCATTGGGTTCTAATTGTGTTGGATCTCCATACTTGGGATGTAGAGGCATATGATAGCTGTAAAAGACTGAAATGCAACAAGGAACTACTAAAAATTGTTGAAACCTTAGGTCAAAATTTAGTTACATATGTAGACGCCATTGGCTATTGGAACCACGTTGATGAAAAAAAGCATTTTACGCGTGATACCACTGAGTGTTTAACTCAGTGGATGGAGGATGTGCCTCAACAGTCTGGGAGTCTAGGGGATTGTGGGGTATGGGTGTGCAGAAATATGGAGCAGCTTGCATATCGGGAGGACTACAGGGTGAGTGGGGAGACTGATTTGATTGCTGCGGATTATAGGCGACGGATGATTGATACTTTCTTCAGTGCGCGTTTTGATTGGGAGCCGGCTGACGGATGATTGCCTTACATGTAATCGAATATTTTGGGAATTATGTAGTAGTTATTAATTATGTACTAGTTAACAATTATGTGCCCTCGCAAATCGCAAATGAATTTTTTGCTTTGCGGTCTGCGATTTGCGATTTGCGAGTCACCATAGTGATTGTGGATAAGATTTTCAATGTGATTTTATGACATTACTTTATCCACGTATGCCCATTTTTCAGACATTACCTTATCCATTGATGGGATTTTCTGACATAACCTTATCCACTTATGCAGATCTTTTGGATAAGCTTATCTTGGTTGAAATTTATCTTTAAATAGACCTTATAACATCACTCTTCCTTCATCATCAAATTCTAGTCTGTTTCATTTATTTAAATCTCTGGTAACAAAATGCAACTGATTAACCTTAATGTTTTTTTTGGGGGGGAACTTCGTGATGACAATAAGGCGTACGAAAATGGGCTGAAACAAACATTCGTCGATTTCGATGTTAAGGCGTTTGATCTCAGTAAGTTGTTTTCCTATCTTAAGGGAAACATAAATTTCGCTTTTACTGACGTATACTACTGTGAAGTCGGCAATCTTCAAAGTGCTGGTGCTCGTATGCTTCTGTCAGATGAAAACTGGAATACAGTAGTAAAACATGCAAAAGAATGTTGTCAAGGTATTGAGCTATATCTGGTACACATGGATGAAGAACCCGAATTGAATTTCAGTGAGTGTGAGAGTGATGACAGCAACGCACATTACTACCGCTGAATGTCAGTGAGTATGAGAGTGAAGAACCCGAATTGAATTTCATATGTTGTAATGTAGGATTTTAATTCTAGTTTGTATGTTTTTAATTTCAGTGTGTAACGGCTTTGTAATATCTCGTCCAATAATAAAATAATATGGTTGGTAAAAACTGAATCTTACAAATGGATAACAAATAATATGGTTGGTATAATATATAATGTTTTGTAAAATTGTGCGTTCGGGTACCAAATAATCTAGTTGGTAATAAGTGAATCTTACAATTTGAAACGAATGTTGTCAAAAATAATAGTTACAAAATGTTAACATGTATATTGGACACGTTTACGATTTGCGATTTGCGACTGACCTTATCCTTCGTTGATAAAAATTTTGGTGAGATTTCCTGACATAACCTTATCCGTTGTGGATAAGATTTTTGGTGAGATTTTCTGACATAACCTTATCCTTATCCTTATCCGTTGTGGATAAGATTTTTGGTGAGATTTTCTGACATAACCTTATCCTTATCCTTATCCGTTGTGGATAAGATTTTTTTACGGATTTTGTAGATTTTTTCGGATAACATTATCACAATGGAAATGTAATTATAAAATCACCTCAGAAGGTCCGTCTTTAGTCTCAACCATTTGTAAACACATTGACACCAAACTGTGAAATCATTTTCCATTCGCCAAAAACATTTTATTCTTCAGTTCCACTCGATGAATTTTTCAGGTACGAGTTCTGATAAGATTTAGTTTTATTTACTTTCATTATGGAAAAGTTCAAGGTATTTATATGTTATGGTGGTCGTTTTGAATATATTGATAACATCCCGATGTATTTGCCAATAGAGTGTGGTAGAGTGCCATTAAAACTTCCAGTGGCACCGGAAAAACCCATGACATGCAAAATATTGATGAAAAACGTTTTAAAAAAACTTGGTCTGCCACTGGATACACCAGTTTGTCTGAAATATAAAGTAGATCAATATGTTATTGATATAAATGATGATGCTGATGATTTTGGAGATTTTTTGTGCCATGCAATTAACAAAGCTCCGATAGAAATTTACATTGTCGATATTGTAAGGAAAGTTTCGGGTATGGGTAGCAATAATCCTAGCAGTAGTAGTTCTGGCATTCAAAACCAATTTCACCAACAATTTCATCAACTACACACTAATGAATACAATCAACATCACCAATATCAGTCATCTCAACAACCCTTTCAACAAATTCCATTTCCTTTCCAACCACAATATCAATTTCATTATCATGCGGCTCCAACAAACATGCCGATGCATAACTATCCTACACAACACACGCAAGACATGCCGATGCATAACTATCCTACACAACACACCCAAGACATGCCGATGCATAACTATCCTACACAACACACCCAAGCCACATCTTTTAAGGTAGATGAAGAAACCCAAGATGATTCTAAATATCATGTGAATGTTCAATATGATCACACTAATTCAGAATACTATGTGGAGGAGCCGGAGGAGCCGGATACACATCCTGATGATTTTGCTCATTATGATGAAGAAAATGTCAATCCACCTAAGGATCATGACCATCCATTTTGCAATCACATTGTTACTGATGATGAGGATGATGAGGATGATGAGGAGGATGAGCCTGATCCAAGAGATACATATGACATTCCAATACCACAAAGAGCGGCAGCAAAAGAGATATTCTGGAATATGCCATCGCCTTTAGGAAACGAAGAAGAAGAAGTTCAACAACGACCAGTGAGCATGTACGAGACATCTAGTCGGATTCGCGAGGGCAAAACTTTCGAAACTAAAGAAGAATTTCTTCTCCAGTTGCATACAAAGTGTCTCGAAGAAGGTTTTCAGATTAAGCTGAAGAATTCAGACAAGAAAAGGTACTCGGCAAAATGTATCTTGCCTAATTGTGATTGGAAGATTAGTGCAGCGTGTATCAGAGATAGTCACAACTTCCAAGTTAGGAAGTTACGTGATGTTCACACTTGTTCGCGTACTCAAAATATGCCTAACAGCCGTTCTGCGAGCAAGAAAGTGCTTGGTAACATCTTAAAAGAGGCGATGAGTTTGGAAGGACGTGTATACAGAGGCAAAGAGATCAAACTTGATATGACTGAACGCTTTAAAATAAGCCTTACATACAACCAAGCATGGAGAGCAAAATGTTACGCTATAGAGTTGTTGAGAGGTACTCCAGCTGAATCGTTTACGAAACTTCCAATTTACCTCCACAACCTAAAGCTATATAACCCGGGGAGCATTACAAATCTGCGTACAGACAAAGAGAATAAATTTGTAATGTGTTACATGTCCATAGGTGCAGCTGTAAGTAATTATTGTTGGTTTACATCCTATGTTCGCATACGTACATGGTTTCCAAGATTTATGTGTTTTTTAATCTGAACTTGCAGGTACGTTCTTTTGTCAATCATACACGCCCAATTATAATCGTCGATGGTGCCCATTTGAAGGGGGGTTACTTGGGTACTAACTTGATTGCCGTGGCGATGGACGGTAATAATGGCATCTTGCCACTAGCCTATGGAATTGGGGCGGGAGAGACGGCCGACGTTTGGACGTGGTTCTTAGGGAACTTACGAGACACCATTGAATCTGCAGGTGGTATTAGCAACCTGACATTCATCTCTGACAGGGCTCCAGCAATTGCATCCGGCATCTCTGCTGTGTTTCCAGAGGCATTTCATGCCTTGTGCTGTCGTCATCTGTTGATGAACTTGAAAAGCAAATCTTCAAAGGTCAAGCACTTCGAATGGCATTATTGGCAAATGTGTAAGGCGTACCGTAAATCAGATTTTGATCGCCATTATGATGCCATTTCTAGACATTTACCGGCTTCAGCTAAGGTTCTTGCGGACGTGGGAAAAGAAAGATGGTCGAGGCATCACTCAACAAACACACGATATGCTTACCTCACAACTAATAATGCGGAGTCCATTAACGCCATGACAAAGCATGCAAGGAAACTGCCGGTCACAATGCTATTGGAGTTTTTTAGATCTTCTATACAACAATGGTATTTCAAACATCGGAATACTGCCGCAGCTGTTACAACACCTGTCACACCGTATGCGGAGCACAAAATCGGTAAAAGGGTTAACAAATCGCTGCGCTGGAGGGTCAACCCATCGACAAATATGATATGTGAGGTGGTAGACGGGAAGAAGAATGGGACAGTCAACTTGGAAGCGAGAACATGCACTTGCATGCAATGGCAATTATCAGGTTTACCTTGCGGACACGTATCGGCAGTGACCCGTTACTTTCATATGGACAACGTGTTCGGCTTTGCAGAGAGTTATTTCACCACGGAAACATATCGAGCGGCCTACAGTGAGGCTATAAATCCACTGCCTCATCCTTCAGAGTGGGCAGATCCCGGTAATTTGCAGATTTGCTTGCCGCCGATACTTGTGAAAAGGCAATCTGGTCGCCCACCTGGGCGTGCACGCATTCCTTCTAAAGGAGAGGATAAAGGAAAATACACAAAGCAATGTAGCCGTTGCAAGGAACATGGTCATAGTCGAGTTAATTGTATGGCTCCATACGATAGAACAGACGAGCCAAGCCGATCAAGAACCACAACAAGATCCAAGTCAAAGGCAAAATCAAGATCCAAATCAAGATCGAAAATGGTGAGTTCTCAAAAATATTCATATAAAAACTAACATATTACATTGTATCATTAAATCATCCTCAAATATTTACTTGCAGAAAACGTCCAAAAAATCCACGAATGGCCATATCGAGGACGAAGCTGCAACCAGGTCTCAGCCGACTCAAAGCTATCCAAGTGTTCATTTGAGTGACCCTTAATAAAATAAAACCTATGTTATGTACTAGTTAACAATGTTATTTATGTTTTTATTATCGTGGTTAATTTGAGTGAATGAAATTGCTTGTTGTTCATTTTTTCATGTTTGAACAATACTAAAACATCTTCACTACATAACGATTAACGTTACATAACAATTAAATGGACTCTAACAAAACAGCTTATATAATGATTAACATAATTTGGCAAACATCCAATTGATTGAAAAATAGGTACGAATTACAAGATTTGACTACTCACTAGTCGAATAAACGTCTTGCACTTGAAGAACCAGTACTAATTTTAGAAATTCGTACTGGCATTGTTTGATCAGAGTTTGAGAAATGTGCCAGATCGTTACGTGTAACATAGACCTCAATTTCTTTATGAATTTTTGCGTAGTCAGTAATCTGCTTCAGTTGGTCGACATCGTCCGTTATCAATTGTAAACCAGTATCTAGGTCTTTACCAGGCTCTTTATAGTAACAGAACCACTTCTTTGGAGCCCAATAACCTAGCTCTTCCAAAGCGTAATCCAAAAATTTGGTGGAAAATTCGTCGACATCTACGCAATCAATATATGTCAACAAACCTTGCGTGTACATTCTTTTTGCTCCCTGAAAGTGCCCACAGTGATGAAAAGCGATTGAAAACAACTCGGGAACTTCTGCGTATAATTCTTCAGTAAATGATTCTTCATTAATGGATCGGAATTGCCAAAAGTGACCTGATTGAACCATTTTTTAAATTTATATTTCTTATATTCTGAAAATTCGTAAAAATCTTGTCAATGACTGCTTACAATCACACTATTTATAAATGGCAGAATATCACGAAAATCATAGAAAATCTTATCCATTTATTAGAGAATATCCCGCAAATCAATGAAAATCTTATCTAAAAATCTTATCCGAAAATCTAATATCCCGAATATCACGCAAAATCTTATCTAAAAATCCAGATATCTTATCCAACAATTTTATATACCACAAATCACGAAAAAGCGTATCCAAAAATCTTATTCAAAAATCTAAAATCCCGAAAATGTCAAATATATATATATGTGCAATGCATATATACAATGCATATAAATGTACATATAAAAAATAATGTCAAAAAATGTCAAAAAAAAAATGGTTAATTATATATATATATATATCCCGAAAATGTCAAATATATATATATGTGCAATGCATATATACAGTGCATATAAATGTACATATAAAAAATAATGTCAAAAAAACAAGGTTAAATGTATATATATAAAAAATAATTGAAAAATGCATATATATTATAAAAAATATGTCAAAAAAAAATGTACATATATAAAAAATAATTGAAAAAAGTAGTGTTCGTGGAAAGCGATCTCGATCTCGGATACGACTAGGAAAGCGATCTCGGATACGACTAGGCAAGACTCATTACTCGACAACGGCTCGGGCATAGGTAACAAGCAAATCGCAAATCGCAAATCTCAGATTTGCTTTTGCGAGGGCACGTAATTCACGCCTACGGCTTGGCTAGCGACTCGTTACTCGCAACGACCTCGGGCATAGGTAAATCGCAAAAAGCAAATCGCAGATTTGCTTTTGCGATGGCATCCTTTACTCGGCCACGACCTCGCATATTTGGTCACTCGCAACTCGCATGCACGGGCTCGCAAAAGCAAATTTGCTTTTGCGAGTTCGGGTGGTATATCGTCAATTTTTTTTTTGGAATGGCAAAACGAATGAGTCTATAAAAAAATGTGGCATTTTTTTTAATTTCCCATTTTTAAAAGTAGATCAAGGTCCATTAAATTAAAAAGTAAATAAAGAGAAACAAAGGGACCATATTTTTTTTATAGGTGAGAACGTTGATAGTAAGTAATTGGTAACACTAATCGAGTAATCGGTTCTATACATCCCGTCCAAAAACAATATGTGGAAGACAAGTTCGTGCCAACTTCTTTATCCAAAAAAAAAGGGTTCGGGCCAACTTAACAGCCCACTTCTGTTCATACTGAAAAACGTCACCTTTTTGTATAGTTCTACCATCCATAGCCGAGTGAGCAACGCGTCTTTTGATCAACATCAAAGTTCCAGATCACGAGGATTAAACTTGGATCTCCACTATAGATTTTAAGCCTTTAACCACTAGAATACTCTTTACAAGTCGCAAGGACTAAATTTGGATCTCCACTAGAGATTTTAAGCCTTCAACCACTAACTACTCATTTCAGATCATAACTGAAAAACATGAAATTTATATCATACTTACCACAGGCTTACAGCTTCTTTAATCGGTTTCTAAACACACACAAGTTTCTTCATTTAGTCATTGTATATTTGTATCATGGTTATTTACTTCAATTATTTTTCTGATTTCTTCACACATCGGCATATACCAAACCACCCATTTATATCATATGTTGCCCATATAACCAACACAAACACGATAAAGCAAGTAAATGAATGTGACGAGAAATCATATTAGACAGAAAACTAACACGTGTATTGTTCCGATCATGCGAATCGTGAATCATTGGAATGTAGACTCTTTATTAGTAGTTGACAATATCTTTTGTAATATAGGTTGGTCGGGTTGACCAATAAAATACAACTTATGTTATGACATGACTATTATGGGGATGTTCCTATAATGTTATCGAGGATCAATTGTGAGTTATTAAGTCATTGACACTGGACTCGAAAGAGATTATTCATTATTATTTTTGTGTCAATTTTACAGGGTATGGACCTCATTCACCAGAACGCATATATGCACAAGGCCCCCTTGTTTTCGTGCTCCAAGTCTACCATAATATCTTACCAAATGATTTGTTGTATGAGTAAACTTGTTTGATCAGAAGTTTTGTCTATAATATACGTACAAAAGTGATCATTTTAATGATAATCATTTTTACGAGTAATGTTACTACATTAACCTTTTGGTACTGGCTGATTAAGAAGGTTGTCTCGACAGCAACATTGACGCAAACTATGTGTGGCTGCGATTCAACTGACTGCATCTCGAATATAAATGTAAAATAATGCTTCATCATATGTGATACCAATCAACTTTTCAAAATGTCGGTTTTACTCGACATATATTTCCAAACATACTTGAATGCTTAAAAGCGAAAGCTAGTACAATATTCAACAGCAGCAGGATATATCACCAATAAAAATAACATTATATTTAACCAGTATAAATTGAATGCCCATATGATAATTAGTTATATTATTATACATGGATGCATGAACAAATAAATGACATCCCTATGACTTGTCGTTAGCAAAACTCTACAATATGTGAAAAAGGGAATAACGTCTTATTAAAAGAACGAATGTTGGATGTTATTAAGTGTAGATATAATAAATATATATTCCAATTTAATTTGTTTAAAAGAATGTTTATCGAAAATATGACATTCATTAGTGAAAATTAGACCAAAAGTGTCTATGACCTAGTGGTATGTGAGGAATGTATCAACCTAGTGGTTGGTGGTTCAAACCTCGTGAGAGGCTATTTGTAAATATTCGTGGTGATGGTTGTATATATAACTCGGGATAGGTAGTGTACCTTTCTAAATAAATAAAATAAAAAAATCAGTGAAAATTAGAGATGAAGGTGAGAAGAAAGCTATAAATTGAAAGGGTGATGATTTATACACTATCAAAAATTTCCGATATATCACTAATAATATTTTACAGTGTTGGATCGTTCAACACGAACTTTTGATGGTGTACAAATCAAACTTTAAAATTGAAATAATGTTGATAGCATGAGCAATGAATATGAAAAGGGGAAATTTGGCTTAAGGAACAGGTAATGATACAGTAAAGTGGTGGAGTGGAACAATATCATCCAAGGAACTCTCTGGACCCTCCCATCGCAAATAGACGATTCAAGGGTCGGGTCCCAAAACCCCTACAGGATATAGTGCTTGTAATTGTAATGTACAACTCCCTCCCCAGTCCCCACTATATGGTGTCTAATGCCTCATACCACAACATCGAACACTAATTTGATTTTATTTAACCATTATTTGACTCTCCTTGATGTACTACATTACTCGACTGTAATTGGTCCCCTCCGCACGACCACGTGAAATTGTCATGTACCTTGCACCCCAGTATCGGTATCGCAATCACCATCACTATCCTTGATAACCACTTTACCCTCTCAATTATTCTACCTGCACTAGTTCCAAATACCCATTTTACTACATAGTGATTCAGAATATAGATATTACGTTTAATTGTATTATACATATACGTACATTTTGTTGCTATGCATATCCTTGGTTAGGGTTTCTTGAATCCTCGTATAGTAACAACATTTCATGTAGTTTTTCAGTTTTCACTGTCGAAGCACGTGTGAAGAGACAAATGGTTTTTTGTAGTTGTTGTGCAGATATATACATAGCCCTTAGGGCTATCGTTAAGACGCATAAAAGTATTGTACATGACGGTTATTTATTTATTTTAGGGTGACGGTTACTTCATTGTACAACACTTTTATGCACGTTAACAATAGCCCTAAGGGCTATGTTTAGAAAGATCCGTGTTGTAATTCTAGCAATGCAAAAGATAACTCTCATAATAAGTCCCCCACCATTGGACAAAAGAATCAGAGCAAACATGTTTACGCTTACATTTATTACCTCTGTAACGATGGGTAATATTACTTCATATTTTGTGGTTGTACTTGCCATATGTCCTGATCAGTTGTGAAGATTTGGGGACTCTCATATACATGATATATACTTTTGTATTACATTTTGGTATTTTCATATTTTACAAAGTTATAATACTAAATGGACCGACATCATTCAGGATGCAGATAGTCAGTTTTTACTTAATCATAGATTACATAAAAATCCATGAACTAATTGTTTTGAGCATGCTCTGCGTAGTTTGATAGTCAAACCGTTAATAGGCGCTTGTAAGTTAACAGTATGATTGACACACAACAAAGTAACAAACTAGACGAGGTAGCATGAATCAAGTGATAGACTCGCAAAATAACTTATGAATAATGGCTCAATACTTATGTTCTTTTCTTAAAGAGAGTTTTTTGAAAAAAATATGTCATGCATGCATGAATGAAACACTATTATTTTTGTCAATATCAATTTGAAGATGACTACACCATCATATAATTAAATTATGAATCCATAACAACCATTGAAGTAATTATCAAATCTCAAAAGTTACATCATATCTTTTTAAGAAAAGAACACGAGAGACTAATGATAAAACGGATAGTTATCTTTTTATGAAACCAGAAGGCCAACATTGGATTCCTGAGTTTTTTTTTTTCCTATTGAAATTCTACAATCAAACAAAATGAATTTACCAAAGGGCTCTTAGCCTAGCGGTATGCCGGTATGAGAGAGATCCTTCAACTTAGAGGTTGAGGGTTCAAGCCTCACTTGAGACAGTGACTTGTAAATATTCGTGGTGGTTGTAGATAATCGTGTGTTAGATTGTAGGTTTGCCGTTCTTAAAAAAAATGATTTTCGAAAATAACCCAAACAAATTAGAAAATTATCCTTGTGTCATTGGATGGGAAAAGTTATTGACGATCATTGTGATTCCACGCTTGGTTTGTGGCCTAGTACCAAATAGGGTTTTAAATCAAGGAGCTTTATCACAACGGCATACGAAGAGCTGATCAACCAATAAGTAATTAGTTCTAAGTCTCATTAAGAGAATACTACATTAACACGTACCCACAAATACCTTTTCTTTCTTTGCAGAGCTTATAAAAACGTTGTATAAAAGTAATTACACTACGCATGATGTTTATAATCCATTAAAACCGATCACTCGCTTTCTTTATAACCAAAATCCGTATTTGGGCTGTAATCGGTCCGACGAAACACCAAAACCATATCATGGTCACTTTCTAGTTGTATTGCATATACTTTCGATATTTATGTGTAATTTTTATTATTCAGTGATCAGATGTGTACTACTTTTATATGATAAAAAATATAGCCTGCATAAGAATGATATCATCAACTATATATGGTACACATGTTTTATCTAAAAAGTGTCTGCCGTAGCAAATTTATGAATTTTAGAGTCGCATTATAGATAAGATTCGGTACAAAAGATAAAGGTCCAAATCTTGTAGAAAACCGACATTCCATCTCCGACTACAGATGAAAGGGAAAATAATAATACCATAGTTTTTTTAGCTACTTATACTTGCAAATCAATAGCTTTATGTACGTATTAAGAAAGAATATAATACCTACCTAACCTTGGTGTACCATGATACCCAAAACATCAGGAGTAGAGCGAGTTGATAAATACAAAAAAAAAAAAAAAAAAAAATTGATTTGTGCACCACACTGTACAACAATTTTTGCTTAAAGTACAAGTACACCATAACATAAATTTATTACATTTTTTTGTTGTTGTATTTATCATCTCCCTTATCTAAATAACCTTCTTATAACAAGTAAAAATTAAAACTCATGGTAAGAAAATAACACATAGCGAAACTAATATGTGATGTAATAAAGAAAAACCGATTAGTGATATAGATTATTTAGTCCATTGGACCACCATAACTGTTCAAAAATTATGAACCAAAATGGACATATCATAGGCCATTTAAACGTTAAGTAGCTAATGTGGATTACATAAATGAAGGTATATTATAATGTGCATTTTCTATGGGTAGTTGTAATTTAAAATCTATCATGACCATTCATGGAGTGACTAGTGACTGCTATATCAAGCTCCAACGTTGTAGTGCAATTTGGTGGTGGGAGGTAAATGCTACACTGGTCCTAAACTCAGCCTGAATAATATGGAACTATGACTCGTAATTATGCGTCACACTGACGGATACCGATATCACAGAATTTAGTCATGGCCGGCAAGAAAATAGTGATTTCGTACAGACAAGTTGGTACTTGGTTGATAAACCAAATTTTGTTTTGAAGACCGAAGTAAGCAGTTAAGTTTACAACCTTCTAGTTATCCTAGCATTAAACTTTCTAGATGAAACTTATGGACTGCTTGTAAGAAAAACCAAAGAACTCAAACTTTAACATCCCCGCAATTATTCCTAGAGGGCCCTATTGTGTACCATGCACTTTATGCAGTTAGTTTCAAACCACACAATTCATATTTCCTGTAGCATTACCAATTTTCTGTATCCAGAGATAGATGCTTTGCCTAATTGAGGCCAACTTGAACTCTCAAGTCATTTTACATGTCAAAGGAGTCATTGTTGCGGTATACGGATCACCATTAAACAAGCTATCAATGCAGGAAGATAAGGCTATGTGTTATGCACTTTGAGGTTCAAAACATAATTTACACTTGTTCTCTTATGGGATACTTGTCAAATTATTGTTCGTCATTAAAGTATGTGCACTAGGTTCCGTTTTTCCTGAATCTAGATTCATCCAAAAGTTGTCTAATAAATTTTAATTGAAGCTTTATATTTATGTAAATAAGTATAGCAAAATTCATGTTCATATACGAAGAGTTTAGGCCAGTAGAGATGTTGTAGAACTAACCTGATAAATCGCCATACATATAGCAAACCAAGAACTTCTAAATTGGTATTTGTTTTCATTTTTAAATTACCTCCATTCTTCATTATAAATCATGCGGGTGACATTTTAATTCACCAAGTAATTGGACCAGCACTATAAATCTTATTTTTCAACAATGATATTCCACATCTAGATCAACATGTTCAAGAAAAAAATAAAAATAAAACATATAATTATGGACTTCAAAACTGCTATTTGTCTTATTTCAACATGAATGCAGTTATGCAGGATGATACTAACTTAACATCCAAAAATAGAGTCTATCTTTTAAAGTTGGATAATCATCCTTGATGTTTGTGAAAGAGTTGGTAGCTATGATACCTAGAAATGATATTATTGGAATATGTCTTTGAGTCTAGTGTTGATACATTTCTGTGTGACAAAAGCTTGTTTAGGAAACTTAACCTGATTGTGTTTAGAATAGCGACACTTTATTTTTAGCGACACTAAGCTAGTGTCGCATAGTCAGAGTATATGTAGACAGCTAGGGTTTTATTTATACATACACAAATACACGCATAAGAACAGAGAGAGAGTCAGAGGTCTGAGGGATGGTGAGTGCTTCATTGTAATATTTAATTGTGAGAGTTTGATTGAGATAGTTTGATTGAGATAGTTTGAAGCTGATTTTGTAAACGTTATCGTATAATCAATAAAAGATTAACATCTTTTATTTACTCTCTTCGTATATGATTTCGATTTCAGTTTCATATTTCACGTACAATATTAACAAATTCGGATTCCGCACGGTTTGTTAATCGATTCAAATCAAAAGATCCGCACATAGGGACTATCAATTGGTATCAGAGCTATATCTTCGGATTAGAGGTGGTTTGAATTAGAGATTAAACGTGAAATTGAACGTGTTATTCGGTTTAAAATCGAAGGTACGTATTGTTTTAACAATTATCTACTTGTTTCTGCCTGTTTTGGGTTGTTTTGAACGATTCAGGGTTTGTTTTCTGGGTTAATTCGTCGAAATTCGTTAGGGTTTGATTAAATTCGTTTTTTTTAGGTATTCTGCTGCTGCGACACTACCCTGCGACACTTCACTAGTGTCTCGCATACTAGTGTCACACACTTCCTACGACACTTCATTGCGACACTTACCTGCAACACTACCCTAGTGTCCCATTACTATTCATTGCGACACTACCCTAGTGTCACATAAAAATAAAAAATTCGCGGGAAATTGTCGCATTACCAAATTTTGTTTTTGGGCTTAAAGTGCTTAATTTTAGTTTGGGAAAAGCTTCGTTTTACTCGAGCATTTTTCGACGTTTTTGAACGAAATTTTGGAGGGAAAACTTGGAAAAGGCCAAATTTGAAATTTTTGATAACAATGGCGTTTTCAAATCCTCCTGATAAGTCATTATTCAATAGTAATTTTCTTAGCTGGAAGACTAAGCTAAGCAAATTCATTGAATACAAAGATTCCGAGTTGTGGAATTGGTTTTCAACTATTGAGCGATGTTAGAAACCAAGACGCGAAGGGACTTTCCAAAGTGGAACAACTCCGTTTAAAACAAGAACACAAATGTCAGCCAAGGAAAGGGAAGAGTTTGACAAAGACGAGAGAGCATATAAGATGATCACCATGTGTTTGCCAGACGTGATTTATTGTTTCAAAGATCAAGCAACCTCTACTGATTTGTGGGATGCACTTACAGAGGTTTATGGACTAAATGACAAACTAAAGAAAAGACCAAAGGTGGTGGTCCAGGAGGAGATGTTGGTAAAGAAGGAAGATGAGATTAAAGCTCTTCGATCCCAGATACTTAATATGGAAACTAAACGTGAAGCAATGCGTTCAAAAATTGTAGGATTGGATGAACAAATTAAAGAATCTGATGTTAAGCAAATGGTGGTAACCAAACTTCAACAACCGGTGGTTGCCAAGCTAATAGAAGATAAGGAGCTTGCATTAAAAACTGTTGAAGATCTTCGCAAGCAAATTGATAAGATCTCTCAATCACCCAGACCGCCAGTCAAGAATAAGAAGAAGATTTACACGAATAAATCTTCCGAATCATTGTTGAGAATGGTTCGTGTGAAAAAGATTTTCAGTTTACGAATTATTCTTTGCAAAAGAATAAGAAGTATTCTGAGAAATCACAATCAACCGGACAACATGATCATCTAAAGGTTGATTGTTGTGATGATTCTGGTAACTCTCAACGCACCAAAAGTTCGGTTTCATTTCACAAGCCAACAAGAGCTTTCAAACCGACACAACTACCTGAATCAAGACAAACAAAATCTTGTGTTTATACTCGCGAGCAAATGTTTGCGCTTGCACCACCACGGTTTCATCATATGGTGCAAAGGCGTCAAGGCGACGGAAAGATTTTGTTCCTTTCTCCCCAAAGACAAATCATTTAGCACCAGTTCGCCTAACGAATTTAGAAATGAAACAAAGCGTTTCAATTTCCGGTGGAACTCAATGTCTTTAGATTATATTGATAAAACTTATCGGAGGTTCTCGAAGATTTCAAGACAAATTGGGACCGTGCTCAAGTGGGTTCCGAAAGTTGTAGTTTAGTTTTTGTTTTTGACTTTTGTTATTAAAAAAAAAAACTTTATTTTTGTTTTTGTTTTAGTTTTTGTTACATGAGCACGATTCCAATATTTATCAAGAAGACCAAGGGGAGAAAAGAAGAAAAGGATGATCCAACGTCATTTCTTCAAGTGTTAAAGAAAAGCATATGCTGTTCAGGGGGAGTAACTTTAAAATTCTGATTATGGTTATGGGAGAATATTCGGATCAGACGTGTGAACAGGCAGATTCTTGAAGACTTCGGTGAAGCTGCGGCAAAGGAAGAGTTAGTTGATACACCTTGAAGATTCATTTGAAGAAAAGGATTGTTATTTGAAGATAAAATGAAGAAACGGATGCGCGCTGGACGTCGACTCTCTCATCATCAAGCTAAAGTTGGAGAATCAGAAAATCTATAACAAGCTATTGTCAAGAGGGAGTTTGTTGATACATTTCTGTGTGGCAAAAGCTTGTTTAGGAAACTTAGCTTGATTGTGTTTAGAATAGCGACACTTTATGTTTTAGCGACACTAAGCTAGTGTCGCATAAAGTCGGTTAGTTTTAGTGTCGCATAGTCAGAGTATATATAGACCGCTAGGATTTTATTTATACATACACAAATACACACATAGAAACAGAGCAAGGTTGTAAAAGTCAGCCGACTTGCCCGACAAGTCGGCGACTAATCGGAATTCATGGACATCCCGACTCGCCTACCCCCAATCGCTAGCAAACGCCGGTCAACGGTGGTCAACGGCGGTCAATGCCGGTCAACGGGTCAGAATCGTTCGATCTATGGCTTGATGTGTTTCTCCATTGCTGTTTGTTGTTAAAAATAAAATAAAATAGAGAAGAAAGTGGTAGAATGAAGATGATGAAGAATGTAGGAGAAGAAGATGACGAAGATAATTTTAGATCTGAGATTTGGAAGAAAAGGGGACCAAGGAGAGAGAGTGCAGTACTTTTCAAGAAAAAGTTAAAAAAAGTTACATTTTGGTCCCTTATCTTCGAAATATGTCTATATTTACACATAATTTTAAAATTTATTACTAAAATGTATAAAAAGTCAAGAAAAGTCAAAATCCGACTAGTCCCCGACTCGGCCGACTAGTCCTTCCGAGGTCGCGACCGATTCGCCTCCAACTTCCGACTTTTTCAACCTTGAAAGAGAGAGAGAGTCAGAGGTCTGAGGGATGGTGAGTGCTTCATTGTAATATCTAATTGTGAGAGTTTGATTGAGAGAGTTTGAAACTGATATTGTAAACGTTATCGTATAATCAATAAAAGATTATCTTTTTTTATTTACTCTCTTCGTATTTGATTTCGATTTCAGTTTCATATTTCACGTACGATATTAACAATTATTATTCCGCACAGTTTGTTAATCGATTCGAATCAAAAGATCCGCGCACAGGGACTATCAGCTAGGAATCAAAAAGTAGAGACAGATTTTAAATTTACAAGAACCAAGAGAGAGTAGTGGACCTTCCTATATATTGGGTACGTGTGTAAAATAAATAAAGTATATATCTGTTCAAATTAGGAAATGCGTGTCAAATACGTAAGATATACCTAGAATTTACCTCTTGGGGTGATACTGAAGCCTCTATTCTGACTGCTCTGTCTCTATATAAACCCCATGATCCCTTTGCTCTCCCACTAAAAGGATCCTCTTCAGCAAACACCCTATACAAGATTCGCTCGTTGTTAGCCAAACTAAATCAAACAAAATCAGGGAGAATTTTGTGCTTATTCATGAAGCTTTTTGCAACTTTTTTCTATGCACTTATATTTTTATCTTCTCTTTACATGTATTGTTTATTCAAGAAAGAGAAGAGGAGGCATAAAAAAGGAGGCAGGCTTCCCCCGGGTTCCATGGGGTGGCCTTGCATTGGAGAGACTCTCCAAATGTACACACAAGACCCAAATGTTTTTTTTGCCTCAAAGCAGAAAAGGTTTGTTATAACAGCCATGCATTTGAGTTTTATCACCCTTTTTTGCACGAAATATAGAACTGATGTAGTTCTTCTTAATGATGAATAGATACGGAGATATATTCAAAACTCGAATACTTGGATACCCGTGTATTATGCTAGCAAGCCCTGAGGCAGCTCGGTTTGTGCTGGTGGCTCAACCTCACTTGTTCAAACCAACATACCCAAAAAGTAAAGAGGAGTTGATTGGACCTTCAGCCCTGTTTTTTCACACAGGAAATTACCATGCTCGCATAAGGAAGCTAGTTCAAAGCACTTTTTCTCGAGAAGTAACCCGCAAGTTGATCCCTGATATTGAACGAATAGCCATATCAAGCCTGGAATCATGGGCCAATGGTCAAGTCATTAACACCTTTCATGAGATGAAGAAGGTATGGATTCTCAATATTAATTTACCAATGAGTTCAGCTGTCGTTGATTGATACAAATAATTATTATGGCTCTTCTTATTTTTTACAGTTTGCTTTTGAGGTAGGCATATTGTCTATCTTTGGACACTTGAACAAGACATATACAGATAAGCTTAAGGAGAACTATAGCATCCTAGAAAAAGGTTACAACTGTTTCCCAACAAAGCTACCTGGAACTGCATATCATAAATCTGTAATGGTAAATACTATTTTATTTCTATTTTTCATCAATTATATCCTATGTTGAAAGTAAACTTCACTACTGACATGATTATATGAACACATAAAGGCAAGGAGAAGGCTTAATCAGATTATTGGTGAGGTTGTGCGAGAAAGGAAGGAGAATAAATTGTTAGCAAATAATCTCTTAGGTCATCTCCTGAACTTCAGAGACGAAAAAGGAAACACGTTAAGTGACGAACAAATAGCAGATAACATCATTGGGGTCCTGTTTGCAGCTCAAGATACAACTGCTAGTATCCTAACATGGATACTGAAATATCTATGTGATGACCCCAAACTTCTAGATGTTGTTAAGGTAAGACACTAAAAGTGATTATAGTGACTCTAAAAGTGATTACAGCTGTAGGTGACGTTACTTTGTTGTGCTTGCATATTTTACTTTTTCTATAGCATATATAATTAATACATGCCCACGTGCATGTGACTCTTTTTTTATAGAATCAACTTACTGAAGAGCTTCTATGCTGATGGCAGGGAGAGCATAAGGCAATCTGTGAATCTGAGGAATATGGAGAGAAGCGGACTTTGACTTGGTCAATGACAAGAAAAATGCCACTAACATATAGAGTATATACTGATACAAAAACTAGAAAAGATAATTGGTTTAAACTTCTTGGTGTATCACAAAGTACATCTTAATTACTAACATTTATGCGCATCAATTTCAGGTTATATTAGAGAGCTTAAGGAAGGCGAGTATTATATCTTTTACTTTTAGGGAAGCAGCAGTTGATGTTGAATACGAAGGTTAGTGACAGTAGATTAAATAAAGGATATAGCATTCTTTTACAACTTAAACCCGTTTGCTAAGTGATTTTACAAGACTAATGCACTGATGTAAATGATAATACAGGATACCTTATTCCAAAAGGTTGGAAGGTGATGCCATTGTTCAGGAACATTCATCACAATCCTGAGTTTTTTGCTGATCCTGCAAACTTTGATCCCTTCAGATTTGAGGTACGGAATGTAACGCCTGTCAAAGTTTAAACAAATGTACATGATTTGTGCAGAGGTGGAAAGATATCTGTAAGGACGTGTGTTGATGAATTCATTGTTCTTTGTGCAGAATCCTCCAAAACCTAATACATATATGCCTTTTGGCAACGGAATACATGCATGTCCAGGAAATGAACTAGCAAAGCTTGAAATGCTTGTTCTACTCCACCACATGCTTACAAAGTATAGGTATGACGTTAACACGCAAACTTTCATATAACAAAGTTTATTGGTGCTATAGAGAGAATGCTGATTTTGTTATTGTTGGTGATTTGGAAATACAGGTGGGAGTTGGTGGGTTCAGCAAACTTAATACAGTATAGTCCATTCCCAATTCCAGAGCATGGCCTCCGAGCTAAGTTCAATAAGGAAGTTTAATAGCCAAAAAGCGTTCTTTTAGCAAGAATGCCTACTTAATTCAATTAACAATTACTAGCGAGGACTGCATGCCCTATATTTTTTTCCCAGGGTCGCTACAGCCTTCAACTACTTAATCCTTTATGTAAATCCCATTTATAGTATGTTCATGATGTGAAAGTTGCCCTGTAATTATAATCATTAAGCTTACATGTATCCAACAATAAGAAGAAATCCTACGTTGAGTATAATTATCTGCTTCCTATCTTAACCAAAGACTCTTAATCTGATCTTTATTTATCTTCTGTTTCTTTTATGACGTATATGCTCGTGTAAAGGGAAACCATTTGATAAACAAGAGTTTGATATGTTTTAGCACACACCATATTACACATCACCATTAATCCATATATACAACATGCATGAGCTTAACAATACTGAAACTATCATGCATATGTGCGTTGTTCAGTATCCCTTGTGTGTTAGATAAAATAAGAGTTCTGACCCCCTCGTAAAGAATGGTGCACAACATCAATGGTACAACTTAGTCTTTCTATCTGGATTGGTCTAATTTCTAAATGTACGGTAAGCATAAATGTTAAGTTACATTTAGCTTCCTACGTGATTTTGCTATCATTGGAACCGTCATTAATCATATAATATACTACAATTCATTGTCCACAAGGATTATAAATTCAGACTTATGTTGGCTGACCACTTGATCTCTGGTAAATGATTTCCATACCAATGACTAGAGGGAGATTCAATCTGTTTCATTTTTCATATAAAAAGGGCCACTTTGGGTTCCATTTTACTGTAAACTGGGTAGAACGGGCAAATAGACGCCAATCCCATAGTGTTTACAACCTAGAAAATTAGTTTGTTCGAAAGAATCTCATGATTATCTTATAATAGTTCTAATCATTTTATTTAATATGATAATTAATTAATTACAAAATTAAAGAATTCAAATAGCAAAAAAATAAACAAATAAAAAGTTCCGATGGGTCAATCCATAGTTGTCGACTCGTGACTCATATTGTGACTCGTTTTCCCGATTTTGACTCGTGACTTGCATCGTGACTCGACTCGTAAAATTTAATGCACAAACATATAATGCTCGACTTGTTTTAGGGCTAAACTGACTCGACTCGTACGAGTCTAACAACTATGTTTGTCAATCCCCAACCCATTTTGATTCATTCCTCGACCCAACTTTTTTCCATCTATGGTAATGGATATCAAAGTCATCAACTAGTTCCAGGGTAGAAATGAGAGGCCCAGAGTAGAAAAGGCGAGCAAAGCACAAAGTGGCTGTGTTTATGACTTTACATCCAAATATTTAAAACAAAGTCTAACCTACTGCTACCACCGATCTTATAACCAACAATTCCCAGTTATATAATAATGATATATAAGATGTAATGCACAACCTCAATCCTCATAGTTACAATCTCTCTGCACAATATATAAAAGAAGTGGAAAATAAAATGACATTAGTAGTAAACAGTTTGCAGATTTATCTTTTAAGTGGACTACAAAGAAGAAAGACCATTTGCTATAAAACATGTACAGGTTTGGTAAAAGAATGGCAATATGTAGATATCAGGAGGCATGTTTCAAAATCAAAGAAGCTAATCAATTTACCAATAATAATTGAAATATGGCAGCATGTTAAAAGGTCCTTAGTGGTGCATATAGCATAATCAGTAATGGCTTACCTATCATGGGCTTCATGGTGAACCACTTATAATGACATTGTATAATGCTCCCCTAGTCAACAACCCCATTGGGAGGAAAGCTACATGTATATTGCTGTTGCAAAACATAAATAATTACAAACATTGGAAATTTGAAGCAGTTTACAATTTTCTGGAATAAACCAACAAGAAACCACATCAGTATGGCCATGATTAACAAGTATACGACATTGACCATACAATACTAGACAATGACTATACGATAGAGTCTTAACACTTAAGCACATTACTTAAGATAGAAAAACACGGTTCATACCAGGTTACCTGTTCATCTAAGGTAAGGCATCGAACAATCAAATCAGAACGATTTCCCCCCCTGAAATGGAGTTTAGCCTCCTACATCATATAAGGCCAAGAAAATATTACATTAATCAACCTGATTAGTCATTTCTCAAGGACCACAAAACTTTCAAGAATATACATAACTATGTAAATAAAAAGTATAAACCACATATTTAAAAGTAATCAGGTCAAGATAAAGATATAGTATGCCGTACTAAGTTTCATCTCCCTGAAAGGACCACAATATAGAGCATTCTTCATTTTTCATGCGAATCTTGACTAAACTAGAAATCTCTGGATAAACTAGACTTGCCCCAAAAATAATAATAAGAAATAAATTATCATTAGCAACTTTGAACTTATTTCCTAGCTTACATATCAACAAGAAATCCAAAAAAAATACACATGCAACTTTTCACATTGACATTTACAAAAGACTAAGCAACAGACCATATCAACTGGAGTCCTTGTCATATTACTAAATTGTAATGCAGAAAATAACGGCAGGACATGTGAACCACAACTTTTAAAGAAACTTTGCAACCATTAGAGGATCAGACACGTCGATTACAAATTGTTTAAAAGAAAAAGAAAAGAAAAGAAAAAAGAAAAAAAAAAACACATTTGATCTACATTCAAGCCTAGTATGTTAGTATGTCTCAGTGTTCATTGACATACATATTTTTCATCATAGACTACTAATGACATTCGCCATGCTTTACAAGTTGATGTGGAATAAATTGGACCCGCCTGAAGCTTTCGGCTTAGGGCATTACTATTTAATTTCAATCAATATCTGGTACACGTCATAGGAGGTGGAATCGATCATCCTAAGACAGCCTATGCATCAGACTCGAACCAGAAATATTGTAGAGTTTAGTTATAGAACTTAGTTATGTATATTCTTGAATATATATAACCATACGTGTGATGAGAATACTTTCCCTATTACTTCCTTTGATCGTTATCGATAAACTTTTCACCCATTTCAATTTAAGGTACACAACATTAAAATTTTCAATTTAAGGTATCGAACTTTCAATTTGTAATCAAGTTAGGACGCGTTTTACGTGAAATTGCACAAATGACGAGTTGTCACCGGATTTTTTCTTTGCAAGTAACATGTAATATTCCCGGAAAAATTTAAGAAAATATTGAGTGAACAAAGAGAAATTAACACACATCATCTGCCTTCAACAAATACACTGGGTTGTCCATGTATACTAAAACGGCCCAAATAAAAGTTCTAGCATGGACTGTAAACCAATGGTAATTTATATAGCAAATAGGGCATGCTTCTAAATAACACAGCAAAAGAAAACATACGCCTCTTCGATAGTAGTAGTGAAATAAGTAAAAAGCATACGGCTAAGCATCTACCAAATTTACGTTAACAGCGAAAACAGACATGCATATCGGCTATTCATAGCTGGTTAATTGTTTTACTTTCCTGTTACATACCAAATAGATTTTAAAAACAGAGTGATTCTAACCGATTTTGAAGTTAAAATCGTATCTAACCTACCAAAATACCTACAAATCAAAGTGTGTAATATAGTCGCTAAATATATTGAATACTCAATTAGAACTCACAAGTCATTACAGATTTAAGCAGGAACAACATTTGAACAAAAACTATAGATATGTAGCCGATCATGTAATCAGTTAATGTTAACATTTGAACATTAAGCAAAAAATACTACATTATTCGGCGATTATGTAAGGAAACCTAATTTTTCTAACAAAATAAAAATACAAGTGAGATGAGATTCAGAAGTAGAGCCGAGTTTTCGTCGTGAATACCTTTCCAGGTCTGATTTTAGCATCATCTGGATACGATATGATTGATCTGCTAACAATTTGGGGCTGTATTTGGCGCTAAAGTCTAAACTGACGAAATTATTAGTTGAGTAAATTATTTAAATCATTTTCCATTTGTTCTATAGGTCGTCCCTCACTTCCAAAAATTATTTAAATAATCCCTGTGGTTTTCAATTTTGTTCAACGATAGTCCAAAATGAACTATTTAAATAATTTATTTTCGGAAAGTTTTGTTCATCAGTAGTCCATTTTGGACTATCGTTGAACAAAATTGAAAACCACAGGGACGATTTAAATAATTTTTGGAAGTGAGGGACGACCTATGGAACAAATTGAAAACCACATGGACGATTTAAATAATTTACTCTTAGTTGATTGATTGTTTATACGAAATTTAGTATTTAGTATGTATATGTATATTAAACATTTAGTTGATATGTAGGGATTAAAACGATTAAAAGATTTTGAATTCAAGGTAGTAAATAGATTTTTTTTTAAATTTTTATCCACATTTTCAAGTAAATTTATTCACATTTGACGAATTAAATATAGAAACATCACAAATTGATTTAGATAAGGTTTTAGTTAGTGGATTAAATTTTCTTTTATACGTAAGTGAGTGGTCAATAAAAAAATTGCTGATTAAAAATTTAAGAATTTTATTTTAAATTTTACAAAAATAAAATGACTTAATTGACAAATTGAAACATAATTATAATAATGACATCATAAAGGTAAACCACATATTATATTTATTTAAGATAAGATTAAAATTATCTATCTGCCTTCTAACTATATAAATTAAAAACAAAATAAAAATTATGAATATATAACTATAGTTCCTATTATACGTTTTTACTACTCCGTATATGATAATTTTAAGGGAAATTTACAATTTTTGTCATCGTGGTCTTGACTTTTGGCCGATTTTGCCATTTGAGAATTTTTTTTCAAATTTGTACCCTGTGGTTGTCAATTTCCGCAATTTATGCCACTATCGCTAACTTTTGTTAAATCCAGTCGTTAAGTCACGTCACGTGCCCCGCATGTGAGGGTATTTTCGTCCATTCCCCTTTTCCCTCTCATTTAAACACTCTTCGTCTGTTCCTTTTGCATAAAATTGATGACAGTGGAGCTCGTATACCCGTAATCCACACCCACCAACAAAATTCTCTGTATCTCTTTCTCGTTCTTTCGTCACAATCATGATGGTGCCGATTTCTTGTAGATGTGGTCGCCAAACAACACTTATCCAGACATCATGGACTTCACGTAACCCAGGCAGAAGGTTCTATGTTTGTTCCAGAAGGGTAAGTTCCCAAATTGTTTTGAAACCCTAATTTTGTAGAGATTATTTGAAACCCTAATTTTTTCCCCAATTTCTGAAACCCTAATTTTATGCAATTTGTGGGTTATGTAACAGGTCAGTTGTGGGTTCGTTGACTGGTATGATCCACCGATGGGTGCCAGAGCAGTCGCTATTATACCCGGATTGTTGAGAGGTAAGAACGCACTTGAAGAAACCATTAGAGTCAGAGATCGACAAGTCAAACAATTGAAGTTTCTGTTGGTGATTACCTGGATAATCTTTGCGGTTTATGTTAAGCTGAGGGGCAACATTTGAAAGTGTATGTTGGAGTAGTTAGTGAAGTAGACGAATATTGTAGTTGCTCTAGTCAACTGTGTAGTCGATTTTGAGAATGGTGTAGCCAAGTTGACATATTAGCTAGTATTTGCTATCATGTACTTTATCATTTGTCCATGTATGCAATCAACTTTTTTGTCAAATTTTCAACTGCATAAAAAGCAAACCACAAATATTGCAAATCACAAATATTGCAAAGCAAACCACATTAAAGTTCAACTGCATAAAAAGCAAACAACAAATATTGCAAAGCACATTAAAAGGGACATTTTACCAAGAGTACAGCAAACCACAAATATTGCAAAGCACAATAAAGCCAACCACCTTAAAGCAAACCACACTAAAGATCAACTGCATAAAAAGCATCATTTACTTGAAAGAAAGATAGTTAATGTACATACTTAATGTAGCTGCAAATCCAACAACCAAAATATTACATTGGGGCAGGTTCACCATTAATAAACAAAGTAGCATTGGCATCACCAAACAACACTAAGGTATTAACCTTAACAAAAACTACCACTGGATGTTCCTAGGATGCACAAAACATAACTAGTCTAGCTAAAACAGATTACACATCTAAGGGGATTTTAATACCAAAAGCATTCTTCTTACCACGGCCTCTACCTTGACCACCACCAGCTCTGCCTTGACCACCACCACCACCTCTACCTTGACCACGACCAGCAGCTCTGCCTTGACCACCCCCACCACCTCTGCCTTGACCACGACCACCAGCTGCTCTGCCACCTCTGCCTTGACCCATTTGACTAGTACCAGGTTGACTTGCATTAAGTTTTGATTTCTTGCTTGGTTGATTTGCAGCAGGAGCACCAGTACAAGTTGTAACATTGTGACCCTTGTTTCCACACTTACCACAAGTAACACTCTTCCCAAACCTACTTAACTTTCCCCCATTGACAATTGGTGGTTCATTTGGACCCCTAGTTCTTTTCTTTTTAGGTCGTCCAACAGGATTATGATGGATAGGTGGTAATAACCTTGTTGGACATTCACTCCTAGGCCATAAGTTTATTCCATTGCAAGGCTCAATTTTGTAAGAATATGCCTCCTTCCAAGTAGCCAATTTGTAGCAAGGGTGGATCCAGTCTTCAAGCAATCCAACCTGTACCCCATGCTCTTCCATATTCCACAAACTTGCAACTGCATGCTTGCAAAGAATACCAGTCAATTGCCATCTCCTACATGCACATTCTTTGGCTGCCATATCAACTACAACCTGCTCCTCCCATGGCCCATTACACTGGTACTTATTTGCACCATTCCAAGTTACAACAAATTCACTTGCAGCTGTCTTGATGTGTTCAAATATTTTACTTGCTGTTGGGGTTAACAGACCATCACATTTCTCCTGCACCTTCTGAACAGTTACAATCCTTCTCATCAAGTATTCCCTAATGTATTCTAGACATCCTATGATTGGTTGATCTCTGCCCTCAAGTATCTTACTGTTGAAAGACTCACATAGGTTATTTAGCAAAATATCACAATGTGCCCTACCTGGAATAATGGCACAAGCATTACTTACAGTTGACCATGTAGCATAAGTTAAGAACACTTTCAATTTAAACAGATGTAAACACTAACCAGTAAAATGAGCCCTTGACCATGTAGCAAGTGGAATCTTCACCAACCAGTCATAAGCTGCTACATCAAACACTTTTAATTCTTCCATTGCCTCTTGATACTCCCTCAATGTTGTTTGTGTTGCACATTTCCAGAGCAAGGTTTTGTAGTCAGGTCTCTTGAACTTCTTGAGCATGTTGTCATAAATATGTCTCAGGCAGTATCTGTGCTCAGCTGCAGGGAATACCTTTGCAATAGCAGCTCCTAGACCCTAATTAGTAATTCAATACACAATTAAACGTTGACCATGTAATGAAAGTATAATTCAAACAAAGTGTTATGTAAAGTTACTTACTTTTTTCCTGTCTGTAATGAAAGTAAAATTGCTGTTTCTTTCCAGATCCAAGTCGTCTGCCAGATTTTTCATAAACCATACCCAAGATTTTGTGTTCTCAGACTCTACTATAGCATAAGCAAGTGGGTATATGCCATTGTTAGAGTCTACACAAACTGCACTTAGAACTTGGCCAGGATTAGGTCTTTTCATGAAAGCACCATCAAACCCTAGTAGATCCCTTTTTCCAGCCTTGAACCCATCTTTCAGAGCTCCCAAACAAACATATATCCTTTTAAAAACCCTAGTTGGTGATGTGGGGTTGGGTTCAGGTTGTACATGAAGCTTCACTGTAGTGCCTGGGTTTCTTGCCTGAAGCTCAAGAATATAATCCCTTAAAATGTGGTACTGATCCTGGAAATCACCATTCATCTTCTTTTGTGCCTTTTGTTTAGCTCTGTATACAGTGTTGGTTTTGATGGACAACTTTAACTGTTTTGAAAGTAGATCCTTCATGCCCTTTGCCCTAAGTTCTGGTGTTGATTTCACAAGTTCACCAACCTGTTTTAAGAGGAAAGTAGAGTTGCAACATGATAACTCCCTTGGTTGAATACATCTATGGTTTTCAATAAGTGTTTTCACCACCCAATTACTCTCTCCAACAGGAACAGACACGTGTAAAGTCCAAGGGCAAGTGGGGTTGGCAGGAATATTCTCTGAAATTACCTTTTTACCCTTATCTTTTTCCCCCACAGCTTTTGTTTGACTTTTACCAGCACCATTTTTGTCCTTACTTACTTTAACCTGTTTTGGTGGGGGAATGTACCCTGGAGTTGGGCCATAACAGACTACTCTAAGCCTCTTCTTATCACTCTTATAAGGTCTAATATCTCTTCTTGTTGCAATTGCATGAGATCTTACCAACTCAGTCACCTCCTTCTTAGAATTCAACTTTTGCCCAACATAAAAAGGACATTTTACCATGTCTCCCTCATTCCCTCTTTCTGACCTTCTTAGAACCTTAAGCTTTCTCCTTTTTTCCCTATCTGGATGTTCTTCATCATCCCCACTGTCAAAATCATCAAAGTTTAAGCTTAACAACTCCTCTTCTGCAACCAATTCACCTACACCAGGATCTACTCTTCTTGCATCCCTAAACAGATTACACCTAAACTGTGTCATATCCACTTCCACATCGTGCAACTCATTCATTTCATCTTCTTGGAAGTCAGCCTGTTGACCCTCTCCATCCTGTGCACCACCTCCATTTTCTTGACCCTCTCCATTCTCTTGACCATCTCCATCCTGTTCACCATCTCCATTCTCTTGACCATCTCCATCCTGTTCACCATCTCCATTCTCTTGACCATCTCCATCCTGTTCACCATCTCCATTCTCTTGACCCTCTCCATCATTGAAAAAAGGGTCATCAAATGGATCCTCAGTCTCAAAATTTTGAGTACCTATAGATGTGTACTCATTCTCAACATTTAATGGATTCTCAGTCTCAACACATTTACCCTTATCAAGTAATGGATTCTCAGTATCGACATCTTTACCCTTATCAACAAGATTAATTCTCTCACCAAGATTAATTCTCTCAGGATCATATCCATTAACATTATCATCACCAAGATTAATTCTCTCAACAGTAGATCCCTCTGCATTATCTTTCCATTCTAAAAATAATCTTTTCCTGCGTTTTCTTTGAACCGGCCTTAGTTCCACTGGATCATCAGGTAATTGTTCTAAGACAACCCTATTTTGGGTTGGTGATCTAAAATAACTACAAATAGTGGTGATACCATGTTCAATGTATACAAACACTACCCTTGCATTCGCAATTCTAATTTCCCTTATCAGATTCAGTACATCCTGATCGTTTCCCAAAGCCAACAACCCAAAATCTAGGTCACCCCCTGGTTTTTTGAAGTGATAATACACTTTGTCCTCTTTGTTGTAACCCAACTTTGCAACCATTTTATCGATTTCATGAACACATAAGTAGTCAGAGTTTACCTTATGTACCCACGCTGTGGTTCCACCAACGTATTTTCGGCCAGGAAACTTTGAAAATGCACCACCATGACGCAGCTTAATTGTAAAAAGTGTGTCATGTTCACCTACAAATTTAGGTATACTTTATCACAAATCGATGCAACGGAAATTGCTAAAAAATATTGAATTTTATAAATCTCAAAGAACACTTACCGTAAATTTCAAAAAGTTGCATCCTGCCCCAATGATCTAACTCTTCTGTTCTGATCTCCCATCTCGGTTGACCATTCATTGCGTTTGAACGCAGATGATGTACGGATTTTGTATTCGATTGTAAAACGCCGATCAATTTTGTTGGTGGGTGGATTACGGGGAAACGAGCTCGAGTGTCGAGAGGATTTGTTGAGCGAAGTGATGAAAAAACAGACGAAGAGTGTTTAAATGAGAGGGAAAAGGGGAATGGACGAAAATACCCTCACGTGCGGGGCACGTGAAGTGACTTAACGACTGGATTTAACAAAAGTTAGCGATAGTGGCATAAATTGCGGAAATTGACAACCACAGGGTACAAATTGCATAAAAATTTCTCAAATGGCACAATCGGCCAAAAGTCAAGACCACGATGGCAAAAATTGCAAATTTCCCTTTAATTTTAAATAAATAAATTTTAGATAGGCCAAGTTATTTTAAATACATATTTTTAAAATGATGATAAGCTTGATATCTTATTATTGCGTCATAAGATGATAGAAATCGTAGCGGCACGATTTAAGACCCGCCAAAATAAATAAGATATGTATATTTTTAATAAGAATAATAGAAAATGAAAAATTAGATAACAAATTTATGTTTTTTTTATTGGGAATCATATATTCATATGGAAATGGCCTATATATACGAGGAGAAAGAGAATAAGTTTAATCCTAACCCTCCATTCTTTTTTCAATGGTCATGATTATGTCATATCTACATAGAAGGTATTTGGTAATATTGTTAAATGAGGGTCTAAAGTGTAAATTGTATTAAATTAGACGAGGGTTACAATAGTAATTTTGTTTGTTATATCAATCAATCAACTAGGGCACTAATTTGGTTAACATTACTTTATCTCTTTTTTTTCCCTATACACATTAAAACACGTACTCACACACGCCCACACTATCAACAAATTCTTACACACTCACACGCATTATCAACACATACTCAAAATCAACTTTTCCGATCAAAATAGTTTTCCACCGGTTATGTTTGTAAATCGATGACGAAATAACCAAAACACGTCAACCACCACACGTTTCCACCACCATCACCATTGGCGAACTGGCCTCCACCGAATGTAACCGACGTGTTCGTTTAACCATCACCACTGACGAACCGGCATACTTGTCGGACCACCACCGTTGAGGAACTAGTCGTCCACCACCAAGACGTCGTCTCTGAACCCTCCTTCACTTCAAAAAACATGTAGATTTGATAAAATAGATCTGAAAAAGTAGTTATTTGAAAAAGTATATCTATTGCATTTTACGAGTTGTAGTAGTGTAAAATGTAGTGGAATACAAAATGCATTTAATCTTATTGCATTTTACATATATAGACTGCATGTTAATCCTACTGTATTTTACATATTTTCATATTGTAACAAATATATTTTATAGCGAATTATAATTCATTTTAATTGCAATTCATGTGAATCGTAAGAGCACTCGGAGTGGTGACGGCCGAAACACAGTGTTCAGGACAGTGTTCTGAGAGTTGAAATTTTGTGGAGTAGTAAACAGTGTTATGGACAGTGTTCTTCTATGGCTTTATTAGTTGTTTAATTTGTTTTAATAATGATTATAGGTATAAACTAATATACAAAAAACAAATAAATTAAATAAAACAAAAAAATGAATAAAATATTGAAGATTTCGTTCGGATACAACGTCTGGCAGAAAACGTTGGGGCAAAAACGTCGTCGAGAACGCTGTCGAGAACGCCGTCACGGAGTGGGTGAACGCCGTTTTACAGTGTTCTCGACGAAAAACGCAGACAAAACGCTATGCACTCCGTGTGCTCTAATGCATTTTAAATTCATATTATTGAAAAAAATGAAATAATAATAATAATAATTTTGGTCGTCAGAATCCGACGGCTGACGGCGGCGGCTGGAAGCTTGTAGCGGCTAGTGGTGGAGATGGGAATTTGGGCCACCCATTGGAGCCGCTCCATATTTCAATGGAGCACAACCGAACCCTATAACACCCGACATTTCTACAAACATATTTTATAATATTTTCATTATAGGAAGCGTGAATCCCAAAACATAATTAGCCGATGTTTACATAAACCAAACATTTACCAAAGCAAACTATTTTATCATTTATATAGTTACAAACCATATTAACTAAAACGGGTGTTATTTAAACTTTTTCCAAAACTTGATAACCAAAATATTAGAGTTAGCGCGTGCAGTCACACATCCAGTCAGCTACCATATCCCGCTTTACATCAAAACTAACCAAAATCTGCAAAACATTTAACAACGAGGGATTAGCTTATTGCTAAGTGAATGGAACCGTAACCAATGGTTCAATCCAATCATAACAAGTCTTACAACTGATGAACTTCAACAATTAAACGCATATGCACATAAGTACAAGAGGACCGGCGGTTCCTGGTATACTAACACAGTCACCTGCAATCACTGGTATACTATCACAGTGATTTACCGATAGCCCGAATACTACCTCCACTGAATATGTTAGATCTCAACTATGTGTTTCAAAGTAACCTAGACAGCTACACAGTAGTAATTAGGCCCAACCATTGTTGACCTCTCTCCGAATCAACTAAACAACTAGTCACATAAAGGCATATCATATGCAGTTATGGAATATCAACTGAACAACTGATACAACTGAATCAACTATACTCAATCAACTAATCAATCAATATAAACAAGAACTAAACAACTGAAATTAACATGAACAATAATTATAACTGAATATAACTAAAACTATCATAGTTTACCCGTTGTAACCGAAACCGTTACAACTGAGTTGAAACAAGGATTACAGTAACCACTCACCGATATTCCTGATTCTTCAACTCAGTGGTCTTATATTACTGAGTTTCCTTCTGCTTATCTGAGAATATAAATAACAACAAGTCAGTAACTCGTCTCATAATCATCATCATAGCATATTTATCCAATCAAATAATTCCTGAAGTCTAGGCAAACAAAAGTTCAATCAGATAAGACATCAGAAAATCCCGAAATGACGTTTAAAAACAGTAAAATGCCATTTTCGACCCCTAGATGACCCCGAATGGCCAAAAACTGCCTAGGCTATTAATATATAGTTTGATCATTGGGCTGTTTCCGAGTAACCATGCGAATTTCAATCAAATCCGAGTTAATGAAATTATCATCTAGTCGCTACCCTGAAAAGACTTACGCATTTTCAAATTTTGCAAAACAAAAACTTTTAAAATCTCGATTCGCAGTGATCTGGATTCGCATGTCAACTCGGCTCGCAGAATCAACTCGATTCGCCGAACTCAACTCGACTCGCAGAACTCAACTCGACTCGCTGGACGAACTGGGTTCAGCGAGTTTCGCTACTGATACGAGTTTTTTGAACCAAATCTCACCAAAACTCAAGAAACTCGATTTCTAAGGTTTCTAATACTTCATATGACCTCTAAAATCGTTTTACAACACCAAATAACAACAAACCATTTACAATTTCACTTAAATCACTCAATACCTCAAAAACCCATTTTATAAATTCAAAATCACTCACCTCTTGAAGAAGATGAAGGTGAACAAGATGTGGAAGATGATGGTAAATCTGATTCTAAGAACTTGAATTCATTAACAAGTTATTTGATTAATTCTTTTGATTTCTTTGAAAGGATTTGAGAGTTCAAGAACAAAAGAGAAGTAGGTGGAATGAGTCAGTTTAATCCCACCGCCCCAATCTTTTATTTGGTATAAATTATACCCCTTCCCAATCTATTGTCTGGAACCCGAAAATACCCGTAAGTCAAAATATTTTATTTTACCGTCAACTTCAACTTTTTAAAACAAATACAATTTTATTAATCACAATAAAACCCGAGGCTATTTTACTTGTTTATTTTGAAATAAACCATTTTAAAACATATTAAAATACTATTTAATTCCAGACCCGAAAACTGGGTGTTACAACCCCCCCCCCCCCCCCCCCCCACAAGGTCAAACATCGCCAGGCAGATCACCTCCATCACATATACCATAACGTCCGAGCCGGAACTCGCGCAGATTAAGCCTTAATGTTGTGTGATATGCGCTTCATTGATGGTAGATACTTTTATGAAAAATAATACCCATGGTAGGTTTCGAACTCATGACCTTAAGGAAGTCATGTGCCGCCCTTACCGCTAGGCTATTTAGTCGTTAGTCTGGTGGTGGTGATGTGAAGTGTGAATGAGGAAAGTACAATGTTTGGGTAGATAAGACAACTGCTTTAAGTTGTTGAAATTAAAAAATAAAAATAAAAATCCCCTAGTCGTGCTGACATGTGGGTGTTGCGCATTAGTTGGTCAAAAACCTTATCACTTCTTCTCCACAATTACCACATACTCCTAAAATCTTTACCCACTTTTTTTTTTGTTAAAAAAAACTTTTGAATTGCAAAATTACTAATATACTAATTTATAAGCTAACCAACATAACCCTTACAAACACGATCAAGTTTTCAAAGTGTCATTTATCTAGCAGTATTGATGTTGTAACACCCCCGAAATTCACGGTTTAGCGGAATCAGGTTTTGGGGTGCTACTAATCAAATATCACAGCACAAAGATAAAGCAAATGACATCTATATGCAACGTTTGTAAATTAGTCACATTTCCATAGATATAATGTTTGAAAACTTAATGTTTTCGTATACAAAAATAGTTCCCTAGAGTCCACGCGTATGGCGGGAGATTCTGTTACATAATCAACATGTACAAAAGATAATGCTGAGAATCTCTGTTAAATGCAGTTTGGAAATCATGCGACTCTAGCTGGTAATCTTGGAGTGAACCTACTCCGTAAGTGTACCTGAGAATACATGCTAAAAGGTCAACACGAATGTTGGTGAATCTCACAGGTTTGTAAGTAATATCAGTTTTGAAACACAAGATTTCATCAGTAGTGCCCATACGCGTAAAATCAGTATTTGCAATCCAGCAAATGTAAAACCAGTATTTGCAATCCCGCAAATGTAAGTAAGTAGTTTATACCGTTGCCATGAGGCTCATAATCGAAGCTTAACCCGTAAGTAATAAGTTTGCTCCCGTGACATGCTCGTAATTGAGCAAGCATCAGTAACGAATAATTAGTCACCCGTTTCTACGTGTAAATCAGTACGTGGCAGCGCTACTGCCCCGGGCGGGGAGGGTCATTTCCCTAATGGATCCATTACCTAGTGTTCGCGCTTAAGTCCATAACTAACGATATATGATGGAGAGACTTCTGTAAATAGTAAACAACTCATGCAATTCCGTTTGGTATAGTAAACAGTTTAGTACTTGTGTTCAAGAAAAAGTAGTAGCATGTTTCTCCCCCAATCAGATAAAACAGTAAAAAGTGGGGCCGTAAGACTCACCTGAGTCCTGTAGTAATCAGTTCCAAATAGGAAGTAGTAAGTAAAGCAAGTAGGTTCTCCGAACCCGTAACCTTCAAATGCCTAATCATATGAAGTTATGTAAGTATGTGTCTCGCGAGACGTTTCGTTTAGTTGTACACAACTAGTATATCCAATGTTTGTCCGTATGTCTGTAATTGTCTGTTTGTTGGAAAACATGTTTGACCCGTTGGTGACGGTTTGTAATAAAAATTCTAAAATGTTGACTTTGCTACAGTAAATTGCTACAGTGAATTGCTACAGTAAAATTTGACTTTGCTATAGTAAAAATCCTTCAAAATTTCCAAGTTTTCTGTTTTCTGCGACATAAGGATTTGTATGCGACACAAGGGTTGTGTCGCATGAAGGATGCGACACAAGAGCTCTGTGACACAGTGGTTGTATCGCAAAAGCTTGCGATGCTAATTCAATAGCGACATAAGGGTTGTGTCGTATAAAAATACGACATATTATGCGACATAGAGTGCGACACAATATTGTGTCGCAAGAGTTACGACACTAAAGGTTTGGTACAACACAAGATGCGACATAACAGGCATTATGCGACACAACATGCGACACAAGCGTTGTGTCGCAAAGATGAACACCAGCCCAGAAACTTTCGGATATCGAGATTTTTCGACCAAAAACGCAAATCTAACCCATTTTTTAGCTGTAAAATCGTGTTTTCTTCTTTGTTTAGGTTATAGCTATGTTGTGTACACAATATTACATCCAAATAATACACCAATATGAATAGATCTAAGTTTTTAGGAATTTCTTACTTTTGCAAATCGAGCTAAATCGAGGATGAAATGATGAAAACGGCTTTGATATCCTTGCTCCACTCGTGATGGTGATTCCGAATATGTGAATTTCGTGGGTTGATTTGTAGATCCGAAAATTTGGTGTGGATTGGGTTGAGAGAGTTTTTGAGTTTGTGTGTGTGTTTTTGTTGGTGATAAATGAAAGAGGGAATGGGGTGGGGGTTGGGTTTTAGCTGATCAAAGAAAAGAAAGGAGGGAAAACGCTTCCCAAATTACAGTATTTGCCTCGTGTCCTAATCGATTAATCGTTTGTTTTTAGTATTTAACCAAACAGTTATATTTTTAAAATGTAACTGGAGTATTTAAATAAAAATACCTTGAAATTAAAAATAAAAACATTTGTCGAGATATTTAAATTGTTTGGTCCGCGTTTGATACATTTTTTGTTAAATTATTTAAAATGTCGTCGCGATAATAATAATATAAATAATGTTCGTTCACCGTGTATTTTATATAATAAAATACGTTCTCATTATTTAGGTAAATTCTTGTCACCAACGTCCAAGTAAACTGTGTCGGACTCCGTCCGGTTAATTCGTACGATTCATCCACATCGCGTAAGTATACACATATATATATAAATCACCTTATATATATACAATTAGAGTCTGTAATTAGTCCTATTACATACTAATTACAACTAGTTACAAATAATTAGGCATAATTAATTATCCTAATTATGCAGGTGTTACATTCTCCCCATGTTAAAGAAATTTCGTCCCGAAATTAGCTCGAGTGTACGGACGGTGCTTTGTCTGGGAAGAGATGTGGGTATTTCTGTCGCATTTGGTCTTCCCGTTCCCAGGTGAATTCAGGACCACGTCTAGAATTCCACCTGACTTTTACGATGGGAATACGACTCTGTTTCAATTGCTTGACCTCGCGGTCCATGATTTCCATAGGTTCCTCGACAAAATGAAGTTTATCATCGATTTGAATTTCATCGAGCGGTATAATCAGTGTCTCGTCAGACAGACATTTCTTCAAGTTAGAAATGTGGAATGTGTTGTGAACGCTGCTAAGCTCAGCAGGAAGTTGCAGGCGGTATGCCACTGGACCAATCCTTTCAAGGATTTCGAATGGTCCGATGTATCTAGGGTTTAGTTTGCCTCTTCTTCCGAATCGAATGACACCCTTCCACGGTGCCACTTTGAGAAGTACTGTAACATCCTCGAAATGGACTTAGTTGTTTTGTATTATTTCTTGATTTAAATTAATATTTAAATGTGTTTGGAAATAATAATGTTTGAAATAGTTGAAATAATTGAAATAGGAGTCGAATATTCCAATGTGATAAGTGAATTATTAATTGTTGTAAATTAATATGGTTGACGGTGCAATAAAATGTTTGGACTCGCAAATGGTTTTCGGGTTCCAGACGATAGATTGAGATGGGGTATTAAATTATACCCATATATTTGAAGTCGGTTTGAGGAGCCGACTTATATATCACTTTCCTTATTTAGAAAGTTTCATATGAAACTTCAAAAACTCACAGAAACCTTATGAAATCCAAATCAGAAACTTGAAACCTACGAATTGGAGCTATGATTGATTCTAGTTTCACTGTTATCATCCTTCAATTCGGTGTTCTTCAATTGAGAGGTAAGTTTGAATTGAATCAAATAGTTTATAAGTTTTGAATTGATTGAATTGGATTGAAAAACATGAATTTGATGTTAGAACTTCGTTATAACTGTTGCATATTGATTATGTGAAGTTATTAGGTGTTTAAAACTGTTAGAAAATGAGTTTGGAGTGAGTTTGGGTATAAAAACCCGTGGGTTAGGGTTTTGCAGTTCGTACAGGGCCTGGACGATGATGGAAGCCGGCAGCTTCAGGAGCAAGCCGGCGGCTTGGGCAAAAACAAGGAAGCCGGCGGCTTTGTTATTCAAGCCGGCGGCTTATGTTGCTTGGTAGGAAACCGGCGGGCATAAACCCGACCCGGCGGCTTGTAGAAGCTTTAAAATGTGTTTTACTTCTGTTACCATGATTTTGAAATTGACCCGGCGGTTTAGAAGGCGAAGCCGGCGGGTAGTGGTTTGAAGCCGGCGGCTTCATAGAGAAGCCGGCGGCTTGTAAGGCTGTTACCACATTCTTGTTTGATTGTTAATGATAATGTGATGAGTATAAGTTACATATTAGTATATGACAATAGTTATATTATAATAACTAATAGATATAATTAGGAACTAGTAATCTTAATGTTGATTATGTTAAGTTCCTAATATTATTGATTGATATAAGTTATGTATTGATAATATTGATTACTAACTTATATTTTATTATTGATTCTCAGATGTGGAGAAGGCTCAGTGATATTAGACAACTGAGTGGAGGCCTGAGGTAGTCGGTGAGTGGATCTGTAACCTCAGTGTGATTTAGTTGTAATGATTTGATTTACAACAAGTAATTTACTATATTACTGTGATATGATGCATCTGTTAAGATATCTTGCTATGATAGTTAAATAGTTGCTTACTTGGCTAAGATTGTGCCAGTGTGTAAGATTCAGAGGTCAACTTGATTTGATGGTGGGGCTTGTTGTTGTTGTAGACGACAGGAGATCTCGGAAACTTGAAATGTTAGTTTGGAGATCTAGGTCGTGTGTGATCGACAACAAGTTATCGGTCGTGCTGTATAGGCCAATACAGTTGAACGATAAGTGTTCCTGGGTGCCAAACCGGTATATGGTTTCTCAGGGACCACCGGTCCTCTTGACGTAGCTTGAATGACATAGTGAATGTCGGCTAGTGATTGAATGATTGATTCATTGTTTATTAATTGATGTAAACATATTGTTATGCTGAGTTGGACTGTTGTTATTGGTTCACTCACTTAGCATTGTGCTAACCCCACCACAGTTCTTCCTGCAGGTTGTATATTCATGGGACATATTGGGCAGGAGGTTGTTGGACTGGATGGAATGTTTGACAGGCTGTTACTCTGATGTTATTTTGATAACTAAATATATGTTTTGAATTATATAACACCGAGATGGTTGAAATGTCATGTATTAAATTTGAAAAAGTTTATTGACATTTTGAGTACATTGATAGTATGTTTTAAATATACGCTTCCGAGTCACAAATATTATATTAAATGTTTATAATTAACGAGGGGTGTTATAAGTTGGTATCAGAGCAATAGTTTGGGTGAATTGAACATGATAGATTGTTCAATCCTGAACTGTGATTGAGTTGAGTCAAACATTCCAGTGGGTGTGGGTTTAGTTGATTTGTGAATGTATGAGAAAGTAGTTAGTTGCATGTGTACTAACCCATAACAAGTTGTGAAGTTCTTGTTTGAATGCAGAGACGGAGGAACATGAGTAACTGGTTGGTTTATTTCATGTTTCCTCAACATTGCTGGCTTAAGATTTGTCAGGTAATCTTTGATAAGCCTTTGTTAATTTAAATTAACTTGTATTGTTTACTCTGTTATGTTGAGTAAGCTTTGTAGTGAAGTTAATCGAGTCAGACTGATATGATTCCCCAGTTTTGAGTTAACTGCGATTGTTATATGTTGATATCAGATAGAGGTATTAAATGAGTTGCTCATTGTGGCTAGTATTTCTGATTAAATTGAAATGCAGAAATATGATTAAATGAGTAGAAAAGAGTTGCGTAAGGTTTTAACTGGATTGATGTTAGAACCTAAGAGGTGTCTTTATTGGTGAAATAATATAATTAATAGTATTATATTAGTAGATTGACCACAAGGTGTGATCTAAATCCTTGTTAAGGAAGGTTGTGTCATTTGATTTGAAAATGACTGCTATTTGAGACAATATGTGTTTATGTGACTATATGATATGTCTTGATTATAGTTAAACACTTGATCTAAACCATGACTGATAGGTTTAAGAGAAATGTAGAGTATGATAATGTGAAATTGATTGGGAAGTGATAGATCTTTCTGGTCAATTGTGAATTAATAAATGAAATGTTTGATAGTAACATGATTAAGTAGACTTGTTGTGACAGTGATGCTTGATATGATAGCATATGTCAAAGTGATGATAGTCAAATAAGATGTGTCCTGAATTTTGAGGAAATAGGGACATTGATTAGTGTTAAGTATTGAAACTATGATGATAAGTTATCATGTGTTTGAGGTTTCAGATATGTGATATACTGAGTAATTCAGTTGTAGAAAAAACCAAAACATTGTGTGAAAATGTAAGTAGTAAGCTGATTTTGAGTGTGTATCGGCTGATAGAAACTATTAAATAGAGTATGATTGAATTGAAATCATGAAGTATTTAATATATAAGATGAGAGTAGATCACATTGATAATTATAAAGTGGAGTGGCCTGAGAATGGATTGTGAAGAACATAATCTTGCAACGCCTGATCACCGTTGTTATATTATGTTGTGTCACCTGAACTTGTTGAGGCTACTTGGTATAAAAGAAATGTAATGTGATTTTGAATAATTAGCATGAAAGTCTGCTAAGTGGTTTAATAGTTGTTTTAATAAGAAAACAATGAATGGATAGAACTGTGACCTTTAGACTGTTAAGGTGCCAGTGTAAATTGATAGTTGTCATTGATAGAGGTTTTGATGATAAACCTAAGTGACTAATTTGATTTTGTTGAAAATGTAATTGTAACTGATTGTGTTACATTGACCTTAGGTGGATCTAATAGTATTTAAATAAATCACTATTTTGTATCTGGCTTGTATGAAGCCAAAGTTGAGACATGATGGCATTGTCTTGCTTGAGAAACTACTAGTATTATTGAATGTAATAGTGTGAAGTATATGTTTGAAATTAAACTTACAATATGAAATGGCTTGTATGGAGCCAAGATTGATGTATGTTGATTTTGTCCTTGTGAAGGATTGATAAAATTATTGAATGTAATAATTTGAAATATATGTTTGAAAGTGAACATATAAGATGAAATGGTTTGTTATGAGTTAACTTGATAGTATGTTAACTTTGAAAGTCAAACCATGAATAGAAAATTGTGTATAAAATTAATTGCTTGTGATTGGTTTGAGATTGGGTCAAACTAGAGAAAAGCAATTAGAGAATTTTATTGATTAATTGATTGAAATTGAAGTTGACATATAGTCAACTGCTTGTGTTGAAATAGTCTAACATAGATTGAAATGTTATGATTGTGTGGAATGTGATTAAATTCCTAAATTGGTTTAAGTTTGTGAAACTTGAGTTATTACTTAAAGTTAGTATTAAGTAATTGAAATAGTGCTAAGTATAATTGAGTATTCAGTTATGTAATATTTAATATTTGAACTGAATATGTGTTAGGAATTATACAGATGTGAAGTCATTGTTTGATATGACAGTTATAATTTGCTAAGATATGTTAGAATAATAAAATCACATTGATTAGAATTGTGATAAGAAAATCTTACCAGTGTATGAAGCTTGTGATGATAGCTTTGATTGGGTAAGAATGTGAGATAAGAGATGATATGAAAGTATATCTGAATGTAAATGGTGTTAAAGGTTTAGTTGATCCTTGTTTGAGATATTGAGGAATATGAATTGGAAGGTTGTTCATATTTTAAGAAATTGTATGTATTAGAGAGTAAGGGAAACCTTGAAATTGATAGGTGATGATAGTATTCACCAGGCTTTTCTTGGAGGTTCAGATGAAATGTTTAAGTTATATACGATGTAGTATGTATATAAGTGAAACATAGAGTTGGTAATTGTTCCATATCCTGTGGTGTGGGTATGTGATGAGTAGTAGTAATATGAAGGCATGATAAAGACTATGACAGTCTGGAAGGCCTATTATATAGCATTAATTGAAACTGTGTATGTATATAAGTGTGATATACATGATAATAATTGGTATGATAAATTTTAATTGAATGAATTAAAATGTACCATAGGTGTTGTGAAAGTCAGTTAGTGTGATTAACTTGATGTAGCTTTTGTTTGAAATGTGTTGTAAGGTCACACATTTTGATAATGTGATATTGTGATGCTTGACCTGTAGTATCATGATATGTTGATTAAGACTGACTTAGTTGCTAGATTAATAGGATCTAGTGTTGAATGACTAAGTGATTGTGTGATTATAGTGGTATAACTTCTAATTGCTTGTGATTAGTAGTTATTAAAAGTAAGTTAACTGGTTGCTAAGAGAAGATTTTTGATGTCTTACCAGTTTAAGTAAAATATGAATTCTAACTTGATGGTTAGTTAGATTTTGAAGATAAATAGTGAGTGTTGATAGATATACTGTGATGTGTAATCACTAGTGTTGTGATTAGTGTTTGGTCAATTGTTGTTGCTAACAATTGATAGGGTGTTAACAGTGGAAATAAGTCAATGTAGAGGTTGGTTGATTGTAGGTAAGATTGATTTTGGTACTTTTGTTAACTGAGCAAAGTACTTGTTGATTGTGGTTTTACCTACTGAGTGTGACCTCTGCTTTACTTATTTAGATAATATGAATCTGGAGTACTTTTAAGTAAAAGATTTCATATGATTGTAGTGATCTGTGAATATGATTAGTTATTCACAAGAGTATAGGTCTGAAACTTTTGGGTGAAAAAGTTGACCTAGATTTGAATTTCAGATCTTTGATGGTAGAGATTTGAAATTGTTATCTGTATATTAGACTGATTTTTATCGTGAAACTGAAATTATATTTCAGTGTTACTAGATACATTGTGGTTTAATAGAAACACTGTTGTTGTAATATTGTTGCTGCTGTTTTATTATTAACAGTGATGAACAGTGAGAATAGGTTAAAGATTTTAGCATGTTGCTAATTTCGGGTTGCATAGACCTATTAAGTAATGTTAAGTTTTACTTGTTGATTAAGTGATTGTAGGTTTCACTTGTCGGCTAAGTGATAATGAATTCACTTGATTAAGTAAGTGTTTGTCCTATGAGAAATATCTGATTGAGGATATTGATTAGATGCACTGTATGTGTGCGTGGGAAAAGATAGAAGCGTGTACATTTAGATATGTGCATGTGGAAAGAATTCAAATAGCCTAAGAATGGTTGTAAGTTGCTATTGAGGGCTAATGTATGTTAAGAGGTATGTGATTATATCACATTAGTCAGATTGATTGAGGTTAGATTTCGGGACGAAATCTCTTTAAGGGGGGGAGAGTTGTAACATCCTCGAAATGGACTTAGTTGTTTTGTATTATTTCTTGATTTAAATTAATATTTAAATGTGTTTGGAAATAATATTGTTTGAAATAGTTGAAATAATTGAAATAGGAGTCGAATATTCCAATGTGATAAGTGAATTATTAATTGTTGTAAATTAATATGGTTGACGGTGCAATAAAATTTTTGGACTCGCAAATGGTTTTCGGGTTCCAGACGATAGATTGAGATGGGGTATTAAATTATACCCGTATATTTGAAGTCGGTTTGAGGAGCCGACTTATATATCACTTTCCTTATTTAGAAAGTTTCATATGAAACTTCAAAAACTCACAGAAACCTTATGAAATCCAAATCAGAAACTTGAAACCTACGAATTGGAGCTATGATTGATTCTAGTTTCACTGTTATCATCCTTCAATTCGGTGTTCTTCAATTGAGAGGTAAGTTTGAATTGAATCAAATAGTTTATAAGTTTTGAATTGATTGAATTGGATTGAAAAACATGAATTTGATGTTAGAACTTCGTTATAACTGTTGCATATTGATTATGTGAAGTTATTAGGTGTTTAAAACTTTTAGAAAATGAGTTTGGAGTGAGTTTGGGTATAAAAACCCGTGGGTTAGGGTTTTGCAGTTCGTACAGGGCCTGGACGATGATGGAAGCCGGCGGCTTCAGGAGCAAGCCGGCGGCTTGGGCAAAAACAAGGAAGCCGGCGGCTTTGTTATTCAAGCCGGCGGCTTGTGTTGCTTGGTAGGAAACCGGCGGGCATAAACCTGACCCGGCGGCTTGTAGAAGCTTTAAAATGTGTTTTAGTTTTGTTACCATGATTTTGAAATTGACCTGGCGGTTTAGAAGGCGAAGCCGGCGGGTAGTGGTTTGAAGCCGGCGGCTTCATAGAGAAGCCGGCGGCTTGTAAGGCTGTTACCACATTCTTGTTTGATTGTTAATGATAATGTGATGAGTATAAGTTACATATTAGTATATGACAATAGTTATATTATAATAACTAATAGATATAATTAGGAACTAGTAATCTTAATGTTGATTATGTTAAGTTCCTAATATTATTGATTGATATAAGTTATGTATTGATAATATTGATTACTAACTTATATTTGATTATTGATTCTCAGATGTGGAGAAGGCTCAGTGATATTAGACAACTGAGTGGAGGCCTGAGGTAGTCGGTGAGTGGATCTGTAACCTCAGTGTGATTTAGTTGTAATGATTTGATTTACAACAAGTAATTTACTATATTACTGTGATATGATGCATCTGTTGAGATATCTTGCTATGATAGTTAAATAGTTGCTTACTTGGCTAAGATTGTGCCAGTGTGTAAGATTCAGAGGTCAACTTGATTTGATGGTTGGGCTTGTTGTTGTTGTAGACGACAGGAGATCTCGGAAACTTGAAATGTTAGTTTGGAGATCTAGGTCGTGTGTGATCGACAACAAGTTATCGGTCGTGCTGTATAGGCCAATACAGTTGAACGATAAGTGTTCCTGGGTGCCAAACCGGTATATGGTTTCTCAGGGACCACCGGTCCTCTTGACGTAGCTTGAATGACATAGTGAATGTCGGCTAGTGATTGAATGATTGATTCATTGTTTATTGTCTGTTTATTGTTAATTGATGTAAACATATTGTTATGCTGAGTTGGACTGTTGTTATTGGTTCACTCACTTAGCATTGTGCTAACCCCACCACAGTTCTTCCTGCAGGTTGTATATTCATGGGACATATTGAGCAGGAGGTTGTTGGACTGGATGGAATGTTTGACAGGCTGTTACTCTGATGTTATTTTGATAACTAAATATATGTTTTGAATTATATAACACCGAGATGGTTGAAATGTCATGTATTAAATTTGAAAAAGTTTATTGACATTTTGAGTACATTGATAGTATGTTTTAAATATACGCTTCCGAGTCACAAATATTATATTAAATGTTTATAATTAACGAGGGGTGTTATAAGTACCTTGTCCCCTACCTGGAACTCAAGGTGTTTGCGTCTCACGTCAGCATAACTTTTCTGACGATCACGTGCGGCTTTCAGCCGGTTTTGAATACCAATGATTTTCTGAGTAGTTTCGTTAATGATTTCTGGACCCGTGAGTTGGGAATCTCCTAACTCAGTCCAACATATAGTTGATCGGCACTTACGCCCGTAGAGTGCCTCGAAGGGTGCAGCCTTAATGCTGGTATGGTAACTGTTGTTGTACGAGAACTCGCATAACGGTAAGTGATTTTCCCAAGAAGTACCGAAGTCAACTACGCAGGCTCGTAGCATATCCTCCAGTGTTTGAATAGTTCGCTCGCTTTGGCCATCGGTTTGCGGGTGATAAGCAGTACTCATATCCAGACGAGTACCAAGAGATTTCTGTAGTGATTGCCAAAAGTTAGAAGTAAAACGGCTGTCCCTATCCGAGATGATCGAGATAGGTACACCGTGTCGCGAGATGATTTCTTTGACGTAGATGCGAGTCAGACGCTCCATCTTGTCGGTTTCCTTGATGGCCATGAAATGAGCAGATTTCGTGAGACGGTCCACGATCACCCAAATGGTATCGCAACCACTCGAAGTTTTTGGTAGTTTGGTAATGAAGTCCATGGTAATCTGTTCCCATTTCCATTGAGGAATTTCAGGTTGTTGGAGCAATCCCGAGGGTCTTTGGTGTTCGACCTTGACTTTGGAACAGGTTAGGCATTTACTGACGTACTTGGCGATGTCAGCTTTCATGTTAGGTCACCAATACAACCCTTTGACGTCGTGATACATCTTGTCAGATCCAGGATGTATAGAGTATCGAGATTTGTGAGCTTCAGCCATCACCAAATCTTGCAAGTTTCCGAACTTGGGTAACCACACCCGGTTAGAGAAATATCGAGTCCCATCAGGTTTGATTTCGAATCGTTTATCCAAGCCTCGTAAGGCTTCATTTTTCAGGTTTTCATTGCTGAGTGCTTCGAGCTGAGTGGTAAGGATTTGAGCAGGAAGCTCGTTACGAATTGTCATAGAAAGTGCTCGAACTCGAAGGGGTTTCACTCGTTCTTTTCGGCTTAAGGCATCGGCAACTACGTTAGCCTTGCCCGGATGGTATTTGATCTCGCAGTCGTAGACACTAAGTAACTCAACCCAACGGCGTTGCCTCATGTTTAGATCTTTCTGATCGAATATGTGTTGGAGACTTTTGTGATCGGTAAAGATGGTGCTTTTCGTACCGTAGAGGTAATGTCTCCAGATTTTCAATGCGAAGACCACGGTACCTAACTCGAGGTCGTGGGTCGTATAGTTTTTCTCGTGAATTTTTAGTTGTCGTGAGGCATAGGCAATGACTTTTTCCCGTTGCATTAACACACAACCAAGTCCTTGGTGTGAGGCGTCGCAATAAACTACGAAATCATCGGTGCCCTCGGGTAAGGACAAGATTGGTGCACTGCAAAGTTTGTTTTTCAATAGCTGGAAAGCTGACTCTTGTTTATCAGTCCAATCGAACTTCTTATCTTTCTGAGTCAGTGTGGTTAAGGGAACAGCTATTCTTGAAAAGTTTTCAATGAATCGGCGGTAATAACCAGCAAGACCTAAGAATTGTCTCACTTCGGTTGGAGTGGTCGGTGACTCCCAGCCCTTGATTGCTTCAATCTTGGCGGGATCAACATGAATTCCTTGGCTGTCAATCACGTGTCCAAGGAATTGAACGGTTCGAATCCAGAACTCACACTTAGAGAATTTGGCATATAACTCTTCGTGTCTAAGGAGTCCTAGAATGGTTTTCAGGTGTTGAGCATGTTCCTGCTCATTGCGAGAGTAAATCAGGATGTCATCGATAAACACAATGACGAATTTGTCAAGATACGGTTTGCACACCCGATTCATAAGGTCCATGAATACGGCCGGTGCGTTGGTTAAACCGAATGGCATCACTTGGAATTCGTAATGCCCGTAACGAGTCCGGAAAGCTGTCTTTGGGATATCATTGTCGCGGACTCGGAGTTGATGATAACCTGACCGTAGATCAATCTTTGAGTAAACACTCGATCCCTGGAGCTGGTCAAATAGGTCATCGATTCTAGGAAACGGGTACCGATTCTTTATGGTTAACTTATTCAGCTCTCGGTAGTCGATACACATGCGGAAAGATCCATATTTCTTTTTCACGAATAAGACCGGAGCTCCCCAAGGCGAGGAACTTGGTCGAATAAATCCTCTGTCCAGGAGTTCCTGTAGTTGGTTAGACAACTCCTGCATTTCGGATGGCGCTAGACGGTAAGGGGCTCGTGCCACGGGTGCAGCTCCTAGCACAAGTTCGATTTGAAATTCAATTTGTCTAGGTGGCGGAAGTCCGGGCAAGTCTTCAGGAAAGACTTCCGGGAAATCCCGCACGATTGGAACATCCTCAAGTCGCTTCTCCTCCGACTTCTTCTCCGTTACATGTGTGAGGATGGCTTGATACCCTTTTCGTAGATATTTTCTAGTTTTGAGGCAGGATACAATACTCAGATTCCGTCTGCCGGTCTCCCCTTGTAGGACTAAGGTTCCACCGGAGACAAGAGGTATGCGAACGAGTTTGTCATGATAGATGATTTCAGCTCGGTGCTTGGATAACCAATCCATACCGACAATAATATTGAAGCTGCCGATCTCGACAGGGATTAAATCAATGGGAAACGTTTCGTTCGTAAGGTTAAGTGTACAGTTGCGTATGATGCTATCAGTCTCAATCAGTTTGCCGTTAGCTAGTTCTACAATGTATTTAGCATCTAAGGCAGTGGGAGTTATATCAAGTAAAGGGCTAAATTTCTCAGAAATGAAACTTCTATCGGCACCAGTATCAAATAGTACTGAAGCAGTAAGGTCGTTGAGAAGGAACGTACCCGTCACGACATTCGGGTCTTGCCTGGCTTCCCCAGCCTTGATAACAAATGATCTGCCGCGAGCAGGGTTGTTGTTGTTTTTCAGCTTTGGGCAATCTCTCTTGAAATGCCCTGGATTTCCGCACCGAAAGCAGGCCTTTGGTGCATTAGTGTTGGGGGTAGGAATATTGGTTCGGCAATCCTTGGCTAGGTGCCCGAACCATTTGCAGTTGGAGCAAGGGCAAGAACCGTCATGATGGCGGTTGCATTTGGGACAGTAAGGCTTGCTTCCCACGTACCCCTTCTTTTCCGATGTACCAGATGAATAAGCCTTAACAAACTCAGGCTTTTTGTTGGAGGTTTGGTTGGATGAGTTGGGGTTTCCTTCCCATTTGCGTTTGTTGTTTGTAGATGGGGTTGAAGTTGTGCCACGGCGGACAGAATTTGCCGTTAGCTCATGAGCCATACGAATGGCGCTCTGAATTGTACCCGGTTTGGATGAAGTCACTAGGTCTTGGAGTCTCTCGGGAAGTCCATCAACATATTTCTCGATCCTCTTGTACTCAGGATCGACCATGGTTGGGCACAGAAGTGCCAGTTGGTGGAAACGGTTGGTGTATCCGGTGATATCATCACCCTGCATCTTGTGGTTCCAGAATTCCAATTCCAGCTGTTTCAATTCATCCCTGGGGCAGTACTCGCCCCTCAAAATCTCCTTCAACTCCTCCCACGGGAGTTTGTAGGCATTAGCAACACCCACAGTCTGGGCATAGGTGTTCCACCAGGTGAGTGCGGTGTCAGTAAAAGTACTAACGGAGAACTTAACCTTGTCTCCCTCCGCACAGTTGCAGATAAGAAATACAGATTCGACTTTCTCAATCCAGCGTACTAGACCGATAGCTCCCTCAGTACCTGCAAAGTTCAGAGGTTTGCAGTTCTGGAAGTCTTTGTAAGAACAGGGTTTGGGTTGTGGGCCATTAGTAGCTGTATCTTCGCTACCCGGGGTTGATGTTCGAGTGGCTAGGGCTTGGGCCACACTACGGGCAATCAGACCCGTAACTTCGGCTTCAGTGAGGGTGATTTGTCGACGAGGAGGCATGATGCTGAACAAGAAAAGAACAAGGAAAGAGGAATAAGATATTTGCATGAAATTATGATATGTCACCAGTGCAAATGATGAGATACACGATAACAGTACGAAGTGACAATCACATTTCATTTAGATAAACAAGTTGAATACAAGGTACGGGTTTCCAAAAGATTACAGAGTAATAGTAGTACCAAAGTACCGGGAATTGTTACATCCGGTTGAGTTACACAGATCCTAATAAAGTAGTCAGCTGGTTACAAGTTACAGACTGATCTAATCTTGATGCAGATTAATTTGTTCCATCAGCGCGACAAGGCGGTCCACGGTTTCTGCTAGTCTGTTGGTTTGCCTGGCATTGTCTTCCACCAAGGCCAGTCGTTGTACTAGTGCTCGAGAGTGGTCCTCAGTCTCCTGTGAACGCTGTTCACATTCCTCTAATCGGTTTCTTACGAGTTCATCCGCACCTAATTCAGCGGTCATTGAATCCTGAATTATGCTTACAGAGAGGTTGGTATCCTCTTGTTCTCGCTGGAGTTGGGATATGTGATCAAGTGCCTGGCGAAACAGGTAGGTCATTCGGTGTTGTTCCCGTTCGAGATGTTCGAGCCTTTGTTCCTGACGGCAAAGTTGGGTAGCCAACACTGGCATCGTGAGATGTGCCGAGTTCTGAGAGTTATGAACGGAATAGGGGCTGGTTCGAGGTGACCTTGTGTTCCTCCTGGCTACTCGTGGGTTTCGTGACCCATATGAGTGAGAGAGTGACGGATTGGGTGGTGTGTTTGCCATTCCTGTGGCAGAGTGTAAGTAAGACGAGGCTAATATATATAAGTATATAATATCCAGTCTAGTGTCTAGCACGTATCAAGTAATGGTCCGGTTCTCTCGTGGTCAGAGTCAACTAACGCATTCCTGTTTAACATAACCATTTCAGACCTCACATCATCTTTCATTAATTGTACATAGTTGATCAGGCTATGTTAAATTAAAGTCGTATGATGTAATTCCTGAACCACTCATGCCTAGTAAGGAAATACTGCCTAACGGTCATAGTCTAGGCCCACTAAATGCAACCTAGTTCACTATAACCTTAGGCTCTGATACCAATCTGTAACACCCCCGAAATTCACGGTTTAGCGGAATCAGGTTTTGGGGTGCTACTAATCAAATATCACAGCACAAAGATAAAGCAAATGACATCTATATGCACCGTTTGTAAATTAGTCACATTTCCATAGATATAATGTTTGAAAACTTAATGTTTTCGTATACAAAAATAGTTCCCTAGAGTCCACGCGTATGGCGGGAGATTCTATTACATAATCAACATGTACAAAAGATAATGCTGAGAATCTCCGTTAAATGCAGTTTAGAAATCATGCGACTCTAGCTGGTAATCTTGGAGTGAACCTACTCCGTAAGTGTACCTGAGAATACATGCTAAAAGGTCAACACGAATGTTGGTGAATCTCACAGGTTTGTAAGTAATATCAGTTTTGAAACACAAGATTTCATCAGTAGTGCCCATACGCGTAAAATCAGTATTTGCAATCCAGCAAATGTAAAACCAGTATTTGCAATCCCGCAAATGTAAGTAAGTAGTTTATACCGTTGCCATGAGGCTCATAATCGAAGCTTAACCCGTAAGTAATAAGTTTGCTCCCGTGACATGCTCTTAATTGAGCAAGCATCAGTAACGAATAATTAGTCACCCGTTTCTACGTGTAAATCAGTATGTGGCAGCGCTACTGCCCCGGGCGGGGAGGGTCATTTCCCTAATGGATCCATTAACTAGTGTTCGCGCTTAAGTCCATAACTAACGATATATGATGGAGAGACTTCTGTAAATAGTAAACAACTCATGCAATTCCGTTTGGTATAGTAAACAGTTTAGTACTTGTGTTCAAGAAAAAGTAGTAGCATGTTTCTCCCCCAATCAGATAAAACAGTAAAAAGTGGGGCCGTAAGACTCACCTGAGTCCTGTAGTAATCAGTTCCAAATAGAAAGTAGTAAGTAAAGCAAGTAGGTTCTCCGAACCCGTAACCTTCAAATGCCTAATCATATGAAGTTATGTAAGTATGTGTCTCGCGAGACGTTTCGTTTAGTTGTACACAACTAGTATATCCAATGTTTGTCCGTATGTCTGTAATTGTCTGTTTGTTGGAAAACATGTTTGACCCGTTGGTGACGGTTTGTAATAAAAATTCTAAAATGTTGACTTTGCTACAGTAAATTGCTACAGTGAATTGCTACAGTAAAATTTGACTTTGCTATAGTAAAAATCCTTCAAAATTTCCAAGTTTTCTGTTTTCTGCGACATAAGGATTTGTATGCGACACAAGGGTTGTGTCGCATGAAGGATGCGACACAAGAGCTCTGTGACACAGTGGTTGTATCGCAAAAGCTTGCGATGCTAATTCAATAGCGACATAAGGGTTGTGTCGTATAAAAATACGACATATTATGCGACATAGAGTGCGACACAATATTGTGTCGCAAGAGTTACGACACTAAAGGTTTGGTACTACACAAGATGCGACATAACAGGCATTATGCGACACAACATGCGACACAAGCGTTGTGTCGCAAAGATGAACACCAGCCCAGAAACTTTCGGATATCGAGATTTTTCGACCAAAAACGCAAATCTAACCCATTTTTGAGCTGTAAAATCGTGTTTTCTTCTTTGTTTAGGTTATAGCTATGTTGTGTACACAATATTACATCCAAATAATACACCAATATGAATAGATCTAAGTTTTTAGGAATTTCTTACTTTTGCAAATCGAGCTAAATCGAGGATGAAATGATGAAAACGGCTTTGATATCCTTGTTCCACTCGTGATGGTGATTCCGAATATGTGAATTTCGTGGGTTGATTTGTAGATCCGAAAATTTGGTGTGGATTGGGTTGAGAGAGTTTTTGAGTTTGTGTGTGTGTTTTTGTTGGTGATAAATGAAAGAGGGAATGGGGTGGGGGTTGGGTTTTGGCTGATCAAAGAAAAGAAATGAGGGAAAACGCTTCCCAAATTACAGTATTTGCCTCGTGTCCTAATCGATTAATCGTTTGTTTTTAGTATTTAACCAAACAGTTATATTTTTAAAATGTAACTGGAGTATTTAAATAAAAATACCTTGAAATTAATAATAAAAACATTTGTCGAGATATTTAAATTGTTTGGTCCGCGTTTGATACATTTTTGTTAAATTATTTAAAATGTCGTCGCGATAATAATAATATAAATAATGTTCGTTCACCGTGTATTTTATATAATAAAATACGTTCTCATTATTTAGGTAAATTCTTGTCACCAACGTCCAAGTAAACTGTGTCGGACTCCGTCCGGTTAATTCGTACGATTCATCCACATCGCGTAAGTATACACATATATATATAAATCACCTTATATATATATACAATTAGAGTCTGTAATTAGTCCTATTACATACTAATTACAACTAGTTACAAATAATTAGGCATAATTAATTATCCTAATTATGCAGGTGTTACAGATGTGATAGTAGGTGCCTAAATGATTATCTTTATAAAAAAAATAATATATATATATATATATATATATATATATATATATATATATATATATGCGAAGCAAGAATTGTTTAATATCTCTATTATATATTATTGGAGGAGCTGATTAGGCTAATCCCCTTTGCCTTAGCTTTGCCCCAATATAAATACGCTAAATTGTGATTAGCAAATAAATACCTCCCTTAATTATGCAATTACTCTAATACCCCAAAAAAAAATCCACAGCAAAATGACACGGCACCTATTACACCCCATTTTCTTCAATTTATTAATTAATCGGCCTTCCCAATTTTCCAATTCCACTTCAAACACATTTTGAAATTTGAAATTGAAAAATCACGAACCTATATTTGGATATATTGATTACTTATTGGGGCAAAGAATTCAATTTTTGATTCGGTTTCCACCAATGAGTATCCAATTTTTGATTGTCAGTCGTTTTCGGGGAGGGATTCAAGTGGGAAGAAGAGTTGGCGTGGGAATAGCTATGGTTATGACGATATTGATGAGTTTGAGGATGATAGTGGTGGTATCGCGCCTAAGAAGATTAGACGGGGCGGTGGTGGTTCTGGTTTGTAATTTTGAAGTTTTTGGATTGATAAATTATTAATGTTTTCATCATCATCATCTTCTTCTTCATTCATATTCATACATCAGTTATTTTTTTAATTTATGTTTGACTCTTATTTTTTTCTGAATCAATAAATGACTATTAATAATAGGTTTGGGATGAAATATGAGAGTAGCGATGACGTGAAAGAGAGGTATTCGATTTTTGTTCAAAGTCTAGACAAGATTAAATCGCATAATAGCAATTTAGAATGTCATTTATTGTGTTCTTTGTAGATATAGATTCAACTGTATTGTATTTGTAGGCTTTTTTTGGTGGAACATTTGTTTTTATCGATATTAATGATAAGGTGTTTCAAAGTTTTGATTTTTTTATGTTTTATGATTTGATCAATTATCTTACTTTACTACTAATTTGTAATACAAACCATAATGCAGCTGTCAGCATTTGACCCCACTAAAAAGAAGGTCGTCATGCAAGATCCAACTAATGATTTCGTAGAAGAGTTAACTGAGAAAATGGACAGCTTATATGGTAATTAGTTTCATCACTACTATATTACAAATTTATATATGTATGTGTCTTCATGTGGTTAATCATTCGCAAGATCCTTATTTCAATATTATAATCGAGGCCGTGCTTGATATGTTGTATCTGATGGTGTTGAACCCACTTTTTTACCGGCTTAAAAAAGAAGAAGAAGAAACATGTTAGACACTAAGATTTTGGTGGATAAATTTTTCATGAGATCACCTGACATACTATTCTTTATAGTTAGAGACATATCTTCCGGATGATGATATAGAGAATGGCGGTATATAAATTTTGCTAAATATTAGGGAAACCTATTTTAACACAATAAATCATTTATTGTGTTCATTTATTGTGTTCTTTATAGATATAGATTCAACTTTTGAAGCCAAAAGTAGTATTGTATATAAGTTTTACTAAATATTAGGGAATTCTATTATTGTATTGGCTTTCTAGATTTTAATATCATACGAATCTCAAGGCATGGACAAATGGTATATATATGTGCGGATATAGTGCCAAAAGCTGTTTAGTGCAGAGGAATCCCGTTTTGGTGATTCCAAAGTACGTCTATTATCAACAAGTGGATTACTTGTGTCATCAATTTTAGTACCTTACATGTGTAAAAGTGTCATATTTATGCTATTGGCGTTCAATTGTTTGTTTGGTACTTGATGCCAAAGAAGATTTTAAATTGATTATTTCTATATAATCTTTCAGGCTGCAAATAATCTTTCATTCTTATGTGGTTAGTTGCTAGACACATGCTGGTGCACTGTCGTGCAATTGTTTATGTTGATTTTGTCGAGAACCATTTGTGGTGTGAACAGTACTTGAGCTGAGATTATTAATTCAAGAGACTGATTTGCTTAATGGAAGTGGGAGTTCTATATGGAAGACCATCAATGCCCTTACAGTTCTCTGGTCAGTGTCAGACATTTCATGTGTTAATAAAGAGCATTATGCTTACTAATATTATGTCAAATATTTTACCCGCATTTATAAGACATACTGATTAGTGTACACTGCTATTGGCAAGATTGGCAAGATGGGTGGGTCAGTCTATGGTTACAATTGTGTCCTACTCAAGAACCTATATTATGCTGCTATGTATAGTAGTAAATGTTATAGGTGGTAAGATGGGTGGGTCAGAATAACCAAGTGTTCTAAGAAAGGGGGGTTGTTTTTTTTTTTTCATATCAGGAGTCAAGAATTCCTTCAGTTTACATCCTTTATATTTTGTAATTGAAGAGAAAATAGGCAGGACATGTGGTTTTAAGCCTAAGCCTAAGGTACCCATGTAGCACTACTTTTTGATGAAGTTATGTGATACAAGGATTATTAGTAGTGTTGACGGAACAATGGATGATATATATGAGCAAACCAAGAACATGAAACACATTCAATAAGCTCTCGGGATACAATTAAAATATCATGCTTAGAAATGTGCAAATGAAGATGGATTTTCTATGGTATTTCTCTCTATTTGTATAAATCTAGCATTGTAATATAAATTATCGTGCTTAGAATTGATAACTTTTAAGCCCGCTTCAGATTCCTTATGACCTCGAACTATTAGCTTTATTCTCTTTTGGTTGGCATTGCATAAAAGATATGGAGTTTTATGCGTAGTTGTTAGTGAATCATATGAGAATTGATTTTAACTTCAACTTCTGTCAAAGTATAGATTTCAAACTTTTGTGTATGCTAATTGTAACTTGTGGTTTCTGATCTCCTCTCGTATGCTGTTTGTATAGTCGGTGCTACTCGTGCTGCTGTTGATGCAGAATATGTCCCAAATGACCTGCAGGTAACATCACCCATTATGGGCTTTTTTTGGCTTTTTCTACTATTGTAAGAGGCTATAAGAGAGTGTGGTTTGCAACTAATTAATTGAACTGGAGATGACAATTTAAACCCACATTTACCTTTGATCTCTAACAAGTGAAATGTAAAATCGAACAAGTTGGCTAAAAGGCAACGTGTCAAATGGGTTAAATGCCATCCACAATGTATTCAAATACATAAACCCTCCTAAAATGTATTTATTAGAATCCTAACTGTATGATTGTTCTAATTTTAAGTCATAAATAAACACTTAAAATATATTTTTTTATTAAGTTCAAATAAATGTTTGTTGATGGCCCGACCTGACCCGACCCAACCCGCCCATTTTGCTACCTCCTGGTAACAGTCATGGCATGGTGATATATATGGTATATGTGTCTGTTAGGTTGGTCAAACGGGCAAGATTGTTGCTCCAGAATTGTATATGGCTTTTAGTGTCTCTGGAGCTATCCAACACATAGCTGGTATGGGAGATGCGAAAGTCATCGTTGCAGTAAACAAAGACGCTGATGCACCAATTTTTCAGGTCATGGTTAAATCCTTTTTACATTTGCTGATTCTTTTGGTTCTTATGTTTTTGCTCAATCTTGATGATGTCTTTTTAATATGCAGGTTGCTGATTATGGACTCGTAGGTGATCTTTTTGTAATGATACCTGAGTTGCTAGAAAAGCTTCCCGAGAAAAAATAAATTTGCTTAACATTGTAACTCAACTTTATAGTGTACTGAATAAATTGATTCATACTGGCCTCTTTGATTCCTTGAGCCTAAATGATACAGAAATAAAGCCTTTGCCTTTTTTATTGATTGCCATTTGCCATGAACAAAATCCTACATTGTATGCGTTAGTGGCTTATACATTCTGTGGTTCGAATTGTTTATGAATATTATCAGGGATGCACGATGCATCTGTACCTGTAGATGAAATATTTCACCCTCTCAGGTATGATCTTTTGGGATTTACTGATTTTACATGAAAACGTGAGTGAGGCTTAGAGTGGCAAAATGAGCAGGTGGTAGGTTTGATAATGGGTTCAGTTCTGAACGAGTAACTCAGTGAGGGTAAGAACGGGTCAGGGTTGGATTGCCCGCAGACAAAATATATTTACCTTTAAAAAAATACTTGACATCCTATTGTAAAATATACATTAAATCATAATCTGAATATTCTTTCTAGAACAACGATAATCTCTACTGTTTATGAAGTGATTTCTGAATATTCTTTTGTTAGACTTCATTAAGTCTTTAGATGACAAATGCATATGTCAATAAATTAACTTACATATTGACATTTTCTGTCCAGTAATGATATAGCCCGCAAATTTTGCGGGTTATGATCTAGTAAATGATTAATCCCTCTTCATTATTAAAAGAGACATTGATTATGTAATCAACCCTTTCAATATCTTTTTATAATTAAGCATGCCCAATTATTAGATTAGCAAATAATTAATTACTTGCATTGTTAACTTACCAAATTACCCCTTAAAATCCTTGTGTCCCGCCTCCTGTTCCCTTTTTTCCCTCGTGGAATTTGAAATTCAAAATTGAAATTCAAAGTCAGCATCTAAATTAAGAAGGGATATTGCACTTATGGCCATTAAACTCCATTATTACCTTTCCTTAGTAAAAGTATTTCCTTAAATCATCAACACCTACAAAATACAGTGTATTTGATTTGATACAATGCTACGTCGTTGTGTTGTATGCTGCCGGAATACGCAAAATTACAAGCAAAAACCAATTCGCCCATGGCTCAAGAAGTGGTGTTCACGCCTCTAAGAGAAATCACGAACGAGAAGACTGATTGGAAGGTTAGAGTGAAGGTTCTACTGTTGTGGAGGCAGAGCTACAAAAACACCCCCGATCAGATAGTCTCCATCGAGATGATCCTAATGGATCCGTTTGTAAGAGTTCTTTATTCCATTACTTTTGATCGGTGTTTATACCGAATCGTTTGTAACAGTTCTAAGCGAAATCGTTTGATCTTAGCATCGATTTAGCACTTTAGGTTTATACTCGAATTTTTTATCACGTTCTGTGTAGTTTTGCATTGTGGTGTCGATTGATTCACTTGATTGGGTTATCTGTTAGGGCCAAAATAAACGATAGCATCACTTGATTGGGTTATCACGTTCTGTTTGTAAGAGTTCTTTATCTTTTTATACATGCTTTCGTATGTCACACAGTATTAAATTACTGTATATTTATGCTAATTGTTAGTCACTGTTTCTAGGGGTCTATCCATTTTACAACCTTTTACACAAATATTTAAGGAAATAGCAACTGTTGTTCATGTGATACCATACATTATAAACATTTTCTATGTTAGTGATATAGATAACAAGCACCGGACAAGTACATACCTGTTTGTTTTCAAATGTTACACAATGTTAATCTACAATCGGTTTGGCTAATTGGTACTCACTAAATGTAACGGTTCATCCAATTTTAAATATTCTACATATATGAGTATAGGCCTTAACGTATAATGAAAGTTTACTACAATAACTGGTCAACATTTGCACTTTCTGTGACATACAAGTTGTTTGTAAACTATGTCCTTTATGAGCATCAACATTTTTAACTTTTATTCTACCCATCAACCTTATGTATACTACAGTATTGCCATGATCAGTTATATTTACTAATTTGTTGTGCAACTCATAGGGGAACAAGATCCAGGTAAGTATACGGAATTGGCTTTTTCCGGACTTTGATGATACCATCAAAGAGGGCAATTACTTTGTGATTTCTAACTTTGCTGTGAATAAGAATGACGGCGACTGGAGGCTCATTGACTACGAATGGAGGATAAACCTTTTAAGGAACACAAAAGTTCGGAGATGTCCTGAGTTTGACGGGGTTTCTGATGGCCTTAACTTGGCTTCTTACCAAGACATCAATGCATTGAGATTGTCCGAGATCTTTGGCTTTGGTACGTTCGGACAGTAACTCAGTATCCTTTTATGCTCACCTTCTTAAATTTCTAATTATTTATGTACCTCTGTGTTAATGACCCCCTCAAATCCAGACGTAGTTGGACTGCTTATAGAGATTGAGCCATTGGTGGAAAAGAAGGAAAACGGCAATATTACTAGATCAACTAAATTCGTGCTGCAGGATCATCAGTAACGATTGATTATATTTTTTTTTGTGCTTTTACCAGATGTATTAGTGTATATGCAATTATAACCGGCCTGACGTTGTGTACTCCCTTTTGTTCTCATAGGGGAACTAAGATAACTTGCATTGTTTGGGCAAACCATGTTGTCCAAATGCAGGAATACATTGCTTCAAACAAAGCCAGCACTGATCCCGTAATTGTGTTCATCCAAAATGCACGGCTGAAAAACTACATAGGTATAACGGAAGTTGGTAGCAATACGTATATGTTTCACTTACAAAAATATATGCTCATTCTTATTCACTTGTAACTGACTAATGTTTCCAAAACAATTATCAACACAGGTAATCCATAGGTGTCTAACCACCTTTTTGGCTGTCGTATCCAAATGAACACTGAAGCTAAACTGATCTTGGACTTCAAAGCTGAGTAATGTTTCTATACATTTGCTACATACGGCCAAAGATTTGTGTTTTCATGTGATCTTTGAAAATAGTTAAATTGACTTTTTGGTAGCCTTCAATCAAATTCGAAAAACGACCCAATGGAATACTCTCCAACACAGTTTGCACCCAAGGTGACTCAGACGGTGGAAGAAACATTAATCAAAATGTTTGATGCGCCCGTCGTCAGAACGGTTGAACAAATTCGAGAAACTACTGAGGTAAGCATTACCAATTTTATTATGAAAGCTTCCGCAATCGGATGCATGTCAATTTCATACATGACTTACAGTTGGTTCCAAACTTAAAAACCTTAACATGCTTCACAGGTTTCTGACTGCGTGCTCAAGGCAACTGTGTTGAGGGTTATACCAGAAGAGGGTTGGTTCACTTATTCGTGCAATTTGTGTCATCAAAAGGCAAAACGTAAAAATAGTGATGCTGCTTATGCTAGAATCTTTCAATTGCATACGATGTGGTGAGGTTACGGATGTTGAAGGGAAGTAAGTTATCACTTCTTTAAAACTAACATACTTTACCTGTTTGTTTTACATTCTTATCATAAGCACCATGATGGGTTACAAATAATGACGATTAGGATCTATGCGTATACAACTTGACAGGACGAGGGCGGTCATCAGAGTTCAGGATTTGACTGGTGGTGTGTCACTCGTCCTCTTTGAATATCAACTTGCTAAGCTCATTAACAGGAGTACAAGTTGGCTCAAGAATAAGATTGTTAAGGTTATTCATAATTTATGTAGAACATGTAATATTAGTCATGCAAATGTTGTTTTTTTTTATTCGTTTTAATTTTGAAAAATATTGCAATATTTTTTTTCGTCAACATCATATTTAACACCTTTTCAGTCTCATTAGGACAAAATTCAAAATCAGACACGCCTATATATACTACGCATGAACAGTCTACAACGAAAGACTTTGCATTACTATTTGTTAAAGTTAAATTACAGTCATACCTCATATAATGGCAAGGTGTTTTCTTTTATTGTCGCATCATTTCATAGGTTACCATATTGTTTAATATCAAATTACTTATAATGTCTTTCTATTGTTCATTATTTTACAGGTTATTACCACCTTTCGATATTGAACTAAAAGTTGAAATTCATTATGGTGGCCTTTTGGCACGTTCAAATAACCATCTCGAGTATTTGGGTGGTTGCAGTCTCATCGATTTACATGTTACGCGACAACAACTTAATATGTCTTACATGACATCGTTTCTAACTAACTTTGTGAGATGTCCGTGCAATCGTAGGCATTGGTTTGCATCAATAATTAAAGCAACCGACGGAGGAGAAGATACCATACAGAAAATAGAAAGTGATAGCGACATACAAACGCTATTGTATATTTTTGGGGTTGACTCATTCTTACATATCTACATTATGCACGGACGCCGTGTCATTCACCAAGAGGCTACAATTTAAAATATGAGGCTACAATTTAAAATATGCATATCAGCATGCATAGCTTATAAAGAAGATTGTCATTGGTGTTAGCTCTTTAGCCCACATTATTGACAATCCTTTATTTAGTAGAAAAATGGGTTTTGTGTAATTTAGCATATTTATTGTTTTTGTGCTTCCAATATTGGTATACAAGCAACAACTGGTGTGCTTATTGAACATCTTAAAAATATAGCGAAATGTTTCTTATCAAAATTATTATTATTATTTATTATTATTATTATTATTATTATTATTATTATTATTATTATTATTATTATTATTATTATTATTATTATTATTATTATATTATTATTATTATTATTATTATTATTATTATTATTATTATTATTATTATTATTATTATTATTATTATTATTATTATTATTATTATTATTATTATTATTATTATTAGTCTACTCGAATACTATCACATAAAAACAGAATAATAAGCGAAACATTTTTAGATTTCCAAAGGTTGAAACGTTTATAACATTCGCAATAAACACTGTCATTCCGTTGTAATTTCAAATTTCGTTCGTTTTATTTATTTATCATATACTTTTTGTTACTAATTTTTTCGCCCATCCACATAAATCAGTCAGTATTCTAAACCTCTTCAATTCTTCATACACACATTACCTACTCCGTTCATTCATGTCCATCTTTCTCTTTTACTATATAAACTAATTAAATCATTCTAAAAAAATATATAAATAAAAAAATAAAAAGCATTTGAAAGACTATCCAATCATTACTATCGTTCACCTTCAAAAGAAATTATATAAAAGGTAACTCAAAAGTTCTAGACATACATGATTGGAAAAATATCTTTTTTGTTTACAATTTATGACTTTCCTATTTTATAATTTTATCATTAACTATTGAAAAAGAAAATACGCCATTACCTGTAACGCAAACGTGATTTTTGGTCAACTTTAACTTAATTTAACTTTTCAATGATTGATCAACTACATAACTATATCATGCCTACAAAATGTTTAAACCTTCCTACTCATACACAACCCGTTCATTTTTCTTATAAATACTAACCTTTCGGTACACGCTTTAAGAAAGATGTCCACCGGCGAAAAGGTTAGTACGTATTTCTTCTTTATTCATATATAACTTTTATTTTAAGTTCTAACAGCCTCGTGTTCTTCCTTTCACAATTGAACCAATATAAATGCAACGATAATACTTTACAGGAATACAACAAAACCATTCCCACCATTCAAATGGGAAAACGGAAAGAGGTTGCAATGATTCATATACAATATTCTGAAGATGAAATGGTAGACAACTAAAACTGTTTGTATTGTATATATTTGCAAACCAAATGTAGATTACTACTACGCCTTATCTTCATCAACTTTTTTACAGCCTAACGTTGAGACAAAAAAACAGAAGCGTACGGAAAACAGTGCACTATCGAAGTCCAGGGAACCTATTGTGATTTATGATTCCCCATCTAAAATGGTATCATCTTGTACATTTGTATGTTACATGTGTTATATAGTATATATTAATCTTGATTAAATACGTAGGGTGATGATGAATATACCAAACTAATGGAGGCAATACATAAAGAACATGATGATATGTATCACTTTATTCAAACCGAACAAGCCCATGATGTAATACTCAATACCCTTGTCCATCTTCAATTTTAATTTGATTTCAAACTATACAACATTCACTAAAAACATCATTTTCAGGAATATGCTGAGGATTGGTTGGTGTTAGAAGAAATGCTAAAAGAAGAAGCCGAAGAAAATAAGATGTCAAAGCAATTCCATGACATCGCAATTTCACTTTAGAAACTACTTTATTATGTTCTTAAATATATTGTTGCCCAGTTTACTTATTTATGCTTACTTGACTCTCTTGAGCAATTTATATATATAAACAACTACGTTCGAAATTGGTGTTATGTTTATTACAATCACATTGCAAAATGGTCAATCATTAGATTTACACACAACACATTTTTTGGTACGTCATTTTTTTTTTCCATTTATTCTTACTCATGATGCATTACACGAAATCTTTGCGAGATTTATTTAACAACTGGCAAACCCAAACATGCAACCTCTTAAATATTTAAAGTCTACCATCTACCCACAGAAGATTCATATAAATTTGGTGGACTTAAATTATTTCTATGACAGTTTAACCCACTTAACCTTCAAAATTACCTCAATTTTCTTTTCTCTGGACTTATTGTCATTGTTTTAAGTTTTAATATAATGTCGTCACGGCTTACAAAATCTACCTACCATCATCATCCTACACTTCAAACTTTTCATAGCCCGCAAATCTGCGGGTCTTGATCTAGTTATTTAAATAAAGTACTGTTGAACTTAAGTTATCAATTCCATATATCATCCATATATACTGTTTAGTCAATAGTCAAAGCTCATCGAGAAATTATCAATCTTATATTTACTTAGGCGGGTAAGGTTCAAATGAGACTAAAAATTTGTGTGAGAATGGAGGAATGTGTACAAAGAGAATACAAAATCCATTTACCCCTTAAGTTAAATATCTCACAAACGACAAATCAAAAAATTATGAAAATTGCACCATTAGATTGAGCGTTTGATCCTCTTCGATTTGCCTTCCATTAAGGCATACTTTCGACGAGTTTTTTTTTTCTCTATTATTTTTGGTGCGTTTAGGGTTTAGGGTTTTGGGATTGGGGTTTATGGGTTAGGGTTTATGGGTTAGGGTTTATGGGTTAGGGTTTAGGGTTGGGAGTTTGGGGTTTCACTGAAACCCCAAACTCCCAACCCTAAACCCTAAACCCCAAACCCTAAACCCTAAACGCTTTATAAAACTCTAAACCCTAAATTATACTAAACCCTAAACCCTAAACTCTGCTAAGCCCTAATACTAAACCCTGCTAAACCCTAACTCTAAACCCTAACCCTAAACCCTAAATCAAATGTACAATCAATCACTAACACATGTGTTACTAATATGTAAAACCCACCAAAAAATGAAAAAAAAAAGTTCGTCGGAAGTATGCTTTGATGGACGGCAAATCGAAGAGGATAAAACGCTGAAAAAATATGGTGCAATTTTCCTGATTTTTCGACTTGTCATTTGTGAGATATTTAATTTTTAAAAACGTGGATGAGAGAGAAAAAAGTGACACATGGCATATTGTGGTTGGTTCCCCTATTCTCACATAAAATAAATGGTCTCGATTGAACTCATCTCTTACTTAGGCATATCAATTTAGATATTTATAGAAAAAGTAAATGTCATAGGCAGCCTTAACAACTAACAATAGTGATACTATTAAATATTAAAATATTAATGATGTACTCTGAATACTACTATTATTAAAAACTTATATTGTCAATTATATGGTTTTATTATTATTATATGAAACTTACACGAACTCACGAAGTACTTGGGAAGTCAAATAAATAAAGTAAGTACTTAATCAAGTTAAGGGCCTGATTGTTGGCTGGATTCAATAATGGTTTCTCTCTGGGGCCTAACCTTAATTTGTGATAGAAATGGTAATGATATATTTCTCGTTCACGTGCTACGTCATATATTTCATTTTCGATCTCTCAGTCAGGTTTTTTACGATCAATCCTTTGACTCAGATTTCTTTTAGCTCATATTTTCATACATCATGAAATGACTAAAATACCATTAAAATTTTATGGCATTTTCACCTTTTAATTTAGTGTGAGTAAAATGAAAATCCGAGTCAAGGACTAAACCCGCAACAACTTGACTCTGACAACCGGGAGTAAAATATATAGGACATACTACAAGGACGAACAACGTAAGTTACTCTTATGATAATAACGATATTGGAGTAATATATATAACTTGAGAAAAAACTTTTATATAATCCATATTACATTTTATACGTATTTCGGTAACAGTCTTTAAAGGAAAATAATAGTTGGATTCGAATGTTAAGGCTAAAAAGGTATAATCAAAACAATGAAGCATTGTTTTTCTATGCGTAATAAACTTGTTTTTTCTGTTGTACCCAATATTAAAATAGCTAAGTTAGTAATAAATATTTCAAATGAAGTATTGTAATTTCGCGATTATCAATATGAATTAGTGGTAAAGTGTTTTGATATCCTTGTAAAAGATTTAGAAATCGAACCTCCTTATGTAAATTTTTTACACGTGATTAGGGAAAGATAAAAATTGATCTTCGAGATTACCGTTTAGACCACATACATCTTTTTTTTTTTAAAAAGTCTTGTTAAAATAACATGAACTTGAAAAATCTCTTCTATTTATTTGTTGAGAAATGATTGGCTCACATACTTTGAACCATTTAAATAAGGAGAAAGAAGTATGAAAGAGAAAAATTTAATTGTTGTAATTGGTGCACATCATTTGCCACAATATTTTGCATAACTTTCTTTGTAAAGATTATGTGAATGTAGCAAACCTGTTATTTGTTTTTTAATTTAGTTTGATTAGGTTAATACCCAAAAATATGACCAAGTTTTGTTATTTGACCTTTAAAAGGGAAAGAAAATAAGGTTTGATGGAAAAAAAAAATACCACTTCACAATTAAATACAATAAATTGCTAAATAATTTTGATACTTTGATTGGCAATTTTCAATAAGGTAATAAACTTTTATGTCATTTGCTTTTTGAAACCTAATAGAAAGGTAAGGTTAATTTGGCACTATCAACAGAAGCTTGGCGTAATCTTTTAACGTTTTAACCTAAAATAACTTGAAATTGTACATTTTCAAGAAAATTTTGAGAAAAACCTTGGGGGGAGTTTTCTAGAAAAATTTTTCAAGAAAAGTGAAAAACTCGAAAACGCGTTCATTATGAATTTTTTTGAGAAAACTTTCCAAGAAAATGGAAAATCCACTTTTCCAAAATATAACTTGGAGGTGGAAAACAAGTTTCCCTCAGGGTGTGTTTAGTTGTGGAAAATTTTCCACAATTTTCCATTTCCAATTTTCTAAAGAAAATCATTCTCCAGAAAAGTGTTGAAAAATTAGAAAACGCGTTCAAATGTTGAAAAAGTGGATTTTGAAAAACTAGTTATATCTTGGAAAATTTGGAAAAGTATTGGGGAATTGTATAAAGGAAAATTTGGAAAAGTGTGGGGGAAGTGTTTTCCACCTCCAAGTTATATTTTGGAAAAGTGGATTTTTCATTTTCTTGGAAAATTTTCTCCGAAAAATTCATTTTGAACGCGTTTTCCACTTTTTCACTTTTCTTGAAAAATTTTTCTAGAAAACACCTCCTTTTTTTCACAACTAAACACCCCCTCACTTTTCCAAATTTTCCTTTATAAACTTCCTCCACACTTTTCCAAATTTTCCAAGATATAACTAGTTTTTCAAAATTCACTTTTCCAACATTTGAACGCGTTTTCAAAATTTTCAACACTTTTCAAGAGAACGATTTTCTTTAGAAAACTGAAAATGGAAAACTGTGGAAAATTTTCCACAACTAAACACACCCTTGGCTTCGCATTTCTCAACTCCACAATTCTCAATTCCTAACTCTAAATATCAAAATGTAACTTAAGGTCGCTCGTTAATACATTTAATATAGCATCGTTCACGGTTTTGCTTCCATTTAGATACGGAAGTATTTTCAAAGAAAATGATAATAATAGTCTTAACGATTATTAATAAAATGATCATATATGCATAAATAGTTGTAAACAGGTAATAACAAATTTATTATTTGAAAATAAATTATACTTTACACATTTTACAATGTATGTTTCGAATTTTGAAAGTGCTATTGTATATAGTTAGTAAATATATAGTATAAATTTTTAAAATTCCTCGCATATAATAGTAACACATGTAAATTTTAATACACGTGCAAATAATAAAATACGGGTATGTTTGACAACCATTTTTAGGGGATTATTGGAGATTCTAGAAGCTTGAGATTCCAATTTTAAGAATCTCAATCCCTTATAATTTCACAATCCTTGTTTGACACTATAAATATAATACGGTTTCTTCGGAAAAAAATTTCTTCATTTGAAAGCTTCTCAAACTATCTTCTTCAAACAATCGACAATATATATTACCCTTATTTTAATTATTAAAATTTTAAGATTGTATAATATCATATTATCATGTACTTTTATGTCATTTTACATTAATAAGTTCTAGTCCCAACTAGTTTGTCAAACAATTATTAACAAATAAAATCTTCAGCTCCAACCTCAAATAAAAACTCCATATCCAGCTTCTAACCTTCAGCTCCATCTCCAACTTTATCTCCATCTCCATCTAGTTTTGTCAAACACATCCGTATACGTTTGATTGCAGCCCTTAAAATATTATTAACATATATAGTAATATTTTTAAGGTAATTGATTTAAGTAAGTGAGAAGTACAATAAAAAGTACTATACTTATCACCTATTCCTATTTAAGGTACACAACTTTAAATTTTTTAATTTAAGGTATCGAACTTTCAATTTGTAATCAAGTTAGAGACGCGAATTTCACAAATGATGAGTTATCACCAAATTTCTTTTTTATAAGTAGCAAATCTATTTAATCGATTAATATTCCTCGATCAATTTTAAAAAATATTGAGTGAGGAGAAGGAAATTAACAAAAACTCATTACCACTTTTAACTATAATATCTCCCATAATATTCAATATTTTTAGAAATTGATAGAGGAATATTAATCGATTAATTATATATGTTACTTATAAAAAAGAAATTCGGTGACAACTCGTCATTTGTGAAATTCGTGTCCCTAACTTGATTGCAAATTGAAAGTTCGATACCTTAAATTAAAAAATTTAAAGTTGTATACCTTAAATAGGAATATGTGATTAGTATAGTACCTTTTATTACACTTTTTCCAATCTTGTAAATTTGTGGTTAAATGGGAAGCGTTTTTTTTAGGGTAGTTACAATTATAAATATTTCTAAATTTGGAAATACGAAGGTTGGTAGTTTCCTTCAGGGCCTTTGAACTTCAAATTGACAGTTCATTTCGTCAAAGCAATACACACCTTCTAGAAACATTGCCTACGTGGCAACTCTAAATGGTGACACTGAGTCTCCGAGTACCTTCAAACCGCCATAAACATCTTAGGTTTGACATGACGTCACAACAGCAGTCCAAAACAACATACCATATCATCCTTATGACTCCACGTGCGACACACAACAAACGTATCTTTTTATCCAATACACAATAGGAAAAAGTCAAACCCCGTGTGTGAACAGCGTCTAGCTGGCAGCCATGTCAGCACACAACTCGTATAAATAGTTTGACCTCTCTCATTTTTCTTCCGAACAATTCAGAACAAAATTCAATGGAGAGATTGACCAACAAACTTAACGACCAAGCAACCACCAGTTATCACTACCATCAACCGCCAACGATACCGCGACGGCTTACCATCGACGAAGAAAACTCGATCATCGTTGCGACGCTAAAAAACGTCATAATGGGACGAACAGATTGTAATGCTTTTTGGTCCTTTTCGGCAGCTGTTCCAGTTCCTCAAACATGCTCGGTTTGTGGAATCAGTGGCTGTTTGGGATGTAATTTATTTACGGATGACGTCATAGGTGGAGCGGGTGGACCGATTAAGAAAACGAAGAAGAATTATAGAGGAGTGAGACAACGGCCTTGGGGAAAATGGGCAGCGGAGATTCGTGACCCACGGAAAGCGGCTCGAGTATGGTTAGGTACGTTTGAGACCGCGGAGGCAGCTGCCCGAGCTTATGATCGGGCAGCAATAGAGTTCAGGGGAGCTAGAGCGAAACTTAATTTTCCTTCAACTGATTACACGAGTACACCGTCTTCGTTGCCGGATAATGAGCAACGAGTGCAACCGTTATCAAGAAGAAAACAGAAAACAAGTGATGTTGGGGAAACTGAGAAGAAACTTGTAACGGAAAACCAGAATTTGGAAGGGAGTGAAGACTGGATGAAAATGATGACAGAGTTTGATATTTGAATAATCACTCGGCGGTAAGCAATGCAACGTGTAGCAACGTAACAAGCCAAATAGTATGTAGGGACGAATAGAATTTGGTAGATTGTTCATAGAATTATTTTACAAAACTTGCAAAGTATTTTTTGTGTGAGTTATGTAACGATTCATTAATTATTTGATAGATTAGTAAATGAAAAATTTGACATACTTGTTTCCTATTCTTCCGTCCCAATATAAATGTCCACAATACTATATTTATTTACTATAGTTTAAACTCGTGTATGCACACGGATCGTTAATTTTTAATATGAAATTTTGTATTTAGTATCTTGCTTCTAATAATAAAGTGTCTAAGTTAATAAGTGGATTCATGATAATATGACTTTATGTAAATGGATTTATATAAGTAGAGATTAACAAATTAAAATTTTTTAAAGCCAAGTTAGTGGAAAAAATTAATTATTTTAAGTCTATATTAACTTTTTCAAGTAATTTTATTCCTAATCGGTGAATTGAAAGTAGAAACATTATAGATCTATTTGAATAATATTTTAATTAAAGAATTAAATTTCTTTTTATATGTTAAAGAGTAGTTGATTACAAAAATATATTTTAATAAGTTAGAGTTCTTATTTTGAAATTTACTAAAATTAAAGGACCTAATTAACAAATTGAAACTTAATTAATATGATGACATCATAAACGTATTTCTTATATATAATTTAAGATATTTCAAAATAATTGTCTACTTACAAAAAAAATTACCATAAAAATCATTAAACTCCCTATGTTATCTTTATGTATTACTTTCAATCATTTATTTCTTGAATAAATTCAATCAAATTTGTCTTGAATATAAGGGTAAAATTGACATTTACTCAAACTATCTTAATCCCAATAAAAATTGTTGGCGAACAATTATTGTGAGACGAATGGAGTATTAATCACATAGTATTTTTAATAGATTTCATATTGATTGTTTGAGTTTTCTTTGTCTCTTTTTCAAAAAAAATATTTCTTCTTGGCAATATGTATATGGTATTGTGATTTTTCTTTTTATTTTGAGAGATATTTGGGTTTAGAAGTAAAAAACAAGTATATAGGTAGACAGATGATACCATAACGTCCAAAACCTAAAACATTAATTTGATTTTCATAATATCCCAAAATTAATATTGATAAATAATTATATATATATACTAGTAAGCTTTTCGGCCGTGCAATGCACGACCCACTCTCGAATAGGGTAATGTTGATTTTTACAATGTTACGTGTTATCATGATCAAAGTTGATGATTGAATCAAAATTATACGACAATAAACTTCTATATATTCAAAATGATCATTGTTTTATGACAATTTAAATAGAGGTACAAATTAAAAAGTGAAAATATGTGGTGGAAAATAAAATGCCAAAAAGATGCAGATATATCAAAAATGTTGAGTAATTTGAGTGTACATCATAAGATATCATTATATTTTTAGCAACTGAAAGAGAAATATCAGTTGAGAAGTTGAAAACGTTAGCTAGAAAAATTTGAGATTTTGCCATTAAAGATGTAAAGAGAAGTATATATTATGAAAGTGAAAACGTTTGCTAAAATAAGAGAATTTGTAAATGAAAATGTAGATGCGGCAAAATTCGACGTAGATATGTCAAAATTTAAAAGGGTTAAACAACTTTTTTCTAGCAAAATTTAAAAATTTTGGGTATGAGTTATCACAAACTAACATTGAAAATTTTGGGTATGTCAAAATTTAAAAGTGTTATTACATGTACTTACGTTATCACAAACTAACATTAAAAATTTTGGGTATGAGTTTCACATCACACAAAATTTGATGTGGTATAAGTGCTATTTAAGATATTTAGGTTTGCCTTATATATAATCTAAGATAGTTGGTTAAATAGTTAAATGTATAATGGATGATTAATTGTATTAATCATTTATGTAACAAATTTTAATGAGTTATCTAACAAATAGAGGAAGTAATTTCTACTGTCGCACCCCCACTTTCATGCTTTGCGGAAGCGATTGTTTTTGGGGCGTGACTAATCAAATATCAAGCACAAAGGTTAATAGCAAACGACTCTAAATGAGGCGTTTTAGAAAATACATTACATTACCAAAAGTTATGCACAGTTTTAAGTCATAAGTATACATCATTAGCGAGTTCGCAAAATGATTCTGAAGATTTTAAATACATAATCAAAGTACAAAAGATAATGCAAGTAAAATCTTCATAAGTGTGTATGCATGCGACTCGTACTAGCCTAGCATATCCTGCGGACCATTCCTACTGTTGCTGTGTACCTGAGAATGCATCACTAAAAGCGTCAACCAAAAAGTTGGTGAATCTCACAGGTTTGTAGTAAATAGCAATAAGAATTTGTACACAAAGTAGTACGTAAGTTATCGTACAAGTAAAACCAGTCAGTAGTAATGATATCACAATGTATACATCAGTAAGTAAGTAATTCACAGTTGTAATAAGGTCGGTGTATTTTGCCATGAGCCATCATAGTCGAAGCTTAACAAGTCTGTAATTTGCCCCCGTGAGCGCTAATCCAAAAACACTCATACGAAACGAGTAGAAAACGTCCGTTTATACTAGTACGGTTCGTGGTGGCGCTACCACCCCGGACGGGGATTGTCAGTCCCATATGGATCCATATACTAAAACTCGCGCTTATCCCATAACTAACAACTATGATTCAGAGGAGTTCATTGGATTAATCGTAACTCATGCATTTCAGTAAGTTTGTAAGTCTGTAGGTCTGTAAGTCGGTATAGTTTGCAAAATGGTAAATTTGTAAGTCGGTCATGCAGTAAGTATATAAGTTGGTAAAACAGTAAGTTTGTAGAGTAGCAAGTCAGTAAAGTCTGTAAAGTAGTATTCCAGTAAAATAGTAAGTAGATAAGTCGGTAAATAGTAAACTTGCACATGTATTTATAGTAAACAAGCAATGCATCTCCCCCAAAGTAAAGACAGTAAAAAGGGGCCGTGAGACTCACCTGAGTCTAGTAGTATCAAGCAGTAAATCAAGCAATGAGGTTCTCCGAACCAGTAACCTCTAGCGTCGTAAACGCGTAAGGTTAAGTAAGTAAGTGGATATCATTAAGATTATCCATGCTAGTTGTCCACTCAACTAGTTAATGTCCATTAGTCTGTTATTTGTAATTGTTCGTATTTGTAGTCTGTCGTTGTGTAAATATGGCCCGTCGGTGACGGTGTGTAATAATAATTCAAGTGTTATTATTATGTATTTCATTTCGTTGTATATTTGTAAAGTATATTTGTCATATGTTTCCGAGTTATTCCAAATATTGTATTTTTGTCATTGACGTTAAATCAAGTTTATCGTGATATTGTCTGTTGGAAAGTCGGTTATGCAAAGTTAGAGTTGGACACTATTCATGAGACAATAGCGATTTTCGAGAATTACTATTCATGAGACAATAGCGATTTTCGGGAATTACTACTCATGAGACAATAGCAATTTACTATTCATGAGACAATAGCGATTATGAGACGGGTTCAAGTACGAAAGTGTTAGTTATTGCGACAATGTGGTTTCATGCGACAATCGAGAAAATACTCAATTATCGGATGATCGATTCCGACAATAAGGTATGCGACAATGGGGTATTGTCTGACACTATTCATGCGACAATGGGGTATTGTCGGACACTGTTCATGCGACAATGGGGTATTGTCGGACACTGTTCATGCGACAATGGTATTGTCGCATGTGTGATTTCCGATTTGGTTTAAGTGTTCGTTTTCGTTTACAAGGTCAGACGCGTTCGGTTTGATTTAAAACTTTTAGGGAAGTCTTAAAATGGTAAAATGAGTTTATAAAAGTTGTCGTTATGTTACGTGGGTGTCTCAAAGTGTCACTTTTACAAAATTACCAAAATAGCCCTTGTAGTTATGTTTTTCAGATTTTGTACTCGATTGATCTCTCGATTTGACCCGTTTTTAGTCCGAATCAAGCCTAACCAAAAATCACACATATTCTCCTAGGTGTCTAGTTCATTTCTGCACTTTATGATATTTTTATAAGTTCATTTACTATTTTAAGCAAAAATGGAAATGAAAAGTGCTCAGGTTGAGTCTAAGAACGAGCTCAGTCCATAGATCGGTTCCTACACAAAATTCCGTGGGGATCTGGTCAAAGTGGTAAACATAAAAGTTGTAGCCAACATCTTAACGGTCATTTTTCGTTTAGACTTCGTAAGTTGATTCTTCCTAGAACTCAAGATATGGTCTCGAGAAGGAGGCGGATGTCCCTGTCCGCCGGAACAGTAACGCGCACCTTAACAGAAATATTATTTTAAAATAGCAAACGAAGTCGAAACGTTACGAAATTGGTGTCTTTGGAAAGCTAACATCACAAACTACATTTTAGACTTAAGATTCATTCATTTTTATGTCGAAATCATTTTTATATAATTCGTTGAAGTGGGTTATTTTTCAGGACAACAAATATATCTCATGATTTCGAGTTTAAAAACATGTTTCGGTTTAAGTTTTGGACATTATCTTGTTGGTGGATCATAATAACATGAAAAGGAATGTGTTTCAAGTAAATATAGTAAAGATATAAGGCCCTTACAATGAGTATGAAGATCTAGAACCAGAAATGAAGTGAGAATACCAAGAGCTCCGTTTCCTTGCGCTTATCTTCAAAAATGGATGGCGGATGATGGTGGTGCTTATGGTGGTGTAGTGGAGGCTGGAAAAACCAGCTGAAAATCGTGGCTATAGAGAGAGGAAGGAGGGAGAGTGTAACATCCTCGATTTGGGCTTGGTAGAAATACGGTAATTCCTTTATTTATTTCGTATTTAAATTGTATTTAGAAATACTTGGTGTATTTTGATAACTAAAATAAATAGGTCAAATGGTCAAAAGACTTATTGTGATAAATAAATTATTAATTGTTTTAAATTAAATTGGTTGACGGTATAATAAAACTTATTTCTCGTAAATGGTTTTTAGGTTCCAGACAATATATTTAGGACGGGTATTATACTACACTACATTATACTTAACAGAAAACATATGTCGACCTTTAATTTCATTTCTCAGACTTCTACCTAAAAGCTCTCAAGAACACTTCACCTACACTAAGAAATTCTAAAGAAAAACTACTTGAAATCATCACTTGAAGGCTGTGATTTTGGATTCAACCTTGTTCTTTATCTTCATCATCTCATCATCACTTAAGATTGTAAGTTATTATCCCCATTTTCATGTTTGAGCTTGAATGAGATAAATTAGGTTAAATTAGTGAGCATTGAAGTTAAATTGTTCTTGAAATTGTTGATGTGATATTTGATAAACTGATTTCATGCTTATTGTGGTGAATTCTTGTGTTCTTCAAGTTATAAGTTTGAAGAAATGGGTTTGGTTAGAAACTAGGTTAGATTATTGATGCATGTGTGGAATTTGGTGTTAAATGAGGTTGTTTATCGTTATAACATGTTTATAGATGATACTTGAGGTTGATTACTGGATGAATTCGTGTTTAGTATCTACTTTTTGTGTTTTAAAGTTTTTGGTTCGAGCTAAAATGTTGCAGGTATGAATTTTGTTGCTGAAAATGTGACAAATCTAGCCATCATGCCCGGATCGCGTTCCATAGTATTATTTTGTGTCAGTCTGATTTCCTTCTTAGGAACGCGATCCAGCCCTATTCCACCCGGATCGCGTTAGTCTGTTGTAATTGAGCCAGATTAGTTTTGTACGGAGGAACGTGATCCAGAACCATAGCCCGGATCGCGTTGGTAAGTGAAAAACGGTAACAGAATGTTGTGCACTGAAGAACGCGATCCAGTCATCCCTAACCCGGATCGCGTTTGTTAGTTATAAATTGACGAAATTGACAACTTGTGACTTGTGTGCTTATGTAATTATCTAGTAACGAAAATATAGTATAAGCAATTATTTGATATTATGCATGATTAGATTGTAATAAACTTGATATGAGAATATAATTTAGGTTTTGATTGTGTTCTCCGATAAACCGGAGACTCAATAAGATAAGACATTTGAGTGGAGACTACGATCTACAAGGGTGAGTGAATCTTGGACTCTCGGTCTAAGTTAGTTGTAACAACGTGGTTACAATGGGTAATTTGGTTTATTGCAATGATTGCTTTAATATTATATTGCCATGTCGGTTATCCCTTGAACGATTTATTGGTGTCTTATATGCTATGATAGTTGGACTAATTGTTTTGGTGAGGGTCAACTAATGTATTGGGTTTGGGTACTATTACTTTGGACAACGTAATTGATTTGTACATGTGTTGGGCACTGAAATTACGTTGTATGTAGTATTAGTACTAAAACTATCGGTCTAACCACTGTTTGGCCTTCAGTTGGTTATAAGTGTTAATTGGGGAACCACTGCAGTATGAAGGTACCTCAAGGACCACCGATCCTTCTATGTTACTTGTGATGTGCTAGTTGTAGTTACTTGTTATGCTAAGTTAGATTGTGAACCCTGGATTTGGTCACTTAGCTTTGTGCTAATCCCTCTTCTCCAACTTCTTGCAGGTTTAGCTTTTGATTGTGGGTACTAGAAGTTGGTTGAAGAAATGTTTGGCACCGCTCTCTGATTGTGCTTGAAATATTTTGGGTTAAAAACAATTATGATATGGATTTTAATATAACACCTAAGTTTATATTAATACTTGTAATGATGACTTGGTATTAACTATTGCATGTAATTGGGTTGCACCTTTTGAAATGTAATATACGCAATCTTTGTCGTATTGCTTTATCTACGCTTCCAAATAAAAAAAAATGCCTTGGTATTTGGAGGGTGTTATAAGTTGGTATCAGAGCATAGGTTTGGGTGAATTGGACAATTGTAAGTGTTCAATCCCAAATCTATTGTGTCAGTCAAACATTCCAGGGTGCGGGATTTAGCTATGATAGATTAATTGCTTAGTATGTAGGTACTAACAATTAACGAGTTGTGAGATGTGGTTGTGCAGGATATGGCAGACAATGAGAACCCGACCGTTACTTTCATTAACCTTCCGGTATCCGATGTCTCTCCTCCTAAAACCCAACATGTTATCCAAGGGCAAACCGGAACTTCCTTCTCGGCTGAGGATATGACCCAAGAGGATTATCTGTTGCACTTAGAAGGAGAAAATGTTAGACTTAAAGCTATTGAGCAGCAGTTTTTAGAACAACAAGCCCGGTTATCTCAGCAGATTCCTCGGACTTCACCACCAGTCTATAGCATGGTACCGCCTACTATGGTGACATCACAGGTTCCTACATCTATGCCTCCTTATCATCAACAGCAGCATGATGGTAATTATCAAACATCGGCCCCTTTCTCTTCCGGGCCTTCAGGTTATCAAATTTCGTTATTTCCCCCACCGTACCAACATAAGCTTTGTTCTTTTAAGACATTTAAATCTAGTGGACCATCAGACTATTATGGCAGTTCTAATCCCTCCGTGACTTTGGATTGGTTGAGGGATGTTGACAGGAAATTTGAAGTTTGTTGTTGTGAGGATGAGGTCAAGGTCCCTTATGCAGTGCAACTTCTCAAAGGTCCGGCTATGGGTTGGTGGGACTCTATTACCTCACATTTGTCGCCACAGCAGCGGGCTTCTATTAGGTGGCCCGATTTCCATAATGAGGTTTGCAAGAAGTACTGCTCTGGATATGATATGACTGGTATTAGATGTGAGTTTTTGGATATGCAATTGACGGATAAAATGACAATGGATGACCTTATTGCCCAATTCTCTGAAAAATTGAGGTTTGTGCACCAATGGGTACCGGATGAGAGGACCAAAATTGATCACTTTGTTGGTATGTTGCCCCATGCTTATCGGACGACTGTTAGACTTGCGGGTTCTCTTAACCAAGCATTTGAGTTAGCTCGTTCGGTGGATGGTGATGTTAGGGCTCAGGAATTGGATGTGAATGACAAGCCTCAAATGAAACCCAAGGGTGAGTCTTCGGGTAGTCCGGGAAAGAAAAAGTGGCATGGTTCTTCTCGTGGTAAAGGGCAAGGTTCGAGTGGTGTAGCTATAGGGGATAAAGCAAACTGGTGCACTAATTGTAAATCAAAGCACACGGGTCCTTGTACTCCTCAAACGGCTAGGTGCATTAAGTGTGGACAGTTTGGCCATGATATCAAAGATTGTACTTTCCCTAAGCCGGTGTGTTGGAATTGTCGCAAGGAAGGTCACCATTCGGGTTTGTGTCCGGAGACTGAGAGACAGAGAACGGGTATGGTCGGAGGTTCCTCATCTTCTGGCCAGAAAAGAAAGAATCCACCTTTGGCAACAGGCAGGGCTTTCCAAATGACAGCCGATGAAGCTGTCAGGACAGAGGACATCATTACTGGTACTTTTCTTGTAAATTCTGTACCGGCATGTGTCTTATTTGATTCAGGAGCTAATTGTTCATTCATATCCATGACTTTTTGTGATAAATTGAAATTGACTCCCTATGTTATTACAAGTCCTATTAAGGTTGAAGTAGCGAATGGTAAAATGGTTCCAGTTACCACATCAGTGAATGGGGCTATATTTTGATTGAAGGCCATAATTTTCCTGTCTCTTTTCTTTTGATGCCCATTCCGGGATTTGATGTGGTTTTGGGTATGGACTGGTTGAGTCAAAATAAGGCCAACATCGATTGCCATAGAAAGCTAATAAGACTTCCTACCTCGAATGAGTCATATGTCATGGCTCGGGGTGTGCGGGTAAATGGTAGTATTCCCTTGATTTCGATGATGAAAGCTAGAAAATCTCTAGCTAAGGGGTGTGAATCATATTTGGCCTATGTTGTTAATGCTAAACTAGAAAAGAAAAAAGTCACCGACGTCCGAGTGGTTTCGGAATACTTGGATGTTTTTCTCGATGAATTGCCCGGATTACCTCCTATTAGAGATGTAGAGTATATAATTGAATTGATCCTTGGTTCTTCTCCCGTAGCTAAAGCTCCTTATAGATTAGCTCCCTCCGAAATTCGTGAGATGATGAGTCAAATTCAAGAGTTGCTAGATAATGGTTTTGTTAGACCTAGTTCCTCTCCTTGGGGTGCGCCTGTGTTGTTTGTGAAAAAGAAGGATGGCACCCTTCGGATGTGTATTGACTATAGGGAGTTGAATAAGAGAACCGTAAAGAATAAGTACCATTTGCCTCGAATTGATGAGCTGTTTGACCAATTGCAAGGGTCCTCGTATTTTTCTAAAATTGATTTGAGATCGGGTTATCACCAAGTGTGGGTTTGTGAGGAGGATATTCCTAAGACAGCTTTTCGCACTAGATATGGGCATTATGAATTTCTTGTTATGCCTTTTGGGTTGACTAACGCTCCGGCAATCTTCATGGATTTGATGAATAGAGTTTGTCGGCCTTTTCTCGACAAGTTTGTTATAGTGTTCATTGATGATATCTTAGTGTATTCTAAATCCGAGATTGATCATGAAATGCATTTACATTTGGTTCTCGATACTTTAAGAAAGGAGAAATTGTATGCTAAATTTTCCAAGTGCGAGTTTTGGTTGCGCGAGGTGCAGTTTTTGGGTCACATCATTTGTGAGGATGGAGTTAAGGTGGATCCATCTAAAATTGAAGCAGTCATGAATTGGCAAGCGCCTAAGTCTCCTTCTGAAATTAAGAGTTTCCTTGGATTAGCCGGGTATTACCGAAAGTTCATTAAAGATTTTTCTAAGCTCGCGGGTCCTTTGACTAAGTTAACTCGTAAAGATGTGAAATTTCTATGGGGTGATCAACAAGAATCGGCTTTCCAGAATTTGAAACAGTTGTTGTGTCAGGCTCCGGTTTTAGCATTGCCTGACGGGTCCGATGATTTCATTGTGTACTGTGATGCTTCGTCTGCGGGGTTAGGTTGTGTTTTGATGCAACGCGACCGTGTTATTGCCTATGCTTCGCGACAATTGAAACCTCATGAGATAAATTATCCTACCCATGACTTGGAGTTAGCGGCTGTGGTTTTTGCCTTGAAAATCTGGAGACATTATTTGTACGGTACTAAATGTGTTATTTGCACGGATCACAAGAGCCTTCAATACATGTTTTCTCAAAAGGAGCTTAATATGCGTCAAAGGAGATGGTTGGAATTGATCAAAGACTATGATTGTGAGATTCGCTATCACCCGGGCAAAGCCAATGTTGTGGCGGATGCTTTGAGTCGAAAAGGGAAACCAGAAAAAGTTTGTTTTATGCGATTAGAGGTTTCTTCAGATTTGATTGAGAGTTTGAAATCAGCTCAAATGGAGGCATTGTTGGAGCATAACTTAAAATCTGAGGCTATATATAAAAGAAAGGATTTAATGATTGATGACTCTCGTGGATTAAAGACTTTTCATAATCGAGTTTGGGTTCCTTTGGTTGGTGGTCTTTGAAATGTGATCTTGTTAGAAGCCTACAAGTCTAGATTGTCGGTTCATCCAGGTAGCACCAAGATGTATCAGGATTTGAAACCATTGTATTGATGGCCTACTTTGAAATTGGATGTTGCTCGGTTTGTTGAATCATGCCATATTTGTTCTCAAGTAAAAGCAGAACATCAGAAACCCTATGGAACTTTGAAACAGCTTGAGATTCCCGAGTGGAAATGGGAGTATGTTACCATGGATTTTGTGACCAAGTTGCCTCGGACGGTCAAGGGTAACGATATGATTTGGGTGATTGTAGATAGACTAACCAAAAGTGCTCATTTTCTTGCTAATTTTGAGTCGGCATCTTTGAGTAAGTTGGCCCAGTTGTACATCAATGAGGTTGTGGTTCGACATGGTATTCCGTTATCGATTGTTTCCGACAGAGATTCTCGGTTCGTATCGGGTTTTTGGCAGAGTTTGCAGCGTGAACTGGGTACCAGAATTAATTTGAGTACGGCTTATCACCCTCAAACGGATGGTCAGTCAGAGCGCACCATTCAAACTTTGGAGGATATGTTGCGGGCGTGTGTATTAGAATATGGTGGGTCATGGGATTCTCATTTGCCCTTGGTCGAATTCGCTTATAATAATTTGTATCACTCTAGTATAGGCATGCCACCCTACGAAATGTTGTATGGTCGTAAGTGTAGAACACCCACCTGTTGGCTAGAGGCGGGCGAGAAACAGTTTTCCGGACCAGACTTAGTACAAATTACCGCCGATAAGGTATCCATAGCCCGTGATAGATTGAAAGCGGCTCGTGATAGGCAAAAGCAATATGCCGACCCGCGTCGTCGACCCGTGCCTTTTGTAGAGGGCAAGTTGGTTTATTTGAAAGTTTCACCTTGGAAGGGTGTTATCCGGTTTGGAAAACGTGGTAAACTAGCTCCTAGATACATAGGGCCATTTAAAATTCGACAAGTAGTCAATGACCAAACTGTTTCCTTAGATCTTCCTCCGGAATTGGCGGGTATTCATGATACCTTTAATGTGTGCTACTTAAGAAAATGCAATGTGGAGGACCAATCCCAAGTTCTTCCATTGCAAGACCTGCGTGTGGACTTGAGCCAGAGACTTGTAGAAGAGCCAATGGAACTTTTAGATCGTAAAGTGACTAAACTTCGTAAGAAGGATATCCCCATGGTGTTGGTTAAGTGGAATCATAGTTTGGGTCCAAACCTTATGTGGGAGACCGAGTCTAGCATGAGGATGCGTTATCCTAGTCTTTTTGTGCGTGACGTGATTTTGGGGACGAAATCTCCTTAAGGAGGGAAGATTTGTAACATCCTCGATTTGGGCTTGGTAGAAATACGGTAATTCCTTTATTTATTTCGTATTTAAATTGTATTTAGAAATACTTGGTGTATTTTGATAACTAAAATAAAGAGGTCAAATGGTCAAAAGACTTATTGTGATAAATAAATTATTAATTGTTTTAAATTAAATTGGTTGACGGTATAATAAAACTTATTTCTCGTAAATGGTTTTTAGGTTCTAGACAATAGATTTAGGACGGGTATTATACTACACTACATTATACTTAACAGAAAACATATGTCGACCTTTAATTTCATTTCTCAGACTTCTACCTAAAAGCTCTCAAGAACACTTCACCTACACTAAGAAATTCTAAAGAAAAACTACTTGAAATCATCACTTGAAGGCTGTGATTTTGGATTCAACCTTGTTCTTTATCTTCATCATCTCATCATCACTTAAGATTGTAAGTTATTATCCCCATTTTCATGTTTGAGCTTGAATGAGATGAATTAGGTTAAATTAGTGAGCATTGAAGTTAAATTGTTCTTGAAATTGTTGATGTGATCTTTGATAAACTGATTTCATGCTTATTGTGGTGAATTCTTGTGTTCTTCAAGTTATAAGTTTGAAGAAATGGGTTTGGTTAGAAACTAGGTTAGATTATTGATGCATGTGTGGAATTTGGTGTTAAATGAGGTTGTTTATCGTTATAACATGTTTATAGATGATACTTGAGGTTGATTACTGGATGAATTCGTGTTTAGTATCTACTTTTTGTGTTTTAAAGTTTTTGGTTCGAGCTAAAATGTTGCAGGTCTGAATTTTGTTACTGAAAATGTGACAAACGCGATCCAGCCATCATGCCCGGATCGCGTTCCATAGTGTTATTTTGTGTCAGTCTGATTTCCTTCTTAGGAACGCGATCCAGCCCTATTCCATCCGGATCGCGTTAGTCTGTTGTAATTGAGCCAGATTAGTTTTGTACGGAGGAACGCGATCCGGAACCATAGCCCGGATCGCGTTGGTAAGTGAAAAACAGTAACAGAATGTTGTGCACTGAAGAACGCGATCCAGCCATCCCTAACCCGGATCGCGTTTGTTAGTTATAAATTGACAACTTGTGACTTGTGTGCTTATGTAATTATCTAGTAACGAAAATATAGGATAAGCAATTATTTGATATTATGCATGATTAGATTGTAATAAACTTGATATGAGAATCTAATTCAGGTTTTGATTGTGTTCTCAGATAAACCGAAGACTCAATAAGATAAGACATTTGAGTGGAGACTACGATCTACAAGGGTGAGTGGATCTTGGACTCTCGGTCTAAGTTAGTTGTAACAACGTGGTTACAATGGGTAATTTGGTTTATCGCAATGATTGCTTTAATATTATATTGCCATGTCGGTTATCCCTTGAACGATTTATTGGTGTCCTATATGCTATGATAGTTGGACTAATTGTTTTGGTGAGGGTCAACTAATGTGTTGGGTTTGGGTACTATTACTTTGGACAACGTAATTGATTTGTACATGTGTTGGGCACTGAAATTACGTTGTATGTAGTATTAGTACTAAAACTATCGGTCTAACCACTGTTTGGCCTTCAGTTGGTTATAAGTGTTAATTGGGGAACCACCGCGGTATGAAGGTACCTCAAGGACCACCGATCCTTCTATGTTACTTGTGATGTGCTAGTTGTAGTTACTTGTTATGCTAAGTTAGATTGTGAACCCTGGATTTGTTCACTTAGCTTTGTGCTAATCCCTCTTCCCCAACTTCTTGCAGGTTTAGCTTTTGATTGTGGGTACTAGAAGTTGGTTGAAGGAATGTTCGGCACCGCTCTCTGATTGTGCTTGAAATATTTTGGGTTAAAAACAATTATGATATGGATTTTAATATAACACCTAAGTTTGTATTAATACTTGTAATGATGACTTGGTATTAACTATTGCATGTAATTGGGTTGCACCTTTTGAAATGTACTATACGCAATCTTTGTCGTATTGCTTTATCTACGCTTCCAAATAAAAAAAAATGCCTTGGTATTTGGAGGGTGTTATAGAGAGAGAGAGTAGAGAATGATTGAATGAGGATGGTGGTTGGGTTTTAAGGTCAAACAAGGAACCAAGACAAGATCCTAAAATCATGGGGGAGTGTTTGGGCTGATTCAGCTGATTTCGGGTGGGTCCCACCCTCATGTGGGTGTGTTAAATTGTTCCTCAAAGTCACGCTCCGTGCGGTGTTCGTTTACCCGGTCGTTTCGTCGTTCGTTTAATCGTATAACGTTTTATAGGATACGTTTTGTTCTCAGTTTAAAGCACGATATTTTTAGTAAAATTTTTACTCAAAGTAGTGTATTTAAGTTACTAAAATAATATTCGAGTTTTCGTTTGGTCGCCGGTCGCGAATCGTGTGTTTATTCGAATTGTGTAACGTTTTTAAACGTTATGATTATACGCGTGTAATCGCGTTATTTTTACTTGAAGTATTTTATCAAAATACTTAATAATAAGTTATAAAAATATAACTTTAGTTTATTTCGTCGGTCGGGCGCGTTTCGTGCATTTTCATCGCGTTCGGTTACGTTTTAAGCAAAACGTACGTGTTCGTTATATTATAAACATAATATAAAGTAATAATTGACGTTATTATAATACTTCCATATCATTTAATAATAAATTCACCAACCTCCATTTTAAGTTTCTGCGTTCTGTCAGATTCGCATATACACGATTATTAAACAATCGTTTAACGTTATTATATATATTTATATATATAATAATTGTACACTTCAGTAGTTTGAGTATATAATACTTGAAATAAAAGTTTAAATTTTGATCAAATTTTGGGTCATTTTTGACCGGGTGTCACATCTACTAACTTCATATTTTATGATGATTAATTGTGGACATTTAAGAAATCTCTGTGTCCATCTTTTAGAGCATAAGGCTCTTTTTTTATGTAGTAGAAGACATGATTAAAACAAAGATAAGAAAGTTCTTCGAATATTAAGGTATATTTGTATTATGAAATTCATTATGTTTTGAGATAGATATCATGTATTAAGTAGCATAAAATTTTCTTTGATAACTAATAATAATTTTGTTTAGAGTATATATCATAAACTAATGATGGGTTAAGAAGACTAATGACATTGTCATTTTTTAAAAGTGTTGAATTTTTGTTCATCATGTTATATCTGGATTAAGTTTAAAGATATACATGTAAAGTATATTTTCTAAATTAATGGTGTGTTAAGAATATTAATAATACGGAGTATTTGTTTATCATCTTTTTAATGTTTTAAAGTGTTGTTTATGATATTCAAATTAGGATTAGTTTTAAGATGTTAATGTAAAATATGTTTACTATAGTGATGATGTGTTAAAGACTATTTGACCTCTTTGAAGATGGTGAAATTTTGTTTGTAATGTTTAAATTTGGATTAGGCATTAAGATACAAATGTGAAAGATTAAAAATTAAACATTAAAAGCTAAAATAAAAAGAAGTAGAGGACACATGTCATCTTGAAGTTGAATTAATGCTTCTTATTTATTAAAAAGAAGTAGAGGACACATGTCATCTATAAAGAAGATGATGTGTCATCTTGAGGTTGAATTGATGCTTCTTATTTATAATAAAGTAATGATATATGCGATATAGAGTAGAGTTCAAATGAGTACATCAATTTTGAGTGAGAATAGGGGAATCAATCTCAACCACTTATTTTCATCAAATACCCATTTCCCCACATTTTTGAAACTCAAATATTTCATAAACGGTAAGTCGAAAAATCATAAAAATTGAACCAGCGTCTTCTCTTCTTCGATTTGCCGTCCCTCAAGGCATCCTTTTGACAACTTTTTTTTTTTTTCATTTTTTGGTGGATTTTACAAATTAGTAACACATGTGTTAGTGATTGGTTGTACATTAGATTTGTGGTTAGGGTTAGGGCTAGGGTTTAGGATTTAGTGTTATGGTTTAGCAGGGGATAGGGTTAGGGTTTAGCATGGTTTAGGGTTTAGGGTTTAGGGTTTAGTGTGATTTAGGGTTTAGAGTTTTGTAAAGCGTTTAGGGTTTGAGGTTGAGGGGTTAGGGTTTGGGGTTTCGCCCCAAAACCCTCAACCCTAAACCCTAAACGCAACACTTAACACATGTGTTAGTAAATGTGAAACCCACCAAAAAAGATGAAGAAAAAAAAACTCGTCGAAAGTATGCCTTGAGGGACGGCAAACCGAAGAGGAGAAAACGCTGAATTTAATGGTGCCATTTTCATAATTTTTCGATTTGTAGTTTGTGAGATAATTGATGTGGTTAAAAAGCGAGACTTTACTAAACAAGAAAAGGTTTTGTACATTTGAAACATTCTCTTTGTACACATGGCACAATATCATTGGTTCCCTCATTCCCACACAAATTCTTATTCTCATTTGAACCCCACCAATGGGATATAATATAACTATATAGAGTAAGGTTCAAATGAGTACACCAACTTTGAGTGAAAATGAGGGAACCAACATTTTTCTACCATGTGTCACTTTATTCTCTCTCCTCCACATTTTTAAAAATTAAATATCTCACAAACGGTAAGTCGAAAAATCATGAAAATTGCACCATAAAATTCAGCATTTTCTCTTCTTCGATTTGCCGTCCCTCAAGGCATACTTTCGACAACTTTTTTTTTCTTCCATTTTTTGGTGGGTTTTACAAATTAGTAACACATGTGTTAGTGATTGGTTATACATTTAATTTGTGGTTAAGGTTAGGGTTTAGGGTTAGTGTTAGGGTTTAGTAGGGTTTAGGGTTTAGTAGGGTTTAGGGTTTAATAGGGTTTAGGGTTTAGAATGATTTAAGGTTTAGAGTTTTGTAAAGCGTTTAGGGTTTGGGGTTTAGGTGTTAGGGTTTAGGGTTTGAGGTTTGGGGTTTCGGGGAGAAACCTCAAACTCTAAACCCTAACCCCTAAACCCCAAACCCTAAAAGCAACACTAACACATGTGTTACTAATTTGTAAAACCAACAAAAAATGAAAAAAAAAAAGTTGTCAAAAGTATGCCTTGAGGGACGGCAAATCGAAGAGGAGAAAACGCTGAATTTAATGGTGCAATTTTCATAATTTTTCGATTTGTCGTTTGTGAGATAATTGATGTTGGGGGTAAATGAGTTTTGTACATGTGGAGCATTCTCTTTGTACACATGGCACAATATCATTGATTCCCTCATTCTCACACAAATTCCTATTCTCATTTGAACCCACCCTAACTATATAAAGTTCTTGTAATGTGTATAACGAGGAATGGAGCTCGTGCTTCGCTGCGAGATCGTACACATTAAAAATTATATAAAATGTTAAGAATAGTTGAAGAGCAATCAAGTTTGAGTGTTTAATTCGGATTGACACATAACCTATTCTGCTTTTGGGTCTTATTTTAAATTTTTGTAAGTAGTATTATTTATCATTTTTCTGGATTTAGGCTGACGTTGACACTTATTTGTTGGAAGATATATCTATTTTTCTTTTTACAAAATAGTACATATCATCTCTTTATTATTTGGTGTCATTTTATGTTTTCTTTATCCATCATTTTGTTAAAACATGTTCTCAATAATAAATTTTGTTAAATATATTTAATAGAAATGTATATATAATTGAAAAGATGGGAGTTTAAAGAAAAACATAGTTTTATATGGAGTATGTAATACTACGTAATAAAATTGAAAATAAATATTTTGATTAATTATCTATAACTACTTATAATGCATGTCCAAGTATTGAATCTTAAAACTCTTAAATTAAATAATGCCAATTTTGCCCCTCTTTCATCTTTCCTTTTACTCAAAACTTTCATTAATACCCCTATCCCACTATTTATTATCAATTACTATTTATTATCCACTAACTACACTTCCATTAATACCCCTATCCCATTATCTATTATCAATTACTACTTATTATCCACTAACTACACTTTTCATCCATCAAATATTAAATCTATCCACTAAAGTCTTTTTTGATTGATTAAATATCAAAATGGACACTTATAATGGGACATCCAAAAATAGTAATGTGGATATTTTAAATGTGACAAAAAATATGTTTTTATTTTAAAACATTCACTCGCACCTCCATCCATCGTCACTACTTTCACCGCTGCATTGCGCGGGTACTGTGCTAGTATTCAAAGAGGCATCTTTCATTTAAGGACAAAAAATAACTTTAAAAAAAATTATTTATTTAGTTAAAAATTTATGTGCTTTATAAACATAAACTCAATAAAAAATATTTAATGGTAACACAAACATAACTTGGGCCGGATGATCCAGATCCAAGTATTTGAGTGGGCTCAAAATTAACTAAAACAAAAAAGTAGTAACAAAGTCTCGAACCTGCGACCTGCAGTTTGGTTTAGGGGTGTCAAAAAAACCCGAACCCGAATAGATAACCCGAACCTGACCCGACCCAACCCGAATTCGAAGCTTATTTGGCCACCCGAACCCGAATAACCCAAACCCGAATAACCAGCTTCTTATTTGAGTCGGGTTTCGGATAAATTTTTTTCAATTCGGGTAACCCGAATAACCCGAATAAGCTAATAAATTATTTGATTTAAAAAATATAACTATATATATATAAGTTATTTATAGTTTATCCATATATAATATACATATATAAGTTACTCATGATGATTTATATAAGCTATTAGTGTCATTTTGTAAAGTTCAAGTTTTATTTTAATTACAAAAATTTGGAATATCATCTTATTCGAGTTTAAATGAATAACCCGAACTCAACCCGAACCCGAATAACCCGACCTTATTTGAATTGAGTTTCGGGTTAGATTATAAACTTGAAAAACCGAATAACCCGAAACCCGAATAACCCGACCCGTTGACACCCCTAGTTTGGTTAGACGGAGCTCAAACCACATACGCTAAAAAAGAGGATGTGATATTTTGCTGCATATATTTTATATATATAGTAACTAATTTCGCTAAAAACAAAAACAACACTGTTCATAAAGAATAGTCAAGGCTCGGCCGATGAGGGTATATATAATATCCTTTGTAAATATTTATTAAAGAGTAATATATATAGAGCAAATATCATATCATAACCATTTGATAATACTAATGTTGTCCATCCATTTGAAATCTAAGAGCCTATATATTTGGGAGACCCGAGTTGGCCAAAATGCAGTCTAAGGCTGGCCAAAAAATAGAGTAATTTATAAGTACAAAATCTTTTAGTAAACCCAATCCCTTAAGGTCAATAAAGATACGTTTACAGAATTTTAGTTCACGCTGAGGCCAGTTTCAACGGGAAAGAAAGTTTGCATCTTGTCAAACTCCCTTTCTTATGAAGTAGGCAAAATCCATCGAAATATATAGCATCAAAAATCAGCTGTGCTTTGCAATTTAATAACCACGAACAACCTTTTCACAATATGCTAATTGTATTTCAAGCTCACGCCCCTACTTATTAAATTAGACCTACATGTTGGAGATCGACATAGCTTATGGTGGCTTTATAGCGATCACCTAAATTGTCAGTTATAACTGTGAGAGTCTAGAAGTTTTCTTCAAAACTTATGTCCAATCTAAATTGAGGTTACTTATCCGCAACTTTTTTTATCTCTTATCTTCCATTCCGTCCAAAAATTAAAGTGTTTTTTCATTTGCTTCAAAATACAGTACAACACTTTTGAGAGGTTCTTTGTTTATATCAACCTTGTTGTTCTTAGAACTAAGAATCAAACTAGAGGTGACAATTTTAGACCCATTGGTTAATTATGGGTCAATTTGGTTAATATTTAGGAGGGGATGGGTTTGTTGGGTCTCTCCTCATTTTTTGGATGGGTCTAAATGGGTTTTTCAATACAACATCCAATTGTGTAACAATTAACCAACGGGTCTGGCGGGTAATTTTTTTTTTCCACCTCATTTCATTTTTTTCATATTTCTCTCAAATTTTAAAAAAGTTTGGTAAAAACCCGATGACCCGACCAGACCTGAGACCCATTTACCCGGACCCGTTTAGACCCATCCTTCAAAATGACCCATCTAGACACAGACCCATTTAGACCCAAACCCATCTAGACCCGTAACCCGACCCGACCCATTCATTTTGCCACTTATAAATCAAACTGTATTCTTAACGAGTTCTAAAAGCCAAATTAATTAGTATATGTTTGCGATGTATCAATTGAGTCAGCTCATGTTTAAAGCCCCTCAATTTCTATTTTGATACTCATTGAGAAAGACTTGATATCTCGTATATCCTATCACACTGGTTTTATGAAAATTACTCTCAAAACTTTAGTGTTTTGTGATTTTGCTGATTTTTTTTATTTCTTCTTTTTTACATTCTATACTCTCCATACTTTAGATAAAATAATATGTTTAATTTGCAGTCAAGTCACAATATATGTTTTCTACAACGACAACTAGTCAGTTAAGAGGAGTAGCACTAACTTTGAAATATAGTGAAACAAGATTTTCCGTATATATGATTTGCTCAGTCTTATTAATTATTAGTCTATGGACCGCCTAATCTAACAAACAGCCGCCACCTCCCCCTTTTCTCCCTCTCAGGCCGTCGGTGGTCCGGAGGGCCTCCTTGTCACTCTCCTTCGTCTATACATTTTCCCACCTCATTCTAGTGTCACATTTTCCATTTAGATTTTCTTTAAAGTTCATTTCCCGACATATATGGGTTCAAGGTTCGTCTTTCCGGCATGGGCAACAATTTTTCTTTTTCTGCAAGGTATCCAGGTCGTTTTCCGTCAAGGGCAGCAAGGTTTCGTGTGTGTGTGTACCGTCAAGGGTCTTTTCAAGTTAGGTCATGGTTCAAGTTCATTGAGGTGGGCTGGGTGGAGTTGTTGCAGGTATTTTCATTGTTGTATGATGGTCACGGTTCAATGTTCTAAGGTGGTTTCGGGTGGTGGATTCAAATGGTCTTTGGTTGCATTTAGGTGGTTTCGGTTGGGGTTATAAGGTAGTTTTCGGTGGTCGTTCAAGCAGTTTGTATTTGTTGCTCATGTGGGTTGAGGTCAAAGTTATCGTTTGTTGTTTTGGTGGTTGCGGGTTAGTGTTAAGGTTTCAAGTGGTTGTTGGATGCATTTCGGTGGTCTCGGGTTGGAGTTATAAGGTGGTTTCAGTTGGTGATTTCAAGTGGTCTTTGGTTGCATTTCGGTGGTCTCGGGTTGGAGTTATAAGGTGGGTTCAGGTGGTGATTTCAAGTTGGTCGTTGATTGCATTTCGGTGGTCTCGTGTTGGAGTTATAAGCTGGGTTCAGGTGGTGATTTCAAGTGGTCTTTGGTTGCATTTCGGTGGTCTCGGGGTTGGAGTTACTAGGTGAGTTTAGGTGGTGATTTTAAGTGGTTTATGGTTGCATTTCGGTGGTCAGGTTGGAGTTACAAGGTGGGTTTAGGTGGTGATTTCAAGTGGTCATTGGTTGCATTTAGGTGGTCTCGGGTTGGAGTTATAAGGTGGGTTCAGGTGGTCGTTTTAAGCATTGTACGTAGTTGGTGCTCATGTGATTAAATTGTGGTCGAAGTAGTTGATGGTTGTGAAGGAAAGGCCATGGTGGATTTGTTTTCGTTTCCTTGCTCTCAATTGGATGATTGCACCTTTGTGGTCACATGGTGTAACATCCTCAAAAGTGGCCTAGTCGAAATACGGTATTTCCCTTAATTTTATTTGCTATTTAAATTGTATTTTTAAATACTTGGTATTTCGATAGCTAAATTAATAGGTCAATTGGTCAATTGGCTTATTGTGATAAATGAATTATTAATTGTTTTAAATTTATTTAGTTGATGGTATAATAAAAGTATTTTAACTATTGGGCATTTTTAGGTTCCAGACAATAGATTTAGGACGGGTATAATTTATACCCAAAATGGGCTGAGTCATAGGTGTAGTCGACACCTGTGTTATCATTTTGACAACACCTCATTTCACCTCCTGACTTTCACTTTGATAGTGAAGAAATTCACATAATCTCTCAAACAAATCTTGCAATCTGATTTCTTAAATTCAAGGCTGTGATTGAGAATACAACTTGTTCTTCATCTTCATTGCATCATCTTCTTCTTGATTATCATCTCCATTGTAAGCATTTTACCTATTTTCATATTCATGCTTGAATTAGTTGAATTAGGGAAAACTAATGTTGAAATAGTGTTAGTTTAGGTTTAAATGTGTTTGTGTGATGATTACAAACTGATTTCATGTCCATTTCAACGAATCAAATAAGTGTTCATGTATTAAAATGAGTGAATTTGGGTTTTGGTTGAAATTAGGTTGAAATCATGTTGCATGTGTATATTGCGATGTTAGATGATGCTATTAGTTGTTGCTATATGTTTACACATGTTTGTAGAGGTCAATTATAAGTAAAAATCGTGTTTGATAATTATATTGTACGAAATTTGGGTCTTTGGTTCGAGCTGAAACTAGTTACAGGTCTAAACCATTGTTGAAAAACATTGGAACGCGATCCCGAAAACCTTGCCCGGATCGCGTTGCTATGTGTATTTTGATCCCAAGATGATTTTGTACGTATGAACGCGATCCAGTCCCTATAATACGGATCGCGTTAGCTAGTGTTAAATTGGATCAACGGATTTTGTTCCTTGGAACGCGATCCAGCTCCTTTTCCCGGATCGCGTTTGCAAGTGTATTTTGGCAACAGAATATTTTGGTGTTAAGGAACGCGATCCAGCCACACCTTATCAGGATCGCGTTTGTCAGTTTTACTTTGACGAATTTGACAACTTGTGACTTGTGTGCTTATGTTATTTAACGAGTATTGAAAATATAGTATGAGCATTATACGACATTAATTATGTGAATGTTATATTATAAATTCTAAACATTAGAGGCTAACTCGGGTTTTGATCGTGTTCTCAGATAACCAGAAGACTCAATAAGATAAGATCTTTGAGTGGAGACTACAGTCGACAAGGGTGAGTGAATCTTGGACTGTTAGTTTAATTTGGTTGTAACAATATGGTTACAACGGGTAAACGTGAATTTACTGTTTTCATTGTTAAGTTAATAATTTGCCATGATGGCTTTATTTAGCTTGATTATTGGTGTCCTTGATTGCCTTGATGGTTGTGGACTATATGAATGTCGGGGGTCAACGTGTGTTGGGTTTGAGTACTATTACTTTGGACATCATAAGTACCTAGTACATGTGTTGTTCACTGAAATTATGTTGTAAGTAGTAATAGTACCAAACTATCGGTTTAGCCACTGATTGGCCTTCAGTTGGTTTAAGTGTTACTTGGGGAACCACCGCGGCATGAGGGTACTCCAAGGACCACCGATCCTTCATGATTAACTGTTACTATGCTTTGCTGTATTCAATTGTTAAGCTAAGTTAGGTGATAGTTTGAGATTTATTCACTTAGCTTCGTGCTAACCCCTCATTACTTCTTGCAGGTTTACTTTGGTATGTGGGTGGGCAAGAAGTATAATAAGAATGGAATGTTTGACAAGCTCACTCTGTTTTGTTACTGTGTCAATGTTATGACATTAAGTTTTGGACTTCTATAACACTAAACTTATCGTGTGTAATGTCTAGGATGATCTAGTTTAAAGACTGTATGTATTTGAATTGCCATTTTGAAATGTAAATATGCAATTCAATGGTTTGTATCTAAACTTGCGCTTCCTTTAAAAAAAAAAAAAAAAAAAATCCTTGTATTTTCGAGTAGGGTGTTTCAAATTGGTATCAGAGCAAAGGTTTGGGTGAATTGAACATGGGTTAATTGTTCAATCCCAAATCTATTTGTGTTAGTCAAACATTCCGGGGAAGGGGATTGAGCTAGTGAATTTGATTTGGTTAGTATTGCTATGTACTAACAATTAATGGGTTATGAGATGTGTTGTGATATAGGATATGGCAGAAAATAACGCTCCGACCAGTACCCCGATCAATGCTTCTGGAGCAAGAGACTCTCCTCCTGAAATTCAGTCTCAAAGTCAAGGTCAGCCTAGTACTACACTCCCTGCAAATGAATTGAGCCGTGATGAGTACACTTTGTATTTAGAGGATGAATTAAACAAATATAAGGAATTATATGAGCAACAAGCTAGAACATCCAGGCAGATTCCGGTTGTTAGTACGATTACACCTCCGTTGGTGACATCACAGTTTTCTATGCCACCGCCTATTTACTACCAGACATCAGCTCCTTTTACTTCTTCAGGACCTTCGGGATTTCAGTTTCCGGTATTTCCTCCTCCATCTCAGCAAAAATTATGTTCGTTTAAAACCTTTAAGTCTAGTGGACCTTCAGATTTCTTTGGGAGTACGAATCCTTCTGTGACCATGGATTGGTTAAGGGATGTCGAAAGAAAATTTGAGGTCTGCCGATGTGAGGATGAGATCAAGGTAACTTATGCAGTGCAACTTTTAAAGGGTCCGGCAATGGGATGGTGGGATTCTATCACATCTCATTTAACACCTCAGCAAAAAGCTTCCATTACATGGTCTGATTTCCATAATGAGGTTTGTAAGAAATATTGCTCCGGGTATGACATGACTCGCATTAGGCGTGAATTCTTGGATATGCAATTGACTGATAGTATGACTATGGAGGACCTTATCTCCCAGTTTACCGATAAATTGAGATTTGTACATCAATGGGTACCGGATGAAAGGACAAAGATTGACCATTTTGTTGGAATGTTACCCCATAATTATCGGACTACTGTGAGACTTGCAGGTGATCTTAACCAAGCTTTTGATTTGGCTCGTTCTGTAGACGGTGATATTCGAGCTCATGGTTTAGAGATTAAAGACAAGTCCCCAATGAAACCCAAAGGTGAATCTACTTCAGGTCAGGGGAAGAAGAAATGGCAAGGTAATAACAATAACCGAAAACCGAATGTTGTTGGTGGTTCAGTGGATAGATCAAATTGGTGCCAGAATTGTAAGTCTAGGCACACGGGACATTGTACACCTCAGACTGCTAGGTGTATTAAGTGTGGTCAGTTCGGTCACGACATCAAGGATTGTCCTTTTCCTAAGCCAGTGTGTTGGAATTGTCGCAAGGAAGGGCATCGTTCTAGTGCGTGTACAGAGGCAGGGAAGCAAAAATCGGGCACTGTCGGAGGGTCATCATCATCTGCTGGCCAGAAAAGAAAGAATCCTCCAGTTCCAACTGGTCGGGCTTTTAGAATGACCGTGGATGAAGCGGTAGTAGCCGAGGACGTCATAACTGGTACTTTCCTTATTAATTCAGTACCGGCATGCGCCTTATTTGATTCGGGGGCAAATTGTTCCTTTATGTCCTTGGTATTCTGTGATAGACTTAAATTGACACCTACATGTATTCCAAAACCTATTGAGGTCGAGGTAGCGGATGGAAAGTTAGTTTCGGTTACCACATCGGTTACTGGAGCTAGTATTTCGATTGAGGGTCATAGTTTCCCTGTTTCTTTTCTATTGATGCCTATTCATGGGTTTGATGTTGTGTTAGGCATGGATTGGTTGAGTCGTAATAAAGCCAATATAGATTGTCATAAGAAGCTAATAAAAATCCCAATCTCAGACGAGTCATATGTCGTGGCTCGAGGGGAAAGGGAGAGGGGTAGTATACCTTTAATCTCTATGATGAAAGCTAGAAAATCTCTAGCTAAAGGGTGTGATTCTTATTTAGCCTATGTTGTCGATGCTAAGCTAGAAAAGAAAGCCATTAGTAATGTCCGAGTTGTTTCTGAGTATTCGGATGTTTTCCCTGATGAATTGCCTGGTTTACCTCCGGTTAGAGAAGTAGAATACAAAATTGAGTTAATTCCTGGTTCTACTCCGGTAGCTAAGGCACCTTATAGATTAGCTCCCTCCGAAATTCGTGAAATGATGAATCAAATTCAGGAGTTATTGGATAAGGGTTTTGTTAGACCCAGTTCTTCTCCTTGGGGTGCTCCTGTGTTATTTGTTAAAAAGAAGGATGGCACTTTTCGAATGTGTATTGATTATAGAGAGTTGAATAAGAGAACCGTAAAGAATAAGTATCCTTTGCCCCGAATAGATGAATTGTTTGATCAATTGCAAGGGTCTTCGTTTTTCTCTAAGATTGACTTGAGATCGGGTTATCACCAAGTCCGGGTTTGTGGGGAGGATATCCCTAAAACAGCTTTTCGCACTCGCTATGGTCATTATGAATTCCTTGTTATGCCTTTTGGGTTGACTAATGCTCCAGCAATTTTCATGGATTTGATGAACAGGGTTTGTAGGCCTTTTCTTGATAAATTTGTCATTGTATTCATTGATGATATTTTAGTTTATTCTAAATCTGAATCTGATCATGAAGTACATTTGCGATTAGTTCTTGACACCTTGAGAAAAGAGAAATTGTATGCTAAGTTTTCAAAATGTGAATTTTGGCTTCGTGAAGTTCAATTTTTGGGGCACATCATTTGTGAAAATGGGGTTAAAGTGGATCCATCTAAAATTGAGGCTGTCATGAATTGGCAATCGCCTAAATCTCCGTCAGAAATCAAGAGTTTTCTGGGTTTGGCAGGCTATTACAGAAAATTTATTAAAGATTTCTCCAAGATTGCAGGTTCTTTAACTAAATTAACTCGTAAGAATGTGAAATTTCTGTGGGGTGATCAACAGGAATCGGCTTTTCAGACTTTGAAACAATTGTTGTGTCAGGCTCCTGTTTTAGCCTTACCTGACGGATCCGAGGATTTTATTGTATATTGTGATGCTTCACATGCGGGTTTAGGTTGTGTTTTAATGCAACGAGACCGTGTTATTGCCTATGCTTCCCGTCAGCTGAAACCTCATGAGATTAACTATCCTACCCATGACTTGGAACTTGCAGCTGTGGTTTTTGCCTTAAAGATTTGGAGACATTACCTGTATGGAACCAAATGCGTTATTTGTACGGACCACAAGAGCCTTCAGTATATGTTTACTCAAAAAGAACTTAACATGAGGCAAAGACGATGGTTAGAGTTGATTAAGGATTATGATTGCGAGATTCGATACCATCCGGGTAAGGCAAATGTGGTGGCAGATGCGCTTAGCCGAAAGGGTAAATCTGAAAGGGTTTGTTTAATGCGTATGGAAATTTCCTCAGACTTGATTAATCAATTGAAATTGGCACAAATGGAGGCATTATTGGATCATAACTTAAAATCCGAAGTTATGCTTAAAAGAAAAGACTTATTGGTCGAGGATTCTCGTGGATTGAAATTGTTTCAGTCTCGTATTTGGGTTCCTTTCATTGGTGGTCTTCGAGATGTAATCTTGTTGGAAGCTCACAAGTCTAGATTGTCGATTCATCCCGGAAGCACCAAAATGTATCATGATTTAAAACCATTGTATTGGTGGCCTACTTTGAAGTTGGATGTCGCTCGAATTGTTGAATCTTGCCATATTTGCTCTCAAGTAAAGACCGAGCATCAAAAACCGTATGGAGCTTTGAAGCAACTAGAGATTCCCGAGTGGAAATGGGAACATATTACCATGGATTTTGTGACCAAATTACCTCGAACTGTTAAAGGTAATGATATGATTTGGGTAATTGTGGATAGATTGACCAAGAGTGCTCATTTTCTTGCCACTTGTGAGACGGCATCATTAAGTAAATTGGCGCAATTGTACATTAATGAAGTGGTTATTAGACATGGGATTCCGTTGTCGATTGTTTCAGACAGAGATTCTCGATTTGTGTCGGGTTTTTGGCAGAATTTACAGCGTGAATTGGGTTCTAGGGTCAACTTGAGCACGGCTTATCATCCTCAGACGGATGGTCAGTCGGAACGCACCATTCAAACCTTGGAGGACATGTTGCGGGCATGTGTACTAGAATTTGGTGGGTCGTGGGATTCCCATTTACCATTAGTCGAGTTTGCCTATAATAACTCTTTCCATTCTAGTATAGGCATGCCACCCTACGAAATGTTGTATGGTCGTAGGTGTAGGACACCCACTTGTTGGTTAGAGGCGGGTGAAAAGCAGTTTGCGGGTCCTGACATAGTCCAAATTACAGCCGATAAGGTAGCTATTGCCCGAGATAGATTGAAAGCTGCCCGTGATAGGCAGAAACAGTATGCTGACCCACGTTATCGACCAGTTTCGTTTGTAGAAGGCGAGTTGGTTTATTTGAAAGTTTCACCTTGGAAGGGTGTTATCAGGTTTGGAAAACGGGGTAAACTAGCTCCTAGATACATTGGACCGTTTAAAATTCGACATGTTGTCAATGATCAAACGGTGTCGTTAGATCTTCCTCCTGAATTGTCGGGTATTCATAATACTTTCAATGTGTGCTATTTAAGAAAATGCAATGTGGAGGACCAATCCCAAGTTCTTCCATTGCAAGATTTGCGTGTTGACCTAAGTCAAAGACTTGTAGAAGAACCCGTAGAGCTTTTGGATCGTAAGGTGACTAAACTTCGAAAGAAGGAAATCCCTATGGTATTGGTTAAGTGGAATCATAGTTTGGGTCCGAATCTTACTTGGGAGACCGAGTCTAGCATGAGGACGCGCTATCCCAATCTTTTTGAGCGTGGCGAGATTTCGGGGACGAAATCTTCTTAAGGAGGGAAGATTTGTAACATCCTCAAAAGTGGCCTAGTCGAAATACGGTATTTCCCTTAATTTTATTTGCTATTTAAATTGTATTTTTAAATACTTGGTATTTCGATAGCTAAATTAATAGGTCAATTGGTCAATTGGCTTATTGTGATAAATGAATTATTAATTGTTTTAAATTTATTTAGTTGATGGTATAATAAAAGTATTTTAACTATTGGGCATTTTTAGGTTCCAGACAATAGATTTAGGACGGGTATAATTTATACCCAAAATGGGCTGAGTCATAGGTGTAGTCGACACCTGTGTTATCATTTTGACAACACCTCATTTCACCTCCTGACTTTCACTTTGATAGTGAAGAAATTCACATAATCTCTCAAACAAATCTTGCAATCTGATTTCTTAAATTCAAGGCTGTGATTGAGAATACAACTTGTTCTTCATCTTCATTGCATCATCTTCTTCTTGATTATCATCTCCATTGTAAGCATTTTACCTATTTTCATATTCATGCTTGAATTAGTTGAATTAGGGAAAACTAATGTTGAAATAGTGTTAGTTTAGGTTTAAATGTGTTTGTGTGATGATTACAAACTGATTTCATGTCCATTTCAACGAATCAAATAAGTGTTCATGTATTAAAATGAGTGAATTTGGGTTTTGGTTGAAATTAGGTTGAAATCATGTTGCATGTGTATATTGCGATGTTAGATGATGCTATTAGTTGTTGCTATATGTTTACACATGTTTGTAGAGGTCAATTATAAGTAAAAATCGTGTTTGATAATTATATTGTACGAAATTTGGGTCTTTGGTTCGAGCTGAAACTAGTTACAGGTCTAAACCATTGTTGAAAAACATTGGAACGCGATCCCGAAAACCTTGCCCGGATCGCGTTGCTATGTGTATTTTGATCCCAAGATGATTTTGTACGTATGAACGCGATCCAGTCCCTATAATACGGATCGCGTTAGCTAGTGTTAAATTGGATCAACGGATTTTGTTCCTTGGAACGCGATCCAGCTCCTTTTCCCGGATCGCGTTTGCAAGTGTATTTTGGCAACAGAATATTTTGGTGTTAAGGAACGCGATCCAGCCACACCTTATCAGGATCGCGTTTGTCAGTTTTACTTTGACGAATTTGACAACTTGTGACTTGTGTGCTTATGTTATTTAACGAGTATTGAAAATATAGTATGAGCATTATACGACATTAATTATGTGAATGTTATATTATAAATTCTAAACATTAGAGGCTAACTCGGGTTTTGATCGTGTTCTCAGATAACCAGAAGACTCAATAAGATAAGATCTTTGAGTGGAGACTACAGTCGACAAGGGTGAGTGAATCTTGGACTGTTAGTTTAATTTGGTTGTAACAATATGGTTACAACGGGTAAACGTGAATTTACTGTTTTCATTGTTAAGTTAATAATTTGCCATGATGGCTTTATTTAGCTTGATTATTGGTGTCCTTGATTGCCTTGATGGTTGTGGACTATATGAATGTCGGGGGTCAACGTGTGTTGGGTTTGAGTACTATTACTTTGGACATCATAAGTACCTTGTACATGTGTTGTTCACTGAAATTATGTTGTAAGTAGTAATAGTACCAAACTATCGGTTTAGCCACTGATTGGCCTTCAGTTGGTTTAAGTGTTACTTGGGGAACCACCGCGGCATGAGGGTACTCCAAGGACCACCGATCCTTCATGATTAACTGTTACTATGCTTTGCTGTATTCAATTGTTAAGCTAAGTTAGGTGATAGTTTGAGATTTATTCACTTAGCTTCGTGCTAACCCCTCATTACTTCTTGCAGGTTTACTTTGGTATGTGGGTGGGCAAGAAGTATAATAAGAATGGAATGTTTGACAAGCTCACTCTGTTTTGTTACTGTGTCAATGTTATGACATTAAGTTTTGGACTTCTATAACACTAAACTTATCGTGTGTAATGTCTAGGATGATCTAGTTTAAAGACTGTATGTATTTGAATTGCCATTTTGAAATGTAAATATGCAATTCAATGGTTTGTATCTAAACTTGCGCTTCCTTTAAAAAAAAAAAAAAAAAAAATCCTTGTATTTTCGAGTAGGGTGTTTCACATGGTCTGTTTGTGTTAGATGACGCTTGCCTTGGGGTATTATGCTCGTGTGTTTGTAATTGTATTTTAGAGTCGTTAAGGAAGTTTTAGAATCGATGTATTGGGGTGCAACTTTAGGGTCATTTTGTTTGTTTGAAATTGAATTATATTTTTAGAGTCGTTTTGGGTGGGAGGAAGTTTTAGAGTCGATGTCGTTGTAGGGTCGTTTGGTAGTAGTTATCTTTTTGTATGGTTGTAATTCTAGCATCTTGCTCAATGTTTTAAAACCCGGTTGACCCGGCCGGTTCGACCGGTCGGACCGGGACCCGGGCAAAGGACCAGGTCAACTAGGACCGGGTTTGGGGTGGTTTTTGACTCGGGTTCGCCCGCCGGGTTTTCCGGTCGGACCGGTGACCAGGACCCGGCCGGGTTTGATGTTTTCGATTTTTTTTGTTTTATTTTTTTGTTTTTGCTATTTGACTAGATGAATTATCAAACTCTAATGCTTATGGCACTCCGTTTTTTCAATAGAAAGGTATTTATGTAATTTTATTGTTTAATATTGTAGGAAATGAAGTTAGGAAATGAACGTAAAGTTTAGTTTTGTAAGAAATGAATGTAAATTTATACAATTTTTGAAATGCTCGTTATGTATTTATCAATTTTGTTTGTTATTTGTAAAATAATTGATTTTACTTTTATTACTCGTTGGTAATATATATTTAATGAAAATTTGTTGGAAACCGGGTCAATCGCCGGTTCAACTGGTTGAACCCCGGTTGAACCGGACCCGGTCACTAGGCCGGGTCAACTTGAAACGCGGGTTTCAGAACATTGATCTTGCTATATTTTTATTGGTAATATAAAATTGTCCACCTCTTAAAAAAAAAAGTCTATGGACAGCTCTTCACATAACTAAAAATAACTACGTAATATATAACTGCTTAATAAATCTAGATAAACAAAATTCAAACACTACTAAATACCACTCTCTAAAATGGTTTTGCAGAGCGGTGCAAGACCATTGTGTTAGTGGCACTGAAGTCTTTTCTTGCTTGTTATAAATCTTCACCAAGCTTTGTAAGCAAATCGGATAGTGTCGTAATATCTTCATCATCGTTTGATTTTCTTGCTTCTTATCGGTTCCTTGTCGACTTCATAACCATACTCTTCGAGAAAGTGTATGAAATATTTGGTTTTTTAACATGTGTATCCTAGTCTTGAATACAAATAGAATTGTATTAATTCTATACAAGAAATGTACGTAATATTGTTATACAATCGTCTTTGATACAATTAAATTCTTATACAGTGAAATTATGTTTATATATATACAATCGTATCAATTCTATGCATTATATAATACAAGAAATGCAAACTCCCAGTCTCAACTGTTTTCATTGACACTCTTTAATTGTATATACTTTAGTTTCTTTAATACTCCGTATAAATTTGTATGAAAAAGCTTGTATTGTAAAAGAAGTGATTCTAGAATTGATTATATACGTGTGTTTCTTTAATCATCAGGAAAGTAGTGGAGTTTAATACCCTCTAAGTTTATGATAATTTCTTGTAGATGTTATATTTTAATTGGTTGTAAAACATCAAAAACAAATGCTATATTTAAATTGGTTGTAAAACTTTATTAAAAAAAAAAGGAAAGGAAAAGAAAAAATGTTATGCTTAAAAGACTTGCTATGAGTGCATGTCAAAGTTGAGAAGCAAAATATGCAAAAATTTGTGTCACACGTCATACTTCTTTACCATATTCCAGAATAACAGTCAGTAATGAATCAGGCTACCAAGATGGCCAGAAATGATGCTTCTACACATGATTGAACATATCCTTACAACTTCTATAAGCATGCAAAACATGTAACATCTAGAAGAAAATGACAAAAAGACCATAGATATGGGAATAATTATCAGACAGATACCCTCACAAAGCATCACGAGCAGCAATTCGACATGTTATAGCATCACCAAGAGTTGATACGCCCAGTTCCACCCCAGTAATTTTGTAGTGCTGATGAACATGAAACAAATGAGTCACTACATAAATTTTAACCAGCAATTCAATTAACCAATGTGCTCACTGTGAAACATACTAATTCACATAGTGCAACTATTTCATACAAGATTTGAAAGGTGTTGATTGCATCTGAAAAATGTTAGCTGTACAAGTTCTCAACAACTACTCAAATTTACATTCCATGGAACATAATTTCTCAAATAGTCTCTACTATTTCATGTGACCAAAGGCCTAACAGTATCGGGATAACCCATAAACCAAAAAGGTGTGGGTTCAAGCTTCACTTGAGACAAATTTGTAAATATTATGTGATGTGATTAGATGTGTGTAACCTTTTTCTTGGGTAAATTCTATTCTATAATTTCAAATGTCTGTTCCCTCAGGCCTCAACAAGCTAAAAGATACAGTATAGAATCAGTACACATTTTCACATAACACAGCTAGTTTGAATGTTTGTCGCTGAAAAGTCATACATTGATCATTCATCCCCACAAAAAACATGGCATTAACTAAATGAAAGAAAACAAGATAAGATCAAACCTTTTGTATTTGAGGTTTGTTGGCTCTATCTTCCAACTCTTCTAAATCAATTTCGTTGCCTTTAATAAGTGTCTTCATAGCAATAATCTACACAAACAAAATATCCTCCTCAGTGTTGTAAAAAACGGCCTAGTCGGCCGAGTACTCGGGGTGTACTCGGGAAACGGCATTGGCCCGTGGCGACTCGGGGCTAGTCGGTCAAAAAACGGTCAACCGAGGTCAACGCAGTCAAAGTCGGGGTGTACTCGGATTACAAGGGCCAAGTCGGTCCAAGTCGGTCAAACTCGGTCAAATGGTCAAAGTCAGTCAATTTATGTACAGAGGTTTATTTGAAGTGTTTTGCAGCTTTTTTTCAACTTTAAATATTTAAATGGGAATTATTTTGTGCTTTTGCAGTTTTTGCACATGCATTACTACCACCCCCACCCCCTGCAGCTTTTTTCAACTTTAAATGGGCTGAAATCAGGTTTCTATTTCTTATATTTGAACATATAACATTGAAAATTATTAATTAAATGTAAAAAAGTCAACAAAAGTCAAAATCCGAGTACACCCCGACTAGGCCGATTACTCCTTGGAAAGCCCTTGCCGAGTACACCCCGACTAGCGTCTTTTTCAACCATGATCCTCCTTAACACACCATATTCCTCGAGAACAAATTTGCAAAAATTCGTTCTTGAGATGTTGAACTCACCTCTTCATCAGAGGCACCAAAACGAGCAACAAGCACATATGTAGTGCTATCAGAGATGCCACAACGTTTTAATGATTCAGAAATCTATCCAAAAACACAAATGCATACATAAGACTTCATACAAACCACATAGCAAAACAATAAAAATATAAATATAAATCCATTTTAAAGATGTTACATTAATGATAATAAAAAGTATTACATGTTTAGATCCAGAGTAGTTATAAACAAGCTCAGAGTGAAGACTGCGAGTTGTCAATGAATCCCTTGATTTAGCTACGAGTGTCTTATGAGCAGCTGCTAGAACCGGAAATATATCTGGGATCTAACTTATCATTTTTATGGAAATTGTGTCAGAATGAAACGTTTGAAGGTCACATGAAGCGCAATTTAAACTATGTTTACCAGAGACGCATTGAGAAGGGCTACTTCAGGCTGTAGTGTTCCAGCTTGCATCAGTTCCAAAAGGTCTCTTGTAAGAATAACAATAAGTCCAGCTAAGAATATGAGGTTTCACTATCTAAATAATTAATGGTATTTCAGAAAAAGGTAACGAAAGTTCCCAAACAACTAGATATAGGGAGCGTAACTTCATTTTCACCTTAATTCCTTATAAGGACTATACGTTCGATTTTGCTCATACAACTGAGTGGAGGTTCAATATCCTAAATATAATAAAAGAATCAGACTTCTGACGTCACGATTTCAAAATCAAAGTCTCTATTGACCAATTAGCGTCCAACATTTACTCAACCCTTTTTTTCCAAATATAAACAAGAAAGTATCCTCAATTCGTCATCCCCTACCCCCGCCATCCCCAAATATCCTCATCAGCATCATCACACTCAATTGAGATGCCAATGGAGTTAAGGAGTGGAGGTCAATGAGTTTTACTTAAACCGCCACGAACCACCATTAACCCCTCTTTTAAACGACATTGTACAATCCGATTCCGCCACCACAAAACCCCTATCTGTCATAATCCCCGAACCCACAAAAAGAATTGGAAAACACAATGACCCAAATAAAGGTAAAACATGCTCTTCTTATTTATCTTATCAACGTCAGGTCATTCTTAAAACCCTGATTGATCCTAATTTCAATTATGCCCAAATTAATGAAAAAGTTAGTCACTTTAGTTGAATTTCATGAACCTGAATGTGAATTCAGCTCAAAGTCTTTATCTTTAGATGTATTGGGTTTAATCGTTTGAAAGTAGACTTACCTTCAAATGTGTTTGATTGGGATAAGAAACATAATAAGATACTGTTTTAACATGTTTTTTTTTAATATGAAGTAATATTGCATATTTAGCAAATTTTCAGATGAATGATGTTTATAGTTCTTAGCTTCTTACAGGACTAAGCCACTGTCATGACTGAGACTACTTCTACCAGCATTCTAACATGTGTCTTGAACCAGGCACATTGAGTTCTATGATGCTATGTCTGTGGTAAGTTTTATGAATGGATAATCTGAGTGTTAGTAGTTACATGTGTATCTGAAACCTTCATAAAGCTTGGTTTTTATCATTACTATTCTGGTTCTTTATAATGATGGATTCAAGGCTAATCTGATTATTCACTTGAATGAATAACTAATACTATGAGTTTTGTCACAGTTATATGTAGCAACTTGCCATCCTGCTTAAGATGCTGGTTCTATTGTTCGATGGTAATCAAGACTGTGTATTCAGTAACTGACCCACCAAGGTGTTGACAGAGGTGTTTGAAAAAATACACATACCCCAGGTCGTGTTGTGGGGATACAAGTTTTCACATCAGTGGGTGTCGTTTTAGGACATATCCCCCACAGTGGTACTGCCCAAACTTAATTGCCCCATGTTCAGCTGAAGTACATACTGGGATACTCAATAAAAATCAACAAGGTTATTAGGAGTGCATAACTTGGGCCACCTATTAGCTTCACTAAGTTCAATGTGTCCCACATTAACGCCATCGTCTTCCCATGGTCGAAGTTCTGTGTCATATACTACTGCATTTTCCATCAGTGTAGTACTGGCCATTATAATGCTTTGGGGGTCTGTGTTTTCAGTTGTTATCTGGCTAACTGTTGATGGTGGAGAAAGAGTAAAAAAAAAAGAAGCTTAACAGAAAATGGACCAAAATTTACCCACTATAAAACCACCTAAAATCATTTAATTCAAATAATTAAATTACTACTTATTTTCTGGTAATTATGAGATAAAACTCACATAATACAGGTCGTGTTATTGGGGTAAAAGTTTTCACATCAACGGTGGCTGTTTTAGGACATATTATCCACAGTCATACTGCCAGAACATAACTGTCACGTGTTTTAATGATGAAGTCCTATTTAGGATAGTCAATATATCAACAACGTTATTATCTACACACTCGATTTCGTGTACTAAAGGTAACATTATTATAACACCAACTACATGCTTAGTAAACATACTACCTTAAATAATGTAATTCCAAATAACATTGCATATCTTTTAACTCATGTAAAACGTTCCAATTTATCACATACGTTGAATACTTATAGAAAACAAATACAACTTCAACAGGCCGTGTGTCTACACGGGTTTCAGGTCTGGTAAAATATATAAAAAACAACATAAGAAAAAGATAGGAAATTTGGTTGTCTACATCGAGCTTTTCAATTAATGTTACATTTATATGAGCAAAATTGAACTTATCAATAATTTTAACGTGCAAATAAACTTATTTTCCCTAGGTGTCATGCTTTTTTGAAACCTTGCTTACCTTTTTGGGGAATTTGCCCAGTAACTAATTATGCTGAACTATTCAGATATCAACAAAAAGTGAAGGTTAACCATCACTTGGCCAAAAAAAGAGAAATTTATAATGTTTTCAGGTTAAATCAATGCATTTTGTGTTTAATGGAAGTGCAAACAAGCATCAGTGGTTGTGTTTAATATACATGAACAGTGATAGAAAAAAAATATTTAAAATGGCCAACATAAAAAAAGAAAGATAAAAAGGTACTTGGAATTAGAGACTTCTGAGAACAGGGAAACTGAAAGAGTTGTTCCAAAGATGTTGTAAACCTTCATCATATATCTGCAATATAAGTTTTGGGGAATTAGGGTTCAGCAAAAACTCAAACCTGAAAAGAAAGCTTACTGGATAATAAAAGGCTTCAATATGATTATAAAGATGATACCTTGATTAAGTAACTATTTCTGGTCTTGGTCGGTGGTTTATTCGCCGGAACCGCCGTGCGCGACAGACGTATCCAATTAGCTGCCGGCGAAGAAAGGGGTTTTGGTAAGTGTTTAAGCCTTGAAGAGGTTCTATTGGTGATTAGCTAGCGATCTCAAATTTTGGTAGAGGGTTTTATGCACTAGACGTAGGGGCTGATCATAGTTCGGATAAAACCGGATTATCCAATTGGATAATTAGGATAGGATCATATGGTTTAGATAATTGGATTTTTGGATCGGCTCGGATTAAAACCAAACTTATATTTTGGATCACGGATTGGTTTTGGTTTGTAAATTACAAACCGGATTATCCAAAAAAATCAGATAACAAATAAATATATATTTTTCAAACATTATATATAGATGAACATACAAAACGGTTTACTAAATTATTAATATTCTATAAATATCCAAATAAAATAGGTAGTTTATAGTTTACAAAATATATAGGTAATTTATAGTTTCGTTATATATGTAGGTTTACTTATATAAATATGTAGGTTTACTTATATATGTAGGTAATTTATAGTTTCGTTTTGCATTTTACTACGGAGTATTATATTACACACATATATATGTATATGTACTGGGAGGTGCAAATGAGATCCATCTATTTTGTATAATTTTATTATAATATCTAACATATTTTTAGTAGATATTGAATATTGTATATATTTGGATATCCAAAAACCAAACCGATCCATCCAAATAATAATTAGGATGGATTGGTTCGGTTTTTGAATCTGTTTGGACGGATCGGATTCATATTTTCGAAACCATAATCCATTTGGATTCACGTATACGGATCGGTTTTGAACCGATCCATCCATTTGAACACCCCTAACTAGACGTACCCATAAATATGTTATTTTTCATTTTAATCGATTTTTTATTTATTTATTTTTTGATAATTTATCCTTCTATAATTTCTTTTTTTATCGGAATCTTTTTGATTCATATTCATAAATTTATCATAGTAGTATCTACAATTAACTAACAATTTTATATGCTACCGTTTGAATATTATTTACTTAAAAATTATTTGAATTGTTTCCATTTATCCATCGAATCAGCTCATTTGATCCCTTAGAATTTTGTCATCTCTACGAATCGAAAACAGATAAAACTATAATAATTATGCTAGTATAGCTTTATTGTGGTGATTTAGAGAACGAAATGTTATGATTTTATAATTTTCGAATTTATAAATTTTATTATTGTTCATTAAATTAGTCGTGGCTAGGGATGTTCATGGTTTGACTTAAACCGTTTAAACCGCCTAAACCGAAGTGATTTGATCAGTTTGGCCGGATTCAATTTTCATAATTGGTTTAGTGGTGTGAATTTTTTTAAGTAGTTATTTATGGTTTGGTTTACGGTTTCAAAACTCAAACCGGCCATTTAAACCAAACCGGACCGCATTATATTTTCTTATATAAATTGTTCGTTTTATTATATTTACCTCAACTATTTGGTATGTCTTTAACAAACAAAGTTCATATTTACTTATTTTGTAGTATCAAAAGTGGTTATTTCGAAATTTGCTAACTTATGCAATTTATTAAATTCATATTAAAGAAAGTAAATGAAAACTTTCGGTTATGTAACAATGTTATGAATGTCAATTTGTTATTAATTGATAGCTAAACTTTTTTTTTTTACCAATATTAAAAAATGTATTTATATATTTATAAAAACTTATAAGATAATAATAGTTGTATTATTACTCGTATTACTAGTATGTAACTTGAATGTTAGTTATTAACATATTTTTTACTAAAAATTGTATACAAAAAAAGAGTTGCTATAAACCGTGAAACCGGCCGAACCAAACTGGCTTCAACTGCTTTAGTTGGTTTGGTTTGACCTATTGAATTGGATGGTTTGGTTTGAGAAAATTATCACTTTGTTCTATCATTGGACCATAAACATCCCTAGTCGTGGCCCGTGGGAGGTGGTCTTCCGTGCACGTAGAGTCGAATATGCTCGTCAAGTTTGATTTTGTTTCGATAAAAAGTAAAAAAACTACAAAGAAATCTTAAAGGTATTTTTAGATTTGTTTTCACCCTAGTTAGACATTTGACATGATGATAGTTGCTCCATAAAACAAACTAAAATACATACAACGGAATTCTTGTAACTATCGATAATAGAACCACAAACATGTACGTTAAATGGAAATATAAAGAACACAACACAGCATATGTTTTCATAAATACTACCCACATACCAAGTAGAACAATTCCTTTATATCGATCATAAGCGAATCTCGATCAGAATAACGTTCAAATCATCGAGTTTTGAGTCATCATCGTCATAAACTCATCCATATCAATCACGCCATCTTGGTTCGAATCCACAGCTCTAACCATTTTACGACAATCTTGCAAGCTACACGTCTCCCCAAGCCTTTTCATCAATTCGTACACTTCCTCGACGCTTATCTTCCCATCTCCATCCAAATCAAATGTCTTAAACGCACTTTGCACATCAACCGCTTTCACCCCACCGCCTTTTCTTTGCACCTCCATAAACTCCTTGAAATCAATAAAACCATCACCATCCAAATCTGCCACCTCAAATATCTTTTGTACATCTCTCTCTGTACCCCCTTGTCTCAGAGCTTTAATTATAGCCTTGTATTCTCCCCTTGATATCTTACCATCTCTATCACGATCAAACTTGTCAAAAACACGCCTCATTTCAGTCATGTTTGGTTGGAATATAGGTAGGCCAGAGGGCTGCCTATCGCTACCAGAGAACATCCGACTTGGTTTCTTAAGGAACTTACGCTTAGATATATTGTACTGTAGGTCAAGAAAGCTTGTTTTCGACATTGTGTTGATGTTTAGACGGCTAGCTATGGAACGAGCTAGAAGTACCTAAATTACCAAATCTAGGGATAGATGTTTAGATGCCTAAGGGTATTAAAGGGTAGAATATTGTGTAAAGCAACTTGTTAGGTAATATAAAGATAGAATTGTAGAAAGAAAGAATGCAAAGCTGGTAGCATGACAAATGGGCTATACTTAAAGTTATTCTTGATTCTTTGTGTGATCTAAGAAAGCAAGTATTCCATTCAATCCATTATATTACCAGTACATACCTCAAAAGTTCTAACTAATTAAAAATCTTCGGTCAGAACTCGAACTTTCGGAAACACACAATTAAAAATCGGGGTAAGGTTCAAATGAGACTAAAAATTTGTGTGAGAATAGAGGAACCAATGATATGGTGCCATTTGTACAAAGAGAATACAAAACTCATTTACCCCTTAAGTTAAATATCTCACAAACGACAAATCGAAAAATTATGAAAATTGCACCATTAGATTCAGCGTTTGATCCTCCTCGATTTGCCGTCCATTAAGGCATACTTTCGACGAGTTTATTTTTTTACATTATTTTTAGTGGGTTTCACATTACTAACAGGTATGTTACAGTGTTGCGTTTAGGGTTTAGGGTTTGGGGTTTATGGGTTAGGGTTTAGGGTTTAGGGTTGGGAGTTGGGAGTTTGGGGTTTCTCTAAACCCTAAACCCTAAACCCTAAACCATGCTAAACCCTATCACTAAACCCTGCTAAACCCTAACACTAAACCCTGCTAAACCCTAACACTAAACCCTGCTAAACCCTAACTCTAAACCCTAACCCTAAATCAAATGTATAATCAATCACTAACACATGTGTTACTAATATGTAAAACCCACCAAAAATATGAAAAAAAAGGTTATTCGGAAGTATGCCTTGATGGACGGCAAATCGAAGAGGATAAAACGCTGAAAAATATGGTGCAATTTTCATGATTTTTCGATTTGTCGTTTGTGAGATATTTAATTTTTAAAAAACATGGATGAGAGAGAAAAAAGTGACACATGGCATATTGTGGTTGGTTCCCCCATTCTCACACAAAATAAATGGTCTCAATTGAACTCTTCTCTTAAAAATCGTCCTCAAACTCATAGAATCAAAATTAAAATTTGAAGTTGCAAGCCACGTTATAGAATTTGATTCAAGCCTAGAAAATGACTTTTTGTGCTGACGATTATAATTTGATGAATTTTGTGTTGTAACTTTCTTTTGGACCTAGAAATCCGATTATGATATGAGTCACGAAATAAGTATATTGCGAATAAACAAACACGGTTAGTAAGGACGATTTACTAAAATAGTTTCATGTAACTATATATGAGCAAATTTAAACGATCACAAATTTATGTAACATAGTTGGTTATTTTATATTGGGTATATAGTTTCGTTATATATTAAACTTTTCATTTTTTAACAATAAACATATTTTCATTTGTTATATTGTATGTGTTGAATTTGTAGATATCGTCTATTATATTTACAATGTTTTTTTTGCACTGACAAAAACGAAAACTTTTCTATTTTGGTATTCCCTACCCAAAAAGGAAAGTTTACATAAAATAGACGATATTTACAAGTTCAATATATACAATAGAAGTTTCTGAAATTTGACTCATAAAATAGTAAAAAGTGTAAAGTTTAATACATAACGAAACAATAAACTCTTTTATGTTATATTTTAAATTTTAATTTTAAATAAAAATAAAAAGGAAAGAATAGAACCTCGCTTTTTAAAGAGAAAATTACCTCAAGGGACCATTCAACGCACACTTTTTATAGCATATACCTTGTCAGATTTATTTTACCAAAATAGACTATGAAATCGCCAAATGGTTAGGCGATCGGCGATTTTATTTGAATTTTAGGAAATCGTGCCAACTACCATTTTTTCCCTTTTGCGCTTCTCTTTCTTTTCCCATTCAAGCCGGAACCCAAACACATACGATTTTCCGAGTTTTGGCGAGAGAGGGACGAAATCTTGACCGGCTTTGAGTTTTGGTCGCCGTCGCCATCCATGCGGGAGGATGTAATTTGGAACAAGGTAAACGATGAACAAACAAAAGGCATAAAGGTGTTTTGGCACGATTTCCTAGTTTTCAAAAAAAACGCCGGATTGCCGATTGGATTTGCAATTCGGCGATTTTTGCACACGGTGATGGGCCTTAGCGAAAAAACAGTGGGACCGGCGATTTTAGGGGATCCGGCGAACAAATATAGCCACGTGTCACAACTTGAGAGGTTAATGGGAAAATCGCCAAATCGCCGGACCATTTGGCGATTTAGTGGTCTAGAAACGAAAAAAGAACCTGACAAGGTATATGTAAGGAAAATGGTGCGTTGACTGGTTCAAGGTAGGGATGATCATGGTTTGGCCGAAACCGTTTAAACCACCCAAACCGAAGTGATTTGGTCGGTTTGGCCGGGTTCATTTTTCATAATTGGTTTAGTGGTTTGAGTTTTTTCAAACCGTTATATATGGTTCGGTTTACGGTTTCAAAACTCAAACCGGCCATCTAAACCAAACCGGACCGCGTTATATTTTCTTATGTAAATTGTTCGTTAAACAATTGGTATGTCTTTAACAAACAAATTTCATATTTTCTTCTTCTATAGTATCAAAAGTGGTTATTTCGAAATTTGCCAACTTACGCAACTTATTAAATTCATATTAAAGAAAGTAAATGAAAACTGCGGTTATGTAACAATGTTATGAATGTCAATTTTTTATTAATTGATATTGCTAAACATTTTTTATACCAATATTAGATAATGTATTTATATATTTATGAAACTTGTAAGATAATAATAGTTGTATTATTACTCGTATTATGTAACTTGAATGTTAGTTAACATAATTTTTACTAAAAATTAAATACAAAATGAACCGTGAAACCGGCCGAACCAAACTGGCTTCAACTGCTTTTGTTGGTTTGGTTTGACACATTAAATTGGGTGGTTTGGTTTGAAAAAATGTCAAACTGTAGTTATCGGTTTGGTCTGTAATTTATGCTCAAACCGGTCAAACTGGACCATGATCATCCCTAGTTCAAGGAGGTAATTTTCTCCTTTTTAAATATACGAAATAGTCGTGATTGGCGACTCCACCTGGCTCAAATGGTTTCAATTGGTAAAGGGTGCTGCCATTTTACCGCCATTTTGGTATCAATTCGAAACACAACTATCGTACTGAACACACCAAATTAATTCAACTGAAAGTTTAGCCCTAAATTTTGGTAATAAGAACCCTAGGGTTTATGGAAGACGATGAAGATTTCATATCCGTCTCCGATTCCAGCGACGATTTCACCTGCGAAGATTCTGAATCTGAAGACGAAACTCTATCTACATCTGACATCGATGCAAATTGCAAACCGAACGACATCGCACCACCACCTGAGCCTAATCTGAAATCGCAAAACGTTACTGCTCTTCTGAGGTACACCTGCTTTTAGGTTAAACTTTGCTACAGTACAATGTAACATGATTTATATCGAATTTATATTCATTTGAATAATATATAACTTGAATTAATCAATGATATTCATATCAGAGGGAATTTAGTTGTTAAAAGGCAGTCACTACTTCCGCGAGTTCTTTCGGTCACCGAAAGAGAAGCCGTGCTTAAGAAACCTTTCAAGCCTCCTTGTGCTGATGGTTATTCAAATCAGAACGATCAATTGGCTCGTCGACTCTGTGCTCGTAAACGGTTTGTGCCTTGGGGGTCAAACAGGCCCGTTTTAGTTCCCATTACAAACGGGTTGAATGTTCCTGTTCCTGTGGAGGAAGAAGTGCCAGAAGAGAGTACGAAGCTGCCACCGGATATTGAACCTTTGATTTTATGGCAGCCTGAAAAATGTGAAGACGGTGATGGAAGTTTAATACGTATAGAAGTTGATCATATACTGGTTAAGTTCCTTCGGCCCCATCAAAGGTACGTCATTTGATTACACAATCTATCAGATATACTGTCATTTACATGTAAGTGGATATATGAGAAATCACTTGCCTGCTCACAAGTTGTAATAAATTTATTTTTTTGCAGGGAAGGCGTCCAGTTCATGTTTGAATGTGTTTCGGGCGTATGCAGTCCTGATATCAATGGCTGCATACTGGCTGATGACATGGGGTAAGTTCGTTAATTTTACTTGCTATGGCTTGTAATGGTGTGATGATGTGCATCGATCATCTCTTATGTATTACTATTGTGTTGTTTTACATAGGTTAGGGAAGACGTTGCAGTCAATTACATTGCTGTATACTCTTCTTCGTCAAGGATTTGATGGACAACCAATTGTTAAGAAGGCTATAATTGTAACTCCCACCAGTCTAGTAAGTAACTGGGAGGCAGAAATTAAGAAATGGGTTGGCGAAAGAGTTAAGCTTGTTGCGTTATGTGAAAGTAGTCGTGATGATGTCATCTCTAGTATTGATAACTTCAGAAGCTTGCATAGCCGATTACAGGTAAAGGTCATTAATGTTCCTTGGTGTCAGAACTCAGAAGTAGACACCATCTGACCCTGATTCTGTGCTAGGTACTAATTGTTTCCTATGAGACCTTCCGGATGCATGCTTCAAAATTCAATGATAGTGGGTCTTGTGATCTTCTCATATGTGATGAAGCACACAGGCTGAAAAATGACCAGACCTTGACAAATAGAGTAAGAATAGCACTTTTGTAAATCTTTTCTTGTGACAAATTGTGGTATGCTGACACCTAATTAATGACCATCTTATCTTGTTTAATCAGGCATTGGCTGCTGTATCCTGTAAACGACGCATTTTATTGTCTGGTACTCCAATGCAAGTGAGGATTATTTCTACATTTTAACTCTCTCCCTCCCTCCCATAAAGGTGGAAACATCTGTTTTAGCACCTACCTAAATCTGTTGAGGATCAGATAACTGTTTAAAATGCCTTTCAATAACAACAAATTGAAATTTTGTGGAGCTTAATCGATACTATCAACATATGATAGTAGCTGAAATCAGCAAATAGGTAATTATGGATTGGAAGTTTTACAGTAAAAGGATAAGGGGCAATCAGTATAGGACATCCAAATTGTAAATTGTTGTGGTTATTATGGGATGAGGGAGTATTAACTATTAAGTGCTCATTGTTGTCAACTCTTTTGTCTGTTTCGTAACACAGTCTTCTCGTCCCTTCTTATGTTAAACCACCAGAATCACCTTGAAGAGTTTTACGCCATGGTCAACTTCACTAACCCAGGGATTTTGGGCGATGCTGCATTTTTTCGACGTTATTATGAGGTCAGCTATGTAATTAAGGTCCTTTTAGTTACCATACAACTGATTATTCACACAACTAATAATTATGGATTTAGACTATCGTTGGTTGAGAATTATAGTCTTTATAAATGATTAATTTCTGCTGCTGTTTGGCACGTCAATGAACAATGCATAACAAGTGGAAATATCTGCGCACAACGTTTATCATTGGTCTAATTTATATTTCATTGTGTTAACTTGAGTTTTTTCTTTACTCTTAAAATATTAATTACTGATTTGAAGACGCCCATAATATGTGGAAGAGAACCTACTGCCTCTGAAGAAGAGAAATATCTCGCCAATGAGCGCTCAGCAGAACTGAGTGCAAAGGTCAATCAGGTAATTATGTCTAATATAATATATATAGGGCATTATTTTTCAGCATCTGCTCATTCTTGGACCTGTGTTATCAGTTTATTTTGAGGAGGACTAATGCACTGCTATCAAATCACTTACCACCAAAGGTATGAATCGTATTTTCTTATTTCTTATAACAATAGATGTGTCTTTTCTTCTCTCCTTGTTTTTTTTACTATAAAATTTTTCTATTTGCTGTCGTTGATTGTTAAGAGTGAAGTCATGAGTTTTGTGATCCATATATTATATTATTGTTAACGGATGAGTGCAAATATGCAGATAGTTGAGGTTGTTTGTTGCAAGCTGACTCCTCTCCAGAGAGAACTGTACAATCATTTTATTCATTCAAAAAATGTAAGTATCTATCTGGGCATCCTAGAAGTATATAACTATCTGTTATTCATATATACATTGGCTGGAGTCTGAACAGATGATTTCTTTCTTTCTTTTGGTGTACTGTTTGCAGGTGAAACAAGCGATAGCTGAAGACGTGAAACAAACAAAAATTCTGGCGTATATAACTGCCCTGAAGAAGCTCTGTAATCATCCGAAGGTAAAACTTTACTTTGTGTTTGAATTGTTATGTGGTGTTTGGTTAATGGAAAATGTTTTCTGATTAATATAATTTATATGAAGTTGATTTATGATACAATGAAAAGTGGGAACTCGGGGACAGCAGGGTTTGAGGGATGTATGCGCTTTTTCCCTCCAGAAATGTTCTCCGGAAGGTAACATATTTTGTTATCTCCTGCCCTATTGTGTACCGTATTCCAAATTTATTATCATTCCGTTACTTTATTAGATCTGGATCTTGGACCGGTGGTGATGGAGCGTGGGTTGAACTATCAGGGAAGATGCACGTATTAGCCCGTTTGTTGGCTCATTTGCGTAAGAGAACGGATGACCGAATTGTATTGGTTTCAAATTATACACAGGTTTGTAGATTTCACTTATTGAGAGACTAGTTCATGTTTTTGTTTGTATATTTAGGAGTTAAACTGAAGTGGTTAGAACTGTAATTAGTTATGAATGTTTTATGTTACTACAGTATGTTTTTGGTGTTTGTATTATAATCAACTAGTTTGTAATAAATTATTCAGAAGTCTCATAGGCTGATCATATTAGCATTGATTCTTCAGACGCTGGACCTTATTGTTCAATTATGTCGTGAAAAAAGATATCCATTCTTAAGGCTTGATGGAGCCACATCAATCAGCAAAAGACAAAAGCTGGTCAACTGCTTCAATGATCCGTCAAAAGTATTTAGATCTTCCATTGTAATCATTTAACAAATACATTGGAACTGCTTATATATGACAGATTCTTCGCTATCTTGTAGGATGAGTTTGCATTTCTTTTGAGCAGCAAGGCTGGTGGTTGTGGCCTCAACTTGATAGGTGGAAATAGACTTGTTCTGTTTGATCCTGATTGGAATCCTGCCAATGATAAACAAGTACATTTTTTTTGCCACCTGTTGACTATAGTTCTTCGTTAAAGGGACAAATGGATGATTTATTAATTTTTTGTCTAGGCTGCTGCAAGAGTGTGGAGGGATGGGCAGAAGAAGAGAGTATACATCTATAGGTTTCTAAGTACTGGAACCATTGAAGAAAAGGTAGTAAATTTCCATCGCATTGCTCAATTCAATTAAGCAAGGATAAATTTGGTGTGTGATAGGATGTAGTATTGTGCAGGTGTACCAACGTCAGATGTCTAAAGAAGGGCTTCAAAAAGTAATTCAACAAGAGCAATCTGATTCCAAGATCCAGGTTTTTTGTTGTTTCGTATTTCTCCCCTTTCTCAACATATTCTCTGTTAACATATTAAAATTCTTGTGAGTGCGTCATATTAATATCACATCTAATGCATGCAGGGGAACAATCTCTCAACAGAGGATTTACGTGATCTATTTACATTCCATGAGGATGCAAAGTAAATTCACTTTATATTTACTGTATCTAAAATGAATGAAAATTCATTTTGCTTAACATTAACCGCATAGTGATTGAGTTTTCTAATAATGCTCTGTACAGATCTGAAATTCATGAGAAGATGTACTGCACACGTTGTCAAAACTCTGGAGGACGAACAGCAGACGAAATGCCTGATGCAAGCATTGTTGGATCTCTAGATGAAGGATCCCACTCTGATGAAGAGGATATTGGGGGGTTTGCAGGTATTTCTGGATGCTTGCATAAGTTGAGAAGCTCAGAAAAACAGGTGGGCACCCCATTGGAAGAGGATCTAGCTAGCTGGGGTCATCATTTTTCTCCAAATACCGTACCTGATACTATTCTTCAAGCATCAGCTGGAGATGAGGTAATTACAAATAATAACTGTCTTAGTCTCTTAGATACGAATATCTGTTAAACTTAAGGTTAGTATAGTAGGATTGAGTAACCATGATGGAAGTTGAATTGTGATCACTCATATATTTTAGTTCAAATTGAATTGATCATTTACAGTTTATGGAAAATCTTAGAACTGAAACGAGTACTACCCCTTCCTTCTCACCATCATTGGACGTCCCAAGTAAAATACAATTATTTATTTAACAAAAACACAAAAAATAGCCGTTAAACACGGTGTGCATGTGGTAACTGAAATCTCTAATATATTTTGTAAATTTGTATCAAAGGGTTGCCAGCTTAGCAGATATTTAAAAAGTTATTAAGCACATTGTCATACCAATTCAATTCATGTAGCCATGTAGGCGTTCTTAATTCAGTGATACTTTTTTTTAATGGAGAATAGAGAAAAATTTCATATAATGTATAATAATTGATGTGAATATCTTGCTTCAGGTCACTTTTGTTTTTACAAACCAGATTAGTGGAAAGCTTGTACCTGTGGAATCTGTGGTTAGGTCAAAAACAGAAAATTCGAATGCGGAGATACACACATCCAAGGTTAATTCATACAAAAATCATAATGTCTCATTAAAACGTCAACAGACTATACCCTCTACTTGGTCCAAAGGCGGGCCCATCAGAAGCAAATTACCAACTGCTATTAAGAATTCACAGTGGACAAATAAGGAGTCTTTAGGAAAACCACCGGAAGGTAAGACTTTTGTAGCATTAAAACCTAAACCTTCTCTTGAAAGTTATTTGCCTCTTAAACGATTGTCGTCTGGTCCTGTAGAAGATGATGATGATTTTGCATAGTACTCAATCAAATTCTCTTGCATGTTCATTGTCTTCAGTCTTCACTTAACCACTCATTTATTTCTTTTGCACATTGGTTATAATTAGCTCCATTTCTTATGTACTTATGAGGAAAGAATTTAAATGCATATAAACAAAATGACTATTCATTTTAGTAATGAAGGGTGATGTATTTCTCCGAAACAAAGTATATGTAAAATGATTTTGATGTATATAAACAAAAGAGTTAATTGCATGGTAGTTTACACGCAATTACACCGTTAGTCCTTATATCTCACTTTTTGCACCCAGGGTCCAAAAAACACAAAAGTTGTTGCGTGCCCGGTCCCTCCAATTTAAATGTCGAAGCTACCCTTAATGTCCTATTAAAAAAATAAGAAATTAAGGGTATTAATCATTTTAGTTGGAGTAGGGACCGAATGCACACCAACTTTGACGATTTTGAATTGCCGGTGTAATAAGTGAAGTATAGAGATTGACGGTACAATTGTGTGTAAACCATATTGACTAGGGGTGAGCTTGGTACCATACCGGTACCGAACCGGTACCGACCGGTTGGTACCGATTTTTTTTTTGTCCCAAATCAAAAACCGAATACCGTACCACTTGTATCGGTTGGTACCGGTTCGGTACCGGTCCGGTGCGGTTCCGGTTCGGTTTAGGTATTTTGGTGTGCATGGTACCAACCGGTACCGAACCGGTACCGACCGGTTGGTACCGGGTTTTTTTTGGCCCCAAATCAAAAACCGAATACCGTACCATTTGTAACGGTCGGTACCGGTTCGGTACCGGTCCGGTTTGGTACCGGTTCGGTTTCGGTATTTCGGTTTTTTTGCTCATCCCTAATATTGACAAACCATGCACTTAACTCATCATTTATGACTATTCATTTTAATTTTTTTTTTTTTTTTTGAAAAAGTTAATATTTTATAATTATTATTACTTAATGATCGTTGGAGTGTATGTTTGTATTATCTATTTCGTTTATGTGATCGTTTTTGTATGAGAACAGGTAAAAGTTGCACCAATTGCTATAGGTGACACAAATAGCTTAAGATACCCCCATCCAAATTGTTTAGGCTCTTGATTTGGCATATTTGTTTGTGTTATATAGTCCAAAGTGTAACCTGAGATGAATTTATCCGTACAGGGCCTTAAGATTCTTAATTTGGATCCGTTATCTTATCTTTTCAATGGTTGTGCTTGATTTATACGGAGTATATATTATCTTCTTGTCTTGTTCTATATCTTGTTTTCCAATCAGTTTGTACTGGGCCCTGATCGTAAACCTGAGTCAATGCTCCATTAAACCTATTACTCCGTTGGCCTTTTGTTTGATACCCAACTTACTTACATTCATCTTTTTCTGGGTGTAGAGAGTACATGTTACATTAACTTGTATGGTCAGTTCCCTTTTAAGCATACATTAACTTGTATGCTTTAAATTAGAAGATATATGCTTCTACTTACTATGAGATTCTAAGCCACGAGCAAAATCTTCATTTACATATTGTCAATTTTGCTGCAGAAGGATAATGTTAATTTTTATATGAACAGTTTCTAGTGGTTTGTGGTTTTATGAACATAAGTGGGGGAAGGTGACTGATTTTACTGTGCTCTAGTCAATGTAGTCGCATAAGATAATGATATTAAAGACACTAGCATCAAAAAGCTGGAGTTTGTGAGCAAAAAGAAACAAAGAACTTTATAACCAGGATGGCCCAAATAATTACTACCTCCGTCCCAAAATTATTGTCCAGTTTTGACTTTCAGAAGTCTTTCTTTTTCAACTTTCACCTTAAATATTTTTGTTTGTGTTATATAATACTTGATGCAAAATATATGAATGAATAAGGTTTTAAATGTATTTTCATTGGTATAATTTTCATCAAGTATTATATAATACAAACAAAAATATTTAAGGTCAAAGTTGAAAAAGAAAGACTTCAGCTGGACAATAATTTTGGGACGGAGGTAGTAATATGGAGTTCAGACTTCAGACCAAAAGTTTCAAACTAGCATTCACAAAAAGTTGTACATTAGATTACATTCATCATCTAGCTTTCTCTGTCTTTCCTTTCTAGAGTAAACATGCATACTCGTAGTCTAGGAACAAGCCTTGCGAACTCAAACCGTAGTGTCAAATGAGTATTAGTGTAATACTACCCTCAGAACACCCAAAAGGAGTCATAGTATCAGTTTCTATTCACTTTTGTAACCCTTTGCTGTATCAAAACCGTAAACCAAAAGCACCCTAAGAAAACATATTAATCTCTAATCTAGTAAGATGCTTATTGTAACATACCCTTAGAAACAATAGCCCCTTATGTTATATTGCACTGTCATGGTTTTCTTCTTCTCTTTCTGTAGGTACAGGACACAAATTTGACTGTAGGTTTATATATATTTAATTGAATCATAATTGTACATTGTCACTTTCAAGCATTTATTTTCTTCCAAAATACTACAGGCATTACAATGACACAATCTGTAGGAAAATTGAAGCAAGTGTAGTGTGCATATCACCACACTCTAGAATCACCTCTGCTTCCAAGATTGTGTAGTCTACCTGGTTGAAATTTCCATGTATGCTTATGTATTGAAATCAAGCAAACTTAAAATGTGGCTAAGGTCCAAAGTCTTAGATTACTTACAAATTAATGCACCTTTTTCATTGGTCGTAAGCAGCCATAGTTATGGAATGGGCCATGTATAAGAGGCCTACTCTAGCCGGGCACTACCCGCCTACCCGGGGTCTTGATTAATGTCTACAGCTAGATACTTGGAACATACTGTAGCCTGTTTTTTCCGCCTTAATCTATGGCCCTGATTAGATAATTATGTTACTATACAATAAATAAATTAAACAATTCGATACACAACAGATCTAAGGCCAACTAGGGGTGTATGACTTTATGTTTCTACCCTCACTATAGGTTTAGATCTTTGAGCCAGTATTTTTGCCTGTAGTTTAAGGAAACCCCCTTGAACATGGGTGGCATATGGCATATTTTATTACATATACAAAACGATATTAAAAATAGGGATTACTTTGACAAAACTATAAAGCAACATGCAATGCACCGGATTAAGAAAATAACAGTGACTTTGTTATTTCTTGATCTGACATAGCTAAACGTGCCTCTATGTGTACACAAGTAAAATAAAACAGCAGGGTCTTTAAACTAAGATGAATAAAAACAAAACTTGTACACTGTTTAGCAGACCAATAGAAAAAGGAACAAATGCCTTTAGACTGATCTTTAATTTTTATACTCCACAATTCAGCAGATTATATTGATATACATCCATTGGCCCTTGTTAGTACTACATGCAGCAGCCGGTGAATGTGTGTTGTGGGGGTAGGGTGGGAATCAGCCACTTGTAGACATTTCATTCAAAATTCCTACAAAAAAGTGGATAAACCATGTGACCCTTGGTACTTCTTACTGATTAAAGGACATCTATGGAATCATTTCTCTTAGATCACATGTTATTTGTTAGTCAATCTAGCTACTTTGCGACTCTTTATGTTTAGATTCTGTTTATTTATTAAGATATACACCTCAGTTTGTCTAGTAGTATAAGTTAATTTTGGTGCCAAATTTTCAGTCAGGCTTACCGTCTAATCAACTAATAGGTTGTGTGTTCGAGTTTCGGACCGAAAGTTGTATATTATATGTGTAATAATCTGTTATTCAAAAGTAAAATACTAAATGGAGTTGTTACAATGAAAGTGGAATTTGGTGGTTGTAGTAAAACTAAAGATGACACATGATATTATTGATTGAGTTATTGAATGTTTTGTAGGTGGGTGTGAATTCAAAAATCAAAATGGTGATGACTGTAGGTTTTGCACTACATGTTTCTGCACCAAATTTGTCATTTAGCTGCATTTGTTTTACACAAACAAGATACAAGATGGGTGGGGGTTTAGATATTATAAAATCTTTCATCATTTATTGAAAGATTTGATTGGTGTGTTTTTATCCTTTTTCTTTCTCCTGGCCAAGGATGGGTTATTTTTTCACTTTTACAGTACAAGTTGTGGGCAAATATAGGTTATATGGGTATGCATGCATTAATGATTAATGGTTTTAACTTTTGATGCTTGCTTTGTGTGTGTAAAAGTTGGATTGAAAGAGTAAAAATACAAAGGAATGGGTAGGTAAAAACAAAATGAAGTGAAAGATTTGGTTTGACGTTTGACCCACTAATTGCGTAGTCAAACTTCATAGACGTGGGGAGCATCTTCTACAGCTCAGACACTGCCATATTCAATTCAAGATAACATTTTGAAATATGCAAAAATGCATATTTTTTTTTAATTTTGGTCTATTCATCATGTCAAATGGCCATCACTCCAAGCTAGTGCAAATGTTTGTGAAATTTGGATTACTAATTAATTACCCCTTACGTTCCAAATTTATTATCCACAAACAAATCACACACAATATATTATTACACTGTATTTTTATGTATTACGGAATAGTATAGTTTTACCTTTACCTTTTAACCACATTTTTATGACATAATATAAACTTGGGGCAATACATGAAGTTTAGTTATTATACCTTTATCCTTTTGGAAGTGGATAATCTATTTGTAACGTTTAATAAAGAAAACGTGAACTATAAAATATGGGATGTAGCGAGTATAACTTTAAACGCCTAGTCAAAACTAGTTGAAGGTTCCAAAATTATAATGTATTGTATATAGATATGCATGATTATGAAAAATCATTACATAAATGAAATAAAAATTCTTAAGAATACAAAGGAAACAGTTTTTAAGTTATAATCTATTGTACTTCATGTAAAACTACGTCATATACGTTCTTATAAAATTTTGATACTGATTGTGTACGTACATATTAACAAAAAAAAATAATAAAAAATATATATAAAAAAGACTAAGCACATTTTCGTTTTTATATTTTCCTGATTTGATGGTATATAATATGAACAATTAATTAAATCAGGACACCTTGTAATACGAGTAAATCATCATGTTAACAATTTTTGGCTTGGATAACCCATGATATTCTTGAAAGGTTACCCATCATACTCGATCTGTGATAGAAAATTAATATACAACTCGGTATACAGTTTTACTCCCTATATAATATTAAAAAATAATTAAATGTATTGATGCTTATAACGATGTACGTTTTAATACTACTAATTACCAATGTTTTAAAAACCGGTTTTTTTATCGAATCGGAAACTCCACCGATTCCGGTCGAACCGGTTCAACCGGTCCGGTCCAACCATCCCCAAAACCGGCCACGTCACCATTATTTAAAAAAAAAAAAAAAAACCCGGTTGAACCGTCCGGTTTCCGGTCGAACCGCCGGTTCGTTGACCGGTCAACTTAAGGTCAAAACCGGTCCATTCTAACTCGGAAACTTCTCCGGATCCTGTCGAACCGGTCGAACCGGCCGGTTCGAACCGGTTTTTAAAACATTGCTAATTACAGGATCTACTCAACGTTTTTTTTTAATCTTAATTACCATTGCTAGCTATACAATTGTCTATTCAAGATGTTAAATGGCCACCGCCCAAATAACTCATTTCAAAATCTTCATCTTTATATCTATGATGATGATCATGCTTCGAGTTATGAAGTTAATTAGATCTTATATTTTCTGAATTATATATCACAGTGTGATATATATAATGCCTCATTATTAAGATTAACGATTTCAATGCCAATAAGGTCTCTAAAATTTTTACTTCATCCGTTACAATTTAATTGTCCACTAGGGCTTTGCCTCAGTGGTACCGCCGCCGCAAATCCCCACGCCCCACCCGGGTTCAAGCCTCTGGGAGTACAAAAAATCCTATGCTCCGTGTGTGGGGTCACTGGGGCCAGGTGTTTAGCCGGACGGGTTGCCTCTTGCGGGTGGGGCTCCGTGGATCTACGGATCCGGGGTTAAAGGTTCCCTCCAATAACCTTTTTTTACAAATTTGGATACAGTGTTAGAAAATTACAATAATTATAATTTTGACCAATGAAAATATACCCTTCTCCAGGTAAACATTTTTTAATTCGTTGAATTTGGTAAATTGACAATTATTTTAGAAAATTCCAAAAAGAAAACGTAAATTGAGAGGGAGGTATTACTTTTAATTTTATATTTTTGAACATGAGGAATCCAAAATTATTGGTGTGTTTGGCATAGAGCTTCTGGGAGCTTTTAGGAGCTTGAACTTCTACTTTTAATAGGTACCAGTCTTGTTTGGCAGCACAATAAATTTGAGACTTCTTGAAATAATAAGATCATAGAAGCCATTAAACAAGAAGCTTTTTAAAGTAGATTTTAAATAGAAGTCCAAGCTCCAGCTCCAACTATAAATTTCACCTACCGCCCTCTATTACCAAACACACCCTACGTGTTGGACGTTTGCATGTGACAAATATATAGCTAGCTATCGACCTATCGTCAATGCATGTATCCAAATTCTCCTGCCAATTGTGTTTTTTTTCTTTCTGTAATATGTTACTGTAGTACGTACAATATGCTTTGTTGTCTAGCAGTCCACTACTCCGTATATACTACGAGTATATAGTTAGCGACATTATGCTATGTTTAATTGTTTATTACAAATACTTTTTTGCAATTACTTAATTTAACCGTCGTTAGTGTAATATTGTTACTGTAAACTAAGCACGAATATCTTACAAATTGTTACTGTAAACTAAGCACGAATATCTTACAAGTAATATATATGCAGCTACCTATTTAATCATAGTTGACGACGTATATATATGTCCATTTGTTATTAGAAAGATACGCTTGAACTAATATTTTACCATATGTATGACAAATTAATATATGATTTTCGTCAGACACATATATAGTCTTAGGTGACGATCCATGGCATGAGTTTGTATTTCCTACAAAAGTAGAGCTGTAGAGGTAACCGATATTCTCATGTATGTCAGTACGTATGCGGGTACGTATAATCGTATATGTTATGTAAATTAATTAATTAGCTTTTGATTATATGTTATTGTTCAATTGTTTATTTTTCTAATTACTCCGTAATTAGTATTTGTATTTGTGTTCTTTTTAGAAATTCACATATATCGAAAACAAGCATGCATGCATATAGAATTGGAAAGAAAACATGATCTGAATGGTCAAAATCATCAAATTGTCGTCTTCTTATAGTACTATAGTAGTAGTACTTCTGTAGCTAGGTGCAGTGTACGTTGAACAACTTACAAGTCGATCATTACCAAGAATGAAATTAAAGAATTTATAGATTATACATATTTGGAATTCCATTCTAGCTAGATCGAGGAGATTTATGTAATTATAAAAATTAACTTCAGACATGGAGTATATTACTACTTTAAAAATATACTCCATAAATAATATTTTTATTGATATTTAAAAAAAAAAAAAAAAATTGTAGATTTGTGGCCAGATGGATCGAAGAATGACGATGACACAACAATAAACTTGAATGAAGGTGGAGCCTTTATATATAATTGATTGAATGGTGCATAAGCAAATTACGACGACTACCTCACGTACGTCGGTAACACTATTCGACATGGTCCCTAGCTACCTACTTTAATTCCAAAATCTTTAATTCCTTTATTTATATTATATTTAAAACTAAAATCTCTAGCATTATATAAAACTGATTCATCCCTATTTAATAAGTGAACTTTCAATTAATCCAAATTAAAAGTATGTTAATTTTTTTTACATATATTGTTACGATCTTCAGAATAGTTTTGTTATTCAAATACGAATAACGTACATTTTTATTTTTATGAATATAATTATAATTATAAATTATAATTATAATTATAAATAAATTATTAAAAGAAGAAACTAAAGCTGTAAAGCAGCTATAGATGTCATAGCCAAACCAAACATATATTTATCAGTTTTACTCGTACTTGTAATTCGTTCGACACATTTAAATTTATTTAGAGTATATTATATGTGTGTGTATTCTATTTAGAAAAACAATTAATGTTCTTAAAAAATTGGTAAGCTTGAGATGTACGGATGGTACGTGAAACATTTTTTAAAGTAAGTCATGCTATCTTCTTTTCACTTTTGATGTATTGGAAACATATTACAATGTTTAGAGGATTTAAGTGAAAGGCCACAAATGAGCGGCAAGTCAAATTTACTGCAATTTAATACAAATTTGTTTGTGATCTTATCAACGACTGTGTTTTAACAACACAACCATGTCTTTTATACTTATAAATATTCACTACATTTTATCCTTTATAAATGTGTCCTAAAATGCAACAAATTCTAACATGTTCCTTATTTCCCTTATTTAAGACATTCCCCTCATACCCGTATCCCATTGGATATCTATACTTTTACAGTTTTACCATAAAAAATATGTAGATATTCACCAATAAGCTGGTAACCGTGTAGCAACTTCTATTTCATTTGCAAGTGCGTAAAAGTATTTATACTCCGTAATAGGAACTTTACACTTATAAACGTATTTGAAAAAGTAGGATATATGTTAATTATCTCCTATTTTACACATAATTAAACATTTAGAGATGTAGGGGTGTTCAATATTTGGTTTGAAACCGTTTAATCGGGATACTGGGCCGAATTTGAATTCCGTTTTTCGTTTTTGGGAGATTTCCATGTATATCCTTCCAAACTTTCATAATTACGTCTATATCTTTGTAAAAGTTAATATTACGTTAATATCCTCTAAAACCCTAAAAATAGCCACTTATATCCAAATACCTAATTTAAATATAATTAATTGATTTTAATCATTAAAACTCTAAGTAAATGTCAATTAGAAAGTATTAAGACCTTTTTGCCCTTAACAGCATTCGACTATATTCTTCCTCAATTAAAGTTTTTAATTGTATTTTTTGCTCACAATTATTATACCTATCAATCGATGACTCATGATCATATCACTCAAGTCTGATGACAAGTGCCTAGGGTGTTCACAGTTCGGATATAACCGGATTATCCAAATGGTTTATTCGGATTGGACTATTCGGGTCGGGCTATTTGGTTTATTGGATCGGATCGGACAAAAACCAAATTAGTATTTCGGTTATTGGATTGGTTTTGGTTATTATTATTGGAACCGGATAATCCAAATAAACAAGATAGTAATACGGAGTAATAGTATATGTAATACCCTTGTTTATATCTATCAAAATAATCGTGAAAAATAGTTGCATGATAATTTTTTGTGTATATAACCTTATTTTATAAAAGGTATTCTTAATATATGTCATTGTATATAGCTTAAAATCCTAAGTTTGATCTAAACAACAAACTCCACAAATTTATAAAACCTCAATGCAACATGACAATATGTAGCCATTGATATCGCTCATGACATTACCCTTCATGAGTCAAAACGATAATCTCATGCAGTCTAACGGATAACCAAATGGTTAAAACCAATATATCCAAACATTAATATGGTTTGGTTCGGTTCGGATTCGATATTTGTTTGGATGGATTGGATTCACTTTTTGAGAACCAAAATCCAAATGGATTCGTGTTAACGGATCGGATTTGATCCAAACAATCCAAACGAACATCCCTACAAGTGCCCATGCTTATAATGCTATAACAATTGTCATTTTTAGTTTTATAATTTATTCCTAGGTTATGTTGTTATTATTGATTAAAAGATCAATTGGAGGCCGTTTAATTTAATGTTCAGTGGGAAGAATCATGTGCAAAGGGTTTATGAATTATGACGATGGTCATGAAAAGCTGGAGGTTGTAACATTTGGATTGTACGTGATGTGCTAAATCTAGTTATAAAATTTATCGTTGATAAGTAAACCAAAAAGTACCGAGCTAGACCAAAACACAACCGGACAGTGGACCCTGTCGAGTGGTAGTATAGTTTGGTAAGTTCGGGCTCGAACACAGGGAACTTGGTTTATACGATCAAGATAAGTGTGAACAATTTAAAGAGAGAAAATAAAATGTGGCTGGTTTGTGTGACCGAATTGTCACGATGCTTAAAACTACAATCTATCTTTCAATGAGAACGGTGGACTCAGGAAGAGTCAAATTAGTTGCTTGGAACTTTCAAATATTAAAAACAATGCTTGCTTGGATTATTTCACTAGTGATTTCGGGGTGTAGAATTATAACCGGTTAAGACATATGCTAAGGTAACATTCATCAAACATAAGCTCAACCTTCGCTAAGACCTATCGTTCAACTTCAATTAACAAACCTATGATTTAATCAAGTAACGGACGTTCGCCATGGTTACAAACTTGCACAATTTAGCTAAATCATTTGACACATTCCAAAGTTACGTTCGCAATTTTGTTCAATTGTTTATAGACAAATAATCAATAGCAATTCACTAGGTTGAAAACGTTCGCTATATCAATTAGTAAATTACCAAATGGCCAAATTCTAGAGATTAAGCTCAATCACACAAGGTTCTCCGATTAAACATAAATTAAGATTTTAAGAGTTTGCAAATCAACCACACAACAAACATTCGCTATAATTGCTAGCTTATATTTATTTAACTAATTGTTGTTACAATTACCAAATGCTTTGTTCCACAATTGACAAACAACTTATTTAGGTACTTTTAATAAGCAACAAACGTTCGCTATAATCGCTTAGTGAAAATGCCCAAAGTTTCATAACAACAACAAGCTAAACTCTTACAAACTCATGGTTAATTCACAAACTCACACATAAATTAACACCCAAGGATATACACCCCTAAGCAACTAGCTATTTCATCCAAACAAGCATATAAGTAACTAGCCACTCATAATGTCAACAATCTTCAAGCAATTACAAGAAATAAGTGGAATCATAGTTAACTTAAATTAAAATGAAATAAAATTGTACCCAAAGGTGCTTGCACAAATTACAGTGATGTTTGTTGCTGATGTTCTCCACAAAATTTTCACTGAGATTTTTGCTAAGTGAATGATGAGTGAAATTGGTGTTTTTAGTCGTGGCTTTTTGTTGAGAGTGAAAAACCCAGAACCAAGATGATATCTACTTCTGATGTAAGGAGTCTCCTCTCTTTCTTTTTCTTTTTAGGGTTATCAAAACCCAGGCCTTTCAAATTCCAGAAAGCCAATGGACATTTCTTGACCGGGAAGCAGTTTGGACCAAAACATGGTTGGGGCATTAATTGCTTCTCCATGGAAAATCTCACACACAGATAAAATCCAACAGATATTGAGCTCCCTTTTATCCGCGAAGAAAGTGAACAGTACCCCGCCAAATTACCCGACCGGGTGAGCAAAGGTACCCGGACGGGTAGCCGCCCATACCCGATCGGGTGGGTAGAGTTACCCGGACGGGTGGCGTTAGAAACCCAACAAGGCTCGTTGCTGTAACCATTTAGAACTGATGTACCCTATCGCGTGAAAATACCCGGACGGGTGGAAGCCCACACCCGGACGGGTGGAGAACTATACCCGGGCGGGTATGCTTCTTTTCAAAGGGATCCAGACTCAGCTCCAGAATTCATCAAAACTTCACCATTTGCATTGCCTTTCCAAGTCTTGACCTGAGATAGATTTCCAAACAAAATAAGTATCGAAAGTTCATGAAATTTACTCAAATACAAATGCAAAACAATGATATCGCGATAGATTTATATAGACAAAATGAGCGATATCAAATATCCCCACACTTGAACTTTGCTTGTCCTCAAGCAAACCATAATTTTACCATTTCAAAGCCGCACTCTTGCAACATTATCAGTGAAGATCTAGTTTACCAAAACAATACTTACACTAACTACCAAAGCAATTAGGCAAGCAACATATGTATAAGCATTAGAAACTCGAGATGTTTTAGCTTGTCAAGCCCGGATGCACGACCTAGCACCTCACACAAGGATAAGTGTTTAGTCACTCACTCTCAACCTATAAGACTACAAGGCAAGGAAGTAAGCAATGTAACACTCAATCAAGCCAAGTCGTGATGCATTGTTACCATAGGCTTACAAAAGGATCAAATCTCCACCGACTTGGCGTGAGCACCAAGTGAGATCTTAAAGGAGGTATTCTAGCATGTGTTGTAACAAATGTAGGCTAATTATGGAATGGGGTATGATAGACACAATAATTGGTGAAAAGTGGTAGTCAAGAACCGTGAAAAATGTGGGAATGTTTCCTATTGGTTTAAACACGTGACAGTAATGAAACTTAGGATTCTCGTGCTAAATCAATTCAAATTATTATTTGTTCTCATTTATAACTCATACTTCAACAATTGCACACAAATAACTCAAATTGATTTTTCACATTTGATTGGAATAACTGCACTCTATGACTTTCTATGAATCCTGTGTAACGAACTTTCGGACCAACCATCCTAGACCGGATAAAGGCCTTCGGTGGCTAGGCGTAGAACACCCCTCGGGAACTACTTGTTCAGGAATTCAAAGGCCATTTATTTGACTACAATCATCCAACTATAAACTTTAAGCTCAAAAGTTAACTTCTATTCATTTAATTATTTCCAATCTCAATCATAGAATTTAACACTAGAATTCCAATTCAAAACGATTTAAGTCGCATTTTGGTAAAATTCATCATAAGTTCCAACTAGGCAATCCTCTTAGAAAAGTGATGGTTCGGGAATTGACTACACAAAAATAAGGCTAATATTTAATGGATTGAATGTGGAAGTTTTCTAGGGGTTTCTTAGCACTAAAAATGAGTGCTAACGACCTGTGTAAACTGGATATAAATGGTTTTAAAGCAAAATAAGATAAAAAAATCCTAAGAATACCTCCTCGTCTTCGACCCCTCCTATATCACATTTCTGTGATCCCACAGCGGTCTCAAAATGCATCACTAAGGCAAGTTCTAGAACAAACTACAATCACCGGCACACTCATAGCAATCAATCAATATAAACACTAAAGATAAGTGTTTTTCTCAAATAGGCTCAAATTTCTCACAATTTTTATAGCGGAGGCTACAAGTGTGCTAGTCATGTAATTCACCCTATTAGGTTGCTTTTATGACACATCTCAAAAGGTTAAGTTGCAAGAGGGAAGATTAATTCACTTTTAATGTAACATCAAAGTTTAAGATTTTCAAAGCAATCAATCTATTAAGGACAAGTACATCCCTAGCAAATTATCATTTCCCGGCCTTTCATTGGAATTTGCAAAAGTCTATCGGGCCCAAGATCAATAACAGACCCAATAAGTGACCAACAGCCCGTTAATGGGATTCGTAAAGTTCGATTGGAGAGCCAATAGACTTCACAAACCCAATAAAAGGTAAGAAACAACAATTCACTAGAAATGGGATTCAAGTGAATTCCTCCCCACACTTGAGATTTGCATTGCCCTCAATGCAAAAACAGTATAAAAGTACGAGTGCAAAGGGGCAAAGGGAACGAGAACTTCCCCGGGGGTTTTTGCATGAGGGCGAGGAAACGCGAGCTAGCTCTTCATAAGCGCGAGATCCAGTCCAGCTCGACATGCTAAAAGTAAGACAAGCAAACAACACAACGATAATTTTTTTTTTTTTAGCAACTTAATAGATAATAATAATAAGAATAATAAAAATAAAAAGGGTAAATGAATGCTAAGCATCCAAAGTACCAAAAGGGAAAATAACATAGAATCGAAAATTGTTCAAAAGTTTACACCCCAAATAAGAATAAAATAAAGTAACACCCTACAACCAACCCCCACCGTGGGGCGAGTCTTGGGTGGGGTCCTGCTGATGCTGCTGGTGCTGATATGGGGAAGGAGATCCAAAGAGCCAATGATGATGGGCTTCCTGTTGCCAATTAGAGGGCTCTGGGACAGTCCAGGTGTGCGGCTGAGAGGTAGACGGAGGGGATGACCAATTGGTGCCCCAATCTTGCTGCTGCTGATGATAATCTGAGGTGTGCATGTGCTCATGGTGTCGCTGGAGCTCTACTAAAGCAGCATCCCGATCATAAATAGGAGCAGGGAGGACACCCCCCGGCTCGCCCCAACGAGGTGGGTGATGATATGGGATAGGCACATGGTCGGACACATGGTGGCCCATCCACTCATGGTCGTGAATGAGCCAATCGTTTTGGTATTGATTAGCTCCCCACTCATACCTAGACTCATCCCTGAAAGTCACATTCTCCCGTTGCCACTCTTCTTGTTCTCCCCATCTTCGATCTTGCTCAAGTTGCATATTATTGAATCTGGACATAAAACTCTGCCAATAAGCGGGCTCCCCAGATTGGGAACCCTGACCAGGAGCTACGGTTTCTGCGATCCCCTCGTCCTCCTCTTCTTCAGCATCCTCTTCGTCTTCTTCATCTTCTTCTTCAGATTCTTGCTGTGAAACATGCTGTCTACCCCGTGATCCTTCCCGAGGTACCCTCACCCGTGAGGATGACTCGGCAGGGGAATAAGGATGGTATTTTCCTCCTCGCATCCGGACTACCCCAGTGGGTCTATACATGTCGACACCAATGAATAGTTTCGGGTTGAGTACAACAGTGTAAGGGTGGTTCCGAGGTCTAAGGTTGACTCCCAAACCTTTAGCAATCCTGGTGATAAAATGACCCCCACACAATTTGGATTCCGGTTTAGGCCCGCTTGCATATGAATGAAGAAATTTACCTACACAATACGGAAGGTTTATTCGTTCCTGGTCCCTTAACTTAAGTAAATACCACAAATCTGCTTTCGATACTTTCTCCGTGTTCTGCCCCCGAAGTGTGATGGTGTGAGCCAAAAGTTTTTGTAAGACTTTATCTTTCGGACTCCTTAGGGCACTCGAGGGGTTTCTTCCAGACTTATATTATTTGTCACTAAACCTAGCCCAAACCTCAGCGGAGACCTCGCCTTCGTCTAGGCGAGCCCCTGTCAGAATATATCTATCAAACCAATCGGCGTTCAACTCCTCTCGGGTGTAGATTTGCAGGAAGCTGGCCAGTTGCCTAAGCGACAAGAAGTGAGGATTTCCCCCCATCTTGAAACCCAAAAAATCACAGTCGATACCATCAATGACGAACATTTCCAGGGTGGTAAGGAATTCCATAGTGAGTTCCTCATAAATTGGTTCCTGGATCTCAATCAACTTCTGAAAATCTCTGACATCAATAACTTCACCATCAATACGCATAGACTAAGTAAGAGCTCGGGTGATCTCACGAGCAAAACCGACTTCATTCAAAGGTGTCCAATCGATGATTCTCGGGTATTCGCACTCTTTCTTGTGTATTTTAAACAATGCCTCACAGTTCTCCATATAACGGTGGTGCTGGGGCTGAAAGATCAGATTTGGGTGGCGGTCCCAAGGGCGTAGGTCTGCAAAGATACTCAGAGGGTATTGAGGCTGAAAAGTTTGCCCTTGGTTATTCTTGTTTCTCTGCACAACACAACACAACAAACATACAAAAAATGTCCAAAACAGATGTTAGTGTTAGCCCAAGTTTGGCAAAATGAGCGATTAATGTCACAAACAACAACCACCATAACCTAACAGCTCCTAGTCTCACCATGCCCAACACCACTTAAACTCAAAATCAACTTTTTGCAAAAACACACAATTTCCAATCAAGACTTAAAGTTGCATAGAGGGGTATGAAGTCTAATCTAAAACAATGCTTGAAGAATGTCAATGCCACACAATTTAATCAAACAAGTTTGTCCATCAGAATTTCATACTTAATTATGTAATGTACCATCAACTTCAATTCTATCGTTCACGTTCTCCTAAGTTCATAACTTCAATTTCAAACATCTGCTTCAATTATGCATTATAAACACAACTTGAACTTAATCAATGCCTTATAATCGAAAGTCATAAAAAAAATCAGTCAAACTTTGACCAGAAAAGTCAACTTCATCTTCCCCAAATTTCTTAAGAACCCTAGTTGCTAGAATTTGCAAATAATCAATGAATAAGCAACAATCACCATAGCAAATATGTGACGCATGCTAACCATCACCAAATAACAAGCTATTATCACAGAATTCGGATTACCCAAAAAATTATTCATAAGAACCATAATTTTTAAAGTACCAAAATCAAGCAATTCAAGGATGAAAACGTGGTAGAACCAAGTTAAATACATGAATGTAACATGTAAATCAACAATTACATACAAGAAAACATCCCCACACTTGATTTAAGCTAAACCCGTACCTAAGTGTTCATACCAAAAATTGAGCGATTTAGCAAATAAAAACAGTTAATGGGTACCTTGGAAGGTCTGGACATGATTAGGAAGTGGTTAATTGTAAGATTCTTCAAGAAATTGGGGTTGAGATCGTGATTTTAGTGAGTGGGGATGGGGGTCTGAAGTCGGCAGTGAGAGAGAGAGTAGGACGGGTTGTGCGTGGGTTATGAGCTAAGTACAGAAAGAAACCCTTAAATCCTAGCAAAAATACGCTGGCCGACATCACACCCGGACGGGTCAAACGGATACCCGGGCGGGTAATAAAACACACCCGAACGGGTCGCATAATATACCCGAACGGGTCAAGCGGGATACCCGGACGGGTCACTTGGTGAAATTTTGTCATCTCAACCCAAGTCTCGGCGCTGTGACACCTTTTCAAAGAAATACCCGATCGCGTAAAAATACCCGATCGGCTGAAGTGACATACCCGAGCGGGTATGTTTACTCACCCGGACGGGTGACTTTCGTTTTCAGTTGAAAATTACAGATTCACATAGCAGCAACCAGGCAGAGCACATAGGCAAATCAGAGGCCAAATTTAGCAACACTAAGCAGCACCAACACAAGACATGTAGCAAAAATGATACCAAAAATAATATTAACAATAAAACAAAAAGGATATCAACACGAGTTTCCTCGTGATCGGGCTTCATTTATTAACGAGTCCAAGATAGACTCAACCCCGAATTCATTTGTCCTTGGGGTAAGTTGCGAGCTCCTCCCACTCGCCATCAACTTCTTCTTCATGGTAAAGCTTTAACCGATGACCATTGACAATAAAAGTTCCTCCATCCGAACCGAAAAGTTCAACATATCCGGACGGATAACCATGCTTGACCGTATAAGGACCGGTCCACCTTGGTTTGAACTTTGGTTGTTTTAACTTAAAACGTGATTGAAAAAGAAGAACTTTGTCGTCGGCTTTGAATTCTTTCCTTGTTTTCAACTTCCGGTCATGCAAAACTTTAGTTCTTTCTTTGTAGAGGCGGGAATTCTCATAAGCTTGCAATTGAAGCTCATCTAATTCATGGAGTTGTAACATCCTCTTTTCTCCCGCTTCAACCAAATCCAAGTTGCAATTCTTGAGCGCCCAATAAGCTTTGTGCTCAATTTCAAGAGGTAAATGGCAAGTTTTGCCATAAAGTAACCGGCAGGGTGTCGTCCCAATAGGTGTCTTGTAGGCGGTTCGAAACGCCCACAATGCATCCTCTAGCTTCTTTGACCAAATCGACCGGTTGACTTTCACCGTCTTCTCAAGAATCCTTTTCAATGCACGATTGGTGTTCTCCACTTGTCCACTTGTTTGCGGGTGGTAGGAGGTAGAAAAACGGTGAGTCACCCCATATTTCTTCAAGACTTTTTCGAGTTGGGCATTTTCAAAGTGACTTCCCCGGTCACTATTCAATGCCTTGGGCATCCCAAACCGACTAAATATGCTTTTCAAGAAGTCAATCACCACCCGAGCATCATTCTTGGGCAAAGCCTTGGCTTCCGCCCATTTGGACACATAATCTACCGCCACTAAAATGTATTTATTCTTGAAAGATGGAGGAAATGGACCCACGAAGTCCAGGGCCGGCAAATGAATTTGGGTGGCCCTGTGCAATATTAAAAAAATCAGGTCTTTATAGACACAAATTCTTCGGCTCCATTTTATTTTATTTCATTTTACGTTTTTTGTATCCAGAGATGTATTCTCTTTCTATGAGCCATGGTTTAAAAGGTAATCCAACTAATCTCTTGTAGATGTTTTACAAAGTTCTACTTAACTTATGTAAACATACAACATACAAACTACAAAAAGGCCTATGTATCTATAAGATCAAACTAAATCATATCATATATTTAAATAAACGAGCACCTTGAAAGATTAATTTAATTAATAAAACCAATGGCTTTTTATATTTTTTTTTTACCAAAGCACATAAGTAGTCGGAGTGTAAATATATAACGCCCCTCATTTCATAAGTCAATATTATATTAATAAACCGGAAGCGTTGTAATTTAAAACACATCATTAATTTTACTGCACCATAATTAGATTACATAAACAGTTCATAGCTTAATTCGTACTAGTTCAAAAACTATTTAACCACATCTTAATTGGGGCATCATATAAAAACCAACTTGTTTAGTACAAAACATTATCAGAGTAGCATGCTGTCAAGACATTCCTAGCTTCCAGAGCATCAACTTCCTGCTACCCATCTATCCCAAAATATAATCTGCAAGAAGTAGATAGGAGGGATTAGCACATAGCTAAGTGAATGAGTTCGTCACACAACATCCAACTTAGCATAATCTCCTAATTACAGCAAACAACACAATAATGAGGATCGGCGGCTCTGGGAATAACCAATAACCCGGGTGGCTCCCCAAGAACACTTATCCAACCTATCCGTATGGCCATAACGGACGAGACCGATAGCTAGTGGTTATCCTACTCAGATACAGTTCAATACACACAACAAATGAAATAAATCCCTGTATCATTCACAAGATAACCAACTAGCCCAACCAACCATTCAACAACTCGTTGACCTCATTAACAACTGATGCCTGAAGGCCACACATTGCACATAGAGTAATAATCAACAAAGTATATTAAATAAGCAACAACAATATATCACGCTTATTCGTTGTAATCCAATGATGACAACTAAATTCAATGGTGAGTTCCGAATCCACTCACCGATACCTTCGTCTTTACTAACTCAGATTCCAGGTGCTACTTTGTCTTTTAGAGGATCAGAGGATCAACATCATAAACAAGTTTGTAATTGAAATCATCAACATATAACTCATATCAATTAATCACATTAGGGATTTAACACCAATATTATCTAAGTTATAAGTCCCCTCACAGGTATTATTACTCGTTATATAAAACATAACAACAATTAAGATTAAGTTCTAGCAAGTAAATGAAAAAGTGGAGCTGGACCCTTCAGCCGCCGGCTATCCCACTTAGCCGCCGGCTAAACCCACCAAGCCACCGGCTTCCACGTCCAGCCGCCGGTTCCCAACCCTGGGACGCCGGCTCTAAGGCATTTTGAGCAACCAGAAATAAAACGAGTTTTAAAGCCATTTTTACCCGCCGGCTAGGGTCTTTGACCCGCCGGCCTTAGGCATTTAGCCGCCGGCTAAGCCTCCTGGCCGCCGGCTTCCCAAGCCAGAACCCACTAGCCGCCGTCTAAGCTGCAAAGCCGCCGGCTAGTTCATCAAATCAGCAGCAGCAGCTGTTGTTCCAAAATACCACACGAACTTTTATCCAAGAATCTCAACTTTAAACTACAATTCATCTCATACTCGATTTCCAGCATTAATGGAATAAGTTACTACTTCTAGTTACATCAATCAACTACAACAACATCAAGTATCAAAATTTCCATGCCAAAATCATCTAGACATTTAGATTTCCAACTAGTTTCAATCATAGGCTCAATAACATGGATTTGATTTATATATTTAGTCAAGAATCATCACATATCATCATCTATCACAAATAAAAATCACATAAACTCAAGAACCAAATCAATTCATCAATTATTCTTCAAACCTAACACTTTGAGTTTAACATAAAAACTTACTTACAAATGGTTAGATGAACAAGATGATGGAAGATAGAAGATGATAATGATGCTTAGCAAAAGATCACCACTTCAATTCACACTTCAAGTTGAGGATTTTAGCTTTTGATTTAGGTTAGGGTTTGTGTGTGTTTTACTTGAGAGAAAAATGAAGAACACGAAATTGGGAAAGTGATCACCAAAAAGGATCGGCCCTTTATTTAGCCGACCTAACACTTTGAGTATTTTATACCCATTCTAAATCTGTTGTCTGGAACCTAGAACCGGTTTGCGAGAAATTTATTTTATTGTACCGTCAACTTTAATAAATTAATTCAAGCAACATTTTATTAACCACAATAAGTCCTAAGACCTATTTCACCAAATTTCACAAATACGCAATTTACAGCAATTTAAAATATAAAACAATTAAATACTAAATGTAAATAGAAAAGTACCAGGCCACTGGGGAGGATGTTACAAATCTCCCCTCCTTAAGGAGATTTCGTCCCCGAAATCTCAACACCATCAAACAATCCAGGATATCTGGACTTCATTGACTCCTCAGACTCCCAAGTAAGGTTGGAACCTAAACTATGATTCCACTTTACTAACACCATAGGAATTTGTTTCTTCCTAAGTTTGGTAACCTTCCTATCTAGGATTTCTATCGGTTCCTCAATCAACTTCTGAGTTTGATCCACCCTCAAATCTTGTAACGGGAGGATTTGCGACTGATCTTCGATGTTACACTTTCTCAAATAACACACATTAAACGTGCTATGAATACCCGCAAGTTCAGGAGGAAGATCCAATGTCACTGATTGGTCATTAACAACTTGTCGAATTTTAAACGGACCAATATATCTAGGTGCTAACTTTCCCCGTTTTCCAAATCGGATCACGCCTTTCCATGGAGAAACTTTGAGATATACAAGTTCACCTTCAGAAAATACAACTGGTCGTCTCTTCGGGTCTGCATACCGTTTCTGTCTATCACGCGCGGCTTTCAACTTTTCACGTGCAATTGCTACTTTATCGGCGGTCATTTGTACAATATCGGGCCCAGCAAACTTTTTCTCACCGGCTTCTAACCAACATGTCGGTGTTCTACAACGTCGACCATACAACATCTCATACGGAGGCATGCCGATACTGGAGTGATACGAATTGTTATATGCAAACTCAACCAATGGGAGTTGTGTATCCCATGAACCACCATATTCCAAAATACAAGCACGAAGCATATCCTCTAATGTTTGAATTGTACGTTCTAATTGACCATCTGTTTGCGGATGATAAGCGGTACTAAGGTTTACACGTGTCCCCAATTCATGTTGTAAACTTTGCCAAAAACGGGAAACGAAACGAGAGTCTCGGTCTGACACAATCGACAAAGGAATACCATGTCTCGAAACGATTTCATTAAGGTACAACTGAGCAAGTTTACCTAAAGGAGCCGATTCACTGGTAGCAAGAAAGTGCGTGCTTTTAGTCAACCGATCAACTATAACCCAAATCATGTCATTACCTCGAGCAGTACGCGGCAATTTAGTTACAAAATCCATGGTTATGTGTTCCCACTTCCACTCAGGTATTTCCAACTGTTTCAACGATCCATACGACTTTTGATGTTCCGCTTTGACTTGTGAGCAGATATGACAAGCACCAACAAATTTTGCAATGTCGGTCTTCATTGTAGGCCACCAATACAACAGTTTCAAGTCATTGTACATACGAGTACTACCGGGATGAATAGATAGTTTAGATTTGTGTGCTTCGTTCAAAATCAAATCCCGAATATTTCCAAGTAAAGGTATCCATACACGAGATTGATAGGTCATTAATCCTCTCGAGTCTTAGACTAACTCATCCTTTCTTTTCAACATAATCTCGGTTTTCAAATTATGATCCTTCAAAGCTTCTAATTGTGCAACTTTTATTTGATTGATCAAGTCGGAGGAAACATCCACTTTCAAGTAATAAATTCTATCGGAATTACTTTTTCGGCTCAGAGTGTCAGCAACAACATTGGCCTTGCCGGGATGATATCGGATTTCACAATCATAATCCTTGATTAACTCTAGCCACCGCCTCTGACGCATGTTCAACTCTTTCTGGGAAAACACATACTGCAGACTCTTATAGTCGGTACAAACAACACAGCTAGTACCATACAAGTAATGTCTCCAAAGCTTTAAGGCAAACACAACTGCTGCAAGTTCTAAATCGTGAGTGGGATAATTCTTTTCATGTGGTTTCAACTGTCGAGAAGCATAGGCAATAACTCTATCTCTTTGCATAAGCACACAGCCCAAACCGGAATGAGAATCGTCACAGTAAACAACGAAATCATATGTACCATCGGGTAATGTCAACACAGGTGCCTGACACAACAATTGTCTTAAGGTCTGAAAAGCTTGTTCCTGTTGTTCAGTCCACACGAATTTCACATCTTTACGGGTTAATTTAGTTAACGGACCGGCAATTTTAGAAAAATCTTTTATGAATTTCCGATAGTAACCCGCTTATCCAAGGAAACTCTTTATTTCAGAAGCAGACTTTGGGGCATTCCATTTCATCACAGCCTCGATTTTCGATGGATCTACTTTCACACCATCCTTACAAATTATATGGCCCAAAAATTAAACTTCCCGAATCCAAAACTCACATTTAGAAAACTTGGCATACAACTGTTCTCGTTTCAAAGTATCAAGAACCAACCTTAAATGCATGGCGTGCTCAACCTCAGATTTAGAATACACGAGGATATCATCAATGAAAACAATAACGAATTTATCCAAGAAAGGTCGACAAACACGGTTCATCAAATCCATAAATACTGCTGGAGCGTTCGTCAAACCAAAAGGCATAACCAAAAATTCATAGTGCCCATACCTAGTACGAAAGGCCATTTTAGGAATATCTTCTTCCCGAACACGAACCTGATGATAACCCGACCTCAAATCAATCTTAGAATATACCGAAGAACCCTGCAACTGATCAAATAAATCATCTATTCTGGGCAAAGGGTATTTATTCTTTACTGTTCTCTTGTTCAAGTCTCTATAATCAATACACATACGTAACGACCCGTCTTTCTTTTTCACAAATAATACCGGTGCACCCCACGGTGAAGAACTAGGTCTGATAAACTCCTTATCCAACAATTCCTGTATCTGATTCATCATTTCACGAATCTCAGAGGGCGCTAACCTATACAGAGCTTTAGCTACAGGGGACGAGCCCGGCACAAGATCAATACGATACTCAACTTCTCTAACTGGGGGTAAACCAGGCAACTCATCAGGGAATACCTCTGGATATTCACAAACAACCGGGACATCGGAAATGATTTTCTTTTCAAGCTTGGCATCAACTACATAGGCTAGATAGGATTCACAACCTTTGGACAATGACTTCCTAGCCTTCATCATAGAAATCAAGGGAATTGACATATTATCCCGTTCTCCTCGAGCCACAACGTATGACCCTTCGGAAATTGGGATCCTAATCAACTTTTGATGACAATCAATGCTAGCTCTATTTTGACTCAACCAACCCATACCAATTATCACATCAAAACTAGGGATTGGTATCAACAAGAATGAAATAGGGAAGGTTCGGTCATCAATCACAATATTAGCTCCAGTCACCGAGGTGGTAACAGGAACTAATTTACCACCAACAAAATTTCTACTTCTATGGGTTTTGTTATCACAGTAGGGCTTAAGTTCAACTTGTCACAGAAGCATACAGATATGAAAGTACAATTAGCACCAGAGTCAAACAATACACGAGCCGGTAAAGAGTTTATAAGGAATGTATCAGTTATGACATCTTCTGTATGCACAGCCTCATCGACTGTCATTTGAAAGGCCCTACTCGTTGGTGGTGGAGGATTCTTCCGTTTCTGACCGGACGATGCAGAACTCCCGACCGAACCCGACCCCGACTTCCCTGCCTCCGGATATTGACCCATACGATGTCCCTCCTTTTTGCAAGTCCAACACACAAAATTCGGGTACCGACAATTCTTTATCTCATGGCCAAGTTCACCACATTTCAAACACTTATTCGTTTGCACGGTACACGGGCCAGAATGCCTAGATTTACACGTGTTGCACCAATTTGAGTTACTAGACGAATTACTTCTACTCACGAATTTCTTATTCTGCCGACTACCCTGTGATTAAGATTTTCCTTTGCTAGAAGAATCAGCCTTAAATCTTGAAGAAGAATTATCCTTAGCTTGAGAAGCACGAAAACCTCTAATATCACTATCCACTGATCTTGCAAGGTTAAAGGCTTGCGATAAATTACTAGCCAATCTCACGGTAGTGCGATAGTTATGAGGTAAGGCATCCACAAACTGTTCGATTTTGGTTTTCCCATCGGGAACCCACTGTTGAACAAACCGAAGCTTCTCGGTAAATTGCGCTATCAACTCATCAATAGTCATTTTATCCGATAAATGAAGGTTCACAAACTCCCTCCTAATCCGTGCCATATCAAAATCAGAACATTATTGATTGCAAACGGCTTGATGAAAATCAAGCCATCGGATTGATCCCTTTTGTTGTTGTGTTAAATGTCCTGTAACCGAGTCCCACCAAACCATCGCCTCATCTTTCATACACTGAACGGCAAACATAACTTTTGATTCCTCCTCACATCGAGTCACATCAAATTTCCGTTCCATATCTCTCAACCAGTTTAAAGTCACGATGGGATTTGTACTCCCATGAAATTCCGGTGGTTTGCTTGACATAAAGGTTTTGAAGGAGCACACTTTATGGGATTGTGAGGAAGGACTAGCACCGAAAACAGAAGATTGTTGTTGTAAAAGTTGTCTAGCTATAGCTTCCTCAGTTTTCCTTTTAAACTCTCTAAGGAACATTAACTCATCCTCCATCTCGTGTATATACTCCTCTCTGTTAGATTCCTCACCCGTTGGAACAGAGGTACCTTCCTGATTATGTTGTTCTGGATGAGATTCAAAAGGAGGAGCAACATACCGAGAGGCATTATTGGGGTTGGTGGTCGGTTGTTCTTCATCTGCCATTTCTGAAATCAACACAACACTTGAAACTTGTTAATCGTTAGTACCTATCTACTAACAATTCACAACAAATGCTAAATCCCAAACCCAGGAATGTTTGACATATCACGCTCCAGTTTTGGGGATTGAACATTCTACAATGTTCAATTAACCCAAAACCATGCTCTGATACCAACTTATAACGCCCCCCATTTCATAAGTCAATATTATATTAATAAACCGGAAGCGTAGTAATTTAAAACACATCATTAATTTTACTTCACCATAATTAGATTACAAATACAGTTCATAGCTTAATTCGTACTAGTTCAAAAACTATTTAACCGCATCTTAATTGGGGCATCATATAAAAACCAACTTGTTTAGTACAAAACATTATCAGAGTAGCATGCTGTCAAGACATTCCTAGCTTCCAGAGCATCAACTTCCTGCTACCCATCTATCCCAAAATATAATCTGCAAGAAGTAGATAGGAGGGATTAGCACATAGCTAAGTGAGTGAGTTCGTCACACAACATCCAACTTAGCATAATCACCTAATTACAGCAAACAACACAATAATGAGGATCGGCGGCTCTGGGAATAACCAATAACCCGGGTGGCTCCCCAAGAACACTTATCCAACCTATCCGTATGGCCATAACGGACGAGACCGATAGCTAGTGGTTATCCTACTCAGATACAGTTCAATACACACAACAGATGAAATAAATCCCTGTATCATTCACAAGATAACCAACTAGCCCAACCAACCATTCAACAACTCGTTGACCTCATTAACAACTGATGCCCGAAGGCCACACATTGCACATAGAGTAATAATTAACGAAGTATATTAAATAAGCAACAACAATACATCACGCTTATTCGTTGTAATCCAATGATCACAACTAAATTCAATGGTGAGTTCCGAATCCACTCACCGATACCTTCATCTTTACTAACTCAGATTCCAGGTGCTACTTTGTCTTTTAGAGGATCTGAGGATCAACATCATAAACAAGTTTGTAATTGAAATCATCAACATATAACTCATATCAATTAATCACATTAGGGATTTAACACCACTATTATCTAAGTTATAAGTCCCCTCACAGGTATTATTACTCGTTATATAAAACATAACAACAATTAAGATTAAGTTCTAGCAAGTAAATGAAAAAGTGGAGCTGGACCCTTCAGCCGCCGGCTATCCCACTTAGCCGCCGGCTAAACCCACCAAGCCGCCGGCTTCCACGTCCAGCCGCCGGTTCCCAACCCTGGGACGCCGGCTCTAAGGCATTTTGAGCAACCAGAAATAAAATGTGTTTTAAAGCCATTTTTACCCGCCGGCTAGGGTCTTTGACCCGCCGGCCTTAGGCATTTAGCCGCCGGCTAAGCCTCCTGGCCGCCGGCTTCCCAAGCCAAAACCGCTAGCCGTCGGCTAAGCTGCAAAGCCGCCGGCTAGTTCATCAAATCAGCAGCAGCAGCTGTTGTTCCAAAATACCACACGAACTTTTATCCAAGAATCTCAACTTTAAACTACAATTCATCTCATACTCGATTTCCAGCATTAAAGGAATAAGTTACTACTTCTAGTTACATCAATCAACTACAACAACATCAAGTATCACAATTTCCATGCCAAAATCATCTAGACATTTAGATTTCCAACTAGTTTCAATCATAGGCTCAATAACATGGATTTGGTTTATATATTTAGTCAAGAATCATCACATATCATCATCTATCACAAATAAACATCACATAAACTCAAGAACCAAACAAACCTAACACTTTGAGTTTAACATAAAAACTTACTTACAAATGGTTAGATGAACAAGATGATGGAAGATAGAAGATGATAATGATGCTTAGCAAAAGATCATCACTTCAATTCACACTTCAAGTTGAGGATTTAAGCTTTTGATTTAGGTTAGGGTTTGTGTGTGTTTTACTTGAGAGAAAAATGAAGAACATGAAATTGGGAAAGTGATCACCAAAAAGGATCGGCCCTTTATTTAGCCGACCTAACACTTTGAGTATTTTATACCCATTCTAAATCTGTTGTCTGGAACCTAGAACCAGTTTGCGAGAAATTTATTTTATTGTACCGTCAACTTTAATAAATTAATTCAAGCAACATTTTACTAACCACAATAAGTCCTAAGACCTATTTCACCAAATTTCACAAATACGCAATTTACAGCAATTTAAAATATAAAACAATTAAATACTAAATGTAAATAGAAAAGTACCAGGCCACTGGGGAGGATGTTACAAAATAGTTCATTCACGAGCACCTTGAATCATTAGTTTAAATTTATTGATAAAATCAAGGGCTTTTTATACTTTTACCAATGCACATAAGCTATCTAGCAGATGGTTTTGACATAGAAAAAGAAATCGCTTGTATTTTTACTTTTATGAGTCCGGTCACGGTTGTAAGTTTGAATTATGACTTTTTTTTTACCAAATATAAAAGAAACAATGTGAAGGTGTTAGTTTTTGATAGGGATCGGGTCTTATATTAGTTGGCCGAGGGAATTAGAAGTATATAACAATAAATAAAAACTCCATTTTTATTTTCGATCTACACGTATAATAACATGAAGAGAAAAAAATTCGCATCAAACCTATACCAATTATAACTAGAACTCATAATATCCGGGGGCCCTCAAATTTTGGTGGCCCTGTGCGCTGGCACATACATCACATGCTAATATCCTCCACTGACGAAGTCGATGCCCCATATATCAAACACTTCACACACTTGGATGCTAGTTTGTGGCATTTCATCTCTTTTAGAGATGCTTCCGGTTCTTTGACAAGCATCACAAGTTTGGCATATGGTATTTGCTTCTTTGAAAATTGTGGGCCAATAGAAACCCGCATCATAAACTTTCTTAGCGGTGACCGAAGGGCCATAATGCCCACCGGTGGGTCCATGGTGGCATGCATCCAAAATTTCCCGTGTCTCTCCCCCCGAGACACACCTTCTTATCATACCATCCGCATAAACGCGGAACAAGTACGGCTCCTCCCAAAAATAGTGCTTCAAGTTAGAGAAAAATTTGCTTTTCTCTTGGTGAGTCATCCCTTTTCTCAAAACTCCACCAACCAAGTAGTTTGCCAAGTCGGCATACCAAGGTGCTTCATCCATGTCCTCCTCGCTTGTACCTACATGAAACAAAAATTCCTCCGGGAAAGAGTCATCAATGTTAGTATCGCCTTGCTTGTCAAGATTTGGATTCTCCAATCTCGACAAGTGATCGGCGGCAAGATTTTCGGCACCCCTCTTATCTTTAATTTCAATGTCGAATTCTTGCAAGAGAAGAATCCAATGAATAAGACGCGGTTTTGAATCTTGTTTGGCAAAAAGATATTTGAGGGCCGAATGATTGGTAAATACAACGGTTTTTGAAAGCACAAGATATTGCCTAAACTTGTCAAAGGCAAACACAACCGCAAGCAACTCTTTTTCGGTCGTGGTGTAGTTTTGTTGGGCCCCATTCAATGTTTTGCTAGCGAAATAGATAGGTTTAAAATGGTTGTCTACTCTTTGTCCTAGGACGGCTCCTAGAGCAAAGTCGCTCGCATCACACATAAGCTCAAATGGTTTGGACCAATCGGGGGAAACTATTATGGGTGCTTGGGTCAAATGGTCCTTAAGGGTTGAAAATGCACTCAAGCAAGGGCCATCGAACACAAAGGGCATATCCTTTTCAAGTAACTTAGTCATTGGTCGGGTGATCTTCGAAAAATCCTTAATGAATCTACGGTAAAACCCGACGTGACCCAAGAAACTTCTAACGCCTTTTACATTGGTCGGAGTGGGTAATTTGGCAATAACATCAATTTTAGCCCTATCAACTTCAATACCCAACCCCGACACTTTGTGTCCCAACACAATACCCTCACGTACCATAAAATGACACTTTTCTCAATTCAACACTAGGTGGGCTTTTTCACATCTCTCCAACATTTTATCCAAATTATTTAAACATGACTCAAATGAGTTGCCAAAAACCGAAAAATCATCCATGAAGACTTCCATGGAGGTTTCAACCATATCGTGAAAAATGGCAATCATGCATCTTTGGAAAGTGGCTGGGGTGTTGCAAAGACCGAAAGGCATCCTCCTATAGGCATAAGTGCCAAAAGGGCATGTAAAAGTGGTCTTTTCTTGATCCTCCGGGTCTATTGGGATTTGAAAATACCCCGAGAATCCGTCAAGAAAGCAATAAAACTCGTTTCCCGCTAGCCTTTCAAGCATTTGGTCAATAAATGGGAGAGGAAAATGGTCCTTTCGTGTAGCATCATTTAATTTTCTATAGTCAATGCATACACGTCAACCCGTGACCGTCCTTGTGGGTATCATTTCGTTTTTCTCATTAGCCACAACGGTAATGCCCCCCTTTTTTGGCACACAATGTACCGGCTCACCCAAGAGCTATCCGCAATAAGGTAAATGATACCCACATCAAGAAGCTTAATTACTTCTTTCTTGACCACATCCACCATGTTGGGATTAAGCCTCCGTTGTCTTTGGACAACGGGTTTAAAATCATCAACAAAATTGATTTTTTGCTTACAAAAGGATGGGCTTATTCCCGGTATGTCGGATGTTCGCCAAGCGAAAGCTCCTTTGTGAGCCTTGAGTACATTCAACAATTTAATTTTTTCATCATTCACAAGGGAGGAGGAAATGATTACGGGTAGGAGATTTTCCTCATGGAGATATGCATACTCCAAATGGCTTGGAAGTTCTTTCAACTCCAAATCACGTGGTGGATCCTCCAATGACGTCTTGATTCTCATATTGTCATCCTTTGTGAGCTCCTCAAAAGTGTCCTCACATTCGAGCTCTTCTTCATCTTTTGTCTCTTTCATGCTCATGACCAACTCTTCCTCGGTCATTCCTTCAAAATTTGAATCTAGCAAGTCAACAAGCTCCGATTCCAATCCAAGCAAGCTTTCCAATTCCTCATCCACCGCATCATCTATCACATCAATTCTAAAACAAGAATCATCGTTAGAATAAGGATGCTTCATGGCCTTATCGACGTGAACGCGATCCTTTCATCACCTACTCCTAAGGTCAATTTCTTGTCTTTGACTCATATTATGGCATCCGCGGTGTGTAAGAACGGTCTTCCTAGAATCAATGGTACCTTACTATCCTCCTCCATCTCTAGTATAACAAAATCTACCAGAAAGGTAAATTGGCCAACTTCAATCAACATGTTTTCCGCAATCCCAACGGGATATTGGAAGGATCTATCGGCTAACCTAATACTCATGCGGGTGGGGGTCAAGGATCCTAGGGCCAATTTGGCATAAAGCGAATATGGCATTAGATTTATGCTAGCACCCAAGTCCGCAAGAGCATCACAAGTGATGATTTTGCCCAAAGTACACGAGATAATGAAACTCCCCGGGTCACCGAGTTTAGGTGGAATTTGGTTTTGGACAATTGCCGAACATTCTTCGTTCAAAAACATAGCCGAAGCTTCCGAAAGCTTTTCTTTGTTGCTCACCAAATCCTTGATGAATTTGGCATAGTTCGGCATACCGGCTAATACATCAACCAAAGGCACGTTGATTCGGATGCCCTTGATCATGTCTACAAACTTCCCGTATTGGGCCGCCATCTTTTCCTTCCTTAACCTTTGAGGAAAGGGGATCTTTGGTTTGTAAGCTTTTACCACCGGTGTAGGTGACACCGGTGTCTCCGTTGGTGTAGGCGCCTCAACATTCTCTTCACCTTCTTCCTCCTCAATTTCCTGCACAAAAGAGTTAGAAATATTTTTGTCTTTGGCTTGAGGTGGTGGTGGTAGTTCCTTCTCGCTCCGTGTTGTAATAGCATTCACATGCTCATTCCTCGCGGGTGGTGGTTGGTATGGTTTGGATCCTCCACTAGAAGGAGATGGTTGTTGTCTTGGGTTTTGTTGTGTATTACTCGGTAAGCCACCGGTTGGCCTACTACTTTGCCCTTCCGACAAACGATCCATCTTCCGTTCCAAGTCTTGAATGGAAGCTTGTTGGTTCTTTTGACCTTGCTCCACGCTTATCCTTATGTTCGTCATTTGGGTCTTCAACCTTTAGGTGCAAGCATCTTGTTTTGCCATGAAGTCTTTCATCATTTGCTCCATTGGCGATAGGGTTTTGCCATGAAGTCTTTCATCATTTGCTCCATTGGCGATAGGGTTGGCTCTTGTTTTTGAACCGGTGGTGGGTTATTGTGGCTTGAGGGGTTTTGGTGTTGGTTTTGATTGTAATTTTGGTTTTGGGATTGGTTGTAATTTTGATTGGAGTTTTGGTTGTAAGGTTGATTTGGCCGAGAAAATCGGTTGTTTTGGTTATAGCTTCCTCCTTGGTAACCTCCCGAATTTCGGTTTTGATAACCACCCCGTTGGTAGTTCCCGCTTTGGTAATTACCTTGTTGAAGAAAGTTTACATCTTCCTCATCCCCCGCCATTGGCAAATCGTCTTGTGCACAATTAGCCGTGGCATGATTTCCGCCACAACTACCGCAACCATCTCTAAGCTCTTTGATTTCACCTTTGATTGTCTTGAATTGTGCATCAAACTTAGAAGATAAAGCCTTGATTTCTTTCATCATGGCCGAGTCATTGGAGCTTCCACTTCCACTACTAGTCCCTTCCACGAAAGCAACATGCTTTTTAACCGGTTTTCCTCCTTTATCCTTAGCCCAATTTAAGCTTTGGATAACTTTGTCTTCAAGAACCCTCCATGCTACGTTCGGTGTCTTGTAGAGGAATTGACCTCCTCCCGAGGCATCAAGAATACTTGCCGAATCCAAATTAAGACCATTGTAGAATAACACAATGATTTCTCTTTTCTTCAAATCGTGACCATGGCAATTCCTCAACATTTCTTTCATCCGACACCATGCCTCTACCAAAGTCTCGCCTTCTTGTTGTTTGAAGGCTCTAATCTCATTCAAAAGTCTTTCGGCCAAAGCCGGAGGATAAAACCGTCTAACGAATGCTTCCCTCATCTCATCCCAAGTAGTGATGGTGTTTGGTTCCAATTCTTGATACCAAATCTTTGTCTCACCACAAAGTGACATAGGAAACGTCCGTAGGCGAATCACTTCATCCATATTCGCCCCATACTTGAAATAGCTCCCGATTTCAAGAAAGCTAGCAATGTGTTGGTGCGGATCGACCCGCACCCTTCCGTCGAATTGTTTATCTCTAATGAGTTGCATATGATGCCCCTTCAAAGAGAAATTATCACTTTCAATATCTTGAACCCGTATGGCCGACTCGGGTGTCGGTGCCACGGTTCTCGTCCGTGAGAAAATAGGGGTATCATCCTCATCCGCCATCTCTTCTTCACCTTCGGAAGGTGTTGAAAGATCTTCTTCGGGTGATGGAATTTCCTCCCCAAAAATCTCTTCCACCTCAACGGTGTTTCCCGAAGATGTATCGGTATCCGTTTGACTACTAGATGATTCCGATGATCTTTGCTTTGGCTTCCTCCTTCGTTTGCTCCTTTTGGTCTTTTCCGGATTGGACAAGGGACTTAGAAGCTCTTTACCGGAGCCCCTTGTGTTCATCCACTACCAAATCAAACCTGAAGGATCACAAAAGATAAAACCATCAACGCACCGGCGCAATACAAACAAAATACAACCTTCCAAAATAAATTCTAGAAAGGATCAATTAATCACACTTAAATCAAGATCACAAATCAAGATTCCCTGGCAGCGGCGTCAAAAACTTGATGTGCTAAATCTAGTTATAAAATTTATCGTTGATAAGTAAACCAAAAAGTACCGAGCTAGACCAAAACACAACCGGGCAGTGGACCCTGTCGAGTGGTAGTATAGTTTGGTAAGTTCGGGCTCGAACACAGAGAACTTGGTTTATACGATCAAGATAAGTGTGAACAATTTAAAGAGAGAAAATAAAATGTGGTTGGTTTGTGTGACCGAATTGTCACGATGCTTAAAACTACAATTTATCTTTCAATGAGAACGGTGGACTCAGGAAGAGTCAAATTAGTTGCTTGGAACTTTCAAATATTAAAAACAATGCTTGCTTGGATTATTTCACTAGTGATTTCGGGGTGTAGAATTATAACCGGTTAAGACATATGCTAAGGTAACATTCATCAAACATAAGCTCAACCTTCGCTAAGACCTATCGTTCAACTTCAATTAACAAACTTATGATTTAATCAAGTAACGGACGTTCGCCATGGTTACAAACTTGCACAATTTAGCTAAATCATTTGACACATTCCAAAGTTACGTTCGCAATTTTGTTCAATTGTTTATAGACAAATAATCAATAGCAATTCACTAGGTTGAAAACGTTCGCTATATCAATTAGTAAATTACCAAATGGCCAAATTCTAGAGATTAAGCTCAATCACACAAGGTTCTCCGATTAAACATAAATTAAGATTTTAAGAGTTTGCAAATCAACCACACAACAAACATTCGCTATAATTGCTAGCTTATATTTATTTAGCTAATTGTTGTTACAATTACCAAATGCTTTGTTCCACAATTGACAAACAACTTATTTAGGTACTTTTAATAAGCAACAAACGTTCGCTATAATCGCTTAGTGAAAATGCCCAAAGTTTCATAACAACAACAAGCTAAACTCTTACAAACTCATGGTTAATTCACAAACTCACACATAAATTAACACCCAAGGATATACACCCCTAAGCAACTAGCTATTTCATCCAAACAAGCATATAAGTAACTAGCCACTCATAGTGACAACAATCTTCAAGCAATTACAAGAAATAAGTGGAATCATAGTTAACTTAAATTAAAATGAAATCAAATTGTACCCAAAGGTGCTTGCACAAATTACAGTGATGTTTGTTGCTGATGTTCTCCACAAAATGTTCACTGAGATTTTTGCTAAGTGAAGGATGAGTGAAATTGGTGTTTTTGATCGTGGCTTTTTGTTGAGAGTGAAAAACCCAGAACCAAGATGATATCTACTTCTGATGTAAGGAGTCTCCTCTCTTTCTTTTTCTTTTTAGGGTTATCAAAACCCAGGCCTTTCAAATTCCAGAAAGCCAATGGACATTGCTTGAGCAGGAAGCAGTTTGGACCAAAACATGGTTGGGGCATTAATTGCTTCTCCATGGAAAATCTCACATGCAGATAAAATCCAACAGGTATCGAGCTCCCTTTTATCCGCGAAGAAAGTGAACAGTACCCCGCCAAATTACCCGACCGGGTGAGCAAAGCTACCCGGACGGGTAGCCGCCCATACCCGTTCGGGTGGGTAGAGTTACCCGGACGGGTGGCGTTAGAAACCCAACAAGGCTTGTTGCTGTAACCATTTAGAACTGATGTACCCGATCACGTGAAAATACCCGGACGGGTGGAAGCCCACACCCGGACGGGTGGAGAACTATACCCGGGCGGGTATGCTTCTTTTCAAAGGGATCCAGACTCAGCTCCAGAATTCATCAAAACTTCACCATTTGCATTGCCTTTCCAAGTCTTGACCTGAGATAAATTTCCAAACAAAATAAGTATCGAAAGTTCATGAAATTTACTCAAATACAAATGCAAAACAATGATATCGCGATAGATTTATATAGACAAAATGAGCGATATCAGTACGTAACACAGATTTTTTAGTGTTCTTATTTCAGTCTTGAGCTTTATGATTAGGGTTAAGTACGTTCATGTTTGTTATTAGTAGAAGAAGGGCAAAAATGGCATACTACTTGTTACTTGATATTTAATTATTAGATATACATATATTAAAACTATTAAATTATATTTAAATTAGGTATTTGGATATATGTGTGTATTTTTAGGTTTTTAAAGGATATTAACGTAATATTATTTTTTACAAGGATATAGATGTAATTATGAAAGTTTGAAAGAATATACATGAAATTCTCCCTTTTTTTTAATTCAGTTAAACGGAAAACCGAATTCGGATTCGGTTTTAAATTTTTCGAATTCGGTTAAACCGAATTCGATTTAATAAATATATATATATATATATATATATATATATATATATATATATATATGTGTGTGTGTGTGTGTGTGTGTGTGTGTGTGTGTGTGTGTGTGTGTGTGTGTGATTTTACAATTTAAGTTACTAGGATTTTGAAGGGTTTACCATTTTCAAAACTTAAATTTTTTAGCTACTATGTGTTTTCGAAAAAATTTCGAAAAATAAATGTTTTGTTTGGACGATGAAATTCACATAAATTTACATGTTTATGCTTTCTAAACTCGAATAAAGCTAACAAATAACAATTATTAATAGTTAGATTTATTTAATTTTTATCGTACAATCGTACATATTTCGTAGTTTTGTATGATGAAGGGTGTTTTTGAAAAAAATGATAATTTTTTTTTTTGGTTTTTCGGTTTTAACCGGAACAGAACCGAATTCGAATTCGGTTTTCGGTTCGGTTCTGAATATGAATTTGGTGTTCGGTTCGGTTTTCGATTTTGCTCCCTAGAACTTCAAAACCGATTAAACCGAGGAAACCGAAACCAAACCTATATACACCCCTATAGAGATGTGTAAGCATATAGCACCCCTCATTTTACTATCATTTAGTATAATTTATCGGAAGCGTAAATCCATATAAATCTTAATTGTTTACATTATTTTAACAAACCTAAAATATTCAAACTATTTCAAACCATAGTTTATCATATCGGGGTTATATAAAACAACATATTACACTGATTTACACAAATCATTTATCAGAGTATTGCTCAGTTGTCAAACATTCCATTCCAGTGCCACTGCCTTGCCCAGCCCTTTATCAAATTATGCCCTGCAAGGAGTATTTAATGTGGGGGATTAGCATAACGCTAAGTGAGACAGAACTATCACCAACAGTCCAACTCAGTAATAACAAATCAGTTTACAGCAAATAATCGTAAACATAGAATATCACTGAGTATCTATGGTTCTTGGGGAAACCTTCAGCCAAGAACACACAACATAATATAATATCAAATACAACTGGCGTCAAAGAGGACCGGTGGTTCTTGAGGTAACACCTTCTCATAGAACACTTTAAAACCAACTGCAGGCCAATACAGCGGTTTAACCGAATACTTGGTTCTATTAACACAAATAACACAGGCTACGACAATAATACTTGTACTAAGACCCTGTGTTATCCAACCAATAGCAAACCAAGCCCAGCTCCAGGCTGGCCTCTGAATATCGTCAAAGCCCAAAGGCTGAATATCACGTGATCACATATTTATCATATCAGACTAACAGTCTATCCAAAGTATTATTACTAATAGACCGTAATAATCATGGCAACTAAAACAATAGTAATAATACAATTACTCGTTGTAACAAACCTGTTACAACTAAATCAAACTGAGGGTTATTGATCCACTCACTGAATACCTCAGTTGTCCACTCAGTAGTCTAATGTCACTGAGTCTTCTGTTTATCTGGAATTATATCAGAATAACACAGGTTAGTCACTTGTCTCAATATGAATATATAATCATTTCAATATATGTACATCAATAATTCCCTAAAATACTCAAGTCATTGAATTTACACAACTATCACAATTATCTATATTCAATCCATATTTACATGAATTTTTATTATAATTCTCAACACCATTAAAATGACACTACAACATGATTTAACATGATATTTACTCAATCATTTGAATGATTATTAACTTAACTCACTTTAACACAATTCATGCCAATTTCATGAATAATCACTTTAAACATCAAGATTTACAATTACTTATCAAGTTATGATCTTCATGATCACAACATCACTTTACTTAAATTAAATTATCACCATTAACATGGTTAGACATTTAACAAGATTATAAACTTCAAATATCACCAATTCATCATATACTTATCAAACTTAATCAAGTTTTTGCTTTTTAGCTTGAATCATGTTAGTCATCATCAATAATCATCTCTAATATGATCATTAACAAAACTTATCACTTACACCTCATTAACTTAAGCTTATATATCATAATTCAAGAAAAATCAATGAAACCCATCACTTTCTTCATGCTATATACATCAAGTTCATCCTTTCTAACTTAGGGTTTCAATTAAAATCATGAAATAATCATTAACTAGTAACTATATGATCATTATAAGCTTCAATTTCAAATCAATCATCTTAATTCTATCAAATATACAAAACCCACTTTCTAGGGTTTATAGAAATCAAAGATTAATACTTACAACATATTTATGATGATGATGGGATGATTAATCCATGTTATTGAAGCTTGAATCAAAGTTCCATAAGTCCAATTTCTCCTCAAAGCTTGTTTTGAGAGTTGCAAAATGTTCCAGGGTGTTTTTGGGTTCGGTCGTACACAACAGGAAGGAAGGAGATGAAATATTTCTAGTGATTTGATAATTTGAGTTTGAAGCTAGGGTTTTGATATATCTCTCGTATTCACGAACTCCCTGAAACTTTTTGGTGATTTTAAAACGTATTTCACATATATATATATTAGAATATATGTACACTAGTTTTGTCCCATTTTTAATCTATTATCTGGAACTGAAAACCATTCGCGGGGAAAACTATTTTATTTTACCGTCAACTATGTTAATTTAAAACAATTAACAATTTACTAGTCACAATAAATTATGTGACTCTTTAACCAATTATTTTCAAATAATATCACAGAACTATTTTCTGACACACTAATAAATAATTAAAAGTCAGAAAATATTAAAATACAACTAGACCCGAGGAGTGGATGTTACAAAGCATACGTGGTCAGCTGCATTTTTAGGAGAAAGAGGGGCATGATGTTGATTTATGTTATTAACGGTCCAGATCGTCTGACCCATTTCCCCCTTAAAATACAATATTGTGAATCTGAGTTGTTGATCACATAAATCAATAAGTGATATCGTTTACTTCTTATTCCTCTTGAAATGCAGTTACCCGTATAATCTCACAACTTAGATAAATAATAAATAAAATAAAGTAGATACCTTGTATACGTTATATTGTTTGTACATAATATTTTTCAAACATGGATAATTTTATAGGAGTCTATTAAAACCCAATATATTAAGGTAATATATATTAAATAAAGAAAAAACATACACGTACTCGTGTATAAATATCAGACCAACCAAACAACCACTATAAACCACTTAAACCAATAAAACCATATAATTGAACACAACACAAATTAATCAATGGCATGCGTAAACATGCAAGTGAAAAATGAAAAACAAGGAGGTTTCTTGGGCCCAAGAATCTCATTCTCAAATGATTTCATAGATTCAAACCACCATGAAATTAACAACACTTACAGAGAAGCTCCCGTTTCTTCCGATTTCGAGTTTTCGGTGCCTACTTTCTCTTCTAACTCCGCAGATGAAGTATTTTTCAAAGGAAAAGTGTCACCATTGAAAGAGAAAGTGGTAACACTTAGAGATGAGCTTCTTGCAAGCCATGATGATGATGATGATGATAATAATCATCATGGTATGTTCAATAATAACACTAAAAATTCATCAGGTTGGTGGAGAGAGAAGTTTGGACTTAGAAAAAGTCAAAATGGAAAGAATCTTGGAGGCTTGGAAACCATTGATGAAGCAAAGATCAAACCTACTTTTTTCAGTCCTACATTCACAGGTAATTAATTAGCATGCATCATGCATGCTCTAATTTCTTTAAAAGTACTGTAAGCAGTCTCTTTAGCTTCGGGTAAGAGTATGACTGTCTACATCTTACCTCCCCATACCTCGCCCTCGACAGGATTGGGTAGTGTTGTTTGTGCTGCTTTAATTTCTGTAAAACTGATATCTATAGTAGTATGATATTGATGTTGAATGGTTCTTACTTTGCAGGAAGCAATCGGTATAAGTGACTTAATCATGAAGATATTAAGGATCGAGTTGATTGCAGCAGATTATTAATTATTGAGGGTGATGGGTTCTTTTTAATTAATTTTTTTCTCTCTTTTTAGGGTATTTATTTCTATGCTAATTAATATTTGTGAGAAGTATCGATTTAAGAAATTGATGTGTGTAGAGAAGGCATTTAACTGTTTCTGTATTCTGTACAAATGTTTGTAGTTAAAGGAATTTCAATTCAATCCCTTTTGTATCTCAATTATTGCATAATATATATCAAGTCATTAGTTAAAAATTCATAACTTCGAATTCGCTTCAAAGACCCTTTTAATCGCTCGGCTGGCGCGATGTGGTCGATCACATGCAATCTTTTGTGTATTGTATGCATATCAAAATTAGCTTAAATGATAAGTTAATATCATGTTATTTATATGAGATGAGATGACTAGAGTACTCATACTTGCTTACAGTTTAATTCCGTTTTATGAAATGAAAAAGAAGTTTTTTTATCATTTGTCTTTACATAATGGGAGGGAGACATTCTACATATAAAAAGTATATATAAATAAATGCTACTATTTAAAATGGGGCAATGAAAATTGGATCTCGTTCAGATCTCAATATGAATGGCTTTATTATATTAATATATATTATAATTGTAATTTATAATTATAATTCATGCTTTTTAGAGATTGTTCCCCTTGGATTACTTGGAAAATTCCAGAGCAGTCTGTGGAACCATCATGCTCCTCTCCTCCACCTACATCCAAAATCATATATATATTTATCTATATCTGTATCTATATCTATACTTCTAAATAATGCATTTGAATCAAAGTCTTAATATGAGTAATAGTAAAAGACTATTATATCCTTCACTCCCAACTTTATTGTCATACATTGTACCAACCGTTTCATTTTGGAATGAATTTATGATAGGATTTAAAAAAAACATAATAATGAAGTCTCTAGGTGCTTTTACACTCAATATCATAGTATGTAAATTAAAACCATTCAGATTGTAACCACTGATTTCAATGACCATTCAAATTGTAACTTTTTTTTTTTTTTTTCCTGAAAGGCAGAGAGATTTTATTAATACAAACGACTATTAGCAAGGCGCTAAAATAGCCGCAAATCACCATGTACATTCCAAGTTCATTACAACAATTAACCACCTATAAAGGACCGGGCCTTAACTGTGAGAATACTAAAAAGGATGAAAAAAACCTGAACAAACTCAGGAAAAAATCCCCGAAACTAGGGGCCGAGCCACCGGTTTTCACCCTAGATCGTTTTTGATAGTATCCCATACAGACCCGGACTTATACTAATACCCCTAAGGAATACTTTAAACTCTAATTACACCCAGCCTTCTCACTTTACACTTTGAATTCACACCATCTTTTCCATGTTAAATCTTGTTTTTTTGCTCTATTTTTGTACCAGAAGTAGCTGAGACTTTGCACCTCTTCCTTAATCCGTTGCCATGAGGGTGAAACACCATTAAATCAAGCATCGTTTCTCGCTTTCTATAGACACCAACAAGCTGTTAATATGATTGCTTGGATTACTGTGTTGTTCCTATTTTCCCCATTCATAGAGCTGAAATATAGATCTCGGATAGAAAAAGCAAAAATGGAGGTTATGTTGCACCAAGTACTAATAAAACACCATAACATATTAGCGAGTTCACAAGAAATTAAGAGATGATTAGTGGATTCTTCAAACTTATTACATAAGGAGCAAAGATTGGAAGAGACCTGGATATTTCTTTTAATCAAAGCAGCCTTTGAAGGAATACGATCCATTTACGCCCTCCAAAAAAATATGTTAACTTTACTTGGAACCCACTTATTCCATTGACAAATGAAAATCAACTGGGCGAGCAGTGGAGATGCGTATGTTTCTCCTAGCAGAGGCAACAGAGAAGATTCCAGATGACTCTCCCTTCCAAATGTAAGACCCACTTTCCTTAACTATGAGTTTCGATACGTCCAGTTTGTATCTCAAAAGCTCCTTTTGCACTTTACTGATGTTAACCCATGCGCTTGAGAGACCATTCCTAATTGGGATCATGGAGGAATTGTTTATGTTTGTGTGGATTGCTTTAATCGCCTAACTCCACACCATATTAGTTTCTTGATGAAAACGCCACCACCACTTCAACAATAAACTGATGTTTAACTGTTTAAGGGATCCAATTCCAAGCCCACCTTCATCCTTCGGAGCTATTACTCTTGACCAACTAACCCAATTAATTTTTGAACTATTTTCCGTTCCTCCCCATAAGAATTTCCTACGAATTTTTTCCAGGTTTTCAATGACCTTATCCGGAGCTTTGAATACCGAGAAATAATATACAGGAAGACTATCAAGAACTGCTTTAATGAGGACAATTTTCCCGGCCATTGATAATCTCATTGCTTTCCAAGATGATAACCGACACTTAAAAATATCGATGACTTCAGACCAATTTTGCCATAAATTCATATTCGCTCCCATTTTGATTCCAAGATACACGAAAGGTAACTGACCAATTCTACAACCGAATTGATCAGCTACTGATTTGACTATCTCATCATCGACATTTAAGCCAAAAATATTACTTTTGGTCGAATTCATTTCTAATCCCGACACCAATGAAAAACACCTCATGATTCTTATTATGTTTGACACGTTCATAGTTGACCATTCTCCCAGCACAATTAGTTCATTAGCATACATAAAGTGAGTGATGATTGGGCCCAAATTGGGCAACCGAATTCCTCTTAAAACTCCAAGATCTCTAGCTTTTTCAAAAATACAATTGAGAGCCTCCATCGCAATAATAAAAAGAAAAGGAGAAAGAGGATCTCCTTGCCTAACCCCCCTTGAACAGTTGAAATTATTTGAGGGAGACCCATTAATAAGAACAGATGCCGACGAAGATAAGAGAATACGTGATATCCACTTCCTCCATTTTTGTGGGAAATTCATTTGTTCTAAAATTGAGTCAATGAAGCACCAGCTCAAGGAATCAAATGCTTTGTTGAAGTCAATTTTGAACATGACTGCCTGATATTTAACTTTCTTGGCCCATGATATGAGTTCATTTACGACTAATGGACCATCAAGAATACTCCGCTTTTCCAAGAATCCAGATTGAGCCTCTGACACCACTGAGCCAATGACTTTCTTTAACCTATTTGTCAGAATTTTTGAAACTATTTTTGGTAGACACCCTACCAATGATATAGGCCTGAACTCGTCAAAGTATAAGGGGTCACTAGTTTTCGGAACAAGCATAAAGAAAGATGCATTACAAACCCTACTAATTGTACCATCCACATGAAAATTATCCATCATCTTCATCAAATCATCTTGCAATAACTCCCAGTATCGTTTTATAAAAGCAAAGTTGAAGCCGTCTGGACCCGGGGCCTTGTTGCTACCACAATCCCAAATGGCAGCTTTGATTTCCTCTTTGCTTAATGGAATGATTAAATTCTCCGCCTCCTCATTTTTAAGTTTTTTCGCATTCTCAAGAACAACAGATGGTCTTCTAATCATTGGCTCACTAAACTTCTTGGCAAAAAAACAAACTGCTTCCTCTTTGATTGCTCTCGGGTCATCCACCCAATTGTTGTCCACCCATATTCCATTTATTTTGTTGATCATGATTCGGTTATTTATGCATCCATGGAAAAAGGCTGTGTTTTCATCTCCTTCAATTGCCCATTTTATTCTAACTTTCTGCTTCAGATCCTGCCTTTTATCATCTTCCATTCTCAATATCTCTTTTTTTGCATTGATTTTCTCATCAATCTCATGGTCAGTTAAATCTCTTGATTCTGCAAGAGTTTCCAGACTGTTTAATACCTTTTCTAATTCCATCACACGATTCCAAATTGTAACTATTGATTGTGAAGTTAAGTGAAAACAATTTCAAGCATAACTTATGTGTATCGTAACAAAATAAATGCAAAACATAATTTTAGTAGCTCATCAATATGTAAGTGACTAATGCTAGAAATTTGAATCATGCTAAACTATGTAACTGATATGTTGATTCTCATTAAATTAATTTAATATACATTGATGAAAATTGAAATAATGAAGTCTTTAGGTACTCTGATTTTATGTCTATAAACAACCTATATATTTTTTTGGCGATAAAGCTAGCGACCAATAATATAAAGAAGTAATAAAGCATCCTCGGAGTCAAACTAAGAACCATGATATTCTAAAGCAAAAATTATCTTTTGTTTTACTTCTTTGAATAATAGCAACATCAAAGCCCTCATCAAAGCCCTATCATGTGTTCATTATATATTTATATTGGGTATATTGTTTCGTTATGTATTAAACTTTATACTTTTTACTATTGTATGTGTCGAACTTTGAAAACTTATATTGTATGTATTAAACTTGTAAATATGGTCTATTGTATGTAAAGTTTTCTTTTTTGGTCTAACCCTAAAAGGAAATAATACATACAATAGACCATATTTACAAATTCACTACATACAATAGAACAAATGAATGTATGTCACATACAATATTATTAAGTGTAAAGTTTAATACATAACGAAACAATAAACCCATTTATATTTTTCAAGATCATTGTCGACGTATCTTGGGAGACCTATCGAGTACATATACAAGTAAATTCACCATGTGCGGAGAGGTCTTCCACCCATGCGTTTTCAGAAATCATTCTCTAAAGATTTTTACCCATTTTCGTTTATTTGCATTGTATAATTTGCTTGAAGAATATCACCACCATTCTATATTAAAATTTACTTATAAAATCATGATTTTCTAGCATACAAGCAGTTGTAAAAAATGATTAGAATGTAAGTGCAAATATTTCCCTTGAGGATCAAGGTGGTGATCTCATATTTTAACCCTTTGTTGAAGACATAGTAGTTATTAACAATTCGTATAGCCGTATATGTTACATAATTTTGTTTTACTATTCTTCGTTTAAGTTTCGGGAGTGTTTTAATCGACACGTTCCGAGCCAAAGCATTATAGGCTTGACTCCTAAATTACTTGAATCTTGCTTAATATATATATATGGATACCACAAGCTCTATCTAAAATGCATGCATACAAATACGTAAGTTTTCAATGTCAAACAATGAAACTTTTTGTTTTTCTTTGGGATAAGTGTCTGAAAATGTAACAAACTTTGACAAAATCTCGATTGTATATATCAACTTTCAAAACCTCTATTGTATGTATCCAATTTTCGATTATTGCCAATTGTATGTAATCTGGCTATTGTGTCATCCATATAAAGCTCCCACGTGGCATTCTCACAAAGCGCCACATCGAAAAATTACATACAATAAGCATAAATCGGTAATTGGATACACACAATAGAGGTTTTGAAAAGTTGATACACATTATATAGTTTTTGCCATAGTTTGAAACATTTTCGTATACTTAGCCCTTTTTCTTTATCCGAGTTATAAAAGACCAAATGTAGTATTACAATTACAAATATGAGTATAATTCTCATTTTCGGTTCAATGATAATGTGTTAATTTCGGTTGATTTCGCTTTACCAAGAATGTCAAAGCTAACACTAATCATACTTTACATGTTAGAAGATTACTTCAAACGCTCATTCTTAGCATTAGCAAATCTACGTATGACAAGTTATAATAGCCATATCACATCAAATTTAATGTAAAAGTCTTTTTACTAGAAAAAGTATATAGTTGCTAAGAATACCTTTATGTCTTTCTGAAGATGACATGTTCCCTTTCAAGATGATTGGAAACGAATTACCGGTTCGACTTCGACTTATATTGCAATGACAATCACTAAAGCTCGATGTTAAACAATTTCAAACGTTGGTTTTTAACTTCTCGGTCATCACCGTCTTCTCCCTCCTTCGGTTTTGATAAATTTTCTTATTTATATAGACCACCACCACCATCACCTTGAACGTGAAAGGTGCCGCTGCAAATCTGCAATGCACGGGTACTAGGCTACATCCAAAATCATATATATATATTTATAAATGATTATGTAGTTGAATAGAATAAATGATTGGCTGCATCTTTAAAATTAATACAGATGACTAATGATCCAACAGCATATCACTGTAAGCTAGAATTACATGATCTACCTCTCATAATAAACCATCTAAAATAAGCACATCTTAAATTATATATAAGAAACACGTGATGATGTCATCAAAAATCTAATCGACCAATAGAATTACTCAATTTTGTCCAATTAGCTAAATTATAGGATTTAGTGACATCATAAATTATTAATTATTTATTATATAAAGAAAAATAATTATTATAACTTTATCCAAATAGGTATTCGTAATACATTAGGACTATTATCATATCACAATATGTATTCGTAATATATTAGGACTATTATCATATCACAATTTGATTTGATGATGCGTTAATGAGATTTAATCCTTCATATCAACAACTTTTAAAATCTATTTGTTTTCGTCCAACCCCGTGTAATACACGGGTATAGAGTCTAGTATATATATATGAGGCCACGGAGAGTCATGATGCAATCAATTTTTAAGAGTAAAATGTAGTGTTACTATTATATATGAACGTTTATGATACAATGAATCTGAGTCGTAAATCTAAAAAATGGGTTGAGCTTGTGTGCCCCTCTCCTGACACATACATACATTCTAAAAAAAAAAAGTACTGAGCTTACGTACATGCCTTAAACACAAAAAAGTACTAAACTTCATGAAAGATTATTTATTTTAGATATAATAGGTGTAAACCACCAAAGTACAACGGACATGGACTACACTTTGATGATGAACAGTTTTTGTTATACAAGTATGGTGGACACGAAAGCAATTATGTGGTCAACTTAAATTTAAAAATAATGAACAGGTTTTCCCTATACATAAACCAATAGCCTGAAAACAAAATTTGGAGCATGTCAAACTAATGTTTTAGATTTTTAATTATATTTCACTTTTATACTGACTCCATCGAAACATGTCATCTTCACTATCATGAGACTTGGTTGGACTCTCAGCAGCTGCAGCGGGAATATCATCTTTAGATTCTTTTTCCAACTGTACAGGTTTCGTTGTGTCTGCATCATCCTGTAAAACCAACATGTTCTTCATTAGAATGCTACTATTTGCAATCCACTAGAAACATTGATATTAAGGGTACAAACGATGTCCTTGAAAGATTTAGAAAAATTTCTGCAACTGAAAACATGTATGCTTGGAGACATCGTATAATGATAAATGCTATGAGTTGCGGAGTATATATATTAAGGGAAAAAAAAAAAAACCCGAAGGAGGTCCTAATTCCTAAATACCTTAGTATCATGCGAAGGCAATGCCTCCTCGTCATCCTCGCCTATCAGATTACTTGGGTCATCATTCTCAGAATCTTCTGCCTGAGCTTGTTTTAGCCGCTCAATTACAACTTCAAAATGAGAATGACCTAAACAACAATGAATAACATAGTAGAATAAGCAACGAACTAATGAAAAAAACCAAAACATTTTGTGCCTTAAATTGTTGCCTTTAAAATAGAATTCAACTTCCCTGTGGTTAATTTGCATGGTTCTATTATATGTGAACCGCAGGGGTCTTACTATAGTTGTAACAAAACAAGATTCTTGAATATCAAATGGAATTCCTACATTCATCATATTTGTGTCTTGGAGGTTTTATAAAAATCAGATCCTTATTACCTGTTTTGCAAGATTTATATAAAGCATTTCACCTTAATAATGGCTTTCTGAAATGAGAAAATATTACAAAAACTCCCAATACTAATTTTAGAGTGTATTAATCCTCATCAATAAGACACTTTTCTCGCTTGTATATGCATGCACATAAAGATACTTGAACTACACACATTCATTAATTTTTTTTTCTTAATTTGTGTTCTTCCTTTCCTTCTTACGATGCGTTTGGTTCGCAGATGTTTTTGATGGAATTGGAATTCATCAAAGGAATGTGAATTCCACGCAATGCGAATTCCCTTTGAGTGAGGGAATTCGGTGACTTCCAATTCAATTCATTCTTGAACCAAACAACATTATAGAATGGAATTGGGATTCCAATTTCATATAAGCAGCCTTAGGGTAAATATCAGGTGATATATGATGTGAAAAATAAGACACTTTCATAAACCGATTAGCAAAATCACAAAAGATTGAAAATTTTAAGGGTAGTATACATGAATTCAGTGTGATTAGATGATCTTACCTTTAGCACGAGTAGTTAGAGCATCATTAAGCCTTGTAGGTTGTTGTCGCTCTTCCTTTTTGTACTTTGATTTTATCTGCTCACGAGTCCGCCCAGGGAAACATTCTTTTATCATTGATAGATCTGATCCAAATTGCTGAACAGCCTAAAGTTTAACAGCACATATTAGTAATTGATGAACAACTTGCAAATACTTGATCATAAGCACATTGATCAAAAATAAGCACGCTGGATATATAACTTAGCATGGCAACCGTTAGCAATAGATGATACATTGATGATAAATACTCCCAATTCAATCTATTTATGATAAATACTCCCAATTCAATCTATCAGTGCAATTTCCTAGGTAATCTAGAAAACAATATAGAGATGCTCTAAAAAATTGAGATGCTTTTAGTTCCTGTTGATGTTAAATGAAGCAAGCATACATGCAATAGCATACCTCGTAGAAGAGTTCGGTATCTTGTTTTGACCATTTCATTCTTGGTGTTATTTTTGTGTAGGTTCGATAGTTATAGTAGGTAGTATTATCTGGCCCCATTACATTGTCATGCGAGCTACCACCTTGAGAGATCCCTTCCTCATCTTTATCATTATGATTGGAGAGACCACTAGAACTGCAAGACCATGAAATACCGAGGTGGGACGAAAGATTTAAAAATGTAATATGAGCATCTCAAATGAATCATGCAGAACTTAAGTACCTTGGATCCATTGCCGATGTAGATGCGTCCCTTTTCTGCAAAAAAAGGAGCAAATACCACTGACAGATAAGAGATAGATAACATTCAGAATCTGAGAAGAATATGTTACATGATAAGCACACTCCGGAAAAATCAACACATTTGATTTTCCGATTTCTTAATCACCTACGTGATAAAGCTTGACTAACCATACCTCTCTTTCTAGATAGTACTACATTAAGATTAAACAGTAGTTATTATGATAACAGTATAAAAAAGGTTGGTGTAAATTTTGTTTAGTCAGAATGTTCATATCATATTTCATTTATCTGGTACAGGAACACTATACTTCGAAATATATACATCTTTAGAAAGTCACGTATACTTGAGACTCCAAACTGTTGGTTGCTACTGCCTAAACAAAAACATATAAACATTACATAAAACACGTGAACGTTAAGGTATGCCTTTTCTGCTCCATTTCACAGTATGATCTTTGATCTATGTAAACAGTAAATACAAAACTTATCACTTTATACCAAAAGACAATGTAATAGCCCGAGTATAATATGATTTGTTTATCACTTTATCATGAGGGCACAGTGAATGTAATAACCACTTATCATGTGACTGACCAGAGAGTATGCAACTTTCAAAAACAGAATATAGATGGTGTACCGCAATCCGCTCCCTATGCTCAGCAAACCTGATTATGTCCTTCATGGGAAAATTGAGCATATGCATCTCAAGCTCATCCTCGGGTATTTTAAGCATTTCCGGGTTCACTGCGAGATAAATAATACTAAATAATGGTCATATTGTAATTCAAGCACTTCAACATTCATAACTGATATTACCTAGTCTCCTATTTCGTTTAGTGGAGTGAGAAAACTTCTTTTTGGCAACATTATTCGAGTCACCTGGTACGTCACTGGCTTTTTTACGCTTTCGAACAGTTTTTACCTTCTCACTAACAGGTTTCTTTGACTTACTTCCCTTTTTTCCACTGAATGTTTCAATTTCAGGTCCACAATCACCATCCTTATTATTGTCTTCAATTCCATGTACAAAGTCATCATTAGTACCCTCATCCTCAGGCTCGTCTACAAGTTCAAGTGCTTTATTTGATTTCTTTTTTAATCTCTCAGAGGATCTACCAGCTTGATTCACAGAATCCACTTGAGAAATTTCAGCCAGATGTGTTGGATCGTCATTCACTTGGAAATTAGATATTGTCTCTGTCGGAACTGAATCCCTGACTTCGATAGCTGAAGAACCAAGAATTTCATCTGGTTTAGACGAAGGAATAGACTCGTTATACTTGAAGTTAATTTAAGAAGAGACTGTACATATATTTTCCACTGCGTACTGATCAGGAGTGTTAGCAATCTGTTCCACTCTACGAGTTTGTGCCTTGGGCTTTGGCTTGAATTTGCCAACCTTTGGTCCTATATATAAATCACCAGAGTAAAGCAACTATTTATTGAAAAATAACATAACAGAAGGATGTAGAGGAAGCCAAATGAGTAGGTCCAGTGGATTGGATAACAGGTCCAATCAGGTAATCGTTTAAAAGGATGACAAAGGGTCCAGGTCCGGTTGAGCCGGAATGCTTGTTGTCCAAAACATTGAAACTTTTAGCAATAATTATTGTGTCAAATATGATTGCGATATGTCAACTATTTCAGTAATAAGCTAACTTTTTTAATAAAACTATTTAGAAGGTTTTAAATATTATTGTTTACCCTTTGGGTAGCTTTTGTTCCATTTCAACACGTTCAACCACCCGTTTCATCTGTTTGAGAAAGAGCATAACTTGAACCCATTCGTAACTGGATCACACTTGTCACCTCTACATAAATGTAGCATGTGGATATACCTGAGCGAGTTTTTGACTCGGACAGAATGTCAAGAGATCCCCAGAGAGGGGAGCTTTCTACATCCTGAATTTTAAGAAGTATTAATGGTAGTTAGTCTGTTGCGAAGTTAATTGACATGGTGTAGACATGTAGAGAACTAAAAATTTCACCTTTAATCCTGATGACAAATTTCCTATCAGGAAATCTCCGGTGTCATTATAAATTGTAGCTTCCTCCCCTGTTAAAGGATCTACCTGTCCAAGACTTTCTAAGTTTGTGCAAGAATCAATATCATTGATCAAATCGGGTTCTAGGGGTCCCCTTTCTAGATTCCCATCCATGGAAACATGCAAAGTTGGCATTTCTGAGTGTGATGATGGATTCACTGCATCATAAATAGTATTTAAACATATGTAGCCATATATAACAACAGTTGCATTATGCTAACGTTCAAGGGATTTTTCCGCAAGCTTCATAGTGAAAAAGTCGCCTTTGTTGGAGACTTAAAGCTAACATAGATGCCATTTCTAGAAGATTGTGAAAAAGAATACAAGTGACCAACTTTTCTAGAATCTTCAATTGTTCGGTAAGTTATAACGAGAATGTCAATTTCAGTAATCTCAAAGACATAATATATGAGAACGTTTTATCCACTAAGCCTCCTCTACAAAAACACATACTTCTTAAAAGTCACATGCTATATGTGCAACCACCATATCTAAAATCGTTAACCATTCATTTATGGATCTACCCAAATTTCTCAAGGAAGCAAATTATAGATAATATGCGAGATACATCACAGCATACGACGTTGAGAAGCAAAGAGTGGTCCATAGATTGATAACACAAATAAAAGAAAATAATTTGTTGTTTCACTATATTTAGCAAACTTCGAGCTATTTACTGCCCACTTAACTGACCTGTTGCTGTTGTAGATTCAGGCAGTAAGTCATTAAGTGGTTCCGATGCAAGAAAGGAATTGGCATTCTGTATGCAATCTAGAGAAAATTAGGCAATGTGGTTATAAAAACATGAAAGCTTAACATAAATTTTACCAACCTCATCCTGTGACTTTTTATAAGAAGACTGCCCATCATCATGGATCTTTCCAGATATGTGGTTGACATCATCTCCAATCTGTTCCTCATCAGTCCTGCCTATAGGCTCATAATTTGCAGTAGCAGCAGCCTCAACAAACTGGTTTAAAGGGGCAGATACGGATTTTGGTTCTGGTGGTGTTTTAGGCTTTGGTTTGGGTTTGGATTTAGCTTTGGGTTGAAACTTTTTACTGGCTTTCGCTGCAACAGAACAATCAATAATAACCACGACTGAACTTTAAAGCATCAAAATGTAAATAGAGGGGGGAGGAAGGGAAATAATACACATTCATATACCATTATTTGCAGCGTCACTTGAGATCAGATCATCAAAATCAAAATCCATGCTGAATAGGTACAAAATTATCTGAAATTAGAAGAAAAATATCATTAACTTTGAATAGCTTTCCAATTTCAAATGTTAACTTATTTGAATTAAAATCAAGGAATCATTAGCTTCAAACATTTTTTTACATCTTAATCAACAACTAAGTGGCAATGAGAATTCAAGTTGTGGGTCGTCTAATTGTACAGTTGTACTGCAACTCATTCATAGAGAACAAACTCCTATCTCACAATCATAGTTTAACTCCTAAACTAGCAACCAATATCAGACTTAAATTTGACCATTAAGATTAAAATTGCAATAACCCATCACTACATAGAATATATATATATGTAAGCCCCACTATTTCGTTTAGGCTAAAGTATGACTCTAGGTTTCATCTAAACAAGCAATATACGAAGTTATGATTCATCGTCTTACCAAAAGCTAAAATATTAGCTGCTTTACATCTAACCAGAGTACATTCTCTAATTTGAAGAAAAAGTTCAAAAGACAGCATACTACTACCTACTAACCGGGCTATTTATATGCTCTAAAAACAAAACTAAACAACTAGTGAAAAAACTCAGTAGCATGTTTATAGCTTAACATAAACATATCTCGTCATGTCCTGGGCTCGTGGCTGATAAATATAACCATTTGTCTTGTAAATACGGGAGTTAAATAACCAAGGTCGCATCTTTCAATCTGTTTCGTACTTCAAACTCAACAATTCCGTGTCAGCACAAATTCTGCTAAAAATTGATCCATGGTAATCTCACAATTTCTACCTTACTCGTTAAAATCCACTTTGTTGCCATTTTCCATTTAGCAAAGGAAAAACACTAACTTTCTAAAATTAAAGAACGACAATACTCAAACCAGCAAAAAGGAAATAAACCAGGTAAACACAAATTATATCTTTAATGTTTATACAAAAAAGCAAGCACTACAAATACAATGATAACCCACAAAACTCTTGTTCAGGCATTTCATCAAACACTTGATATGCACTCTCAACCTTAAACATTTCATCAAACAGGTTGTTAAAATACAATCAACAACATACAAAAAAGGTTGTAAAGTCGACAACTTTTAACAAAGACCTAGGGTTTAGTCAGTTTAGACTTATAAAAACAGCTATAAAAATACTTACTTTTTAAATTCTGAAAGAAGATTCTGAAATAAACCCAGGATGTGAGGAGATAAGAAGAGGATAAAGCAGGATGATGACGAAAACCTCTGGCTCGGTGACGGTTGCAGCGGGAGAAACAGCAGCACTCTAGCTATCGACTCATATATATACAGTATACTTTATTTTTATACAGTGATTGCGATTGAGATGCTATATATTGATGGATGTTGAAATTGAACAATGTAGTTGTTTAACCTAATGGATAAAACGGTGGTTTATAGTCAGGAGGTCGTTGTTTCGAGTGTTGGGTGGTGCCATCTGTTTGATTTTTACACGGGGTCCAACTCTCCAGGGATCTTCATCCAGTAGCTTAGGCCCAATCACCGCCCGTAAATTTTTACAATTTAATATTTGGGTTGGTCATAAAATTATACGGAGTAATAAAGGGAAAATCACGACCAAAGTCACCAAACTCAATTAACAAAATAATCTTTTAGACTTTTGTTTTTAAGAAACTAATCCAACTATTCACGTTATAAAAGGCGTGAACGGCGCTTAAATCAATAAGTCAAACCCACAAGCCTGATTATTACAAAAATTGGTGGGCCCGGCGCGTGTCAGTGTGGGATAAGTCTGAAAGCATACGAATAAGTCTGAAAGCAATTGTGTTTTTTTTTTTTTTTTTTTGCTATAACCAACACTCTAATACTTTGTAATAAGTCTGAAAGCATACGAATTTGCAACTTTTTCATTACACGGCTATGAAAGCTAAAACAAATTCATATTTACATAATTATAAATTACTAGCAGAATCCCGCGCAATGCAGCTGGTAAAAATTGTTCATGAGTCTAGCATTAGGACGCGATATCCAAATCTTTTTGAGCGTGACGAGATTTCGGGGACGAAATCTTCTTAAGGAGGGAAGATTTGTAACATCCTCAAAATTGGCCTAGTTGAAATACGGTATTTTCCCTTAATTTAATTGCTATTTAAATTGTATTTTGAATACTTGGTGTATTTTGATAGCTAAATGAATAGGTCAATTCTCACGTTCACTCGATATAAAGTATTCAAATCAAAATTAAAATTTATATGAAGATACATTAATACATTAAAATGTCATTGCGAACTCGATGGTTCAGTTACGAATGTCACGTCCAATATTTTAAAGTGCGAACTCGATGATTCGGTTGCGAGTGTCATATCCAATATTTAAAGCACTGACCTTTTAAAAGTTATGTTAGCTAAAAAGTACCTGATAACCACAAAACATAAAAAGATGTAGATCTCCTGTACAATTCAAGCAACATTAATCCACAATAATAATTTCAACGTATAGTATGATACTCATAGTTGTTATAGGAAAATAATTGTTATTATATGTAGTAAATTTTCAAATAAATAAAATTTTATCACTGATAAAGTTATTACAAAGTATTAAAAACAATGAAATTGTTAACACACTATTTAAGTTAATAAATCGCTTTCCATATTTATTGAAGTTAAAGTAAGGGTATTATTGTATTTTAGAATCTTGAAAATGTAAGGCTTAAGTAGAAAGAGTGTAAACTCTTTATAATGTAGTAAAGATAATTACAAGTTGCTATAAGAAAACCAAATAATAATTAATACATATCAACTGAGATTTGGTAGAAAAATTACAAGATATCAAAACATAAACATACATACAGAAAGTTAGGTAAAAGTTGGGCTCATAATGAATTAAACTAGATAAAATAATATATCCAAAGCTTGACAAAACAAAATTAAAGTCTAAAATCGGAAATGGTATCAGATAACAAGTTTGTTCCTTAATTGGTTAATAAAACTTAAAATTGAAATAAAGCAAAACCCCTATAATAAATCATAAAAAGCTTTAGGGATCTTACTTGTAGAATGTAGATAACGAGAATCGAGAGCCGAGAGTTGAAGAAGGGCAAATGTGAAAATGATAATAACTCTAGCCACCATACTATACTCGTCCGATCCGATGACTTAATTCAATAAAAGGAAAATCTAAAGCCACCCCCTGATTTACTGGGGATACCCCTGGCCCACTTCAGCCACGTGCAGTCCTTTTTCAGTCCAATTTTATTTAAGATCGGTCACAGTTCAATACAGAATCAGTTTCAGTTTTAGACTAAACAGGTGATAGGAATTAGAAAAAGAGGGGGTATACCCAGAAAGTAAAAAAAAAAAACATGATGTGATTGATTAGATGGGTGAAGGAGGTAAGAGATGGAAAAAAGTGAGCCAAGGGGGTATCTTTAGTAGGACCCTTCAATAAATTAAAATAACAAAGCCTAAGTGAGTAAGTGGGCCTTTTTTACCTACTAGGCAAGATGCCACAACGTAGAGTGGGCTTGTATTTTTATTCATACGAATGTCTATATAGGTTTTAATAATAAAAAATTGACTTTTTTGTTTGTTTTTATAAATGGATTGATCCGGATGGATCATGGATCGATCCAAATATATAATTGGATTATTGGATCAATTTGTTGGATCACTTAATGGATTAATAGATCTATTTTTTTGATCCAATAAGTTTTTTAATTGGATCGGATTTGGATCGGATCTTGATCCATTGACAGCCCTAGTACTACCTGCCATGTCGCGATATGAAATTTTATTATAAATAGTAACTCAATGTATATTATATTTGTTGTTTTTTAACAGATTATTCATTAGTGTGACTCAATATAATGGTATTTTTTTCGTATTCAGGATACATCAGTTAAGAGTGAAAAATATGAAAATTATAGGATTATTATAAGATGAGATCATAAGTTAAATAAAGTAATGTTAAGTTTTAGATTTTAAATTTTTTCAAATAAAAAAGATCAAAATGCTTTATGCTTTATAGTATAGATTAGTTTTTTTTTAATTTCTTAACACATTATCTTTATTATATAAATAAAGGGTAAATTTTATATTTACTTAACATAGTGAGGTTCAAATGAGTACAGTAACATCATGTGAGAATGTAGGAATCAATAAGAATGCGTCACGTGTCACAAAACCCATTTTCCTCTACGTTTTTAAAAATTAAATATCTCACAAACGCTAAGTCGAAAAATCACAAAAATTGCAGCATAAAAATCAACGTTTTTTTCCTCTTCAATAAGATATCTCACAAGGTATACTTTCGACGAACATTTATTTCCACTTTTTTGGTGGGTTTCTTAAAAAACTAACACATGTGATACCAATAAGTAACACAATTGTTACCAGCTAGTATCATATGTGATATTAATATTGTACAATTTGTAAAACCCATAAAAAGTCTTCGAAAGTATACCTTGTACGATCTTTATACCTTGTACGATCTTTAATCGAAGAGAAAAAAACGCTAAATATGTGTTTAAATAATTAAATTAATAGTCAGTGGGTCCCAGAAATGAAACTGAAGAAAGGAGGGTTGACAGTGTTTTGTCAGTCTTTTATCAGTTGTAGATGTGCTGACGTGGTGGCACTGAGCTAGCACAACTGAAGAAACAAGTGAAGAAGGGAGTGTTCTAACTATATTTTTTGTGAAAATTTTGCAACAGGCATTCAGTTGGTCTCAGTTAAGCCAAGCAAACGTCAATATATTGTTAGTCTTAGTTAAACCATTAACGAGAGTTGCAAACGAGATGAGCTTTTATCGAGCAACTCAAACTCAGCTCTAACTTGAACTCAATCAAGTCGAACTTTTATGGAGTTCAATGTCGAACTCGAGCTATACATTAAGCTCAAAATATATATCAAGCCGAGCTCTAGCTTTTAGGAGTTAAGCTCGAGCTTTAATGAATATGAATAATTTGTATATAGCTGATACTCGCATTATATTATTATATACTAGTGTAATTACCCGTTCAATGCACGGCAACGTAAAGTATATATAATCATACAAAAATATTGTCAACTTATTTTTCTCCTTGTCTATCCTTAATTTATACACCACCGATAATGTAAATCATATACAAATACACATAAAAATGGTCAAATGAAGTAAAAATCGTAAACATGAACATGAACATGAACATATTAATAAACAAATACACCTATACAAACTGGTTAAACGGAATAAGTTGATTGAAACGTATTTAATGTGTTTATATATCATAGATCAATGGTAGAGTTATAAAGCACATGACAACAAAGAAAAGCAATCGATCGACTTCAATGACAACTCATTGAGTTTCATGGTAAATAATTGTTTTGCTATGAGAGACTTAGTGAAATTTGTCAGTATGTTCCTTCCAAAACTACGATTCAAAAGAATGACATGTTGTAACATCCGTAAATCGGACCTAGTTGTTTTACATTATTTTGTGATTTTAAATTAATATTAACGTGTTTGTAAATAATATTGTTTGAATTAATTGCGAATAAATAGGAAATAAGTTTCAGGACTTATTGTGGTTAGTAAAATATTAAGTGATTTAAATTAATATAGTTGACGGAACAATAAAAGTTTGGACTCGCAAATAGTTTTCGGGTTCCAGACAATAGGTTGAGAAGGGGTATTAAATTATACCCGTGTAATTGAGGTCGGCTTAGGGAGCCGACTTTCTCCCTTTTTATTTCTTTCCTGTTTCATTTCATTTCCTTTCTTGATGAACTTGAAACCCAAAAACTAAAACTAAGAATCATAAACATACTAAGTTTGAAACAAATTAGAACTGGGAACTGATCAATTTCGTCGTCATCTCTATCTTAATTCCTTCCTAAGTGGTAAGGGTTTCGTTTAGTTTTAACTATAAATTTGAATATTCATTGAATTTGATAATTTAAGGGATTAGGTGTGAGATTGATGTTAGAAAACATGTTATAATTGTTACTTGTTGGTCATATGAAGTTAATTGATATATAAAACTCGTTTACATAGTCGAATTGATGATTTTGATTGATTTGACGAGCTGGAAACGAAGAACAGAAGAACAGGGTTTGGGCTTTGGCCTGTGGCCGGCGGTCAAGCCGTTTGGCCGGCGGTCAAGAGGCCGTTTTGGGCCGGCGGTCACGAATCCGGTTTAGCCGGCGGCCAAACCATTTAGCCGGCGGCTAAATGGCCCAACGCAAAAACATTAATTTAGTTACAAACATTATTTCAAATGTTTCTTCGTGTTTTAGCGGTGATTAGTGAGTGAAGTGGCTTAATAAATATTATAACTAGATAACATAATTGTGTGATGTTACAATCGAGATAAGTTGTAAAATAATTGCGATGACATAAGTGTTAATTATCATGATTGATATGATATATTGTGTATTGAGATAATGTGATATGTTATATGATTATAACATGTGTTGCTTATTATAACGAGTTCGTTATTGATGCCAAGTTACTGATTTGTGTATTTTGTTGTGATCCTCAGATGAAGAGAAGGCTCAGTAACATTGGATCTCTGAGCATGCAGCTGAGGTATTGGTGAGTGGACTCGTACTCTCAGTGTGATTTAGTTGTAACATAATTGGTTACAGCAGGTGAACATAGTGTTATTGTGATTGTTGATTGTGATAGGTGACTGTTGACTGGTGATATACACGTGTAATAAGTGATGTGTCGCCTTCGGGCATTCTATGATTCGGAGGTCAACAATTGTTGGACTGAGTTGCTACAGGTTAGCCAACATAGGAATTGTGAACATGTGTTGTGAATGGAGCTTATGTTGGTTAAAGGTAGCAGACAGTTATCGGTAATACCACTGTATTGGCCTGCAGATTGGTTGTAAGAGCACACGGAGCGCCCCTCAAATTCTCGCCGTTTTCGCCACGAGAACGCCGGAGCCCGGCGTTCGGCACTCCCCGCCGGCGTTCAGGGCCGGCGTTCTCGTTCAGTGTTCAGAACAAAACGCCGGTTTTCAATGCTTTTTCCTTTTTTTATTTTTTTTTTCAAACCACATAGCCTTTCAACATAAAAATAATAATAATAAAATAATCCCCAGAACACTGAACCTCAAAATTAACCACTACCTCACTTTTCTGTTTCAGTGTTCAAGTTCAGTGTTCTCCACAACACTGACCTGAACATTGAAATCTCATCGAGCGCTCCCTGTGCTCTAAGTGTCGCTTGGTGCACCTCCCGGGTCTGAGCGGTGTCACAAGGGCCACCGATCCTCTTGGTGATGTTGTGTCAAGTGATGTTGTGTCAGGTGATGTTGTGTGTGGTGATATAGTGTCAAGTGATATTGTGTCAAGTGATATAGTGTTAAGTGATGTTGTGTCAGTGTTAAGTGACATTTGTGATAATTAGTATTGTTATACTGAGTTGTGCTGATAGTGACATGTTGACTCACTTAGCTTCGTGCTAATCCCACCATTTACTTATTGCAGGTTTTGAGATGATTGGACTGGACTGAAGAATGTTTGACTACCAAGTGTTACTCTGATATTTAATTTTATAAATTAGTGTTATTCGTGTTTTCATATAACACCCGGATTGATAAACTATGGTTTAAAATTGTTGGATTTTTGTGTTTACTAAATGATGTGAATTATAAATGTTTTAATTTGGACAGACGTTTCCGATACATTGTATTTAAATAACTATAATATGAGGGGTGATTCTAACATTCCATGATATTTAATACAACAAATGAAATGATGAATGTCATGTATTCTAACATTCCAATTTAATGCTGGAAAACTAAATTAAGTAGTGATACAAATATATATAACTAAAAGTTACACTAAAGTGTTGGACAATTTTATGCATCCAGTTAAACGACGTATTGTATATGAGTTTTAAATTGTTTGCCAGTGGAAAATAAAGAAACCTTTGAAATGCATGCAATGATATCTAGATTAAATTCTATGTCAGAAGAAGATATAATGTTTGGATGTTTCATGCTAACGTTCGTCGTACGGGAAATGAAGAGACTATGAACAGAATTATTGGAGGAAGACTAACAAAACATGGGAGTGATTATTAAATTTGGTTTTAATTGAGAATCAATCAGCTTAATTCTCATCGTGTACACGTACGTAGGATTGAATGACATTGTACGATTAGGCTATAGTTATGAAGTGGAAGGCTAGGATTTTGGTTTAAGATGGTTTAGTGAAAAGTTTACGCATATGTTAGGTGTAGGGGTGTTCAATATTTGGTTTAAAACTGTTTAATCCGAAAATCGAATCGAATTTGAATTCGATTTTCGGTTTTTTATTTTTCAAATTTGGTTAAACCGAAAACCGAATTCTAATTCGGTTTTTGGTTCGGTTTTGTTTTTTTGAATTCGGTTAAACCGAAAACCGAATTCAAAACCGAATTCAATTTAAAAAATATATTATTATTTATATATATTAATATATATAGTGGAAGGATCCAGAGGGAAGCACTTTTTTTGGGGAAGGATGAAAGTGTAATATTCATCACGAAGCATCTTAACTTCGTCAATACATTTGTCAAAAATTAGAAAGTGAAAATTAATATATGTTGATCAGAATCGATATTATGAATGTTAAGCTTCCTTGATAAATTCTTTTTGTAGGCTACAACATCAATTGATGAATTTTATATCCAAAATCGCTAATATTTGTCATGGTGAATGTTAACTTAACCTTCATCACGATGAATGTTAAAATTAAATTAATGTTATTTTTTAACATTCATCGTGATGAATGTTAAGTTAACATTCACCACGATGAGTATTAACGTTTTATTAAATAAATATTCATAAACTAATGTTATGATTTAAAATTGAATTTCATCTGTGAATATATTCTTTAGAGCATCGATTTTGATTACCATATACGAGTAAAATTAATTTAATCTTTGTCATTTGTATTTGCGAAGTTAAGATGCTTCGTGATGAATATTACACTTATCTCCTTCCCCCAAAAAATTGCTTCCCTCTTGAACCCTCCCCAATATATATATATATATATATATATATATATATATATATAGTGGGAGGTTCAAATGAGAACCACTCTAAAGTTAAGAACTGTGAGAACCACAAAGAATACATGTTTGTTCACATGTAATTAACTTTAATCATATGTGAACATTGATGTACGTTTAATTGAAAAAGAAAAAAGTCAAAAAAATCTTAAGATTTATCGAAAAACGCAAAAAAACGAATATATGTTCACATGTGAACGATAATGTGAACAAATCGGTTAAAATGTGTTTTTTTGCGTTTTTCGACATAATCTTAGAATTTTTTTGACTTTTTTCTTTTTCAATTAAACGTACATCAATGTTCACATATGATTGAAGTTAATCACATGTGAACAAACATGTATTCGTTGTGGTTCTCAAAGTTCTCAACTTTAGAGTGGTTCTCATTTGAACCTTCCCCCATATATATACATATATATACATATATATATATATATATATACATATATATATATATATATATACATATATATATATATATATATATGTCTATATATATGTGTGTGTGATTTTTCGAATTCGACTTAAGACTTGAAGAGTTTAACATTTTGAAAACTCAAATTTTTTAACTACCATGTGTTTGTGAAAAATAAATATTATGTTTGGATACTAATATTCACGTACATTGATAGTTTTACGCTTTTGAAACTCAAATTTGGTTAACACATAACAATAACAATTATTAATAATTAGATATATCTAATTTGTATCGTATAATCGTGCAGATTTCTTAGTTTTGTATGTTGAAGGGTGTTTTTGAAAAAATGAAAGAAAAAAAATTCGGTTTTTTCGGTTTTAACCGAAACAGAACCGAATTCGAATTCGGTTTTAGGTTTTGTTTTCAATTTGAATTAGGTTTTCGGTTCGATTTTGCTCCCAAAATTTTCAAAAACCGAATATACCTAGAAAACTGTAAACCGAATCGATGAACACCCCTAGTTGAGGGGGAAAGCCAATTAGTATATGGATTTTTCTCATGATAGCCCTTAGGGCTATGTTTAAGAAAATATTATGTGCATAAATTATGGTACATTAAAGTTAGTGGGGTGGTTAATTAAAAGGATAGTGAGGTGGTTATTTCCATGGTACAACAAAACAATGCGTATCCGAATATACTAAACAAAGCCCTAAGGGCTGTCGTTAGAAAAATCCTTAGTATATATAGGGAAGATTCTAGTATTCTTAGACTATTTTACGAAGTTTCTGACTACTTTCACAATTTATTAATTTTATATGTATTTCAAATGATTTTTGGTTGTGAATTTAAGGTTTTTAAGTAATTTTATATATGTTTAAGGATTAAAAAAAAAAAAGTTCGAGCTGAACTCGAGCCATCGTAAAACATTTTTGAGTCGAGTTCAAGCTTGCATTGTGAGAGCTCGTCGAGCTATGGAACCGCACTCAAGCTTATTATAAATGAGTTGAACTGAGCTCAAGCCATGTCGAGCTCTAGCTGGGCACCTGGGCTCTATTACAACCCTACCCAAAATTAAGATCTGACAAATCAACTTAAACCACATAAAAATTCCTACATACAACAATAACAGCAGCAATAGATACTTTAATCTAATATCTTTGAGAAAAGATTTCAAATGCTATCATAAATTGCAGGTTTACTTATCTTTCAGGTTATGGCACTATTTCAGATTATACAAAACTAGTTTCTACTGAACGTATGATCAACACTTGATAGGTGCAAGTGCAACCAAGCAAAACAAACGCATTTAATAAACACAAGTGCGATCAACTGACCATATTGATCTATTACCAGCAGGAGATAAGCTCTTTCTGATTCTTACAATATGAAAAACTTCAGTTCCATAGCTACTCGTAGTAAACAAAATCACCGAACACTCAGAAAGATAAACTTGAACATGCCAGTAAGGCCTAATTTAATTCAGCTCCATATGACCAAAATAATCATGTTACCATATACCTGTTAACGCAAGCAAAAAGAACAAAAGTTACAAATTCTCAACAACAAAAGGTTTATAATATATGATTCAATTATTTCAACTCTAGTGGTACTGTCCTTTAACTTTGTAACTTGTAAATTTACCTGTTGTTGATTGTCAAGCATCATCACCATCTTCATCTTGATTCACTCTTATGATGTACACCTTTAATTCAAATGTAGAATGGATCAGTAACTTTCAACATAAAAGGAACATCAAGCTTCCTAGACACGTATTTTTGTTAGTTGTCACACAAGAATCATTAGTGATCAAATATAAAAAAGGGCGTCCCGAATGAGGTAAAAACGGGTCAACCGTAATAGTGATCAAGTGTATATGACCTTAAAGACTGTCGGTTTGATGAGTTGAAAAACAAGTGCATCTCCATCAGCTAGTTTATGATCCTCTGCAAACCCTTTCCATCCACCACTAAGTCCGTTTTTCCTAGGGAGGTACTTTGTTTGCCATTCATCACCATCTTCATCGACCAATGTCATTATTTCATCACGTTTAGGAAGGTGTTTCTTACAGAAATGGAGAGGAAGACCCTAACAAAAACTATAAAATGTTAGATGCCCTGACATTTAGTACTTTGAAGACTTTTAATTACGATCTTATGATCATATCAATATTGGGTGTAACTCTCACCAGCCAAAATCCACCTGAAACATGTGATTGAAGCATTGGCTTAACAAAGCCCGGGTAATCAGGTTGCAAGCCAGAGTATAGTTCCTCTGCTCTTCCTGAAGCATACTCTCTATCTTCATAAGAGGCATATACTCGATTTGATAAATCTCTTACACCTTTGCCATAACTAATTAAAACAAAAATGTCAACTACAAGTTATTCAAATCATATAAAATTACACAAGGCAGAAAAAACTATACCTCCTACGCTTTCCTAAAGGCTCAATTGGAACCTGTCATACAATTTATAAGTTATTATTCAAGCATTGAAGTCTAAGTATAAAAAAGATAATAATAATAATAAAATATATATATATATATATATATATATATATATATATATACAAAAGAAGTCTAAAGGGCAGAAAGAGGGTGCTATTAAACAAGTTAATCCAAGAATGTTAGTATATGTTCATCTGATAGCTTTCTGCAGCAAAAGATGAAAACAACTAGGCTACGATTTAGGTACGTTTCATCTAGTCGATCTAGTTATAATCCAATAACTTCAAACACACATTTTACTGGATCTTAATAACAACTAGCCATGATCAATTCCAATTAGCAGGCATTCATATAATTAAAGCTCCCCAAATAATAATCGAAATGGTCTTGTCAAACTAAATTTACACGTGTTGAAGTAGTCATTGACATAACATGTTGGATACATTCTATTTGATAACACTATAGTTTTATTGTTTAAAGTTTCTTTAACCTCAATATTAGTATGATATCCTCCAAAAACTATGGCACTTACGAATTGAGTTTAACCTCTTCAAGAGGTTAGCTTTTTTATTTTTGAATAACCTTATTATTATAGCTTCTGTTAATGACATTATAAGGATTACTTCATAAAGAATAAATAAACAAATAACTTAATCAAAAGAGTAATTGCTATACGTGCCTAATTACATAGACCTAAATATAGACCAACATTCTTATTGACTGAAATTTTTTTTCCTCTTTTAATCTCATCCAATCATTTTTTCACATCTACCAATCATAAGGCCTACAACTTTAGGTCAACTAATCATTTTCCTAATTAAAAACAAAATACAGAGAGTTGATGAGATAATAATACTTCTTTGTAGCTTGCAGGTGGCTTGTGAGCAACACGACTAGACCTCCTCACCGTAGACAAGTCCAGCGGTTTGCGAGGCGTCTGTTTCGCCTTCTTCATCTTAACAACACGAAAACCCTAATTAGTAACAAACAAACAAAAAACCCTAATTTCTTCTCAAATTGATTAAATGTCAGAAACTTACAGAAGGGTTTGGGGTTGAAGTGGTTCTCAAAGATAGAGCTAAAGCTGTGAGCTTCAATTCCTCCATTCTTTTCTTGTTCTCTTCCAATCTTTTATTTCGAGATTCTTCATAGTTTAGTTTTTTGGGAGCCACCATATTTGTGAAGTTGAAGCTGGCAGACGAAAATGAAGGCTAGTGTGTTGGGGGCGCCACTATGAGATGTTCAAATTTTAAAAATGTTTCTTGATCTTAGTGCAAATATATAAATATAAATACGGTATGAAAGTATGAAACTATTGATATTATTTTATTTTCATTACTTTTATTTTTTTAGAAAGCTTTTTGCCTTTTTAGTTTTTACCCTTCTATCAAATCTTTCTATAAAAAGGTTTTTGCAAGAATAAAAATAAAAATTTTATTTATTTATTTTCGCTACTTTTATTTTCATTGTGGTGCTCTTAGTATGTGGTTAAGAATAAAAATAAATAAATAAATAGAATATTTACTCCTCAATTTAGTTGATAGACAACATCAGCATGTAATGGATTTTAGCCTATTCATACAATAGTCAAAATGAAGCCCATTGTAGTGACAAGCCCATTGGATCTTGTATGTTATCAAATATGTTCATTATGGACTATTGGGCCTACTGCTTAAAACTATAACATTTTGATCTTTAAATACAGTTTTTTAATAGTTCTAAAAAGATGTAGAATTGGGACGTAACTCGTAAGAACTAAAAAAATGCTGAATTGGGAATGTAATTCTATTCCATTTAACTGTTCTTGTCTTCTTGATGATATATAACATGTATGATGTGATTTCTTTGATTGATATGTTTAATATATAAGTAATAAGTAATTTTCTTTTGTTGATAATCATTCATCTTATTCCAAAGGTTATAAATTTAAATCGATCTTTGTCTTCCGCTTGTAGCTTAGGTAATTTTGAAGACATGAACATTTGAAAGTACATCTGATTCGATCCTCATATGGGACAAGAACAAATCTAATTTATTAGAAAAATTCACCGCAAAAAGTAAACTAATTAGTTGGTCCACCATTTAAGCGGACTATTAATTTATCGATGTTGTTTCCTAAAGTTGTTAGAAATCAACCTTTTGAAAGTTTAAACTTGCCCTTCAATATATGTAACGCACTTCATAAAAATATAGATGAATGATATAGTTCAAAAATATTAGTTTGGAAGCCATATTTCAATTACAAATACAATGGACAAAAACGAACAAGAGTAGAAGCATAGTTGTAAAGAATATGCCCGGCCGGCAACCCCGTAACCCAAACCCGGTGGTCCCCATCCCATGTGGATCTCAAAGCCCACATGCAATTGTTCATTTTTAATTAATCATATTTGTTCCGATTTGTATACCACATGCTCACAAGATTTGGCCCATAAAGTCGCAATATATCGATGTTGAATTATGTTAATCAATTTGATCATACATGTTGTTAGCTAGTGAGTTGGTCGAATCTATCTGGGATATTTATTTTTAACTTTAATCTATTGCACTCGGTTACTAAGTGCAGTTCAAAGGGGCTTGCCTCTTAGAAAGTGGTTAAGAAATAAGCAAAACAACCGCATCTTAGGACAAATTTGTAGGGGTAAGATACAATATTGTTGACATGTACGTAGTGTTCTCAAGATGTATAGTTTATAAGATTAAGCATTGTTAGTTCGTTATGATACAGTGAATCTAATCTAAGCTGTAAATTATTATAAAATCAATAGTAGAGATTGTCTGCTCTATTTAAGTCACCATCTCATTTTGTCCCAAACCTACGTACATATTTTGTAAAAATGTGTTTTCAATCACGTGAAATGTGTAGGTTCAATCATGATTAGTTACATATATAGCATCATCATAATTAATGTAGTTTAGTTGGCTCTTGTCATACAATTTAATAGTAACTTAATTTCCTGCAACTATTTAAATTTAAATAACAACACGGATTGCCCTTAGGCACATGTTAAAACTTATTACTAATTAAAGTAAGATACTTAATTATCAATAATTATACTGCAATTAATACACATCTATAAAGCCAAATAAGTGTGTAGTTTAATAAATAATACTCGTATTAAAGAGTGGAACATTTAGGGTGCGTTTAGTTGTGGAAAATTTTCCACAATTTTCCATCTCAAATTTTCTAAGAAATGAAAAGAGTTTTCATTTTCTAGAAAAGTGATGAAAATTTAAAAAATGTGTTCAAATGTTGTTGTATTTTCTATTTTGGAAAACTAGTTAAGGTTAGATGGGTTTGGAAAATTTTAGAAAAGTGAGGGTGGTACTATAACGGAAAAAAGTGGAAAATTTTAGAAAAGTGGGGGTGGGTGATTTTCCAATTCCCCGTATAACATGGAAAATGAGTTTTCCATTTTCTAGGAAAACTTTTCTGAAAAAAAACCCATTTTGAACACATTTTTCACTTTTCTTAGAAAAATTTTATGGAAAACACCCCCTATTTTCTTCAACTAAACACGGCCTAACATGTGTCATTCAAAATGTTCGAGAATATATGAGATGGAATAATCAGACCGTATTATAATCACTTCGAAAATATATAATAATAAAGAAATAAGATTGGTGTTCGAATTCGATACTTACGCAATAAAAAATAAAATGCTGTTACACAAGCTTTAGAAAAACAGTACTATTCATTAGAAGTTTTGTTTATATTTCGAATAGTTCATTTCCTACTTAATAAAATTTCGTACAATTGAAAGTAACGTTAACATATGAACCAAGAGAAGAGTTCAATTGAGACCATTTATTTTGTATGAGAATGGGGAACCAACCACAATATGCCACGTGTCACTTTTTTCTCTCTCATCCATGTTTTTAAAAATTTAATATCTCACAAACGACAAGTCGAAAAATCATGAAAATTGCACCATATTTTTCAACGTTTTATCCTCTTCGATTTGCCGTCCATCAAGGCATACTTCCGACGAACTTTTTTTTTTCATTTTTTTGGTGGGTTTTACATATTAGTAACACATGTGTTAGTGATTGATTATACATTTGATTTAGGGTTTAGGGTTAGGGTTTAGTGTTAGGGTTTAGCAGAGTTTAGTGTTAGGGTTTAAAAGGGTTTAGGGTTTAGAGTTTTATAAAGCGTTTAGGGTTTAGGGTTTGGGGTTTAGGGGTTAGGGTTTAGGGTTGGGAGTTTGGGGTTTCGAGATGAAACCCCAAACTCCAAACCCTAAACCCTAACCCCTAAACCCCAAACCTCAAACCCTAAACCCTAAACGCAACACTGTAACACACGTGTTAGTAATGTGAAACCCACCAAAAATTATGAAAAAAAAAACTCGTCGAAAGTATGCCTTAATGGACGGCAAATCGAAGAGGATCAAACGCTCAATCTAATGGTGCAATTTTCATAATTTTTCGATTTGTCGTTTGTGAGATATTTAATTTAAGGGGTAAATGAGTTTTGTATTCTCTTTGTACACATGACATCATATCATTGGTTCCTCCATTTTCACACAAATTTTTAGTTCAATTTGAACCTTACCCTATGAACCAATATTTCTTAACAGAGAAGAGTTCAACTGAGACCATTTATTTTGTGTGAGAATGGGCGAACCAACCACAATATGTCATGTGTCACTTTTTTCTCTCTCATCCATGTTTTTAAAAATTAAATATCTCACAAACGACAAGTCGAAAAATCATGAAAATTGCACCATATTTTTCAGCGTTTTATCCTCTTCGATTTGCCGTCCATCAAGGCATACTTCTGATGAACTTTTTTTTTCCATTTTTTTAGTGGGTTTTACATATTAGTAACACATGTGTTATTGATTGATTATATATTTGATTTAGGGTTTAGGGTTAGGGTTTAGAGTTAGGGTTTAGGAGGGTTTAGAGTTAGGGTTTAGCAGGGTTTAGTGTTAGGGTTTAGCAGGGTTTAGGGTTTAGGGTTTAATATGATTTAGGGTTTAGAGTTTTATAAAGCGTTTAGGGTTTAGGGTTTGGGGTTTAGGGGTTAGGGTTTGGGGTTGGGAGTTTGGGGTTTCGGACGAAACCCCAAACTCCCAAACCCAAACCCTAACCCCTAAACCCCAAACCCTAAACCCTAAACGCAACACCGTAACACACGTGTTAGTAATGTGAAACTCACTAAAAATAATGAAAAAAAAAACTCGTCGAAAGTATGCCTTAATGGACGGCAAATCGAAGATAAATCAAACGCTGAATCTAATTGTGCAATTTTCATAATTTTTCGATTTGTCGTTTGTGAGATATTTAACTTAAGGGGTAAATTGGTTTTGTATTCTTTTTATACACATGGCACCATATCATTAATTTCTTTATTCTCACACAAATTTTTAGTCTCATTTGAACCTTACCCTTTCTTAATATTACAATTTGTGAGCAGTATTGCGTTAAGTTTATTACACTGGAAGGTTTAAATAGAACTCGTTCATATTGTAGTAATGAAATAATGTTTGATAAAAAGAAAAACTTACATCAAATAATTAAAATTTAATATTCTTTAATATAAAATTATTTTATTAAAAATATATTCAATACACAAATAATCTTTGTGATACACAATATGAAATATTATATTGTGTATAACAAAACTTAAGTTGTCTATCATATATACATATATTAAAAACAATAATCATATATTAAAGAGAATATATAAAGTTATAATAATTTTGATATTGAAACGTCCTGTAATTTTATTTTATTTTTAAAGCATTTTTATTTCAAGGTCCCTTTTTATTAGTTTACTAACTAAAAAAAAGTAATTATCCATATTCTGATCAAATCAATTGCGACGACTAAAATTTGTGCACTGAAAATCGTCGCTAAAAACACTACTAACACTTATGCAATTTTAAGAATTTACATTCCACTGTGAACGATTTTCAAAGACATACGCGATCTTAGAAATAGAGCGGGATCGCGTATCGTAATTAAAATCCGACTGTAACCTAAATACACATACATACGCGATCCTAGGGATTGGGTGGTATCGCGTACACAAGACCAAAATAGACTGTGATCAAATTTCAAAGGAATACGCGATCCTGGAAGATGTCTGGGATCGCGTAACCAAGGCCAAATTCAGCAACCTGCAAAACTTTAACTTTTGACCAATTTCAATCGCGCATAAGTTTTAAACCGTAATGACTTAGACCCTGGAAATTTGCAGGCACCTTTATATCATTAAAATAAACATTTCCCTATTTATACTTTTTCAAATTTCGCCAAAACGCAAGATTTGGACGTATGACTAGTTTTCGACCATTTTAAACACTTTTACTCAACACATCAAAACACAAACTACTTCCAATCTGACCAAGCGCTTTTGCACACTTATTTAGCATACTAAAGCAAACTTAAAGCACCAAACAAAGGCACCATAACACTAACTCATTTAGAATTAGCACCATGGCGTTTTAATGACCCGTTTTGACACTTTTTGACCCGTTTAACATTCTAACCCCAATTTACCCCAAACCACTACTCATTTACACATGTTTGACTATTTCCAACGTAGTTGACTATATGTCAACTCTAATTTTGACCAACCAATCACAAACTACATGTGTGCAACCCATACTATATTTAAGCACTTAGCCTCAAAGTTTTACAAAATATGAACACACATTTTACATCATGGTTGACTTTCAAAGTCAACATACATTTTAAAACAAACCCATAACATCTTGTTTAACTTTCAAAACAACCTTTGGGCGTATTACACAAGCTTTATACAAAATGATAATTCAAAGAAAGAAACTTGCACTCACTAACTAGCAAGCAATCCACGCTATCATTTCTTAACCTCCTTTCCTTCCCTTATTCCAAAATCACCTGAAACATGAAACACTTGAAAGACTAAGCACACATGCTTAGTGAGCATATAGGCAATCAACCAAGTAATCCTCAACATTATACACAATAACACAAACTCTTACACAAATAAATATCGGCATAATATGTAGAGATTTAACACTATGTGGATCCGCGACCATAAGAAATAAGGATGCAAGGCACCAAATCATGTCGAAATAGATACCAAGCACAAGAAACAAGTCTATGATAGCATCGCTAGCTAATCTCTACATTATTGCCCATCCACATAATCAATCATTAGAAACAAGTTACTTCCACTTGATTGTATGATCCTCTTGCTCGGAAGCAATCCGGAAACACATACAACCATTCATATACTTAACACAATTATTCACAATTAGAAACAAGGAATTACAATTAACTTCCACATGATTGTATAATCCTGTTGCTCGGAAGCAATCCGGAAACACATACAATCATTACTTGATCAATTCCTATAATACTTACCTTAACTCTTGATTATTGAATTACAAAGTATGACCACAATGATTAATCCAACTCCTTAGCACCTATCATAACACATAATCATATACAACATATTTAGAACACATACATCATCAATTTAAACTATTAACCACATGTGATTACTCCCCCACTTTGATTAGTTTAGCAAATTCCTTACTAACTAACCAAAGTTATATTCTTAACCATTCATAATCACTACTAACTTCATTTTCATATTCTATTAACATCATTAATCATATTTCTAGTTAATTAACATCATAACACAAAGATTTGGTAAAACCATAGAAATCATTCAAGAACACTAATGATTAATTCATCACTTTTAACTTGTTATGTGATTACTACTAAGCTTATAAACACTAATAAACAACAATTCTAACAATTTGAAACCCTGATTTCGTATTTGAAATCACTAATTTTACCAAACCCTTGAAACCCCCAAGAACTAGGTTAAACATGAAGAAATCAACACTTACAATGATTAAGAGTGATAAAGGAGGTGATGATTTGTAGATTAGAAGCTTGAATTGATGTTTTGATTGAAGATTTGATAAGGGTTTAGGGCTTCTGCGATTTTTGGTTCCTCCATGTTTTAATTTCTGGAATATATGAGAGAAGTAAAGAGAAACCACACACATACATATATTATACCTTACTTCTTTTAATTTACACAGTCTGGAACTAAGAAACCTATTTACGTTTTCTATTATATCATATTATTTAAATAACCATACTTCATAATAACTATTATATCCGCGTATGAAATTAAAATCCTGAAACTTGGGGTGTTACAGATATATAATATTCTTTTTTCCAAAACATTTATATACTTTAAGATTGAAAAAGAAATGAATCATTACAGCTATTAGTATCATAGGAAATGATTGTACACAAACAATCCATTTTGATTATAAGGGGTAAAATGATTGGGTCGAATCGGGTTGGGTCACAGGTCTAGTTAGGTTTGAGTTTAAATGGGTCCGAGTTTAGATGGGTCATTTAGGATGACGGGTCTAAACGGGTCCGGGTCAATCGTGACTCGAGTTGTGTTTACCCATCGGGTTTCCGCCAATTTTTTTTTATTTGAGTGAAAAATGAAAAAAAAAATAAAAATGAGGTGTTTATAAAAAAGTTTACCCGTTAGCCCCTACACCCATTGGTTAATTGTTATACAATTAAGGTTATATAACATACCCATATAAACCTATCAAAAAAATAGAGGGAGGCACAACATACCCATCACCTGATAAATATTAATCAACTAAACCCATAATATAACACCCCGCTTTTTAACAAACATATATTATATTAATAAACATCGGAAGCAAGTCCCTTACTTAGATATCATATTTACATATATCAAAATGTAGCAAGTTTCAAACATCACACTTATACATATCTTATTACAAAACCATTTACTTAAGACCGGTGTTATATCAACTACCAAAATATGACTTTAATTTTTCAAAAGATCAGCGTAGGCGCGGTCATAGTCAAACACCCCATCTATTATCCATAAGCCCGATCCATAACTTAACCAAAACCTGCAAAATGTTAAACATGGTGGGATTAGCTCACAGCTAAGTGAATGGAACTGTATCCGACAGTTCAATCCAGACACAACAAATCTTACAACAAATAAATATAAACACACAACAACAAAGAGGACCGGCGGTTATTGGTATGCCATCACAAGAACATCTTAAACCACTGGTATGCCATCACAGTGATTTACCGATAGTTTGAAGCTATTTTCACTTACTAGGGTTCATCCATCAACGATGTGTATCAGAAACCCCGCCAGTCAAACAATAGCACCAAACCCAACCAATGTTGACCTCTCATTAATACACATATGCCCAGTGGCCAAGAATCACATATTTCACAGTAATCATGCCATTATAAAATATAAACAACCAATCAACAATATTAACAATAATCCAAATGACTAAACAGTCAATACCAATAACAATATATGTTCACCCGTTGTAACCAAACTTGTTACAACTGGGTTGAACCGAAGAATACGGTTACCACTCACCAAAATTCCCAGTCTTCAACTCAGTAGTCTTATATCACTGAGTTTCCTTCTGATTATCTGAGAATACAACAGAACACTAAATTAGTAACTCATTCAAGTTTCATAAGACTTAATATAATCAACATAATATCTCTAGTCACATTACAACTAAGTATTTATCAAGTCATCACACACGCAATACTCAAAATGTTAAACATTAATCATATTAGATCATAAGTATTCAATTGTACTAAGCAAGCTTATAACCTCTAACCTCATTTCAAATTATCATCATAATTATTTAAATAACTATAAGTTCTATAATATAATCAAGACAGGTTATTACTTCTCTTTATAACACTATATCAATAACAAGTCTTAACTGAACCAGCCTAAATCGCGTCGCGATATCCCAAGAATCGCGTCGCGATCTATGAATAATCGTGTGACGATTGTAACTAGGTCGCGTTGCGACCTCTGCAGGTACAACAGACCTGCAACTCGAGCCCATCTGCTACTGCATGAACTTAATCCAATTTTTAACCATCAAAACTGCTTCAAACTCAATTCTAATGCTTCTAATAACTCAAGTAACACTAAATATCATCATACAATAATATTCAAACACATATTACACACAAAATTATTATATACCCAATTTATGCCTAAATCAATACAACCTTCAAGAACACAAACAAATCTTGTATAATAGCTTCATATAATCATCAATAACAACTTATAATCAGTAGCAAACAATCTTTCTAACAATTTTATACCTAAATCATAAACCCTATTATTTACAATAAAATCAAGTTTATAATAAATGAACACCAAAATACTTACAAATTGAGTGGTAGTAAGATGATGATAGTAATGATGATAATCTGATTTCCTTACACTTGAATCCACACAAGTTCGTTGCTAATTTCCTTTGATTTTATTGAAATGGTTTAAAGGAACTTTGAAAGAGTTTTGAACAAATGAGAAGGTTTTAGAAGAATTAAGAAGAAATAAGTCGGTCTCCTCATTTTTTAAACCGACTCCACTTTTTAAAACAATGTAATTTTTATCCCCTTCTAGTCCTATTGTCTGGAACCCGAAAATACCCGCGAGACAAAATGTTTTTATTTTACCTTCAGGTTCAACTATTTAAAACAAGTACAATTTTATTAGTCACAATAAATCCTGTGACTCTTTTACCTATTTATTTTCAAACAAACCAAATATAAATCATTTCCCATTTCTTTAAATAACCATTTAAAACTAAATAAAATACTATAAATTTATAGACCCGAAATCTGGGTGTTACACATAAATAACTAATGGGTCTAAATTTACCACGCCTCTAATTTTGATTATATGGAATCAACGTCCCATAAAATGAGATAAACCTTGCATAACATGAGACGATATGATCTTGATTAATTAGTGGTCTAGTGTAGATGAACCATGTACTATAAGTAATCAGTGTTTACAAACAATGATAAAATTATTTTGTTTATAGGTTGACAAGCATGATTAATTAATCAATATAATCTAAGTATGTTTGGATTTATAGAAATTGATGATGTACTATCCGTCATCCCTTCAAAATTACTTTGCAAGGAATATCTCTTGCGTTTCTTTTGACGAACTACATTGCTAGTATGTTCGCCGACCGTTTGCGGGTCCTTTTGGCATATTTCCGTGTCAAGGCTACAGTGCTCATCTCGACAGCTTTGTCCTATTTAGAGCATTGCTCGGACTCTCGTTTAGAACTCACCCCATCTCAGCAGCTCGCTCCGAGCTTCGCTTGTGTGAGCAGCTTGTCCCGGAGCCATACTCGGACTCTGCTCGTTTAGAGCTCAACGTGTCTTCGCAGTTTGTCTTAAGTCATGCCCTAGCTCTGCTCATTTAGAGCTCATGGCTTGTCTTACCAACTTGATTAGGGAGTTCTGCTTAGTCCCTTGGTGCTCGATTGTTTCGTAATCCCATTACCTCTATGGTTGACATCTTTGTTAGGTTGCAGGTAGCGACGTACTAAATAAGTTCGACACGACATGTATGAACATATCATACCGAACTTGGGGGACTTGATAGTGTACCCACGACTTTGGGCTTTCACATGGCTTAGCCCATGGGCCCTTCTTATTGGGCCACCCCTTCCCCCTATATAAGGGTACAAACCCTAAATCATCCACACAACCTCTCACACAATTACACACAGATTGTGTGTAGCCTCCCTAGGCTTCCTCCACCTCCAAAACCCCATCTCCCTAGATGGGTATTCGATCATCCTTTACCACCCTCGGTGAGAACTATCTCGATCCGGATTACGACACTAGTGCAGTGTAAAGAGGTGATTCCCCCAAACCGCACTCAAGCCGAAATATGCTTGAACGGAAATCAAATATAATGACGTACGTTGACAAATTATAGAAAATGAAATGAATAAAAAATAATAATCGAAGATTAATCAAGAACGTGATTGAGTGAGGGTTTCTTGGATAGATGAAAAGGCAAAGCGCGCAACATTCTCTCTTTCTAGCAGCCGTGATTTAAAAAAGTAACAGCATCAGATCCGAAGCATTACGATCAATCGATCTCAAAACACCACACTCCCACACGTGTATCATCTATCATATCCACTTCTCTTTGTTCAATTCTTTCGTAGTCTACTTTTATGTAAATTCTTATTTTCTTTTTTATTTTGATAAATACATGAACAATTTGTTGTAATGGATCGGTTATCGATCGGGTGAAACATGAAAATGAATTATTCTTTTCACCGATCAAATAACATATTTACCCATTAATTAAAATCTTTTTCGATTGGGTGAAACATGAAAATAGACACTTATTTAGAACAAAATAGTAATGTGGACACTTTGAATGAGATTGATGGAGTAGTTGTTTGTTTGAATATTTCTACACAAGTAGATTATTACAAATTGGCCGGTTTTGATATATATGCAAATTATAGCGAGTTGCTTTATAGAAACGTTTGCAAAGAATCTGTTAGGAATTTAGGACCCAAACAACGCGCATAATTGAACACAATTATACCCACAACAATAAACGAATAACCAAATCGCTAATAAAGCAATTAACAAGCAAACAAGATAAATAAATGCGAAACGATAATGTAAACGACACAAGGATTTTAAAGTGGTTATGTCCGATCTCCAACTTGGAGACTGGTTTAGTCCACGGGGCCAAACCGAGAGAGTTCTTCTTTTGTTATATTTTCATGGCTTAGGGTTTTTACAATAATAGGGTACATTACATAACTCGTGCAAAAGAAAATTAATACTTCGTGGGAACTATCGCAGCCGACTTCAATTTAACTTTCTTTGCAAGTCTTGTAAAAACAAACCATCCCATGCACGTGATATTCCACTATGGGCAAAAACCATTTAATATGTTAAGCTAAGGTCACGTGACCAATTCTTAACTCCGTTTCAACTTTCGTTTGTTCGATTATTCACACGTCTCAACAATCTCCCACTTGAAGATCGGACAAACCCAAAATTATTAAACCCTCAATAATTCCATTTCAATCAAGTCGAATCCGCCTCTCCATACCGCCAATACCAATTGGAACACGCACACTAACTAAACTCGAGTTAGATAGACTTTCGATAAAAAAAGCTCTTCAACTACACGTATTGAAACTAGGAATAAGACAACACCTTTGACGCCCCTTTAGCAACACCTTGTTCTTAGCTCAACCAATACCGCCGGAAAACCATCCGGGACACGCTTGCCTGATCTCACAGAATCGGAAGACTTTCGATATACAAAGCTAATTGAACACCACTACTAAACTGGGACCACTCTCCGGTTATCCGCACCACCATCTTCTAGCCCAAGAAGATGCGTTGAAGTGTGCAACGACTTCAACCACAAGATTCTATCAAGAAGACAACCGCTTCTTCAATTCGTCGATACAGCCACATCGAATCTTGCCACCGACATGTCAACGACCAACCCGTACATAATTTCGTTCATCCGATTTTCCTTCCCAACAATCAGAAAATCGCCGATAGAACAAACCCGTTGATTATCATCAAGGTTTACCCGTGAGAACGCAGTCAAAACCTTGAAAACCTACATTACAAACTTTCACTTTCCCGCTGGTACACCGACCCAAATACATAGCTATGATTTGTATGAACACATCTTCTCCCCCTCAGCTCGCTCCCACTGTACGAATTAAAATAACAATCGCGGCTATATGAGAAGACTTCGGTTCATAACCCACGGTCAGTCGCAAATTTCTTTGCCATTGGAGAGTAAAAAAAATGAAGATTCGAATGCTCTAGTGTTATCCGGAATCCGCACACTAAACATGTAGAAACTAAGATCCAACAGTTGCACAACAATCTCCAAAGCTCCCACTAGTTGTCAAACTCCCACTAGCTTCGATACTTCCACCGGTTAACAAACTCCCAAGAGTTCCCGACACTCTCAACAATCTCCGAAAGCTTAAACATTAGAACTTACACAGTTATCCGCCTCTAACCCACTTGAAGATTTCCAATTGATTCCTCAAGAAGAATCGCTCTATCGTTGAACCAACATCAACAATAACCAAGCCCAGTCGAATGCGTTCTATCCAACATCTTCTACAACCAATATCTTCAAGAGTAGTAGCTCTAACCCGCCTAATCATTCCAAGAACATGGAATACTCGACCAAAATCATGGTCTCCCTTTTCAACCCGCGAGCGAAAACAAAACTCCCTCTGACACCTATCACTGTCGATTACCAAAACGGATGTGGTACCGCTTATTACCCATCTACCCAACCGAGAAAACCATCCTCTTGAGCACCGTAACAAACCTCACATCTTTGAATAACCTAGTCCGTATCAATGAAATTCCTGGGACATCACGTCCCTACACTCGCACCATCAAACCTCAAGTTTGATAACGTTCATCTATTCTTTTGCACGGGATCGCAAAGAATGGTAAACTCGAATCCAAAACCCGGATCCCAAAATCTCTCTCCGCAACAAACCATTAATCGAAACCCAATCACCGACTCCATTACCACCGCGAACAATCACTGTCATAACGTAATCGGCCTCCTGCCGTGTCGTCACGTCACAACCCACCAGATAAAACCCTAATCTTGTTCAAACCGAAAACAACTCTTCGAGTTCGTCGCGATCTAACACAAAAAACGAGCCTATCGATTTCGATCACATGTTGCAAACAAATCCTAAAACCGCATCGTTTTCAATCGTTTCCCCATATGATTATCTTCAACCGAATCTGGATCCACTATGATTATCTGGCCAGAATAACCCTAGCTCTCCATCTTTCAGTAAAACCCTAACCATCAACAATCCATCTTGATCGTGCTTTCATCCGCCATTGTTCTTAATCGCTCAACCTTGATCTCTGATACCAGTTGTTAGGAATTTAGGACCCAAACAACGCGCATAATTGAACACAATTATACCCACAACAATAAACGAATAACCAAATCGCTAACAAAGCAATTAACAAGCAAACAAGATAAATAAATGCGAAACGATAATGTAAACGACACAAGGATTTTAACGTGGTTATGTCCAATCTCCAACTTGGAGACTGGTTTAGTCCACGGGGCCAAACCGAGAGAGTTCTTCTTTTGTTATATTTTCATGGCTTAAGGTTTTTACAATAATAGGGTACATTATATAACTCGTGCAAAAGAAAATTAATACTTCGTGGGAACTATCGCAACCGACTTCAATTTAACTTTCTTTGCGAGTCTTGTAAAAACAAACCATCCCATGCACGTGATATTCCACTATGGGCAAAAACCATTTAATATGTTAAGCTAAGGTCACGTGACCAATTCTTAACTCCGTTTCAACTTTCGTTTGTTCGATTATTCACACGTCTCAACAGAATCCTACTAAGAGAATGAGTTGCTTCCACTATAAGGATTTATGGATCGGAATTCCATTACTATCTTCAACGTACACTTGTACATCGGCCTTTTATGGAGTGGTGGACAAATACTAGTAATTTTCTATCAAAGTCAAACTAAGAGGATAAGAAGGTATAGTAGTAATATTTAATTTAATATATATATTAATAATAATAATAAAATGGTAATATAACTACAACTTTAGATAAAGCCATTTGTACCAAAAAGGTACGTACCAATGTAAAAGCAAGATAAGTCACTCAAAATGCAAAAGGTGTGATCTTGAAATTACATAAAGCCCCCTTTTGTCATTTCAAGTGATCACCAACAACTCCCTTTAGCCTTCACACTATAATATGCATCTTTGAACATAATAAACATGCATATTTCTGGTCCATCTTTTAAGAGAAAAACATAAACTATGTACAACGGGCCGGGTCACACTTTATAATGCATACAACACACAACTAGTATGCATTTATAAGATTCATCTTATAGTGAAGAAAACAAAAGTAGTACATCAACGTGCCCAATTTATGATAGATGCAGGGACCCTTCTCCAATATGGAATAATTTGTTTTCATGTGGATAGAAGCATGATCAAGATACCACTTTCCATCTATATTCTCTTTGGGGGAAATCATACACTATTTAGATAAGACTTCTAATATATAAACTCATCTTATATTGATGTATGACATGCACTAGGTTAACTACAATTGATTTATATACTAACAACACAAAGAGTTTTAAAAAAGGACAAATGCAAACATTTATCTTGAATATTATCCCATATGTTATAGGGCAACAATTCGTATACCATCATTTTTTCTCGGCGCTATAGCTGTCAAAATATATTCAGTGGTGTACGAAGAAAAATAGATGGTACCGCATGTGGTAGTTTCAGGCACTATAGTACTACGTTAAAAGTGTGGGCTCAAATCCCTATGTCTATTTAACAAATGAAAAATTACACAGTACCCCACAAAAATTTACTGACACTGTGATGTCTAGTAGCAGTAGTGCAGGCCAGTGTGTCAATAGTGATAGTTATATTTTTGTTGCAGAAGAAGTTTCTAATAGGAGTATGTCGTAGTACACAAATCAATGAAAATTAATTAAAGCTCTTTTACACATAGTCAGAAATTGATCTACCTATACACAAACTATATACTGTATAATATTGTACGCAATATTTCCCCAACTGTTACTGCCATAATCTTAAACAAACTGAAGATCACTAAATTAGTGACAGTAAGAAAAATACTTGCAATAATTATTAATAGCAGTTATACGAAGTTCATGTTCATTTGCTTGCAGCTGGTACAGTTATGGCTTTAATCTAACCCACTGGTACCTACCTTCCATCGGTACGTCATTCACGATATCATAATTGTACCTGATCAATCAACAACATGATTAATATAAGTACTTCGTATGGTATAATTATATAATCGTACTGTTTGATATATGATCAATCTGTTAATAGGATATACTCCGTAATAATATATCATTCATTCGATCAACAGTAGTTTAGAACGTGCATAATTTGTAGACCTTTTTACTTACTTGTCCATGAATTGTATTTGTTCCTTCTTTTCAGCTATCGAGAAAAACTCGTCGATCTCAGCTGCCGTAGGACAATTCGACACTGTTACCGGTTTACGACAGGAAGCAGCAGCCGATTTTGCACTCGGTTTTTTCTTCAACGTTGAAGATGACTCCATTGCGTCTGAATCTAAACAAATTTCACTTGATGCGCTAGTCTCTTTACTGAAAATTACGTACACATGAAATGAAAAAATAATACAGCTGATTTTATAGAGAATATGAAGTGATAACAGAAATTAAGAGTTCATATAGAATTTAATTAATTATCAGTTTCGGAATTCAAATTGATTAAGAAAATTTAACAAAAATTAAAAGGAATAAATAGTTAACCTGAAACCGTCATTGCTACACATGGAGGTTTCAGATTCGAAACGAAGCTCCGCCTGTAATTAAACATTCATATTCATATCATTAATTAATTACTTAGTAATAATAAATTACAATTGTGTTCAAAGCTAAGAAAACAAAATTTTATTTCTCTCTAATTTTTTAAAGCATTATTACTGAAACGAAGCGTATATACATTCATAATAATTTGAATTTGACATTATATTATTCACATAATTTATCGACAATAATTAACATTATCAGTTTTAATTATGAGTATCGGTACAACTTATATGTATCTATAGAATTTTGAATTTTACCTTCAGATCTGAGCTGGAATTATTTACGAAACACGAAGACGAGGAAACATGATCACAGCTACCGGACTCCGCCGGAAAAACTACATTATCCGGCTCGATTTCACTCCGGCAATGATTTTCCAGCTGAATTACATTCTCGTGATCTCGATGATCAAATTTTCGTTTCTTATCAGAACTGGAGCTTGCGATATCAGTATCTCTGTTCCGCCGTACGCCGGCGTGTGATTGTGAAGCTGAAATCTGATCGGCGATTGTGCATCTTTTTTTACTATCCATCATGTAACAGTTTTTTTTGTCTCGGGACCAAAAGAGTAGTATGGTAGTAGTAGTAGGCCGTTGAGGAAAGAGAATAAATGAGCAGTAGTGATAGCATGTAGATATAGAGAGATAGATATATAAATCGGACGGTGGAAAGTTATTGAGTTTGTTATTATTGTCAAGAATGTGCGCGCAGAGTGAACTGAAAATTCTGTCACTTTCTTAAAAAAAATAATTACCGTTATTTATATTTTTATTTTATAAATATTGATATTAACAAGGATTATTGAAAAAATAATGCGATATAATTTGAAAAAAAATTCGTCGATCGTTTAACACATTTAATATGAGTAACAAAATATTTTATTACAATGGTATACTACTACATCTTTCCCATTTAAAATGCTCACGTTACTATTTTGTGATGTCCCATTATAATTGTCCACTTTAATATTTAACCAATCAAAAAAGAGTTTAGTCGGTAGATTTAATATTTGATTGGTGAAAATTGTAGTTAGTGGAGAATCCTAAAACTACATGCAAAGTCAAAGTGGACATTTTAAATGGGACGGAGGAAGTATATCTAATCAACTACTAAAAGAAAAAAAAAAGTTCACTAAGAAAGAAAAAAGAAAAGAATATTACAAAATTAGGATGAGTCATTTACCTTATTTATTTACTCAACTTTATTAGAGTAACAAAATAAAAAGAATTTATAATCTGTAATATCATTAAAGATGAGGGTCTAAATTAAATATTAGTTAAAAGTGAAGGGGGTAGAAATAAAATTTTAAAATGAACAATAAAAACACTTCATCCATTATGAACAGTAAAAACACTTCGCCCATTGAGTATATGTATAGTAATTACTAATTATGATAAGAGTTAGCAAAGTTAAAAAATTGTTGATATGTAACATGTTAAAGATGAGTGTTTAATTTAAACATTAATTCAATATGTAGGAGGCAAAATATGTAATATGACTAAAAATGAAGGTTTAAATTAAATATTAGTTGAATATGTAAGGGTAGAAGCTATAACTAAATATGAGGGTTTAAATTAAATATTAGTTGAAAGTGCAGGGGACGGAATCGAAATTCCTTATGAACAGTAACACTGTCCCGTGCCCATTGATATATATACAATATTTTAATATAATATATACTTCAAAAAAAATTACTCCCTCCGTCCCATTTGAAATGTCCACATTACTATTTTGGGATGTCCCATTATAAGTATTCACTTTGATATTTAACCACTCAAAAAAGACTTTAGTGGGTGGATTTAATATTTGATTGGTGAAAAATGTATTTAGTGGAGAATCTTAAAACTACGTGCAAAGTCAAAGTGGACATTTATAATGGGACGGGGGGAGTAATATTTTAATATAATATAATATATACTTCAAAAAAAATTAAGAAATCTATATATGTCACCATTTGAAATTTAATGAGAAATAATTATGTTCGAAAAATATTGATAACCGACAATGATCGTTCAATGCCCTTCTTCAACGACAATACATGAAAACGATGATGGTCACATGCCTGAGATTGATTTACGTAACAAAGTTTGTTTACAATGACATTTTATAACTAAAAAACGTACGTCTTTCATCTGCAAAACTATTTTAGACTATGTTTTTGTCTCAAAGTTACAACTTACAATAATCAATTTCAATTTCAAGGGTCGATAGCAAGCCTCCGATCATTATGTATAGAAAAAGAGTAAAGAGTATGTTACGAAAGTTAACAAGATTATTGTTTTGAACTCTTTGAGGAAAATTTTTCTCTTATGGAGTAGATTTAGTCGATTTATATTTTTTTCACTTCGATTCGTCTTTCTTTTCTTTAATAAATAGTTCTTATATATAAGTATATGATAATATTGAATTACCGATTACGTATATGTTATCTTATGTATATATTGTAATGGAAAGTATTTTATTTTCTTAACGGTACAGGTTTTCATTCTTAGGTGTGTACCAATTTACTAATTTACTAACTGAAAATAAGCTATCCAACATTTAATTCATCAAACCATAAATAAAGAGGTGAAATGAATAGTAGTTGTAGCTAATGCACAGTAATTTGATTTCAACAATTACCCGATATATATAGTACATTAGTACTATGATATATCTTTAATGTATCTTAGATCAATATTTATTACTACCATAATCAATATTGCACAATTACTATCATGAGTTTTGATATTATGATGATGTTAATTTTGAACATGTGAGGTAGGTATTATTAAACTATTAATAATGTGTTCTAATCGATATTTGATCAAATAAAATATTAAAATTGGACCAATGATGCAATCTAAATATCCGCTTTAGGCCCAGTCTAAACCCATATCCAAAATCGGTCTTCAATTCTTTTTCACTATTTCAGTTCCTACTCGTATGATATGGTTGCAATTTCGACCATGTAAAGAAAGAAATTCAAATACTTAGTCTTAAAAAAATTAAGGAAATATATATGGATTATAAATAGATTAATTAAAGAAGATTATTATTAAATTAAATATATATTGTACAATGTTATACTACTAACTTTTAAAGCTTTATAGATTGATGGTTCACATGTCACTTTCTCTATTCTTTATGTATACATAGACATGCATGTGGGAAAAGCTCTGACCTAACAACCATTATTTAGACATGTAGGTTACATGTAGTTTTTTTTTTTTTTAATCAACACATGTGTCATATAAAATGTAACTAAACAACACCGAAAATCTATTATGCGTATCGTTTTCTTTAAAAAAAAAAAAATTCTTGTGTGCATCATGCATTCGGTTATCGTTATATGTATGGACTTTTTTGATCTAACAATTTGTATGGATGTCACGTTATTAACTTACACAGATGACACGTGAACCATATTACATACAAATTACAGTAGTTGAAAGTTAAACCGCGGCAATCCACTTTATGATTCAAATTAATTAACCTTCAAGTCACCATTTGAGGGATATTTTGTAGTAGTATTTTCTAAGAATTCATATAGTCATTTATGTTCATCTTTGTCTAAAAAAAACGAATTATTTCTTGAGAATTCATATGTATACATGTGTTCTAAAAAGAAATCTCTGTATAAGATACCATTATTCATATATGCATGATAATGATAAAAAGGTAATAAAACACCATAATCTCCCACATCAATCATACAATCATATCATATCATATCATATCATCATATATATGTATATGTATATGTAAATGTAAAGAGGGTTGATAGAGTGGACCTATATATTATATATACTTAAGTAGAAGAGGACCATTATTTTTAGAAAAAGGCACAGTGTTTTCAAGTACCTTTTGGTCACAATTAGATTCGGCCCTCTCATTTATTTATATATGGCCCTCAATTTGTTGTTGATTCACCAAAAAGAAAGAAAGAAAAATGATTATGTTCAGACAGAATAAAACAGATGCATGGCTACCTGATCAGCTAAGACATTGATCGTGTTTCAGTCTCAAATTTTAAGAGGAACTTATACAAGTACCGGTGAATTTAGGTTCCCTTTTGATTACCACGTGCACTCTGAATTGGTTTATAATATAATTACAAAAAAAACAAAAAGTTAAACAAGTTGCATTGATGGTAAAAGAAGGTAACAATCCTATTTCTCCATATGCTTGATTTTTATGATCTATTTATTGGGGGGAAAAACAAAATATATAAATAGAAAGGTCTTTTCATCAAAAGACTCTTGAGAAAGTTACATACAAACAACATTTGAGAACTTGCCAAAGGCCTAAGAACTACATGTATCTTTTTACTATATGGTATAAGGCTTGCACTCGTGAACACTTAAAAAACTATAAATTGAAGCTAAGAGAAAAATTCAAACTAAGCATCACGAATTAAGATACGTATATGGTTGTGTCAATCAAATGTGATATTGATCACTGTAGCACAACCGTGAAGTAGTAACCCATAAAACACTTTTAGATTAATATTCGGCACCAACGCCGCCCATTGCTTTCAGCTTCTTGTTGAGGAGCGTACACATGAATGATAAGAACATCCCGTTTGAGTGAGAATAAACTTTAACACCGTTGCTATCCAATTTTAACATTGCCAATGATCAATCATTGGACTCGCACCAACGCCTCCATATGCTTGATATTAGTTTGTCTCGTGGGCTTCAATTCATTAACAGGATCACGTAAGAAATAATTTCATGTTGTATGAATACGAGCATGAACTTGGCGTGGTTTAGACAAATGAGATAAAGACGAAAAAAGTCAAAAGACTTGCAAATTTATCATAATTATTTAAAGCAAGAAAACTTTGTCACAAGAAGTCAAAATTCTATAATACTTGCATAAGAAGTCAATTTCAGGATGATACATTATATTAAAAACATCATTACATGATTTGATTTGATCGATTTAGAACTGAAATAAAAAAAAAAGGTAAGAATAGCATCCGATTCCCCAAACACTCGCTTCTAATCTAAATATATACAACTAGAAAATGACTTGCGTTGTTGATTCGTGGAGTGTTTTTAATGGAATTAGAATTTCAAAGAATGTGCATTTTAAGGAGGTGAAATCCTTTGAAATTTAATGACATCCAAATCAATTTATTCGTAAACCAAACATCCTTATAGAATCAAATTGAAATTTCAATTCCATTAAATTCCGTCAAATTTAGCAAAACAAATGCAACCTTAGCATGAAATTCTAATGAAAAAAGTAATTCATCATAGTTCTATTTACAGTTTACTTGATTAAAATTTATTTGGATTATTGAGAAAAGTTATCAAGATCAGTAAATAAACAATTGGCCAAAAAGAGAATGGGTAAGTTTGTTGGAGAATCTTCCATGTGGAAGTGTATGATTACCACATATATTTATGGAGAGAAATTAATGGGACTACAAGAGTGCATAGGATTCCTCACAAGAATGAGATTGATGATGACTTTAAGCTTAAATATCTTTCAAAAAAGATAAGAAAAGTAGTTACAGTGAGTTAAATTACCAAAAAGTCTTTCAGTTTTAATTTTTTTTAAGAGAATCAAAAAGTTAAAAAATGTGAACAAGTTGTGATTTTTTAAAAAGTTTTCTAAGAAAAAGGAATTATAATTGTAGTTGCCTACATTTTCTATTTAGAATAAAACTGATAACTCCATCTCTTCCATTTGAAGGCTTTTTCTAAATTAACTTTAATTTTAAACATGCCCTAAATCATAGTTCTAGAAAAGACAACGAAACCCTCTTTAGTTTCATTGTTTCAGTAATGAATGAACCTACCCGCTAAAATCAAGGGCACCCACCTATTTTCTTGCTAAACTAGGTCCAAATATTTCCTACACGCTTTAATCAGTTGTACAGTACAACTACAAAATGCAGATGAGAAGTGATGTAGCTAGCTAAAGGTTAGACTGTTTTTGTGGGTATTGAGTTCTGAATACACAAGCATTTAATTAAAGACAGTAGATTGCCTATGGGTTAAAACCCAACCTGACCCATTTCTACACAAACTAAAAATTACCCAATTTGACCCGTTAACAACCTCACCCATTTTCAAATTTCAACCTCTACCGTAAATGTATGAACCTAACCTCTTAAAGTTAAGGGCATGCAGGACCCATCTACCTTGTTGCTAAACAATGTCTAGACTAAAATGATTTGTGATTGTGTTCCTACAAGCTTTGAGTACTTGTACAGTACAATCACAAGATGCAGATGGATAGTGATGTAGCAAACTCAAAGTGTAACTGTACTTGTAGGGGCCGAGTTCTGCAATAAGATACATAGGTAAATTGTAAACTGACTTTGGAAAAGAAGGTATAAGACAAGGGATGGACCAGAAAGTACCAATGCAGTAGAGATGAGCCAATTAGAAACAAGGGGACTGCTTGTGTTGTACTAGTCAGTCACCCAATTAAGGTTAAGTGGCCAAACTTCAAGGTACTGACAGTACCCTATAACACTCTCATTTCATATTTAAGATATTTACTTTAGCCTCATGTTCCTTCATTATCACCTTCCCTACACCACTTAATGCTACCACAACAAAAAGATATGGTCATGTTCCTTGTTTAAAAAGTTAACTTGTAACTTCAAAGACCAAAAGAAGGTAACTACCTAACAAAACAATGTTATAATTTATAAGCTCTTGACAAATAGGTCTGTAATAGAAATGCACATATCAATTTTGACGTATAGAGAAGCCGTGAAATACAATAATACATCAAGAAGTAACTTGCATTTGAGTCAAAAATTAACTGAATTGAACCAGGAAATATGCGAAGAAGTGTGTAAAGACAGTTTCTAAGAAAAGAGTGGTATCGTATAAATCAAATTAAATGATACAAGTTGGACATGTATCTATTCATCTAATATTTCCATCCTGTCTATAAGAAATGATGTTCTAATCTAAAATTATGATTCCTATAATGTGCTCATGACATGTATCATTTCACCATGGAATAATAAAATTCAAGGAAATTATACCATGGAGGAATAGTTTAATGAGAAGATGGCTTTTTAAAGAGCTTTTTTCACTTGAAAAAAGTTGGACCGTTCCTTGTTTGCAGCATCAACATCATCAGGTGATGCCACGGCTACCACAACACCTTTATCCTTGATAGCATCAATTGCATTTGCAAAGTCTTGGAAGTCACTCAACCTAAAGAAAACATAATAACAGAACGGAAAAATAATGTTAAAAGTGTACACCCTGCCACAATAATGGCCCACAACATGCAACTATCTAACGTTTGAAATTAGTTCTCGGATTGTACCTTGTAGATAGTATCTCCTCACGTCTTACTTGTCGTTCTTCCTCTGTAATTCCCAACAAGTATCGTAATAAGCTGCAAAAACCAGTACTCATCAATAACACATAACACATTCCCCTCAAGCAATCCGAAAATAGAAAATAAGAAAGTTCTTAAAGTTGTTAGACATTAGATGGTCTAAAAAAACCTTTTAACACTAGACCTCAATATTAGATTCCGCGCTTCTAAAAAGCTTTTGGAGTGGCAGTAGTGGTGGTTTCGACCCACTTATGTACCAAAATTGATCTATTCAAGTTATGTTTTATCTCTAATAGGTCATATGGGGTTGAGCTACAAATTTTCACTAAACAGGGCAACCAAGTCAAGCAGGTCAAATGGGTCTAGCAGCTCACGAAGTTGAAAGTCATCCCAAATAGATTATTATTGTAACGTATATACAGTTTAGCAATCATGGTTAGCACATTTGTTATCTATTACAATTATACAAGAGTAACGGAAGCGCTCACTGGTCACCACCAACCTGTTTTAACCTGTACTAAGAAGATTACCCGTTTTGACTTCCGAATGGCTACCCAGCCTGACCCACCCATTTTGCTTGCCGATGTTCCACTTCTACATAATAAGTATGTCTCATGGAAATAAACAACGCTTGCTTACCTACTATATCCTTTGGCATCGGGTAATTGGTATGAATCTACATCACCAATTGTCCCAATAATTGCCTTTGTAAGAGTGTCATCATCCATTTCCATTTGACGAAGGAAATCACTGGTTCCATCATATATATCCAGTGTCTTCAGCAAATTAGGATCCCGGTAAGATAAAAATGAGAATACTCCTGTTTACAAAATAGGTTATAAAACATATAAAGCGAAGTTGGTAAGAGAAAACATAGCGTCAGCATAGCAAATTGTTTATTTTTTACCTGAATGAGTGTCGAAATCACAGAAGCCTCCATAAGCCCCACCACTAACTCGCACACGATCCCACAACCAAGTATTACTTATGTGCTTAGATATAACATACGCACTTCCCTTAAGTTGATACCCAGTTTCATACACATTTGCAGCTTTTCCGACATAATTTACCTGCAATTATAATTAATCAACTTAATACTGAGAAGTCAAAAGTGTATGCAATAGAGCGTATAATTATAAACCAACCTGAGTAGGTATCACGATTGCTTCATTTACTGATGGAATTCGTGCATTCCAAGAAGCTGATGCAACTGGAGATGTACTTGGAAGCAGATCAAGAAACTTCCCAATATATTTTTCCGAGTTTTTAAGGTTTTTCCCATCAGATGTAAGATTCACAAGACAACCTTTCCTAGACAGCAGGGTTTTACGGATCTCTTCAAGGGATGCGGAAATCCCACTCCAGTCATGTTCAACTTTATCTTCAAGATCCTTCAAAAATTCAAGGTAACTGCAAGTATACTGAATGTCAACCTAATGGCATATTTACAGCTGCGAAACGAGAGCATAATAGACATGAAATCTAAAACAGATCCAAGTTGATGCCTCGTAAAAGACATCCATACCATATACACTTATACAAAAGCCGCAGATTTTAGGGAAAAGCTAGATATGGTACGATGGGCGACATGGGTGTGTTGAGTATCGGGTCGAACAGTCAAAGCGGGCCAATTATGTCCAGTTTGGGTTGGTTTTAACCTTCAAACACTTCTATCCAATCTTAATTTTATTATGATAATTAATGTGTTAATTATGATTAGAAAAAGAGTATAACAACCCAATAATATAAATCATTGAATAAACAATTTAAGAGGCTGTATACACTGAAATTAGACTTTGTGTGATTTTCAAACTGTTTGACCCACTTTATTTTAACCTGATCTTTTTAACTTGGCAGATTTGAGACAAAACACAAGTACGCAACCCAAAATGGCACGTTCATAGGTGAACTGGTCATAATTTCCACCTTCAGTGTAAAAAACTCAACATAGCTATTCATCTTGATAAGAATTTTAGAGATAGGTTTATGAAGGCACTAGTCAAAAGATTACCACTGTATTATGGAACAAAAAAATGCATCTCATTATGTGGGCAAATCAGATATATAAAGTAACACATATACGAGCGCATAAAATCCAACCTGACACCACCCATTTTTTCGCCGATCCACCCTGCACTGTTTAACTTCGCGTCCATCCTTGCAGCTGCAATGCCATGACCACTACCCCTCAATCGATTCTAAATAAATACAGAAATCACCATATCAGACAAGATTATAGGAATAGCTGTGATATTTGAATTATTCATGACTACAATCAATACCTCCATTCTAGCTCTGCTTTGGGAGACAAACTGCTTGAAACGCTTTTGATCCGCAAATTGGACATCTTGGAGAATACAGTTGATCTAAAATAGAAGAGTTATAACAGGGCTTATTTAAGGAAAACAAAAACAAAAAACATTAGAAGCAAATCAAGAACTAGCACTGGGAACCTAGGCTCATGCCTTAAACTTTGATTTCAGCTACATGTATATTATATTTTACCCCATGAATTCAATGCACATACCAGATTGAAAAGATCCTCAGTGCGTGCTGACATTGCTTTTCCTCTAACAATAATATGACTGACAGGAGTGTCTGACCCTCGTTTTGAAGATGTGAAAGGGAATACGGATATCCCCCCTGTCTTCCTTCCAATTAACTGATTTAGCTGCACAAAGTCCAGGTCTTTTGTACCCATCTCCAGCAATGATTGACTGTTGAGTAATATGTAACACGAGTATAAGTGTAATACGATTGAGAAGAAAAAATTAAAGGATGTATATGTGCTTTGTTTTATTATTAAATCATCTATATTCCACATTTTTCTCCGTTTTATGCATGTGATTATGAATACATCACAACCGTATGATGCTTACAGCGGCAACAACATCTAATATAACCAATAATTGAGATGAATTAAGGAAATCAGGCAATGAAATGTGATGAAAGGAAAGAATGTATACATGCCATGCTTCAGTTGACTAAAGGTAGTGAAGGTTCTAATAGAGCATCATGGAGAAATGAATTGGTTCCATGACAAATAAGGAAGTTTTTAACGATTCGAAAATGTGAGTATGCTCTTCCACACAAAACTGGGGGATGGAATAGCTAAAGTGAGAAAGCACAGATTCCATATTGATGGAGGAAACTGGAAATAACATTTGTTTGAAGTTATCATTTGTTAGTATATGACAATCAGAAGAGTTGGGCAGCTAAACAAGTCTATTATTTCGACTAGCTAAAAGATATAAGCCCCAGAGAGTCTGATACATCATCTCCTCCCACAATTGTTAATTCCAGGCTATTAACTTGATATTTATGTCTTTACACATATCCCACAAAAGTTCAGTCGTATCCCAAAGACCTATACATTCAGTGTAAGTAGTGCCATCTTACCAAAAGAGTGGAACCAGAGGAAGAAGTTCTTGCTTCAGTGAACTCATATCAAATACTATTTCAGAGTAAAGAACATCATTTGTGAAAAGATCATGCTGCAATACTTTCACTCCATTGATATCTCCAACCTATAATTGTCAAATACAGCTTCTTAAAGATCATCAAGCCAAAAACCGACACAGAGCTCTAGGAAATATAGATTACAAGATGATGCTACCTCAATAGGGATTTGAATAGGTTTCTTGGGAATGTCTTGCAGAGAAAGACTTGGAACACTTTTCAAAGCTTCTGGTGGGTCAGGAGTTTCTTGCTTCAGCTTTAGCTCATGTGTCAATCGTGTCAACTCAGCAAGATCTTCCTCTGTCATGCTTTGTTTAACTTTATCCAAATTTTCTCTTTCCACTGCTTCATCTTTTGAAGCTTTCTCCGGGTCAGGCTGTTGAACAGTACATATAAGTGGATACTTTAAGTAAAGAACAGCCATAAAAATATACAATAACAGTACCTGCATCTCAATTGTTACACGGTGAGTATTATTTAAAATATATTTCTCTATCAATGGAGCAAATACTGCTTTCGATCCTTCCTTCTCAATTCTAGCTTTCAATGCCGCCAGAGGTTCTTGGTATTTCAATGGTTCAAATGGATCCATATCATAAATCCACTTCCCCTGAAAAGCAATAAAATAAAAATTATAAAATAACAAATATAGATAAGTATAGAGGTCTAGAAACTACTAGAGGTGGCAATTTCAACCCGCTTATATACAAACAGGTCATTTCAGGATATGTTTTATCGCTAGCAGGTCAAATAGATCAAGCTAAACAGTTTAACCAATAAAGAAAAGGGTCAAATGTGTTACAGGTCGTACGAGTTGTATTTAAATAATCAAATGCATAAAATCTTTTGAGTCACTTTATAAAAAACGTGCAGATTACTGATGTCGTGATGAAGTTTTGTAACCATAGTTAACACTTATTTATAGATTTTTGAACCAAAGAACCAAAAAATGTTTGCAGTTTGCCCAACATGACCCAACCCAATTCTCCACATAATAACTATACCCATTTTGGACTTGGTAGCCCTCCCCCACCCACAATCTGTTTGCCAGTACTCATGTAGTTATTAGATAAGCTCAACTTACAACAGCCCTAAGCATCAACGCAAGGCCACGAGGAAAAGATCCAGTGTTATTCTCTCTAAGAGAGAACTCAATTGTGTTCATGGAAGCCTCCACAGCCTCCATGTTGAAACCTTCATTAGCCAAATTTTCAAGGGTGCTCATGATTATTGCTTCAACTTTTTGAATGTTTTCTTCGGACACACCCTTCAATCCAATACTAAACTGAGGTTGAAGAAGCTCGTCTTCCATTCCACCACCAACAATAGCATCTCCCAAACCACTTTCAAGCAAAATTTTCCTTAAAGGAGAAGCGGGAGTTCCCAACAATAGATGATCAAGAAATCCGAGTGCAAGCTCAGTTTCCAAGTCCAGAGGCTCGTCAGAGAGCAACCAATTAAGGCATACCATGTGGTTTTTCTTCAAATCACCACCTTCAGCTGCAGGATATTTCTCAACAACTCTAACAGGCTTGGAGAACAGTTTTTGTGTTTCTACTTTTGATTCGAGACGAGCTGGACTTGCTTCGAACATATCAAGATATTCTGTTCCGAAATAGGTTTTAAAAATAAGGATGCGAGATGAGGAGGAAAAAAAACTTAAAATGGACCTTAGAGGTGGCAATTTAAACTCAATTACTTATAACTTTGTCAACTAGGTTAGTTCTTTTCGTAGAGGGTCAAACAAGGTATCATAATATATTAGCCCAAAAAGAAGCTGGTCAAACAGGCCGAACACCGTCCAAAGTCTACTTCTAATGAATAAAACCTCCTAAATCAGTTTATTCAAAAAGTAAGATTATCATCGAAATTAAATGATATTCTTACCTATATTTGTCACTAATCACTTAATAAAAGAATATTAGAGTTTATGAATAAAAGTGGAACGGCTAACCCAGCCTGATCCTTGTTATCAAAGTTTCAACTAACCGTTCTCATCTGAACCCAACCTGCCAGACCCTCCCATTTTGTCACCTCTAGATGATAGACACGATTACTTCAGCAACCACTTGTGATTGCAATTCTATAATGATATGTTAGGGTTCATTGCTCTGACACACAGTCACTGTTGTTGAGTGGTTATGCTATAAGTAATATAACAACAAAAGAATAACATATAAGAAGCTGACTGCTTGCAGAAAAGAAAAGATATACAAGACAATAGTCATAAGGCCCAAATATAAATAAATATACATGAAAATAGTAAAATGACGACCGATCATGAAAAAAGAGAATCAACAACAAATTCTCAGAATTTAGTACAGATAACTTATCATCAAACTTAAAGTGCCATCCGTTCGTTTTCACCTCCTTTCAATAGTACTTTCTTATGGCACATAAAGTAATTGAAAACACAATTATTCCGTAAGTGAAAGAGGCGTACCACTTAAGATTCGCAGCCGCTCATTTGCATCATCGTCTCCATAAAACCAAATCCTGGCATTGCTTGGATGGTAATACTTGCGATGAAAATCCTGTGTATTTATATTTACATACAAATAAGTATTCAAAATGATGGTACCACGAAATAAGTATCCCAAATGATGGTACCACAAAATAAGTGTTCAATATGATGGTAAGAGACGCAAAATGTAATTTTTCAACAATAACGTCATAGGAATCTGCCTGAAGTTAATCAAATAATTAACCATTACAGCAACAGATCCTTTTTTTATCCTTTAAAAAAAAAAGGAAAAAAAGGACCCTTAGCAAAAGGAATAAGTTAATTAACACAAAGCATCCAGAAAATATGCACCTTGAACTCTTCAAATGTGAGTGCGGGTATAACTTGGGGATCACCACCGCTGTCAACACCATAGGCATTGTCTGGAAAAACAGCCTGCATGAATTTGAATGTAGCATCAGACGTAATGTTTTGAGATGTTAATTTTTAAGAGAAACATATACAATTGGAAATAAATGGCTTCCATTGATGAAAAATACTTACCTGTTGAGATGTTCGGCCTAATATGTTATCAGGCTGGGAGTAAACACCTTTCATCTCATTAAATACAACACCTGAAAAGTAGGATGATATGATATCAAAACCAAAGATAAGTATGCTGTTATCGATATCTAAGTTTTAACAGGGTTCAATTGAATCATTCTAATTGAAGATACCAGATACATGTGCTTTGTATTGTAAAATATAGATTACTTAGATGCTAAGTTGCTAAGAATATACAACTATAGCAACAAACATGAAGAATGGATTACAAACCAGTACTTGATAAAATAGAGAAGGAAAATTCACTGACCTTTGTAAGTTATCTCTTCTGATGGGTCATTCAGCTCATAATGCCAACCCTCTTGTTGAAAAGTTTGAATGTCCTCCACACATTTGGGAAAGAAAACGGCATCCAGGTATACATCAACCAAATTATAGAAATCCTACACAATAAACATAACTATACATCACTAAACTAGATCTCAGAGAGTTATCGGTGTATCACTTCAGTCTATTTCCAATAAGTTGCCAAATATTTAAACCTTTGTATTTGTTGATGCAACAGGATAGCATGTCCTGTCAGGATATGTGAACGCGTTCAAAAAAGTATGCAAGCTCCCCTTCAGTAGTTCAACAAAGGGTTCTTTCAGAGGGTATTTTCGTGAACCACAGAGTACACTGTGTTCCAATATGTGAGGGATTCCAGTTGAATCTTTCCTGCATTAACAATTGAATGATGCGACTGTGAGTACAGCATTAGTCATCCTGAGTGCTTGATAAATCTCCTAAACTTGCAGAATTAGAGTATGGTTTTACAAACTACTTGTTCCCAAATGAATCTTTAGTTGTAGTGCAATGTCCTCAATAACCTACACAATTATTCGTTGCTTAAATTTTATATAGTACGCAATAATTCTGAAACAGAAGCGATATTCAGCCCAGTTGTTTCATGTTCTAGCAGTTAATCTCCAACAGAATTAACATTCATACCTATTAAAGTATTAAGTTCAATAACAAGAAAGCTACCATTTCCAACAAAGCAAGTCCATTTGAGCTAATTTTAGTATAAGAAATCATCATTGGGAAAGGGTACTCCATCGAATGTAATACAAAATAAGATAGATGACGATCTTACATACACACATATGGATTATATCATGGACTATTCAGATGATTTAATTACAACACATACACGCATACACTCATGCACAACATTTTCAAGATTCGAAAACAAATACAGAACACTTACGGAGGAGTGCGGAAGACTACTCCAAACACCTTGTTCTCATCATCATTCAACACAGACATAACTTCACAACCAGTCTTCTTATGTCTAAACAAAACAGCAGTCGACTTACACTCCTCTATAAACTGCTCCGATACCTTCTCAAATCCAAGCTTCTCAGCAGTATCATCATGAGCACCAATAGCATCTACAACCACACAATATAAACTCTAGTTTTAACATCAACAAGTTAAAACAACCAGCTAAAAAACCTAATCAACTAAACTCATCAATAATAAACTCCCAACACTTCGTTTCCTAATCCAAACAGAATAACTTTCAACCAGCAATAAAACATTCTAAAAACAATAGAATATATATACATACATACGGAGTATGATATAAGCATTACAAACATCCACGATAAAATATATCAGGAGCGATTGAAATTAATTATATGTAATTAGAATTAGTAGTGGTGTACCAGGAGAGAACTGTGGAGAAGTTGCGATGGCTTTGGGAGAGATATGAGAGAATCGAGAGTTAAATTGGATGTACGACGGAAGGGCGGTGGAGATGTGGCGGCGGAGGTGGTGGCGGAGAGGAGAACGGCGGTGGAAATTAGGGATAAGACGGTGGCGGGTGGAGGAAATACGACGAGAGAAGGAACGGATACAGGCATGTGAAGTACATGAGGTAATAGAGCGAAGAAGAACAGCTCTGTCCATTGTTAATGGAGGTTTTGGGGGAAAATGGTGAGATGATGTGGTTGCAGAGGGCGGAATGGTGTAGCTCATATGTATGTGTTTCTGTTGTGTGGTAGCTTGGAGAAAACGTTGCGAGTTTTCTTTTTTGTATTTTAGTTTTATTTTTTTATGGTTTAGGTGATATCCGTTTCCCTCAAGAAACCAAAATATTTGTATAAGTGGATGATTTAATATCAAGGAAAAGATACTTGGTTTAATTATTTACTGGTTTTAGATGAATTGTTTGTAAGCTTTTCTTCATTGAATAAAAGTTATAAAACTAATATCAAAGGTATTGTTGCCTGTATAATATTGTTGACTAAAAGGTGTACCGTACAGATTATCCTTCTTCCTAATTGGTCAAAGCGTCTACTTTAACTTTGCACACGGTTTTTGAATTCTCTACTAACTATATATTTCACCAATCAAATAACATATCAAATCACTAAAGTCACCATCGATTGGTTAGAATTTGAAAGTGAACACTTATTTGGGACAATCCAAAATAGTAATATGAATACTTGTGGTAGGACGGAAGGAGTATTTGTCTAGTATTTTTAGTAATATGGAATGGTATGTGAAAGAAAAGTAGGAAACATATTTTTATCTGTTTATGAAGTATCTATAATTACTTATTACTTATGAGATGCATGATTAGCATACAACTTGAAAAATATATTGAAATAGTTATGATCCAATTTGGTCAAAGTTTGGTTGTGAAACATGCTAATCTCAACATTTGACATTTCTCACTCTTTGCGAGCAAATCATCGGTGGTAGAAAGTAGAAAGAGATGAGGATTCACATTTCACATGGTGGGATTTCAAAATTTAGAAGGCATAAATGTTATAGTATAACTTATAAGGATTATCAGCTTTGTAAAAGCATAAGAAAGCCATATTTCTTCCCATTCAACCTCAGGGATTCTATGATTTAATCAAGAATAGATTAGCGTGTACTAGTTTGCAAAGGCTTGGATGTATGCCTATGTGGTGTTGCACTGACTTTGGGTGTACTCGGTTTAGGTTTTAACATGAAGATGGCATTATATACATTACGTAGTAATATTGTAGTTTTGTTGGATCCATAGCACCAACACCCAGAGGCGGTTTTAGGCTGTGGACAGTGTGGGCTGTTGCCCACACAAGGATTTTATAATTTTCGTTATATAGCTATTAAGTTGAACCAAATACTCTGTAACACGATGCCCACATAGCTCAGTGGTTAGTCCATTAGTTTGCCTAAGCAATAGGCAGGGGCGGATTCATTAAGGAGCAAGGGGGGGCACATGCCCGCAATGGCCAAAGAAATTTTAGGGGAAATTTTTATGTAAATTGACTAATGCCCCCAGCCTAGGAAAAATTATGCCCTCAATGCACTAATTTTCTTTTACTTGGGTAAGAAAGTACCTTCTATATATTCAAAGAATAAGCATTGAAGTTGAAGTATCTATATAAATGAAAAGCTTGTTACTGAGTTTTAATGGTGGATATAGGGGATTGTGGGGAAGAAGATACAAAGTTGTACCTTTCACAAAGTTTATAGTTCATTTGTCAAAACTCAAAATGCCCCTTTTTATTATCCTTAGTGTGACAGTTTAAACCCTCATCTACAGTGCACCTAGATAACTATTCCACTCTTTTTTGTTTTACTTCCATCAACTATCAACAATTTGGAGTCGATGTTACAAATTCATACCGAACGAGTATTTACTTGTGTTGTTTTATACTTTTTATTATACATAAAAATAAAGGTAACCTTTAAGTTTAACATATATTATTTATAATTTTCTTCTTAATTTTGACAATTTATAAGAAAATTAATTAAGCTTATAAGTTATAACAAAACAAACAAAAGAGAGGGTATGTTTTAACAATAAAAATAAAAAATACATGTTGAAATTGATGATATGAAAACGAACCTTTTTTAAAAGCACATGTTTTTCTAAAATGGGTAATACAAAGACTTTTGTTTTTATACAGCATAACAAGATGTATTAAATCATATACATGAATAAGGCTCTTAGCCCAGCGGTATGAGAGGGACCCTTCAACCTATAGGTTGGGGGATTCAAGCCTCATTTGAGGCAGTAAGTTGTAAATATTCGTGGTGGTTGTACATAATCGTGTGTTAGATTGTAAGTTTGTCGTTCTAAAAAAAAAATATAAAATCATACATACGCTGTTTATGCTATAATATTGATAATCTATTTCAATTGATCCTTGTTTCGTTTAGCTTTATTTCAAAAAGTTATTTTTGTAGTTGCTTTCTTATATAGATACATTAGTGTTATACTTTTCAACCACGGTATTATAATTTACATAACAAAAAAAAATAATTTACAAAAAAGTATGTGCCCCCGTTAACACAAATCTCTGGATCCGCCACTAGCAATAGGTTGTTTGTTCAATTCCAACTTCTTTCTTACTTATTTCTTATTTCTTCTTTTTTCTATTCTATTTTACCTTATTATCTTTCTTTCCATTCAATATCTTTCTTCCTATATTCTGTAACTCATAAAAAAAAGTGATACCATTACATGAATAATTATTAAATTCTACATTTTATAGCTTTTCTTCATTTTTCCCTCCATGATACAAGTCTATAAACTTATCTATAAGCATAAATAAGGGTTAATACACACAGAGGGGACTAAAGTATCTCAAAATATTCGCTTGGGGCATTAAAGATAATTTTGTAACTTTTGCATGAACTAACTATACAGTTCTTACTTTTTGATAAATAATGTTTAGTAAATTGTTCATTTGGAGCAATCCGGTCATTGATGACCTATTGATAACCTGCTAGCATTGCCACGTAGGATCCACTTAAGTGACATGTTGTCTGTAACACCCCGCAAATTTAAACACAATTATTAACGCTAAACATTTGCATTTTAGGCTAATTCCCTACTTGAGTGAATTCACAACACATTTTAGAGGTAAGTCTAGCACAGCCCAACTAGTTGATACGCTTAGCATTACTTATTTGTAATTAGATGTAATTACATACGAATCGAATTGGAAACAAACGCGACAAAAATATGCGACTGTTGGTGAACAAAATTATTTAATAAAACGAAATATTTAAATAATGATATTAACAATTAAATATTATGTCGATAATATTTACATATCATTTTATAACGTAAAACGTAAACTTGTATAATTAAAATAAAACAAAGTTAAAATTTTATAACTAAATTAATTTGGTTTCATAAAAAGATCCTAATTAAAAATAAAATGAAATATGTAATTAAAAATATATTAGTTAAAATAAAGTAACATTTAACGATCGGGTAAACGAACATGGGTAAAATACCACAAGATGAGGAGGGAGGCAAATCACCTACCAAAACCCACCTTCCCACCTCTTTTCTTTCACTTTTCTTTCATCTCACTTCTCTCTCTACCCTCTTTTTCTCTCAACTCTCTCTCACTCTAAAAAAACATCACACAAAAATCACCAAATACTACATCAAAAACGCGTCGAATCATCTAACCATTTAGAGAAAAACGATCACGGGATCACGATCTACACTCCTACCTTTTCGGATTTCAAAACTGACACCCGTAAGTTTCCGACATTTTCCGTAAATCCTTTGATTTCGAAGTTTTCTTTCATGTTTCATGTTTAGTATACTTAGATTTCCATGTTTTAGTGATTTATACAACCAAAAACGTCCAAAATCGACCAAAAACCTGACTTTTTCAAGCTGTTCGTTGAACAGTTGGAAGTGTCGCTATGTGCCAAAAACAGTGCTAGCGACACTAGCTAAGTGTCGCTATGCCTAAGTGTCGCCCCTATAGCGACACTACTTAAGTGTCGCCGAAATACTTAACCAGATCCATCCTAGCGACACTACTTTAGTGACGCCATAATTGAACAAGTGTCGCCTATAGCGACACTAACCAAGTGTCGCTACTCAATTGAAAATCAGAAATCTAGCGACACTCAGTAAGTGTCGCCTAACTAGTGTCTCCTATAACGACACTAGACCAGTGTCGCCAAAAACATAAAACTAGCAACTTATTTTTTTAAACTAAGTGTCGAACTTAACCGGAAACGAATATTTACATACGATACGATATACGAACGATACAAACATACTTATTTTACTGAAATTATGATTTCAAACTATCACTAACGAGTCATATACATTTTCACCAACAACGAAATACAAACGTAAACGTTTAACAAACACTTTGGACATAACTTGGTTGTACGAACACTAGCATGGATGATTAGCTTAGACATCCACATACTTATTAAATCTCATACGTTTAGGACGTTAGGAGATTTCGGACTGTACTTGGGCTTAGGTTTGCTAGCACTCGCATAACTACTTAACTCAACATGTGAGTTCACAGCCCCTACTTTTACTGTTTTAACTACTTTGGGGTGGAAAACATAGTCAACTGTTTAAACTGTTTAACTGTTTGATTAATTGCCATAACTGCTTTTACTTACATGATTGTTTATCATACGTGTTTTACTCGAACTATTAGAGTACTTTGAACTATTGAACTGTTGAGTGAACTTTGTTTATGAAATAACATTTTCATACTATAAACTAACCAAACGTGATAAACTATTTGACAAACTGTTTTAACTAGACCGGAGAACGACCGGTAAACTGTTTTGATTTGGTCGGAGAACGACCGGTACTTTTATGAAAACGCTGGAGAACGACCAGCAACGTATTTTAGTGCCAGAGAACGACTGGCCACTGGACGGGTATAACACCCCTTGTTTTAAAAAAACATTTAAGTATAATTTATCGGAAGCGTTATCCCAAACAAACATTAATAGTTACAACAAATAAATTTCAACAATTTTAAATCATCATTTACCAACAAGGTGTTATATGAAAACAAAGGACAACTCTTATTTATAAACTTTAATTATCAGAGTTTCGCCATGATGTCAAACATTCCATCCATTCCTACTTCTTGCCCTCCCGGAAATAAGTCCATAGCCTGCAAGAAGGGGTAATGTGGGGGATTAGCATAACGCTAAGTGAGCAGATAACTAATCAACAGCCTAACTTAGCTTAACAACTTTGTGTACAACACTTAGCACTAAACAAGCAAGTACACAATACAACACATCAACAATACATCAGTTCAACAATGCAACAATTCAACTAAACAACAACACCATAATGAGGATCGGCGGCTCTGGGGATAACCATAAACCCGGGTGGCTCCCCAAGAACACTTATCCAACCTATCCGTATGGCCATACGGACGAGACCGATAACTAGTGATTATCTTCAACTAACACAGGAGGTGTGTTAAACTTTGGATAACCAACTAGCCCAACCAACCATTCAACAACTCGTTGGCCTCATCAACAACTAATGCCCGAAGGCCAAATAAATCAGGTGATCACGTAATCAACAAGTCACATATCGACAGTATTATTACTATCAACATAATCATCAATGCAACTAATAAAGTAATAACACGTTACTTGTTGTAACCAAACTTATTACAACCAAGTTACGCTGAGGATTAGAGATCCACTCACCGACCACCTCAGGCATCCACTCAGTAGTCTAATATCACCGAGCCTTCTGCACATCTGGAATTACCACAGAATACACAAGTTAGTCACTTGTCTCAAGATTATGCAATAATCCGAATTATTCAACTTCATATCAAATAACCCAATCATTTCTATTATCAATATGCTAACACATTTAATAAGTATAAACTTCGTAGTCACTAATCACAATCATATTTAGTCTAATGAATACTTAACCACATAAGTTCACACAATTCTCTTTAATTATCAATTAAGTGTTTAACGGATAAACAACACCCAATTCACCATATAACCCATTAAGATCATAATGATCATTGTAACCCCCATGAACACTTAATCAAGTTATAGCTTAAATTATGTTAATCATCATTAATAATCAACTATTATCGATTATTCACTAATACATCAACTTAAAACATTGATTCTTCAAACATCAACTAAATACACAAACTTTATTAATGATCATTTATCAACTTCATCACTTCTAGGTTAAAGCTTAACTTATAATCATGATTCCATTATCAATTAACCATTCTAATATGATTACAACTTTCAATTCATGAATAATCAACTAAACTCATCACTTTACATATAATCATACATGAAATTTACATTTCTAAGCTAGGGTTTATATTGCTTGATTCATATAATCATCAACTAACAACTATTAAGACATTACAATCTTTAATTTCAAGTTGTTCATCATTATTACATCATAAGCCACAAGAACACTAAACAAAATAATAACTCTTAGCTTGAATCTTGCTACTTATCATCATTAGTGAGTTTATCTCACATCAATTTCACCAATCTAAACCCTAATTTTGAATTATAATCAAGAACATCAAAAACCCCAAATTCTAGGGTTCATAAATTTCAAGAAATTGAGACTCACATGTTGATTAGAATGATTAGAGGATGCTAACTCTTGATCTTGAAGCTTGAAATCGAATTTGGCATCATTAATTTGATGAAAGGAAGTGATTTAAGAATTAATCTAGGGTTATGTATGTGTATGTATGATCGTGTATATGTATGTATGTAGATATATGATGAAAACAATAAACCGACCTAATATTTTGGTGGTATACAAGAAGTGTCCAAATTTCATTCCCCTTACTTATGATTGCCTGGAACTTAAAATCATTTACGGGGAATCATTATTTTATTTTACCGTCAACTAAATAAAATTAAAAACATTAATAATTTATTAGTCACAATAAATTATTTGACTCTTTTACCCATTTATTTTCAACTAGCACAACAAAATTATTTTCTGACACATTTAAATAATCACTTGCAGGCAGAAAATATTTAATACTACTAGACCCAAAAACTGGGTGTTACAACTCTTCCCTCCTTAAAGAGATTTCATCCTCGAAATCTGATCACACTTAATCAATTTATTGAAATAAGATCACTTACTCACTCCCATTTCAGTTTACTAATAATATAACTCCCATACACTTCTGACCACATATTTACTCATTATTACATGCACACGAAAGGAGTACAAATTAAAATAACTTATATATATATATACAACCGTCATGCATACCCCTAATTACATAACGTCAATGTGTATACATTCCAATCTACTTACACAAATATGTATTATTTTATCAACTCACACACCACCAGGGTGTATTTCAATTAAATTCACTTTGACACATATATTGTGTCTTAATTTTGTTATCACAATTTCAATTCTTTCTTCATGCACATATCCACATGTACATGTTTCTATATGTTCCAATGCACAAGCATTGCTCCTACATCCTGTCTCTGATAATTTTAAATGACCACTTACATGACCAGTCATACTTAGTCATGTAACAATTTAAAACACGTAATCGCCAGTAATCAATGTAACACATATCCATGTGAACATTTCAACTTTACACTATTCACAACAAGTGGTATTGCATACCGCAACATGTATATTAACAATAAAAGTTCAGCTCAATTTACAACTAGCGATTTAGCTAAAGACTTGCTAGAAATTTTCACTTTTGTAACTAGCTAATTATAACTTTACAACTTGTAATTATGAATACAACTTGATTATATGAAACTCTTATTCAAAAAGCATCACTATTCATATAATCATAATCACATATAGAATAAACAATAAGCAGTATGTAGAGGTCAATTCTTATGGTTAAAACTACTATTATATAATCAACTAGCATCCTATTACACCAATTTGGATGTTAAGACAACACCTGTTAATACCATGTATCATCATCAATGGTATTTCAACAACACAAGGTGTAGTCATTAATCATCTTTTCAACAATATTAACACAGTATCATTCATAATCAACCAACCTTTACTTTGCTTAGATCATCTTTTTAATTCATGCTATTGGCAATACATCACCTATACATATCACTTGTACAATACAACATTAACAACAACAACAACAACAACAACTTAATGGGTTACCACTCTTTCATTTTAGTCTATCCTTGACTATTTCTCAACTACAGGTCAACATATCTTACCTGTTATTTTAAAACCACTTAACTTTATATGGTACTTAGTGACCTCAACAACTCCATGTGAAATGGCATAATATGAATACGTTGGCCAGACGTCGTCATATTATGTCAGTCACACCTCATTCTCAGGTCACTTCGTACCATAAATCTTCAAAGTTATTAATCTTTACTCTCACATATATCATAACAGTGATATCAACAATTTACACAATTATAACAACCTGTAATAGTCGGTATATCCCCAATTATTAACTTGCTACTATTTTCAACTTATCACTTTTAATGTGAACTACTCATATGATCATGTATACATTAACAATACAGACATACTACACCAATGTCTGACACGAATATATCAAGCAACTTCTTTATTACCCAATTCAATATTAAATATTATTTATACAACTTAATACTTATAGTACATTAGTACTAAAATTCATCAATATTATGTATAATATTCAACACATAATCGTCAATCTATATACCTTTAATCAAATCACAATTGAGTATTTCATGCTCAACTATTACATCAATATAAGCTCAGGTGCTTATTTCGTAATTTCTTAAAACGCTTAATTCAACATTTTATAATACTTTAAGTAATTTAACTAATTCATCACATTTCAATTAATCCACATAATATAGTTCATATGATTATCTAAAAATGTTTACTAATTCTTGCTAGTAGCAATCAACAATACCATTTACTGGTATATTTTGCAGTTAAATAAACTGCATACAACCGACGCACACACCATAAAATAAGTGGACCTCTTAAAAACAACTTTTAATATTGCATATAGTCACAGGAAAGATCTCTGTGCTCAAAGAAACAAAAGCCCAATTCAAAACGTAAACTAAAAGTTCGAAATAAGATTCGAAAAACAATAAAACGCGATTTTCGGGCCCCAAACGGCCCCGAAGTGCCGAAAACCGCCTAGGCTAAGGTACTTAGCTTTGATCATTGGACCATTTTCGAGTGACCGTGTAATTTTCAGCCCAATCCGTGTTTATAGAAAATTTGTCAAATTTTCCGTCGTTAAAAACACTACTAAAGACTTGTGCACTTTTGAAAATTTGCAAAAATTTGTCAAATTTATTCATGCAAACGCGATCCGGACTAGAGGGGTTGGATCGCGTTCACCTTTAGAAAAACTTCTGTCACCGTTTTACACTTGAGAACGCAATCCGGGAACTAGGGCTGAATCGCGTTCTTATGAAGGAAACGTTCTGTAACCGATTTGCACTTGGAAACGCGATCCGGAAACAAGGGTGGGATCGCGTTCGTAAGACCAAAATCAACTTTGACAATTTATAACTACTGAACGCGATCCGGGCAATATTTGGGGATCGCGTTTGAGCTTATTACAGCTCAACATCAGACCTGCACCACTTTATGCAACAGTCTGAAATTCAAACGAGCATATCTCTTAAACCGTAAAGAATTAAGGTCTGAAACTTTGCAGGCACGTTCATATGATCAAAATGAAACTTTCCCTTTTCAAACTTTTTCAAAATTCACGTTTTACGAGCAAACGAACATGTGACTCATTTTAGGCCATTTCCGACCATTTTAGTGGACACGCCATACTCTAAATGGCTTGGTTTCTGACTTCCACTCTTTGCCAACATGTTTCTACATATATTTATGACGTGTGGGCACACCCCTCACCCTTACATACCCATTCTATAAGGTTTTGACTCTTTGACCCGTTTGAGGGTCCAATTGGACACTTTCACCAAATGTCAACCATTTTGATTACCCCAATGCTTTCAACACACATTTTCACTATATGTGAAACTTATAATCACTTTAACATTCAACATAAACAAATTACTACTTGTTTTAACAGTTTAGCCTTTAAGTGACCCATTTGGGCACTTCAACAACCCGTTTGGGTTTCAACCCGTGTATCAACCATTTCATTACCCATTCCACATTCGTTTGACTATTCTAAGTCAAACTAACCTCGTTTCAATATTGGTATAGTATTATCCCCTTAAAACACCAATTTCACAAAAGTTCATCATATATAAACCAATTTCAACAGATTTTCAAATTTGACTTTTCACAAACTCGTCAACACACAATTAGACTCGTTGACCACTTTGACTTTCTCACTACACTACTTTTAATATAAAGATCATAATTCAAACCATTCATGATCAATGTTAAACACATAGACATTTAGCCACATTCATTACTTTATAACACAACTATCATCAAGTTTGACACAACCACATTCACTTCGACCTTTCCAAGTCAAATGCACACCTTCCATTCAATAGGCACTTTCTAATTTGGATAACCACACAACTCCAAACTTATTAGTTGGGATATATCAACATCTCATTAATTTCACGAGTCATATTAATTTAATTTATCATATATCAAATTAACAAATATCTATAATCACACATACCTTATTTTCATATTGTAGATACCTTTAATTTCCCATAACACAACTATTACATCTTAGTCAACAATATATCTACCCAGTTTCAACACTTTCTCTAAAATTTCAATTTCCTTCATAGTTACTCGTAAATATTCACATCCTCACATTACAAGTAACTATCACCAATAATTCAGTTTACTTTACTAACAAGCAAAGTAAATAATTCAAGTTTATTGATATTCACCAAGTTTATCGAGAATTACCTGGCATATCTAGGCCCACGTGTAATGAGGAATCATTGAGAATACCAGACGGTTCCTCATGTTCCTCCGTCTCTACAACCAAAACAACATTCTAGCATCTTGTTATAGGTTAGTACACATTTAATAGCAACTTTCCCATGCAACCACTAATCCCCACCCCTGGAATGTTTGACTTGACACAAATCTAAGTTTGGGATTGAACATCTTATAATGTACAATTCACCCAAACTTATGCTCTGATACCAACTTATAACACCCCTTGTTTTAAAAAAATATTTAAGTATAATTTATCGGAAGCGTTATCCCAAACAAACATTAATAGTTACAACAAATAAATTTCAACAATTTTAAATCATCATTTACCAACAAGGTGTTATATGAAAACAAAGGACAACTCTGATTTATAAACTTTAATTATCAGAGTTTCGCCATGATGTCAAACATTCCATCCATTCCTACTTCTTGCCCTCCCGGAAATAAGTCCATAGCCTGCAAGAAGGGGTAATGTGGGGGATTAGCATAACGCTAAGTGAGCAGATAACTAATCAACAGCCTAACTTAGCTTAACAACTTTGTGTACAACACTTAGCACTAAACAAGCAAGTACACAATACAACACATCAACAATACATCAGTTCAACAATGCAACAATTCAACTAAACAACAACACCATAATGAGGATCGGCGGCTCTGGGGATAACCATAAACCCGGGTGGCTCCCCAAGAACACTTATCCAACCTATCCGTATGGCCATACGGACGAGACCGATAACTAGTGATTATCTTCAACTAACACAGGAGGTGTGTTAAACTTTGGATAACCAACTAGCCCAACCAACCATTCAACAACTCGTTGGCCTCATCAACAACTGATGCCCGAAGGCCAAATAAATCAGGTGATCACGTAATCAACAAGTCACATATCGACAGTATTATTACTATCAACATAATCATCAATGCAACTAATAAAGTAATAACACGTTACTTGTTGTAACCAAACTTATTACAACCAAGTTACGCTGAGGATTAGAGATCCACTCACCGACCACCTCAGGCATCCACTCAGTAGTCTAATATCACCGAGCCTTCTGCACATCTGGAATTACCACAGAATACACAAGTTAGTCACTTGTCTCAAGATTATGCAATAATCCGAATTATTCAACTTCATATCAAATAACCCAATCATTTCTATTATCAATATGCTAACACATTTAATAAGTATAAACTTCGTAGTCACTAATCACAATCATATTTAGTCTAATGAATACTTAACCACATAAGTTCACACAATTCTCTTTAATTATCGATTAAGTGTTCTAACGGATAAACAACACCCAATTCACCATATAACCCATTAAGATCATAATGATCATTGTAACCCCCATGAACACTTAATCAAGTTATAGCTTAAATTATGTTAATCATCATTAATAATCAACTATTATCGATTATTCACTAATACATCAACTTAAAACATTGATTCTTCAAACATCAACTAAATACACAAACTTTATTAATGATCATTTATCAACTTCATCACTTCTAGGTTAAAGCTTAACTTATAATCATGATTCCATTATCAATTAACCATTCTAATATGATTACAACTTTCAATTCATGAATAATCAACTAAACTCATCACTTTACATATAATCATACATGAACTTTACATTTCTAAGCTAGGGTTTATATTGCTTGATTCATATAATCATCAACTAACAACTATTAAAACATTACAATCTTTAATTTCAAGTTATTCATCATTATTACATCATAAGCCACAAGAACACTAAACAAAATAATAACTCTTAGCTTGAATCTTGCTACTTATCATCATTAGTGAGTTTATCTCACATCAATTTCACCAATCTAAACCCTAATTTTGAATTATAATCAAGAACATCAAAAACCCCAAATTCTAGGGTTCATAAATTTCAAGAAATTGAGACTCACATGTTGATTAGAATGATTAGAGGATGCTAACCCTTGATCTTGAAGCTTGAAATCGAATTTGGCATCATTAATTTGATGAAAGGAGGTGATTTAAGAATTAATCTAGGGTTATGTATGTGTATGTATGATCGTGTATATGTATGTATGTAGATATATGATGAAAACAATAAACCGACCTAATATTTTGGTGGTATACAAGAAGTGTCCAAATTTCATTCCCCGTACTTATGATTGCCTGGAACTTAAAATCATTTTCGGGGAACCATTATTTTATTTTACCGTCAACTAAATAAAATTAAAAACATTAATAATTTATTAGTCACAATAAATTATTTGACTCTTTTACCCATTTATTTTCAACTAGCACAACAAAATTATTTTCTGACACATTTAAATAATCACTTGCAGGCATAAAATATTTAATACTACTAGACCCAAAAACTGGGTGTTACAACGAGAGAACGACCCGTGCGTCTTTGGATGGGAGAACGACCCATGCGTATTGACTGGAGAACGACCGGTACTGTGTTTCGCTGGAGAACGACCAGCAGTGTTTGGACGGGAGAACGACCCGTGCGTATTAAACTGTTTTATTTGAACGGGAGAACGACCCGTGCGTATTTGGCCGGAGAACGACCGGTACTGTTTGTAAACCGCTGGAGAACGACCAGCACGTGTTTTAAACTGACATTTTGGGTAACATCCCACGTAAACTAAACTTTGGGCGAACAACCCACTAAACTTATACTTTGGATAACATTCAGCTAAACTTTACCTGACTGTTATGGCAATAACTATTTGTGAACGTATTTGTGAACGTATATGATTTAAACAACTGTGCTTACAACTCGACTCTACGATTGCAAACATAAAACCTGTGAATTCACTCAACCTCGTTGTTGACTTTTACTATGTTTTTCAGGGAATTAGCAGCACGTAAGAATCGCCAACACACATGGAGAATTAGGCGACCCGTGAAGTTTTAGGATGCCAACTTTTTGGAAACACACGGATTTCTTTAGTATAACTGAAATGTTTTAGTCATATTCCATAAATCTACTTTTGTAAACTTATTACTTTTAACTTGTACGATTCGATGAATCGTAAACTTTGTAATTAATACTTTTGGCATCTTAATATATTATGTTCTGTTGTAATCATATGCTCTGATACGTATGCATGCTTTGTTATTGTGGCACCCCCGTACTTAAACTAAATGCTTCCGCTAAACAAAACAGACGAATTTGGGGGTGTTACAGATTGGTATCAGAGCCATTGGTTATAGAGAACTAGGAAACTTTAGGTGACTTAGAGACCTAGAGACCTAGACTATAGCCTTGGCTAGAACGCACATGCATACACACATTTGCATACGTACAAACTATCGTTACGACACGTCGATACGCGTAAACTATTATTTGAACTGTACTCCGTTCGATTCATTCTGTTATCATTTAACCTGACCGTATTAAACGATTGATGGAAAGAAGTATGTAGTTAGTATCATATAATGACGCCTGGCCAACGTGATTATATTATACTAAGTACATACGGGTGTTTCATAGTCGTAAGATACGTAAGGGGAAAACTTGTCAATTTTTCCAAACGTTTGATAACTAGAACTATGTTCTTCGCATTCTCCTTCTTTGGCACTGACTTCTGCAATTTCTTTCCTTGCAGAACGTCATCATGCCGCCTAAAAGAAATACTCGAAACAGTCGACGAAATGTTCCTCCTCCACCTCCGCCTCCAGAAACAACCGAGCAAATAATCGAACGCCGCGTGGCTGAAGCCATCGCTCAATATGAGGCCAGCCGCAATCGTGAAAACCTGACCAACAATAGCAGAGCCACTCCAGTCAACAGCGAAACCCCAACCAATACCCAGCAGGGGTGTTCCTACAAAACCTTCCAGTCTTGTAAACCCAACACCTTCACCGGGACCGAAGGGGCCATTGGCCTGGTCCACTGGATCGAGAAAATGGAATCGGTGATCGACATCAGCGACTGCGCTTCCGACAAAATAGTGAAATACGCCACCTGCATTCTGGCCGACAAAGCGCTAACCTGGTGGAACGCTCAGGTGCAAATTATGGGACGCCCAACTGCTTACTCCATGACCTGGGGAACTCTGAAACAGATGCTGATGGAGGAATTTTGCCCTCCCGACGAGATGCAGAAACTTGAAGCCGAACTCTGGAACATTCAGATGACCGGCGCTGACATCACCGGTTACACAACAAGATTCCAGGAACTTGCACGCCTGGTACCCCACATGGTGACCTCCGAGAGCAAACGCATCAAGCGTTACAACAAGGGCTTAGCCCCACAGATCCGAGGCATGGTTATGTCCTCCAAACCGACTACCTTTAGGAGCGCAGTGGATCTGGCTCAAAGTTTGACTGACGACGCAATCTTGATTGGAACCCTGAAAACTACTACAGGGAAAGCTGAACTTACCCGTACTGATGCGGGCGACTCTGGAACCCACAAACGCAAATGGAACAACGAGGATAACGACCGTCAGGGTCAACAAAACAGGAACCCGGGAAACGCCCGAGCCTACGCCGCAATCACCAACCCTGGACCAAAAACCTATCTTGGCAACAAACCGAAATGTGACAAGTGCGGGAAGCACCACACAGGCGAATGCGCCTTTTGTCAAGACTGCAGAAACTGGGGTCATTTGGCCCAAAACTGTAAAACCAACCCTCTTCCTCGAACAAATGCGTGCTTCGAGTGCGGCGAGCCGGGGCACTATCGAAACCAATGTCCAAAACTAAACAACAACCAGAACAACCCCGGGAACAACAATCAGAACAACAACAACCGCATCGCAACCATCCCACCGGGTCGTAGCCGCGCATACATCCTCCGTGCAGCGGAAACGGTTGCGGACCTCGGCTAGCACGGTATGTCTTAATAGCCGTTGCTACGATTTAACATTTCTTTTATTCGGATACCAATTCGAACATAACGCTTGGTAAACTTTGACCATGAAACGAAAAACGCATAACTATTTAAACTATACCGCGAGTATACTAAATCGTTAAAACTTTTCTGGCAACAATTGAGCGCCACGCAAATGGGTATTATTATTGACGACATAATTTATCGGAGAACATACGCCGCGGGCGATCCGACTTGACTTTTAAATCTCGGGACGAGATTTCTCTAACATGGGAAGAATGTAACACCCCGCAAATTTAAACACAATTATTAACGCTAAACATTTGCATTTTAGGCTAATTCCCTACTTGAGTGAATTCACAACACATTTTAGAGGTAAGTCTAGCACAGCCCAACTAGTTGATACGCTTAGCATTACTTATTTGAAATTAGATGTAATTACATACGAATCGAATTGGAAACAAACGCGACAAAAATATGCGACTGTTGGTGAACAAAATTATTTAATAAAACGAAATATTTAAATAACGATATTAACAATTAAATATTATGTCGATAATATTTACATATCATTTTATAACGTAAAACGTAAACTTCTATAATTAAAATAAAACAAAGTTAAAATTTTATAACTAAATTAATTTGGTTTCATAAAAAGATCCTAATTAAAAATAAAATGAAATATGTAATTAAAAATATATTAGTTAAAATAAAGTAACATTTAACGATCGGGTAAACGAACACGGGTAAAATACCACAAGATGAGGAGGGAGGCAAATCACCTACCAAAACCCACCTTCCCACCTCTTTTCTTTCACTTTTCTTTCATCTCACTTCTCTTTCTACCCTCTTTTTCTCTCAACTCTCTCTCACTCTAAAAAAACATCACACAAAAATCACCAAATACTACATCAAAAACGCGTCGAATCATCTAACCATTTAGAGAAAAACGATCACGGGATCACGATCTACACTCCTACCTTTTCGGATTTCAAAACCGACACCCGTAAGTTTCCGACATTTTCCGTAAATCCTTTGATTTCGAAGTTTTCTTTCATGTTTCATGTTTAGTATACTTAGATTTCCATGTTTTAGTGATTTATACAACCAAAAACGTCCAAAATCGACCAAAAACCCGACTTTTTCAAGCTGTTCGTCGAACAGTTGGAAGTGTCGCTATGTGCCAAAAACAGTGCTAGCGACACTAGCTAAGTGTCGTTATGCCTAAGTGTCGCCCCTATAGCGACACTACTTAAGTGTCGCCGAAATACTTAACCAGATCCATCCTAGCGACACTACTTTAGTGACGCCATAATTGAACAAGTGTCGCCTATAGCGACACTAACCAAGTGTCGCTACTCAATTGAAAATCAGAAATCTAGCGACACTCAGTAAGTGTCACCTAACTAGTGTCGCCTATAGCACACTAGACCAGTGTCGCCAAAAACAGAAAACTTGCAACTTATTTTTTTAAACTAAGTGTCGAACTTAACCGGAAACGAATATTTACATACGATACGATATACGAACGATACAAACATTACAAACATACTTATTTTACTGAAATTATGATTTCAAACTATCACCAACGAGTCGTATACATTTTCACCAACAACGAAATGCAAACGTAAACGTTTAACAAACACTTTGGACATTACTTGGTTGTACGAACACTAGCATGGATGATTAGCTTAGACATCCACATACTTATTAAATCTCATACGTTTAGGACGTTAGGAGATTTCGGACTGTACTTGGGCTTAGGTTTGCTAGCACTCTGACGCGCACCCAGCGGTCGGTTCAGGAATTGCTTCCTATCGTTGCAGACCTTTCCACTAGGCGCGGCGTCAGGTGGTAGTTTTAAATTTATAATAGTCGGGGGAGCCTAAACCTCCGTACTACCTACTGGTACTGGTACGAATACCTTGATACGAGTATGCGGTAAGGATGATCCAGGGTCGTTCCTCACGACGGTAGAATTGAAACAGAGCTCGTTCCGATAAACTAACTTTCAAGCTAGGGTTTGAATAAGTGGATAGGTGATTGTTTTTGGTTTTTATCTAGTTAAACTACTAAAACTTATAAAGCATAAAAGTAAAGGGAGACTAGCATATGTAACACCTAAGGATAGCAAAGACGTGGTTCACCATGATTTAGGATAGTGTATGTGCAGAGATGATGATTATATGGGGACACATTCAGTTGACAAACAAATAAACTTAGGTGTAAACACTAGGACCCTACTTATTTAGTTCCGGTTCTAAATTAGTATGTCACTGAGTACCTAGGCTATGGTGATTCTGATCAGTACAGGTTGCTCAACCCCCCAACACTGCCCTTGTGACGGTACAGTGACCCTTGCTCAACTACCCTGTTACGGAATAGTGAGTCTCTAGAGATAATTCCGGGGTGCATGCATGAGGTAACAAACTGCCATTAAGGATACTCTGACCTTTCTTAACACCTAAACCTAAATGTGTCATCTAAATGTATAATGGTTATTTAACTATGTTATTCTAAACTATCGGTTATGAAGAGTTAAGGGGTTTAAGCATCTGGGAATACAGCCGACTCCTTGCTTTCTTTTCAAAACTCATATTCTATTAGTTAAGCTCAAATACTTCCGTCTTGAATTAGACCCTCCTTTACAATCAGTCGTTCATCCCTAGGTATACTTACGGTGTACACTGCATTAAGTATTTCCACAGCTTGTATATATCTAAGTATACTCACGGTGTACAGTACTTTTAAGGTTTAGCATTTCCACAGCTTTATGTATCCTAGACCATGTTCTAGAAAGGTGACTTCTAGGTAATCCACGATGAGATGATCCTACGGCATTTCCTTAGCTTCCACGTATTTGTACTCCACACGAGGTGTTTCCAACGCTATACGAAATACAATGCCATTTAACAGAGTCTCATAGCTTCATACTGTAACACAGATAACTATGTTTACGTAGTATTCGGGTTTGCAAAGTCCTATCCTAAGAGCAATAGTCACGTGAAAGACTGGAAAGGGTGAACAATAAAGTCTAAATTCAGGATAAGTTTAGACTGATAACAAAGTATAACAACTCCCATTTATATAGATAAGGGTTTAATGTAACATCATCTATATACAGATAACAATTGGGAACATTATTCCACAACGGATTGTGCCCACGACTTTCATAGCTTCCACGTTCCGTACTCCACACATTAGTGATGTTTCCGGCGCTATACAAATGAAAGCCGTATAACGTTACCTCCGTTGTTTCATAACGATATTATCCCAATCATATATTCACTACTATCTAAATCATGGCGAACATACAAGCAACTACTCACAATGCATAGCAATAAAAATTTCTAAAATTAATAAATCACATACATCAAACAAGAACAATATGACAAATTAATAATAGAAAGGATAGATAATACCGATACGAATTGCGAGCAGAATAACACTTGTATTTCTTTATTAATATCCAAGCATTACATAAGCTAGCCTCTACTAATTAACTACATAACTAATCTCTCTCTAGTTATCCTCTAACTCCTAAGAGTAGTGCTAGAGAGAGAAACTAGAGAGAGGAACTAACTACAAGAATAATTATCCTCTAACTCCTAAGAGTAGTGCTAGAGAGAGAATGTGTGAGAGAGAAAGTGAGAAATGAGAAATGAGAATGAAGTGAGGTGTGTATGAAATGGTGGAGGAGGCCATCTATTTATAGGTGAAGATCAACTTGGAGCCAAAGTAATGAGCCATGGAGCCAATCTTGGAGCCAAAGTTGAAGCCAAACTTGGAGCCAAAGGAATTGATACGTACAAGCACCGAAACGCATCGTACAAGCAAACCAAGCATGAAGGAAGCCAACCAAGCCACCCCTAGACCACCAAAAACCGTATATGGGGTATAGGGGGCCGTATACGGCTTGCCAAGGCCGTATACGGCTTGCCAAGGCCGTATACGGTGTGTAAAGGCCGTATACGTGATGTTTCGACTTTTCTGCGTTGCTTAAAACGGCCATATCTCCTTCGTTACACGTCCGTTTGACCCGATTCTTTCTCTCACGGCTTCGTAATTCCGTTACGCTTCTAATGGTACCAATTTCACAGAAATTGGATGAGTGTAGCTCAAGCATGTTTGGAATGACTTTTAACGATCTGTAGAAGCCGTATCTCTTCCGTTCTTCACCCAATTTGCATGATTCTTGATTCTACCGTCTCGTTTTTACCTATTACAACATATCATAAGGTTAGAATGTGCTTATCATAAGGTAAATGAGGGTGTGAGAATTGGTTGTTGTTTATTCGCTCTGTTTTGCTCGTTATTTGGACGTTTTCGGTGATTTTTGTAGCAACGCCTATATTTGGAGTACTTTAGTGAATTTTAGTAAATAATGATTGTTTTGGAATGTTTTCACTAAAGATGTGTCCAAAAAGTGTGGAATGTCATACTTAAAAACATGACTTTTTGCGTCACATCACACTCGCATAACTACTTAATTCAACAGGTGAGTTCACAGCCCCTACTTTTACTGTTTTAACTACTTTGGGGTGGAAAACGTAGTCAACTGTTTAAACTGTTTAACTGTTTGATTAATTGCCATAACTGCTTTTACTTACATGATTGTTTATCATACGTGTTTTACTCGAACTATTAGAGTACTTTGAACTATTGAACTGTTGAGCGAACTTTGTTTATGAAATAACATTTTCATACTATAAACTAACCAAACGTGATAAACTATTTGACAAACTGTTTTAACTAGACCGGAGAACGACCGGTAAACTGTTTTGATTTGGCCGGAGAACGACCGGTACTTTTATGAAAACGCTGGAGAACGACCAGCAACGTATTTTAGTGCCAGAGAACGACTGGCCACTGGACGGGAGAACGACCCGTGCGTCTTTGGATGGGAGAACGACCCATGCGTATTGACCGGATAACGACCGGTACTGTGTTTCGCTGGAGAACTACCAGCAGTGTTTGGATGGGAGAACGACCCGTGCGTATTAAACTGTTTTATTTGAACGGGAGAACGACCCGTGCGTATTTGGCCGGAGAACGACCGGTACTATTTGTAAAATGCTGGAGAACGACCAGCACGTGTTTTAAACTGACATTTTGGGTAACATCCCACGTAAACTAAACTTTGGGCGAACAACCCACTAAACTTATACTTTGGATAACATTCTGCTAAACTTTACCTGACTGTTATGGCAATAACTATTTGTGAACGTATTTGTGAACGTATATGATTTAAACAACTGTGCTTACAACTCGACTCTACGATTGCAAACATAAAACCTGTGAATTCACTCAACCTCGTTGTTGAATTTTACTATGTTTTTCAGGGAATTAGCAGCACGTAAGAATCACCAACACACATGGAGAATTAGGCGACCCGTGAAGTTTTAGGATGCCAACTTTTTGGAAACACACGGATTTCTTTAGTATAACTGAAATGTTTTAGTCATATTCCAGAAATCTACTTTTGTAAACTTATTACTTTTAACTTGTACGATTCGATGAATCGTAAACTTTGTAATTAATACTTTTGGCATCTTAATATATTATGTTCTGTTGTAATCATATGCTCTGATACGTATGCATGCTTTGTTATTGTGGCACCCCCATACTTAAACTAAATGCTTCTGCTAAACAAAACAGACGAATTTGGGGGTGTTACATTGTCCAAAATGTCCACGTCGTTATAAATACCCTTACTAAAACCCACCGCCAAACTTAAAAATGACAAGTTATCCTTATCCTCCAAACGTCCAAATAGATTGCCGATTCACTTTCACCAAAATTAAACAACTCGCAAAAAAACCGCATCTTTCTCGATTACCATCATCATAAAGAATCAAACTCTACAATTCTAGATTTCAAATTTACCCAATTCCAATTCTTGTGCCCTAAAATCCCTATCATCGTGGCTCAGCCACCACAACACCAAAACTCCACCGTCATAGTACAACAAGAGGCATCGTCAATCTGTCATCGCATCTCTAACCACCACCACTACCAGCATCGCCACCACACCCCCCACCATCTCTCCCACCCTCTGCCACCGTCGCATATGCGAACCACCAAAACCCTAACCCTCCGCCGCACCTTCAAAATCTCCACACAAGACGCCGCCCAACCATTCGATTACGAATCCAAACTATCCGACCGCATCGCCAAATCAAAAACCCTAAAGATCACCATCATAGGGTGTGGTAATATCGGTCAATTATTAGCCAAAACCCTAGTTCGTCAAGTTCATACAGTTTTAGCCCACTCGCCTACCGATTATACATCAATTGCTAGAAGAAAAAACACTGAAACTCTTAATACCATCAAACACCATCATCATATGAAAACTGGATCTTTGGTGCTAAAGTTGACGGAGGGTAGATGAAACGGAAAATAGCCACCTACGTTACCAGAAACGAGATCTCCACCGCTAATTAAAAGTCTTACCGGAAAATAAAATCACCACCATCGGAAACGAGATCTTCGTCGAAATAAAGTCTTGGTGTTCAAGCCTCTGGTTGGTGGTGGTGGTGGTGGTGGTGAAGGTCGACCAGTGGTGGTTATTGGTGGTGGTGGTCAGGCCATAAATGTGATCGGTGGGCGTTGATGACGGTGGTGGTTAGATTAGAGAGAAGATGAGAGTGTTGGTAGAGAGTGAGAAAAAAAATGAAAATGTGATATAAAACAACTTTAATATAAAGCCACCTCATTAAATAACGCAATGTCATCTGCCACCTACCCACTTTACCTGTGCAACCTGCTGATTCCAAAATGTTACCCGGTTTTCCAAGTTAGTTCATGCAAAAGTTACAAAATTATCTTTAATGCCTCAGGCGAATATTTTAGGATACTTTAGTCCCTTCTGTGTGTATTAACCCCATAAATAAAGTGCATTATAGTTCACAAATAAAGAAGTATTAAAGTCCGAAACTTTGAGAGACACGAACTTGTGATAAAAAATACCTGCTAGTAACTATGAGGTTAGTAGTTAATTAATAATTCTAAATTTATGAACAATCGGCATGATTTTTCGTGTTGATATTCGAATTAAACCGATTGTTTTTTTAATTTGGTTGGATTCATGCTAACTTAAGTTTGAGTTGTTTTAGTTACATATTAGTATATTACTTCAAGAAGAAAAAATCTCAAATTGAAACCTTGAACATTCTAAAATTTGCCCTTGAAAAAATTTCTCACATCCCGAACTATCTATACCTGTAGCTTAAAAGTAGCTCCACCCCATTGTACGCGAGCATTCAATGTTCAAAAGTCACCATGGCAAACCTATGTATTACTCTCGTAATGAATGTACACATGTTGACATGTAGGTAGTTGATAGAAAATATTTTGTCTTCTGATAATCTCAAAAGATCGCACATATATACTCATCTTAATTCCCATTTGCAGTTTTGCACGAAGATTATTAGGCATGAGACATAACAAACTCGACTGAATCGCAATGATCTATCATAGTCAAACTAATATTAGATAACTTTTATATATGCATGATAGTCAACGCATTCGTTTTCACCTCATGATCCATGTCAGACTTGTTTAACCTAGGTAGACATTTTTTAACCCGCTTGAATGCGATCATAAACCAGAGGAATCTCACAATTAATTAGACTACGACACTTACACGACTTCATTTAAAATAAAAAATAACATCACTTTACTTAAAAAAAGATGCTAACAACAAGATAAATCTGTTTGCAGCTTCACAATCAGGCTTAAACAAATGAAACACGTGATTTTCTCCTTCAGTCTCGAAAATATCCACGTCACCACTCCACTCGCTCTTCTTCAACAATTCATAGTAACTCACACCCCTTCCTTTAAGCCAATCATCCCCAGCTACACATATATGCACCTTCTCACACACGATTTTTTCCAATAAACCCGGTTCAGCCGCCGGGTTAATTCTAGGATCATTAACCCCACTTGAATCGGGACACATATACATCCACATTTTCCCCGGGTCACTAAACTCAAAATACGGATGAACCAAAACCATACTAACAATCTTCAAACCCGGTCCGACTCCTTCAACTCCGGCTCGAACCGCTATGTTATGTGCAATATTAGCTCCAGCACTATCACCCGCTACATAAACCCGGTTCAAATCAGCATATTCTTTTATCCACGAGTCACTTTCCTTTTCGACCCACTTTAAGGTTTCCCAACAATCTTCGTAGCATGCCGGAATTGGATCCTCCGGGGCGAGACGGTACTCGACGGAGACGGAGATGACCTCGGCGGCGGCGGTGAGGGCGTTGAGATGGGTGTGGTAGAGAGTCGAGAATGCGGATTCGATTGAGAACGCGCCGCCGTGAATGTAGATTAAGAGTGGGAGTTTTCCGGTGGTGGCGGTGCTGGGGCGGTAGAGACGAGCGGAGATTTTGGGGTTGGGTGAAACGATGACGTCTTTGGAGAGAACGCCGGTGGTGGGATCGGTGGATGGAGCGATGAAAGGAGTGCCGGTGAGTTTTTCGACTCGGTTGCTTTTGTAAACTCGGAAAAATGGAGCGAATTCATGAGCTATTTCATCGTTATTGGTGGGATCCATATTTGTGTGTGTCTTGAGAGTTAAAAATTGGTAGGTGTTTTTATTTTTTCTAATAATGATCATGATGCCTAGCTACCACATTATATAGAAGTAGCAACTTACCGGCGCAAAATAGCGGGTGATGTCAATACAAATTTTATTTGTGATATTTGATTAAGTTTTCGATTCTTGATAATTGATAAAAAGAACTGCAGGTAATATTTAAGTTCGTATGATTGAAAATAAATATTAGTTAATATAAATTTTATATGTACGTTTTATTTTTGTCGAGTTCTTTTAGTTCATGGTCAAACAATTGGTATTAATGGGTTTCTATAATTAATATGGTAAGGGTAATTTAGACATTAGACATTGTTAAGTACAATTTATAAGATAATGAGAGAGATGATTTATACATAGTAGAGATGATTGATTCTATATACTTGTGTTTAAATAAACCGAGTTGTCATTTTCTTATAAATTTATTTAAACTATATAATAACCTACGAATTTAAGAAGGGAGATGATATTTCCACTAATAATTTTGATAGATTCATCATGGACATGCATTACAGGGTTGTAATGTACAATTAAATAATGCATGTTAATGATGGATTTATAAAAAACAGAGGTGAAATTATCACCCCACATTTAAGAACCACACATTTAAGAATATCACATCCTAACTACTCCGTATTTAAGGAAAATTAATGGAGCCCGCAAATTCGTGGCGCCTTAATTAAAATTTTAAGGACAATTGATGGGACTTATGAGAGAAGTGGCACGACATATAAGTGACCTAACAAATTGACGTCCAAACCAAACTCACCCATACATGCTTATGACATATCTCTCAATTACTCTATACAAATAAAAATTTGAGTTCTGTGTAATGGAAGTTGAATGTTTGTTGATGATAAAAAAAATATGACTTGTTTCTACCTAAATGCGTAATATGATATTTGAAACTAATTTTGTGGAAATGTTTGGTACAGAGCTTATTTAGTGTCAATTTTTTATTTTTTTTAAAAAAGCTAAGGGTGTGTTTAGTTGTGGAAAATTTTCCACAATTTTCCTTTTCCAATTTTCTATAGAAAATCATTCTCCAGAAAAGTGTTGAAAAATTAGAAAACGCGTTCAAATGTTGGAAAAATGGATTTTGAAAAATTAGTTATATCTTGGAAATTTTGGAAAAGTGTGGGAGAATTGTATAAATGAAAATTTGGAAAAGTGTGAGGGAGGTGTTTTCCACCTCCAAGTTATATTTTGAAAAAGTGGATTTTCCATTTTCTTGGAAAATTTTCTCAGAAAAATTCATTTTGAACGCGTTTTCCACTTTTCTTGGAAAAATTTTCTAGAAAACACCCCATTTTTTCCACAACTAAACACACCCTAAGCTTTTAGATGAAATACTTATTTATTGGTTTTGACCAAAGATACTCAATGTATATTTTTCATTTTTAATATGTTGTTTGCTTACGCCTAGGGATGACAATCATTAGTAGATTCAGCGATATCCATCCGATTCGATCCACCAATGGTGGATATAGATGAAATAAACGGATATGGATATGGATGTTGATATCAATATGTATCATCCACGGATATATCCATTTACCACATGAAAAGACTTTTTAAATATATTTTATAAAACTATTAGAATATTTTAAGTCTTAGTTTAGTTTTGAAATGACTAATTGATAATGAAAAAGTTATTTATAATACAACGTTATCTAATACAATATACTTTTAACATTAATATTTGGTTGATTGTAATTATCTAAAATTCAAATTTAACTCTTAAGTTATACTCCCTTCGTCTCAAATTAAGTGTTCTATTTTGACTTTTTGAGTCTTCCTTTTCCAACTTTAACCTTAAAAATATTTTTGTTTGTGTTATATAATACTTGATGCAAAATATATGTATGGATTGGATTTTAAATATATTTTCATTGGTATAATTTTCATAAGGTAATATATAACACAAACAAAAATATTTAAGGTCAAAGTTGAAAAAGAAAGACTTCCAAATCTGATACAGGACACTTAATTTGGGACGGATGGAGTATTAAATATAAGCGGTTAGTAGCATTTATGATAGTCTAGTGTTATTATTATGATCATATCTGTTAGGGGTGTTCAAAATATCCATATCCGAATCCGATACCAAGGTATCCGATCCGAAATTATCCAAATATTTGGATATCCGAATTTTTGGGTATCCGAAATGCGGGTATCCTAAGTTTTGGGCATGGGTATTGGGTAGCGATTTTCAAAAAGTTGGGTAATGATATCCAGATATCCGAAAAGTAGATTTTTATATATATAATTTTAAGATTTATATTACTTATTTTGTTTAATTTTAGTAATATAATTGTAATAATTTACTTTATTACGTGAAAGATATGTCAAATGAGCATTGTTTATATATTTTGAAAGTATTTTTAGTATTTTCCATCAAAAGATTTAAGATTTCATTCATATACATATATTTTATACTTATACTAGATCATAACCCGCAAAATTGCGGGCGAGATTATTGTATTTTGTTCATAGTACTATCAGAGTAAATCAATAACGAAGATTGATGTCGTGTAAACGGGGCTTTAGTTTTAATATGGAAATTACTTTACTTGCTAGTACACAACTCAGACAAGAATACCTGATCGTATAATAGTATAGTATGATAAGTCCGGATCGAACACAGGGAACGGATGTTAATTCAAATAAAATGGAAATTGATACAAATAATTAAAACAGATAAAAATTGGGGAACGTTTTAGTTCCGTTCGAACAATTGACTGACAATTATGAAAAATGAATTATTAAATGAAAATTAAAAAGAAAATAATTAAATAACAAGTACTCAAATAAAATTATTTAATTCAAATGATATAAGAAATACATTTGCTTAGATTACTTTCCTCAGAATCCAATTATCACTTTATTGAATTGCTAAAATATGGATTTTATTGTGATATGACAAATATTACCAATTATCCTTACAAGATTAATTGATTAAACATAATTAAGAAAGATATAAAATTGTTTTCAACACGTTAACAGTTCAATTTAACGTTATCCACCAAACTGTGTTATAAGTTAAACCTACACCGTTTATATGATTTACTTTTGCAACTTGAATCAACAAAGTTTATAACTAATTAATAGTTATCACATTCATTAATGATTTTTAATAATTATTTATCCCAACCTATCAAACTCAATATGTCTAGTAATAATTATCAATTAAAACCAATAATCATCAATAATTATTCATCAATAGAGAAATCAATCTTAAATCAATAAATAACCACGTTGGGTAATCATCAACAATCTATAATTAAACATGGATCATCAAGTAAACATATAAACATTCATAAAATCCAATATAAATCCGCAATTCAATAATCAAATCATCATCTGAGTATTATCATCTAAACAAATGTAATAAAAACTTAGCCAATCATATTATTACAGAAAATCAGAAACGAAAACGAAACCGAATTCATAATCAAATGAAAGAAAGAAACGTATTCAAACCGAGAAACCGAAGAAAATGAATGAGCAATTGATAATCTTCAATTCTTCTTGATTCCTTTCTCCCAAAATGCTCCAGAATTAAGGTTTTTAGGGTTCAAAATCGACTGTGAAGAAAAATGAAGTGATCACCCTCAAAATGAAGCAAAATGAGGCTATTTAGGGTTTCTGCCGAAACGATCCATACGCCGGATGGAATAATCCATCCGCCGTATGGATGCTAAAGCCCAGGTTCTGAAGCCCGCGTCTGATCCAGCCCAGCATTCCATACGCCGGATGGATTAATCCATACGCCGGATGGATTAATCCATACGCCGGATGGATTAATCCATCCGCCGGATGTAGGGGTGTCAATCGGGTGAGTTAATCGGGTTCGGGTTATTCGGGTCGGGTTATTCGGGTTTCGAAGTTTATAATCTAACCCGAAACTCAATTCAAATAAGGTCGGGTTATTCGGGTTACCTATTCGGGTTATTTGGGTTATTCATTTAACTCAAATAAGATGATATTTCAAATTTTCGTATTTTAAATAAACTTAAACTTTACAAAATGACAGTAATAGCTTGTATAAATCATAATGAATTACTTATATATGTATATTATATATGTATAAACCATAAATAACTTATATATATAATTATATTTTTTAAAATAAATAATTTATTAGCTTATTTGGGTTATTCGGGTTATTCGGGTTACCCGAATTGAAAAAATTTTATCCGAAACCCGACTCAAATAAGAAGCGGGTTATTCGGGTTATTTGGGTGGCCAAATAAGCTTGGAATTCGGGTTGAGTCGGGTCGGGTTTCGGGTTACCTATTCGGGTCGGGTTTTTTTGACACCCCTAGCCGGATGGATTAATCCATCCGCCGTATGGATTGAAAATTATACTTTTTCAGCCACTCGACTTTTATTCTTCAAACTTCAACCATTTTAGCTTCTTTTCTTCAATACTAGCTCGCTTTCTCCTTCTTTTTCAATTCAAGCTCCAATAAACTCCTATATGCAAATATGAACGAATTAAGTATCGAACTCACATAAAATGTAAAAGATTTCATCTGAACAAGGGATAATTAGTACTATAATGTAGTACAATTTGGCGTTCATCAAAGATAATAAATCGTTAAACCTTTATTATAATCAAATTGAAGTAGAACGCAACGACTATTTGAGTGATCCAATAATTAAAGACATTACATGGGATTAAAAGCCCAACTATATTAACACCATTTAAGAGTTGTAGTCTTTGTATAGATCACCAGCATGTACCATGCTTAGTAATCAGATGAAACACCTTTATCCAGCAAAATTTATCAGAAATTTCTTACAAAGATAGTCACACAAGGATCGTGCAATTAAACAATCTTTTGAACCATTAATTCACGTGCTACAAAATCGGAGAAAATTACATTAAATAAGCCGTTCAGAATTATAATTTAGAGAAAGTGAAATTTCTAGTTTACTTTGTTACTAAGAATTTCCGGCTAATTTGTTTAATTCTTGTATAGAACATATACGCCAATGAACTCCTGAAGTGACAACGCTCATGGGTATATATAGTAGTAGTTTAATATTAAACATAGCACATACAAGGTACATGTGGTAACCACTTATGTATCTTCCTGTTTCCATATGCCTTCATAAAAAATTACCATCTTTAAGCTGACAACAACAACCATATTAGTTAAGAGCAATTTTCCAATCAAAGAATTGGCTTCTGGACCATCCTTTTTATTTTTCAAAGAGCTGGTCGAGCGGGTCTAGCTAGCTGGACAAAATGGGGACTTTTAGCAACCAAACGGGCCAGTAGGTTCGAATTGTCAACACTTTTTCTATTTTTTTATTATACAAATATAGAAGTTTTAAATAGATTTCAACTTGTTTTACTCATTTTTAACCCGCTGAAGATATAAATCAAACGGAGTCAACCAATTCCAAGTAAGCAGGTCGATATTGCCACCTCACAAATATTCAATTATATAGAGAACATTAGCAGTATACCTTTGCTTATGTAACATGATGCAACGAACCTTTGGCCTTGGTTTGGTTGATCTATGCAGTTTAATAATATGGAGATTAAGCTTTTTCTAAATTTTTTCATCATAACCAACATGCTCGTAACTCCTAAAGAGATTTATGACACATGTAATCAAATCAGTCATGACATCACACCACTTGTAGTAATAATCGGCATCCACACCAATGGTTCCACCCACAGTCCCAGCAAAGTAAGACCACATTCTATGCCACAAATGTGTAAAACAACAATCATGCTAGCACCATTTGATGTATCCTTGATCACCATTTACAATACTTTTAGAACAAAGTAAGACCACATTCTATGCCACAAATGTGTAAAACAACAATCATGCTAGCACCATTTGATGTATCCTTGATCACCATTTACAATACTTTTAGAACAAAGTATAGAGAAACAGTTGTGGCAGAAAAGAGGTGACGGGTCAAATGGGTGGAATCAAAAATTTTATAAAAAAAGTAACGGGTCAAAGGTGTAACATCATATTTTTGGGCCTAGAAATAAATGGTATTTTATTAAGTTTTAAAATGATTATTGGAAATAATTTTAATTGGTTTATTTGAAAATAAATAGGTTAAAGAATTCCAGGATTTATTGTGACTAATAAAACAGTACTTGTTTTAAATTAATGACGTTGACGGTAAAATAAAATATTTGGTCTCGCGAATATTTTTAGGTTCCAGACAATAGATTTAGAAGGGGTATAATTTTTAGTTGACTTAAATAGAAATTGGTAGGGATGACCGACCCATGTTTTTATTTTCTACCAACTCTCTACATGTTCTTCTTCCCTTCAACTAACACCCCAAAATTGAGAAATTAAGTGAAAGAACAAATTTAAATCAACAATTGAAGCTGTGATTTTAGTTCATACATCTTATCACCATCATTATCACTTTGTTCTTCAAGTAAGTGTAAGTATTTTGTGCTTATTATGTTCATGCAATGATTTTTATAAAAGTGAGTAAAACATAAAAATTGAATACTTGAATAAGTGATATATGATGATTGTTGTTGTTGTTTAGTGTTAGTTAATGATTATAAGTTGTTAATAAGTCTTATTACTTAATGTTCTTCAAGCTTAAATTGGGTAATATGGTTAGGGTTTATGAAATACATGGGTATTAGTGAATAGAAGTGTTATTTGAGGTTGTATGAGTTATATGATGTTTGTAGTTGATATTGGTGTTAAATTAATGCATTTGATTGAGTATTGAATCTGAGTTTTTGTGTTATTTAGGTTTGAATAGGGTTGAGCTGGTGCAATGAAGTGTTGTTCATTTTTAAACTATCAAACGCGATCCCAACCATTTATCCGGATCGCGTTCCTTAGTTATAAATTGGTGCAGTCGAGTTTTGGTCATATGAACGCGATCTCAGTTCTTTTCCTGGATCGCGTTCTGTAGTTATAATTTGTCACAGTTAAAGTTTGTACTTGTGAACGCGATCCCGTCTCATTTTTCGGATCGCGTTGCCTAGCGTAAAATGGTAACAACATGATTTTAAACTGTTGAACGCGATCCCAACCTGGGTTCCCGGATCGCGTTCACACATTTTAACTTGACGAATTTGATAACTTGTGATTTATACAATTGTGATATTTAAATAGTATTGGAAGTATGTTATGTGTTCTTATTTGACATTATACACTTGGATAGATTATAATTATTGTTAAAATGGAATACTAATTTGGGGTTTTGGTTGTGTTCTCAGATAAGCATAAGGAAACTCAGTGATATAAGACAACTGAGTTCAGAGACTGGGAATTTTGGTGAGTGGAAACTGTAAACTTCGGTTCAACCCAGTTGTAACAGATGTGGTTACAATGGGTGAATATATACTGTTATTAGCTATTGACTGTTTAGTCATTTGGGTTATTGTTATTTTGATTGGTTGTTTATATTCCATGATGGCATGACTATTATGCATTATGTAACTATGTGGATTATTCAGAGGTCAACACTAGTTGGGTTTGTTGCTATTGTTTGGCTGGCGAGGTTCCCGATACATATCATTGATGGATGAACCCTAGTCAGTGAAGATAGCTTCAAACTATCGGTTAATCACTGTGATGGCATACCAGTGGTTTAAGGTGTTCTTGTGAAGGCTTACTCAAGAACCGTCGGTCCTCTTTGATTGTTGTGTGATTATGTTTATTTGTTGTAAGATTTGTTATTTCTGGATTGAACTGTCGGATACAGTTCCATTCACTTAGCTGTGAGCTAATCCCACCATGTTTAACATTTTGCAGATTATGGTTAGATTATGGATTGGGCATGTGGACTGGATGGGATGTTTGACTACTACTACATATTACTCTGATGTTTTGCTAATTCAATGTTATGGTTATGGATTTTTATATAACACCCAGTCCCTCGTATATGTTTTGTAATAACTTAAATCTTAAAATGTTGTCTTTTGAAAATTTAACACTTTACATATGTAATTAGTCTATAATGTTTATGAAATTTTATGATGGGACTTGCGCTTCCTATGTTATAAATATAAATAATAGTTGTTTGAAAATATGGGGTGTTATAAAAGGAATGAAAGTCAACCCCATTACCAACCGAAGAGGTGGGAATTTCAACCCATTAACCAAAAATGGGTTATGTTGGGTTACAGTAAATTAGGTAATAACTTTCAGGTTAATTTTTTGCATGAATACATACAATGTCAAAAAAATCCATGTGATAATAAGAATTTGTTAATGTAAGAATACATACCATGTACAGGTGTAACCAAATTTTGACATCGAGTGCCCCATCCAGTGAACCCCCAAAGTATGCTACCAAAAAGCTTTCTCTATCAACCGAGAGTAACCGAAATTAGTAAATGATGACCAATTTTTGGAATTTCTAGCAACGACAGTTTGACAAGTGTTTAAAATAGAAAGTTCGAATGACTGAAGATTGCCATTTTGACCAGTGTCTGCAAAAATGCTAAGCTAAAAGAGTAAAAGTCTAGACTCTATGCGTAAACTGGTTTCTAAAAAATCTGAATTTTTGATTCGAAATTCTTGTACCTCGACAATTGTGAAAGCATGACAACTATTGAAAGGTGCTGAACTTACAGTAAATGTTCACTCTTTTAGCAACGGCTCCCATGAAGATTGGTTCTTTTTGGTATCTAAGCCCGCTTCCATCTATAGCAAAAGCATATAAGATTTTTTTGACATGATATAATTATGATTAAATGAGAAAATAAAATGGCATTAAAAACTCAATACGTATATGCTCAATATTGGGCTTATGCAGATAATACATTCATATGATGTTAATAAAAATCGACCAATGCCATCAAATGATCTTAATAAAAAAATGTAGATTTCCCTTTTTAAGCTTTGTGAGGAACCAGTTAAATTACACCGAGTCTTTAAATAACATATAAAGTAAGAAAGATGCAATATCTTACTATTACTCGGTCCTAAGATGCAAGGAGGAAGTTTATCTCGTGAACTAAAAATTAAACCACCTGCAAGTGACCTCTTCATGCAGCCACTCCACCTAAATTGAATAGGAAATCGGTCACTGTTAAGCATTCCTTTTTACGCAAACCATCTACCAAATGAAAAGCCATGGCAAATATTAATACGATAAGTCAAATATCATTGAATAAAAAATTTACATTACAAAATATAGTTGGCGAGTTGGAGCACCTGCTGAAGGTCGTCCGTACTATGCTCCTTAGAACAGGAACATGGTAATTTGTATTACTAATTAAACTGCTGTTATGTACCGTTAATCGACTCAAGAACACCAGCACTTGAGTGAAACAAACCACCTTGTAAATCTTCAATGCATAGATTGTCAAGATATTTTTTAAAGGCGGTAATTTTGACCCACCGATTTGAAAATGGGTTGAGTCAGGTTACGTATTACGTCTAACGGGTCACCTCTAAATGTAATAAAGTCAAATCAACTTGTGTATAAAAAAATAGAAATGTTATTGTAGTTACCTGCTCCTGTGTGATCTCTTGAATGGGATGATGGAGGTTTTGAGAAAGTGGGAAACCACTTATTGGGCAAGGGCAGTAGCAAGAGCACTTGCACCCTGGTAAGCAATTAGATTTTATGCAGTTGGAATGAAGAACTCCAAAGACGCCAAATGAACCTGGTTATAACTTGCTGAGGCGAAAACTTTAATACATTTTCTACAGCTGAAGGGCTTATAAACATAAATATTGCATCACACATCATGCTCAAGAGATCTAACTCTTCTCCCCTGACTATTTATGAATATGAAAGTAGCACTCCCTTCCTTCCCTGTACGTCCTGTTCTACCAGATCAGTGCACATAAGTTCTGGGATCATTTGATAATTCATCATTGTTATTCAAGTTGATGAATACACTTATTTAAAGTTTACATGAGGTAAAACATAGTCACATGACAAAGATCAGTAGGTAGATCTAATATCAGCACACATTGCTGATGGTTCCTCGACATAAGAGACCATACTTTTATACGACCGAGTAAGTTGTAAAAAATAGGCTCTGCTACGATTGTAGGAAATTTGTATAACGTGTGCAAAAACCGAATAACCAATTGAATTACCATTTGAGATAACAGATACGCGTTATTGACAACATGTTGCTTACCTTATTCTGATCCTTGTAGTACAATCCCAGGTGTGATTTCAATAGCCCATTCACCATCACGAATAGGCTGTTCAACACCAACAGAAACAGTAACTACATCCCCTTTCTCAAGATGACAATTGCAAGCCAATAGACCTTAAATATATACCAACACAAACATCACAATAAAAACACGAAAATCAAGTCTCTAATGCCATCAATTATATATATACATATATATAAAGTCAAAATTATTAAGAGAATATATGATTGCACCTCGAAAAACTGCCTCTGCATACTTACGGCTCACTAACTAATATAAGTCAATATATAGAAAGACATCTTATCTCCTTAACTTGATTCTCAAACTATACATCACCTCACTTGATATACCAATTGTAACACCCACTTTTAGGGCCTAGTAGTATTATATTAATTTCCTGAATTAAACTATTATTTAATATATTAGGAAATGGTTTCGTTGGTTTTATTTGAAAATAATTGGGAAAAGGCCAAATGACTAATTGTGATAGATAAAATATTAATTGTTTTATATTAATATAGTTGTAAGAAAAAATAAAAGTTGTTAGTCACGCAAATGGTTTCTAGGTTCCAGACAATAGGTCTAAAAAGGGTAGAATTATACCAAATATTAGGGTCGGTTTTAATGAGAGACCGACCTAAACTCTCAAACATTTTCCCCCAATTCATTCTTTCTTCATTGGAAGAACTCTCAAACATTAGAACCATAATCAATCTTACAATTAAATTAATTCTTGTGATTCAACATCAGAATTGTATCATCATCATCGTCTTAGCTCCCTTCATCTCAAGTGTAAGCATTATTGTGTTTATTATGTTCATGCATTTATTTTGATAAAAATTAGGTAAAACATGAAATTGATGCTTGAATAGATGATATATGATGTTTGTTGTTAGTCCCTGTTTAACTTAATAAACAATCTTATGTAATAAGCTTTGAATATTTTATCGAGAAGTTGCGGAATCACACTCAATAATATTAAGAAGATCAATGAATATTAATTAATTTAATGAACACGCAATATACCAAAAGCTTCAATCTTATTAATGATATAAGACGAATACACTTGATGTATTAGGGTTACAGAAAACCTTGAAGCTGTGCAAAAAATCATTAACCTATCTAGGTCTAAAGGATCTCTATTTATAACATATAGAGTCCTATACAATCTCCTACAAATATGGAATAAAATAACTTCCATAACCGACTCATACTTATCACAAAATCATAAACAGTTTTAACTACCATTCTGATGTAAACAGTTGTAACTGTTACACATTCAGTGGTAACTGCTTCAATTGTAATATACTACAAGTACAAATATATAATCAGTGTTAACTGTTTCATATATAACTAACAGTTACTAATACATAAGCAGTTTTAACTACTTACAGACACATAACTATCAGTTGTAATCTATCTTCAATCAGTTGTAACACTTGTCTTCTCATCAGTTTTCTTCTATCAGTTGTAACTTCATAAAAAAACAGTTTTAACCTTCAAAGCAAACAGTTTTAATCACTTGCACTCTGTCTTCTCATCAGAACTTCAACTCAGACCTGAAACAGTTTTGACCCAACAATCTCCCCCTAAACTTAATCTGTCCTTCACAGCATTAAGTTTCTTCTAATCCTCCATTATAAGCTTCACAAAATTCTTTCAAAACTGTTAGTCATTTCTTCTCTTCTTCCTATCAATCTCCTCCTTCTTATGAATCTGATTCAGCACCATATATACCAATTCCAGAGCTACATCATCTAAAACTGCAGCTTGTAGCCTTGCATTTCTCAAACCCATCAAAAATCTCAGATTGATATCATAAAATCTATCTGTCAATAACCACATAAACACTGCATCATCCATAACAATCTGATGTACTCCAGGTTTGGCATGATAAATCCAATTTCTGACCTTGCTAAAAGTAGCAAACTGAAATGGAAACTCTTCTGGCTCAAACATAGCTTTAATCCAATGCCATGTAACTTTTTCAACCAGATTATCAAACCTTTTCAAATCTAAATTCTTTTCCATCCCAATCTCATACATTCTCACCAAATCAGTCCTACTAATTCTCTTTATCAAATCCCTAAAAGATCTCCACCAAGATATATTTCCATCTGCTCTTTCAACTTTAATCTTGTGAATCTTAACAGGATTGACAAATTGCTCAATAGACCAATCAATGATACCAGGTAATTCAACATTAATTACCTCAGATTCCATAGGCTGTAACAGAATAAACTCCTTCAATTCATCAATATTCCTTTCTCTATCAGGAATTTCATCTAACTCTCTCTTCTTTTTCTCAAGTTCATCTTTCCTCCTCTTCTTAGCTTCTATCTTTTCTTTTTTTCTTTTTCTTCCTTTTCTTTCAATTTTCTTTCCTTTTCAGCCTCTTTCTTTTCCTTTTCAACTTCCTGCTTTTTCTTCTCAGCTTCTTTCTTTTCTGTTTGTTTCTTTTCAATCACATCAGGATTCAACTCATCTTTATCCCATAACTCCTGCAATCTCTCTAAACTCATCTGTTTCAATGCATTCAAAGGAATATACCCACCTTTCAACTTTGCAATTAAGTTCTTCTTCATTTGAGCTTTTGTTGGTGGTTTTGCAGCTTTTTTCTTTCTTGCTTCCTCTGCTTTCTTTTTCTTAACCTGCTCTACAAGATATTCAATATCATCCTGTCTCTGTTCTTTCAATAAATATTCATCCCACTCTGCCACTTGCTCTTTTGTCATTTTCACAAACTTTCCTTCCTCAATCTCAACATCAATCAATCCCTCTGCATTTATCTCAGCCTGTAACCTTTGAGCATATTCAATATCATGTGCAGTTACTTCTGGTGGCACTGGTTTTTGCTTTTTCTTCTTTGGTTCTTCTACCAGTTTTCCCTTGCCTTTATCTTTTGGATCAATCTTTGGCAATTCTTTCTGTTGAACAGGAGCAGCAGCAGGTTCTCTAATTTGAAATCCAGGCAAAGATGGTTGTTGTGAAGATTTCTTCTTTGGAGTTTCAACCTTCTTTCCTGTACCAGTCATTTTAGCAGTTTTAACTGGAATGCTCTTCTTTCTAGTCTTTTCAACTTGTTGAGCATCAGTTTTAACATCAGTCTTTACTTCTTCTTTTTCAACTGCTATCTCAGGTTTACTCACCTCTTCACCATCATCCTCATCAATCTTTAACTCCTCAGTCTTATCATCCAAATTCACCTCTTTAGTTTGCTCCACTGACCCAATAACCTCAGTATGATCAGACTTATCTTCATCTGCCACTGATTCCTTCATTTCTGTTTCCACTGTCTCATATACTGATTCATTTATCTCTGGCTCTGGCTCTGTAGATGATGTTGGAGGTGTATGCACAAAATCATCATCCACTGGTTGTTCCATTTCTATCTCTTCATCAACTTTTTCATCATCAGACACAACCTTATCATTCTTATTTCTCTTATCACCCAAATTTGTCCAGACCTTCTCCCCCTTTTTGAAAGCATTTTGTTTAAAGTTATAAGTCTCCTCAGGTTCTGAAGTATCATGAACCACATATTTCCTTCCTTTCTTCAAACATTTAATAACAATCCTCTCTAACTGCTGCACTTTCCTCTGCAACTGATTAATAACTTCATCCTTAGCCTTATTCTTCTTCCTCTCTTGTACAAACTCAGCCCATACATAATCAACCATTTTCGTCAATTCCAAGTTAGTTCTAGCCTCAACACCTTCAGGATGTGACTCCTTTGGTGAATCATTGACATCATCAAACTCTGACTCATGCCTAGCATGATCATCAAAGTCCCCTTGGTTCTTGGTACTGGGACCACTAGGATCATCTACAGGTGTAGAATCATGTCCATGTGTTGCCTCTGATTGGGTCTTATTAATGTTACTTCTGTCCTGCTCTGCCAGTGGGCTAGAAGCAGTAGAAGCAGCCCTCTCAGAATGATCATCCTCCTCCTCATTGATCATCTGCTGTGATAAATCATTTGTCTGAGACACCTGAGCAGCAGCAGCCTCAGATGCCTGTTTTTTAGCCTTTTTGGCTTTAGTAGATTTAGCTGTTGTGGACCCTTGTTTTCTCTTAGTACCCCCAACTACTGTGGGTTGAGAATTGGTGGGTGGAACCATTCTCTCAGTAGTTGGTTCAGCTTCAGTTGGTAGTACTGATGCTGTGGTGGAAGGTGCAAGAAGCATTGTAGAAAATAATGCTGTAACCTTCCCAGAAAATTTAGTATCTCTCTTCATATTTACAAAAACTTTTGGTTTAAAAGAGACAATACCAATAATCTTTTCAAGTGCAGTTATATTAGGAATTTGTTCATTTAAGAACAACTGCACAAAACGTGGATACATCAAAAACTTAATCTTTGGCTGCTCAATATTTCTAAGCATACCAGAAAAAATCAGATTTGAAAAATTAAACCTTTGACCAGTTGCAAGACAAGCAATTGCATAAGCAATGTTGCTTCCAAACTGCTCAAAAGATGATCTCTTAGATGATAAGCAGTGTAAAACTGTATGTATTAAAAACCTCCACTGATGAGAAAATAAGGTTTTCTGAAAAGTAAAAATTTTAAAAGAACCCTCATAACCCATTAATCGTAAAGTATCATACATAACAGTATCCTCTAAAGATGATATACCTGCCTCATCATCTAGTTGTAAGGAAGCTCTAACAGTAGCTTCTGTGATTACAACACGTGTATCCATAACTTCTGAAACGATTCTTTTAATCCCCTGTTCCTCTTCTATTGATGCATTCACCCAGAAATTGTTGATATGATCGTGAGATATTCTGGGTGCTACAGTGAGAGCATGACGAATATGTGAAGCACGAAGAAAATCAATGATTTCCACATACTCGTTTGCCTCTGCAGGTTTCATTAAGAATGCAATCATATTGTGATCTTTTCCAATCGGTAGTTGAACAGTAGACGAAGTCGATGCCATGATAAGAAATCAAGTAATCGAGAAGAATCGAAGATGATTTTACAGAATTAAAAATCAATGAGACTTAGCGCAGTTGTTTGTATGTGAAATTTTGAAAGCGTAATGAGAAACCCTAAGTGTTGAGAGTTAAGTACTGAAATTAAATCAGTTGTAAACCCTAAATCGACCAAATCCCCAATTATAACTAAAACAGTGTTAATTAAGAAATATAACACGTTCAGTGATAATTGTGAAAATAACCATCAGTGGTAATCAACACTTGGTTTCTCAAATGCATCATTTACATAATAAAGCTAGCAGTGCTAACTTGTACAAGCAGTACCAACCGACCAAGGCAGTGCTAACTTAATACAAGTAGTACTTCAGTTCTAGCAAAATCATATAAACAAAGCAGTGGTTGAATTTTTTTTTTTTTTTTTTTTTTTTTTTTTTTTTTTTTTTTACCGAAAGCAAACTCCACAAGCAGTAAAAACTTCATAAACACCTGCATAAGTTAGACTCCAAGACATAGCAATATAACCTGCAGTGGTAATTTCAAACAATAATACAAGTATACAGTGTTAACGATACACCAACAGTGGTGAAGTGATTATTACCACTGTTTATAATAAAATTAAGAAACAGTGATAACTATACACATTACACACAATCAGTGTTTAATTAACAAATCAGTATTAACCCAAATTGAAATCACAGTAGATATTATTCACAGAAAGCAGTAACAAGAGAAATAACTTATGACAAATTGATCATTCCTATACTAGTAACCAAGAATGTGAATCTGCCTACATCAAAAGCTTTTGTAAACAGATCAGCAAACTGATTATCAGTATGAACTTTCAAAATTTGAATAAGTCTTTTCTCATTACAATCTCTAATGAAATGATATCTGATTTCAATGTGCTTTGTTTTAGAATGTTTAACTGGGTTATTAATAATACTGATTGCAGAGCTATTATCAATAAAAATAGGAGTATTAAGAAAGGTAAAACCATAATCTAGCATCTGATTCTGAATCCATAGCACTTGAGCACAGCAACTTGCAGCTGCTACATATTCTGCCTCTGCTGTAGATGTAGATACAGTGGTTTGTTTCTTGCATTGCCATGAAACCAATCTTTCTCCCAAAAATTGACAACCTCCTGATGTAGATTTCCTGTCCAAATTAGCTCCTCCATAATCACTATCTGTGTAAGCTATCAGATCAAAAGAATTAAACTTTGAATACCAAAGGCCCAATTTTGATTGACCCTTCAAATATCTAAATATTCTTTTGACTGCTAGAAGATGTGATAGCTTTGGATTAGCTTGAAATCTTGCACATAAACACACTGCAAACATGATGTCAGGCCTTGATGAAGTGAGATACATAAGAGACCCAATCATTGATCTGTAAAGATGTTCATCCACACTCTCCCCCTCAAGATCTGCATGCAATTTCTTGTTTGTCTCAACTGGTGTGCTTGCAACTTTAGCATCTTTGTACCCAAACCGATCCAGTATATCATTCACATACTTACTTTAGAAATAAGACAGTTTAAATCAGGTTGAGGTGTCATATTTACTAAGTCACACTTATATACATTATCTTGTCTTGGAATTCTCATCAAAATCATGTTTTCCGGTATTTTGAATTCTTTGGACAAGATAAGGCATTCAGTGTCAGTAAAAAGAACTGGGTTCTTTTTATCTGTGATTTGACTCACACTTAGTAAATTATACCTCAGTTGTTCCACAAAATAAACATTATCAAAACTTAGCTTTTCACTCTGAACTGTTCCTTTCCCTGTGATCCTTCCTCCTTTTGGATTGCTTCCAAAAGCTACATATCCTCCATCAAAAGATTTAAAGTCCTGCAGCTTTTCTTTGTCTCCAGTCATGTGCCGTGAGCATCCACTATCAATATGCCATAAGCTCTTAGGCTTGCCCTGCACAAATAGTCAAAAAAGAGAATTAATTTCTCTTGGGAACCCAAACCAATTTGGCTTTGGGTTTCCCATGTGCATTCACATAATCAACTTTCTTAAAGATTATTGATTGTGAAGCACTGTTGGTATTTGGATCTGTTAATTTATCAGACTTAATAGGTGTCCAAATCCAACTAATTTTAGACTTAACAGTGTTCTTTGGCTTAACAGTTTTAACTGTTTTACCAATTGAAGATTCAGTGTTAATTTTGTTAACACTGTTTTTGAAATCAGTTACCACTGTTTTAGTCTTTGAGCTTTTGGCTAATTTTGTTATTACTGCTGCAGTAGATTTACCTGTAACAGTGTTTAACATGGTAGCCTTTGAGTTTATCTTCTGAACTCTGGCAGTATGATCAACTTTTGATTGAAAATTTTGTTTGTTAATCATATTTGCTTTCATCCATGACTGTTTTCTAATCCTTTGAACATTCTCAGGATTATAATAACAGTCATATTTAAGATGACCCATTTTTCCACATATAAAGCAAGACATTTCTTTAATCACAGTAACATTATTACCCAGTTTTTGTGAAATCATTTGATTCCAATTTCTTTGATTACCTCTGGGTTTTTGATTTTGAAAACTCTGTGAAGAAGAAGCACTTGCTTTACATTTACAATTCACACAGTTATTCACAACAGATTCAACAACAGGTTTAGTAACTGAGTTAACTGTATTACTAACATATCCTAACCCATGTTTAGATTTGTTAGTATTCAAGCTCACCTTCTCTAAGTCCAGTTTAACCTTCTCCTTAAACATTTTCTTACCCTCTTCTAGTTTATCAGTTTTAAGATTAACAACTAGATCAGTAATTACTCTCTTCACATCCTCACATGTTGACTCAGACTTAGATGATTCAGATTTCACACTCTTCTCACTATCAGATGTCCTATCACTTTGATCATCTTCTTCAGTCCAGTCACTAACTTCACCTTCTACAAACAGATCATCATCAGATAAACTTTTAATTGGATCAGCCTTTTTAACCTCATCTACCATTTCTCTTTTAAGTGAATTGATATCAATTTCACTTTTGGGAGGAAAGTAGGTGTGATTATAAGGTGGAGGTACATTATTGTATCCTAATCCAGTCTTAAGTTTATCATGAATCTGTGAATTAATAAGTTTATTTACACTCTTTGAAGCATGTTCTAATTTACTTACATCAAGCCTTATACTATCTCTTTCACATGTGACCTCAGTAAGTTTCTTAGATAACAACTCGACTTTATCTTTGAAAGTGTCTCTCTCCCACCTAGCATATTCAATGTCATACTTAAACTGTGTTGCATTGACTTCATATGCCTTTATTTGATTTTCCAGATTTTCAATGACTGCTATGGTGTGTTTACTTTTGATTTCCCATTGTTTTAGTTCCTCACACACTTTTATATTATGATCTCTGTAGTGTTTAACAGTTTGTTTATAAACAGCAGAACATAATTTATTTTGTACCTCTGTAGGAACTTCTGACTTTTTGTCAGATTCTGCAATGGCCATGAGACATTGATTCTTCACAACATGCTCTTCTTGATCACTCCAATCCCATCCACAGCCATCCATAGACACCAAAGCATTTGCTGAAGCCCCCTGAATTGGAATGTTTCTTGTCTGTGTTCCAGTGCTTCCAGATCTCTGACCATTACCATTCTGCTCTTGCCTAGGGTTTCTGCATTCTCTGGCAAAGTGTCCCATCTTGTGACAGTTGAAACACTCAATCTTGCTCTTATCAAACCAATTTGCATCATTCCTCTTATATGCAAAGTTATTTCTACCAGTCCTCTGCATGAACCTTTTTGCTCTCTGAGTAATCAATGCAATTTGCCACTTGATGTCCATCTCTTCTAAATCATCACCATCAAATTGTTCCAGATCTTCATTAGTAAGTGAAGAATTCACATTACTTGCAAAGAAAGATTCCAATATTTGATCATTAGAATTATTTGATGATGATCCTGCTCCCCCTGAAACATGAGTAGAACCCATTTGACTTGATTCTGCTTTTGTTCCAGCCATAGACATAAAAGCAGCATTATGACTGTATCCGGTTGCTTGCTTCTTACTTTCCACCTCAGACTCAAAGTTCCTCAGATCATTGTATATATCTTCTAGTTCCTTAACTTCAATGTCTGAACTCTGCCTCAATCCAACAGTATAGATTGTCCATTCATCACCTAATGATCTCAAGAACTTTCTGTTAAGATCTTCTTTGTCAATCTTAACCTTGTGATTTTCCAATTCTCCAACTAATTTAGTAAACCTATCAAAGGTTTGAGTTAGAGTTTCAGATTTCACATGGCTAAAATTTTCAAATTGTTGTTTTAACAGAGATCTTTTATTCTTTTTGGTGTTATCATTACCACCAAACCTCTTCTCAATTGCCTCCATCAGTACCTTGGGATCTTCACAATTATCAAATCTGCTCTGATGCTCATTCGGAATGGAAAGCAACAGAGTACTAAGTGCTTTGTACTCAGTAGATCTGATTTTCCTCTCTGCTTCAGATGTTGGTGGTGCTCTTGGTTGCTTTACTCCATCTCCATCAAGCGTTACTGGTATACCATTAACAACAACTTCCCACATCTGATAATCCTTGAGAAGCATATATTGCCTGATTCTGACCTTCCATAGGTCAAACTCATCAGGTTTAAGCATCGATATCTTTGTTGCTTGAATTCCTTCATTGCCTTCAGTCGCCATTGAAATCAAAACTTAATATCTGAACTAAACTCAAATACTAATACTAATAATCCCAGATCTTCCTGTCTTCAAAGCTTCACAAGCTCTGATACCACTTTGTTAGTCCCTGTTTAACTTAATAAACAATCTTACGTAATAAGCTTTGAATATATTATCGAGAAGTTGCGGAATCACACTCAATAATATTAAGAAGATCAATGAATATTAATTAATTTAATGAACACGCAATATACCAAAAGCTTCAATCTTATTAATGATATAAGACGAATACACTTGATGTATTAGGGTTACAGAAAACCTTGAAGCTGTGCAAAAAATCATTAACCTATCTAGGTCTAAAGGATCTCTATTTATAACATATAGAGTCCTATACAATCTCCTACAAATATGGAATAAAATAACTTCCATAACCGACTCATACTTATCACAAAATCATAAACAGTTTTAACTACCATTCTGATGTAAACAGTTGTAACTGTTACACATTCAGTGGTAACTGCTTCAATTGTAATATACTACAAGTACAAATATATAATCAGTGTTAACTGTTTCATATATAACTAACAGTTACTAATACATAAGCAGTTTTAACTACTTACAGACACATAACTATCAGTTGTAATCTATCTTCAATCAGTTGTAACACTTGTCTTCTCATCAGTTTTCTTCTATCAGTTGTAACTTCATAAAAAAACAGTTTTAACCTTCAAAGCAAACAGTTTTAATCACTTGCACTCTGTCTTCTCATCAGAACTTCAACTCAGACCTGAAACAGTTTTGACCCAACATTTGTGTTGTTGTTTATTGTTATTTGATGATTACATGATATTACTAAGTCAAGTTAGTTGATGTTCTTCAAAGTTTTAATTGGGTTAAAATGATTAGGGTTCTTGAGATTTTTGAGTTAATGATTATATATGAAATTGAGAGTTGAAGCTTATTGTTGATGTATATGATGATTATAGAGGATGCTTGAGGTATTAGATATAGTAAAAATTGAGTTTGATGATGTTTTGTTTGTAAAAATGGTGTTAGGGTTCGAGTATAAAGTTGCAGGTCTGATGTTAAGCTGTAAAACACCCTAACGCGATCCCAGCCTCGAGTCCGGATCGCGTTCCTTAGCTTTATTTCATTACAGTCGATTTTGTTCTTGCAAACGCGATCCCAGCCTGAAACCCGGATCGCGTTCCGTAGTTATAATTTGTAACAGTCGAAGTTTGTACTAGTGAAAGCGATCCCACCACTATTTTTCCGGATCGCGTTTGTTAGTGTTTTTGGCATAGTTGTTTTGCAAATTTTGAAAAATGTGCAAGTGCTTTCTGAGCAACGAATAAGTGGCAAATTTCATTAACTCGGATTGGGTTGAAATTCGCATGGTCACTCGAAAATGACCCAATGATCAAAGCTCTATTCTAAGAGCCTAGGCAGTTTTTGGCCTTTCGGGGTCATCTAGGAGTCGAAAATGGCATTTTTCAGTTTTTAAATATCGTTTCGGGACTTGATTATAATTCAGAATTGGACTTTTGTTTTCTTAGACCTCAGGGACTATCTGCTTGGGTAAATATGTTTCTAGACTAATTATGATTGTTATTATAACATGATTATCATTTGTTAGTTTGATGCTAAATATTTGGCAGATTTTTATGGGTACGCTTTATATGAGTATCTTAAGATCATACAATTATCTGAGTATGTTATGATGATAACTTGGCACTAGATAATTGAGTATTGAATTATAAATGGAATGAATAGTTATAATTGATATTATAACTTAGTAACTATTGTTAGCTTGGTACTATATGTTGTAATGAGAAGTATGATTGATGCTGATAATTCAATTATTGTTCTTATGTTAATGATGCTTATTGAGACGTTTATAAAGGCGGTTTAGTAATTACAAGTTCGAGATAGTTAAGATATAAACTAAATATGGAATAATAAGTTGTTTACAATTATTAATCTATGAGTCGACCCGAGTTGTTATAACTGGTTTCTAATTAGTGTTTTGATACTATGGTTTGAAATATAATTTGATTTAGAAGTAATGATTTATCTTATAACTTGGTGATTATGATGATTTGAAATTATAATGAGTTATATGTTTTGAACATGATACTAACTCATTATTTATTTGTATTCTCAGATTTTGAGAAGACTCAGTAATATTAGACTTCTGAGTGGGCGACTGAGGTATCGGTGAGTGGACCTGTAACCTTCAGTGTAATTTAGTTGTAACATACTACCTCCGTCCCAAAATTATAGTCCATCTTTCCTTTTTGGGACGTCCCAAAATAATTGTCCACTTCCCATTTCAACCAATAAGAAGAGAGTTTAGTGGGTGCAGATTCTATTTGAGTGGTTGAAAACTGTTGTGGTCCCACTTTTATTAAACCGTGTGCTTTTTGTTGGTGGACAATAATTTTGGGATGGAGGGAGTATTTGGTTAAAACGGATAAACGTGGTTTTACTGTTAATAAACTGTTGACTGACATGATGCCATGATAATTATAGACTTTGTGATATCTGGCCTTTGGGCATATATGTTTATTCAGAGGCCAACAGGGATTGGAGCTTGAGGTTACTATTGATTTGCCAACACAGGTCCTTGTACACGGTTGGTTATAGGAAACTGTGTTGTGTGGAAAATAGTACATAAGCTATCGGTTTACCGCTATATTAGCCTGCAGTTGGTGTGAGGTTACTTGGGGGCCACCCGGGCAGTAGGGCACCTCAATGACCACCGGTCCTTCTGAATTGTGTGTTTACAATGTTGTTGCTGTAAACTTGTTTTATTATACTATGCTTAGTTGTAAACAGATTTGTTGTGTTGGGTTGTGTTGTTGGCTATTGGTTCATTCACTTAGCTTTGAGCTAACCCCCCACATTAACACCTCTTGCAGGATATGATTAGATTATGGGTTGAGCAAGAAGCTGTTGACTGGATGGAATGTTTGACGATCGGGCATTTACTCTGATATCTGATTTGGATAAATCAGTGTTGTCTTTTGAAATTATATAACACCCAAGTTGATAAACTATGTTTTAAATAGTTTGACTTTATATGTATGTAAATTATTAATGTTTATTTGGACTTACGCTTCTAGTGTATAAAAAAAATGGTTCTAAAATATGGGGTGTTATACCAATAGCTTTAAAAAGTTTGAGCATCACATAATATAATAATCGCTACCTAGTGATGATGTTAAACAAATTGAAATTCACTGTAGATAAATCAAAGCGATATGTACATTACCAAAGTTGCGATGCTGATTTAAAAATGCATTACAATCTCCAACGCTACCTCTTCATAATATTCTTCAATCAAGTACACAAGTTCCCTTCATTACCCGAACATCAAATAAATCCAAATTTCACATCAATTACTATACATAAAACTCTTACCGGCATTTTATCAAACACGTAGAATGCAGTAAAAAGATATTACTATAAAACTTATTGTAGAAAATTATATGAGTAGTATTTTAACCAAATTCGCAATACCTAGTGATGATGATAAAAAAATTAAAATTCATGGTGAACAACAAACTGATTTCGGCATGTATACGGACATAATACTGATTTCAAATGGGGAAAAAATAAAAGGCTATTGATGTCGTGTGATTAGAGTGCAAAATAACAAGTTTTAATAAATTGGAAATACTAAATTAACTATCACATAAGCCAGGCAAGAATACCCGTTCGTATAATATAGCTTTTAAAGTAAGTCCGAGTCGAACACTGGGAACAGTGGTTATTATAAATATGAAATTAATAGTTAACTAATGAAAAGTAAATATACAAATAAACAGTAAATAGGGGGTACGTTTTAGTTCCGTATGAACAATTAAAAGTAATAAGATAATTAGGACAACGATAATAAGGAATAAGAAGCATGTATTCACTTAGATTAGTATTCTTTCATTCAGGTTTCCAATTATGTTTATAGTATTATTGATTTACTTTTATGGTTACTATAGCGAAAGTAATTAATTGCCTATTATGATCAATTAATCTTTAAATATTTAGAAAGCCACTAGGTTCTTGAAACACACGAAATCTTATTCTAACGTGTAGACCACCAAATATTCAATCTATTAAAACTTCACCAATTATTGAGATTTATTCTAGTAAATTCCATGTTACCAGATCTTTACTAATTACATATTAATAATTTCATATCAATTACGGTAATTGTATTGCTATTATCTTAACCAGTAATGTATTACCATTTTCCCCAACAATCAATACTTAATTGTTAATAGAAATTAACCTAAACCAACGCTAGTAGAGATTAGTAACTACATTAAGTAACAATCAACCACACGTAACTAATATGGATCTTTCAAATAAACTCAATAATCATTCACAATCATAAACCAACATAAACATAACCTTAAACCTTCATTCAAGAATCGTTATCTAAGCAAATACATTTAGAATACTAGCTCATGTTTAAATCAACAAAAACCAAATCTAGAATCATGTTATTAGTCATAGAATATAGAAAAGATAAGAATCAAACCAATCAACGAGCCAATCTTCTCTTCGGGTTGAAAACCATCAAACCCTAGCTTCCTAGCCTTCAATATCGACCTAAAGTCGACTTTTAACCCTAAAAACCGACTTAGGGTTTTTCCAAATCGTTTCTCCTATATCCTCCATATGCAGAATGAAGCCTGTATTTATAGTTGAGCTGGACGCTCATTTAGCCGCCGGCTAAAATTACTTTTCATATTCTCCAAGCTTTCTAGAATGTTTCGTAGCCGACTTAGCTGATTTTGCATTTAGCCGCCGGCTAAATTCTTCTCCAAAAGATCTGAATTTTTTATATGTTGTAGCCCTATCTGTTCTCTAAATTTGTGCTTTTGAATCAACTCATTTGGTGTGACACCCGACGATTTAGGGTTACTGATAATCCTACTTGAAACCCTAATTACGTGTGTTTAGTTTAGTATTAGGCTAAATACTTGTAATTACTTGTAACTATTTGTATATTTGTGTGAATATACACTCCCGTAATTGATATATATTACGCTTACGTAATTAGTTGTAATTACGCTTACGCAATTTGGTGAAATTGTGCAAAACGACCGGACGGAGTCCGACACAGTATAAATACGGACGTTGGTGAAAAACTTTCTATAAATAACTATAATCTATTTTTTTAGAAGTTATTTATCATTATCTATTATTTTGCTAAAATAATACTCGAAAAACCTAGACGTTTCGGTTAAAACGTCTCAAACGCAACGATAACGCGCGAATTTATTTCGACAACCAAACGAAAGTCAATAATTAAATTGACAACCTAAATTAAGTATTTTAAATAATACTTCAATGGAAATTTATCCAAATTATATCGTTAATCTAAACGACTCAAATTAACGTTACGCGATTTTAAACCGCCGTAGAACGTGCACGCAAATCGAGGCCAATGATTTAACGAAACATTTTTATAAGTGTTTCCAAGTACTATATTGAATATTTCAAGTAGAAATATCGAAACTCAAATCGTTAAATAAAAACGTCAACTAAACATTTAACGTACGAATAAACGTTTAAACAATCGGGTAAACGAACGAAAAACGCAACGATTTAAGCTAGAAATGTGAAATGACCAAAATGCCCTTGGTGGGACCACATGGGGGCCGGCCACCCCATGTGCCACCCCTCCTCACACCCATTTAGCCTTCATGCAATATCAAATCACCACTTTTTCTATCACATCCACACAACTTACATGCAATTCACATTTTACCATCATTCCACTCCATTATCACTTTCTATTTTCACTAAAATGCTCTCAAAAATACAGAGAAAACCAGCCCCAAAAACCCTTAAAAATCATCTTTAAAATCATCACCAATTTGAAGAACAAGAGAGGGAATCAAGTCCAAGATCATCACCACCTCCACTTCCTTTTTGTTCTCCATCATTTGCTTGGTATAAATCATCAAACCTTTTACTTATTTTACTTTTAATCTACTGATTATGATGTTATAATGTTCATCTATCATAAATATGTCCAAGATTGTTGTTAAAAATCGTTTTTAAAGCAAACACATGAACATGCAAAATGTGACAGAATCTGTCTCCAGAAAATCAGTCCACAGAATCGGCCATAACTTGAGCTCTGTTAAGAGTTAGACAACGAATTTTTTTTTAAAAGTTTCGTATTGAAAAGAGCTACAACTTTCGTGTTTTGCACTTTTTCCAGATCCGTACTTATTTTTGTATATATTCTGATCTTTGCGACTGCCTGATATTTGTCGAAAACCGAGTACGGTTCTTTCGTAAGATTTATTATCTATCTAAATGGACATTATAGATCTTGGAAAAATCAGGTTATAAACTAGACACACTCATGAACATCTGGTAAAAATTTTGGAATCAAATTCAGACTAGAACATGTTAAAATCGAGTGCCGAAATAAACCGACAAAAACCGAAAACATGAAAATCTTAAGTTTTGACATGCGTATTAAAAACCGACATCTCGAAACGACTACAACATGAAACAATAACTTTTATAAACTTTATTTACTGAAATATGACTTGGGTAAAAAGTTCGGGTCAAACCGTCATAGTTGACCACGTTTTTGGACTTAGCAAATTGAGACAGACTTAAGTGACGCATGACCCCATGATTTATAGCGACACTCGATAAGTGACGCCCTTACTTTTCTGAATATGATTTATAGCGACACTCGATAAGTGACGCCTTTGTTATTAAAATTTTATTAATACCGACACTACTTAAGTGACGCTTAGTCACCTTACCCGACACTACCTAAGTGACGCCTAAAGTGACTGAACTATTATATTAGCGGCACTTACCCTTAGTGCCGCCATGCCTCAGTGACGCCCGTATCCGACACTTCTTAAGTGACGCTATTTAAATCTGAAAACGCATATTATGCGGCACTTCCTAAGTGCCGCCCCTAACTAGCAAGTGACGCATGAAGTGTCGCATGAAACAGAATCTTTAAAAACTAGTTTTCTCACTAAGTGTTAAACTTCAAGCAACATTAATACTTATACAATGCAACGTTATAACTCATGAAACATACTATACATATGAAAGTATAGCATCATTCTAATAATAATGTCTTAACGAATTATTATTACAAACTTTCACCAACGGGTCGTACACGTTTTTGATAAACAAACATGAACAACTTATTTGGACATACTAGTTGGATGAACTAGCCTTAGGTGGACATTAACCCTCCACCTACATTGTGATTTAAGTGGACATTAACCCTCCACTTACATAGATGATCTTTCTAGACATCTACTCATACAACCTTATACGTTTAGGACGTTAGAAGGTTGCACTTTGGACCACACGTTGCTTGCTAATTGATATTGCTTGCTTACATTTTGCTAGAACTCAGGTGAGTTTCATAGCCCCTCCTTTTTACAGTTTTATAACTATTTTGGGGGAGAATACATACTACAACTGTTTTATACAATTGCTTTGCAACTGCTTTGTATACATTTGAATTACACAACTGCTTTTATGAACACAAGTACCATAAACAACGCTATACGGATTGCATGAGTTACACACTAATCCACAAAGGCCCTACACATCATAGTTTGTTAGTTTTGCTAAAGCGTGAATATTAGTAAATAGATCTATTTGGGACTGACAATCCCCGTCCGGGTTAGTCGCGCTAACCAGTCAAACGGACGTATTAATATTTGTTCATAACGAGTGTACCGGATTAGACACTTGCATTGGGGCACCCACGATCGTGTACTCGAAAGAGGCACGGCACACATTGTTAAGCTTCGGACTATGAGCTCATGGCAAATGGTATACATCTTTTTGCATTCGTGCAACTACATATTTACTTATCGTTTGTTAACGATACATCTTTTTGCATTCGTGCAACTACATATTTACTTATCGTTTGTTAACGATACATCTTTTTGCATTCGTGCAATTACATATTTACTTATCGTTTGTTAACGATACATTTACTCAACACATTTACTTATCGTTTGTTAACGATACATTTACTTATCATTGTTGAATGATACAACGATTAAAATCTTGTGTTTCATAACTCGTGTTTCATAACAATTGGTTTGATACCAACATTTAAACAACTCTATGAACTCACCAACTTTATGTTGACCTTTTAGTATGTATTTCTCAGGTAACCCACAGCAGTAGGACGCTTATGGATAGCTTAGCTCGAGTCGCATTGCTTTCAAAATCAAGGGACTTAGATTGCATTTTACTATAATTAGTAGTTATGTAATCTACACATTGTGTGCGAACTCCATTGTTATGTATAACGGTTGCAAACATTTTAAACTTATGGAATGTAATGTTTTCAAACGTCTCATATAGAGGTCGTTTGCTTTAATCTTTGTGTAATGATATTTGATTTGGTCGGCGCCCCCATGACAACTCATGTTTCCGCTGCCACGTGTTTTGGGGGTGCGACAGATTGGTATCAGAGCCTAAGGTTATAGCGAACTAGGATTGCATTAGTGACCTAGACTATAACCGTTAGGTTAGTATTCCTCATTTGTTATGACTGGTTCAGCAATTGCATCATTTGAATTTAATTTAACATAGCTTGATCAACTATGTACAATTAAACAAGAATCGATGCAAGACCTGAAATGGTTATAGTAAACGAGGGTGCGGTAGACAACGCGAACCGAGGATAGAACGGGACCAACCTTATACGTGCTTATGTGCTAGGTTATTATATTGCTATATATGACCTCAACTTCCCGTATATTAAACTCCTTGCCACTCTATATGGCAACCACTCCCACAACTATGTCGCGTGACATCGAACACGAAACACAAACCTTACTACCACTGTGGAGACTTTCGCGGTACCACTCGCTCAACCGAATCGGGCAACGATATAATCGAATCGAACTCACTTGGGGAGAATCCACCTTTGGATTCGCCACCCAAACAAGTGACACCTATTTCACTTTCTTCTTTCCGCTCACAACTAAATCACTCGGGGAGAACGATATAGAACTTAGACCCATAAGGCATGCGTGCTACACACGACTAGAGGAACAGACACACCTACTTATCGGAAATGATTTTTCCAACAATTGAATGAACTTCAACAATTGAATGAACTTCAACAATCCACTCAACTCTTTACTTGATCATGATTGATCACTCTTTGACTTGTATGTCAACAATCCCTTCAAACACGAGACTTACTACTTGATCATGTTTGGTCACCATTTTGACACGTTTGTCAAACAATTTACTCATAACTTGATTCGCGACTTTGTCTGTTCCAAACATCACTGGATTAGTATCACGAGGGATACTCACAACGACGAAGCCCATAAACTACTTCAAACTATTTCAAACTATGATTTGAACATTCTAATCACTACTGCAAGGACTACCCGCAGCTATGAATTTATCAATTGTCTAAACACCTTCACCAAGCATTGGTTCATTTCCAAACAACATAGTCATGAGTGACTACTTTGAAAACACTACCCTGTCATTTTTGATACTACTCTTTGAAACTACGACATTGACTAAACCTTCTTATTGTTGATTCATTGTCTTGATAGAACGCCCTCCCGAAAATGATGGCAAACTCCCCTAAGAACGACTACTCGTCAGATGACGACCTAATCTGTGAAGAACAGATTCAGTACACATACCTCGATGAGGAAATAGCACCAATGGAAGAAATCATTATGGAGGAAAACGAGCAACACAACTTCGGAATGATTGGCATCGAGGAATACGAAAGAGTGAGAGATCAGGCCGAAGATTTAGATGGCCGCAATTGGGAGCTCAAGCTTAGGTGCAAGACCTACGAGCAAGAATTGAGGATTCTGAAAAGGTCTATTCCCGACCGAATCAGGGATAGGATTCACTACTGGAAGGAAGTGGCCACTCATTTTAAGCAAATAACAAAAACGTGGATCAAAGGGATGTGCCAACACTCAACAGATAATATCTTACTCCACTCTGCACTCCCGCGATACAGTGACATGCTCGAAGCACGTTACTATCCACACGACCTGAACTTAGAATAGATTAGAAGTAGACTCGAACAACGGTGAACATGGCTGGTGTTAGCTCGATGATCTATCGATGGGTGTATAAAACCCCATCACATTTTGTATAAAACTTATGTATTCGTCCGGATGTATCGATGGCCGGCATGTTTTGTAAACTTTGAATTCTATATGCTATCAACCTAAACCTTGCGCCTTATTAGTTACAAATCATATTACCTTGTACTGATTTACCATCGTACTATGAAGCCACATATTACTCTTAATCATGAATGTGACAATCTTAGCTCTCATACTAAGATCTAATTCATTCTTTTGTCCCCCTTTCGTTTAAGGAGACACCCCTATAAGAATCAACTAAAACTTTCAACACTTTACAATAACAAGAGTTTTCAAGAGATTTTTCAACAGATTTCTACCGATTCAAGTTTTCAAAGAATTTTCGCCAAACAACTACCCGGAACTATTTACAACTTCTAACGTTCAATTAAATTGGCTAGACAGAAATTTTCAACGTCTTATTGACAACCAGATTTTTCCAACATATTTTGAATTACTCAAGTTTTCAACGGACTTAATGGTTCCAAGCAAACTATTATCATAGAAATTTATCGACTGATTTTACACCATCGCGAGCGAACATTTCCCACATAGATCTCATAACTGTCAAAATCGATTATCCATATCATCATGCTGAAATTGTCTGTTTTGAAAAGATTGTGCGTATACCTCTCGCTACCGGTGGAACCTTGATCATACAGGGGGAGACTGGTAGGCGAAACTTAAACATCATCTCGTGTATGAAAACCCAAAAGTACCTGAGGAAAGGGAACCCGGCAATCCTTGCTCATGTAACCGAAAAGAAGTCGGCTGAAAAGCGACTTGAGGATGTGCCCATCGTCCGAGACTTTCCAGAAGTCTTTCCTGAAGATTTGCCAGGCCTTCCCCCGCCTAGACAAGTCGAATTCCAAATTGACCTTGTGCCCGGTGCTGCACCCGTGGCACGAGCCCCATACAGATTAGCCCCATCCGAGTTGCAGGAGTTGTCCACTCAATTACAGGAACTCCTGGACAAGGGATTCATTCGACCAAGTTCCTCACCTTGGGGAGCTCCGGTCCTATTCGTTAAAAAGAAGGACGTATCCTTCAGAATGTGTATCGATTACCGTGAACTGAACAAACTTACCATCAAAAACCGATACCCACTTCCTAGAATCGATGACTTATTTGACCAACTTCAAGGTTCAAGCTTTTATTCAAAAATCGACCTTCGGTCTGGTTATCACCAACTTCGCGTTCGAGACGCCGACATCCCAAAAACCGCTTTCCGAACCCGCTATGGGCATTACGAATTCCAAGTGATGCCTTTTGGTCTAACTAACGCACCGGCTGTATTCATGGATCTTATGAATCGGGTGTGCAAACCATATCTAGATAAGTTTGTCATTGTGTTCATTGATGACATCTTGATCTACTCTCGCAACGAAACAGAACATGGCCAACACCTCAAAACTATCTTGGAATTACTCAAACACGAGGAGTTATACGCCAAGTTCTCCAAGTGTGAGTTCTGGATGCAAACAGTACAATTCCTAGGGCATGTCGTTGACAGCCAAGGGATACGTGTCGATCCAGTAAAAATCGAGGCCATCAAGTGCTGGAAAGCACCAACTACTCCAACCGAGGTCCGACAATTCTTAGGTCTCGCTGGGTACTACCGGCGATTCATCGAGAACTTTTCCCGAATTGCTCAACCATTAACCTCCTTGACTCAGAAAGACAAGAAATTCGATTGGACCGACAAACAGGAGTCGGCTTTCCAACTCCTTAAACAGAAACTCTGCAGTGCACCAATCCTGTCCTTACCCGAAGGCACAGATGATTTCGTAGTTTACTGCGACGCCTCACATCAAGGACTAGGTTGTGTGTTAATGCAACGTGATAAGGTCATCGCTTACGCCTCCCGGCAACTGAAAATCCATGAGAAAAACTATACCACTCACGATCTCGAATTAGGAGCCGTTGTCTTTGCGCTCAAAATTTGGAGACACTACCTATATGGTACCAAGTGTACTATCTTTACCGACCACAAAAGCCTTCAACATATCTTTGATCAGAAGGACCTAAACATGAGACAACGTCGTTGGGTCGAGTTACTTAGTGACTACGACTGCGAAATCCAATACCACCCGGGTAAGGCTAACGTTGTTGCCGATGCCCTAAGCCGAAAAGAACGAGTGAAACCCCTTCGAGTTCGAGCCCTTGGTTTAACCATCCACAACGATCTTATTTCTCAAATTCATTCCACTCAACTCGAAGCACTCAATGAGAAAAACATCAAAAATGAGGCCTTGCGAGGCATGGAAAAACAATTTAAATCAAACCCGACGGAACCAGACACTTCTCTAACCGAATCTGGTTACCTAACTTTGGGAACCTACGAGATTTGGTCATGGATGAAGCTCACAAATCCCGATACTCCATACATCCTGGTTCTGACAAGATGTATCATGACATCAAACAACGGTATTGGTGGCCCAACATGAAAGCTGACATAGCCACGTATGTTAGTAAGTGTCTAACCTGTGCCAAGGTTAAGGCCGAATACCAGAAACCTTCTGGGTTACTTCAACAACCCGAGATACCTCAATGGAAATGGGAAAACATAACCATGGACTTCATCAACAAGCTACCAAAAACACCGAGCGGTTGCGATACCATTTGGGTGATCGTAGATCGTCTCACAAAATCCGCCCATTTCCTAGCTATCAAAGAAAACGACAAGATGGAGCGCTTGGCTCGCATCTACATCAAAGAGGTTGTAGCACGACACGGTATACCCATTTCGATCATCTCCGATAGAGATAGCCGCTTCACCTCTCGATTTTGGCAAACGCTTCATAAAGCTCTCGGTACTCGTCTTGATTTGAGTACTGCTTATCACCCACAAACCGATGGTCAAAGTGAACGGACCATTCAAACTCTTGAAGATATGCTTCGAGCATGTGTAATCGACTTCGGAAACACCTGGGAAAACCACCTACCTCTGTGTGAGTTCTCCTACAACAACAGTTACCACACCAGCATTGGTGCTGCACCCTTCGAGGCACTTTATGGTAGAAAGTGCCGATCACCCATTTGTTGGACCGAAATCGGCGATAGCCAACTCACTGGTCCTGAAATCATCCATGAAACGACCGAGAAAATCGTGACCATTCAAAACTGGCTGAAAGCCGCACGTGATCGTCAGAAGAGTTACGCTGACGTAAGACGCAAACCACTCGAGTTCCAGGTTGGGGACCGAGTACTCTTGAAAGTGTCACCTTGGAAAGGTGTCATTCGTTTTGGTAAACGCGGCAAACTAAACCCTAGGTACATCGGACCTTTTGAAATTCTTGAAAGAATTGGCCCGGTGGCATATCGACTGTAGCTACCACCACAACTCAGTAGCGTGCACAACACTTTTCACATTTCTAACCTGAAGAAATGTCTGTCTGATGAGACACTTGTTATCCCTCTCGACGAAATCCATATCGACGATAGACTCCATTTCGTCGAGGAACCGATAGAAATCATGGACCGTGAGGTCAAACGATTGAAACAGATTCGTATTCCCATCGTTAAAGTCCGGTGGAATTCTAGGCGCGGTCCTGAATTCACTTGGGAACGGGAAGACCAAATGCGACTGAAACACCCACATCTATTTTTAGATACCCCACAAACTGCGGCAACAAACTAATTTCGGGACGAAATTCTCTTAACAGGGGGAGAATGTGACACCCGACGATTTAGGGTTACTGATAATCCTACTTGAAACCCTAATTACGTGTGTTTAGTTTAGTATTAGGCTAAATACTTGTAATTACTTGTAACTATTTGTATATTTGTGTGAATATACACTCCCGTAATTGATATATATTACGCTTACGTAATTAGTTGTAATTACGCTTACGCAATTTGGTGAAATTGTGCAAAACGACCGGACGGAGTCCGACACAGTATAAATACGGACGTTGGTGAAAAACTTTCTATAAATAACTATAATCTATTTTTTTAGAAGTTATTTATCATTATCTATTATTTTGCTAAAATAATACTCGAAAAACCTAGACGTTTCGGTTAAAACGTCTCAAACGCAACGATAACGCGCGAATTTATTTCGACAACCAAACGAACGTCAATAATTAAATTGACAACCTAAATTAAGTATTTTAAATAATACTTCAATGGAAATTTATCCAAATTATATCGTTAATCTAAACGACTCAAATTAACGTTACGCGATTTTAAACCGCCGTAGAACGTGCACGCAAATCGAGGCCAATGATTTAACGAAACATTTTTATAAGTGTTTCCAAGTACTATATTGAATATTTCAAGTAGAAATATCGAAACTCAAATCGTTAAATAAAAACGTCAACTAAACATTTAACGTACGAATAAACGTTTAAACAATCGGGTAAACGAACGAAAAACGCAACGATTTAAGCTAGAAATGTGAAATGACCAAAATGCCCTTGGTGGGACCACATGGGGGCCGGCCACCCCATGTGCCACCCCTCCTCACACCCATTTAGCCTTCATGCAATATCAAATCACCACTTTTTCTATCACATCCACACAACTTACATGCAATTCACATTTTACCATCATTCCACTCCATTATCACTTTCTATTTTCACTAAAATGCTCTCAAAAATACAGAGAAAACCAGCCCCAAAAACCCTTAAAAATCATCTTTAAAATCATCACCAATTTGAAGAACAAGAGAGGGAATCAAGTCCAAGATCATCACCACCTCCACTTCCTTTTTGTTCTCCATCATTTGCTTGGTATAAATCATCAAACCTTTTACTTATTTTACTTTTAATCTACTGATTATGATGTTATAATGTTCATCTATCATAAATATGTCCAAGATTGTTGTTAAAAATCGTTTTTAAAGCAAACACATGAACATGCAAAATGTGACAGAATCTGTCTCCAGAAAATCAGTCCACAGAATCGGCCATAACTTGAGCTCTGTTAAGAGTTAGACAACGAATTTTTTTTTAAAAGTTTCGTATTGAAAAGAGCTACAACTTTCGTGTTTTGCACTTTTTCCAGATCCGTACTTATTTTTGTATATATTCTGATCTTTGCGACTGCCTGATATTTGTCGAAAACCGAGTACGGTTCTTTCGTAAGATTTATTATCTATCTAAATGGACATTATAGATCTTGGAAAAATCAGGTTATAAACTAGACACACTCATGAACATCTGGTAAAAATTTTGGAATCAAATTCAGACTAGAACATGTTAAAATCGAGTGCCGAAATAAACCGACAAAAACCGAAAACATGAAAATCTTAAGTTTTGACATGCGTATTAAAAACCGACATCTCGAAACGACTACAACATGAAACAATAACTTTTATAAACTTTATTTACTGAAATATGACTTGGGTAAAAAGTTCGGGTCAAACCGTCATAGTTGACCACGTTTTTGGACTTAGCAAATTGAGACAGACTTAAGTGACGCATGACCCCATGATTTATAGCGACACTCGATAAGTGACGCCCTTACTTTTCTGAATATGATTTATAGCGACACTCGATAAGTGACGCCTTTGTTATTAAAATTTTATTAATACCGACACTACTTAAGTGACGCTTAGTCACCTTACCCGACACTACCTAAGTGACGCCTAAAGTGACTGAACTATTATATTAGCGGCACTTACCCTTAGTGCCGCCATGCCTCAGTGACGCCCGTATCCGACACTTCTTAAGTGACGCTATTTAAATCTGAAAACGCATATTATGCGGCACTTCCTAAGTGCCGCCCCTAACTAGCAAGTGACGCATGAAGTGTCGCATGAAACAGAATCTTTAAAAACTAGTTTTCTCACTAAGTGTTAAACTTCAAGCAACATTAATACTTATACAATGCAACGTTATAACTCATGAAACATACTATACATATGAAAGTATAGCATCATTCTAATAATAATGTCTTAACGAATTATTATTACAAACTTTCACCAACGGGTCGTACACGTTTTTGATAAACAAACATGAACAACTTATTTGGACATACTAGTTGGATGAACTAGCCTTAGGTGGACATTAACCCTCCACCTACATTGTGATTTAAGTGGACATTAACCCTCCACTTACATAGATGATCTTTCTAGACATCTACTCATACAACCTTATACGTTTAGGACGTTAGAAGGTTGCACTTTGGACCACACGTTGCTTGCTAATTGATATTGCTTGCTTACATTTTGCTAGAACTCAGGTGAGTTTCATAGCCCCTCCTTTTTACAGTTTTATAACTATTTTGGGGGAGAATACATACTACAACTGTTTTATACAATTGCTTTGCAACTGCTTTGTATACATTTGAATTACACAACTGCTTTTATGAACACAAGTACCATAAACAACGCTATACGGATTGCATGAGTTACACACTAATCCACAAAGGCCCTACACATCATAGTTTGTTAGTTTTGCTAAAGCGTGAATATTAGTAAATAGATCTATTTGGGACTGACAATCCCCGTCCGGGTTAGTCGCGCTAACCAGTCAAACGGACGTATTAATATTTGTTCATAACGAGTGTACCGGATTAGACACTTGCATTGGGGCACCCACGATCGTGTACTCGAAAGAGGCACGGCACACATTGTTAAGCTTCGGACTATGAGCTCATGGCAAATGGTATACATCTTTTTGCATTCGTGCAACTACATATTTACTTATCGTTTGTTAACGATACATCTTTTTGCATTCGTGCAACTACATATTTACTTATCGTTTGTTAACGATACATCTTTTTGCATTCGTGCAATTACATATTTACTTATCGTTTGTTAACGATACATTTACTCAACACATTTACTTATCGTTTGTTAACGATACATTTACTTATCATTGTTGAATGATACAACGATTAAAATCTTGTGTTTCATAACTCGTGTTTCATAACAATTGGTTTGATACCAACATTTAAACAACTCTATGAACTCACCAACTTTATGTTGACCTTTTAGTATGTATTTCTCAGGTAACCCACAGCAGTAGGACGCTTATGGATAGCTTAGCTCGAGTCGCATTGCTTTCAAAATCAAGGGACTTAGATTGCATTTTACTATAATTAGTAGTTATGTAATCTACACATTGTGTGCGAACTCCATTGTTATGTATAACGGTTGCAAACATTTTAAACTTATGGAATGTAATGTTTTCAAACGTCTCATATAGAGGTCGTTTGCTTTAATCTTTGTGTAATGATATTTGATTTGGTCGGCGCCCCCATGACAACTCATGTTTCCGCTGCCACGTGTTTTGGGGGTGCGACATTTGGACTTCGTATGAGAAAGTTATAGCCAAAATACTAACGCATAACAGAAAACTCAACTTTTTACACTTTCTTCCATTTTTGATCCAAATTCCGTTCCTTTTGATCCAAGCTCTATTTAAAACACCTAATTGCAAATAATAACAAAATGAGTATCTAATATCAAATAAATGCAATAGAAATGTATAAAAATAGGGAAATATTATTATATAAATATATTACTTATTTGATGTTATCAGCTATCAAAATAATAGGCCTACTAAATAATATTAAAGTGGAAACTCTTTAATATAACAAACAATGGAAAACAAATTGAATTACCAACTATACAAAAGGTTATGATTTGAAGTATTACCGATCGACATTTTTTATTGCTCACTCATCCATCGTGTGTTTAGATGCTAAATGATTCAGTATATTGCGGTCACTCCTAAAAGTAGTAGCAGCTTCCATAGATGCAAGGATATTTCTGTCTCCTTATTAAATTACACATTAAAAGATTAAGTTATATACTAAAAATAAAGCCTTTGTTTAAAAAGAATCCAACTTTTCATTCAAGCATTATATCAAACACTTGGAATACATATATTACACAGGTAGTACTATACTATAACATAGATTTAAACAAACACAAGATTAATACCTAATGATTTAAAAAAACACTTGATGACGTTTGATAGATTTGGGGATCTCAGAATCGATACCGTCACCAGGAAACAGAGAAGCGTAGATCAGATTAGACGATGAATGTATGCCTGGCAAACGGGTCGGGTTGGGTCATGGATCGAATGGGTTTGGGTTGAAATGGGTCACGGGTCGAACGGGTCCTTTTATGAATCGGGTTGAACGGGTTGGGTCGGAACCGGGTTGGGTTGGGTCGGGTCATCCTACTATCATCATTATATTTTTTATTTTTTTGGTCACTTTAACTAAATTTAAAAATGTTAAATAAGTAATCTATTTTACCTATTTTAATTAAAAATGTTAATATTTTCAAATAATTAAAATCTTCGAATAAATAAAGGTAACAATAATTAAAATAGATTGTCTTTTTTAAAATAATATTGTACATAAATATTTTAAGCCTTTAAAATAGATCGTCTTTTTTATAATAATATTGTACATAAATAAAGTTGTATATGTACGGCAATGGAAAAAGTGACGATATTGAGGTAAGGTGAAGATTACCCGTGTGTGACCTGCTCTTCCCACTCGACCAGCTCATACTTTTTCAAACTTGTGAAGACCACCTATTTTGACGTGTTCTCGTGGTTTTGACACAACCTTACTGTAACACCCACTTTAAGGGCCTAGTGGTAATTCAGTAATTTCCTGACTTTAAATTATTTATTTAAGGTGTTAGAAAATTAATCTGTTTATTTTATTAAGTTTATTGTGAATGGTTAGTCAAAAAGTCAAATGCTTATTGTGACTAGTAAAATATTGATTGTTTTAACTTTATACAGTTGAAGGTAAAATAATATTGTTGGAATCGTAAATGGTTTTTAGGTTCCAGATAATAGGTTTAGAAAGAAACAAAATTTAAATGGACACTAAGTCGGTTAAATGTTGAGCCGACTTATTTATTTGTCCGTGGCTTCTAAACTCAGTAACACATAAAAAGTAAAAAAAACATGAAATCGTCCCTGTGTTTTTGCGATTCAAACAAGGATCAAGAAATCATCAAATTTCATCTTCAATCCAGATTTAAAAGCTTAAATTCGTCATCCTCATCATGTTATTAATCTATTGGTAAGTTTAAATTCTCCATGTTAACCTAAAAGTTGATTATGATGAAATTGTTATGAAATTGAAGTTGTACTTGATGTTACATAATATTTGTTGTTGTTATTTGATTGATTAAACTGGTTAGCACCCTGAGTTTGTGTTGTTTTGTTTGGAAATTTCGGATTTGAGTTATGCAGAAAACACTCGCAGGTCTGCAGAAACCATGAAGGTCGCGACGCGACCTATATGTTTTTGCGACGTGATTTGCTCAATATCGCGACGCGATCTGATATACATGGCGACGCGATTCCCTTTTCTTCGCGACGCGATTTGACTTAAACCAGCAGTTCCATTTCAGTTTATTGCTTAAACTTGTATGCCAATTGTATGCTATTAAGGCTCAAGTGTAATCCAAACCTGATGACATATTATGAGGATATATTTAGACTAAGTAATGGGAGTACGGATTATATGAATTAGTTTCGTGAAAAAGGGTCACGTGTAAACTAGAATGGTTAATATTTACTACTTGATTGTTGATGTTAGTTTTGCGCTATACCTTTATAATAAGTTGAATACTTATGAAATGAGTTATGAATTAGAGTTATCTATTGGTATGACTTAACTAGTGAAACGAAATTATTAGTTGCAAAGTAGTATGAATGATACATATAACTTGGGTATTGTTATTAATTTGATGTTACACTTTTGACATAGTTAAAGACATAACTAAAGTGCAAAGATAATATGGTATAACGACGTATCGTTATCATTTTGATACTATGTATCGAAATATGTTATATAATTTGAAATGAATTATATGTTATGGGACGAGTTACTAACTCATTATTTAATTGTATTCTCAGACACGGAGAAGACTCAGTAATATTAGACTTCTGAGTGAACGGCTGAGGTAACGGTGAGTGGATCTGTAATCCTCAGTGTGATTTAGTTATAACAGGTTTGGTTACAACGGGTAAACGTAGTGTTACTGTTTTGGTCAAAAATTACTCTAGGCAATTAAGTGATCAAATTTATAAAAGTGAGGTTGGGTGCTTAAAAATTACTTTCAAGATAATTACGTAGAAATACGATTATCTATATTAGTAAATGACAATTTTTAGGTGAAAAATGTAGTTTATGTTTAGGTAAACGTTGATCCTTGCTAAATAGATGATTGATAACAAAAACAAGTATTTGTAAACAAAATAAATGCAAAAGTTTAAGTTTAATGCAAAGTATTTTAAGGATAATGCAAGTTATGCAATAAAAATATGATTACGATCTATAAAAATGCATGAAACAGAATGATAATGCAATAATTGTGATAAAAAGATGATTAGAAACAAAATAAATACGTATATTTATGATAAATGTGAGATAAAATCAGGATAATGCAGGTTTTATGATCAAAAGATCAATAAAATACAAATTAAACAACGAAAATGTAAAGTAAATGCGATTGACACAAGGATATAATAGGAAAGCCCTTGATCTTGTTAGATCGTCGGCATAAAACCTCGGGAAGGAACAATCGTTCCTTGCCTTTGATGATTTTATTATGTAAACTCAGGATAATTACAAATTATGAGCACAATATGATCGATCTAAAGTGTGTGTGATGAATTCGGTGAAAAAGATGAATTGAAGTGTGTTTTGATCATGTTTTCAGAGAGTGTGAAGTGTTATGAGTGAGCCCAGAGTGTTTCCTATCGATCACATGCCTCCTATTTATAGTAAATGCAATAGAATTAACTTTCCTAAAAATTAGGGATCCTCCCGAGATATTCGGGATCCTCCAGTCTTGTACCTTGACTTGTTATCCCACACGTTTTCTGACCTCTTCCAAGCCTTGATCCTTAAATATAGGCATGATTGACCCATGTTTAACTCCTGATATACTTGGTCAATATACACAACAGTCAAATAAAGATTAGTGGCGTTTCACCCGGGATACCGAATATATCCTGGATCCTGATCACCCGGGATCCTGAATATCAAAGATCCTGAACAAAAACTAACAAATAAACATTAGTAACATCTGATCCCAAGATATTTAACATATCCGGGATCCTGACCATCTGAGATCCTAAACATATGTGAGATCCTGAGTATATCTGAGACTTCCATAGTACTCAGGATCCTGAATATACCTAAATACTCATCTATAATTGGGATCCTTGATCCAAGTGTGATCCTGGATATATCCAAGATCTTGATTACCTGTATAATATAAACATAGAATCTCAGGATCCTTAGTCTTAGCTTTATCCTGAACATATCTACGATCCTAGATATAACATTCAACAGTAACTAGAGACTTCAGAATCCTATATCCTGACTATAAAATTTAGCCCCAAATAGTTTGCATTTATAGACTGTTTAGTCTGCCATGATGTTATTACTGTTGATAGACTGTTTAGTCTGACATGATTCCATGACGATTATGGATTATGTGATTATGTGATACATAGCCATTGGGCATTATGTGATACGGAGGTCAACACTGGTTGGGCTTGGTTGCTATAGTTGGGCCGGCGGGGGTTCCCTTGTACAAATAGTTAATAGGAACCTGTGTCGTGTGAAGATAGCAACAAATTGGCCTGCAGTTGGTTTTAATGGTTCTTTGGAGGATAACTCTAGAACCACCGATCCTCTGTGATGTTATGTGTTTACGCTGCTTTGCTGTAAACAGATTTGTTATGCTAAGTTGGGCTGTTGGTTATTTATTCACTCACTTAGCTATATGCTAATCCCACCACCCTACTTCTTGCAGGTTATGGTTTTGATATAACGGGTTGGGCAAGAAGCTTTGCTTGGGACGGAATGTTTGACTACCTGCTTACTTTGATAATTGTTTGGGATGAGTCAAAGTTGTGTTTTGAATTATATAAGACTCCTCCCAACCCTAAACCAAACTGACTGAAATTGACAGAGCCACCTCAACGCCACATCAGCGCCACTTCAGTTTTTTCAAAAACTGACTGAAACTGACTGACCACTCCCATCCCTGCTTCGTCACTTTAATCTTTGAGTCCCGCATTTACCAATTTACCTTTCATTTTATACACACAAAAGAAAGAAAAAAAACCAAACTGACAAACATCGGAAATCCGACGAGGATCAAACCGATGGCCAAGTGACAAAGGTGGTGCCATCCCCATCACTTTGTCACTTGCCAACCGATGCAAACCGACGGAGTGGGTTGGGAGGGACCTAACACCCAATTTGATTTGCTGGGATTTGAAATAGTATAACTTTCATGTATAATGTATAGTGTAAATTATTAATGTATGTTGACCTGCGCTTCCGAGGTATAGTATTTTGTATTATTAAAAAAAAAAATGGTTCTAAAATATTGGGTGTTATACTTACAACCCACAAGTAACCCGTTAAACAACCCACTCAACCCAGTTTTACCCTTCCGGGTTGAGATTGCCAGGCCTAGATGAATTAAAGTTCTTATTGACGACGTTAGGGTTTCTAGTAATCCGGCCTGAAGATGATCGATTGAAAGATCACGTTATGGGATTCTAGTAAGCTTGTGGATCGTGTTGAATTGGAGATTTCAATTGTAGATCGCGATGTGTTTGAATTGGAGATTTGAATTGGAGATAACGTGTTTCTTTATTTTATTGAGGAGGGGTAATAGGGTAATTAGATAATAAAGCTAGAGGTTTATTAGGTAATCATAATTAGGGTTAGTTTTAAATTCAAAAGTTGTTGCAAATTTGATTAGGCAAATAAAAGCCTCTTTTAATATATAAGAGGGATTATATTAACTTCGTATTTATAGACTTATAAATGTAAATATCTTTGATTTTAAAATAAAAATTGCGAAAAAAATATTTATTCATTCAATTTGGGTATTTGGATAGCCCGATATCCGTATCCGGAATTTCGTGTATCCAAAATTTGGATATCCGAAATTTTGGATTTGGTTTTGGATAGTAAAATCTAATATCCAAAATTTCAGATATCCGAATTTCGGGTATTCAAAACTTCGGATATCCGAAAATGAACACCCCTAATATTTGTAACAACTATAATTATTTTCATTTAAAAATTAATTTATCGAAATGATTGTTGACATCCAATGGATAATCTATTAACCCGCTTAACCAATGGATATGAATATAGATGATTAAATTAAAATCAAATGGATATGAATCGAATATAAGTATGATTCCACTCGATCCATATCTGATCCATTTTCAACCTTACTTGCACAGTTGCACGGTTGCACCATAGGAAGGGTTGGCTAAAAGGTAATAAAGGCCCACACATACGGGCCGGCCATGTGTAAACACACTTCGCGGCCCATCAAACCACCAAAATAATTGTAAAGCAATACTAAGTATTGATCCTACCTTATTTTGAAGGGTCCGTTATCTATTGCAAAACATAAGATCCTCAAACCAATTAATATATCATCGCTTTCTTTGAAACTAGTATTTTGAATTAACACTTTAACACGCTATTGTAAGTTGCGATCGTAGTAATATATGTTTATTTGGTCAACTTGCGATATCTCTATTTGGTCTACTTGCGATATCTCACACAAAAGACATACAAAATCATGTAAGTTGAATTAACTTATTTGGTCTATTTAACGAGTTACTGTAAATTGCAATAGTTGTAATTGTATCTTTTAGGAAGGAAAACAATCAATCATATTGTGTTCTAGTTTTCTACAACTTACATAAATAATGTTGTCATATATCGTTCCATAAACAAACAATGATCTTGATGTTTCTTGAATTTCGATCTACATTCATATCTATATTCACATCTATATATCTATACACCATTATAAATTATTTACACCATTTTCCTTACTCTCTTATGGTTTAAAGATCGGAAATTATCATTATGTCCCTTTATTGACTACATAAATAAATATGAAAATAATAAACATTCAAAAAACATTTGAATTGTGAAAAAGTTCTAATTTTGTTAAAACCAACGGATGCATTCAAGACAACATAAAATGTATATATATATAAATACTAATGATGATATAAACTTTATTTAGAGCATCTCCAATGTTTACACTAAAATTTATCACTAAGATAGTGCAAAAATGGAATCCTAATGGAATATGCTTGCACTAAATAAAATTTACTCCAATGTATACACTATATTTTTGCACTAAATATACTTTGAAACAATTAAAATACATAATAATGCAATAAACATAAAAAACAAGTGAAACAAAATACTCCGTATAACAATATTGAATTCATTTTAATGGTATTGATAAGAAACATACAACAATTTAATTTTTATAATTTAGTTTTAATTATTTATATTAAATAACATGTGAATAGTGTTTAGTGTGAAGTTTAGTGTTGCACTATATTTAGTGCATTTTGGCAAGTATTTAGTGTTACACTATAATAGTGTGATGGTTTAGTGCTAACATTGGAGAGGTTTTTATGTACATTTTACACTATTATAGTGCAAAAGGTACATTTGATGCTAACGTTGGAGATGCTCTTATGACTATTAAAAATATCAACATAATGCTTAAAAAATATTGAATGAAGATAAATTATTCATAGTAAAACATCACTACTATTGATCATTGATGACGACCAATTTTTTTGGTTGATGATCACCGCCAACGACTATCATTACACCTTCTACATTCACATTATTGTAGCTGACACTACCAGCTTCTTCTCATGAATAACCTCATTTCCTAGTAAGCAATACTTTACGATTCTAAAAATGCATATGTAACGTAACAACATATCACACAAGTTGGAAACAATTATCAAGCAAAATAGTATAAAACTCCAAATACTAAACTCAATTATAAATTTCATAGTATATTATTGTAGCTAAAACTTTTGAATTGTTACTAAATGTAGAATATAAAAGGGTGTTTTTGATAACAACGGTGAAGGGTCTAAAGGTAGAGTTTGTGGTTGAAGTTGAGGCTTGTGTTTCTATTTAAAACCTAATTCGAAAAGCCTATTGTATAAGGGATTAAGGGTGTCTGAAAACTTATTTTTTTTCAAGGACCTCATTTTAAATTGTGTTGTGAGACAAAGTTAATGAGGTGAGACTTATTAAAAATAGAAGTTGAAGTGATCAGACAAGGTTAATGAGGTGAGACTTATTAAATATAGAAGTTGAAGTTCAAGCTCCTCGACAAACACCCTAAAGAGTTAGTAGTAGTACTATCGAAAGTGCAACAATACGTAGACATGATTTACAAAGCATCATATTCAGTTTTGAGTTTTTCACATAATAATTTAACTTTTAATCGCTGTAATTAATGTACATAAAACACAAAACTCATCAGCAAAGGTTGCAAACGAGTAACCGCGTTAACGATGGCATACCACTAATTTGTATCACATGCGACGTGGTGCTCGACAGCCCAAAATTTGACCTTATTTATTATTCTCCTCTGCCCACTTGATCTTTTCTCCTGACCGTCGATTAATTAATCAACGGTTCTGAATGCTTTTCAGATTTACTATTGCATAAACAATATTTTTTAGATCAAGATCTGTGATGGGATTGGGCCCACAACAAGTAGTTGTCGGCTAATCAGACATAAGTCCTTGAATAGGTACGGTTGATTGCCGAAAATCACCAATAGTCCCATCCGACGGTCGTTGATAATCCTCGTGAAAAACAATGTAGCAGCAATACACACAGTAGGGCAATTTCCCAGATCCAACAACCCCTTTCCCTTCCAACCTTAATTACACTTATATCCCTTTTTGTTTACTTAACTTAACAAATATTGCTCTTTTTTCTACTAAATTTATATGGTAGTAGTCTATATTCTAAAGTAGAGGAGTATTTTTAATAAGATAAAATGTGTATTAGTTAGTCATAATCTAAGTCATTGATCACTTAATGTACTAACTAGTAATATCGCGCACACAATAATAAATTCATGTCATCATTATTACAAATTACTAAAATAGTGTACGGTGTATAAATCACCTCGTAGCTGACATGTTAAAAGTCAATTGGTTATCATTTAATGGTTTATAAGATAAAAGAAATAAAGTTTCATGAAACATTACGACATTATTAAGAGTAATAATAGTAAAACTAGTTAACCATTCTAAACTTATTCAAATACTTAATAACATGTGTTTTAAAACTTGTAATAAAGTAGTTGTAAACACTCATCAAATCTTTCCCATCTCAAATATATATCATTGTACTCATATTTTCTAAACCAAGACAAGGTCTAAAACACAAAATTATATGCTGTTTTGGATTTAAAGTATAATAAGAAAATTACAATTCTTATTGGTAATCTATAAGTTTTATTTCTAAGGAGTTATAATATGTGTTATGATATAAAATTACATATAAAGGACGTTAATGACATAAATTGACAACGTATTCTGATATATGTTAAATAAGTAGAGTGACAAACTAATTATAATATCAATGTATGTAATGCACATATAAAAGGGGCTACGATCTAACGATCAACAATGTACATTACGTATATTTATTAAAGGATCAAATGTACTTATTATTTATATATTACCTTGATTGAAAAACTTCTACAAGTATATTACATATCTTTTTGAATAATTGGTTTGTTACTCACTTTAAGTTAAAAGTGAAAGTACGCTAATGATTCATACCATTATATTATTGACGTAGATGAAGATAAAATGATGATAATAACTTTCTTTTTATATAATCACAAAGTATTATTTACACAAATATGATACTTTTAGGTTTACTCTTGAACCCTAAACAATTAATAAGGACTTAAATCAGACATATGACATAAAACAAAGGCCCCTAAATGTAAATTCACACATTCTCTTTTTAGTCTTTGGTAAGCCGTCTGTCACCTCTCTTTCCCTTTTATCCTTCTCCCTACGGAAAAAACACCTCCGGCCACCTCCTCCGTCTTCCTCCGTATCACACCGTAATAAACCACCGCCGAGTTCCACATAATTAACGGAGGATAGTGAAGGATTTATTATCATCAAATAAAAACAAATCACAAGATGCAACCGCCAAGCAACGGCAGCACTAACACCGCAACTGATTTAACTCAACAGCAGCAGCAGCAACAACAACAGCAACAACAATGGTTAGCGATGCAACAATATCAACAACAACAGTGGTTAGCGATGCAACAATATCCCGCATCAATGGCGATGCATCATCCAGCTATGATGTATCAACAACCACCACACTATTTGCCTTATTATCAACAAGCTCAACAATATCAACAACAACAAAAAATTCAAAATAATAGTCAACAGATTCAAAGTACAAGTGAAGATAATAAGACTGTTTGGGTTGGTGATTTACAGCACTGGATGGATGAAACTTATCTTCAATCTTGTTTTTCTCAAACCGGAGAGGTAAATTGTATTATTGTTATTATTATTGTTTAGGGTTTTGACTTTTATTATATGTTGACTTTTTATTTGTTGTTTCTATTATCGTGTAATGCTGGATTCGTTTATTCTTTTATGTACTTTTTGTTGCTTGGTTATATAATTACTATGTGGAATATTTATTGTGTGTAATTGGAAAACAAGAGTACAATATTCAGTAGCATTTAGGGATTGTTTTTGTTGGTCTAAAAAGAGAGATATTCATCATGCCAAAACTAGTAGTAGTTTAAATGTAAAGTTGGTATTATCTTTTAGTAGTAATTTAGAGATTTTTTATTTGCTAAATTGTGAATCATATGTTTTTTTGGGTTACTTTACATGGATAGTAATATTATTCAGTTTGTTGCTAAAAAAGTTATGGTATGATTGATAAGTTAATCTAGCTAAGTCTATATTGCTTCAAAAATAGAATTTGATGCTTCTTTTGGAGTGGCTTGAACTTTTAGGATACTAAAATGTTGGTGCATATGAAAAGGGTATTTTGTCCCTCGACTTGGACCAGTAGTGCTACTTGTTTTATGGCTTTTTTAAGCATGGTGTTTCATCTTGTATACATGTATATTTAGACAAACCATTATTAAGTTGGTTCGTATTCTTGTATGCGAAATTTTTTTCAGTTGTGGCATGTCTATATTGATTGTTGACCATATTAGGCTCAATGTCTATGTTGATATGTTAATTATGAAAAAGGTGTAGAGCTAATTTGTCAAATCATTTATATACTAATATAACTCATACATGTGGACTTGCATAATCATTAGTGTGTCTGATATTATTAGAAAAAAAAGCATTTTTATGTTATTAATATGTATCGAACGTCAACTTATTAATTAGTTGCGTCTTTAAGAATTTTATTGTTTTATTAGGATTAATTACCATATCAAACTCTGATAAAAAAGATAACCATATCAAACAAAAATGGCCCAGCATATGATCCTCCAAAAATTGTGAGTCCTCATTTCATTTGTACTGAGCATATATATTTTTATGTTTAATGGATTTTTGTTTTCTTAATTGTGAAGGTAGCATCTATAAAGCTGATACGAAACAAGCAGACTGGTCAGTCAGAACGTTATGGATTCATCGAGTTTGTCTCTCATGAAGCTGCTGAGAAAGTTCTTCAGAGCTACAATGGGAGTATGATGCCTAATACTGACCAATCTTTTCGTTTGAACTGGGCAAGCTTTAGTACGGGTGAAAAACGTGCAGACGCTGTTTCAGATCTATCCATATTTATAGGAGATTTGGCTCCAGATGTAACAGATACATTGTTGTATGAAACATTTGCTGGTAGATATGCATCTATCAAAGGTGCCAAAGTTGTTGTTGATACAAATACCGGATGTTCCAAAGGTTATGGGTTTGTTAGGTTTGGTGATGAGAATGAGAGAACAAGAGCTATGAATGAAATGAATGGTCAATATTGTTCAAGCAGGCCCATGCGTATTGGTGTTGCAACGCCTAAGAAGCCACCTACTCAACAACAATATGGACAGAATCAGTATGGGTCTCAAGGTATGTCTTTCTGCCTCCCGTTCTTTTTGTAGTGCGTAGAGGTGGTAATTTTGACCCATTTACATGTGAATGTTTTGGTTCGGGATATGTTAAAAATGGGTCCACTTGGTATATACGAAATAGCTTAAAATGAAGCAGGTTAACAGGGTCAGAAGTCGTCCAAAGTGTAGGCACTTGGATTAAATGCTTTCTAAAGGATTTTCTTTCATATCAATTTCAGTACGTTTTTGAATATGCACACATCAGCTATTGCTCACGTTTGTAAATTTTTTCTACTTTTAGCTGTGTTATTGACTGGGGGTAATGGTTTTGGTGCTGTTCCTCAAAACTCCCAATCTGATGGAGATTCTTCAAACACAACAGTGAGTTGCTTGGTTTCTGTAGTAACTAATTAATTAACTAGCAGAGCAGGTATTTACTCTACTGACATTTTAACTCTGCATAGATTTTTGTGGGCGGACTTGACTCTGAAGTCACCGATGAAGACTTGAGGCAAACCTTTTCTCAGTGTGGCGAGATTTTATCTGTTAAAATTCCTGTAGGAAAAGGATGTGGTTTTGTTCAATTTGGTAGCAGGTAATTATATTTGTATCCCTTGCTGGACCGAAAATAGTGAAGTAAACTATATACCTTATACGGCTACTATGCAGTTTATCGGTTAATCAAGTTATTGTAGCATTCGAGACTTAATAAGTATGTATCTATGTGTGAAGTGTGAACTGTGATTTCTTTTTGTTTTGTAAGATGTCGAAGTTATCAGCTCTGAGTTGGATATTTTGTAGATGTATAAGTTTGGTAAATATTGTTATATATTTAAGTTATGACTTCTAAAGCTGCTATTTTCTTCTTTGAATTCCTTTATATAGAAGCAGCGCTGAGGACGCAATCCAGAACATGCATGGTACGGTGATCGGCAAGCAGACAGTTCGCATATCATGGGGTAAAACCCCTGCCAACAGACAGGTGTGTATTTTTTGATTTCTTTTTATCAACTCAGAATGTTGTATTTTTCAGTTGACTTGCACATATAGAAATAATGTACATCAATTAGCTGATGCATTTGCAAGGATTTTATATCATCCCCGTTGGCCAAAACATACAATATGACATGGCATGAGGTAGAATGTCAAAACAGAGTTTGTTGTTATATATTCGTATTTTCTTAATTAAGAATTGGGCTATGAAAATTTATTTTGAAGGAAAAGTAGGATAATTTTCCCCTTTAGATTTGTTAGTGGTCATTTTATAAGTGGGCTACACGGTGTATCAACAATTCAACCTTATGGTTTTAGATGCATGTGAACCTATAGACCGTGTGGTTGGACAATAGTTGTGCTCCCTAGTTACTCAGCTGTGTAACTTTCATAGGTTGAGATCAATTGGTAGGACAATCGTGCAACTCTATTTACAGAAGTTGTGTGAGTTTCATAGGTTGAGAAAAATTGGTCAAACTTGCTGCTTTAATTTTTTCATTCTGACCTAGATAATTGTGGTCTGAATGACAAAAGTTCTATAAGGGGATGTTTGCATATGCTTTCTACATGAGCTTCGGGTAACCAAATATGAACTGGTGTGGGATCCTTAGACGTTACTAATACTTGTTTTTTGATACTGATTATGCTAATATAGAATAATTAGAACATGATAATCAACAATTATAGAACGGGATAGGAGGTAGTGTTTGGATGTGGTTCCAGTGCGTACCCCGAGTAAGCTCAGTTGACTTGGTCAATGGGGACTTTGCTAGAAAATGGTCACGGGTTCGAATCCGTTCCCACCCATTGGTCCATAGCGCTGAGACAGGGGGGTCTTCGGACTTGTTGCCTGGGGCTGGTAGAGGTGCGATGCCAGTTGGTAACCGAAGGGTACACGGGGCCAGGGTTTCCCCGCCGATCTAAACCTTTTGCTAGAGTGTTTGGATGTGGTTCCATTGTTTGAAGTTGTAGAAACTAGATGATTAGTTTTTTGAGCGTTTGACAATCCTGAATATTTAACTAGCTGACGAATAAAGGGACCAAGAAGGACTTTCGATTATGGCAATATATATTTCTATTTACTTGCAAATGATCCCATTAATAGTTAAGTTATGTATTAAAAAATCTAAACAAATTAAAATTTTAAGTTTTAACAAGTATTTTGAATATGTACGTTTAGTTGTCACTCAAATATTCAATTCTGCTGGAGCAAGTATGGAGTTGATTATTTAACCCCTAGGTATCGTAATTACTATATCCAAATATAAAAAATGATTATCATCCGTGCATATCACAGTATCACACAACTTACATTTACTTTTGTTGCAGTGATGTTTATATATTGCTCTGTCTTTGGTAAATTGAAAAGAATTTGACATTTTGGATATATTTGCTGCTAACGTCACACCCAAAATGCCAAGCTTTTGTAATAGATTAAGTTTCCGAGTTCCATGTAGCCGGTTGATCAATAAGCTAAAATATTAGCATTGTTTATTAAGATCATATTCTTAGACATTTACCATACTGATATTATATATATTGGACCCTAAATCACATCATCATTTTTGCCTCATTTGATCTTTTGCGTATGGCTTATGTATTTGCTTTAACAGAGGATGGGTGGTAATGGAGGCCATGGAAACTACTACGCAAAGCAAGGTTATGGTGGTGGCGGCTATGGATATGGTGGGCAACAGAATCAGGATGCAGGTATGTATGGTGCTGCAGATGCATCAGCTTATGGGTCAAATGGATACGACAACCATCAGCAGCCTGTGAGCTAATCTTGTTGCATCACGATACTGGCTATTCAATTTGAATATGAACACCATATGATGAGACTTTATAGACACCTATTATGTTCCTTAATATGGGATATAAATATCTATGAATGTAACTGGAATTTTGTGAGAATTGCATCCTAAAAAACCATTCTTTTTCTTCACCTTATATCACTACTTGAGACAGTCTAGGTCATCTAAATTTTGGTTCGAATGTCATTCTGTGTTTGTTAGGTTTTTGCAGTTGCATGTTTTGGCGTCCAATTCTTAGGTAATGAACGTAACTATTTAGAATTTTCGTTAATAGTAACATTATAACTCAATCTTCCATGGTAACTGTAGAGATTTCATTGCCTAATTTTTGGTAACCAGCGTGACTCTTTAAATTTTAATAATTCTGGCTGACAGTTGTATGTTTTGGAGCTTGCTTGCTTGCTTCATTATTCATTGTGTCGTATAAAGATATGATATGATTTATATGTTTTATGTTTGAATTAATATTGTTATATCTATTTGGACTAGAGTTCTTGTAAAGTTGTTGGAGGTCATAAAGCACTCCATGTGTTAATGTGTTTTAACCAACTTGGTGCCAATTATGTATTTTTAATACCCTTATTGTTTTTTCTCTTGTTACTTTTTAATACCCTTATTTTTATTTAATACCCTTTTCTTTTTGGGTGAATTTTACCCAGATATTTACAGCAACTTAAAACATCGTCTTTTTCTTTATAAAACTTTAACTTATATATGTGAACATCTTTTTAAAAGCTGTTAAACCTCATATATACTTCGAGACATAATAATTACAACAATCCCGTTGTTTTTATAGCATATTATATTTTTGAGAAATCAACTAATTTTTTGTTTGAACTTTTTTTTACCTCTCTATAGTCCATGTTTTCAAAACACAATCTGCAGCTAGATTCTTTCTGGTTGTTATTTATGGCTCTTGACTAATGTTTTTTTAACTGATCAATTTTTTAACATCAATTTGCTAGTTTATGAACTCGAGCTCGATTAAATCGTTTGATAGCTTGAACTCATTTGTTAAGTTCGATTAGCTCGTTCAACTCAAAATATAACAAGAATTTGAAGAGGCAAGTCGGATAATAATTTTTAAACTCGACTCGTAAAACCAATCGGGTAGTAAATATCGAGCTCAACTTGAGTTCGAGTATGATCAAGCTTGAATTAGAGTAAATATAAGTTTGAACTTGAGTAGCTCGTTAAATGCACGATTCGTTAACAGCATTATGCACGACTTGTTAATAGCCTTACGCTAGGTTCAAGATTAATCAATTGGAGAAACATTTTCAAAGATGTTTATATATGTATAACAAATCTTTTTCAAAATGTTATCGTAAAAAACTTTATAAATTTTTTATAAAATATTGGATAAAAAAATCTGAAGGTAGGGGTGAGCATGGTATATAATCGGTACCAAACCGGTTGGTACCAGTTTTTTTACCCTAAAGTGAGTACCGAATACTGAACCGTTTAAAGCGGTACGGTATTGGTACGGTTTCGGTATCGGTATGGGTAAAAAGTGGTACTATACCGCTTTGGTACCAAAAAAATAGTAGAATAATAAATAACCTATCTACATATTTTGTACTTGATAAAATTCAAATAAGATAAATGTTAATGAATCTCGAATAAATATAAACACATTAAGTGACATAGATGGATATTGACGAAGAATAACAAATATATACAACTACGTTATTGTATCGTGTTAAGTGATTTTGTAATAACACAAATTCATGATCCTTACATTTATATTAACAAGCAATATGTTTGGAATCCATTTAACTAGGGTGCTAAAAACGTGATTGTTTGTGTAGCAAAGAGTACTAGCTAGACTTCTATAACATTACAATTGTATTCATACGCAAGAGTCTAATTCTATATTATACTTCTTAATTACCATATTCATAGATATATCATATGATCATAAAAATAAAAATAGGTTTCAAATAAATCCTTTTAAAATATTGAAAGAACCTACAGACCTATAACAAAAAAAACATGTATATTTTGGATATGGTAACAAAGCGGGTAAAGTGGTAAAATACCAGTGCCGAACCAGTTGGTATCGGTTATATTTTTGGCTCTAAAGTAACTACAAAATACCGTACCGTTTAAAACGATAGGGTACCAGTTCGGAAAAAGTTATACCATATTTATCTTGCTTTCTTTTGTAATGATCATGTAAAAGCACTATTATTCTACGAAATATGTTTGACGTATTGTTATAAATCGATCAAATAAGTGGTTGCGAGTTCAATTCTAATCTACGATAATTAACAAATACGTTTTTTTTCATATTTATAATATGCAATACGTTGTAATTCATTTAACGTTTGAAATTCATCGTCCTATTTGTTTCTTTTCTTATTTGTTGCCTTTAGCTTCTTTCGAAATGTCAAATATTTTATAGTACAATAAGGATCACCAATTTAACCAAATAGTTCTCTCTTAAAGACTCAAAAATGTCAGAAGTGCAACACTGTCAAAAATGATATGTGCCGTATTAAAGTGGTAAGGGTACTTTGTTTCATAGTCAAAATAAAAGTTAAAAGAGTAACATGATAAATAATAGGAATGGCAACGGGATGGGTTCGAGGCGGGGAGTGATAACTCCATCCCCAAACCCATTAATCAAAAATATCACCATACCCTCCCCAAACTCCAACGGGGATTTTATCGGGGCACCCCATTGGGGATATAAGTTCCCCCAAACCCTAACGGGGATCGGAGTACCCCACTGGGGACATCGATTCCTCAAAGCTGTTTCCACATTGATAGTACTTTAAATTAACCCGAAGTTCTTATTGATTTTCTTTACAATATTATCTAAATATTCTCACTATTAATATCTTTTTTTTCTTCTAAAAGCAGATTAACACATTGACCAATATAAAATATAGTAATAGGTATACAGTTAAAAATTACCAAAATCATTATAGAATGATCTTAAAATATTCTGACTAAATCACAAAACCAAATCAATACAACAACAGTAATCAAAACAATAAGAATGAATTTAGGTTCATAAGAATACTAATAATTTATGTGATGACTAGTGAGAATAATAATAAATATAAATGAAATATATATATATATATATATATATATATATATATATATATATATATATATATAGTGAGAGGATCTAGGGGGAAGCATTTTTTGGGGGGAAGTGTAATATTCATTACGATGCTTCTTAACTTCGTTAATAAATTTGTCGAAAATTCAAAAGTGAAAATTAATAAATGTTAATCAGAATAGATGTTATGAATGTTAAGCTTCCATGATAAAGTCTTTTTGTAGGCTATAACATCAATTGATGAATTTTATATCCCAAATCGTTAATATTCGTCGTGGTGAATGTTAACTTAACTTTCATCACGATGAATGTTAAAATAAAAGTAATGTTACTTTTTAACATTCATCGTGATGAATGTTAAGTTAATATTCACCACGATGAATATTAACGTTTTATTAAATAATTATTCATAAACTAATGTTATGAATTAAAATTGACTTTCATTTGTTAATATATTCTTTATAACATCGATTTTGATTACTATATATGAGTAAAGTTAATTATATCTTTGATATTTGTATTGGTGAATTTAAGATGCTTCGTGATGAATATTACACTTCCCTCCTTCCCCAAAAAAATTGCTTCCCTCTTGATCCCTCCCATATATATATATATATATATATATTCGGGGCAAGGCGGAGCGGGGATGATAGTACCCGTTCCCCAATCGGAACCCCATTAGAATCCCCATTTTGTGCCCCAAAATCCGCCCCAAAATCCGAAATGTCATCCCCAACCCGATCCGAAAAGTGCGGGGTTCGGGGATCCCCATCGGATGCGGGTCCTTTTGCCATCCCTAATAAATAATATAGTTAAATATTAATAATTTTATTATTATATATTTTTTTTATGAAATATAAACGGTATGGTTTAATAATAATAGTTATATATTATATGTCAAAGTTTTAAGGTAACTATGTGTCAAGTAGGCATTATCAAAACTTTGTGTCATCTACAAATCAAGTTAATTGATAGTTTGTATTCTATTAATGGTCTCATACAAATTACTAAATAAATAAATCTAACAAAATTAAGATTATTATTTATCACAAATGTACTTATCACCAATGAAGCGCATGACCTACAACGCTAAGGCTTAGTCGATGCGAGCTTCAGCTCGGACGTTGTGATATATGTGATGGAGACGATTTCCCTGACGATGTTGAACCTTGTAAGGGGTTAAGTCGTGCTCAATTGAAATGTGGATTGACTCTAGCGGGTGATCCAAATACCCATTGATAATGATAATACGTGTAATTAAATGTGATTATGTAAAGTGTAAAAATTAAAGCTTAATTAATTTTTAGTTATAATGTATAATTATTATATTTTATATTTGTGTTAGTTGACACATGCCACCATTTTAGGTGCTTATGTGTTAAATATGTGCTTTTTATATATAGTAGAAGAAATATAAACTACTAAAGAAAGAAAAGGAATGATAAGAGGAAAGATAAAAGATACGTAGTATAAAATATTGTCGTCATTTCCGTTCCTACACCCAATAGGGCCCACAGACGGTTATTTCATTTTCATGTGACCAGCGTCCACACTCCCACTATATATATATTCTGTATTTCCCTTTTCCCCTAAATTTTCAAACACCAAAACCAAGCAATCACCATTTTTCACCATGAGTAATAAGGTGAGAATATCGGAAGCGCAGAGCCGTCTCTGAACTTTTAGAGGCCCTGGACAAAGTTGTCGTGTTACGGAAATGAGACCCTATAACTAGATGTCAAGTAAGATAAAGGTTTGATGAAACTGATTTTTAACGATCCGATTTTTAAATAAATTATTTATTTCTCTGATACTTATTCTCTTAGATCCCATTTATTAGTTATTAACTCTTTTAGTCAAAGTTTAACACGTCAATATAAGTTTTGAATTTTGGACCATTCAGTTGACCTAAATATTTGTTCAAATATATATTTAGTCTAAATCTGGTTACTTATTAACAAAGATCTCTTAGTTCAAAATAAAAGAGGTTTCAATCTCTTATGTAATCATCATATATATTACATATCACATTACTTGGAAAAAAAATTAGAGGCCCTCGAAATTTAGAGGCCCTGGACGGTCGACCACCTCGCCCACCCTCAAAGACGGCCCTGCGGAAGCGTTGCATCTCCTCCGATCAAAGCTGAACAGCATGAAGACAGAGACAAGTGTGGCCGGAAACATGCTAAGGTTGCACGGCGACTCTGAGAAACGCGTTACCCGATCGATTCGGGATGGTAAGAAAGTCACAGAGATATCAACGGAAGATTTCGATGAACCGGCAAGAGTTGCTTGCCACATGGATGATGAGAATGTGATTCACGTGTACGGCGAAGAAAATCGGTCGCCACCGAAACAAAAACGCACAAAGCTGTATACTACGGTTCATGTACCGAAGGAATTCGGCCTGAAAGACGTTGTAATCCATAACCACGACGGTGACAAGCGACTCGTAATCACATCTCCAATCGCTGAGAAGAAGAAGAAGTTCTATCATGATACTGAGTAATTCTCTGTGTAGTTTATAGCTTGCGTAATTTATAGCTTAATTATTCCGTCAGTTTTAACTTGCTGAGCTTATTCCACGCCGTAGTTTATAGCTTAATTATTCCGTCAATACGTTCAGTGATAGTCCGTCGATTAGCGGCGTTTAATGTGATTTTCCGTGTTTTCTGTGTTGTTACAAGACGACGGATGCCGCCGACTATCGCACCCTCAAAACACGTGGCAGCAGAAAGCAGGAGGTGTCACGGGGGCTACGACCAAATCAAATTTCACAACACAAAGATTAAAGCAGACGACCTCTATATGAGACGTTTGAAAACGTTACATTCCATAAATAAAAGTTGACATAAGATTCTAAAGTTCGCAAACATAGTCTAGAGATTTATAATACATAATCGTTGATACAAAATGTCGAAATGCAATTTAAATCTCCTGTTTGAAAATATGCGACTCGAGCTATGCTTTCCAAAAGCATCCTACTGTCCTGTTTCCTGTGGGTAGTCCTACTGCGTCTGTAAACCTGAGAATACATACTAAAAGGGTCAACATAAAGTTGGTGAGTTCATAGGTTTAATCTGTAAAGGAATCATGTAAACACAAGGTTTTCTGTTTGTAAAATAGAGTTTTGTAAAACAGAGTTTCTGTGTTAAGTCAAGTTCTGCGTAATAAAGTTCTGTAAAAACAGTTTCTGTGTGAAATCAACATCTGCGTAACAAAGTTCTGTAAAACAGAGTTTCTGTGTGAAATCAAACTCTGCATAACAAAGTTTCTGTATAATAAAGATTCTGTATACTATAGTATTGTATACTATAGTCCTGTTTAGTATTGCCATGAGCTCATGTATTCGAAGCTTTAACAAATTCTGCTAGACTCCAAGACCTAGTAACTTCATCCAAACCGGGTTCTATTCAGAACGCCATTCGTATGGCCCATGAACTGACGGCTAACTCTGTCCGCCGTGGCCCAACTTCCACCCCGTCTGCAAACAACAAACGCAAATGGGAAGTAAGTCCCAACCCATCCAACCAGACCTCCAACAAAAAGCCTGCAACCATTAATGCCGATGACTCGAAGGCTTACAAGGGGAGCAAGCCTTACTGCTCCAAATGTAGTCGTCATCATGACGGTACCTGTCCCTGCTCCAAATGCAAGAAATTTGGACACCTAGCCAAAGATTGCCGAACCAATATCACTGGTACCAACACCAACGCACCCAAGACCTGCTACGAGTGTAATGGTACTAGGCACTTCATGAAGGATTGCCCAAAGCTGAAGTTGAAAAATAATAACACTGCTCAAGGAAGAGCTTATGTACTCAACGCTAGGGAGGATCCCTAGGATCCGAGGCTTATTGATTTGCTCAACCCGGGTACGCTCATTCTTAGATTACCCGAACTGCTTCCCAAAATTTCTTACTTAATAACGTTTGTGTACTGTTTTGTATTTTATGTGTTCCTTAGATCCTAAGTACTCAATAGGATTAGGAAACAACCGACTATACGAATCCTAACCGTGTAACCTGCATTGCACTTTAAATACAGCGAACAAACTTCTTTCCCAAATATCTCACACTGGTTGAGACCGGGAACTCTAACGTTATTTTAAACATATCATCTAATAGAACTTCACTTACATGTAGCGATTCTTAAATAGAACACTTATTTCGTAGGAAATGATAACTCACTCCGTCAGCAGTCCTACATTGGATGATGAACTGTCCAACGAGGAACCAATGATGTTTCCTTACCTCCTTGAACTCGAGAGTGATACAGAGCATACCACTGAATCAGCGACATCACCTACCTCCACTGTTGCTCTAACTGTTGCCAAAACACCCGTCACTGTAGACCAGAGTACAGAACTGGTCAATCGCCTAAATGATACTCTCAACTCGGTGCGAAAGCAACTAAACGAAGCACGAGAAGACATCAAGGACCTACGACGAATTGTCTTCCAGAATGACGTGCGTATACGTGAGTACGAACTACGTTTGATAGCCTTAGAAAACCATGTTTCACCACCAACTTCACATGGTACTCCTGCTGAAGAGGATACCGACACTGACTGTACACCGCCTCTAGCAAAAAGGGTGAAAATCTCTCCGACCAACCCTTCAGGAAACTACAAGGGAAAGAAGCCACTCTGTTTCCAATGCACTCGGCATCATAAAGGACCGTGTGCCATACCCATCGGTCGATGCAAACCCTATCCTAAAAGTACGAACTCTCCTAAAGCGAAGCTGTGCTTCAACTGCGGGAATGCCGGCCATTTCAAGGCCCAATGCCCACTACCTCCAGGCAACAAAACTAAGGGTACTTCACTACCTGACAACTGCCTTACTACGAATACTGTAGGACTTACCATACTACCGTAGGCTACTAGTACACATTGTAGCTACCTGACGAATATTGAACTACCGACTACTACTTCAAACAAATTTCGGGACGAAATTCTCCTAACAATGGGAGAATGAAACAACCCCAAAATTAGGGCCAATTTAAAATTTTCCTAATTACATGCTTATTACTTGTATTTAATATGAAATAGGATTAAATACGATGATTACTTACTATACATATATATAGGTGATATATATGTACACGTATACGATTCGTTCAAATCGTATGAAATTACAAAGTACAAAATACGGACGTTGGTAAAACAATTATTAAATAATGTGGAATTATTAAATAATGGAACATAAATGTTAGATTCAAAATCATAAACCCCAATAGCCTCAATATCATCCATATGCTCGTTTGCATTGGTGAATGTATCATATGGCATTTCTTGAATAAACTCTATATTCCAATCAAAAATGTCTTCACATTCTCTACTTTGCCTCTCCGTTTGCTCTATCGCCCCTTTCAACAACCGTTCAAGATTTGACATTTCCGGTTGTTCTATCTCTTTGGTCATTGAGGGTTCATAATTCCAAGACCTTGATTGATAAGGTTGGTTCCATTCATCTTGGTAGTGCCCTTGTGGTGCATACCTTTCGAGTGATATCATTGGCACATCATCATTATCACTCTCACAAAATAAAGGTTTGTAACCTTCATAATTCGAGTAATAAGACATTGAAGCTAAGTCACAAATCTGCTACAAACATTAAAACTAAAAACGATAAAACGTAACCACTCAATTCAAAATAAACAAACACTAAAAATATATACAAGAACAATAACTAAAAAAAAAACTGTTTTAAATAACTTTCTTAATTGGAAATAAATTCTAGAAAATGATCAATTAATTACACTCGAATTAAACTCTTAATCAATATCACATTCCCCGGCAGCGGCGCCAAAAACTTGATGTGCTGAATCCAGTTATAAAATTTATCGTTGTAAAATGAACAAGAAGGTACCGTGCTAGACCAAAACACAACCGGGCAGTGGACCCTATCGTGTAGTAGTATAGTTGGGTAAGTTCGGGTTCGAACACAGGGAATGTGAGTTTAAGAATTATATTCAAGTGCAAGCAATTTATACAAAAAAAGTAAATGTGGGGGTTTTGTGACCGAATTGTCACGTTGCTTAAAAACTACTTTTTTTAACTAAAACTAGGCAAGTGTGGACTCAGGAAGAGTCAAAGTAAATTGTGGTAACTTTCGGATATTTAAAACAATACTTGCTTGGATTATGTCACTAGTGATTTCGGGGTGCAAAGTTATAACCAGTTTATATTATGCAAAAGTAAATTTACATTTAACATAGGATTAACGTTCGCCATCTCCTAATGATTCAACTTCAATTTACAAACCTATGATTTAATCTAGTAACGGAGGTTCGCCATGGTTACCATCTTGCACAATTAAGCCTAAAGAATCTTGCTTATTCCAAATCTACGTTCGCAATGTTTGTTCAATCATTTATAGATAAATAATTGATAGTAAATTGCCAATGAAAAACGTTCGCTATATTCACTAGTTATCTACCAAATAAGCAAAGAAACTATTTTAAGCTCAATTACGCAAGGGTCACGATTAAACATAAAGTTCAAGTTTCACAAGTTTATAATTCATCCAAAACGAAAGAAATTCGCCATATTCATCAACTCATACATTCTAGCTCATTTATGTAACTAATACCAAATTTTACAACCGCAAATGATGGCTCATTCATACATCGACATACAAATGATAGGTATTTCTAATAAGCAACAAACATTCGCTATAGTTGCTTAGCTAAAATACCAACAAGTTCTACCACAAACAAGCTAGTTACATACAAATTTATGGATGAATCATAAACTCAAAGCATAAATCTCACACCAAAGTATACACCCCTAATCAACTAGCTAGTTCATCCAAGCAAGTATATAAATGATTTAGCCACTAAACATAATCATATCAAAACAATCAAATATAATTATTGAAATCAAAGGAAACATAGTTATATTTGAATAAAAATGCAAACCGAGTGATTACATTGTTTGGATGATGATTATTCGTAACCAAATGATTAAGGATGATGGAAGATCTTCAAAATGATGAAATTAGCTCAAGAAACCCTAAAAATCGCCCATGGGGGCTGCTGGTTCGAGGGTGAAAAAAGTTAGGTGAGATGTAAGGAAGAAAAGGGGTTTTTAGGGTCAAAAAGTGCTCAGCCGATACAAGAACCCGGCGGGTCCACTATAGAACCCGGCTGCTCCTCCAGCCTTAAAATGGAGGCTTTCTTCTGTTACCATTTTTGCTGATTTTCATAATTCACCCGGCGGGTAAACACCCCTACCCGGCGGGTCCTCCTCATTTTCAGAAAACCATATTTTTTAGATTTGTAGATCTCTCAGTTACCTTCGTCTGGATAGCTTACTCGCCTCAATCCGAGTTCGTATGAGGGAGATATGGCCAAAACGGTGCAGCATAGCAAAATCAGCAAAATTCTTCATCTTTTCATCTTTTCTTTCTCAATCTTTAACCTAAACACACGAGATAAATTTCAACTAAATAAGTACCGAAAGTTCATGAAATTAGCTAGAAACATGTACAAAAATAATGATATCGCGAGAGATAAACATATACAAATCGAGCGATATCAAATATCCCCACACTTGAACCTTGCTTGTCCTCAAGCAAAACTATTATAAAACAAATCAAAACGTTACCCCTCTTGCATTTTCAGATTCGGAGATCAAGATTTACAAAATAAAACCAACAACAATCACCAAAGCAATTATGTTAGCTACATGTATATAATCAAAAACAACTTGAGATGATAAATTTTTGTCAAGCCCGAATGCATGACCTAACACCTCACAATAGGATAAGTGTATAAAATCACTCACTCTCAACCTATAAACTACAGGGTAAAGAAGTAAATGATGTAACACTCAATCAAGCCAAGTCGTGATGCACTGTTACCATAGGCTTGCAAAAGGATCAAATCTCCACCGACTTGGCGTGAGCACCAAGTGAGATCTCGGAAGAGGTATTCTAAACATGTGTTGTAACAAATGTAGGCTAATATGAATTGGGTAAGATAGACACAAAAATTGGTTAAAAAATGGTGGTCAAGACCCGTGAAAAAGTATGAAAATGTTACCTAATGGTTTCATGATGTGACAGTAATAAATCTTAGGATTCCCATGCCAACTCAATTCAAATTATTCCTTGTTCTCACTTACAACTTATATTCAATAATCGTACACAAATAACTCAAATTGATTTACACAATTGATTGGAATAATTGCATTCTATGACTTTCTATGAACCCTGTGTAACGAACTTTCGGACCAACCATCCTAGACCGGATAGGGCCAATTTAAAATTTTCCTAATTACATGCTTATTACTTGTATTTAATATGAAATAGGATTAAATACGATGATTACTTACTATACATATATATAGGTGATATATATGTACACGTATACGATTCGTTCAAATCGTATGAAATTACAAAGTACAAAATACGGACGTTGGTAAAACAATTATTAAATAATGTGGAATTATTTAATTACGCAAATTACTACTTTATATTATGTTGATAATATAACAAACGCGCACGTTTTATTTGAAACATTACCGATCTCTACGAAAACGCGACCAACCGACAAAAACAAAACAAAGTTATATTTCATAACTTATAAACAAGTATTTTGATAAAATACTTCAACTAAAATATTGAGTAATATTCCGTATTTTAAAACTTATATGTAATCGCGTACAAAATTATTTTAACATTTCAACGACCGGGGAAACGAACACCGCACGGAGCGCGTACACGAGGAAACAACTTTTGGTGAGACCACACCATGGTGGCCCCACCTTGACCGGCCCCCTTACCCCTCCCCATTTCCCTTTGTTTGCAAAAATAAACAAACCAAAACCACACTCAAACCCTCTCCTCTCTCTCTCTCTGAATCGGTTTTTCTCTCTCTCTCTCTCTAAAACCGCCACCCAAACACCCTAAAACCACCATTAAAACACCTCAAAAGGCTAGGCTTGTTTGGAGAAAAGTGTTCACCGCAACGAGAGCTACAAACCTATATTTTCGGTTTCTCGATCCGACGACTTTGTAAGTTTTCCGGCGACTCTCGAACTTCCCGATTTCAATTATTTTGCTAGTATAATGTTCCCCTAGCGTTATAATGTCCAAATGATATGTTAAAACTCGTTTTTTAAACTCGAAAGTATAAACCGAACACATAAAGTAAAAACAGTCCCCTTTCGCAATTTTTATAAAATCGTACGGTCAAAACTAGCAAATATATCCTACACATGAAATCTTCGTTTTTCCGTTGGCTACAACTTTCGTGAAGGAGGTTTACCTCCAAAACGCCCGCATTTTACTAGAAAAACAGATTAGTGAACATTTGTTTAGTTTTAGTGACGTTAAATGAAAACCGACATCTCGAGACCCTCCCGAAATGAAACGATAATTTTTCTAACGTTATTTAGTCATTTTAGAACTTGTGTAAAAGTTTCGGGTCAAACCGAGGTCGTTTGACCCAAAAACCGAGCTTAAAAACGTAACAGCCCTTGTGTTGCATCAGGCCAAAAATCTATGAGACACAAGGCTTGTGTCGCATAGAAGCATAAGACACAAGGATTGTGTCGCATAAAACATAAGACACAAGGATTGTGTCGCATAAAACATAAGATACAAGGATTGTGTCGCATAAATCATAAGACACAAGTATTATGTCGCATTTTGTGTCGCATTAAGTTGCATATAATAAGACACAAGCCTTGTGTTGCGGAACACAAGCATTGTGTCGCATAAATCATAAGACACAAGCATTGTGTCGCATAAATCATAAGACACAAGCACTGTGTCGCATTTAGTGTCGCAAAAACCCAAAAACAGAAGCTAAAAACATTCTAAGTGTTTAAAAATCACTTTTCAACAACCAAATCAAATACGATACGATTTATACATGAAAATACTATACTTTTGGAAGTACACACCAATACTCAAATACATGTAAGATTACACTTATTTAAAACGCGAGATCCCACTCGCGCACATACACGAGATTACACTCGATACCGACTTATGAGTTTACACTCAAATACTTACACGAGCTTACACTCGTACACTCGCGAGCTTACACTCGCACACACACAAATACAAGCTTTCACTCGTACACTTTAGGATTACACCCGCACGGACGTTACACGTTGCAATACAAATGTATATAAAACTATACGATACAACAAATACATAATAATAATAGATGAGATTATTATTATACGCCGCTACCAACGGGCCGTACAACTTTTCTACAAACTACGAATTACAAACAGATACAAACGTACAAACAACTAATGGACATTAACTAGTTTGGGAACAACTAGCATGGATACTTTGCAAGTACTCCATTTACTTACAAAACCTCATGCGTGTTAGGACGCTAAAGGTTGCTAGACAGGATACTATACCGCTTACTTTCTGCATCGTCTGCTAGACTCTCAGGTGAGTCTCACAGCCCCCATTTTTACTGTTTTTCACTCAGGGGTGAGATGCATTACTTGTTTTACATGAACACACATATTTACTTGCTGGCATGATTTACGTACCTTACTGATTTACGGATACGCCAATTGCATGAGTTTCGTTTAATCCAATGAAGGCCTCCTAATCATAGTTGTTAGTTATGGGATAAGCGCGAGTTTTAGTATATGGATCCATATGGGACTGACAATCTCCGCCCGGGGTAGCACGCACTACCACGAACCGTTACTGTATAAATGGGTGTTTCTTACTCGTTTCATATGAATGTTTTTGGATTAACATTCACGGGGGCATGATATTTACTGTACGTTAAGCTTCAACTATGATGGCTCATGGCAAGGGTATCAAACGATTAGCATGACCTGCAATCACCACTTACTTACTGGCCGGCTGATGTTTTACAAATACAACTGTTACTTGTGTGTTCAAACTATTTACTTACAAACCTGTGAGATTCACCAACCTTTTGGTTAACCGTTTTAGTGATGCATTCTCAGGTACACAGCAGGATATGCTTAATTAACTCGAGTCGCATGCATTTACAAGCTTGGAGATTTTTATACATTACTTTTGTACTAGTTGTTATGTATTAGAATCTCTAGAAAATTTACTCGAACTCGAGCTTGTATTTTGAATTACTTATATACTAATGTAATAACTTTTCGAACGTCTCATATAGAGTCGTTCACTGTATCATTTTGTGCTTGTGATTATTGATTAGTAACACCCAAAAACTCGCTTCCGCAAACCATTAAATTTGGGGGTGTTACATGGTCAAACCTACCCGGTTTGATCCGAAAATTTTACCCAACCCATACATCAGTTTATAGAGTCCATAAATTTTGTCGGTTCATGTCGGAGTTCACCCAAAGTGTTGGTTTTACAAAAGTTCCAAAACAGCCCCTAAGTTATGTTTTCAGTTTTTGTCGGTTTGATTCGCCATATGATTTCTACCATTTCTACTCCACATCAAGTCTCACAAATTTTACCAACTGATCAACAAGGTTTCTAGTCTACCATATAATTTTTCCAGCAACTATAGTGTCCATTTACATATTTAAATAATTCCAAGTAACAACCGAACATATTTATCGAAAAACTTTCAGGTCAGTCGCAAAGATCAGCTTATAACCAAAAATACGTACAGATATGGAAAAAGTGTAAAACACAAAAGTTGTAGCTCTTTTCAATACGCAAGTTTTAAAAAAAAATTCGTTGTCTAAATCTTCAGAGAAATCCAGATATGTCCATTTTACTAAACTGACTTTTTGGAGACAGATTTACCATTTTTATATATGTGTTACAAAAACGTGTTTTAACCTTTTATTTGGACATATTAGTGTTAGCTGAGCTACAAAACAAGTAAATAAACAACCTGCAAGTGAAATAAGTGAGAGTTTTAGTGATTCTCACAAAGAAATAATGTAGAGACTTGAGAGCTTGATCTTTCTTGAAGAACTTTGCAAAATGATGAATGATTAAAGTGGTGGTTTATGGTGGTGTATTGGTGGTTTGTGGTGGTGTAAGAGATGTTTAGTGGAGGTTTTTAGGTGAGTTAAATCTCTGGAAATAGAGAGAGAGAGGAGAGAGCTAGAGAGCATTTGTGAAGTGTGTAGAAATGGATGAATAAGAAATGATGTAAGTTTGCATGGTTCTTGAGTAGAAGTGTAAGGAATCTCCATGATGAGGTTTTGCATGAATCTTGTATGGGGGGAGGGGGTGGTGAACGAATTTGGGGGCCCCATCAAGGGTATTTTGGTCATTTTCTTGTTTTCAAATTAATTTGTTACGTTTCCCGTTCGTTTACCCGATTGTTTAGACGTTAAACGTTTAATACACGCGTTTAAGTAACGGTTTAAATTCCGATATTTTCACTTGAAATATTTAATATAAATACTTGAAAACATTTATAAATTTGTTCCGTCTTTTGATCGGTCTCGATTTGCGTGCTCGTTGTACGGAGGTTTAATCGCGTAACGTTTTAAATAGACGTTTTTATTGACGAATCATTATACGATGTTTTTAATAATAATTTCACACAAAATAATATATTTTAAATTATAAAAATATATTTTGACTTTCGTTCAGTTGTCGGGCGCGTTCTGCGCGTTTTCGTTGCGTTTGTGTTACTTTATACGATATTAATAATTCGCTAAATATTATCACCATAATATTTGTAAGTTTTTGAGGTTATTAAATAATTTCATATTATTTAAATAGTTTTGTTCATCAACGTCCGTATTTATACTGTGTCAGACTCCGTCTGGTTGTTTCGCACAATTTCATCAAATTGCGTAAGCGTAATTTTAAATAATTACGTAGGTGTATATTCACATAAATATACAAATAGTTACAAGTAATTACAAGTATTTAGTCTAAATCACATCTAAATACACGTAATTAGGGTTCTAGCTTAGGTCTAACAGTTGATCTAAATCGTCGGGTGTCACACCGACGATGCCGCCGAAGAAGACGGAGCTGCGTTCCTCGCCTTCGTGTACACGATTCGTTTTGTTTACACGATTAGATCTGTGTCTGTTGTGTATCGGTAGGACTTAGAGTTGTGTATTTTCAAAATTTCAGGGAAGCTTTCAAGGATATTTTTGCTGATAAGAAATCAGCCTCTGAGGTACGTTTTGAATCTCAGATGTAATTCGTTTTATTGAGTTAGTTAAGAGCTTAGTTAGTTTTGATGTATCTGTTAGTTATGATTCAATGAATTAGGTGCTTAATCGTTGTTAACAGCTTAATTCTGATTAGTAATTGATTGTACTTAATCGTGATTTGTATAACTTGATAGGAGTGTAGGTTTTTGATCTGGTTTACGTTTTTAATTTCTGTATAACTTTAATAAACAAGAAGCTCATTGTGCTCGATGTTATAAGCATAATGTGAATTGATGAGTTTCCGTCTTCGTTACAGGTTGCAGAGGATGCTGCTGACACGTGGAAGCTTATGTCTCAATCTGTAAGTAATACTCACTTAATAGTTAATAGAACTTTATTTAGAGCATTTGTGTGTAATGACCCTTCTTGTTCTGTGAATAGGAAAAAGCTCCTTATTTGGCTATAACTGCCACGACAAAGCCAGAGTCTGGCATTGATGAGGATCTGGTAATATTCTCTTTTGCTTCTTTGTCTTAAAGTGTTCCTGATTAAATTTTCTGTATCTTTCACGACCAATTCATTTTATCTTAGAAGGAGGGGACTGCAAACGAAAAGCATGGATCAGCATCCAAATCAGCTGTGGACCCCTGTGATGATGTGGAGCAGAAGTGACTAGGAGAATGTAAACTGTAATAGGTATGATGATGGTTCATTTTCCTGTAAAGTCTTTTTTATCTCATATGAAATTTGGATTAATTGTAGGTTGATGAAGGGATATCAAAGCTGTCATAACCGAAATCTTCATTGATTTTCTTTTATCTTGTTATAATGTTTAGGACATAACATCATGATGAAGGTTAACTCTGTTTTGTGTAATTTGGTCATTAAGTTTCACAATCTTCCTCTTGTTGTGTTGGATTTGCTGATAATGATGATCTATTGAAGTGTAATTCTTCTGTGTAAATGTGTTTATCTTGCACAAATTCGGATCGATATCAATCTTCTCATGGTGATGAAGATTGTTACTACCTTCTTTCATGGAAATGAAAATGTGGTGACAAGCTCTTTCAAGTTTCAACCTTAATCGAAAACTCATAATTAGCTACACTTTTCACCATGCTTAGTGACCGATTTGGGTAGTTAATTGATTATAACTTTCTCCGTGAAAGATAGTGTATAAAGTGATACATAATACTGCAAGTGAAGGCTGTTGCAGCTAATTTCGCCCCCTTTGTGATTGATATAGATTTCTGCTCTAAGTAATTATGCAACTATACAGTATTGATCGCATTTTAAGTCGTGCGTATATCCATTACTTAGTAAATATCAGGTATAATTTCATGATTGATTAATTTGAATGCACTTTTGTGTACTTTCAACGTTTTTGACTCGTCAAAGGAAAAAGCATAGCCCAAATCGGACCATTTTATAGTTACATGGGTCAAAATTGCCACCTCCTTTTATCTTAGAAATTTTTTAAGGGTATGCACCCACATTGCGTATTGCCTAGCGTAACTAAATTACACAAAAGTAAAAACAGATGAGGTTGAAAACAGGGGAATTGTATTAGAAGAAAGATGTTATATTATATACGAATGTTTCTCAATTCTCAACTCATAAATTCTTGAATCAAATATAAATATACAAATATGACTCTCTACATATATATACTACAAATCTGACGCCATGATGGTGTTTGTTCCATTAGATTGTATAATTTAGACACTAGATATTGAGGCATCAGTAGCCATACTTATGTTGTCATGAAGTTAACATCAGTACTAAAGCTGCAGCACAGACTGCATACATCAGCCCAATCCCCTACAAACAAAAAATGAGAATAATATTTAACTGGTCAATTAATTAAAAAACAAACATGACAATGTTAAACAAAATATTATAAGCTTCTTGTATACCTTCAAAGAAAAGAGAGATGTTGCTGAAGAGGGTACAAGTCCTGTGAATCCAATGTCATAAGAAATGCTGCCATCTGCTTTAAATAGCCCGAAGTTCCTCTCCGAAGTCGGTCCAGGCTTTAAATTCTCATTAAACATGGCAAACACGTACGCTTTGACAACCACTTTAGGTTTGTATGGTGTACCCTTCTTTTTAAGGAGTCTTTTACGTAAGTTCAAGTTATAAGTTCGTGCATTACTAACCGTTGCTGCTGCTTCATTTGGATCTCCATGTGAAGCCCATCCAGTTTCTGACACTATAACCTCCATCTTTCCAAATCCAACTTTTTCTAAGGCGGCATATGCTGCATGTATTTGTGCCTCAAACATGTTATCATAATGTAATTTAGTTTTATCATCAACTGTCCCCGGATTTTTTTTTAATAGTGCATAGTTTATATCAATGTGTTCAGGGTCACTAATGTAGGCAAGAAACGGGTACAAATGGTTCCACATTCTGTTTAACCCAATCCATGGCCCGGTCCTGACTTACACTTATATCTTTCAAGAATTCATTCCCCAGCCCTATGATGATCTCAATTCCTGACCCTTTAAACGCCTTGAGAACTTCATGGTCAGCGTCATAGATACGTGTGTTTTTAATCTTTGCAGCCTTCATAAGGGTCACAACACTTTCAGGAGTGGGGATGTTATCGGCTATCCTTTCATAATTGAATCCATACGTACCCGTGAATGCACTAGCTTTTAGAACTATTAAACACAAATTACTGACTCGAGCTTACCGATGGTGAAGGCGATTAGGAGAAAAACAAAGAACCGGCGATAAGATATAGAGAAATCCATGTTTTTGAAGTTGGAGTGAAATGTTGAAAGGAACAAGGGGTATGTGGATATGTAAATGTAAATATGTAAAAAAATGCAAGAACAGTGGCTTGTAGTTTGGGATGCTTGTTCTTTAGGAATGCCATGAGAGTTGTCAATCAAAGATTCTTGAGATAAATTATGGGCTCTGATTATAAGCTTTGGGAAGACAAAATTTCCAAACAAGTAATGTTCAAAACTTCAAACTCATATTTCATATATTATAATGACAACAAATGACCGGGGAAGTTAGCTTTCAACAAAAATTCCATAAAAAAGCTAGCTTCTCCATAGGGGTGAACATGATACGGAACCGGTACCGAATCGTACCGAACCGGTTATTTTTTTTGGCACTAAAGTGACTACCGAATACCAGACCGTTTAAATCGGTACACCGGTACGGGTAAAAGTGGTGTTATACCGCTTTGGTACCAAAAAATATTAGAATAATAAATAAACCTATCTATGTATTTTGTACTCGACTTAATTCAAAGAAGATAAATATTAATGAATCTCAAATATATAAAAACATCATTAAGTGACATAGATGGATATTGACGAAGAAAAACAAATATATACAACCGCGTTATTGTAGCATGTTAAAGTCATGATCATTACCTTTATATTAACAAGCAATATGTTTGAAATCCGATTTAACTAAGATGCTAACAACGTGATTGTTTATGTAACAAATAGTACTAGCTATACTTCTATAAAATAACAATATTCATACACGAAAGTCTAACTCTATTTTATACTTATTAATTACCCAAAAAAAATTATTTCTAGGGTAAATTACAGAAAGCATCCCTGTGGTTGTCACTTTTTGCAGAGATCATCACTCATGTTCGTTATTTGCAGGGATCATCATCGAACTTGTCAAATTCGTCCCAAGTCCATCCTACTCCGTTAAATCTAACATTTTATTCGTTAAATCATGTTAAATGACTACTTTGCCCCTCGTCTTCATCAAACATTTTACTTCACTCACTGTAGTGTACGAATCTACAGGATTAAATGAGCTTAGATCCTTATTCATCTTCATCTCAATATAGTGTACGAATCACGTAACACATCCACTACTATTATTTTCAAACACAAGAATCCAACAAGTCATTATACCCACTTTTTTCTCTCCTTTTTTAACCATTACAACAACACATACCAAAAATTCAAAAGCCAAACAACAAATAATCATTTCATTTATTTAAATCAATTGCCCCACAAGAAGTAGAACTATCCACCTTTTCTTCCCCTAATTTTTCATCCTTTCCAACCTGCAAAAAATTCAGAATCAACAGTTAATGATTTTTCATCCTTTTCTCTCAATGATTTAATCGGTAATATCCTCTGTAATGCACACAATATAACACACACAAAGAGTTAAATTAACCAAATTGTAACTTAAATTATGAGCTCGATTAAGAATTTCGTTACAAATCAACTTACGTTACATAAGGATCTGAGCTTGTTTAATCGAGAAAACCAATCGACTTCAATTTCAGAGCTCTTTTTGAATCTCGCCTCTTTGATCGAGCTCTTTCATCTTCATCTCCACAGGATCTCGCCTCGAATCTCGCCTCTTTGATCGAGGTCGTTTAATCGATAAAGCCGATCGACTTGAATCTCGCCTCTTTTTACATTTTTCTGATGACCTGGTATGGCTAGACATCCCAGATCTAGCGACGGTTATAGCTAGTTGTTGGCAGTGCTTTTGACGGCCGCGGTGATTTTGGTTACAGGTGATGATTTTTTGGTGGCGTTCGAGGTTCTGAAAGGGGTGTAGTGGTGGTGGGAAGCAGTTGGGTTTTAAGGGTGGAGATGGTTTTAGGGTAAGGGAAAGAGATCAGGGAAGAAAGGGGGAAAAGTAAATTACTTATTTACCCTCATGTGATATGCACATGTTTCCACTTAACGGGTAAAAGCTAACGAATTTGGACGGAGTGACGAACTTGGGACGAATTTGACATGTTCGATGATGATCCCTGCAAATAACGAACATGAGTGATGATCTCTGCAAAAAGTGACAACCACAGGGATGCTTTCTGTAATTTACCCTATATTCATAGATATATCATATGATCATAGAAGTGAGGTTTCAAATAAGTTTTTCTGAGATATAGAAAGAACCTACGGACTAGAGTAAGGTTCAAATGAGTATACCAATTTTGAGTGAGAATGAGGGAACCAACAGATTTCTGCCATGTGTCACTTTATTCTCTCTCCTACACACTTTATTCTCTCTCCTCTACATTTTTAAAAATTAAATATCTCCCAAACGGTAAGTCGAAAAATCATGAAAATTGCACCATAAAATTCAGCGTTTTCTCCTCTTCGATTTGCCGTCCCTCAAGGCATACTTTTGACAACTTTTTTTTTCTCATTTTTTGGTGGGTTTCACAAATTAGTAACACATGTGTTAGTGATTAGTTGTACATTTAATTTGTGGTTAAGGTTAGGGTTTAGGGTTAGGTTTAGGGTTTAGTAGGGTTTATGGTTTAGGGTTTATAAGGGTTTAGGGTTTAGAAGGGGTTCAAGGTTTAGGGTTTCGAAAGATTTAGGGTTTAGCGTTTTGTAAAACGTTTAGGGTTTAGGGTTTAGGGTTTAGGGGTTAGGGTTTAGGGTTTAGGGTTTGGGGTTTGGGGTTTCGGGGAGATAAGAAAACTACTTTGATCGAGGATCGTAGAAGTTGCTAACATTAGGAAGGTAGGGTAGGGTTCAAATAAGAATAGGAATTTGTGTGAGAATGAGGGAACCAATGATATCAAACCATGTGTACAAAGAGAATGTTCCACATGTACAAAACCCATTTACCCCCAACATCAATTATTTCACAAACGACAAATCGAAAAATTATGAAAATTGCACCATTAAATTCGTCGTTTTCTCCTCTTCGATTTGCCGTCCCTCAAGACATACTTTCGAAAAGTTTTTTTTTTCAATTTTTTGGTGGGTTTCACATTTACTAACACATGTGTTAAAGTGTTGTGTTTAGGGTTTAGGGTTTGTGGTTTAGGGGTTTGGGTTTAGGGTTTGAGGTTCCCGAAACCCCAAACCTCAAACCCTAAACCCTAAACCCAAACCCCTAAACCACAAACCCTAAACGCTTTACAAAGCGCTAAACCCTAAATCTTTATAAACCCTAAACCTTGAACCCCTTCTAAACCCTAAACCCTTATAAACCCTAAACCATAAACCCTACTAAACCCTAAACCTAACCCTAAACCCTAACCTTAACCACAAATTAAATGTACAACTAATCACTAACACATGTGTTACTAATTTGTGAAACCCACCAAAAAATGAGAAAAAAAAGTTGTCAAAAGTATGCCTTGAGGGACGTCAAATCGAAGAGGAGAAAACGCTGAATTTTATGGTGCAATTTTCATGATTTTTCGACTTACCGTTTGTGAGATATTTAATTTTTAAAAATGTGGAGGAGAGAGAATAAAGTGTGGAGGAGAGAGAATAAAGTGACACATGACAGAAATCTGTTGGTTCCCTCATTCTCACTCAAAATTGGTGTACTCATTTGAACATTACTCTAAATATAAAGATAGGGGATCAAAAGAGATCACTAGTTTTGGAGAGGTTTGGAGAGCTCCAAATCTCAACCATCCATTTTGAAAATCAATGGTTCAAATCTGATCAGGGTATTTATAATCAAAACCTTAAATTTCAGGGATCAAAATTATAAAATATAAATATGAAGTTCCACCTACAACCCTTTCACATTTTTTACTTTTAACTTTTAGCCCATATACTTTCCCCCTCTCTTTTATTTATTCCTTCCCCACCCATACCATCCACCCCCACCCCCACTACCACCTGCTGCCGCTGCCAGCCATCTCCAACCACCACCGACAGACGCTAGCCATCGTCGGATTCCGGCGACCGGAATTTTTTTTTGGAAAAAAAAAATTTCAAAATTAAAAAAAAAAAATTTTTTTTTTTAATTTTTTTATTGAAATTTTTTTCCCCATTTTTTTCAATTCTTTTTACATATTATCATTTTATACTGCATTTTATATCATACACATTTTCCTTTTGTACTGCATTTTGATGTTTTTACTGCATTTTATATATACAACTCGATCTAATATATATTGCTTGTTTTTTACTGCATTTTATGTTATACATAATCTATTTTATACTGCATTTTGTTAAAATTATACCGCATATTGTTACATTTACTGCATTTTGCATATATTTCACTTATTACATATTGTTTATTTTTTACTACATTTTGTATTATATAAATTATCCATTTTTACTGCATTTTCTATAAAACTATAACACGTGTTTTTGTTTTTACTGCATTTTACATATATTTCATTGAGTACATATTGGGGTTTCATTTGTGCTGCATTTTGTTATATTTACTGCATTTTACATATATTTTTATTTTTTACTGCTTTTTATATTATATATATTATCTATTTACACTGCATTTTGTATAAAAGTATTGTACATATTGTTGTTTTTTACTGCATTTTGCATATATTTTATTTAGGACATATTGTTCTCATTTTACAGCATTTTATATTATACATAATCTATTTGTACTGCATTTTATTTTTTTTACTGCATTTTGCATATATTTCATTTATTACATACTGTTTGTTTTTTACTGCATTTTATATAACACATAATCTATTTGTACTGCATTTTATTATTTTTACTGCATTTTGCATATATTTATTTATTACATACTGTTTGTTTTTCACTGCATTTTATATTATACATATTATCTATTTGTACTGCATTTTGTATAAAAGTATATTATATATTATTATTTTTACTGCATTCTGTATATATTGTTCGTTTTCTACTGCATTTTATATTATACATATTATCCACTTTTACTGCATTTTGCTAATATTGTATATAGAAGATGCAGTAAAATATATATACAAGTTACAGTTAAAAAACAATAGTATATTCAAAATGCAGTGAAAAAAGCTAACATATATCTAAAAAGGAATGATGTAGTAATAGTTATATATAAAATGCAGTAAAAACAAACAATATGCATTAGAATTTGATACAAAATGCAGTAGAAAAAGAATAATATGTGATACAAAATGCAGTATAAAAAGAATAATATGTGATACAAAATGCAGTATAAAACAAACAATATGTATCAAAAATATATGCACAAAATACGATATGGTTTTATTCAAAATGCAGTAGAAAAAAGATATTATATATAATATAAAAAATTTTAGAAAAAAAATTTGGGAAAAAAAATTTGAAAAATTTTTTTTTTGAAAAAAAAATCAAAAATTTTTTTTTTGAAAAAAAAAAAAATTCCGGCCGCCGGAATCCAACGACCTCCGGCGGCGACAGGAGGCGGTCAGTGGTGGGGCAAGTGGTGGTGGAAGGTGGGGGTGAGTGGTGGTGAGGGAGAAGTTGTATTAATAAAGGGGAGGGAGGAAAATATAAAATATATGAGGTGGAGGGGTTAAAATGAAAGTTTGATGGAGGACACTTGTCATATTTTGAGTGGCTCCTCCATGACTCTCCATAGCTCTCTAAAAGTAGTGTGCTCTCCAGAACCTTACTCAAATATAAATATACACTAAATAAATTGTAAGGGAAAAACAGAAAGAAATAGGTAATGTAAAACCTAAATTATATTTACATGCAAATGACAGTAAATATCCTATCATTTATTTACTAAATAAATTTTAATCAGTACACAATGGAAAGAAAATAATACATTTGAAGGGAATAAATGCTGTAATGAGCCCACTTATGCGTTTCAAGACGAGTGTGTACAGACACCAACGGGTCTTAATGCGTAGAGTGATGTGGCACATCCACAGTGGTAAATGCATAGTGCAAATGAATTTTGTCTTTCTATTTAACGGTGCCAAGTCACCGCATTGCAGATGCTCTAATATAATTACCCAAAAAAAAAAAAAAAGTTAAACAAGTTGCATTGAAAGTAAAAAAGGTAACAATCCTATTTCTAAATATGCTTGATTTTTTTTTTTATCTATTTATTGGCGAAAAAAAACACAAAATATATAAATAGAAAGGTCATTAATTTCATCAAAATGTTGAAAAGTCTATTGAGAAAGTTACATACAAACAAAATTGAGAACTTACCAGGCTTGTATTCGTGAACACTTGTAAAACTACAAATTGAAGTTAAAGAGAAAAATTCAAACTAAGCATCACGAATTAACAACATCAACGGTTGTGTCAATCAAATGTGATATTGATCACTGTAGCAAAAGCGTGAAATAGTAGCCCATAATAACACTTTTAGATTAATATTACGTCCCAACGCCACCCATTGCTTTCATCTTCTAGTTGAGGAGCCAGGGCCGGCTCGCAAAGTTTGATGACCCAGTGCGAGGGTAAAAAAAAGGGCCCCATAACTATAAAAGTTATTAAGCTCTAAATAACATTGAATCATTAAAACCGCAATATATTATCAAACATTTCAACTAATAAGTTAGTGAACATGAAATTAAAATATCTTACTCGTATAAAATAATCAGTTAACAATGTCAAGAGTACGTACCCGTTGGTTGTTGGGTTGATAATTATTTATATTTTGTCTTTTACAAATAAAATAAAAGTAAAATTAATTGAGGTATTTGAATTTTGAACTAACAAAAACGTTATATGAATAACTTAAACTTGGCCCACGGTTTGTTAATTACTCATGCATGAAGTGATGAAACACATAAATAAATAGCATGAATTGGAATCAGATTTTTTGGGCTGTAGCTATATATTGGACATTTGGACATGTGAATAAAATGGGCCCTTCAAGATATTGGGCCCTAGGCAGTGAAACATGTTGCACCTGCCTAGGGCCGGGCCTGTGAGGAGCATACACATGAATGAGAGATGAGATCATGAGAGTACATAAATTATGGAAAGTATGAAAGTACGAATGAGAGGGTGCCATTTGTACAAAGAGAATACAAAACCCATTTACCCCCTAACTTAAATATCTCACAAACGACAAATCAAAAAATTATGAAAATTGCACCATTAGATTCAGCGTTTGATCATCTTCGATTTGCCGTCCATCAAGGCATACTTTCGACGATTTTTTTTTACACATTTTTTGGTGGGTTTTACAATTTACTAACACATGTGTTAAAGTGTTGCGTTTAGGGTTTAGGGTTTGGGGTTTAGGGGTTAGGGTTTAGGAAACCCCAAAACCCAAACCCTAAACCCTAAACCCTAACCCCTAAACCCTAAACGCTTTATATAACTCTAAACCGTAAATCTTACTAAACCCTAAACCATACTAAACCCTAAACCCTAAACCTATTAAACCCTAAACCCTAATAAATCCTAAACCCTAATCCCTAAACTCTATACTTAAATTAAATATTTAACCAAATATTAACACATGTGTTAGCAATTAGTAAAAACCACCAAAAAAGGTGGAAAAAAAATTCATCGAAAGTATGCCTTGATGGACGGCAAATCGAAGAGGATCAAACGCTGAATCTAATGGTGCAATTTTCATAATTTTTCGATTTTTCGTTTGTGAGATATTTAAGTTAGAGGGTAAATGAGTTTCTAACATGTGAGTATTCTCTTTGTACACATGGCACCCTTCCATTGGTACTTCCATTCTTTCCAAAATCCTTGTACTTTACTGATCTTTTTTCTTCTTAATTATTGATCATCAAAATTAAGGACACAATAGAATATAAAATGTTTGCTTCAAAGGTGCTTCTGAAACTCTGAAAGTACACACATGAGTTAAACATGTATATTAAAGATAATAGTTTATTATAATCAATTACAACTGGCCATAAAGTATACTATATTACTTACTCAATCTATCTTCTATCTATCTTATAATTTAAAAAGAAAAATCTTGTATTAGAGATGAACTTTGGATTAATTAGAAACTTGATAATCTCACCATTAAAAATCTTAATGACATCATAAGTCTTTAGGTGTGGATTTTTAATTAAGGAAATGATGATGACTAATTGATGCATGTGAAAGCGTCTAGTTTTATTATTTATAATGGATATACCTTATTAATACTATCACACAACCAGTCAAGAATACCCGATCGGAATAATATAGCTATGGTAAGTCCAAGTCGAACATAGGAACGATGTTATTCAATTAAATTGAAATTATTAATAAAACAGTAAAATAGGGGGTACGTTTTAGTTTCGTACGAACCTTCAAGATGAACTAAATAACTAAACCAAACAACATAAAACAAGATAAGAGAAACATATAAACAATCGGAGATAGACATGTAATTGCTTAGAGTCTTCCACTCAGATTCATATTATCCGGTTTATTTGTTTTGATTGTCTGATTATGATTTCTTTTATATTAACTTAGATAATAATCAAAGAGTCCAAGTTAAATGTAAATTAGCTGACTGTTCGGGTTAACTAATATCTACAATCTAGAGTCCCACATTAAACATATATCCGACGTTGCAAGAATTGTAGTATCAATTGCATGCTTTTCCCTATATTGTGCATTAAGTATTCACGACTTGTTATGATTATTCCTCGCGGTATGACTCAACAATACCTACTAATAATCTCTTATTAGATTGCTCATTTTAGATTGATTAGTGTAAGTCCCGTGTGTTATGGATCGATAACGAGGTTATCTTTAGGTATTAAGGTGCGGAATTCCTCAATACTTGTTTCACTGATTGTGAACGAATTGTTTCGCAAGATAATAGCGAATTGATTACTCAACAAGGTTTTGTATCGATTAATTAATGTTAATCGATCAATACCTAACCTTAGAATGCTTAGAAATCAATAATATGCTCTGGAAAATACGAATGGCAAAAGTTTTTGATGGTTTAAACCTAATTTTGTATATATACGATTTCTGCCGACTCGACTCGCAGCCCGATGGGCTCTGCGAGTCGACTGACTTCGCAGCCCAAAACCAAGCCCATTATGGTCTCGGTTCGTTGCCACCTCTGCGAGCCCAGATCTCGACTCGCAGAACTCAATCCTAAGACTTGAGATCTCATCTCGCAGACAGACTTTAGTTTGTATTTTCATTCTCGATATTCGTCTAATACTTTATCTTACTAATATATTTCACGAATATTAACAACAAACTAATATCATATCAATTATTACAATTCAAAATCAATTATACACACTTGATTACAATAATCACTAGTACTATTACAAGCTAGATCTGTTGTCACAAATACATGTCCCAACAGACTCTCCCTTGACAATAGCTCTAGCGTCTATGCTATGTCTTCAAGTTATCTTTGATCTTCACTTGTAAATTTTACTTCCAGCATAAATCTTCAATTTGATACAAGTCTTAACCATCATTTGATAATCACGCGCTAAATCATCCCATGCTTCTGTCGTCAAGATTCTATTTTCATTCAAATTTATTAAATCTTTCTTCGACATGTTCATTAGGTGTCGATGGTCATAAACTCTGAAGATTTCTCTTTCACCACCTTCAACCTCATCATCAGCTTCAACCATGACAGCTTCTCCATTCTCTGAATCCACGTGCCATCTCTTCATATTACCCAGAATATCTTGTGGCATTGTCTTCAGTGGAATCTGCTGAACACACCTAACAGCTGGATAAACCTTCTTTCTCCTTTTCCTTCCAGTCCTTTGACTTCGTTCCTTCAATTTGATTGTCTTTCATTTTCTTGGCTTAATCTTATCAAACTTCTTTGTTCTAACCTCAGTTCTGATTATTCTTTCAACATAATTAGCATAATCATCATCACTCGGGTTATTCAACTCTAATCTAGCCAAATCCATAATTTCAAATCTTGGTAAAGAACTAAATACTGCAAGCTTTTTCTCAAAATATTGAACTCCGTCAAACCTTTTGATAGCGAAAAGCTTCAGTTCAGAGTCAAAGTACCATCCAACAATCCCTCTTTTAGGTTCCCGTTTCCCAGTTATATCAACTTCAAAAACTCCAACCTTCTTCTTCTGTTTTGGAAGTTTCCTAAGGAAAACAGCTGGATTCTTGGTAGGAATCAAAGTTTCATCATCTTCAGAATCGGTTGAGTCATCGATTTCTTCATCTACATCGACAACCGTTGGACCTCGATCATTTTCAATAATAACTTTTGTCCTAGATGGACTCACATGGTGTTCATCAATATTTGCATCTGGATCTACACCAATGTCTTGCACATTCTCAGGTACAGCAGTCCAATCTTCAGGTAGTAAAAATTCTCCTTCTTCTAGATCAATATCAATTTCTTCATCGATTTCATCAAGAAGATCACTTCCAGAGTCACTCAATTCTAGCATTTCCATACCTACACAAATCAAATTAATAATATAAATTCTTTCATTGATTTCTCTGAATCAATCTAAGAATCTCTTTATTTATCTCAATTGTGTGATATAACCATATTATATAACTTATAAAATTTTTATTGATTTCCCTGAATCAACCAAAAATTCTTAAGTCTTATTATGATACTTAACAAATATTAATTAAATTTAAATTCTAATGCATTATGAATAAACACCAAGCATTTAAATTTACTATTAATTATCTTATATAATTTCTAAGATTTAATTGAAATATCAATCTAACTTTTTAAATTATATATCATTTGTCTAGCAAAAATATTACATATTTAACTTGTCAGTTATAAAAACTCTCAAGTCTAAAAATGTCTAAGTTAGAATAAATTTTGACCGCTGATATAAATCAGAACACGCCTCACGACTACTCAATGAGTCGGAAGTCTTTCGATCACTAATTTATTTAACTTTTCAAAATCAACTAACTTAAATAATTTCTAATATATTTAACTTGTAATAATAATCTCAAGCCGAATATATTACCAAAATATTAAGTTACAATTATTCAGTTACAATTATAATGTACAATCATAATTCAACTAAATTCTAAGTACAAATAACTACATAAGTCTAAGCTGTCTTACCAGCTTCACCTGTACCAGTACTTGTACCAACACCATCACCAGCAGACACAGACTCCCCCTGAGTAGTAGCTCGCTCACTAGTCTTCGAAGGACCAGTCGGCTCACTCTCTTTCTGTGCACTGGGATCATCATCTTTATCTCTTCTCTGCTTCTTCCTTAGCTCATCTTCTCTGCAGGCCTCATGATATGCCAGAATCTCCCCCTGAGACTGCTTGTCCTTCGTCAACTCTAGCACTAAATGCTCAAGTCGATCAAGCTTTCTCCGGTTATCTTCAGCATCTCTAAGCAATATCGTGTGTGCCTTCAGCAGAGCAGTATAAGCCATACCTTGCTCAGTAAACTCCTTGGCAAGGATAACATTCTGAGCTTCAAGAGTTTGAACTCGAGATTCCAAGCTAGAAATCCGTTCAGAAGCTTTCACTAGCGGTGACGTATGTTGTGCAGTTTGAGCAGAAGCAGATTGTCCCACTTGATGGACCAACTTATCAAACGCATCACTCAACATACCAGCTACAATACGAGCTGCCTTGTTTGTCGTAAACCGACCAGTCATACCAGACACCTATATTCAACTTAAATTAGTAACAGTAACAGAATTAACTGTCTCAATCTCTAATTAAGTTCTACTGCAATAACAATACTCATATCTCTAACCTGCTCTGAGGTTTCAGATATACGAGCAGTCGGTCATTGCGTCGTAGGTTTTGACCTAGCAGGTTGTCGTTCCCTAGCAACTGTTATAGGAAAAATCTATCTCAGTCTCTATGTCACAATTTACAACCTACTATTAATAATAAAATAAATAACCTGGCATGTTTCCAATTGAAAGCTCAGGTGTAGATGTCCTAACACGCTTACGACGTGTAGTCCTAAGAGGTTGAACCTCTTCATCATCATCCTCATCTACAAGCTTTCGCTTTCCTCGCTCAGTCGGTTCTAAAACCCTCGGCGCATCATCATCTGTGGTTTCCTCAGAATCTGAATCAGATGCTGTATCACCATCTTTCCTAAAAGAAACAGATGGACCAGCACTGAAACGCCCTGAAATCTGAACACATTTTTTTTTTTTACACTGAAACGTATTTCTATTGGTCCCACTATTTGTATTATCGTGTTTGTATTCTATTCTATTAATTTGTATTACTTTTAATACTTTTAAAATGAAAATCTGCTGGAACACACATCTACCCGCCGGGTAGATGGGTTACCCGCCGGGTACCCAAGTCTAGCCGCCGGGTTCCCCCATTAACCGCCGGGTGAATTTATTTTTGTGGTAACAGAACTAAACCCCCAATTAAAGGCTTGAGAAGCCGCCGGGTGGGCTTAGGAAGCCGCCGGCTGGTTCCTGATTCTAGCTTACCCGCCGGGTACTCAGGCTACCCGCCGGGTACCCTGGCGTTTACAGTACTTACAGCTAACTTTCAAACTATGTGCAATTTTCCAAACTTTAGACGCACATATCTTTCAAACGACAAAGAGTTAAAACATGAAACTTTGCAGACACTTTACTATAGTCAAAATGAAACTTTCTATTTTCGCACTTTCTCAAATTTCTCATTTATCGGGATTTAGGCTTATGGGTCATTTTCGGCTAAATTTCAACATTTTTCTAACATATCAAGTCTCAAACCATTGGGACTTAGGAGCTGAGACTTTAAGCACACATTTCTACTATCAAAACAAACTTGCAAGACTAATCATCATGCTTTCAATATTCGTCTAACTCAAATTTGTTCATAAGGGTTATTAGTACCCGTTTGGACCCATTTTGACCCGTTGATCCAAAAGAGATAATTTGACCCATTCAATGGCTAAACACACTTTCAAATTGACTAATAGTATTATTGACTTTCGTTAAAACTTTCAATATATACAAAATCAAAATATCACTTTCACTACAACTTACAACTTACACATTCTAAACCACATCTACTAGTCATTTAAGATTTTATACTATTACATCATAATCTATCTAGTCATTACTTTCAAAACCAAAACATGTCAAAACATTGTTTGGGCGATCTTTCAAGGTTTCAAAACGATAATTTAAAAAGAAGCTTGTGTGACTTACAACAAGCTTGCAACTCCACTTCCAGCCTTTTGCAATTTCTTTACCTCTTCCACTTTCACTTGTACCTACAACATAACTAAACTAATTAAGCAATTTGCTTAGTGAGAGTATGAAATCTAATCAATACAATGCATTATTAACATAAAGCAATAATGGACAAGGTAAAGAACTACTTCCCTTTTTCTTGCAACTCCACTTTCACAATTCTAATCATATGTGCACATAGCTAATCAATGTTTGGCTAACATAAGTTAACCACTAATCAAACAAAGCTAACCTTGGTTAGCTATTCTAATCAAAATATGGCTAATAACCATTAACCATTCTAATCACAAACTTTCATCATAATCATGATATAATCATAACTAATCACAACAAGTTACATGATCATGATCTATTCAATTCATAAACTCACCTTGATTTGTAGCACAATTTGAAACAAGATGATCAAATGATAACAATTCTTCTTTAGCACCTATTACATACACATAGCACATAATCAGCAACTAATTCACACTTTCAATTACTAATCATCTATTTCTTTCTCCCCCACTTGAGATTTACAATTTCACTTTAACTAAACTAACTAATTTACTTATCATAATCAAAATCATAGCTTTATCATGAATTTAACTACTTTCTAATCACTACTTGATTCTACTAACATGTCAAAACTATTCTTTAAACTAAACTACATGATTCATGAAAATTTCCATAAACCCTAATCATAACCTATCACTTGTAATATGAATTTCAGATTCTAATCATGATTTATATACTAAACTAACACTAACTAATCAATCACAAACCCTAATTTCGGATTAATTCATATCAATTAACTAAAACCCCATAAACCCAAGTTCTAGGGTTTTTGAAGAAAGGAAATTACTTACAAGGAATCAAAGATGATGAAAAGATGGAGAATTAATCCTTTAGAGCTTGTGATGAAGATCAATTGAATGATTTGAGATGATGAAAGTGTTCTTGCGATTTCTCCTAGTTTCTAATTTGAGAGTTCTGGAAATATTTGAAGTCTATCTTCAAGTTACAGGGGAAAGGCACGTACTAGTGTCTAAATTCTTTTAAATTTCTATACTGCACAGTCTGGAACTGGACAACTAGCTTGCGTTTTCTATCATATCTCATTATTTAGAGATCTAAAATTAAAAAGATGTATATTTTATTGTACACTAAAATAATACTGTAAAACTGAGCTATAAAACTTATTTTTATTTACTAAAGTAATACCTTGAAAACTGGGGTGTTACAACTCTCCCTCACTTATTCTGTTCGTGTCCTCACGAACCATTCTTGGTGTACCGCAGGGTAGTATATCATCATCCACTCCTCCGGTTCCCAAGTAAATTTTGAACCCTTCTTATATCGCCACTGAACTTTAACTATCGAAACTAATTTATTTCTGAGCTGCTTTACTTTCTGATCAAAGATTTTAACTGGTTCTTCTATATAACTTAACTTGTCATTTATTTATATTTCTGTCAGTGGTACATAAGAAGCTTCATCAACTAAACACTTTTTGAGCTGAGACACATGAAATGTATCATGTATACTACCAAGTTCTTCTGGTAATTGCAATCGATATGCAACCTTGCCAACTCTATCAATGATTTCAAAAGGTCCAATATACCTTGGACTCAACTTTCCTCGCTTTCTAAAACGTATAATACCTTTCCAAGGTGAAACTTTAAGCATCACCTTATCACCTACTTGAAATTCAATAGGCCTTCTCCGCTTGTCTGCATATGACTTTTGTCGATCTTGTGCCATCTTCAATCTTTCTCTAATCTGATCAATTTTTTCAGTAGTCAACTGTACTATATCTGTACTCCCAAGTTCTCTCTGACCAATCTCCCCCCAACAAATTGGAGTTCGACATTTTCTACCATATAACATTTCGTAAGGTGGCATTTTAATCGAAGAATGATAACTGTTATTATAGGAAAACTCGACCAATGGAAGGTGAGTATCCCAACTGCCACCAAAGTCAATGGCGCAAGCTCTAAGCATATCCTCAAGAGTCTGAATGGTACGTTCACTCTGACCATCAGTTTGAGGGTGAAAAGCTGTACTAATATGCAATCGAGTCCCCAAGTCTTCTTGAAACTTATTCCAGAATCGAGAAGTGAAACGAGTATCTCGATCTGAAACAATAGAAAGTGGAACTCCATGCCTAGCAACAACTTCTTTAACATAAAGATCGGCTAACTTTTCTGAAGAAGAAGCTTCTTGAATAGGAAGAAAGATAGCACTTTTTGTCAATCGGTCCACGATCACCCAAATAGTGTCATGTTGCCTAGGGGTTTTTGGCAACTTAGTAACAAAATCCATGGTGATGTGTTCCCATTTCCATACTGGTATATCCAAAGGTTGGAGTTTACCGTATGGTTGCTGGTGCTCTGTTTTAACTTGCAGACAAGTGAGACAATTCTGAACATGTTTAACTATATCGCGCTTCATACCTGGCCACCAATAGTCCCGTTTCAGGTCACGATACATCTTGGTAGCACCAGGATGAATTGAATACTTGGATTTGTGCGCCTCATCTAGTAACACTTTCTTTACTTCACTCGTTCTTGGTATCCAAATTCTACCATAACGAGTCTTTAAACCTCTGGAATCATCTACTAATTCAGAAAGTTGACCCGCTAATCGTTGGATATTTGAGTCATTAGAAGCTAAAACTTCAATCTGAGCAGCTTTAATAAAATCAAATAACTGGGGAAGCACAGTCATTTGAAGAGATTTCACTGAAAGAACGGAATGACTAACTTTTCTGCTAAGAGCATCGGCTACAACATTAGCTTTACCAGGATGGTAAAGTATGTCGCAGTCATAATCTTTGACTAAATCTAGCCATCTTCTCTGACGATTATTCAAATCACGCTGATCAAAGAAATATTTAAGACTTTTGTGGTCTGTATAGATAATGAATTTAACACCATAGAGATAATGGCGCCAAATTTTAAGAGCGAAGACCACAGCTGCTAACTCAAGATCATGAGTGGGATAGTTCTGCTCATGTGACTTTAACTGGCGTGAAGCATAAGCAATGACTTTCCCACGCTGCATAAGGACACAGCCTAATCCAAGTTTTGAAGCGTCACAATACACCACCATATCCTCGTTACCCTCGGGTAGAACAAGAATAGGGGCTTGACTAAGCTTTTCTTTCAACATCTGAAACGCTTTAGCTTGCTTATCTTCCCACTTCCACTGAACGCTCTTTCTAGTCAACTGAGTCAAAGGAGTAGCAATCTTTGAAAAGTCTTGGATAAAACGACGATAATAGCCAGCTAGGCCAAGAAAACTCCTGACTTCAGTAGGACTCATAGGAGGGTCCCACTTCATGACTGCTGCTATCTTGGAAGGATCAACTTGAATACCGTGAAGATTGATCACGTGTCCAAGAAATTGGACTTCTCGTAACCAAAATTCACATTTTGAGAATTTGGCGAATAACTTTTCACGCCGAAGTGTTTCTAGAACTTGCCTGAGATGTGCTACATGCTCAGTTTCACTTTTAGAATAGATAAGAATATCATCTATGAAAACTATAACAAAGATATCAAGCATGGGCCGACAAACTCTGTTCATCAAATCCATGAATGCAGCTGGAGCATTAGTTAAGCCGAATGGCATAACCGTAAACTCGAAGTGACCATAACGAGTACGAAAAGCAGTCTTTGCAATATCTTCTTCTCTTACTTTTAACTGATGGTAGCCAGAACGAAGATCAATCTTTGAAAAGAAACTGGCACCCTGTAACTGATCAAATAAGTCATCTATTCGAGGCAAGGGATATCTATTCTTAATGGTCACTTTATTTAGTTCCCGGTAATCTATACACATTCTTAGGAAACTATCTTTCTTCTTTACAAATAAGACTGGAGCTCCCCAAGGCGAACTACTAGGACGGATGAAACCTTTATCTAAAAGTTCTTGCAATTGTTTCATCATTTCTTGCATTTCAGTTGGAGCTAACCGATAAGGAGTTTTAGCAATAGGAATAGCTCCAAGAATAAGATCAATTCGGAATTCCACTTGTCTATCAGGTGGAATACCTGGAAGTTCGTCAGGGAATACCTCGGGAAATTCTTTCACAACTGGAATACTGGAAAATTCTGGTACAGCTTTAGAAGTATCAACCACGTGCGCCAAAAAGGCTTGACACCCGTGTGACAAAAATCTTTTAGCTCGAGCAAAAGTACAGACAGGAATGGATCTACTAGAACGCTCACCATAAACAACAATCTCCCTTCCGCTAGGTGCTTTCAGGAGAACTATCTTTTCATGACAATTAATCATACCCTTATTCTTTCCCATCCAATCCATTCCTATAACTACGTGAAATTCCCCCATTTGCATGGGAATCAAATCTATTTTGAACACTTCACCTCCTATTTCAATAGTACACCCTCTATAAACATCACTAACAATAACTAATTTGCTATCGGCAATTTCAACTTCTAAAGGGCGTTCTAATTTAACAATAGGAGTATTCAGCTTTTCACAAAATGATAACGATACAAAAGACTTGGTGGCTCCAGAGTCAAATAAAACATGGGCAGGTATAGTGTTAATTATGAAGGTACCTGTCACCACGTCATGTGACTCCTTTGCCTCATCTGCTGTAATCTGAAAAGAACGACCTTTAGCTTTCTGTCCGCCCGCTTCTCTTTTCTTTTCCGCTTCTTTCTTCTGTTCATTTCTTTTCATATCTTCTAATTTAGCAGGACAGTTAGCTTGTAAATGGTCATCCTTATAGCAATAAAAGCACATTCTATATGGATTAGGGCAATTAGCAGCGATATGCCCTTGTTGACGACACTTATAACAAGCTGTACTCCCTAACTGACATTCTCCTGGATGCTTTCTACCACAATTATTACACTTGGGAAATTCCCGAGTGGGAGCTTGAGATTGCCGGTTTGATTGTTGAGATTGTAACTTCTGTTGTTGTGGTTGTGATGACTGTTGCTTTCCAAAATTTTTAAATTTCTTAGATTGCTGCAATTGAGAAGAAGATTGTTCTGCCTTTCTCTTATTGACTCTATCCTCAGCTTTCGCTTGCAACTCTTTCTCTCGAGTCAACCCTTTATTCATCATCTTAGGAATAGAATCATAAATAGTCGGGTCAACTGCTTCTTTGATATCAATGTTCAAATGTCGGTAATAATGGTCCTTCATTAACCCTGGATTCGAGGTATATTCGGGACAAAACTGAGATTTATCATAAAACATGTTAGTGTACTCAGTCACCGACATTTTCCCTTGATTGATGGCTAAGAACTCTCCTTTCAATCTTTCTACTTCCGCCATTGGAGCGAATTCTGCTATAAACTTTTCTTTAAACATACTCCAAGAACACTTCGTAGCTTCTGCAGCACCATGTGTTTTAACTTGAGTACCCCACCAATCTTGAGCACTATCTTTCAACTGATGAGCAGCAAACAGTACACGTAGCCTTTCTGGACAGTCACAGAGTAGAAAGGTCTCTTCTATCTTACTAATCCACCTATGACTACTAATCGGGTCTCTTTCACCATGAAATTCTGGGGGACTACAATTTGCAAAGTTTTTATATTCAAAACGTTCTTTTTCTTTGTTTATTTGTTGTTGAGCACTTAACATTTCACTATTTAACTGAGGGTTAACTAAGACAGGATGCTTCTGTTCAAATTCTACTAATCGTGTATTAATAATTTGCTCCATTCGGGTATATACCTTAGGAGCAAATTCTTGTAGGGCTTGCCCAATCACATCTTTTAATAGCATCCGGTCTTCAGGATCTAAACTTCTTTCTGAAACATTCTCCTCTTGAGTGGGAGAACGTACATTTAAACCCTCAGCTTCTTTTTTTGGTGTGATTCCATTTACTAAACAATATAAAAACATAATTAATAATATAGAAAATCTCTACTTCAACTATCAAATAATGATTGCCTTTATCTTCACATATTTAACAACTTTGAATCTCCCACATGCTTTAGCAAAATATAACCTCGTTGGCCAGACGTAGTTATATTAAACTAACAACATGTTTCTATTCAAAATTCTTAAACATATTTCAATTTAAAGCAATCATTCTTATTCTAGTCATAATCTACTAATCATATGCAAAACATTGCAAAAACATAACTATAATTAACTACTGCACATTTATAGGTGGTTTAAGTTTAGGCAATCCTACTGTGGATTGCTTAAATCTCTTAAACCATCGCTCTGATACCAACTTGAAACGCCCTGAAATCAGAACACATTTTTTTTTTTTTACACTGAAACGTATTTCTATTGGTCCCACTATTTGTATTATCGTGTTTGTATTCTATTCTATTAATTTGTATTACTTTTAATACTTTTAAAATGAAAATCTGCTGGAACACACATCTACCCGCCGGGTAGATGGGTTACCCGCCGGGTACCCAAGTCTAGCCGCCGGGTTCCCCCATTAACCGCCGAGTGAATTTATTTTTGTGGTAACAGAACTAAACCCCCAATTAAAGGCTTGAGAAGCCGCCGGGTGGGCTTAGGAAGCCGCCGGCTGGTTCCTGATTCTAGCTTACCCGCCGGGTACTCAGGCTACCCGCCGGGTACCCTGGCGTTTACAGTACTTACAGCTAACTTTCAAACTATGTGCAATTTTCCAAACTTTAGACGCACATATCTTTCAAACGACAAAGAGTTAAAACATGAAACTTTGCAGACACTTTACTATAGTCAAAATGAAACTTTCTATTTTCGCACTTTCTCAAATTTCTCATTTTATCGGGATTTAGGCTTATGGGTCATTTTCGGCTAAATTTCAACATTTTTCTAACATATCAAGTCTCAAACCATTGGGACTTAGGAGCTGAGACTTTAAGCACACATTTCTACTATCAAAACAAACTTGCAAGACTAATCATCATGCTTTCAATATTCGTCTAACTCAAATTTGTTCATAAGGGTTATTAGTACCCGTTTGGACCCATTTTGACCCGTTGATCCAAAAGCGATAATTTGACCCATTCAATGGCTAAACACACTTTCAAATTGACTAATAGTATTATTGACTTTCGTTAAAACTTTCAATATATACAAAATCAAAATATCACTTTCACTACAACTTACAACTTACACATTCTAAACCACATCTACTAGTCATTTAAGATTTTATACTATTACATCATAATCTATCTAGTCATTACTTTCAAAACCAAAACATGTCAAAACATTGTTTGGGCGATCTTTCAAGGTTTCAAAACGATAATTTAAAGAGAAGCTTGTGTGACTTACAACAAGCTTGCAACTCCACTTCTAGCCTTTTGCAATTTCTTTACCTCTTCCACTTTCACTTGTACCTACAACATAACTAAACTAATTAAGCAATTTGCTTAGTGAGAGTATGAAATCTAATCAATACAATGCATTATTAACATAAAGCAATAATGGACAAGGTAAAGAACTACTTCCCTTTTTCTTGCAACTCCACTTTCACAATTCTAATCATATGTGCACATAGCTAATCAATGTTTGGCTAACATAAGTTAACCACTAATCAAACAAAGCTAACCTTGGTTAGCTATTCTAATCAAAATATGGCTAATAACCATTAACCATTCTAATCACAAACTTTCATCATAATCATGATATAATCATAACTAATCACAACAAGTTACATGATCATGATCTATTCAATTCATAAACTCACCTTGATTTGTAGCACAATTTGAAACAAGATGATCAAATGATAACAATTCTTCTTTAGCACCTATTACATACACATAGCACATAATCAGCAACTAATTCACACTTTCAATTACTAATAATCTATTTCTTTCTCCCCCACTTGAGATTTACAATTTCACTTTAACTAAACTAACTAATTTACTTATCATAATCAAAATCATAGCTTTATCATGAATTTAACTACTTTCTAATCACTACTTGATTCTACTAACATGTCAAAACTATTCTTTAAACTAAACTACATGATTCATGAAAATTTCCATAAACCCTAATCATAACCTATCACTTGTAATATGAATTTCAGATTCTAATCATGATTTATATACTAAACTAACACTAACTAATCAATCACAAACCCTAATTTCGGATTAATTCATATCAATTAACTAAAACCCCATAAACCCAAGTTCTAGGGTTCTTGAAGAAAGGAAATTACTTACAAGGAATCAAAGATGATGAAAAGATGGAGAATTAATCCTTTAGAGCTTGTGATGAAGATCAATTGAATGATTTGAGATGATGAAAGTGTTCTTGCGATTTCTCCTAGTTTCTAATTTGAGAGTTCTGGAAATATTTGAAGTCTATCTTCAAGTTACAGGGGAAAGGCACGTACTAGTGTCTAAATTCTTTTAAATTTCTATACTGCACAGTCTGGAACTGGACAACTAGCTTGCGTTTTCTATCATATCTCATTATTTAGAGATCTAAAATTAAAAAGATGTATATTTTATTGTACACTAAAATAATATTGTAAAACTGAGCTATAAAACTTATTTTTATTTACTAAAGTAATACCTTGAAAACTGGGGTGTTACAAGCACCCCTCCGACCTTGTGAACCCTCAGGTTGAAAAACCTCTAGGTCAACAACTTCAGTATCCTATTCATGAGTAAGCACATATGATGATAAGAAAGATAATAAATTTTAACAATTGAATTATTATATATAACAAACATTACCTTAAACTGTTCAATTGCAACCAAAACTGGATCATGAGCGTCATCGTTTTGTACAAAGACCTCATGTAGAACCTCAGCAGCTAACTCAGGCAAAATCTGCTGCCCTGGCTGTGCAGCCTGATGTAAAACATCCTCAATGAGCTCTTGTTGCTCAGCTGCTTGTGGAACTTGAGCTGGAGGTTGTTGTTGAGCTTTCTGTTGCTGTTGAGCTTGAGGTTGAGCTCCGGCATCCATCCAACCATTGTTCGGTGGAGCAACATAATCAGCATCAAGAAGATGCCCAAAAAGATCAGCAGCCTCAGGTTTGATGTCATCTTTACGCTTGGATAAGAGAAAACAAGCGTTGTAACCTCTCAACCCTATTGTCTCAACATGAAAATCAGCTTGATAAGCAGGTAGGTTCGGAACTTGATTGCGAATCAGAAGCATGCAGAATCGGGGATAAAGAATAAACTGCGTTCGCACAGCTCCTGTAATCTGTCCGATAAAAGAATTAAAGATGTAAGAAGAGAAACTGTATGGTTTATTGTAAACCAGTGACAGTACAGCAGACATAAGCTCTGGACTGAGCTCATCTAACCATGACTTCTTGTTCCCAAAAATAGAAACAATAATCGTGAACATGAACCTCCACTGGCCTAGAACAAACGCCTTAACAAACTGGCGTCCTCTCCTGGGTCCAGAATATCCGGTACGACCCAAAGCACCCTCAATAAAATCAGCAGAATAAGGATGAATACCCACGTCTTGTTCGACTGTTCCTAAACGCAAAAGCTGTCGAAGGTCAGCAGCAGTAAAAGAGATAGGATGCTGATTCACCGTTGTACGAATCGTTGGAGGATTCGCAGCAGCATCATACACAATGTTTCTCCAAAACTGTGTAAGAAGATCTCTGTTTTGCGGCGGTGACTCGGTAATAGCAAATCGAATTCTCGATTGTGCTAGATAAGTCAGAATCTGCTCAAAGCGCTCAGCACCGCGCTCGTTCAGATCTAGGTTCACTAGTATGTTGTGACCCTTCTCGAAAGATCTGTTCGCCATATCTGTAATACACAATTACACAAATAGCAAAAAGATTAACTAAACAAACATTAATCAATTTAAACTTTTACGTATCATGATCAAAAGATCATCAAACGTCTAAGTCTACTATTAATTAATAACTTAATTCACTGAATCTTAATTGAACCATTAAAAATTATTAACTTTTCAATTATATTCTATAAATTATATAAAGTTTGTTAGTTAAATCACAATTTAAGTTATCATACCGCCGACAAATATCGAGACACGCTACTCGACTACATTATGAGTCGAAATACTTTCGATATGAAATAACTGAAATTGTTAAAAGTTAACACATTTTTAACTTATAACAAAAGTTCGTAAGTCTAAAAGTGTAAAAACGAGTAACTTGTTAATTATTTATAATCAAATGATTCTCAAATCGAAAACAAGTTATTATATAAAACTTATAAAATTTACTTAATTTTACAAAGTCAACTGAAGTCAACAACGTTAATTCAGTTCTCAAAGTCAAAGTAAGTGAATTAAACATATAAATAAAATTAAATTAATCATTCAACTCGGTTCACAGAAACTCCATGAGTTGAATTCGAGTTGCTCAGGTCAAACGAAGTCAAACGAAATGAGTTCGCTTCGGTCAACGAAAGTCAATAAAGTAAGTCGACTCGGTTCGGTCAACTGAAGTCAAACGAATTCACTCGACTCGGTTCGTTGGAGCGGGCTACGAAGCAAGATTAGATCTCGGTTCGTAGGATGAACAGTTTAACGAGATCAACCTTTAAATCATCGATTTGACGTATTTCAAAGCAATTAAACCCTTTAAACATGTTCTATTAGCATCGAATAATCATTAGAAACATTTTCCAGTTTTCGTAACTCACTAATTTGTGTCAAATCCGTGAAAAACTAAACCGAAACGTTCGAAAACTTAAACCGATCGATTTCTCGTAAATCACACGGTGAAATCGCATGAAACTTACGTCAAAAGATGCGTAATAAAAAGATGAATAAGTTCCACGGATCAAAAATTCCTTCCTCGTTCGAAAAAATCAAAAAACAACCGAAAAGTGAGTTCGGTTCGTTTCGCCTCAGATCGAGTCGCAGAGTGTCTGAGTTCGATTCGTAAAGTGAATAAGGAAATGTGAGTTCGGTTCGTTTTGTTGTCTCCTTTTATACCTTCTTTTTTTTTTTTTAATTTTGCACTGTAAACTCACTTCGCAGGTTTGACTGGTCAAACTTGCAATCTAAATTTAAAATGCGAAATAAAAACTTAGTATAAAATAAAACTCATTTATTTTTACAAGTTTAAAATAAAATTATTTTTCACTTGTAATTGTAACGTTTGTTCAACAATAAATAGAGACAACTATTCAGCATAATTTAAATCCAAAGGGTAATATTTAAAAAATAAAAATAAACTAAATTCATAAAAACTAACAGTGGTATCAACTACCATTTTATTAATCACTTCAATAAAATAAAGTACATAACTCAACTGAATAAGAATTTAACTGCTTAGGGATCATATTAGAAAGAACAAGCTATTAAAAATTTATTAAAAAGTCTAAGTAGATTGTTAGTATACATACTCATGAAATTTAAATAAATTACCATAAAATTACAACTAAGTTTATCATTTATACATTTATATTTATAAAACTATATCTTAGGTACCTTTATCCACATAGCATAATTAATATATACATTACTCACTTAAAGTGAATATGTTTAATTATAGAGAGTTCAAGACGATTACCGGTATTATGATCCACATAAACAAATTATACTCGACTTTCTAAGCAAACACTTTATTGTTAGTATGAATATTATCAAGTGCTTCCTATTATATGACATACTGAAGAATTTCAAGTAAAACTCATAACACTGCATTATTTAATTTCAAAGTAGCGGTTACTAAATGATGTATCTTTTCGAAACGTATAACATACACTTGAATTTTAAGATTAGACAAATATCAGACATACCTTGAATATGCTATGTTATCGAAGTCTGTACTTAGTACAACAGAGGATCCCTTCTAGCATAATTCAAAATACATTTGAGAATATTAATTTAATTAAAGGCTTCAGATCTGTACTCAGTACAACAAAGTTACCAGTAATTAAGTTAATACCCATATTGCTACTATTTGTCAATTGAAATTAAAAATGCATGATAACAGTGTATGGCAATACCATCACTCAACAATTAAGACTAATGTCATACATCATAGAATAGTAACACAAGATAATAAACAAGTAATTAATTAACTTCTTAAGGCTTAGAAAATATCATATAATCTGCCTACCAGTACATCATATGATGAATCCATCTAATCTTTTAAATAAAATAGACAAATTATAACTTGTGGATATAAGTGTATAATCAAATAAATATAAACACATACCTGATAGAACCGCTATAGTTCTAAAGTAACTTTATTTGAACCTACTAACATATCATCCTTAGGACTTAAGCTTATTATTGTTAAGCTTATTCTCCTAATGTACTATCATTTCCCTTAGTTTTTGCAGATAAAAACTTAAAATTTTTTAAAGAATAATATATTTATATTCTTTAATAAAGGCGATTCCCCTTAGGTAACAAGCAAATGAATTCCATACGCCTTTTTTTAACACATAAAAATACTAACTATTACAAAAATACCCTTGGAAGACTAATCACTCTGGATTTCTCATTCCGTTCAGTTGAACCAATGTCTCAAATCTTGCTCTGTCGAACGCCTTTGTGTAGAGGTCTGCTAAGTTATCCGCAGTTGGAACCTTAACTAACCTTATCATTTTCTTCTCAGCACAATCTCTAATAAAATGATGTCGAATATCAATGTGTTTAGTTTTACTGTGCTTCGACGGATTATTGGTGATCGACATAGTTGATTCATTATCAATCATCATAGGAGTATTAGTTATATTTAACCCGTAATCCCGCAGTTGCTGTTTAATCCATAGAACTTGAAAGCAACAGCTGCCAGCTGCAACATACTCAGCTTCACATGTAGAAATGGCTACCGAGGTTTGCTTCTTGCACTGCCAGGATACTAATCTACCTCCTAGGAATTGACATCCTCCGGTCATAGATTTCCTATTCTGATTGCATCCTCCATAATCCGAATCAGTATAAACTACGAGATCTAAGTCTCCATCAATCGGATACCAAAGACCCAGCTTAGGTTTCTCTTTGAGGTAACAAAAGATTCGTTTTACAGCTTGCATGTGTGACTCTTTCGGATTAGCCTAATATCTTGCACATAAACAAACAACAAACATTATGTCAGGCCTAGAGGCTGTTAGATACATTAGTGATCCGATCATAGCTCTATAAAGAGTTGGATCCACATCGCTATCACTCGATGTATCTGGACCTAGTCCATGATTGACTGGAATTGGAGTATTGTAGACCTTACTTTCATCTATCTTAAAGCGTTCTAATAGCTCATATGTATATTTAGATTGATGAATAAAGAATCCATCCTTCTTTTGATCAACTTGTAATCCTAAGAAGAAACTCAACTCTCCCATTGCAGACATTTCAAACCTTTTTCTCATGACTTTCTCGAATTCTTGACACATCTTTTCATCTGACGATCCAAAGATAATGTCATCAACATATACTTGCACGAGAAGAAAGTCTTTCTTACTCCACTTTACAAAAAGTGTACTATCAATTGATCGTCTTGTAAATCCATTCTCAAGTAGATACGTTGATAGTGTTCCATACCACATCCTTGGTGCTTGATGTAATCCATATAGAGCCTTATTCAAACGATATACTCTATCTGGATACTCAGGATCAGCAAACCCTGGCGGTTGTGAAACATACACCAATTCTTCCACTTTGCCATACAAAAAAGCACTCTTAACATCCAACTGATAAACCTTTATACCATAATATGATGCGAATGCTAAGAACACTCTAATTGCTTCTAGCCTAGCAACTGGTGCAAACACTTCGTTGTAATCTATACCTTCTTGTTGATTAAAACCTTGAACCACTAGACGAGCTTTATTGCGAGTAACGATTCCCTTATCATCTCTCTTGCACTTAAATACCCATCTAGTTCCAATTGGATATTCTCCCTTTGGTAGGTCAACCAACTCCCATACTTGTAATTTAGAGAACTGAGATAGTTCTTCTTGCATTGCTTCTACCCACGAGCTTTATTTTAAAGCCATTTGAACATTTTTCGGCTCAACTTGTGAGATAAAGCATGAATGTAGACATTGATTAGGAATCCCTGTCTCTTTCAATGCAGTATACAAGCTTTGGTATTCTAAATTTTCAGACGTACTAGCTTTTGATTGAGTCCTTGTTTGAACAGGAGTATTAATATCACCGATGATGTTTTCAACGGGATGATTCTTACTCATTCTAGTTGAAGCAACATGCTCAACTGGAATCTCATCTCCTAAGTTAGTACCGATTTCCTCAAGAACACTATGTTGTTCAGGAATATCTTCCAAATCTGGTACACCCTCTTTAGATAACTGTGAGTTATCAATACCCATAGATATTCTTAACTCTCGCAGTGGAGTGAGGATTTCATCCACTAATTTTTCAGTTAGCTCTTCTTCATTTAGAGGTGTATCTACTTTGGATTTTTGAGATCCACTAGTAGATGGTTGATTTGGATCAACATTTGTCTTGATTCCAGAATTCGGAACACTCAATGTTGAAGTATGGCCAGTATCCACATCTTCAGACACTAAATGTTCAGCTATCTCTGAATCACTGACATAGTCACTAATAGGAACCTTAAATGATGCAAAGAGATCTGAATAATCAGATTGCCAATCAACTCCCTTATGCACATCAGGTGAGTAGCTAGTAACCTCAATATTATAAACTACTTCCAAACGTCCCGTGACTTTATTAAAGACTCTCTTGTTTGGCGAATTGGGCATATAACCTAGGAAAAATCCTTCGTCAGCCTTCTCACCAAATTTAGCTTGATGTCCAGTCTTTAATATGGTGCATGAAACTCCAAAGGGTTCAAACCCTTTTAAGTTAGGTTTCTTATTGTTTAAAAGCTCATAACAAGTCTTGTTATGTCTTTTAACCGTAAGAACTCTATTGAGAACATAACATGCTGTATTCACTGCTTCTGCCCAAAAGATGACCGGAAGCTTTGAATCAGCAAGCATTGTTGTAACACCCCCAAATTTAACTGTTTTCGGAAGCGATGTATTGGGTGTTACTAATCAATAATCACAAGCACAAAGGATATAGTGAACGACTCTAAATGAGACGTTCGAAAAGTTATTACATTAATACATAAGTAGTTTCAAAATACAAGCTCGAGTTCAAGTAAAATCCTAGAGATTCTAATACATAACAGTAAGTACAAAAGTAATGTAATAAAATCTCCAAGCTTGTAAATGCATGCGACTCGAGCTAAGAAAGCTTATCCTGCTGGGCATCCCTACTGATGCTGGGTACCTGAGAAGCATTACTAAAACGGTCAACCAAAAAGGTTGGTGAATCTCACAGGTTTGTAAGTAAGTAAACAGTTGAACACACAAGTAGTATTTGTAAATCATAGCCAGCCAGTAAGTAACGATCACAGGTTATGCTCATCGTTTACTTAAGTTTTAATAAGTGGGTGGTTGCAGGTTATGCTAACCGTTTGATACAATTGCCATGAGCCACCATAGTTGAAGCTTAACGTACAGTAAATATAGGTACCCCCCCATGAATGTAATCCAAAACATTCATACGGAACGAGTAAGAAACGCCCGTTTCTACAGGAACGGTTCGTGGTAGTGCGTGCTACCCCGGGCGGGGATTGTCAGTCCCATATGGATCCATATACTAAAACTCGCGCTTATCACATAACTAACAACTATGATTAAGGAGGATTTCATTGGATTAGTCGTAAACTCATGCAATTGGCGTATCCGTAATCTCATACAGTAAGTAAATCATGGCAGCAAGTAAGTTTTGTGTGTTCATGTAAAACAGTAATGCATCTCACCCCTGAGTATAAAATAGTAAAGTAGGGGCTGTGAGACTCACCTGAGTCTGGCAGACAATGCAGTAAGTAAGCAAGTAGTATCCCGAACTAGCAACCCTTAGCGTCCTAATACGCATAAGGTTTAGTAAGTAAATGGAATACTTGTAAAGTATCCATGCTAGTTGTTCCCAAACTAGTTAATGTCCATTAGTTTGTTTGTACGTTTGTATTCGTTTGTAAATCGTAGTTTGTATAAAAGTTGTACGGTCTGTTTGTTATCAGTGTATAATAATAATTCCATCCATTATTATTATGTATTCATAGTAGTTGTACAGTTGTAAGGTATACTCGTATAACTGTTGGTTTGTATCATAACGTGTATCATTTGCGTAAGTTCCAGTGGGTCTAATCCCCAAAGGGTACGAGTGAAATCTCGTATGTGTTCGAGTGTAAGCTCGTATTAGTTAATGTGTAATCCAGCACGTAACTAGTGAGTGAACTTGTAAGTTCGTATCGGATGTAATCCCGTGTAATGTACAAGTGTAAGTTCGTTGGAGTGTAATCTCCTAAGTATTTCCAAGTGTAATCTCGTACGCGTGTGTGAGTGAAATCTCACGTTAGTTTAGTATCGTCTTGTACGTATTCAAGTGTTGTTGTATACTCTCAAAAGTATAGCATTTTCATGTGTAAGTAGCATCGTATTTGATTTAGTAGTTGAAAAGTGATTCCAACACTTAGAATATATTTTGTTTTTCTGATCTGGGTTATCTGCGACACAAGGCTTGTGTCGCAGACCACATGCGACATAAGGTCTGTGTCGTAAGGATTGGTTCGGATTTAGTGTTTATGCGACACAATGGTTGTGTCGCAGACAAGGGTACGACACAACGATACGACATAGTCGTTGTGTCGCAATCAAGCGATGGGTAAACTTTGTGTCCTAGATGATACGACATATAGTGCGACATAAGCGTTGTGTCGCATACATTGCGACATAACGTGCGACATAACATACGACATAGAATGCGACACAGTGTTGTGTCGCATAAACTTTTGGTCCGATGCGACACAAGAGGTCTGTTCGGATTTCAAGTTTCCGAAAACGTATTTTCCGGTTTCCGTTGGGTCTAGAACTTTTATACTAGTTTTAAAATGTTACAATGAGTCCATAATAACTATTGGTAGTCGTTTTTAAGGTTTGTGGTGTCGTTTTCTTTAAAATGACCAAAACCGACATTTCCGTTAACGTGTTCAAAAACGTGTTTTAATTACATATTTGGACATTACTAAGCTAGGGGAACAATAATCTAGCAAAATAAAAGTAATCGGAAAAGTTTCGGGTCGCCGGAAAACTTACAAAGTTGTCGAATCGAGAAACCGAAAAGATGAAGTTGTAGCCCTCGTTGCGGTGATCACTTCTCACCAAACCGAGCCTAGCCTCCGAGGTGGTTTTGTGGTGTTTTTAGGGTGGTTTAGTGTTGGTTTTAGAGAGAGAAAGAGATGACCGATTGAGAGAGAGTGGAGAGAAAGATTGAGTGAGGGAGTGAGATTGAGTGAGAGAGTGAGGAATAGGGTGAGGGTTTGGCACCCCTCACCTTGGCCGGCCCATGGTGGGGTCCACCATGTGTGGATCTCACCAATTATTGTTCCCTCGTGTTTGCGCTCCGTGCGGTGTTCGTTTCCCCGGTCGTTTAAACGTTAAAATCATTTTATACGCGATTAAATATACGTTTTAAAGTACGAAATATTACCCGATAATTTAATTGAAGTATTTTATCAAAATACTAGTTTTTGAGTTATAAAACATAACTTTGTTTTGTTTTGTCGGTTGGTCGAGTTTTCGGAGAGTTCGGTGACGTTTTAATTAAAACGCACGTTTTCGTTATATTATAAACATAATATAAAGTAGCAGTTGAAGTAATTAAATAATTTAACATTATTTAATAATTGTTTTACCAATGTTCGCAAGTTGGTACGATTGTTGTTTTATACGATTTGTACGAATCATATACGCGTATATATATATATTCCATCCATATATATAATATAGTAAATAATGTATATAATCCTATTTCATATTATATACCAGTAATAAACACGTAATTAGGGAAATTTTAAATTGACCCTAAATTTGGGGTTGTTACATTCTCCCCTTGTTAATAAAATTTCGTCCCGAAATTTGTTTGAAGTAGTAGTCGGTAATTTGATATTAGTCAGGTAGCTACAATGTGTACTAGTAGCCTACTCCTACAGTGTTTGAAATCAAGTAATCGTCAGGTGATAACGTACCCTAAATTTTGTTGCCTGGAGGTAGGGGGCATTGGGCCTTGAGATGGCCAGCACTCCCGCAGTTGAAGCACAGCTTCGCCTTGGGAGGGTTCGTACCTTTAGGGTAGGATTTGCATCGACCGGTGGGTATGGTACACGGTCCTTCATGATGCCGAGTGCATCGGGAACAGAAAGGTTTCTTTCCCAAGTAGTTTCCTGAAGAGTTGGAGGGAGTAATCTTCACCCTTTTTGCTGGAGGTGATGTACAGTCAGTGTCGGTATCCTCTTCAGTAGGAGTACCATGTGAAGTTGATGGTGAAACAGGGTTTTCTAAGGCTATCAAACGTAGCTCGTATTCACGCATACGTACGTTACTCTAGAAAGCAATTCGTCGTAGATCATCTATGTCTTCCCGTGCTTCGGTTAATTGTTTTTGCAGCGAATCAATAGTTTGGTTGAGGTGGCTGACTGATTCAGCAGTCAAGGTTACATCAACTGGTGCTTTTGCAGCGGTTAGAGCAACAGGAGAGGCAGGTGCTGTTGCTGGTTCAACGAAAGGTTCGGTATCACACTCGAGTTCGAGGAGGTAAGGAAACATTATTGGTTCCTCACTGAGCAGTTCATCATCCAAGGTAGGGTTGTTGACGGAGTGAGTTGTCATTTCCTACGAAATAATTATTCTATTTAAGAATTGTTACTAGTAAGTGAAGTTCTATTGGATGACTTGTTTAAAGTAACGAATAATATACGAGCTCCCGGTCTCAACCAGTGTGAGATATTTGGGAAAAATGTTTGTTATTGGTAGTCCAAGTGTAATACAAGTTATATGTTCGGAATTCGTATAGTCGGTCGTTTCCTAATCCTATTGGGTACTTAGGATAAAAGAAAACACACTGAACGTAAGGTAACATACATAATTTGTTAAGCAAGAGATTTATGAGAAAACAGTTTCGGGTAATCAAAGAATGAGCGTACCCGGGTTAAGCAAATCACAGAGTCTCGGGTTTGGGTCATCATCCCTAGCATTAATTACGTATGCTCTACTCCTCGTGTGGTTGGTCCGGAGTTTCAGTTTTGGGCAATCCTTTCTAAAGTGCCCGGTACCGTTGCACTCATAGCAGGTTTTGGGTGCAGGAGTATCAGTACCAGTGGGGTTGGTTCGGAAGTCTTGGGCCAGGTGCCCTAATTTCTTGCATTTGGTGCAGGGACAGGAGCCATTATGATGGCGACCACATTTGGAGCAGTAAGGCTTGCTCCCCTTGTAAGCCTTTGAGTCATTGGCATTGACAATTGCAAGCTTCTTGTCAGGAATCGGGTTGGATGAGTGGGGACTTACTTCCCATTTACGTTTGTTATTCGCAGACGGGGTTGAAGTCGAGCCACGGCGGACAGAATTGGCCGTTAACTCATGAGCCATACGAATGGCGCTCTGAATAGTTCCCGGTTTGGATGAAGTAACTAAGTCTTGAAGTCGCTCAGGAAGTCCATCAACGTACTTTTCGATCCTTTTGTACTCGGGATCAACCATGGATGGGCACAAAAGTGCCAGCTGGTGAAAGCGATTGGTGTAACCGGTGATGTCATCACCCTGCATCTTGTGATTCCAAAATTCCACTTCCAATTGTTTCAGCTCATCTCTTGGGCAGTACTCGCCCCTCAGCATAATCTTCAGTTCATCCCACTGTAGTTTATAAGCATCGGCAACGCTCACAGTCTGTGCATAGGTGTTCCACCAGGTAAGGGCGGTGTCAGAAAAGGTGCTGGCGGCGAACTTAACTTTATCCTCTTCCTTGCAGTTGCAGATGAGGAACACTGATTCGATTTTCTCGGTCCATCGAATCAGACCGATCGCTCCTTCAGTACCTGCAAAGCTCAAGGGTTTGCAGTTTTGGAAGTCCTTGTAGGTGCAGGTTTTGGGTGGAGGTGTATTGTTAGCCGTATCTTCGCTACCAGGATTGGTTGCTCGGACAGCTAGAGCTTGGGCCACACTACGGGCAATAATACCCGCGACTTCGGCTTCAGTAAGTGTGATTTGTCGTCGAGGAGGCATGTTCCTTGAAACAACAATTTAAGAACATGTAAGGGTTTGAACAAGAATTATGACGGTAATGATTTAGTATGTTCAAAGAAATTTCGTCAAAGGTTGAAATTTGTTCAAAGTTTGTGGGTTATAAATAAGTTTATACAGTTTCGAAATTTTTGAGAATTTTATAAAACATTTTGTAAGAAATTTTGTAACATGTTTGATAGAAATATATTTGTTATAAAATTTTTGATAGTAAAAGTCGGTTGTATAATTCGAAGTCTAACGAAAACTTGAGTTGAAAATGGTTCGGTTGAGAGTATGGTCGGTGACAAGGTTTTGAAATTTTTGTATAACAATAACTGTTTAAAACAGAAGTTATGAAAGTTCCAGTGTAAAAGCAGGTTAAAATTTGTTGAAGATGTTTTTCCTAGAATACATCTAACAGTGCAGTAATGTACGTTGTAGAATGTTATAAACGTAGAATTTGATAGGAATGGCAAATGAAAACAAGGTCTCGATCTTCATATCGAAGGATGTTGCAGTAGCTATGGTTGTCAGTTATAACGGTGTGGAAGTCTTCGGACGTAAGCCGGTTGTCGTGAATTTATAAAAAGTCGAATAAGGACGGAACGACGAGAGTCGGGTTGTCGTTTGTTTGATACAAGTTGAAAGTGAATTTCGTAGTAGTCGAGAGAGAGTGTCGTATCGGGGAAAAAGGCCTATGTATATATATATATATATATATATATATATATATATATATATATATATATATATATATATATATATATATATATATATGTATCACATAACCGCCTAGTTAGTGTCTAGCACAATCAAGTAAAAGTCCCGGTTCTCTCGAGGTCAGAGTCAGCTAATGCATTCCGGTTCAACATAACCCCTTTCAGAACTCACATCATCTTCATTTAGTTGTACATAGTTGATCAGGCTATGTTAAATTAAACTTGTATGCTGTAATTCCTGAACCAGTTATACCTAATGAGGAATACTGCCTAACGGTCATAGTCTAGGCCCACTAAATGCAACCTAGTTCACTATAACCTTAGGCTCTGATACCAATCTGTAACACCCCCAAATTTAACTGTTTTCGGAAGCGATGTATTGGGTGTTACTAATCAATAATCACAAGCACAAAGGATACAGTGAACGACTCTAAATGAGACGTTCGAAAAGTTATTACATTAATACATAAGTAGTTTCAAAATACAAGCTCGAGTTCAAGTAAAATCCTAGAGATTCTAATACATAACAGTAAGTACAAAAGTAATGTAATAAAATCTCCAAGCTTGTAAATGCATGCGACTCGAGCTAAGAAAGCTTATCCTGCTGGGCATCCCTATTGATGCTGGGTACCTGAGAAGCATTACTAAAACGGTCAACCAAAAAGGTTGGTGAATCTCACAGGTTTGTAGGTAAGTAAACAGTTGAACACACAAGTAGTATTTGTAAATCATAGCCAGCCAGTAAGTAACGATCACAGGTTATGCTCATCGTTTACTTAAGTTTTAATAAGTGGGTGGTTGCAGGTTATGCTAACCGTTTGATACAATTGCCATGAGCCACCATAGTTGAAGCTTAACGTACAGTAAATATAGGTACCCCCCCCCCCCCCATGAATGTAATCCAAAACATTCATACGGAACGAGTAAGAAACGCCCGTTTCTACAGGAACGGTTCGTGGTAGTGCGTGCTACCCCGGGCGGGGATTGTCAGTCCCATATGGATCCATATACTAAAACTCGCGCTTATCACATAACTAACAACTATGATTAAGGAGGATTTCATTGGATTAGTCGTAAACTCATGCAATTGGCGTATCCGTAATCTCATACAGTAAGTAAATCATGGCAGCAAGTAAGTTTTGTGTGTTCATGTAAAACAGTAATGCATCTCACCCCTGAGTATAAAATAGTAAAGTAGGGGCTGTGAGACTCACCTGAGTCTGGCAGACAATGCAGTAAGTAAGCAAGTAGTATCCCGAACTAGCAACCCTTAGCGTCCTAATACGCATAAGGTTTAATAAGTAAATGGAATACTTGTAAAGTATCCATGCTAGTTGTTCCCAAACTAGTTAATGTCCATTAGTTTGTTTGTACGTTTGTATTCGTTTGTAAATCGTAGTTTGTATAAAAGTTGTACGGTCTGTTTGTTATCAGTGTATAATAATAATTCCATCCATTATTATTATGTATTCATAGTAGTTGTACAGTTGTAAGGTATACTCGTATAACTGTTGGTTTGTATCATAACGTGTATCTGTAACACCCCCAAAATTGATGATTTGCGGAAGCTTGATTTGGGTGATTACTAATCAATAACAAAGCACAAAGATAAATAGCAAACGACTCTATATGCGTCGTTTTAACAAAATACATTGATTACTGAAATGTTTACAACATTTAAAGCGTTACATAGCTCGAGTTAAATAAAATGAGATTTCAGTACATAAGTACTTGTACAAAATATACTAATGCAAGAAAATCTCAATCGTCTGTATGCTGACTCGAGCTAAATCCTGAAGCAGAAACATCCTACTGCTGGGTACCTGCGATATATGCTAAAAGGTCAGCTATAAAGCTGGTGAGCTCACAGGTTTGAAATCAGTTATATCGTATGAACCGCAAGATTTAAATAATGAATTGCATCCAGCAATTAAATAATGAATTGCATCCAGCAATTAAATAGTGAATTGCATCCAGCAATTAAATGATAATCATCATGTATACAGCCATGAGCACGTAGTTGAGCTTAACTCGAGGGCCGGGTCCCCTATAGAGAATTCCGGGCGAGGTGCCTCCACGAATGCCTAATCAACATTCGTCTTCCCAAATATTAGTACGTCCGTTTACCCGGTTAGTGCTTGCTAACCCGGACGAGGAGGGTCAATCCTATATGGTACCATATACTAATATTCACGCTACAACGTATTAACAACTATGCTGACGGAGGACTTTAAATTGATTAGTTTCGAAAAACTCATGTAGTATATGAAAAGTTGGTACTTGCGTTCACATGTTAAAAGTTGAGCAATATATCACACCCCTGAGTAAAACAATAAAAGAGGGGCTATGAGACTCACCTGAGTCTGAGTGTGTTTAAACAAACGTAAGTTGATTAGCCGAGTATGAAGTCCAAAGACTTGTAACCTGAGGGTGTCCACGACACGCGATGGTTATAATCATGATTGGGTATCTCAACAGATCACCCTTGTAGTTGTTCGTTCAACTATAATGTCCAAATTTCCACTATTTGGTTGATAAGTTTAAGTATTTGAAAAGTGTACGGCCCGTTGGTGACGGATTTGTAATAATAATCTCAACCATTATTATTTTGATTTCTTGTCGTTTTACTTGAAAAATGTGTTTTGATTGTGTTTTTAGAAGCCGTTACGGAATCTAAGTACGGGGGTCCGGGGGCAGCGCCCCTGGTAGCGGGGTCCAAGGGGCAGAGCCCCTGGCTGGGGTCGAGCTGCCAGGTCAGCTTGGAAAATTTTTATTTATACTATATTGCTTTGACGAAAAACGCATCTGGGATCTGAATTTGGGTAAATCAAGTGATAAATTTCGAGTCTCGACACTTAGTAAAAATCTATGTTTTTGAGGATTCTGATTTGTGCGACGTTGGGTGCGACGTCGCAGGTAGGGTTGCGACGTTGAGCATGACGTCGCTAAAGGCGACGTTTCGCAATTTAATGCGACGTAGGGTGCTACGTCGCTAATGCGACGTTGGTTTAGTTGGCGACGTTAAGGTCTGCGTCGCTATGTGCGACATTCGCAAGTCAATGCGACGTAATAGGCTGCGTCGCTATATGCGACGTCGCAATTTATTGCGACGTTGTGACTGACGTCGCACCATGCGACGTCACGAGGGGTTTTGCGACGTTGAAGCTGACGTCGTATAAATTCTGGGCCAACTGCGACGTAGCGGTCTGTTGGCCGGAAAATGTGTCGAAAACGAGTTTTTCGGTTTCCGTTCGGTCCAAAACTTTTACCCAACCCTTATATGGACATTACAAGGTTATACAAACAACTACAAGTCGAAAATAATGGAAAACGAAGAGTTTCGAGAATTGTCGGAAACTTACAAAGTGTCGGATCAAAAATCCGAAAAGATAGGATGATAGATCGTGATGCGGTGAATCTTTCGTTCCAAACGAACGAGGAGATCCGAGCGTGTTTAGTGGTAGTATTATGTGATTTAATGAGGTGGTGGTGGATGGTGAAGTTGAAAGAAAAGAGAGAAAAGAGAGGAAGGAGAGAGAGAGTTGAGTGATAAATGAGAAAAGGATGGTGGGGAATGGGAGGTTATCCTCCCATTTTTCGCCCCGCGTTTCCGCTCCGTGCGGTGTTCGTTCGCTCCGTCATTCAAATGTTAAATAATTATTTCAAATATTAAATGGTACGTTTTAAAATACAAATCATTACGCGATATTTTATTTAAATATTTTACAATTTAATTTACATTTGAGTTATAATATGTAAGTTTGTTTATTTAGTTGGCGTGTTTTAATATGTTAGATTGTGTAAGTTCTGTTTGTACGATACGAATGAATACGAAATATTATCATAATAATATTTTTGACATAAAAGCGTTATTTAATAAAATTGGTCACCAACGTCCGTATTAAATTGAATCGAAATACATTCGATTTAAGTTACGTACGATTTAACCAAATCGCACTTTTGTATATATTCAACAATATATTTTTAATTGATACATTAATTAGCCTAACACAGAACTAATTACATGTATTAACGTATGATTAGGCACTAATTACTAGTCCTAAATTGGCGGGTGTTACAGTATCATTTGCGTAAGTTCCAGTGGGTCTAATCCCCAAAGGGTACGAGTGAAATCTCGTATGTGTTCGAGTGTAAGCTCGTATTAGTTAACGTGTAATCCAGCACGTAACTAGTGAGTGAACTTGTAAGTTCGTATCGGATGTAATCCCGTGTAATGTACAAGTGTAAGTTCGTTGGAGTGTAATCTCCTAAGTATTTCCAAGTGTAATCTCGTACGCGTGTGTGAGTGAAATCTCACGTTAGTTTAGTATCGTCTTGTACGTATTCAAGTGTTGTTGTATACTCTCAAAAGTATAGCATTTTCATGTGTAAGTAGCATCGTATTTGATTTAGTAGTTGAAAAGTGATTCCAACACTTAGAATATATTTTGTTTTTCTGATCTGGGTTATCTGCGACACAAGGCTTGTGTCGCAGACCACATGCGACATAAGGTCTGTGTCGTAAGGATTGGTTCGGATTTAGTGTTTATGCGACACAATGGTTGTGTCGCAGACAAGGGTACGACACAACGATACGACATAGTCGTTGTGTCGCAATCAAGCGATGGGTAAACTTTGTGTCGTAGATGATACGACATATAGTGCGACATAAGCGTTGTGTCGCATACATTGCGACATAACGTGCGACATAACATACGACATAGAATGCGACACAGTGTTGTGTCGCATAAACTTTTGGTCCGATGCGACACAAGAGGTCTGTTCGGATTTCAAGTTTCCGAAAACGTATTTTCCGGTTTCCGTTGGGTCTAGAACTTTTATACTAGTTTTAAAATGTTACAATGAGTCCATAATAACTATTGGTAGTCGTTTTTAAGGTTTGTGGTGTCGTTTTCTTTAAAATGACCAAAACCGACATTTCCGTTAACGTGTTCAAAAACGTGTTTTAATTACATATTTGGACATTACTAAGCTAGGGGAACAATAATCTAGCAAAATAAAAGTAATCGGAAAAGTTTCGGGTCGCCGGAAAACTTACAAAGTTGTCGAATCGAGAAACCGAAAAGATGAAGTTGTAGCCCTCGTTGCGGTGATCACTTCTCACCAAACCGAGCCTAGCCTCCGAGGTGGTTTTGTGGTGTTTTTAGGGTGGTTTAGTGTTGGTTTTAGAGAGAGAGAGAGATGACCGATTGAGAGAGAGAGTGGAGAGAAAGATTGAGTGAGGGAGTGAGATTGAGTGAGAGAGTGAGGAATAGGGTGAGGGTTTGGCACCCCTCACCTTGGCCGGCCCATGGTGGGGTCCACCATGTGTGGATCTCACCAATTATTGTTCCCTCGTGTTTGCGCTCCGTGCGGTGTTCGTTTCCCCGGTCGTTTAAACGTTAAAATCATTTTATACGAGATTAAATATACGTTTTAAAGTACGAAATATTACCCGATAATTTAATTGAAGTATTTTATCAAAATACTAGTTTTTGAGTTATAAAACATAACTTTGTTTTGTTTTGTCGGTTGGTCGAGTTTTCGGAGAGTTCGGTGACGTTTTAATTAAAACGCACGTCTTCGTTATATTATAAACATAATATAAAGTAGCAGTTGAAGTAATTAAATAATTTAACATTATTTAATAATTGTTTTACCAATGTCCGCAAGTTGGTACGATTGTTGTTTTATACGATTTGTACGAATCATATACGCGTATATATATATATTCCATCCATATATATATATAGTAAATAATGTATATAATCCTATTTCATATTATATACCAGTAATAAACACGTAATTAGGGAAATTTTAAATTGACCCTAAATTTGGGGTTGTTACAATTGTTCTAGCAGCTTCAATCAACGTCCTATTCTTCCTTTCAGCAACACCATTCTGTTGAGGTTCATAAGGTGCACTAAATTGATGTAATATCCCTTTGCTTAAACAATAGATATTCAACGTTGAATTCTTAAACTCTGTTCCATTGTCACTACGAATACGCTTTACTCTCTTTTTATAGACATTCTCTACCAGATCAAAGAACTCAATTAGAATTCCTGGAGTTTCATCCTTAGATCCCAAAAAGAATACCCACGAGAATCTAGAATAGTCATCTGTGACAACCAAACAGTACCATTTGCCACCTAGACTTCTCTTGCTTATCGGGCCGAAGAGGTCCATGTGTAGCAATTCAAATGGTGAGAAAATAGAGTTTTCAGTCTTAGATCTGTGTGGTTTCTTGTGCTGCTTTCCTTTCATGCAAGGAACACACTTATCTTCAGACTCGAAACGTTTTTGTGGTACACCTAGAACCAAACCATTGTTGGTTATGTAATTCATCTTTCTCTAGTTCAGGTGTGCCATTCTCCTATGCCATAACAAAGCGTCTGCTTCCGAAGCCTTGGATAATAAACATGTAGACACCATTGAAGAGTTAGGAACACTGTCGTGCACCCCGCGGTCGGTCGGATTTTACTCCGGTCGTTGAACCTTCCGGCAAGGGCGCGCGGACAGTGTGTTTTATATTTATTATGCTGGGTATCCTAAGTTTTGATACAACCTAAAGCTCTAAAGGGCAGTAAGCGGTATTTATGACTCAGGTGTCGTTCTTCAAACTACAACGGGCATGGGAATCTAGGAGGATTAATTATCTTTTGTAATTTAGCTGGAATTTTTAAAACTTTTTGATAGGTTGGTTTGTTTTCTAAACTAATTACTAAAATTAAAAACTAAATTAAAGACAGGGGTTTGTACGGAGTACGCAGAGAAATCAAGATAATAAATACGTTTGCTGTGACTTCGGCAATGTTATTTGGATGGATAGTTATGAGGGATAAGGTTACTAGGTGTGATGATTAATCCAGTGAGGTCATAGAAACTTAATTGTTAGATAAAGTATTATGCCTACGACCTTTACTCGGTTTCCCACGTATTTATGTTAACGCTATACCGGATACTCGGGCGTTTTACAGCTTTTCCGTTATATCAATTAGGGTTCCAGATTATGCACTAGATATTCCTGTATTTCTTAATGAGCTACAGCTACGATCCTACTATATACCTAATGTAGAGTTGTCCGCAATCAGATATATAATATGTCACATGGATAGCAGTTATAGAATGTCCAGTTCACCGGAAGTTCTCCCAAATGCACAGACCAATTCAACTGACAATTATCCTCTAATCCAGGTCCCCATTTACAGACATCCGGAGGACGTTAGTATCATGGCATGAATTGTTCAGTGAACAATAACATGAACAGGGTTTAACCCGCGGAACCGGTTGGGATAATCTGTCTAACGGTCAGTTAAATTGTTCATCATTAATCATACAATCATCACAACTATTACATGCATGTTAACCTATCTGTATTATGTTTATTATGTTTACGAAAATCTAATTAGCAGGGCAGTGATAATGTTTGCGTATGTCTAGCATGCAGTACCTAAGCAACAATCAAACAAGAACATGCAATAGGACGGAACACTAGTCATCATATTAACTGACCTAATAATTAAATCATGGATATCCCGGAAGTTGTCCCAAAGATACACAACAAACAAGCGTGAACCTAATCTATCTCTAATCCTATGCTTCGTGTCCCTCGGATGTGTTTCAATCAAGGGAACAGCGACCATGTTGAGTTCATTGATCATCATACACAGAATAGTTGGTAATCCTACTTCTAGCAATTGGCCAGGTTCTAGGGAGGAGGATACAAACCACAGCATAAGTTGGATAGGTAAACAGGCAGAGGTTCAGCTTATAAGTTCGCAAACAGTTTTAAACCTACACAGACAGAGTAACAGTATGTTTACAATTGGGAATCATTATTTCTACAACGGATTGTGCCCACGACTTTCATAGCTTCCACGTTCCGTACTACACACATTCGTGATGATTCCGGCGCTATACAAATGAAAGCCGTATAACGTTACCTCCGTTGTTTCATAATGATGTAATCCCCAATTGTATATTATATCATAACTATCCTAACATTGCATACATCACAACAAACATTGATTTGTCTAGCCTTGCATAATTCTAGCATTCATTCCTAAGCATGTGATGTCGCTTATGAAAGCGCGTCTTGTTTTACAATTTATAAATAGAAATACCTAATAAATACTTTCAAGCAACCAGGCAAGAATACCCGATCAATTGTAAATATAGATTTGGTAAGTCAGATTCGAACACAGGGAATGGTGGAATATTTAAAATAGAAATTAACAATTAATTAGAAAGCAGTAAATATGGGGGGCGTTTTAGTTCCGTACGAACAATCGTTTAGAAAACATTTAATTAAAATAAACAAACTTAAATAAAACTTTAAATTAAAATAATAAATAAATAATAACAATAAATCCTAATTGGAAGGAATAAGTAATTGTATAATTAATGTCACTTAGATTCATATTTCCCGATTTATTACGTATTGATTATCTAATTGTGATTCTTTTAGATCAACTTAATACCAAATTCTTCAATGAATACTAAGTCAAATGTGAACTAGCCAACGTTTCGGGTCCAACTAATTCCTATAATCTAGGGTCCAACATGAAACACTGGTTCCAATGTCACAAGATGATCAGTCAATTGTGTGCCTTTCCCTAAATCATGCATTAAACATTCACAACTCATTATAGTTACTCTAGTGGTATGACTCAACAATACCCAATAACATTTTAAAGTAGATAACTATTGTATACTCAACCTATCAGACTCAACATATTTAGTGATAGTCCCAAACCCTAAGGTAGTACTAGCAATAATTAATAATCTTAAAGGAACTCAATCTCATTAATATTAATAATCACGTGAAGCAACAAATAATTACTAGTTACCAATAAACAAGTGTCCACGAGCAATATAACCGTTTTCAATTAAACAACTTAGTCAATACGCAATTATAATCATTCAATAATCATAATCTAAGTTCAATCAACTACACAATCACTTTGGATATTTAATTCATCATTAAAACAGAAATAATCAGATTATTCAATAACAAATTCTTCAATGAAATCGAATAAAAGAGTTATACCGAATTAATAAAGACGAACTACAACGATCCACGATGAATAAACTTCAATCCCGAGCCTTTGTACCTCCAAAATACTAAAGAAATTCGTAAACTAAACCTAAAAACAGAATATTATCGTCTGGAAACAAAAACAAAACGAACACACTGTTTTTAGGTTAAAATTTGCGTTTTATACTTCCTGTGATTTTGATCCATACGGCGTATGGATTTCCATACGGCGTATGGATTGATTTCAAGCCCAGCCCATGTCCGCGTAACCTGGGCTTCCACTGCTGCAATCCATACGGCGTATGGATTTCCATACGGCGTATGGATGAGATTTTCAGCCGGTTTCTTGACTTTTCTTCATTTCTTCTTTTCTTCAACTTCGGCTTCACTTTATTCTTCAAATATGCATCATTTAGCTCTTTTATTGACTGTTTTCCATTTCTTTCTTCATAAACGCTCTATTTCCACATCTAATTGCAAATATGAACGAAATCAATATCTATTCTTAACAAAATGCAATAAAAACATTCAAGAATAGGGGTAAAATACTACTGAAATGTAGTACTTTTAAGCGTTTATCAGCATGCATAATAAGAAAGCATAATTAAAAGAATAAATGCGAGAGATTGTATTAAACCTGAATACGAGAGTAATACAGACAAATCTTCACAAATCTGAAGTCTCGGAGTAACTCCGTACAAAAGCTACTGAGAGCTTCTACTCTAACCTACTAATTCTTCTCTAACTCCTAAGAGTAGTGCTAGAGAGAGAATGCTAACCTAATTCTAGAGAGAAGTTTTTAGAGAGAGAAAGAAAATGAGATGAGAGGTCTGTTTGAAATGAATGAGGAGGCTTGGTATTTACAGGAGAATGAGGTGAAGCTTGGTACAAGTCACAAAGTATGAAGAACAAGCACCAAAGCGCATACGGGGGGTACTGGACCAAGGGGGTCAAACGGCACCCAAGCACAAAGGCCCCATATACGGCACCCTTAGGGCCGTATACGGTACCCTAGGGGCCGTATACGGTAGGGTAGTGCCCAGGGGGGGGGGGTTGGTGCTTGGTTTGGCCTCCGCTTGTTTCTCGGTTGCTTGGTTCGTCCGTATCTCTTCGTTTGGGCTCCGATTTGCTTGATTCTTGCGCCGTTGGTTTCGTTTTTCCGTTACGCTTCTAATGACACTGAGTTTGCAAAATTTGGAAGTGTTTAACTTTTGCGTGTTCCGGATGACGATCGACGAGCTTCCAGACTGCATATCTTCTCCGTCTTTCATCCGTTTCTTCTGATTCTTTCACCTCCGGTCTTGGATCTTCCTATGGAATCATAAAATATGTATTAAGCTCTATTTCCATAAGAAAGTTGAGAACGGAATATTTAAGGTGATTGTTTTGCCTCGGTTTGCGTGTTATTTGGACGTTTTAACCGATTTTTGCAGCAACGTCTATATTTAGACTACCTTGGTGATTTTTGGTAAATAATGATGGTTTTGAAATGTTTTCACCAAAGAATAGTCCAAAAAGTGTGGAAATATGTCCTTAAAAACATGACTTTTTGGGTCACATCAAGTATCCCACACTTAGACGTTGCTTGTACTCAAGCAACACTCATCAACATCCCCTTTGAAAACATTTTTTTAAAAAAATAGGTTTTAGAGGAGAGTTATGACATCCCCGTCGGTCACCGTTTTCTCGTATGAGTAGATAGTTTCAGGAAACCAAGGAAAAGTAAGATGATCATTTCGGAAACAAGAAGCGATTCTCATAGGCATACTTCCAACTCTCGTGATCTTGGAGTATACATGACTTAGGCGATCTCACATAAGGTGGTCACTCAATTCACTCAATAGTGTATCGGGTTACCTATCAATCTAGTTCAAACGAAATCGCTCATAAAGCCAGTCATGCAGTACTCATCGTCATAGGCTTGATCGAGAATCGGATCTCCACCACTTAGGTGAGAACGGTGCTAATTATCCCAAGACATTCAGAGGTTGTAATGTTTCGTGAGGGTTAAGGGGTATGGATAAGGGAATTTTTGGTTTGTAAGGGTGTTGCTTATCTTAGGCTTTCCAAGAATCATGAAAAACTTATTTGTAGAACGGATGAAGTAGCTACTCGTCTTCTATCGGATCTCCCTTTAAATGGTTGATACTTTGAAGCTTCTTGAGCTTTATTTTCTTTTCTTTTTTCTTTTTCTCTTTTCTTTTCTTTCTTTTTCTATTTTTTTTATTTTTCTTTTCTTCTTCAGAAATCCTTTGTTAGAGAACTTCCGAGGATAACTTCTTTTCTTTTTATCCTTCAGAAATCCTTTCTCTTATCTTGATAAATTCGAGTCTTTACTTTGGGTGCTAATTTTCCCGCACCGTTGTTCTTTTGTCTCTCTTGTGTGCTAATTTTCCCGCACTTTTAGAGAGGGTTGATTCTTTTTGGAGAACACTAACGAGTAGGATAATTGAGTTGGATATTCTTCAAGACGTTCTTCATAACCTCAGAAATTCTAAGATAAGGTTTTGGGAATTTGGGAAAGTAGGTTTATGATTAGGGTTTTTGAAGAAATGAAAAGGTTTAGGCTCAACAGGGTTTTCTAAGCGGATCATCGATACTAAAAATGAGTATCGGAAGGGTTTTGGACTTGAAATAGAAGGCTAAAAGGGGTTCAAATCCTAAGGAATGTCAAGGTCATCTAATTGCGCCTATACCGCGTACGGTACACACCAATGTGGTCTCGAAGCGTATGTCAAGAGCAAGTTCTAATTCAGAGATACATGCATCGGCACACACAAGAAATGAACAATGTAGCATTAAAAATGAATGCTTTTAAGGCTCAAAATCCCACTGCAAATTTGGGTTGTATGTGCCTAGTCATGCGATGCCCCTCTTAGATTGTCGTTTCTTGCTTAGGAAATTTCTACCTTAATTTCCTTAAGTTTTTGAAGTATTTTCCTCATATTTTGAAAATGATTTCTTTCAGGCATATCAAAGCTCAAAAATTTAGAGTTAATCGCAAGATTTAGCTCATATTTTAGTTTTATTGAAAAATATTTTTGAAAAATTTGAAAAATTTTAGGGAACATTTTCTGAGATATACCATGTAGACATAAAAATCGTTTATCCAAGGTATTCCATACCTACCATCCCACACTTAAGGGAACATTGTCCCTAATGTTCTCTTGAGTTGAGATTTTATGACTAAAATCCCACACTTAGAGTTTGAACATGTAAGAAAATGTTTCCTAAGTGTTGAATTGGGCTAGAATCCCACACTTAGTGATAAGTTAGGATGTGCCATAGATTATAACACATAAACTTAAGTAAACATAGAATCATCAAAAACGGAGAAAGGTTTAAAATACTCCCCATTCTGTTTACTGGACAGGACCAGATTAGTGTAGAAATGGTGCGTGTGATTTGCTGGATTGGAGGACCAGTCTCGTGTAAGATTATCCATTCCACAATAAGCTAAGTTCTGCAATAATCATCAACACAACATCATATCTCGAAAATAACAAAGAGTTATAAAAATCTAAGTACTGAAATAAGATAAATGAAATAAACTAAATAAACTAAAAGTCATCAAGTAGATCATCGCTGTCAGGATCGAAGGCAGCAATAGCAGCAGCAAGGACTGAGGTGGGTGATGGTGTAGGCTCCTCTATCATATCCATGCTTGGCTCAGTAATGCCAGCCGAAGCATGAGCGTGAGGTGGGCTAAAGACATCCAACACAGCCATCAACTGCTCAGTCGGTGAAGGCTCTGCTGATGCACTCCCTGATGACATGGCATGATCAACAGCAGCAGGTGGAGCAGTGGAAAGTCCAGCAGCGAACGGTCCGGCAGGAGGGAAGAATGACCAGGGCGGGCGAGACGGTCCTGGGTCCGGACCAAGATGGAACGGACAGTCAGAAGGCCTCGGAAGCCCTACATGCACACAGAGGGTGGACATGATGTCATGCTGAAGGTGGAGTGTCCGAAAGAGGGCCTAGGCTGCAACAGGGTCAGCTAGTGTAATCCCATACTCAAGAGTGGGTATGGGAGCTGGCTGGTGAACAGGTGATGGGGGTCTCTCAGCGGATGGCTCCTCATGAGCGACCGGGACATCAGTAAAGTCCTCCTCGCTAATAGTGGGCTTGGTCCTGCGTGCTCTACGTCTTCGTCTGCGATCTCTGCAACGTCTTGGTGGTATCTCAGCTATGATCTCTCTGGTGTCACTGGAGCTATCCATCCTGAAACAAACAAAATAAACAGGTAATGCATAAAATGATAAATACAAATGCACAGAGATCTGATGACAGTGTGAAGATGTTTTATAAAGATTTATGTTATCAGAATCCTGGCATTTGCATTCTTATCTCTGATTTTGTTAAAATTTGAAGTTTGTAGTCAGATAAGTAGCAAATCCTGAAATTTCGTTAGAGATAATCATACTTAACAAAAATAAACTAAGAAGTAAAAATTTGACAGAAAAGTAAAGATAAGCTTGGGGTGCCTCCCAAGAGCGCTTGTTTTATGAGTCTCTAGCTTGACTCTTTGTACCTTTCTTGAAGACTCATGGAGGTTCAAAGATGAAGACGTCTTCCCTGATGGGAAAGTCCTCAACATAATGCTTTAAGCGATGACCATTAACCTTAAAATTACCTTCTGGAGCCTCGAGTTTGATTGCGCCATAGGGAAATACCTTTGAGATCGTGAATGGTCCGCTCCACCTACTTTTGAATTTTCCTGAGAATTTCTTGAATCGCGAATTGAAGAGCAGCACTTTATCTCCTTGTTTGAACCTAGAGGGCTTTAACTTAGCGTCATGGACCCTTTTAGTTCTTTCCTTGCAGCTCAGCGAACTATCGTACGCTTGGTCTCTTAGCTCTGCTAACTCATTCATTTGCATTCTCCGTTGTTCTCCAGCTGCTGAAATTTCCAAGTTGCAGTGTTTTAATGCCCAGTATGCCCGATATTCCAACTCAATTGGAAGGTGACACGCCTTTCCGTAGACTAGCCGATACGGTGTGGTTCCTAATGGTGTTTTGTAGGCAGTTCTGAATGCCCACAACGCATCGTCTAATTTTTCGGCCCACCTGTGCCCGTGATTTCCGACAGTTCGTTCCAATATCCTTTTCAAAGCCTGATTTGTCACTTCAGCTTGCCCATTTGTTTGTGGATGGTAAGCCGTCGAGGTTTTGTGAGTGACACCATACTGCTGCAGCACTCACATGAATTGAGTATTGCAGAAATGCGTGCCACGGTCACTGATTATAGCTCTAGGAGTTCCAAATCGACTGAACAGCTTTTTGAGGAATTGGGTTACTACTTTCGAATCGTTGGTCGGAAAAGCTTGAGCTTCGGCCCACCTGGAGACGTAGTCAACTGCGACTAAGATGTACTCTTTACCGTTAGATTCAGGGAATGGTCCCATAAAATCTAATCCCCAGATATCAAAGATCTCCACGGCCTGGATATTAGTAAGTGGCATTTCGTTACGGGCTGAGATATTGCCTTGCCTTTGGAAAATATCACAGCGCTTCACCAGGTCGCAAGCGTCTCGGAATATGGTTGGCCAATAAAAGCCGGCATCGTAAACCTTTCGTGCAGTCATTATGTTACCATGGTGTCCTCCAGTAGGTCCGTGGTGGCTCTGGTGTAGAATTAGTTCTGCCTCCTTCCCATCTACGCATATTCGAATAAGTTGATCGGGACAAACCTTAAAGAGATAAGGATCGTTCCAATAATAGTTCTTGACATCTTGGAAGAATTTTCGTTTCTAAGAGGTTGGCATTCCTTTTGGTACGATGTTTCCTACCAGATAATTGGCGAAGTCAGCATACCAAGGGTTGTGTGTGAACTGTGACCCTTGTTGGTAGCCTCCTATAGTCATGAGTTATTCTTCGGGGAACTGATCTTGAATATCGTTCTCGTGCAACTTCTCCATGGATGGATTTTCCAATCGGCTAAGATGATCGGCCGCGACGTTTTCTGCTCCCTTTTTATCTTTAATCTCAATATCAAATTCTTGTAGGAGTAAAATCCATCATAGAAGGCCCGGTTTAGCATCTTGCTTCTTGAAAAGGTATTTCAAAGCGGAGTGATCTATATAGACAATAGTTTTGGACAAGATTAGATAAGAACGAAATTTATCAAAAGCAAATACTACCGCAAGCAGCTCCTTTTCTGTAGTGGTGTAGTTTTCTTGAGCATCCGTGAGCGTTTTGCTGGCGTAGTATATTGGTTGAAAGTGTTTCTCCTTCCGCTGTCCCAGTACAGCTCCAACAGCGAAATCACTGGCGTCGCACATGATTTCAAATGGAAGACTCCAATCGGGGGCAACCATGATCGGTGCTTGTACAAGCTGATCCTTCAGGTAGTTGAAAGCTTTGAGACATTCATCTGTAAAGTCAAACGGAGTATCTTTTTCGAGAAGATGAGTCATAGGTCGAGAGATCATAGAGAAATCCTTAATAAAACGACGGTAGAATCCGGCGTGACCTAGAAAACTTCAGATGGCTTTCACAGAAGTAGGGGGTGGAAGCTTTGAGATAGTCTCAACTTTTGCTTTGTCAACTTCAATTCCAGATTTTGAAATGCGGTGTCCAAGAACTATGCCTTCTTTTACCATGAAGTGACATTTCTCCCAATTCAAAACTAGGTTCGATTCTTCACATCGAGCAAGCATTCTATCCAAGTTAGAAAGACAAGTGGTGAACGAATCCCCAAAAACTGAGAAATCGTCCATGAACACTTCCATACATTGTTCAATCATGTCGTGGAAGATTGCTACCATGCATCTTAGAAAAGTCGCAGGTGCATTACATAAACCAAAAGGCATACGTCGGTAAGCAAATGTTCCATAGGGACAAGTGAACGTCGTCTTTTCTTGGTCCTTTGGATCGAGAGGTATCTGAAAATAGCCTGAGAAGCCATCAAGGAAACAATAGAATTCGTTTCCTGATAACCTTTCGAGCATCTGATCAATGAATGGTAGAGGGAAATGATCTTTGCGTGTAGCTTCATTCAGTTTCCGATAGTCGATACACACCCTCCAACCATTGACGGTTCGTGTTGGAATCAATTCATTGTTTTCGTTAGCGATGACCGTCATGCCTCCTTTCTTTGGGACGACTTGAACTGGGCTAACCCACGGGGAATCTGAGATAGGGTAGATCAGACCGACATCCAGGAGTTTGATAACCTCCTTTTTCACCACGTCTTGAATCTTCGGGTTGACTCTCCTTTGCCTTTGAACTGATGGTCTGAAGTCGTTTTCCATTAAGATCTTATGTGTGCAGTAGTTTGGACTAATCCCTTGTATGTCAGAGATCTTCCAAGCAATCGCCTTCTTGTGTGACTTTAGAACCTGTACCAGCCTTGCTTTCTCTTCGGGCTTCAATTCTTTAGATATGATAACTGGTAAGTGCGAAGTTCCTTCAAGAAAAGCATATTCAAGGTGTGGGGGAAGTTCCTTTAGTTCCAATTCGGGTGGTTCTTCAGTAGATGGTTTCATCCTGGCAATCTCGTCTCTTTTAAGCTCGTCGTACGTTGTTTGATAGTCTGACTCTATTGCAGGTGATTCCGGAATGTCGGCTGATGCTATCTCAACCCATTCTGTTTTGTTGGACAGCTCATCTTTTCTCAGCTCATATTTTACTTGGGAAGATTGAGAGATTGCATTTTCTTCAGTGATAATTTCTTTTCCTTTGTCAGTTGTTGCAAATCTCTGGAATTGAGCAGATGAAGACTTGCTGATGGTGATTTCTGGATTTTCACAACCTTCAGATGGTTGCGAAGCAGGTGTTTTAAGCATTGACTCCATGTTTTTAAGAGTTTTCAGAATTTCTTCCCTTGAGAGAGATGAATGATCTACTTCAGAAGTCGGATTCCTTCGTAGTAGAGTGACAGGAGTGCCATATCCAAGTGGAGCAGTCAAGATGGAATTGAGCTGCGGCTCGGAATTCTTTAAAGGAAATAGTAACTCTCCAGATGTGTTGGAAGAATCCGAGATAGCTGAGCATAGACCTGCACCTTCTTCACAGAGTATTCTTGAAGTGATGATAGTATTGGGAAGGGGGTTAATGCTGCTTACTGCGATGATCTCTTCCAAGTGTTCTTCAATTATTTCCTGCAGAGAATCTACAAGACCAAGATCTTCTCCCACGGGCTGTTTCATTAGTTTATCAACATTGAAGGTGACCTCTTCAGTTCCAACTCGGAGTTTTAAAGATTTTTTATTTACGTCTATGACGGCCTTGGCAGTGTTTAGGAAAGGCCTGCCAAGGATGAGCGGAACCTGGGTGTCCTCTTCGATATCCATAACAACGAAATCAACTGGGAAGACGAATTTGTTGACACGGACCATAATATCTTCAGCAATTCCTCGGGGGAGTTTAACTGATCTATCTACTAATTGGATGGTCATACGTGTAGGCAAGAGTTCGTTTAATCCTAGTTTCCTATAAAGCGAGAATGGCATGAGGTTTACACTAGCTCCTAGGTCAGCTAAGGCGTTACTTATTTGAACATCCTGAAGATAACAAGGAATAGTGAAACGGCCAGTATCTCCAAGTTTAGGGGGTAGTCCTTGTTGCATAATTAGAGAGCACTCGGCATCTAGGGGTAAGTTAACTATCTGTCTAAGTTTTTCTTTGTTGGATATCAGTTCCTTAAAGAATTTAGCACAACTGGGCATTTCTACTTAAGCATCTAATAATCTAACGTTTAAGTGTAGGCTTTTGAACATTTCTAGATATTTTCCAAATTGAGCTTCTTGTTTCTCTTTCTTAAGCCTAACAGGAAAAGGTATTCGAACAGGTTTAGAAACTTCTGGGGCTTTAGAAAGTTCTGGCTCAGGAGGAGTGACAGGGGTGTCAGCTTGTACTGAGTCAGTGGGTAGAGAAGTAGAAGGTTTATCTGAAGGAATATCTATGGTTTTCTCGTTCTTAGTCTTTTTTCCTCCTCTAGTGACCACAAGCATGTCATCGTGCTCATAGGATGAGTGAAAGACAGAATTGTAGATTGCTTCCTCCCTTTGCTTCTCCTCAACTTTTAAAAACAACCTTTTAACATTATCCTCCATGTTTTTAATTAAATCATTTGAAATTCTGAGCAAATAATCATTTTGGTTCTGAAAATCAAGAATTCGTTTGTTTGTATTATTTTGCTCAACCATGAAGTTATTGAAAATCGTATTGTTTAGACGAGAAGTCAATTGGGTAGGAGTAGAGAGAACTAAAGATTGAGATGGGGGTAGTGTGGTTAACCGCTGAACGAATGGTTTAGAATGAAAGGATTGGTCAGGGTTTCTACCAGTGGTATCAAGAATTTCTTCGTTGGCCCGTCTGTTTGGGAAGAACTTTGGGGGTTTCTTCTTTTGCATGGGTTTAGAAGATTCTTACAAGTCCTTGACAACTTTAGAGATGGATTCGAGTTGAGTTTTCAAGGTGTCCAAGGCTTGATCTGAAGTATTCCTTTCCTCTGAAGTGGATTCATCTGGCTCCATGTCATGATGGTGTATCGTTATCGTCTCAATCAACTTCCAAGCTTCGTCTGAAGTATGTTGCATGAAGTTTCCGGATGAAGCAGCATCGAGGGTTTGTTGGTGCTGAGGATTTAAGCTGTTGTAGAATATGCAGACCAGATTCGTTTCAGCCAACTGATGGTTTTGACATCTTCCGATAAGATTCTTAAATCGTTCCCAAGCCTTGCTTAATGATTCGTTAGTTTCCTGACGGAAGTTAGCAATGTCGGTCTTAAGCTTGGTTTGCATGGAAGGAGGAAAGTACTTAGCTAGAAACTTAGTAGCCATCTCTTCCCATGTATGAATCGAATTGGGTTCGAAATCATAAAACCAGGTTAAGGCTCGAGAAGATAGAGAATAAGGAAACAGATGGAGTCGAAGAAGGTCTCTATTGGTTCCTATTATATCGAAGGAGTCTGTAAGGTTGATGAACTTGTTGAGATGGGCGTTGGAGTTTTCAACCGAAAGACCATGAAACTGACACTCAGATTTAATCATTTTTATGTAGTGAGGCTTAATTTCAAGGGTTTCGTCGGTTGGTGCTACGATCGGTCCTCCTCGTCCCTCTAGTAGTGGCTTGATTGATGAGGCGAGCGTGATACGTTTCGTCATAACTCGTACGGTAGAAATTAGGGTTACGGAAACGAAAAACTAATCTAAACTAATTAACCTAATTAATCTAATTAACCTAAGGATAAAGCAGGTAACTTCCGGATGATATTGATCCCCGGCAACGGCGCCTAAAACTTGTCGTGCACCCCGCGGTCGGTCGGATTTTACTCCGGTCGTTGAACCTTCCGGCAAGGACGCGCGGACAGTGTGTTTTATATTTATTATGCTGGGTATCCTAAGTTTTGATACAACCTAAAGACCTAAAGGGCAGTAAGCGGTATGTATGACTCAGGTGTCGTTCTTCAAACTACAACGGGCATGGGAATCTAGGAGGATTAATTATCTTTTGTAATTTAGCTGGGTTTTTCAAAACTTTTTGATAGGTTGGTTTGTTTTCTAAACTAATTACTAAAATTAAAAACTAAATTAAAGGCAGGGGTTTGTACGGAGTACGCAGAGAAATCAAGATAAGGAATATGTTTGCTGTGACTTCGGCAATGTTATTTGGATGGACAGTTATGAGGGATAAGGTTACTAGGTGTGATGATTAATCCGGTGAGGTCATAGAACCTTAATTGGTAGATAAAGTATTATGCCTACGACCTTTACTCGGTTTCCCCTGTATTTATGTTAACGCTATACCGGATACTCGGGCGTTTTACAGCTTTTCCGTTATATCAATTAGGGTTCCAGATTACGCACTAGATATTCCTGTATTTCTTAATGAGCTACAGCTATGATCCTACTATATACGTAACGTAGAGTTGTCCGCAATCAGATATATAATATGTCACATGGATAGCAGTTATAGAATGTCCAGTTTACCAGAAGTTCTCCCAAATGCACAGACCAATTCAACTGACAATTATCCTCTAATCCAGGTCCCCATTTACAGACATCCGGAGGACGTTAGTATCATGGCATGAATTGTTCAGTGAACAATAACATGAACAGGGTTTAACCCGCGGAACCGGTTGGGATAATCTGTCTAACGGTCAGTTAAATTGTTCATCATTAATCATACAATCATCACAACTATTACATGCATGTTAACCTATCTGTATTATGTTTATTATGTTTACGAAAATCTAATTAGCAGGGCAGTGATAATGTTTGCGTATGTCTAGCATGCAGTACCTAAGCAACAATCAAACAAGAACATGCAATATGACGGAACACTAGTCATCATATTAACTGACCTAATAATTAAATCATGGATATCCCGGAAGTTGTCCCAAAGATACGCAACAAACAAACGTGAACCTAATCTATCTCTAATCCTATGCTTCGTGTCCCTCGAATGTGTTTCAATCAAGGGAACAACGACCATGTTGAGTTCATTGATCATCATACACAGAATAGTTGGCAATCCTACTTCTATCAATTGGCCAGGTTCTAGGGAGGAGGATACAAACCACAACATAAGTTGGATAGGTAAACCGGCAGAGGTTCAGCTTATAAGTTCGCAAACAGTTTTAAACCTACACAGACAGAGTAACAGTATGTTTACAATTGGGAATCATTATTTCTACAACGGATTGTGCCCACGACTTTCATAGCTTCCACGTTCCGTACTACACACATTCGTGATGATTCCGGCGCTATACAAATGAAAGCCGTATAACGTTACCTCCGTTGTTTCATAATGATGTAATTCCGAATTGTATATTATATCATAACTATCCTAACATTGCATACATCACAACAAACATTGATTTGTCTAGCCTAGCATAATTCTAGCATTCATTCATAAGCATGCATAATAAGAAAGCATAATTAAAAGAATAAATACGAGATATTGTATTAAACCTGAATACGAGAGTAATACAGACAAATCTTCACAAATCTGAAGTCTCGGAGTAACTCCGTACAAAAGCTACTGAGAGCTTCTACTCTAACCTACTAATTCTACTCTAACTCCTAAGAGTAGTGCTAGAGAGAGAATGCTAACCTAATTCTAGAGAGAAGTTTTTAGAGAGAGAAAGAAAATGAGATGAGAGGTGTGTTTGAAATGAATGAGGAGGCTTGGTATTTATAGGAGAATGAGGTGAAGCTTGGTACAAGTCACAAAGCATGAAGAACAAGCACCAAAGCGCATACGGGGGGTACTGGACCAAGGGGGGTCAAACGGCACCTTCCAAGCACAAAGGCCCCGTATACGGCACCCTTAGGGCCGTATACAAAACCCTAGGGGCCGTATACGGTAGGGTAGTGCCCGGGGGGGGGGGGGGGGGGGGGGTTGGTGTTTGGTTTGGCCTCCGCTTGTTTCTCGGTTGCTTGGTTCATCCGTATCTTCTTCGTTTGGGCTCCGATTTGCTTGATTCTTGCGCCGTTGGTTTCGTTTTTCCGTTACGCTTCTAATGAAACTGAGTTTGCAAAATTTGGAAGTGTTTAACTTTTGCGTGTTCCGGATGACGATCGGCGAGCTTCCAGACTGCATATCTTCTCCGTCTTTCATCCGTTTCTTCTGATTCTTTCACCTCCGGTCTTGGATCTTCCTATGGAATCATAAAATATGTATTAAGCTCTATTTCCATAAGAACATTAAGAACGGAAAATTTAAGGTGATTGTTTTGACTCGGTTTGCGTGTTATTTGGACGTTTTAACCGATTTTTGCAGCAACGTCTATATTTAGACTACCTTGGTGATTTTTGGTAAATAATGATGGTTTTGAAATGTTTTCACCAAAGAATAGTTCAAAAAGTGTGGAAATATGTCCTTAAAAACATGACTTTTTGGGTCACATCAAACACCCATGTTGATTGCATAGATGTCCTTCTTCCTTGGTGCCCTCGTCAATATCCATTTCTCGGGAATTATGAAACCCAGCTTCAGGACTAAGGCTTCCTTTTCATTAAAATGAACTGGATGACCTTTATCACAAACTTGGGAAACACTTACTAGGTTGTGAGTTAGTTCTTCAACATAGTTCACATCCTCAAGAGTCAAAGTTCCATTTGAAACTTTTCTTTTTCCCGTAATCACTCCTCCTTTATCTCCTGCAAAATTAAATTTTTGCTTGAGACCTTCCTTGAAATCTGTCAATAGACTTCGTTCTCCTGTCATGTGTCTTGAGCATCCACTGTCTACATACCACCAGCTATCCTTGTTCACAGCATGCTCCTGCACATAACACAAAACATGATCAGTTGTCAAGAGGGACCCAAGCCATTACGGTCTTGGTTTGTCCCTTATCATCAACAAACTTAAGCTCTTTAAAATAACCATCCTTCCCATCAGGAGCTTTGGTTACTTTTGAAGATGCTTGAGCTTGTGGACGATCAACCTTAAGAGGTGAATTTGAGGAAAACCTCCTAGGCACTGAATTCTGAGCTCTATTATGATAATTATAATTAAGCCCATGTGATCGCGAAGTAGAACCATTCTCAAAATGACTATGGCTTCTACCTTGAGTTCTAAACCTTGACGGTGTCATATCCCTAGGTTTATTGAAAGAATTATCACTTAGAGTATATGGTCGTTTAGGCTTAGGTGGGGAGACACTATGTTTACCTTCTCTTTTAAGAATGTTAACAGGTTTATTACCTAACTTAGGTTTGGTATCTAACCTATCTACAGACATACTAGAGTCAGTCGGTGTCTTTTCATCAATCACTAACTTATGTGATGCTTCCAGCTTCTTGTTTGGACAACACGAAAATACATGTCCCTTTTGGTGACATTTGAAGCAAGACATCTGTTTTCGTGATTTACTAACTTTTGCTTTCTCATCCGGAGTGTTAGGCACTAAGGGTTTAGATTTTTGTTCCTTATCAACCTTATCATCAGTCTTAGTATCATTAATCACTCCACCCGATACAAACTGTATTTTGGTGAAATGAGAAACCTTACTATTATCTGGTGATAGGTTCTTAATAACATCCTTCTGTGCCTCTGACTTTTCAGGGTCATTAGTTACTAAAATTTCAGGATTAGCATCTGTCATTTCAGAATCTATAGAGTTACTAGTGTAATTGGCATTAAAAGGATGATGCACATCATTGTATCCTATCCCAGTCTTGTTCTTTACACTACGTTGAGCTTCTAACATTTTGTCCATTTCTAAAGTTCTGTTATTTTCAATCTTACGATCTTGCTCTACTAACTTCTGTTTAAGCTCAGCTAACTCTCTATCCTTATTAGCTATTGTTTGATTTAAGTCATTGATGTTTATATAGAGTCCATCTATGATTACAACATTTTCTTTAATGGTATCTCTAAGTGCGATCTTATCAGAAACATCAGACTTAATCTTATTCTTAAGATCTACCTTATCTGTACTTAACCTTAGGACATCACATTTAGCTTGTTCAAATTCAGATATCATAGACCTATTAGAATCAGTTAAAGCACTAACTTGGGATAGCAGATTTTGATTTTAAACAGATAAAACACTTAATTGAGATTGCAAATCAGTAACTAAATAACAAACATCAGCAAGAGTAAGAATATCCAAACATACCCTTTTCTTGTCAGTTTGTACTTCAGCCATGTGTGCCACAAATCTTCTGGACTCATCTCAGCATTTGAATCCATGTACAGCACATCCTCATCATTTGTCTTCACTTCAGACTCAGGCACCTCTACTCCTTGTTCTACATCAGTGGGCATGTAGGACATTGATCCAGCAGTTGTCTCTTGATCTTCAATTTCAGCCATCAAAGCTTCTTCTTCTGACTGAGCTTTCCAATCATAAGATCCATCTAACTGCTTAACCACCAAAGCTTTGGAAGCAAGAGTACTTCCCGAACCTTGTTTTCCTTTAGCTTCTACTTTAGGTCTTTGGCATTCACGAGCGAAATGACCAATACCTTGACAGTTAAAGCATTTGATCTTGGTTTTATCAAACCCTGATCTATTGCCCACCACCTTTCTACCAATTCTCTTGAGGAAATTCTTAACTTTTCTGGATACCAATGCTAGTAATTCCTGAAGTTCCAATTCCTCAACGTAGTCCGAATCGATCTGTTCATAATCCTCGTCAAACAGAACATGATCATTGATCTTTCCCTCAATATAGTTCTCATAAGATGCAACAAAGGATGCAAGAACAGACAGTTGCTGTTCGGCATATTTCACACTCATATGCATCTTCTGATGCTCTTGAGATGACTTCTCAGAACTCTTTCCTTTAGATTCATCATTAGAGGAGGAAATAAAACACAGATCTTCAGATATCATTTCACCATTTTCACCAGTATCACCAACTAACAAAGCAGTGGTCGAACTAGAAGACGAAGTCGAAAGATTTGTTTTTCCATGATATAACCCAGGGTTCTGAACCTGATCAGAATCAGTATCTCTTGACTTTTTGGTGAAATCATAGCCTCTGAGCTTGTCAATGACCTGCTCTAAGGTAATGGTAGCATATCTGGTTTAATTATCTTTGATCATAACACCATACATTTCCCACTTAGAAGGCAAACCCTCAATAAATTTGTCGGTTTTATCAACTTCTTCTACAGTGATTTCATTGTATTTTAGCTCACTTAGCAAATGGTAGAAACGAGTAACATAACCATCAAGATCTTCTCCCTTTAAAGCTTTAAACATAGTAAACTGCTTCTTGAGAAGATTCTTCTTGCCAGCTCTCACTTGTGGACTTCCCTCACCTCTTTTCTCAAGAGCTTCCCAGAGCGTTCTTGCAGTATGAAAAGACTTCAGCTGATGAGCGATTTCCTTTGGAAGACACATCTTAATACAAGAATGAGCTCGATTTTCAGACTTGTATTCTTCCTTCTGTTGGTCACTCATGTTCTAATAAGTAAGGACCACAATAGCATTTTGAACAGTTTGAGTAGGTGCCGTGTATCCATTCTTGATACACATCCAGATTGACAGATCATGGAATCTACAGTAAGATTCAAATATGTCCTTCTATTATAGTAATCTTCGATGTAACACCCTGTTTCTGGGTTTGGAAATAAATTGTATTTTAATAAGTGTGGTTGGTTTAATTAAGAATAAACAAGTAAAAGAGCCATCGATTTTATTGTGACTAATAAAATATTGTTTGTTTTAACTTATTAAAGTTGACGGTAAAATAAAAGTATCTTAACTTACGGGTATTTTCGGGTTCCAGACAATAGGCTAGGATCGGGTATAATTATACACTAAATAAAGGAGGGAGTCGGTGGATACACCTACTCATTTTCCACCTAAAGTGTTTGTTCATCACTTTCACCTACATGCTTTCAAACCCTCACCTCTCATTTGTAAATAAAAATCAAGAACAAATCATTGTGACTAAATCTTGCTAAAGGAATCTGATTATCATCATCATCTCTATCATCTTCCTCATTGAATTGTAAGTAATCTTGTGTTCTTGGTGTTTTTGAGCTTATTTGATAAAATTGGGTTTTGAATGATTAGTAGAGTTTATATGAAATTGGTTGTAACATGATTATAGGATGATAATATGTTATAGTTAACTGATTACATGATGATTATATGCTAGAATTTGTTAGTGTTCTTCAAGTTGAGTTCATAGCTTAGGGTTTGGTGATTTTGTTGATTTGATGATGATGCATGAGTTAGATTGTTGCTAGAAGATGTTTGTTGTAGTTGTTATATGTTTATGGATGATGTTTGTGGTCTTTTACTTGGTAAAATTCGTGTTTGCAACTGATTTTGGTAAAAAATGGAGTTTTGGTTTCGGAGTTGGTTTGAAGCTGAAGTGCAGGTCGTTTTTAAGCTTGCGAACGCGATCCCAGCTATGAACCCGGATCGCGTTCCATTGTGTAATCTCATTTCAAACGGATTTTTTTCTTGCGAACGCGATCCTGCCAACTTTCCCGGATCGCGTTTCGTAGTGTAAAACGGTGACAGAATTATTTTCAAAGAGGAACGCGATCCCACCAATGTTTTCCGGATCGCGTTTGCATGAATTATTTAGAAGGATTTTGTAAATTTTGAAAATGCATAAGTGTTTAGAAGATGGTGTTTTTAGTGGCACTTATGGTTGACATTCCTTTTGTGGCACTTAAACGGTAATTTAGTGGCACTTTTTATTAAAAGAAATACATAATAATGTGAACGATTTTAAGGGGTTTCGGGGCTTAATGAAAGAGTTTAAAGTCAATTGGGTATTGTATATGATATTGCTTTAGTGGCACTTCCGTGACATTTTAGTGGCACTTTATGCTTAGAAATATATGTTTTGAAATATATGAATTTGTATTGGTATAAGATATACATTGATGAGGCGAGATACTGACTTGGTTATTATTTGTTTATTCAGATAAGCGGGCGGCAACTCAGTAATATAAGACCACTGAGTTGAAGATCTTGACTATCGGTGAGTGGAATTGTAGTCCTCGGTTCCACCCAGTTGTAACGGGTTCGGTTACAACGGGTAACCAGGATAGTTTATATCAGTAGGTTGTTGTTATTGGTCGTACCGGTACCAGTCTTGTCTGTTTGTTTATATTGCTGAATATATGAGTTGTTGTGTGATTGTTGTTGAAATGTTGTTTAATTGATAACAGTTGTGAACTGTTGCTTGTTGTTGTGTGCTTTTGCATTGTGAATGCAATGTGGTTGTTTTCAGAGGTCAACTGTTGTTGGTTGGGTTTGGGTACTACTGTGTAGTTGTCGAGGTTTCTTTGAAACACATAGTTGAGAACAAGCCTAGTCAGTGAAGGTAGTACTCAAGCTATCGGTTGATTACTGGGAATGGCGTTGCGCCCAGTAGTCGTGGTTTCTGGGTTGGGTGGATACCAGGAACCGCCGATCCTCTTGACGTTATGTGCTTATGTGTTTTACTTGTGGTTGTTGCTTAGTTGTAAGACTTGTTATGAGTGGGTTGAACCGTCGGTTACGGTTCCATTCACTTAGCGTGAGCTAATCCCTCGTTGTTGATTCTTTTTGCAGATTAGGTTAGCTTGTTGTTGATGTAGATGTTCGGGTTGTAGATATTGACTGGAAGTTTGACTAAAGCTTGGCGCAACTCTGATCTTTTGTAGATGTCTTTTGGAAACATTTTATATAAGACCCGTTTTGTGTTAATATGGGTTGTAGTTAATATGGTTGTAAATCTAAACTAATGTTGTCATATTTTGGTCGTCGTTAAACTTGGCAACATTATAACTTTAGAAAAAGGCCTTTGACGTGTTCAATTGGCGATTTTGATGTAATTAACGGATATTATATTTTGGGGACGCGCTTCCACTTGTTTTATAATATTAAAAAGATATGTTTTGGTTTGCGCGTAAGGACCGGGCCTTACATTCGATTTTCAACAACTTAGGTGGAACGTTTGATTTTCCCACCTCGTGTTCCATCTCGATCATTTTACTAAGATCAGACATCTTATAGTTTCAAAAATTAACAATCACAAAAAAATCAGAAAGTTCAGTTCGTAGAAACTCGACTCGCAAAACAAGAACTCAGTTCGCAGGACGAAACTCAATTCGCAGGATGGAACTCGGTTCGTAGGATTGAACTCAGTTCGTGAGATTGAACTCGGTTCGTGAGATTGAACTCGGTTCGTGAGACTGAACTCGGTTCGTGAGATTGAACTCAGTTCGTGAGATTGAACTCGGTTCGTAGAATCGGCCGAAAACCTCAAAAACGAAAATTTTAGGTTTTTGATCGACTAAACCCTAAGATTTCGGTCGAATTCGAACCTAAACACTTCCAGAGACTGATTTTGATCGTTTTTACGCACTATTGCACGTACCAACAACCCTAAATCAACCATTATTATCCGAAAACCTCGAACTTAATCGTACTTAGCCCGAAAGCTCTGATACCAATTGTAAGTCCCGTGTGTTATGGATCGATAACGAGGTTATCTTTAGGTATTAAGGTGCGGAATTCCTCAATACTTGTTTCACTGATTGTGAACGAATTGTTTCGCAAGATAATAGCGAATTGATTACTCAACAAGGTTTTGTATCGATTAATTAATGTTAATCGATCAATACCTAACCTTAGAATGCTTAGAAATCAATAATATGCTCTGGAAAATACGAATGGCAAAAGTTTTTGATGGTTTAAACCTAATTTTGTATATATACGATTTCTGCCGACTCGACTCACGCCCGATGGGCTCTGCGAGTCGACTGACTTCGCAGCCCAAAACCAAGCCCATTATGGTCTCAGTTCGTTGCCACCTCTGCGAGCCCAGATCTCGACTCGCAGAACTCAATCCTGCGACTTGAGATCTCATCTCGCAGACAGACTTTAGTTTGTATTTTCATTCTCGATATTCGTCTAACACTTTATCTTACTAATATATTTAACGAATATTAACAACAAACTAATATCATATCAATTATTACAATTCAAAATCAATTGTACACACTTGATTACAATAATCACTAGTACTATTACAAGCTAGATCTGTTGTCACAAATACATGTCCCAACAATTAGTTACTATTCTCTTAACCTATCAAACTCAATATATTTAGCAATGACTATAAACCTAGATGCATAATCATCAATAATCAATAACATCAAAGGAACTCAATCTCAATGACACTATTAACCATGTTAAGTAATAACTAACCACCACCAATAATCAAGGTTCTACGGATAACATAACAATCTTCAATCAGACAACTTATTCAAAACAAAATTATAACCATTAAATAATCATAATCCAAGGTTATTAAACTAAACAATATACAATAAGTTTAATTCATAACTCAATCATACAAAATCAGATTCTTGATCTCAAACAAAACACATAGATTGAACACTTCAAACTTCCTCTAAAGCCTATTAGAAAAACAAAATAAAAAAACATAGTATTATTGAGAAACTATACTTTTGCAATCATATTTGATAATTACTACTTTACAAATATAAACTTTTAGAGGCGTGTTTCTGGTCAACCTGGTTCGGCCTCAGTAGCTCCTGACCTACACATTTTGCCATCTCTAATTCTTACCATTCGCAGGTCACTATAGAGAGGCAAATATATGTACACATTTTGCCATCTCTAATTCTTGCTCATCTTACCACCTCCAATATACATACTGTAATCACTACCAAAAGCAGTTCAACGGAAAAAATGCCAGAAACCACCCGAATACAATAATAAAAGTAGTAAGTCATATAAAATTATAAACAGAATAATAAATAAATAGATATCAATGTTGATATGACTATTGCCCAATGAATTGTCACACTATGGATGTAACATCTCTTAAGTGGACTAGAGACCATTTGAAGGTCATGCTATGTAATTTTGACCCATCACATCTCAAGTTCCAGATTAACAAAATATATATTTTGTAAGACACAAGCACAACTTAGTAGTATAGGTGGGTTTTTAACAACTTCAATTACTTGTGGCATAAGTAGTGGGAGGAGTTCTAGAAATATAGAAGCTATGCATTTATCTCAAAATAAACCACATCAGCGGATAAAGAAGCATACACTCTTTGCAAAAATCAACCCATCATATTTTAAGAAGGTTAATAACTTGATTTAAAACATAATTTGATGGAATAAATAAAACATAGTACCCTAAAAATATATTTTAAGTTTTGAGTACATCAAAGTTCCTTTTGTTATAGTATTAATATTAATTGGTAGTGGTATCAATCAGTTAAAACTTTGATATCCCATGTATAAAAATTCAGGATGCTTACCAACTAACATTAAAAGACAAACATCAACTTAGCAAAAGGATAAGTCTTTATACTACCTTGTTGCAATAGTTCAATGCTTCAGCCAAGATTATCGATTGATGTAGGAAAAGATACGGCCTTTGTTTCAGATTCAGCAGCATCATCAAACAATAAAGGTCATACCCTGCAAAAAACTCTTATATTCCCTTTCAATTCTTGTAACAAAACTGAAGCTCATTATTGTGACAAATTGTTTGAAACATGAGCTACATGGAAATTGAAATGTACCAATATTGTGTTATGCAAATTTTTGCGTAAAGATTCTCCTTCAATAAGTTTCAATTCTGCCTTTTCTAATCGAAGTTGTAACTCAGAGTTAACTCTCTACTGTTCTTCATATCCTATTCTTATCTCAAATGATGATACATTAAACATCTACAACATCGAAATGAATCAAGAATGTGTTACTTTTTAGTTAGAAGGCACTCAAAATAACAAAAATTTTTGATTATCAAATCAGTGATACCTCTAGCTTATTCTCAACAGCATCAAGTTTCTCTTGCAATTTTCTTATTTGATCACTTTGAAAAGAATATGTCACCTGAAAAAATGATGGTAAGCGGAGGTGGCAATCTCAAAATTTTACTTATAAATGGGCCGATATGTGTTATGTTTTATCTCTCACTTTATTAACTTTAAAGATAATGGATCAAACGGGCTAAAATCGCCCAAGTGTTTTCCAACCCATAAAAATTCTAAACCGAATTATGAAAAAAATCCAGATTACCATTGGAATATTCTGTAATAAATCTTCGAGATGAAACAGTCCCCCAACCCATATTAAAATAAGAAAACTAATATATTGAATAACAAAATCAATGTTTTGTTTCCTTAAAACTAAAATTACATCCCCCTGACAGCCTGAGCCCTCCCCACCCCTCTCCCAATAGAAACTTTCAGGTTTCATGACTGCCCGTATTGACCCGGACCCACTTTGACATGGTAAGCAGACCCTGCTTGATCAACCCATTTTGACACGTTTAATGTATTCATAAGCTGTAATATAAAAGAGTTATTATCCGTTCAAAGAATATAAAAGATTCAGTAAATAAGAACTTCAAGCTCTTTGGACTTTGTTGTCAGGTTACCCAATTCGGCTGCTGACTACATGCTTTCTGGATCCATCTTAGCAAACCAAACCTTCTTTAGGGCTGAGTTTCAAGGTCAAGAACTCTATACACACTTCCGTAAGTCCCTTGTCCAATCTGTATTGAATTCCTAAAAGTTATGTAAGCTTTCTTCCAACTTAAATCCCACTGTGCATAAGATAGAATAAGTACATAAGAAAGCACATCAATAGTTCGATATTTATATGAGCAGTGTTTGGATTTGAGCTTTACAATAATTTGGCAATCATCAATTTTAAGGGTATGCAGTATGCACTTCGCAAATAGGCCATGATTATTTAATACTTCAGCAGTAGAATGTGTTGCACAAGCTTAATTTGATATTTATTTTTCATTCAAAATATAAAGTTAAGAGTTAGCTAAAGAAAGGTTAAATGAGTTGTATGGGTCAAAATGTGTTTAAAACTTTAAATTCATCTAAACAGTAACTTTAATGTATAAAACCCCCTAATTGCTTAAAATTATAAAAATAATGAGTATTACGAAATGGTAGTAGCACCAAATACGAAATACTGAAATGGTAGTAGCACCAAATTTGCATATGTTACTTTAGAAAATACTATATTTCCAAATAAATTAATGAAGGTAGACTTGGTAATCCTTGTGTTCATTAGGTAAAAATTGGAAGAGTAAGCAGAAAATGAGATAATGCGTATTACCTATGCAGACTTCTTAACGGCAACATTGTGATCATCTATTCTATGCAAACTTCTTGACGGCAACATTGTGATCATCTATTCTTCTAGTAACATAACAACAAAAAGTAATCTGTAAAAAAGTGACATATCCACCATCATGTCATTGAAATTTAAGAAGTAAATTTGACCCATATAAGTAAATAATATTGATGGCAACTTCAGCCCAGTTGATGAGACTTTTGAAAAAAACTCCATCAAAAGAATCAAACCTTTAGTTTTCATGTATCAGATAAGTTCAAGTGACAATGTAAATCACAAATTAAAGAAAACTACGTTCAGCTCCTACATAAAATAAAATAGCAACGAACCAACTTAATATTGAAGTAAAATTAGCAAGACATGCCTCCAAATTTTCGTAGTATTACAAAGCCCATCATCACTAATAAACTATGTTAACACATTCAAGATTGCACTCTTTGAGTAGATAAACTGAAAGTAAAAACACTGTGTAGTACTAAAAGCATAGTATCAATTCTGTAACTTACTATACACCCATTTATAGCACTTCCATAATCACTATTTAACTTCAATAGAAAACTATTTTCAATACTGTTTAGTAATCTCGAAATAAAAACAGGTGCAACAAAGTTCATACCATATAACTTCATTTCTCTCATACATTTCATCGAACACCTTTCATGCACTTTCGTGTTCATTATATAACTTTAACTTGCAGCACCTCCATTTGATCCATATATAAAGAATATATATATATATATATATATATATATATATATATATATATATATATAGTCCATTAAAACGCATCGTCTTACCTGAAACATCAAGATACGGATGCTTTTGATCTCTATAAAGCTCGGTGATTGTAAAAGTTGATTCATTTCGAAACTATTTGGCATGACAATACCAATATACGAACCAACGCTGTTGATACTATTAATCTCTATTAACAAACTCTTGAGATAAATTAAATATCCTTAGTAAATAATGAAGAGGGTATAAGGCGTATATATGAGTTGGTGTTAGGTCTATGCGTACGCAGAAGAACACAAACACACCTATTACATCGTTAAACAAAAAATCATTGTATCATCCCGTAAAATTTGCGGGACTTAAACTAGTGCCCAATTATTAGAACATGATAAAGTATACAAAACTTAAAAAAAATAAGCAAGAAAATTTTAGCACCACAGGAAGTTCTCTTAGATCGATAAAATCATCTAAAATAGAATCTAAATTGAAAGTAAGTACCGGTCTAGGCAATTTCTTTTTCAATAAAATTAGCTAAATTATCACAAAGAAAGTCATTATCCATTCTATTACAGAATTACAAAGTCTAGTTGAAACCTTGAAATAACACTCCTTAGAACCAAATCAAAAGTAGAATAGTTAGAAACTCCTAAAGAAAAATATTTCTAAGTTTGTTACTAAATCAACAAGTAATTGATTGCAAATATGAATTATGAAGTGTGTTGGTAGATACCTGTTAGGCGTCATCATCGATTATAGTTGTTGAAGTTTCACAAGTCGTAGGAGTTCTTTTAATGTATAAAGTTAAAAGAATTTAAGCATTATACTCCATCATCATTTTCCAAATTAAGGAGAAGGATCGTTAGTTTGGTAACTCTGTAAAACAATTGAACAAATGGGCCAATATTTAGAGTGCATGGGCCATTATCATTTTTAAGTTTAATATTTAGGATGGGCCAACATTTGTAATAATAGAGGAAAAAATTACGCCACTAAACAACATACAATTAGTACTAATTTTATTACTTTCAGGGTGGGCTTTGGCCCTGCTATTGACCTTTGTGGCTACGCCACTAAATGCATGCATGGATAGGCGTGCGAAAAAATCGGTTTTTTTCGGTTTTCGGTTTTTAAAAAGTCAGTTTTAAAAAAACCAGTTTTTTCGGTTTTTTTTCGGTTTCGGTTTTTTACAGTTTTCGGTTTTTCGGAATCGGTTTTTTTCGGTTTTTATGTTCGGAATCGGTTTTTTTTCGGTTTTGAACCGGTTTTAATCGGTTATTTTTTTCGGTTTTTTTCCGGATTCGAATTCGGTATAATTGTATAACAAAATTTAAATAATACAAACGAAAAAAAATACAAACACAACTTTTATTTTGAATAATACAATCACAACTAAATATATAAAATACAAACATAACTTTTATTTGAATAATACCATTACAACTAAAAATATAAAATATAAATTCGAATACATTTTCGAGCTTCGGCATGGCCATCACCCGAAAATGTAATCGTGTAGTAAAGTATATCGAGCTTCGGCATGGCCATCACCCGATACACTTAACTACTACCTATGTCGTCCCAAACGTCATTTTCATCCACGGATTCAACTTCAAATTCTTCAAATTCACCTTCATCTAATTCGGTAGTTGGAGGTGATATCCCTAATGCGACTTCTTCATCTTCGATAATCTCTTCAACGTTATTTAATAGTGGGCCTTCCAAAGTTGTTACATTTTGTATCCTATCAACCCCATCCAAGTAATCTTTCAAACATACACATACTTCCATGGATTCGGCGGTTAGTCTTGACCTTTTTTCCGATATAAATCTATCGCTAGTAGAAAATGCCGATTCGGAAGCTACCGTCGAAGCTTGGACGGTTAATAAATCACGAGCCATAGCGGATAATATTGGAAATTGTACTTCTCTTTCTTTCCACCAACTCAAAATGTCAAAATTATGAACATGTTCAACACTTAAAGTGGTTAAAAAGTTTGTAGCCTTATAATGTCCCAATACACTTGTTGGAGCCGATGTTTGTTGACGCTTTGTAGCGTCTTCAAGTAGAGTATTATAAAGGTTTATGTTCATGTCCTTAGATGATCCTCGAGATGTTCCCGCCCGCATGGGGTCAACAATTGGGTTTGGTTGGTAACCAATTTTTGTTGCATAAACCTCAAATAATTGGGTAAAACCATTTTCAAAATTTTGAATTTCATTTGTAATATAGTTCGGGCCTTCGTGTAAGTTTAAGTCTAAATTTCCCAAAATTGTTGTGAGTATACGTTGTACGCCGCCAACATTTATAGTTGGGTTTAGTGCGGCGGCACAAGTGAAAACCAAAGGCATGGAACCAAAATATTTTATAAATTTCTTTTTCATACCTTTAACCATTTTTCTTAAAATTGGATATACAACATTTCAAATTCTTTTAATTTTTCGATCATAATAAAAACTTGGTTTAGAACTAATGAGCTAGTCGGGTAATATACACCCGATAATATAGTAGTAGCGTCCTTAAAAACTGCTAAAAAATTCGTTAAATCACGAAGGACATCCCATTCATAATTGGTTACTTCCACGGACTTATTTCTATCAACTAACAATGTATTAAAAGCATGTAAAGTAGCTTGTTGTCTTAAAATATTTTCAAACATGGCGTGAGTAGAATTCCACCTAGTATTATTATCGTAGCATGGTCCTAGGGGAGTTTCACCACATTGTACATGAAAACGTCTATAATTAGCTTGACGTTCGTTACTAGAACTATATATAGTTACTAATAAACTCTTAAATTTTTGACGTATATTATCACATATTTTTAATGCCGCTTGCACGGACAAATTTATAATATGAGCAACACAACGAGAATGAAAAAAAGCGCCATTTAAAATTGGTTTTAAACTTAATTTTAGTAAATTCATGGCTCTAGTATTATTTGACGCATTATCTAGTGAAATTGTAAAAACTTTATCGTGTAAATTATATTCAATTAAAGTGTCATTTAAATTTTTTCGCAAATTACATCCCGTATGCGGATAACCAAACAATTTAAAAGCAATAGTACGTTTCATCAATAACCAAGACTTGGGATGAAACCAATGGGCCGTAACGGCTATATAAGAATTTGTCGTACCATGTGGTGCGGTCCAAACATCACAAGTAATAGAAACGCCATGTTTATAGTTTAGAAAACCATCAATTATATCTTTTTTAGCATTTTTCCATAAATTAAAAGCATCGTTTCTTAGGGTAGTACGACTTACTTGTTGGTATCGCGGTTGTAGTCTCTTTTTGATGATACCCGTAAGTCGTTGGTTGTCGAAGTGGTTGAATGGAAGCGCCTCTTGGATGACAAACTTTGTAAAATCTTCTCGAAGCGCATCATTGTCGTATATAAAAACCCCACCATCCGAACCAAGTGTCGCTTGTGATGGTTCTTGACTAATCGATCTACAAGCCGTGGTCATGTGAGCTCGTAATGTGGAGTTTGATGCGGGGTTATAAAAGTTCCCACATCTCTTGCAACGAGCTTTACTCACCCTATCATTCATAACGCACAAATCATAATTCACCCATATTTCTTGGTTTTGGGTCGTTTTTTTAACATGCACGACATCTTCATTTGTGTAACCTTTCTTTCGTGCATTGCTAGCAACGGAACCGGAAGCTTGAGATTGTATATTTTCCATTTCGGAAACGAAAAGTGTATATATATAATTATATATATATAGAGAGAGAGTTTTTGAGAGAATATATATATAGAGAGTTTTTGAGATAATGTAATAGAAATTGAGAGAAAGAGATAGAGAATTGGTGTGCTTTGAACCTAAACCAAAGGGGTATATTTATAGGGTCATTGGGGGGGGGGGGGCAAAAGCACCCCAAAATATTCAAAAACCTAAAAAAAAACGCTCCTCCAACGGCTAGCTAACGGCAGCCTCGATTTAAAAAAAAAACGGTTAAAACCGGTTTTTTTAAATAACCGGTTAAAACCGGTTTTTAAACCGGTAAAAAACCGGTTGGCGCATAAGGGAAAAACCTATCAAACCGGTTCGGGTATGTAAAACCGATTTCGGTTTTTTAAAAAACCGGTTTTCATAAAAACTAGTTACGGTTTTTTGGTCGGTTTTTTTAAAAACCGGTTTTCGACTTGCATGCCTATGCATGGATCATGGCCGGAAGGGCAACCACAATATAAATCAACAAACAAACCCTAACAACATATACAAAGCGGCGTGTACATATAAACAATTAAACCTCAAAAATCGATTTTATAGGAACAGGATGGGACGTGGTTGTTCGTTTAAACATCTTGTCAACAATGCTTCCAGGGTGTTGATGATCGACAGATCCCGGCCCCGGTTCATCGGTTTATCATCAACGGTTAAAGCTTCGTATTGTATATCTAACGACACTAATAACGTTAAACACGGAATTCATTCATCATCTCTCTTTGGTAAGTGTATGTACGTTACTTAGTGGTAATTCAAATTATATTTTTTATAACACCCGACATTCTACACAACATATTTTATAATATATTTCATTATAGGAAGCGCGAATCCCAAAACATAATTAGCTGATGTTTACATAAACCAAACATTTACCAAAGCAAACTATTCTATCATTTATATAATTACAAACCATATTAACTAAAACGGGTGTTATTTAAACTTTTCCAAAACTTGATAACCAAAATATCAGAGTTAGCGCGTGCAGTCAAACATCCAGTCAACTACCATATCCCGATCTACATCAAAAGCTAACCAAAATCTGCAAAACATTTAACAACGAGGGATTAGCTCACGCTAAGTGAATGGAACCGTAACCAACGGTTCAATCCAATTATAACAAGTCTTACAACTGATGAACTTCAACAATTAAACACATATGCACATAAGTACAAGAGGACCGGCGGTTCCTGGTATACTATCATAGTCACCTGCAATCACTGGTATACTATCACAGTGACTTACCGATAGCCTAAATACTACCTTCACTGAATAGGTTAGTTCTCAATTATGTGTATCAAAGTAACCTAGACAGCTACACAGTAGTAACCAGGCTCAACCATTGTTGACCTCTCTCCAAAACAACTGAACAACTAGTCACATAAAGGCATATCATATGCAGTTATGGAGTATCAACTTAACAACTGATATAATCAATCAACTACAGTAAACCAATCACATATCCAAGAACTAAACAACTGGAATGAATAACAACAATATCTATAATGAATCATAACTAAAACTACCCTGGTTTACCCGTTGTAACCGAACCCGTTACAAATGGGTTGAACCGAGGCTTATAGTATCCACTCACCGATATTATCTGATCTTCAACTCAGTGGTCTAATCTTACTAAGTTGCTGCCCGCTTATCTGGAATTACAAACAACAACAAGTCAGTAATAATCCAAAGCCATTATTCATAATATAAACGTATTACTCTAACTCAAATCAAAATCTCATTTAACATAGCATCATCAAACCAAATTATGTCATCTTTAAATTTATTAAACATCTATCAAATATCCCTACTGATATCACAGAAGTCATCTACCATAAACAAATACTCTAACTAATTCAAGAAAGCAAACGGTTCCTGTTTCAGCTAACAATCGCGTCGCAATGCCTAAGAATCGCGTCGCGATTCAACACCAATCGTGTCGCCATAGATAACCAATCGCGTCGCGATTGTGGTCTGTACAGCAGACCCTGAACCTGTTCTTGCACAGCTCCGAAATTCATACCAAATATCACAAAATCTCAGCTTATAACCACGAATTTCAGGTGTAAATAATCACAAACCTAAACTATAAACATTAGATAACACCAAACAACTATCTAACATCAATTTCTAACATGCCTCATCATCAAATCCAAATATTTAACCTTAACTTATATACTCTAACTTGAAGAACATAAATAAACCCTAACATCAAATCTTCATATAATCATCATATATCTATCCTAAAGTCAATAGCAACAATCATCCCAACACCAATTTACACATAAACTAAGGACCCTAAAATTTCAATCAAAATAGTTTATGGAATCAATAAGAACACTTACAAGAATGAGTTAGCAAGATTATGGTAGTGATAAATCTGATGCAACTAGGTTTAATTCCAACTTCAAGTTTTTTAACTAGCTTTTCTCTTTGATTTAATACAATGAAATTGAAAGAAATGAAAGATAGGGATTAGAGAATAGTTAGGTGAAATGAGGATAAGTTTGTTGGAATAAAGAGGTGATAATGTCGGTTCACACTTTTTAATCCCACTCTCACTTAAATCACAGTATAGATATTATACCCTCTTTTAACCCTATTGTCTGGAACTCGAAAATACCCGTGAGCCAAAATACTTTTATTTTACCGTTAACTTTATTAATTTAAAACAAGTCATATTTTATTAATCACAATAAATTCGGTGACTCTTTTAGTCATTTATTTTCAACTAGACCAAATAAAATAATTCTCATTATTAAAATAATCATTTATTTCCAGGCCCAGAAAACGGGTGTTACATTTTTGCCGCTAAACTACTTAGGATGTTTTTTGTTTCAGATAGGTTTATTAAAACAACTAGGAGGATGAGTCGGTTTTATAAGAGAACAATTTCTGAGCATGTTCCTTCGAGTCTGTTGGTTAGGCGATTTACTTGGAGTTATGAAACTGATGAAGCTGCACACTTTTTCATACCGATCGCTGGAATAGCAGACGAGGCCATCAAAGTATCGGTTGAGAACAACAAAACCGTTACCATATGCACGAGGAATGACCTACTGAAATATTCCCTGATCAATACTGAATTTTACATATTCATATCACTTTGGTTGATGAGTATTCTGATATCCATCTGCACCTAGATGGGTTGGTGACATTTTTCACAGTAATAATAATCTAAATTAGCATTACTTTAAACCAACTAAAATTACTTCCACCAAATTTTGTCTAACAACCTCTATTTTTCTTTCTAATATCTCTTCAGCATCAACTTGTATCGTCACCCAAATTAAACAAATATGGTTCCGTTCATGGAATTTGAAAAGTCTGACTAATAATGGAATTATAACATTAATAACCACCAGAATAAACCAAGAATTATCAAGCAAGGACAGTACATGAGGTAATAACTAATAAGCATAATAGAAAAGGTTGAACGTCGCTTTTCTAGATACAAAATGAAATGAATTGCAATTAGTGAATAATAAAAGAGAATTACCAATGCGACTATATGCAAGCCATCATGTGTCTTTGGTTTTTAAATACCGAAATTCGTATCAAGCCACAATGCTTTGCAATCTTTCTAGAACTAAAATTCTTCAATTTATTGAAACCACATATAGCAAGTTAATTAAATAAGAGCCATATAGTCACACAAACATCAACAAAGGTATGTGTATGAAAACAGAAAGGTACCATAAATAGGAAAACCCACTTCATCATCAAAAGAGTAGGGAGAAGACTTCAAATCCCACAATTGATTATTGATTTCAAAACCTTTTACCCTCATGAATTGAGCTCCATTATCAGGAACCGTGTATGTTATTGTAATATTGTCACACCCCCAATTTATGCTTTGTGGAAGCGATTGTTTTTGGGCGTGACTAATCATATATCAAAACACCAAAGTACAAGCAAACGACTCTAAATGAGACGTTGTAGATAATACATTACAATACATAAGTTTTTAAAAGTAGTACAAGATTTTAAGTTATAAGTAATACATCATTGCGAGTTCGCAAAATGATTTAGAAGATTTTGAACACATAATCATAGTACAAAAGATAATGCCAATAAAATCTTCAAGTGTTTATGCATGCGACTCGTACTAGCCTAGCATACCCTGCGGGTCATCCTACTGTTGCTGAGTACCTGAGAATACATCACTAAAAAGGTCAACAAAAAGGTTGGTGAATCTCACAGGTTTGTAATGTACAGTAGTAAACAGTAATCAATAGTTTTCAAACAGTAATAAACAGATTTAAATATATCAATAAATAAATCATCACAATAAGTAAAACAGTAAAGTATAATTGTACAATAGTAATAAGTCGGTAACCAAGTATTTCATAAGTATAGTAAGGTCGGTATAGTCGATCATGTCATGAGCCATCATAGTCGAAGCTTAACACGTCAGTAATTTGCCCCCGTGAATGCTAATCCAAAATCATTCATATGAAACGAGTAAGAAACGCCTGTTTATACTAGTGCGGTTCGTGGTGGCGCTACCACCCCAGGCGGGGATTGTCAGTCCCATATGGATCCATATACTAAAACTTGCGCTTATTGTATAACTAACAACTATGATTCAGAGGACTTCATTGGATTAAAGAAAACTCATGCAACTCAGTATATCAGTAAATCTATAAGTCTGTAAGTCTGTAAGTAAATAAGTCGGTAAAATAATACGTTTGTAATTGTATTAAAGTCGGTAAAATAATACATTTGTAATTGTATTAAAGTCGGTAAAATAATACATTTGTATACGTATTTAATAATTTAAATAATTTTAGTAAACAAGTACTTTCAGTAAATAAGTACATACAGTAAACAAGTATATTCAGTAAGCAAGTATATTCAGTAAACAGTATATTCAGTAAACAAATACATTTAGTAAACAAGTGATGCACCTCCCCCAAAGTAAAAACAGTAAAAAGGGGCAGTGAGACTCACCTGTAGAGCAAGCAATCCTAAAGTGCGTGCGTATGCCAACAGTAATCTCCTAATGCCCTAAACACGCAAGATTTTGTATTTGTAAGTGTACGCGTAGTAATTCGTTTGTTTAGTTGTTCATTTGGTTGGTTATGTCCAAAGTACTCGTCTCGTATTATGTTTGAAGTTTTGTAAATCGAGTACGACTCATTGGTGACAATTTGAAAACATATTCCAAAAATGTAATTAAGTTTGTTTCGAGTTCAAGCTTATCGTTTTATGGTTCGTTTATGTCGACTTGGTCAAACATGTTCGGTTTGACCCGAAACTTTTACATAAGTCCTAATACGTCAAAATAAGTTTATAAAAATTATTGGTTCGTCTCGAGGTTAACCCGAAGTGTCGGTTTTATGAAATTACCAAAACAGTCCCTTTGTGTTCATTTTCCAGATTTTAAACCCGATAAACCTCTCGGTTTGGACTACTTCTAGTCCGATTCATACCTAACCAAAAATCACACATGTTCTCATATATGTCGTGGTCATTTCTGCATTTTATGGTATTTTTACATGTCCGTTTACTATTTTTAACAAAAATAAATATGAAGAGTTGTCGGTTTTGGTCCTACAGTGAGTTCAGTCCAAAGACTCACGTTTTTCACCATGATCCGTGAGGATCTGGTCCGAGAGCTAAAAATGAAAGTTGTAGCCAACATCTTAACGGTCATTTTTCGTTTAGACTTCGTGAGTTGATTCTTCCTAGATTTCGAGATAAGGGTGTTTTGGTGAGTCGGTTTTGGAAGACAGAAAACTATCTTTATATATATATATATGAAAAAACGTATTTTAACATATTTCTTGGACATTTTGGAGTTGATCTAACATACTAACATATGTATATAGGTAATCCAAAGAAATATAGCTAAGTAATAGTAGTTCATACCAAGTGTTTTGATGATCTAGCGACGAAATGAGTGGATTATGCTCGGTTTGTGTTCTACTCTTCGTTTCCTTGCTTCTTCTCTTGGTTTTTCTTCAAGTTTTTATGCTAGATTTAGTGTAGATTATAAGGAAGAATATGGAGGTAGTAGAGAAAGAGAGAGAGCCGTATGATAGAAGAGATATGGTAGAGAAATAGATGAAAATTGACAATGAAAATGAAATGTGATATTTTAGTTATTATATTCAATTATTTTGGGGAACTAGATCCTTGAATTAAGGAAGAAAATGGGCTGGTATGGCCAGCCATTTTCAAGTCAAAAAGTGGTGTTTGTTTGTGTTAAATCTTGTCCCAAGTATTGGTATTATACCCGTGTTTGTTTACCCGATCGGTTCGTCGTCCGTTTAAACGTTAAACGTTTTATGTATTAGTTTTCGTTAACGATTTAAGTCACGATATTTTTAGTGAAAGTTTTACTTAAATGATATATTTTAGTTTGCTAAAATGTAATTTGGGTTTTCGTTTGGTCGTCGGTTGCGAATTGTTCTTTTATTCGAATCGTGTAACGTATAATTAGACGTTATATAATATACGTACGTTTTTAAGTAACGAATGAACTTTGGATTATTTTGAGTTGAAGTATTAGTCAAATAATACTTGGAAACATTTATAAAATGTTTTGACAAAGTGTCGGTGATAGTTTGTGAATTTGTTTGTATATGATTATTAAATAATCTTTTCACGTTATATATATACATTTATATATATAATACTTGTATACTTGAGTATTGACACGTATATATAACACGTGATTTAAAAGTTTAAATTTAGACGTGAATTTGGGTCATTTTTTACTGGGTGTCACATTCTCCCCTTGTTAGGAGAATTTCGTCCCGAAATTTGTGTGTAGTAATTGTATGTGCCTTATCTAAGTAAGTGTGTGAGTCGACTATGTGTGATACAACCTCATTCTAATCTTACCTCCCTCCCCTTGTTAAGCTAATGCCCTACTGGCCATTAAAGGAGTAGAGGAAGTGTGTTGTAAAGTAATTGACCATTTTGTCTGTAGAACAAGGTCAGTCAGTCAGTCACTAAGATGCAGCTACACTTTGTACTAGTAGCCTAAAGTAAAGTAGTATCTTCCACTATGTTCACACAGCTTATAACAGACAGCAGTATCATAGCGTAAACTAGACTCTATCAGTCTCCTATAGAAACTACATGGTTCAGCCTACATTTGTCTTATATGGGATGTTACCCAAAAATTTACCCGATATGTTTTTCGGTATACACGGCGTAGGATATGTTATCCTTATACTTATGCGAGCTAAACCTCGTCTCATAAGGAAACTATAGATCCTAAATTGTAGTCTTTCCCTAACCCTATTGTACACTTAGAATCTAGGGAAAACATAGAAGCATTCAAACAACCTGTAAGATCTACCAAGGCCATTTGTATACAGGTAGTCGGTAATGGTCTGTGACGTCATAGTATGAGTTAAATTCTATCAGTTTCATATAGAATTAAGTTGTTACGTGAAAGCGTACCCTTAAGGTGGTTTGGATTAAACTTAGTCTCACTGACACTGCTTGCCAGGATTTCTCCTCGAGAGTTCTTTTCTTCACTGTTGACACTCTCATCAGCTAGTAGTGGGCAATTAATTTTATAGTGTCCAGCAGTTCCACACTTGAAGCAGACCTTTAAAGCTTTAGAATCAATGCCCTTAGGAGGGAATTTGCAGTTCTTAACTTGGTGTCCAAATACTTTGCATCGGCTGCAGGGCGCGATACAAGATCCTTTGTGGTGTCGGTTGCATAGAGCGCAGAAGGGTAGATTTCCTTTGTAAGTACTGACTGTTTTTACTCTCTTTGCTTCAGGTACAGCAGGATTGTAGATGGGAATTTCTTCCAAATTCCTCTTACAGTTTGCCACTCTTGGTTCAGTATTCTCCTCAGCAGGGTTATTATGCTGAGTCACTTGAGATGTCGGGCTGTCAACTACAACATTCGCATTTTGAATAGTCTGGTGAAGTAGCATCGACTGTTTTAGGTTGTTTTCCATTGTCAGCATGCGTAGTTCGTATTCGTGGGCGCGCCTTTCACTCTGGTAAGCAATTTGTCGGAGGTCAATGATGTCTTTCCGTGCTTCGATCAACTGACTTTGGAACAAGTCTAGGGTTTCCTTAAGGAAGTGAACAACTTCCATGCCTATGTTACTAGTAGTAGGTGTATCAAGAAGGGTTGTAGTAATGGCAAAGGTAGTAGTAGTGGTGTTATCAATAGTGAGGTTAGGATCAGAATTTGGTTGAGCTGTCACGGTAATTCTTTTGATGGAAGTCAATGCAGATTCTGTTGTTGATTCAGTCAGGTGTTTCTCTATTTCCTTTACCGGCATCATTTCTTCTGACGCCTCCTCAGTTTCTAGCCTCAACTCGCTATCCAAAGTGAGGAGGTAGGGAAACATCACATGCTCCTCACTGAGCTGATCGTCATCCGACGTGTAGTTGTTAGCAGCATGCTTAGTCATTTCCTACAGTTAGATGTTTCGTATTAAGGTGTTATATAAGTAATTATTTCCAATTGTCCCCAAGACACATAGAATCTCACAACACACAATCAGATCATAATCATCACAAGTTAATACAATCAAGTAGATAAGAATGCACACCCCAAGGGATGGACGATTGCACTAATGACCTCAAGTAGCCTATCGATTCCTAATTCTATCGTGTACTTAGAATCTAGGAAATACACAGGAATAGATAAGCAGTATATGTAAGGTTTTTCCCAAAGTAAATATAGAGACAGTAGGGTTATTAGTAAGCGAATGTACCATTGTTGAGTAAATCAGCAAGCCTCGGGTTCGGGTCTTCCCTAGCGTTGAGTACGTAGGCTCTTCCTCGAGCAGGATTGTTGTTTTTGTTTTTCAGTTGAGGGCAATCCTTCCTGAAATGCCCAGTACCATTGCATTCATAACAAGTTTTGGGTGCAGAAGTGTTGGCACCAGTTGCGGCTGTCTTGCAATCCTTAGCCACGTGTCCGAATCGCTTGCATTTGGTGCAAGGACACGCACCATCATGATGAAGGCTGCATTTTGAGCAAAAGGGTTTGCTGCCCTTATACTCCTTCTTGTCGCCCGAGCCAGTTGGGTGGGTTTTAACAGCATCAACCTTCTTGCTGGAGGTGTTGGGGTTTCCTTCCCATTTACGCTTGCCAGTGTTTCCAGTAGGTGCTACAGATGTCTCGCGCCTGACAATCTGCGCCATGAGCTCATGTGCCATACGAATAGCACTCTGAATAGTTCCAGGCTTTGATGAAGTGACATTCCCCTGAATATCCTTTGGGAGTCCGCGGATGTACCTCTCAATCCGCTTACGTTCAGGGTCTACCATAGATGGGCAGAGAAGAGCGAGCTGCTGAAATCGGGTTGTATAACCGATGATGTCAGTACCCTGAACGGTCAAGTGCCAGAATTCGTCTTCCAGCCTCTGGAGTTCCTCATTGGGACAGTACTCATCCCTTAGCATCCTTTTCAGTTCTTCCCATGGGATTCCATATGCAGCATCAATTCCCACAGACTGAATGTACGAGTTCCACCACGTCAGAGTACTTTCCAGAAATGTACAGGTGGCATATTTCACTTGGCAGTCTTCCGAGCAGTTACTGATCCTAAAGACTGACTCCATTCTTTCAATCCACCTGATTAATCCAATGGCACCTTCCGTGCCCTTAAAGTTCAGAGGTTTGCACTTGAGGAAGTCATTGTAGCTGCAGGGTTTAGCAACAGGAGCATCGTTCACAGACGGTGATGATCGAGTAGCTAGAGCTTCGGCTACTCCTTGAGAAACAAATCGTGCGAGTTCAGCCGCGCTGAAAGATTGTCTTTTTGGTGGCATGTTCCTTCAATAACAGCAAGGAAAAATGTGAGTTTTTGTGTAAGAGTATGATTATCGTAGTTGCATATATAACGGTAATATATTACAACACAAGTGACAATCAATGGTGTAGAATAACGAAGTTTGTAATCATTTAACATGCGAGTTCAAAAGATTACAAGAGTTAGAGTTTTACAAGAGCTGTCGGGGATATTACGTCCGAACATATATAAGAAGTTATTGCGGAATGTGATAGAGATATAGAAAAGATTTTTGTACTTAGAGGAATATGGAATCAGGATGTTAAACATGATGGGTGAGTGAATGACGGGTCCTCTGATGACCAATTTGTGTAGCTTAAGGTGTCAGAGTTCTTAATCTATTCCTAGGTAAGTCTATTTCGAAGAGATGACCCTCTCTGCCAGGGCACATCCCAGTACTATTTTCCTGACTCGATCAACTTACCACAGACCTATTCTAAAGTGTATTCGAACAGTAAGTGTGTCACTAAACATTTGAGAATATTAATAAGCCTAACCATATAGGTGTAACCCATATATACTTATTATCCACCTAGTAGTGTCTAGCACAGAACAAGTACAAGTCACGGTTCTCTCGTGGTCAGAGTCAACTAGTGCATCCCTGTTCAACATAACCCCTTTCAGATCTTACATCATCTCTATTTAATTGTACATAGTTGATCAGGCTATGTTAGATTAAATTCGTACGACGGAATCCCTGAACCAGTTATACTTAGTAAGGAATACTGCCTAACGGTCATAGTCTAGGCCCACTAAATGCAACCTAGTTCGCTATAACCTTAGGCTCTGATACCAATCTGTCACACCCCCAATTTATGCTTTGCGGAAGCGATTGTTTTTGGGCGTGACTAATCATATATCAAAACACCAAAGTACAAGCAAACGACTCTAAATGAGACGTTGTAGATAATACATTACAATACATAAGTTTTTAAAAGTAGTACAAGATTTTAAGTTATAAGTAATACATCATTGCGAGTTCGCAAAATGATTTAGAAGATTTTGAACACATAATCATAGTACAAAAGATAATGCCAATAAAATCTTCAAGTGTTTATGCATGCGACTCGTACTAGCCTAGCATACCCTGCGGGTCATCCTACTGTTGCTGAGTACCTGAGAATACATCACTAAAAAGGTCAACAAAAAGGTTGGTGAATCTCACAGGTTTGTAATGTACAGTAGTAAACAGTAATCAATAGTTTTCAAACAGTAATAAACAGATTTAAATATATCAATAAATAAATCATCACAATAAGTAAAACAGTAAAGTATAATTGTACAATAGTAATAAGTCGGTAACCAAGTATTTCATAAGTATAGTAAGGTCGGTATAGTCGGTCATGTCATGAGCCATCATAGTCGAAGCTTAACACGTCAGTAATTTGCCCCCGTGAATGCTAATCCAAAATCATTCATATGAAACGAGTAAGAAACGCCTGTTTATACTAGTGCGGTTCGTGGTGGCGCTACCACCCCAGGCGGGGATTGTCAGTCCCATATGGATCCATATACTAAAACTCGCGCTTATTGTATAACTAACAACTATGATTCAGAGGACTTCATTGGATTAAAGAAAACTCATGCAACTCAGTATATCAGTAAATCTATAAGTCTGTAAGTCTGTAAGTAAATAAGTCGGTAAAATAATACGTTTGTAATTGTATTAAAGTCGGTAAAATAATACATTTGTAATTGTATTAAAGTCGGTAAAATAATACATTTGTATACGTATTTAATAATTTAAATAATTTTAGTAAACAAGTACTTTCAGTAAATAAGTACATACAGTAAATAAGTATATTCAGTAAGCAAGTATATTCAGTAAACAGTATATTCAGTAAACAAATACATTTAGTAAACAAGTGATGCACCTCCCCCAAAGTAAAAACAGTAAAAAGGGGCAGTGAGACTCACCTGTAGAGCAAGCAATCCTAAAGTGCGTGCGTATGCCAACAGTAATCTCCTAATGCCCTAAACACGCAAGATTTTGTATTTGTAAGTGTACGCGTAGTAATTCGTTTGTTTAGTTGTTCATTTGGTTGGTTATGTCCAAAGTACTCGTCTCGTATTATGTTTGAAGTTTTGTAAATCGAGTACGACTCATTGGTGACAATTTGAAAACATATTCCAAAAATGTAATTAAGTTTGTTTCGAGTTCAAGCTTATCGTTTTATGGTTCGTTTATGTCGACTTGGTCAAACATGTTCGGTTTGACCCGAAACTTTTACATAAGTCCTAATACGTCAAAATAAGTTTATAAAAATTATTGGTTCGTCTCGAGGTTAACCCGAAGTGTCGGTTTTATGAAATTACCAAAACAGTCCCTTTGTGTTCATTTTCCAGATTTTAAACCCGATAAACCTCTCGGTTTGGACTACTTCTAGTCCGATTCATACCTAACCAAAAATCACACATGTTCTCATATATGTCGTGGTCATTTCTGCATTTTATGGTATTTTTACATGTCCGTTTACTATTTTTAACAAAAATAAATATGAAGAGTTGTCGGTTTTGGTCCTACAGTGAGTTCAGTCCAAAGACTCACGTTTTTCACCATGATCCGTGAGGATCTGGTCCGAGAGCTAAAAATGAAAGTTGTAGCCAACATCTTAACGGTCATTTTTCGTTTAGACTTCGTGAGTTGATTCTTCCTAGATTTCGAGATAAGGGTGTTTTGGTGAGTCGGTTTTGGAAGACAGAAAACTGTCTTTATATATATATATATGAAAAAACGTATTTTAACATATTTCTTGGACATTTTGGAGTTGATCTAACATACTAACATATGTATATAGGTAATCCAAAGAAATATAGCTAAGTAATAGTAGTTCATACCAAGTGTTTTGATGATCTAGCGACGAAATGAGTGGATTATGCTCGGTTTGTGTTCTACTCTTCGTTTCCTTGCTTCTTCTCTTGGTTTTTCTTCAAGTTTTTATGCTAGATTTAGTGTAGATTATAAGGAAGAATATGGAGGTAGTAGAGAAAGAGAGAGAGCCGTATGATAGAAGAGATATGGTAGAGAAATAGATGAAAATTGACAATGAAAATGAAATGTGATATTTTAGTTATTATATTCAATTATTTTGGGGAACTAGATCCTTGAATTAAGGAAGAAAATGGGCTAGTATGGCCAGCCATTTTCAAGTCAAAAAGTGGTGTTTGTTTGTGTTAAATCTTGTCCCAAGTATTGGTATTATACCCGTGTTTGTTTACCCGATCGGTTCGTCGTCCGTTTAAACGTTAAACGTTTTATGTATTAGTTTTCGTTAACGATTTAAGTCACGATATTTTTAGTGAAAGTTTTACTTAAATGATATATTTTAGTTTGCTAAAATGTAATTTGGGTTTTCGTTTGGTCGTCGGTTGCGAATTGTTCTTTTATTCGAATCGTGTAACGTATAATTAGACGTTATATAATATACGTACGTTTTTAAGTAACGAATGAACTTTGGATTATTTTGAGTTGAAGTATTAGTCAAATAATACTTGGAAACATTTATAAAATGTTTTGACAAAGTGTCGGTGATAGTTTGTGAATTTGTTTGTATATGATTATTAAATAATCTTTTCACGTTATATATATACATTTATATATATAATACTTGTATACTTGAGTATTGACACGTATATATAACACGTGATTTAAAAGTTTAAATTTGGACGTGAATTTGGGTCATTTTTTACTGGGTGTCACAAATATGGTGGTCCATTTTGTCAACCTCTTAAACATTAGATGCCTTCAGTTAGTTGCAATAAGATGTGTCTGAAGCATGAAATATTGATTACCTATTCAACATATGATCAAAAAGTTAAAGAAAAGTATTTAAAATATTTATACAAACATTGTTGCCAACCTACAGATGCATACTTTATTGAGGAATCTTTTGGTACAATTCAGACGTTCTGGTTCAGACTTACGTTTGGCTTCATACAACATTAAGTTCTTCAATAAAAGAAGATATAAATATGTTATCAATCTCTTATAAGACTTTCACAAAGATGTACATACATTACCTATGTACAAAAAAAAGAAGTTAATCTCATAATAAATAGAAAAGGAAAAGCACTTGGAACATGTAATGCTGGACTGCTGGCTATTATTTTCAGAGCCACCCTTAAATCAACAGTAGTACATAACCATCATAAGCCTTCAAGCAAAACCACTAACAAAAGTCAAAGAAAGTTTTACCATGGACTAATTGGGGTGTTTTGTCTAAAAAAGCCTATAGCATAAATACTCATATGAAATAACTTCATAATCATGACTACTGCAAATTAACAACCTTGATCAGTAACATATCGCACCTAAAGTTAAAATATTCCGTAGTAGTCGTATTTTCAGATGATACATCGTGCCTATTAATAAAACCCGTCGACATATGCCGCATAGCTTCAAGTTTGGAGACTCCAACCTACACAACATATGTATGAGGTATATAGTCAAAAATAAGTATCTTTGATAAATAGTAAGCCTTTCAAGATTTGAAACAAATGGATATATATTTGATAAGTCAATTCCTCAAATTAATTATCATCCAGATTGAACGGTCCTTAAATACACATGAATAAGTTCACAAACAATAGAAAAGGAGAAGAAGAAGAAGATAAAATCATAACTTACTCGCAAGTGGCAGCATAAAGTTTTTCGCATAAAGCTATTTTAACTTTTAAGTACTTACTTAATCGATCAATTTGATTGTCGAATCAGAACTGCTGGAGCAATTTTTAGTTTTTTCTAGGGTTATCAATTTCAGGGCATAAACATGAAAAAGTGGAGTAAACTGAATTAATAAGGCGGATCCCATAAAATGCGAAGGACGTGTGCAGTTGATAGAGACCTCGGTGGGGGAAAAAACCGTAGGATAAAACCGAACAGTAACCAACTAATATAAGTTGCGACGGTCCAGATGAAAAGTTTAAATGATCCTACGGTCCCCATGTAAAGTCAACAAAAAGTTCCAAGTCAACTCACCTGGAACCATAATGTAACATATCAATTGCGACTACGGTACGTATGCACCGAGGTCTCCCTTCTTGAGTATCACTATGCTAGGGTCTACTATGAAAAAAATTGATAACAACATCATTAAACATCTACATAATATGTTGAAAATATATACTCCCTTCGTCTCAATTTTTTTTTGTTAGATTTAAGATATATCGTATAAATACCAGATTTCCCCTTATTTTAGAGGTAAGTTTGACTGAAACTTTGATGAAAAAATTTAGACGCCAATAATATCAATGAGGATAAATTGGGTATTTAAGGATTTTTAGTAGTTATTTTTATAAAGTGGATAAAAATAGTATGGTAAACATTTGAATTGGAACCCACTGAGTATAAAAAAATTGTAAATTGACTTGGTAATAAATAATGTATGCATGTCTAACCGCTGACAAACTTACGAGAGTATTACATTAGACCGGTGCCAACTACAAAAACCGACAAGGAACCAACACACGTTAGTTGAGGGACACCATTGGCACACTGTGTCAGTTGGGTGTATCCTTTGATTTTCTACGGTATAACGACGAATAAGCGTCTAGTTCGTATACTTTTTTATTTTTTGTTTAGTGTATAAAAATAAGGAAAAAGATAACGACAATTCTAAAGCTATCAATAAGAATTTAAAACACGCATTAATACTTTTACTAATACTATAAATAAACTCTCTGACCCCGGAATTTAAGTTGAAACACCATATAGTATTAATTAAAGTACAATCAATTTATGCACGTTATTAATTACTCTTAGAGCTGTTATTAACAATACCCGAGAAGTAAAGATAAATTAACATTGTCATTGTTGGTATCATTGTGTTGGTAGTTTGTCAGTTTGAGATCGATGAAGCTTAGGTGGCGTACCCGACACACCCACGGTGGAGTGGTATTACACAAATTAGTAGCACACGATCAAGGCTAATATCTTATTAGGTACAACTATTGTTACTTTTTTGCTATGTGTATAGAAATTAAAGAAGATAACAATTACATGAAGAAAGCTAGCTAAGTGGTCAGATTGACCCAAATTCTTACTTTGCGAGTCTAGAATGGATTCCAAGTTGCCTAATATTAAACGATGAATATCGGTAAATTGGTGTTCATTTAAGATCGGTCTACTTACGTTGGGTGACCCGGATGCAGATATATTTCTTAATAATGAGGCTTTATTGACTGAAATACACGTAGAATTTGTAACAAACGTAATAATAGATAAACAATACTTCATTAAAAACAAATGAACAACGAACGAAGTAATCCGGCATCAAAGTTCCTAGCAACCTAGTAAAACAAAAAAGTAGACTTTCAAGTAATAATAAGACCACAACTAAATATTCTAAGACATATGCAAATACATTTAAATGTCATCATCAGGAACTTTGTTCGTTGGTATCAAAGGAAATGTACACATGTAAGATTGGTATGAAAGGATGTGAATGACTGGAATCCCAGATGTATATGGTGATAAATCAAATCCTTAGTTTCTAGGCTGGCAATAGCATTATCGGAAGACTTTCCTCCCAATAAATTAACCAGGCAAATCATTTCCTGGAATATTAATGTAGAGAAGGGATCATGAGAGTACAAGGATTTTAGAAAGAATGGAAGTACCAATGAGAGTTAGTCATGTGTACAAAGAGAATACAAAACCGATTTACCCCATAACTTAAATATCTCACAAACGACAAATCGAATAATTATGAAAATTGCACCATTAGATTCAGCGTTTAATCCTCTTAGATTTGCCGTCCATCAAGACATACATTCGACGAATTTTTTTTTCCACGTTTTTTGGTGGGTTTTACAATTTACTAACACATGTGTTAAAGTGTTGCGTTTAGGGTTTAGGGTTTGGGGTTTAGGGGTTAGGGTTTTTCCCGAAACCCCAAAACCCAAACCTTAAACCCCAAACCCTAAACGCTTTATATAACTCTAAACCCTAAATCTTACTAAACCCTAATAAACCTTAAACCCTACTAACCCCTAAACCCTACTAATTCCTAAACCCTAATCCCTAAATCCTATACTTAAATTAAATGTTTAACCAAATATTAACACATGTGTTAGAAATTAGTAAAACCCACCAAAAAACGTGAAAAAAAAAAATTTCGTCGAAAGTATGCCTTAATGGATGGCAAATCGAAAAGGATTAAATGCTGAATCTAATAGTGCAATTTTCACAATTTTTCGATTTGTCGTTTGTGAGATATTCAAGTTAGGGGGTAAATGGGATTTTTAAATGTGGGGTTCTATTTGTACACATGACACACTTTCATTGGTACTTTCATACTTTGAAAAAAACTTGTACTTCCTTGATCTTTTTTCTTACTTTACATCTCCTCCATCCATGGATCCAAAAAACCCTCCTAACCCTCAATCCAATGATACTCTCCAAAAAAAATAAAAGTTATTTTACACAAACCCTATTCTATATAGAATTAAAAATCTTTTTGTGTGTTACTAACTACCATTCTTTATGATTTTACAGATGAACGAATCACCAATGCTACCGAAGAGAATGAAGCCTTAAATAATGTCGAAGGTATTTTACATAAACCTTATTGTAGATAGAATTACAATTCTTTTTGTCTTTTACTAACTACTATACTTTATAATCTTACAGATGAACACCTAACCCATGCTACCGGTGTCTAAAACTTCAAATGAATTAAAAAGTATGTTATCTCTATTTATTGACCCATAATTTTTTATTTGCCTTTTTATCTATTCATCAACATATTTAAGAATTTTTGTTGATCGACATATTTAATTTTTGTTGATCAACATATTTAATTTTTATTGACCCATAATTTGGGTTTAGGGTTTAGGGTTTGAGGTTCCCGAAACCCCAAACCTCAAACCCTAAACCCTAAACCCAAACCCCTAAACCACAAACCCTAAACCCTAAACGCTTTACAAAGCGCTAAACCCTAAATCTTTCTAAACCCTAAACCTTGAACCCCTTCTAAACCCTAAACCCTTATAAACCCTAAACCATAAACCCTACTAAACCCTAAACCTAACCCTAAACCCTAACCTTAACCACAAATTAAATGTACAACTAATCACTAACACATGTGTTACTAATTTGTGAAACCCACCAAAAATGAGAAAAAAAAAGGTTGTCAAAAGTATGCCTTGAGGGACGGCAAATCGAATAGGAGAAAACGCTGAATTTTATGGTGCAATTTTCATGATTTTTCGACTTACCGTTTGGGAGATATTTAATTTTTAAAAATGTGGAGGAGAGAGAATAAAGTGTGGAGGAGAGAGAATAAAGTGACACATGGCAGAAATCTGTTGGTTCCCTCATTCTCACTCAAAATTGGTGTACTCATTTGAACCTTACTCTAGGAAGGTATTGTTTGTTGATTCTTTAAGGTTATAATTTTTTACTTTTTTTTTTACAAATTTGATTATTATTTATATGTATATCCATTGACATTTTCTTTTGACTTGACATGTAGAATCAAATTTTTGAAGATCCAAAACCCCTCAAATTTTTGGAAGGTATTATTTATTTTTTTATTTTTGTGAAATTTTATTTAAATACTTTTATGGAGATTCTATTTTTTTTGATATATAGATGAAATCAACCTCCTATTAATGATTCCGAAACTCCAAAAGTTCTAAAGGTTTTTAACAATGTTATATGTTTTCTTTATGTTTATGAGTGGATTTGTATATCTAAATTAAAATTAAGGGTTAAGTGTTTGTAAATGTATATAACTATGCGTTGACTTCTTTAGTGTGTACGTAACTAAATTGACCTACATTGTATGTACGAAACTATTTATTGCCGTTCATTGTATGTATTTTGGTGACGTGTTATCAAATATAAGGTGACAAGTGGCATCTTTACCAGTTGACAAGTCACCAAAATTCATACAATGTACGACAATAAATAGTTTCGTGCATACAATGGAGGTCAATTTAGTTACGTACACACTAAAGAAGTCAACGCATAGTTACATACATTTACAAATACTTAACCCTAAAATTAACTAACATAATATTTTAATCGATTTGCAGATTTATTCGATGGTCAAGATTTGATTGGCTAAAAATTAAATATGAATAATAATTAGATTGGTGATGGTGTTTTCAAAAACTTCAAAGAGCGAAACAAATTAACTCATCAACTTCTTTCACTCAGCAATGATATCTATATTGACGTTCTAAATTTCTTCAACAAAAAATTAATCATATCATATATTACTATGTGTTACAGTAGTTATTTATGTTCTAGAATTACAATTAATTTTAATAAATAATAAAGGTTATATATTTTTACATAGAGGTATTATGTAAATCTCATATTCAGCGAAATTGTATTTAATCTATATTAGGAAATATTCATCTATTTAAAAATTTGAAAATATTACACAATCGTAATCATAATAATCATAATTAATATATGATTACAACACCATCAAGTAATAAAACGTTAATAATCAATGTAATGTTCATAGCTTCACAGGTTTGGTATTTCAAGCTTTATGCCTCCTATTAATAAATAAATTTAAAAACTTTATATAATACGAAGTATTGAAAAAAGTTGGTATAGGATACACTATTAGTCCGTCTTCTATGGATTAGTATTAGATTAGGATTGTATAATATTAATAAAGATAATAATAATTAGTTATGGAGTCTCTAGGGGTGTGCATTTTATGGGAAGAACCGAAAATACCCGAGGACCGAGGAGGAACCGGACCGTAACCAAAATAACCGATGATATTTGGTACGGTCCATGGTCCATTAATTTTTGGATATTTGGGACTCGGTCCGGTCCTGGACCAAACCCAAGAAAAATGGGAAATGGACCGAACCGAAATTTTCTTATACATTCAATAAATATAGCATTTATCTTCATATAACTTTCTTATGTATCGTTAAAAAACAAATGCTCATCCAAATTCCTTGTTACCTATGTGACTCGGTTTGTTGGTTAATATATGTTTATAAACCTTATTAACTTCATATCCGGTTCCCTTATCAATTTTAAATCTACATTACATAATGGTCAACATAACCATCACAAAGGTGGTATATTGGTTGACATCCTGAACCCGAATACAAGATGTCTTGGGTTCAAATCTCTATTGCAATACATCTTGGGATGGCTATAAAAAACATTGAATTGTTTATTAAACCAAAGTTGTCTATTGTTTTCACTAAACCCTTATACCTGGATTTGTTTATCCACTTACTCCAAAATGTATAGCTTCTTTATCAAATATTTCCCACGTCGACGAATACTAAATATCAGCAAGACACAAAATGACAATAAAATCACCCATAACCAAACGGTTCGGTCTTTTGGACCGAACCGAGCAAGACCATATTGGAACCGAACCGAACTAAACCGATGACATATGGTACGGTCCTCGTTCCAAGAATCTGTTACAATTCGGGTCTCGGAACCGAACCGAACCGAGATAGTTTGGTCCGGTTCTGGACCATGCACACCCCTAGGAGTCTCTATGAGATAATGCCATAATGGTTATTATATATAGCTCTACTTAGAAAAATTAGTTATCCAGTACAATAATTAAGCTATAATATTGTAGAGGAATCTTTTTTTAATTTATAACAAATTGAAAAAATTAATAAAAAGATACGATTTAATTTTATTAAAACTAAACAAAAAATCATAAATTTATGAAAATCCATTAACTACATATTTTAGCTTGATTTATTATAAACTTATTCATCAAATATGTAAAAGAAACCAATTGTGCACATGTATATAACAACAATAACAAAAAATAAATAAAAATCCACACAAACTTAAAAGACAACTAATTATATGATGCATAGAATACGAATACCGTTAATACGAGTACCGTTTTAGAAGGATAACTCGCATCTAACTTCAAGTCTCCAACTCATCTACATATATACTTACAAGGATAGCTCATAGTTAACTCCATCCCAGCATCCCGTATCTTTATATATATACTACTACTAAAAGGACCAAATATTTTTAATTATGGATTGGGTCCAATACACGCACATTGGATATATAAAAAGTTTAATGTTTTACTACTATGAAATTAAAGTTAAAAATATAAAAAATAATTAAATGTTAACAAACTATTCTAAAGAAAAAAATTACAAAAGAAAAATTGTCAAAACTCGCGTTGTTGTGGGCCCTTTATCTAGTTAAAGAATATAACCAAGAATTTTGTTGTCTATATATGTACACTTAAATATACATTTTACTTCCTCTTCAATAATTACAACATACTTGATAATAAACGAGAGTTTCTTTGCTATCACATTTGCATTGGAATTAATATGATAGTTTAGAATATATTCCATTTGTCTCAAAATAAGGGTCTCATTTCAAAATTCGCAAAGTTTTTGAAAAGTCATCATCTACCGATAACATATAATCTTTATCCATCAAAGTCTTCTTAAAATGGTTGTAATAGAATCTTGACATTTAGTTTGAACAACCCAAAATAGTAAGTGAAAACTTAATTTGGGATGGAGGGAGTATCACTTACTTATATAAGTACTAAAAGAATTATCACTTATTATCGTATGCAATAACAAAAATATACTTATATTTTTCTAATACAAATTCCTATCAAAAGTTTGTTCATTATACAAGTTAGTATGATTTTGTAGTTGTATGCATGTTTGTAGTCGATTTAAAATAAAAATACATAGAAATTCAACTTGGTGATTGTATGAAGCTTGTATGACTTAGATTTCATAAGTTTATTTTTGTGTAAAACATTGCATTTTTGATAAAGTTTGAAAATTAATTTTATAGTAGGATATGAAGTAAAAGGGCCATTACACCCTTTAAATTATCATGAGAGATATGAAATTATTATGTTTTTATATGAAGTTACAAAGATGCACTTGAAAATCTCAGGAGATTTGGGCACTTTGATTTGTAATTGATATATAAGGTAATTTGTTAAGACATGGTACAATATATTAAACACTACTTATATGTGTAGTTTTGTACTCTTAACCAACATTACCAACCATAAATGTGAAGAATAAATAATATATGAATTTACACAAAGAAAATATATACAATTTTATCTTATCTTATCATACTTCAAACACAAACAAAAGATATAATTATATGAAACATATGTATGCCTCACTAATAATTGATGAGGCCAATCTAAATGTGAAAAATTGAACCTTTTTTTGCTATACTAAGGCAATTTCTAAATACACTTTGCACCCTTATAGTCATATCATTCAAAATATATCTTATATTTTGCTGGTATGATAAATAGAGATTACTAATCAACAAATATTTAAATTGAAAAAACAGTTAAATTCGGACATATATAAGATGTAATATAGATTTTTTTTCATGCATAATACCGTAAATTTCGCGGGTCCTAAACTAGTAATATAAAATAGTAACAGATCTTTATTATTAAAAAAAAACCAAACGCTTATCTAGCCTCAAAATTAGTAAGGATTAGAATGTCTTCCCAATTTTATACAAAATTTTGTTTGCTTTTCACAATGACGATGCTTTATAAATAGGGAAGACCTTTTTAATTTCCTTCATTTTTCAATTAAACAAATACTATCCTCTAAATCATTGCCTAACCATCTAAAGATAAAAAAATTGACTACTCTTTCTTACAATTTTTATTATTATGTTATTAACTATATATTTGAATATTATCCATACTTCAATAGTTCAATTGTTGTTCATCTACACTTCAATTAATGTGATGGTTTTCATAATTTTAATATCTTCATTATTATATATACTTCACTCGATGTAATGTAGTCTATATTTTTATTAGATATAAAATATGGGTATCACCCACATAATGAAGATAAATCCAAGATTACAAAATCAATCCATCAAGATACATTTTTTCATTTGTAATTTAATTTATGGGTTAAGTATCTGGGAATGTACCCAACTTGTTCCGAATGTCTATTGTATGTATCATACTTACGGAAGATATCCCAACTTTCAAAAACGGTTATTGTATGTACTTTGCTAACGTGTCGATGACGTGTCATCTTCTAAGGATGCCACATGGCATCTTAAATGGACGACACATCAGCAAAATACATTAAATAACCATTTTTGAAAGTTGGGTACATTAAATACACCTCCCGTAAGTATGATACATACAATAGACATTCGGGACAAGTTGAATACATTTCCAGATACTTAATATAACACTCCTCATTTGACATCATTTAGATACAATATATCGGAAGCGCAAGTCCAAATTTCAAATTTTATAAATTACATCATTTAAAATACTTATAAAAGCACAAGTTACATTATAAAATCAACTAATTTAAATCATAATTTATCAACCTGGGTGTTATTTCAAAAACAGAATATAACATTGATTTATGCAAATCTAATATCAGAGTAACGCCAAATTGTCAAACATTCCTTCCAGTCCAACTTCTTGCCCACCCGATAAAATCCAAAACCTGCAAGAAGTGTTAATGTGGGGGATTAGCATAACGCTAAGTGAGTAGACAAGTAATCAACAGTCTAACTTAGCAACAACAACTTTGTTTACACCAAATTACCGTAAACACATAATACACAATACAACAATTCAACTGGTCAACTATTCAACTGGTCAACAGTTCAACAATCTCACAATTCAATAATGAGGATCGGTGGCTCTTGAGAAACCCTACTGCCGCTGTGGCTCTCAAAGAACATTTATCCAACCATATCCGTATGGCCATAACGGACGAGACCGATGGCTAATGGTTATTATCCTCAAACACAGGTTCTACACACAACAAATGAAGCAAAACCCCGTGTAATTCATATAATAACCAACTAACCCAACCAACCATTTCAACCCGTTGACCTCATTAACAACTGATGCCCGAAGGCCAAATATCTCACGTGATCACACATCCACATATTTATCAGGTCAACATATCAGACTAAACAGTCTATCAATAGTATTATTACTATTAAACCAAAATCATCATGGCAAACAAAAGCAGTAATAATACGTTTACTTGTTGTAACCAAACCTGTTACAACTAAACCACACTGAGGATTAAAGATCCACTCACCGAATACCTCAGTCATCCACTCAGTAGTCTAATATCACTGAGCCTTCTCCACATCTGAAAATACAATAGAATAACACAAGTTAGTCACTTGTCCCAATGTAATTATAACATCATACAATTGTAATTACATCAAACAACTTATCACTAACTTGTATTAATTCAACATTCATTATTTCAAGATTATGAATAACCACTTTAATCATCACAATTCGCAATCACTTATCAAATTATGATCATTAGTATCACATTATCATTTTAATTTACTTTAATTATCACTAATCAACATGGTTAGACCATTAACAAGACTATTAGCACCATATATTAAGAATTCCTCAAAACCCTTGTACTAGGTTTAAATGAATTCTTAAACCACCATGTTTCCTTTCACTCTTTCATTACAAATTAAGTGTTCATAAGTATAATAACCTCTAACATCAATAATTCATCAAACACCTCATAATCATCATAATCATCATGAACACTTAATCAATTTTACACATTTTAACTTGAACACAATTAATCATCATCATGAACCAACCTTAATATGATCATTAACAATACTTATGAACTACACTTCATTAGATTAAGCTTATAAATCATAATTTATAAATAATCAATTAAACCCTTAATGATCATATATCAACTTCATCATTTCTAAGCTAGGTTTAGATTATAATCATCATATAATCATCAACTAACAACTATTCAAGCATTACAAGCTTCAATTTCAAGTTAATCAAGCTAATTTCATCAAATACTCAAAACTCCACTTTCTAGGTTTATAGAAATCACAAAATCAATACTTACAAAGTGTTTATGATGATGATGGAATGATCAAATCACGTTTTTGAAGCTTAATTCATAGTTCTAAAGCTTCAATTTCACCTCAGACCTTGTTTTGAAACCTTACAATCATCCATGTGGTGTGCTGGGTTCGGCCAGAGAAGAACAGGAGGAAGAACACTTTGATTTTTCAAGAATTTTGATGATTTAGAGCTTAATTAGGGTTTATGATTTTTCTCTCGTACACAATCGACCTTTCTGGAGTATTTGTGAATTCACATGCGTATTACACACATATATCAGATAATATGTGTACTTGTTTTGTCCCCTTTTAAATCTATGTCTGAACTGAAAAACCATTCACGAGGAAAAACTATTTTATTATACCGTCAACTATAACAATTTAAAACAATCAATAATTTACTAGTCACAATAAATTATTTGACTATTTTCCCAATTTATTTTCAAATAATACAACGCACCTATTTTCTGACACATTGAATAATAACGCACCGTCAGAATAAATTAAAATACTACCAGACCCGAGGAATGGGTGTTACAAATCTCTCCCCCTTAAAGAGATTTCGTCCTCAAAATCTGATCACACTTAACCAATCTAGTGAAATAGAATCATACATTTCATTTCACTAATACTATACTTTTCATACAATTTTAATCACCAAATGACTCATAACTATATGCACCCAAGATGTGGGTACAATTTAAAATAACTTATACATACGACCTTCATGCATATCCTTGGTCACACCAACAAAAAATACATATTTAACAACAATGTAACATCATCACTTACTTAATCGCAACAATAATTACACATATCCTATGTTACTCCCTTGAGCAACTCATCAATATATGTACACATTTTCAATCTTTTCTACATGCACATATCCACATGTACATGTTTCTATATGTTCTGCTGCACAAATACTGTGCATATACCCTGTCTCTGATAAGTCAACTGACCACTTACATGACCATTCACATAATCACTTGAAGTAAGTATTACTTATAGCCATGTAAAATTTCATCTTTACGACGACGACAACAACAACAAGAAGTGGTATGGAATACCACTACACACACTGGAAATAAACTTGAATTAAATTCTCAATTAGCAATTTAGCTAATAACCATGTATCTCTTTAGCTAATTATTTGCTTGATTATCTCAACTTTTGCAACTAGTCAATTACTGGTTTACAACTTGTAATTATAAACACAACCTGATTATATGAAATCCTTTACTCGACAAGAATCTACAATCAAATAATCCCAAATAAATAAAAGTAAGCAATATGTAGAGGTCAAATCTTATGGTTACAACCAATTTTACATAATCAACTAGCATCCTATCACACCAACTTGGATGCTAACTCAACACATGTTAATACCATGCGTCATCAGCATTGGTATTTCAACAACTCAAGGTGTTGTCATTAATCACCTATTCAACAATATTAACACAATATTATTCGCAGTCAGCTGACCTCTACTTTGCTTAAATCATCTTTTAATTATTACTAATTGCAATTAACTATATATACATCTCTTGTACCATAGGTACCACATTAACAACAAATTTATGGTTTACTACCCTTTCATTTTAGTTAATTATTGACTATTTCTCAACTACAGGTCAACATATCTTACATGTTATTTTAAAACCATTTAACTTTATCTAGTACTTAGTAACCTCAACAATTCCATGTGAAATGGCATAATATAAATACGTTGGTCAGACGTCGTCATATTATGTCAGGTACACTTTATTTTCAGGTTACTTCATACCATCAATCTCCAAAGTTATTAATCTTTATTCTTACATATATCATAACAGTGATATCAACCATTTGCACAATTATAACAACCCGTAGTAACAGGTATATCACCAAATATTAACTTGCTACCATTCTCAACTTATTACTTTGAATGTAAACTACTTATATCATCAGGTATGTATAAGTAACACAGACATTCAACACCATTTTCACTCTATCATTATTAACACGGGTGTAATGTCTAACAAAATTATCTCAATCAACTTCTTTATTACCTGATTCAAGATCAAGTACTAGTTACATCACTTAATACTTATAGTACATTTAGTACCAAACACTTTTGTCAATACTATGTGTAATACTCAACACATATTCATCAATCTAGACACCTTTGGTTGAATTACAATTGAGCATTTAATGTTCAATCATCACATAATTATAAGCTCATGTACTTATAATATAAATCCTTAAAATGCTCAATTCAATCAATTTTAATGTTCTACATGATTCAAGTACTTCATCATATTTCAATTAGTCCACATAATATGATTCACATAATTTCATACTCAATATTTACTAACCCTTGTTAACAACAATCAACAATACCATTTATTGGTATATATTGCAGTTAAATCAACCGTCTGAGAACAACTCATACACAATAACATATGTGAACCTCTTAAAACAAGTTTTAATATTGCACATAGCTACAGGAATGATCCCTGGGCTCAAAGAAACAAAAGCCCAATACAAAACTTAAGTCAAAAGTCCGAAATAAGGTCCGAAAAACAGTAAAATGCCATTTTCGGGCCTCAAACGACCCCGAAGTGCCCAGAACTTTTCCATGTAACCGTTCCCCCATTCAGTAGTGATAGTCCCGTGCCGTGGGATCTGATCGGATCGATTAATCGATTGTTAGTGCGGAATCCAAACAAACGAAACACAAACGTTTTCTCTATAATCTTTTGTATATATTCACACTTGAAAGTAAAACGTTACAATCACCAAACACAAACTCGATTTTCTCCTCTCTGCACTCACAAAAACGCCTCTGCTATCTAGGGTTTGATCAACCCACAAATGAAACTCTAACTCGCTATTTATACTCGACCCACTGGACCCTGCGACGTTAGGCCCAACGTCGCAGGCCAGGCCCAATGCGACGTAGCCCATGTCGTCGCAGGCCCAATTACAATGTCACCATTCTATGTATATTTCATTTACAGACTCGAATACACACTCTAAACACTATACATTCGTAGACTAATTGACTTTGACAATTACAATAGTTTGACCAACTGACTGACACACTAAATGCACCAACAAACTCCCCCTTGTCATCAGCTTGGTCAAATAAGTCTTCAATTAGTCTTCATCAACAAACTCTTCACGTCTTTGACAATCAGAAACTCCCCCTCTGAGATAGCATGGTCTTCAAAGAAATCTTGATATCCAAATTCATGTGACTGACACAAATTTATCATACAATAAGATCTTCAAACTCAGTGACCATCTCTCAATCATCAGCAGCTTCTCCGATAGAATTATCTTCATAATCTTTGGAGAATAGCTGACATCCTTTACATCTTCAATATTTGACTTTAACAAGATATGTGATGTTTGAAGAAAATAACATAGAAATAAAATCTTTTTGTATTTTTCTTTATAAATGAAAAGTAAAGAACGAAGATTAAAATAACATTGGGAATAGGATTGTTTTAAGTCTGCTTAGGGATCATATCAGGCCAACATGCAATTATTAGGGAATAGTAAGTGTTATCTCGATTATCAGTATATTTGTCCACTTTAAATTTACTTAGCACATTTAATACACCTAGTATAAAAATTATTTCAAGACGATTACTGGTATTGTTTGTCCACTTAAACATGTTACATCCGTGTCTACGAGCTAACCTTTTATTATTAGTATGAATATTTCACCGTGGTCCCCACCATAGACATACCCCTTTAGCCCAGACAAGAACATAGTTTCCAAATTTAGAAAGAATATACGAGAATCAATTTTAAGAATCAAGCCAGCGGTGACAGGTCTGTACTTGTGTACAACAGAGCGACATACACTTGATTCAGGTTTAAGCAAAACCGATCGCAGTCAAACCAAACTTGATTTATTCAATTGGCGACCTTGACCAGTACCTTAAATATAAGACTTTGCAAGTACATTGACTCACGTTTGCTTAGTTTTGAGAGTAAGCTTAATTGAGACCAGGTCTGCACTTACGTACAACAGAGGAAACAATCAGCAAACTCCCCCAAAAGATCTCAGATATACGATCCAAAAATTAGAAGTATGCCAAGCTACGCTAAGGAATTAAGACTTAGAGTCGTACATCACAAGGTGTTTACCACAAGATCATAGACATGTATTAGACTTACTTCTTAATAACCCAGAGACCGGTATGTATCATGCCTACCAATACATCATATGATGAAGATAATTTTCATAAAAACTGTATTAAGTATGCTAGATAAACCTACTGATACATCAAGGATAAACCTTAAAATTCCATTTTGTGCATGTTCCCCGATGTACTATCATATCCCAAGTTGTTTACAGACACACAATCCAACATCTTTTCAAGAATTAAGAATCTTGTTGTTCACATTTCTGAATTAAATAATCAGAATTTTGAATATTCAGAATTACTCCCCCTGAACAGCAAATTCTTATATCCAATCCAAAAATACTCCCCTTAAGCATTAAACATATTTTTTGTATTTTTTTAATTGAATAAATTTCGCAACATTGCATTTCTTTAATACTAAAAAGTATAAAGAATGGCTGTTGCACTTATAATAAAATTTAAAAGAAAAGTATCAAAATCACATATCAAGTCAAATCAAATGCCTGTTATCACTTTTACCACCTCATAACATCAAAAATCTCATCCAATCACAATTCATCATCGCATTCTTCCAACAATATCCACATCCATGCAGTCACTAAAAATGTTAGCTTTCAATAACCTGACTGCACCACCACAAACAATTAAACGTTAGTACTTATGGGACACCCAAGCCTTGATAGACTTGGGTTGTCCATGGTCATCCATAACCATCACATCAATGAGTTTATGATATTTTAAAAACTCAGAAGATTTCATTGATGCGTTGTCTGTGGATTTGGGTTTCCAAACCTTTGTAGGTTCAGATGAGTTGTTTTCAACAATGTTGTGCTGTTGAACTTGAGGTTTACTAGGCACAACTTTGTTTACTCTAGCCACGGGTTTTGGAGAAGAGGATGCATATCTTGATATAGGCGAATACGAAGCACGCCTAGAAAACGATTTTGAATAAGAATTCCTAAAGGAGGAAGTTCTTGGCATCCCTCTACCAAACCTATCTAGGGATAATAACCGACAATCCCTAATTATATGTCCTTGTTGTCCACAATGGAAACAAGAACGTCGTTCCACAAAAGATTGATTCCAATGAGTTCCCTCAAATCGTTTCGGTGGAGGACAATACACAGAAGGTCTATGACCAGGAACATTTGTTGAACATGCACTCTTAGGAGAACATGTTGAAGTAGATGTTCCTGAGGTTGAGTTAGTTGATTTTGAAGGTTTATTCTTTTCAGATTTATCAACTTCAACTTTTGAGGATTCATTGTCAACCTTAGCTTTGCCTTTGCATGTAAAACAATCATCATTTTCAGTTGTAATGATGAAATTTTCAGGTTTGACATTTATTTTCTCAACCTTAATGGTAGACTCTTCAGGTATATCTTCTACCTCAACGATCTCCTCAACACTAACTGAAGGTGAATTATCAGACTTAACAAAAGTGGGCAAAGGATACTCTGTCCGATTGGTTTTCTCCTTTCCCTGCCTCTTAGGCTTAGCTTCTTTATCTTTGGTAGCTGACCAAGACGAGTAGTCAGCTACTACCTCTTCGATCCCTTCCTTAACAGGCTTAGGATAATAGTTAGTGGGAGGTGGATACCCAAGTCCCGCTTTACTTTTATCTGTCCTCATCTTGTCAACCATTTCATCGAAGAGTTTATGAGAATTTGAGAAATTTGTGATCCCCTTTTTAAAATTGTCAGACTCAGACTTTAGCTCAGAAAGTTCTTTATTCAAAAGTTCCATTTCTTTAAGATAGCTATTAATAGCATCCTGTTGGCTAAAAACTTTAGACTTGTATTTTTCAGTGTCTAACTTATAAGCCTCAATTTGTTTTTCATAAAGAAATTCATTAGCTTTCAAAAACTTGTTTGACTCGGTGAGTTTAACAACTTTTTCTCGCAACTCTAAATTATCATATTGATAATTCTTAAGAGATTCAGTCAATGTTAAACAAGAAACACAGTTTATGGGTACCTTAGATTCATCATGTACCGCATGTATCTTTGCCAAAAGCGCACTGTGTTGAACCTCTCCTTGAAGTGCACTAAAATCAAACACTCCCTGAGAATACACCGTCATAGCCTGTGATGTTGTATTCTTCTCTGGAGTCGTTGGAGCTGTAGGAGTAGTGAATCCAGATGAAGGATATTTTACTTTCTCACACTCCTTAGCAAAGTGCCCATGAATCTGACAGTTCTTGCATTTCACTTTGCTTTTATTAAAACCAAGACCTGTATCACCATCATCATCCAGGTCTTTTCTACCCGTTCTCTGAAGAAATTTCTTAGTTCTTTGGGTTATCATGGCCATGCTCCATTTGATGTCCATTTGCTCGAGATCATCAGAGTCGATCTGTTCAAAGTCTTCCTCAGTGAGCTGCAGAGTACTAGCCTTCTTGGAAAGAAAATTCTCATACGAATTGAGGAAAGCTGCAAAGATTGTAGCATGATCCTCAGTAGCCTTTGAAGGAGCTGTTTGAGAAGTATAGGAAGCATATGAAGTGCTACCAGAAGGAGATGTAGCTGACTTGGAATTAGATCTGGAAGTTTCATTGAGACTAGGATTTTGAGTGGAAGCCGCTGACATCTTTTCTTTCTTCTTCATGTCAAGAGCATCAGCCTGTAACTTTCTGATGAGTTCTTCCAAATCCATGATTTCAATTTCTGGATCTTGTTCCAAAATCTCCACATTGGTAGCCCAGTCCTTAGGTAATGCCCGTAATAGCTTCTTATTTACCTCTCCATTATTAAGTACTATTCCTCCATCAGCCACTTCATCTACGAGTTGGGAATATCTTTTGAAGAGTGCTTCTAAAGATTCATTTGATAGTAAATCAAATGTGTCAAACTGTTTCTTGACAAGTTCCACTCTATTTCTCCTATATTTTTCATATCCACCACATCGTGTTTCAATTGCATGCCAGAGGTCATATGCAATAACATAATGTTTAAACATTTGTTGAACTTCCTTTGATAAGCATTTGACAATTGTTGAATAAGTTCTCCTTTCGGTATCGAATGCTTTTCTTTCCTCTAGTGTCATGCCAATGTAAGACTTTTGTGGTGATACTCTTAAATTCTTTGTTCCAACTACTGGTCGTTCATATCTTTCAACCAATGAGTTCCACATATCTGGATCATTTTCAGACATAAAGGCTTCGAACTCAAATCTCCATGTAGCATAATCAGTATCATCTGTAAGCATGGGGGGTTCAATGTCACTAACAGCTCCACTATAGCAACGCATATGAGCTTTAGAAGACATTTTCAAACCAGAAAGGTATTTGGCCTCTTGCGACTTTTCCTTCAATACTGAATTCGAATAATTTTGACGACTACCCGAGTATAGCGAAACTTTTCCGACACTAAAATGAAGCAATTCTAAGCCTAAAAACAAAATTTGAAATTACAAAATTTTTCGCGTTTTTCCCGCCAAAATTTCGTCCGAAAACGTCAAAAACTGGCCGGGTAAAATGAAACTTTTTCCAGACTAAAATTGAACACTTTTAAGCCTATGGAAAAAATTTGAAAACGCAAAATTTTTTACGAATCTAGAACGAGGTTAATGTCGGAGAAAAATAGCAACGTCGCAGAAGTCCGATGACTCAATTAAGAATCGAAAATGCGACGTAGCGTCCTACGTCGCAGTCCAACGTCGCAGAGCCTAGCGACGTCGCAGCCTACGTCGCAAAGACTAATTAAAGTCAAAATAGCGACGTCGCGGATGACGTCGCAACGGTACGTCGCAACGGTACGTCGCACGGACTAATTAAAGTCCAAATCACTACGTCGCACGCGACGTCGCAGCTGACGTCGCAGGCTACGTCGCACAGTCGGGCTGCAGCGGCCAAAACCCCAAAAATCGAAAATTTTCGAAACCCTAACGAATTTCGAAAACCGAACGACGAACAAACCCAGAAAAACTCTTCAGAAAACGGAATCTTCAAGCCAATCAACCCAGAAACGAAGATTAAACAATAAAACCTTCGCGAATCAAACCGAAAACGTTCTAAAGCACGATCCGAAACCGACGAATCCTTGATTCTACGGCTCTGATACCAGTTGATAGTCCCGTGCCGTGGGATCTGATCGGATCGATTAATCGATTGTTAGTGCGGAATCCAAACAAACGAAACACAAACGTTTTCTCTATAATCTTTTGTATATATTCACACTTGAAAGTAAAACGTTACAATCACCAAACACAAACTCGATTTTCTCCTCTCTGCACTCACAAAAACGCCTCTGCTATCTAGGGTTTGATCAACCCACAAATGAAACTCTAACTCGCTATTTATACTCGACCCACTGGACCCTGCGACGTTAGGCCCAACGTCGCAGGCCAGGCCCAATGCGACGTAGCCCATGTCGTCGCAGGCCCAATTACAATGTCACCATTCTATGTATATTTCATTTACAGACTCGAATACACACTCTAAACACTATACATTCGTAGACTAATTGACTTTGACAATTACAATAGTTTGACCAACTGACTGACACACTAAATGCACCAACAAGTAGGAATACCCAACCAGACTGTGATCGATAATCATCTATGTCTATTTGGAAACTAGCGTCACTATAACCCGTTACTCTAAGTTCTTCTTCTCCACCATAAACCAAGAACCTGTCTTTAGTATTTCTCAAATACTTAAGAATGTTCTTTACAGCTGTCCAATGACCTTCACCAGGATTCTGCTAATGTCGACTCACTAAGCTCAAAGCAAATGAGACATCAGGCCTTGTACACGTCATGGCATACATGATCGATCCTATAGCCGAAGCATATGGGATTCGACTCATTCTGTCCAATTCTTGTTCAGACTTTGGACATAGATCCTTACTGATCTTAATGCCATGATTCAAGCCTTCAAGGGTAAGTTCCCTTTCTTGGAATTCTCCATATTGAATCTTTTCAATATTTTATCTATGTACGTATCCTGGCTGAGTCCAATGAGACGTTTTGACCTATCTCTATGAATCTTTATACCAAGGATATATGCTGCATCTCCAAGATCTTTCATAGCGAAACACTTTTCCAACCATTCCTTTACACCTTGTAAAGTTGGGATATCATTTCCTATGAGCAGTATATCATCCACATACAATACTAAGAATACTACAATACTCTCACTGAACTTGACATATATACAGGACTCATCTTCACTTCTAGAAAATCCAAACTCTGTGACCTTTTCGTGGAAGCAGAGATTCCAGCTACGAGAGGCTTGTTTAAGTCCATAAATAGCCTTTTCAAGCTTTCACACTCTATTAGGATACTTTGCATTTTCAAAACCTTCCGGTTGTGTCATGAACACATCCTCTGTCAGTTTCCCGTTAAGGAAAGCGGTTTTGACATCCATCTGCCAAATTTCATAATCATGAAATGCAGCTATGGCTAACATAATCCTAATTGACTTAATCTTAGCTACTGGTGAAAAGGTTTCCTCATAATCAATCCCATAGGTTTGAGTATAACCCTTTGCTACCAACCTAGCTTTATAAGTGTGTACTTTCCCATCCATGTATGTCTTCTTCTTGAAGATCCAGTTACAACCCACCGTCTTAAGACCGGGTGTAGTGTCAACCAAATTCCAAACTTGATTGTCATACATGGACTGAATTTCGCTTTTCATAGCTTCCTTCCATTTAGCAGCCTCAGGGCCTGCCATCGCTTCCTTGTAGTTAGCAGGCTCATCTAATTCACCAAGTGTACTATCACTTATCTTATCCTCTTCTTCTATTTGATAACCATAATAGAACTCAAGAGGATTGCTAACTACTAGATCTGCGAACGGGTAAAGATATGTCTTCAGGTTCAACAGGTGTCTCCACCTCTTGTTGAACGTTAGTGTTTATTATAGGTTCTTCATTGGTAGATTCTTGAATTTCTTCAAGATCAATTTTACTCCCACTGTCCTCTTTAGATATCATTTCTCTCTCAAGGAACACTCCTCTTCGAGCTACAAAGACCACATTATCCTTGGGTCTGTAGAATAAATATCCAAATGACTCTTGTGGATAACCGACGAAAAGACACTTCTCAGATCTGGAGTCTAGTTTGTCCTGAGTTTCCCATCTAACGTAAACTTCACAACCCACCAGATTTTGATGTGACCAAGAGAAGGTTTCTTTCCCTTCCACATCTCATAAGGTGTCTTTGAAACTTTCTTAGTGGGTATTTGATTTAAGATATGGGCGGCTGTTTCTAATGCATAACCCCAGAAACTTATTGGAAGTGTTGCTCGACTCATCATAGATCGAACCATGTCTAAAAAAGTTCTGTTTCTCCTCTCAGCAACACCATTAAGCTGCGGTGTTCTAGGAGGAGTCAATTGTGAAACTATTCCACAGTTTCTAAGATGATCGAGAAACTCGATACTAAGGTACTCTCCTCCCATATCGGATCGGAGAACCTTTATCTTTCTGCCCAGTTGATTCTCTACTTCGCTTTGATATCTTTTGAACACCTCAAAAGTATCCGACTTATGTTTGATTAGATAAACATGTCCAAATCTGCTGAAGTCATCAGTAAATGTAACATAGTATCTATTTCCATCTTTTGTAGCACATCGGAATGGTCCACATACATCTGTATGTACCAAATCCAATAATCCTTCACCTCTTTCACATGATCCTGTGAATGGTGATTTAGTCATCTTGCCTAATAAACAAGATTCGCATACATCATCTGATTTGGGGTCGAATGATTCCAATACTCCATCCTTCTGGAGTTGGGCAATGCGTTTCTTGTTTATGTGCCCTAGACGATAATGCCATAACTTGGATTTATCAATTTCATTAGACGAATCAACATTTAAAATAACATTGCTAACACATTCAACATTTTCATATACGCCTTTGTAAGGAGAAACTTTAAAAATAAAACAATCATTTAAATGAACCAAAATATCTCCATTTCTATTATCAAAAGAAAAATGATAACCATCTTTATACAAAGCATAAAATGAAATAATGTTTCTGGTCATTTCTGATAAATAATAGCAATTATTTTTATCTATCCTAACTCCAGAATTCAGCATGAGCTCAAATCTTCCAATCTTCGTCACAGGTACAATTCCCTTGTTTCCCATAACTAAGTTGAGCTATCCAATCTGAAACGCCCATAATTTTTTTTTTTTTTTTTTTTTAGCGAATACATTTAGGTCCCATTACTTCTTAATATTTCAAATTATGTTATCTCTGTTAACATCTTAATAATTTTAATAGAGTTTTCTTCTAAGTTTGTACAACAACCTAAATACCAATTTTTCACACACGAACGCGATCCCAGGAAAACTAGCCGGATCGCGTTCTCTAGTTCAAAACATTCTGTAAAGGAAATACACTGACGAACGCGATCCTGAAACCTTATCCGGATCGCGTTAGCTAGTTCAAATCCGATTGTGATGGTTTTTCAAAGAGAAACGCGATCCCGGAATTCTAACCGGATCGCGTTAACTAGTTTATTTTTAATTCAGACCATAACTCAGATTTTAACGAACTTTAAATGTACATAACTCATAAATCGTAAGGAATTAGATTCTGAAACTTTGCAGATATATTCATATAACCAAAACTGTTGATGCATTTTGTGTGTCAGTCAGTTGGTCAAACTATTGTAATTGTCAAAGTCAATTAGTCTACGAATGTATAGTGTTTAGAGTGTGTATTCGAGTCTGTAAATGAAATATACATAGAATGGTGACATTGTAATTGGGCCTGCGACGACATGGGCTACGTCGCATTGGGCCTGGCCTGCGACGTTGGGCCTAACGTCGCAGGGCCCATTAGGTCGATATAAATAGTGAGTTACAAGTCAGATTTAGGGTTGGACGAAGTGAGTGTGTGGGTGAGCCGTTTTTGTGTGAGTGCAGAGAGGAGAGAACGAGGGTTTGAGTTTGTATCTGTAATCGTTATATTATCAATTGTTAATATATACAAAAGATTATAGAATCGTTTGTGTTCGTGAATCATTATCGTTTGTTATTCATTGTTTATACGATCCGATCAGATCTCACGTGTACGGGACTAACAACTGGTATCAGAGCCGTAGAATCAAGGATTCGTCGGTTTCGGATCGTGCTTTAGAACGTTTTCGGTTTGATTCGCGAAGATTTTATTGTTTAATCTTCGTTTCTGGGTTGATTGGCTTAAAGAATCCGTTTTCTGAAGAGTTTTTCTGGGTTTGTTCGTCGTTCGGTTTTCGAAATTCGTTAGGGTTTCGAAAATTTTCGATTTTTGGGGTTTTGGCCGCTGCAGCCCGACTGTGCGACGTCACCTGCGACGTCACGTGCGACGTCGCGTGCGACGTAACTGATTTTGCGACGTAGAGTTGCGACGTTACCTGCGACGTCGTTATTTTGACCTTAAGTGGTTCTTGCGACGTAGGCTGCGACGTCGCTAGCCTCTGCGACGTTGGACTGCGACGTAGGACGCTACGTCGCATTTTCGATTCTTAATTGAGTCATCGGACTTCTGCGACGTACCGTTGCGACGTTGCGATTTTTCTCCGACATTAACCTCGTTCTAAAAAAAAAAAAAAAAAAAAAAAAAAAAAAAAAAAAAGTTTTTTTGGCGGGAAAGTCCAAAATTTTTTTGCGTTTTCAAATTTTTTTCCATAGTCTTAAAAGTGTTCAATTTTAGGCTAGAAAAAGTTTCATTTTACCCGGCCATTTTTTGACGTTTTCGGACGAAATTTTGGCGGGAAAAACGCGAAAATTTTTGTAATTTCAAATTTTGTTTTTAGGCTTAGAATAGCTTTATTTTAGTGTCGGAAAAGTTTCGCTACACTCTGTCGGTTTTTGAAATTTTCGAATCCGATTTTGGAGGGAAAATTCATAAATGGCTTTTGGTAACAGAGTGCCTCCTTCTACATCTTTGTTTTATAGTGATTTTGCGAGTTGGAAGATTCAGTTATGCAATTTCATTGATTACAAAGATCCAAATCTGTTCAATTGGTTTAACACCATTGATCGATATGAGCAACCAAGACTCGATGGGGTGCTTAAATCAAGAGCACAAATGTCAGTCAAGGAACGAGCAGAGTTTGATAAAGACAATACACTGTATGAGATGATTACCAAGTGCTTGCCAGAAGTTGTGATTAATAAATTTAAAGATCAAGCAACTTCTATAGGATTATGGGATGCTCTTATAGCGGGTTACGATCAAAAGGAAAAGAAGTCAGAGGCTAATATTCAAATTCCTAGTCTAAATGATACTTCCAGATCTACTTCCAACTCAGCAGCATCTACTTCTACTAGCACTTCATATGCTTCTGATACTTCTCATACAGCTCATACAACTCCTTCAAAGGCTACTGAGGATCATGCTACAATCTTTGCATCTTTCCTCAACTCTTATGAGACTTTCCTTTCAAAGAAGGCTAGTACTCTACAGCTTACTGAAGAAGACTTTGAACAGATCGATTCTGACGATCTCGAGCAGATGGACATCAAATGGAGCATGGCCATGATAACCCAAAGAACCAAGAAGTTTCTTCAGAGAACGGGTAGAAAAGACCTGGATGATGATGGTGATACAGGTCTTGGTTTTAATAAAAGCAAAGTGAAATGCAAGAACTGTCAGATTCATGGGCACTTTGCTAAGGAGTGTGAGAAAGTAAAATATCCTTCATCTGGATTCACTACTCCTACAGCTCCAACGACTCCAGAGAAAAACACAACATCACAGGCTATGACGGTGTGTTCTCAAGGAGTGTTTGATTTTAGTGCACTTCAAGGAGAGGTTCAACACAGTGCGCTTTTGGCAAAGATACATGCGGTACATGATGAACCTAAGGTACCCATAAACTGTGTTTCTTGTTTAACATTGACTGAATCTCTTAAGAATTATCAATATGACAATTTAGAGTTGCGAGAAAAAGTTGTTAAACTCACCGAGTCAAACAAGTTTTTGAAAGCTAATGAATTTCTTTATGAAAAACAAATTGAGGCTTATAAGTTAGACACTGAAAAATACAAGTCTAAAGTTTTTAGCCAACAGGATGCTATTAATAGCTATCTTAAAGAAATGGAACTTTTGAATAAAGAACTTTCTGAGCTAAAGTCTGAGTCTGACAATTTTAAAAAGGGAATCACGAATTTCTCAAATTCTCATAAACTCTTCGATGAAATGGTTGACAAGATGAGGACAGATAAAAGTAAAGCGGGACTTGGGTATCCACCTCCCACTAACTATTATCCTAAGCCTGTTAAGGAAGGCACCGAAGAACTTGTGGCTGACTACTCATCATGGTCAGCTACAAAGTCTAAAGCAGCTACATCCAATCCCAAAAGGCAGGCAAAGGAGAAAACTAAACGGACAGAGTATCCCTTGCCTACTTTTGTTAAGTCTGATAGTACACCTCCAGTTCGTGTTGAGGAGGTCGTTGAGGTAGAAGATATACCTGAAGAGTCTACCATTAAGGTTGAGAAAATAAATGTCAAACCTGAAAATTTCATCATTACAACTGAAAATGATGATTGTTTTACATGCAAAGGCAAAGCTAAGGTTGACAATGAATCCTCAAAAGTTGAAGTTGATAAATCTGAAAAGAATAAACCTTCAAAATCAACTAACTCAACCTCAGGAACATCTACTTCAACATGTTCTCCTAAGAGTGCATGTTCAACAAATGTTCCTGGTCATAGACCTTCTGTGTATTGTCCTCCACCGAAACGATTTGAGGGAACTCATTGGAATCAATCTTATGTTGAGAGACGTTCTTGTTTCCATTGTGGACAACAAGGACATATAATTAGGGATTGTCGGTTATTATCCCTAGATAGGTTTGGTAGAGGGATGCCAAGAACTTCCTCCTTTAGGAATTCTTATTCAAAATCGTTTTCTAGGCGTGCTTCGTATTCGCCTATATCAAGATATGCATCCTCTTCTCCAAAACCCGTGGCTAGAGTAAACAAAGTTGTGCCTAGTAAACCTCAAGTTCAACAGCACAACATTGTTGAAAACAACTCATCTGAACCTACAAAGGTTTGGAAACCCAAATCCACAGACAACGCATCAATGAAATCTTCTGAGTTTTTAAAATATCATAAACTCATTGATGTGATGATTATGGATGACCATGGACAACCCAAGTCTATCAAGGCTTGGGTGTCCCATAAGTATTAACATTTGCTTGTTTGTGGTGGTGCAGTCAGGTTGTTATTAGCTAATATTTTTGTGACTGCAAGGATGTGGATATTTGTTGGAAGATTGTTTTCAAGGTGGTTGTGTGTGATTATTTATGATTGTGATTGGATGAGATTTTCGATGTTACGAGGTGGTAAAAGTGATAACAGGCATTTGATTTGACTTGATATGTGATTTTGATACTTTTCTTTTAAATTTTATTATAAGTGCAACAGCCATTCTTTATACTTTTTAGTATTAAAGAAATGCAATGTTGCGAAATTTATTCAATTAAAAAATACAAAAATATGTTTAATGTTTAAGGGGAGTATTTTTTGGATTGGATATAAGAATTTGCTGTTCAGGGGGAGTAATTCTGAATATTAAAAATTCTGATTATTTAATTCAGAAATGTGAATAGCAAGATTCTTAAGTCTTGAAAAGATGTTGGATTGTGTGTCTGTAAAACAACTTGGGATATGATAGTACATCGGGTGATATGCATAAAAATGGAAATTTTAAGGTTTATGTTTGATGTGTCAGTAGGTTTATCTGGTATATTTAACACATCTTTTATAAACATTAGCTTCATCATATGATGTATTGGTAGGCATGGTACACACCGGTTTGTGAGTGAGTAAGAAGTAATAATAAAACTTGTCTATTACTTTGAGAAAAATGTTATATGATGTATGACATAAGTCTTAATTGATAAATGGAAGTACTATCATACACTGTCATAATTATGTAAATGTAAAATGGGCATATAGTGATAATATGATTATTCGCCTAACTAATGGTGACTATTGTTGTACTCACGTACAGACCTGAATCCATTAGTTATGCAAATAGTCTCAAACTTGTTATGTTCATACTAAGGGACCCTCTGTTGTACTTTGTACAGATCTGGGGCCACTAGTATCTTCATAGTCGGTTTGATGTATGCCTAAATATAAATATCAAGTGTATGTTACGAGAAAACCGAGATAAACTTGGTCTTGTAATCTCTACCTTGTGTGAATATGCAGTGTTTATTTTACTGAAGTTTATCAGTATATCATATAATAGGTTTCTCAAAATTAATCTTCATACTAACAATAAAGGTTAGCTCACAGATACGGATGTAACATGTTTAAGTGGACAAACAATACCGATGATCGTCTTGAACTAATTTTTATAAAAGGTGCTTTAAATATGTCAAGTAAATTTAAAGTGGACAAATATACTGATGATCGAAATAACACTTACTATTTGCTAATAATTGCATGTTGGCCTGATATGATCCCTAAGCAGACTTAAAACAATCCGATCCCCAAATTTATTTTAATCTTTGTTCTTTGTTTTTCATTTAAAAAGAAAATACAAAAAGATTTTATTTCTATGTTGTTTTCTTCAAACATCACATATCTTGTTAAAGTCAAATATTGAAGATGTAAATGATGTCGGTTATTCTCCAAAGATTGTGAAGATAATTCTATCGGAGAAGCTGCTGATGATTGAGAGATGGTCACTGAGTTTGAAGATCTTATTGTATGATAAATTTGTGTCAGTCACATGAATTTGGACATCAAGATTTCTTGGAAGATCATGCTATCTCTAAGGGGGAGTTTCTGATTGTTGAAGACATGAAAGAGTTTGTTGATGAAGACTAATTGAAGACTTCTTTGACCAAGCTGATGACAAGGGGGAGTTTGTTGATGCATTTTGTGTGTCAGTCAGTTGGTCAAACTATTGTAATTGTCAAAGTCAATTAGTCTACGAATGTATAGTGTTTAGAGTGTGTATTCGAGTCTGTAAATGAAATATACATAGAATGGTGACATTGTAATTGGGCCTGCGACGACATGGGCTACGTCGCATTGGGCCTGGCCTGCGACGTTGGGCCTAACGTCGCAGGGCCCATTAGGTTGATATAAATAGTGAGTTACAAGTCAGATTTAGGGTTGGACGAAGTGAGTGTGTGGGTGAGCCGTTTTTGTGTGAGTGCAGAGAGGAGAGAACGAGGGTTTGAGTTTGTATCTGTAATCGTTATATTATCAATTGTTAATATATACAAAAGATTATAGAATCGTTTGTGTTCGTGAATCATTATCGTTTGTTATTCATTGTTTATACGATCCGATCAGATCTCACGTGTACGGGACTAACAAAAACAAAGGTTTCCCTTCTTGTACTTTTTAAATTTTCACAAAAATACAATATTTGGGCGTGTGACTCATTTACGCCCATTTTTTGACACTTTTGGTAAACAACTCAAATCATAATTCACCCAATTGCAGCTTTTACACTTTTTACCACTTTTCCAAACTAATCAAACAAACTTGAAGCAATTGACCAAGCTTTCATAACCTCGATCATACTCGTTATACACATATGGGTCAACAGTGACCCATTTTGACACCTAAGACCCATTCAACCTTTTTCAACATACTAACATTTCTATTTCATTTTCAATACATAATTTACATCAGTTGTTGACTTTTAAAGTCAACTATTACAAAACATATTTCTACCCATTACTTTAAGTATTCCAAAAGAAAGTTTTGAGGCGTATTACACAAGGTGATACAAAACGATAATCCAAAAGAAAGTGAGCTTGCTACTTACTAATCTGCAAGCCAAATCCACTTTACTCTTTCTTAACTTCCTTATCCTTTCGTTGTGAACTATTACCTACAATTCAACATGATACAATGGAATAAGCATAAAATGCTTAGTGAATACATAGATTACCAACTAAGCAATTCAAATAACACACAACCTAATTATTCAACAAATGAGTATAAGTAGAAGTTGATACCAATTTGGATCCGCGGTCCTTAAGATACAATTGTGCTTTAGCACATATTTCGTATTGGTCATTATTTCGTAACAATAAACTCCACTCTATTGCTCAATTATACAATTACAACAATTCAATACAATAACACCAATTATAACTACATACAAAACAACCATAGTAACATGATTATGTGATATCTTTTGTTAATAACAAACCGAAATCACATAATCTTCACTTAATTGATTCTCCATGTACTCACCTTATGATTTGAAGACTTCAAGCAACCAAGATACAAGTATACTCCAATCCTTTAATCACCTATTCATATCATAAGCACATAATGATACATTTAGATTCTAAAACTCACAATAGTTAGCTAATTATTCAATACACTTAACTAGTGAACCACCATTCACTCTCCCCCACTTGGATTAGTCTAAGAAATTCATAATTCTACTAACCCAATTTGCTTTCAATACTTATTTTTACTTATTAATACTTCTATTATTCTAACTAGATAAGTTTTAAGGTAAACAACCAATTTCACTAAATTTTAGTGAAACCCACTTATATTCATCAAGAATACCCTTGATGAATTCATGATTTTCGTTTATTGAAACAATCAATACTATTAACAATCATGTTAATAGACTCTAATCAATTTAATCTCAAGCCCTAATTAAATCAATTGGATGAAATTCCTCAAAACCCATCAAACCTTTAAACCCTAGACTATGATACAAGAAGAAAACACTTACAGGAAGGTTAGAGGTGATGATTGAGATGAAGAATCAAAGATTTCTATAGCTTGAATTGAAGAATTGATGGTGATGATGGTGAATCCACGATTTTGGTTCCTCTGGAGTTAAAGTCTGGAAAGTTTTAGAAACCGTATAAGATAGATACGGGTTTTATTTTATTAAACCCAATTCTTTTAATTAATTACAGTCTGGAACTGGGAAACCTAATTGCGTTTTATATTATATCTTATTATTTCAATAATATTATTTCACAAGATGTAAATTTTTAGATACACTAAAATAATACCTCGAATATTGGGATGTTACAAGTCTCCCCCACTTATTCTGTTCGTGTCCTCACGAACCATTCTTGATACACGGCAGGATAGTACACCATCATCCATTCCTCAGGTTCCCAGGTAAACTCAGAACCTTTTCTATGTTGCCACTGAACTTTGACAATAGAAACCGTTTTATTTCTTAATTGTTTAACTTTTTGATCCAAAATCTTGACGGGTTCTTCTATATAATTCAATTTCTCATTTATTTGGATTTCAGGAAGAGGTACATATGAAGCTTCGTCAACAAGGCATTTTCAAAGCTGTGACACGTGGAATGTATCATGAATACCACCAAGCTCATCCGGTAATTGTAACCGATAAGCTACACGACCGACACGATCGAGTATTTCGAAAGGTCCGATATATCTTGGACTTAGTTTTCCTCTCTTACGAAATCGAATAATACCTTTCCAAGGAGAAACTTTTAACATCACTTTATCACTAACTTGGAATTCAATTGGTCGTCTACGTTTATCAGCATAAGATTTCTGGCGGTCTTGAGCCATTTTTAGCCTTTCACGGATTTGATCAATCTTTTCAGTAGTCATTTGAACTACATCAGTACTGCCTAGCTCACGTTGACCGAGTTCTCCCCAACAAATGGGAGTACGACACTTTCGACCATAAAGAATTTGATATGGTGGCATCTTTATGGAAGAATGATAACTATTGTTATATGAAAATTCCACCAATGGGAGATGAGAATCCCAGCTACCACCAAGGTCAATGACACATGCTCGCAGCATATCTTCTAGAGTTTGAATAGTACGTTCACTTTGTCCATCCGTTTGGGGATGAAAAGCCGTACTAATATGTAGTTGAGTATCCAAATCTTCTTGAAATTTCTTCCAGAATCGAGAGGTAAAATGAGTATCCCTATCAGAAACAATAGAAACTGGTACTCCATGGCGAGCAACAACTTCACGAATATAGATTTCTGCTAATACTTCAGAGGATGATGCTTCCTTGATAGGTATGAAAAGAGCACTTTTTGTTAATCGGTCCACAATCACCCAAATGGCATCATGCTGGCGAGGAGTTCTCGGCAGCTTTGTAACAAAATCCATGGTGATGTGTTCCCATTTCCAAACTGGAATATCCAAAGGTTGGAGTTTTCCATATGGTTGTTGATGCTCAGCTTTTACTTGCAGACAAGTGAGACAATTTTGAACATATTTAATGATATCACGCTTCATACCAGGCCACCAATAATCACATTTCAGATCACGATACATTTTGGTGGCACCTGGATGAACAGAATATTTCGATTTATGAGATTCATCCAATAACAATTTCTTCACATCACTCGTTACTGGTATCCAAATTCTACCATAACGAGTTCTCAGCCCTCGAGAATCTTCAATTAATTCAGAAAGTTGACCCTTTAAGCGTTGCTTACTCAGGTCATTAGAAGATAATGCGTCAATTTGAGCAGTTTTTATAGAATCAAGCAGTTGAGGAAACACAATCATGCTAAGAGATTTCACTGAAAGAATATAATGAATAGCCTTTCGGCTAAGAGCATCCGCAACGACATTTGCCTTGCCAGGGTGGTAAAGAATATCACAATCGTAATCCTTGACCAGATCAAGCCACCTTCTTTGTCTGTTATTCAAATCTCGCTGATCAAAGAAATATTTCAAGCTTTTGTGGTCAGTATAAATGGTAGACTTGACTCCATATAGATAGTGTCGCCAAATCTTCAATGCAAAGACCACAGCTGCTAATTCAAGATCGTGAGTAGGATAGTTTTGTTCATGAGATTTAAGTTGACGCAAAGCATAAGCTATAACCTTCCCACGTTGCATTAATACACAGCCCAAGCCAAGCTTAGAAGCATCACAATAAACCACCATATCCTCATTACCTTCCGGTAAAACAAGGATAGGAGCCTGACTGAGTTTTTCTTTCAACAATTGAAATGCTTTAGATTGTTCTTCACCCCATTTCCAAGATACACTCTTTCGAGTTAATTGAGTCAACGGGGTAGCAATCTTAGAAAAATCTTGAATGAAACGACGATAGTAACCCGCAAGACCAAGAAAACTTCTGACCTCAGTGGGGCTCGAAGGAGGATCCCACTTAAGAACTGCAGCAACTTTAGATGAATCAACTTGAATACCATGGACATTAATCACATGTCCAAGAAACTGGACTTCACGCAACCAGAATTCACACTTGGAGAATTTAGCATAAAGCTTTTCACGTCGAAGCATTTCCAGAACTTGTCTCAAATGAATTGAATGATCACTCTCACTTTAGAATAAATGAGAATGTCATCAATAAAAACAATCACAAATTTATCCAGCATAGGATGACATACACGATTCATCAAGTCCATAAATGCAGCTGGAGCATTGGTTAAACCAAATGGCATGACAACGAATTCATAGTGACCATAACGAGTTCGAAAAGCGGTTTTAGAAATATCATCTTCCTTTACCTTCAACTGATGGTAACCAGACCGAAGATCAATTTTTGAGAAGAAACTGGCACCTTGCAGTTGATCAAATAAATCATCGATTCGAGGCAAAGGGTAACGATTCTTGATGGTCACTTTATTTAATTCCCGATAATCAATACACATACGTAAGGATCCATCCTTCTTTTTAACGAATAACACTGGAGCTCCCCATGGCGAACTACTAGGACGGATAAAACCTTTGTCAAGTAGTTCTTGCAATTGATTCATCATTTCTTGCATTTCAGTGGGGGCTAAACGATAAGGTGTTTTAGCAATTGGAATAGCTCCAGGAATTAAATCAATTCTAAATTCAACTTGTCGATCAGGTGGAAGACCAGGGAGTCCATCAGGAAATACATCCGGGAATTCATTGACAACAGGGATATCAGAAAAAACAGCAACAGATTTAGAGTTATCAATCACGTGTGCCAAAAAGGCTCGACACCCATGTGATAACAATCTTTTAGCTCGTGCATACGTACATACAGGAATAGTTCGATTGATACGTTCGCCATAAACAGTTATATCCTGTCCGCTAGGTGCTTTCAGGAAAATAACTTTTTCATGACAATTGATTACACATTTATTTCGTCCTAACCAATCCATTCCTATTACTATGTTGAACTCCCCCATTTGCATTGGGATTAGATCAACATTAAATTTATCACTTCCTATTTCAATGATACACCCCTTATACACATCAGAAACTATTACTAGCTTATTATCAGCTATTTCAACTTCTAAGGGATGATCAAGTTTAGATACAGAAATATTTAAACATTTACAAAACGAAAGTGATACAAAAGATCTGGAAGCCCCAGAATCAAACAAAACATGGGCAGGTATAGAATTTATAATAAAGGTACCTGTCACCACATCATGTGATTCCTTAGCCTCCTCCGCTGTAATTTGAAAAGCACCGGGTTTGGCTCCCGATCCGGCAGTTGTCCCTTTCTTCTCAGAATCTTTTCTTTGTTGTTGCTTTCTCTGTTCTTCTTTCTTAACTGGACAATCCGCCTGAATATGATAGCTTTTGAAACAGGTGTAACATAAACGGAAAGGACTAGGGCAATCCGGTGCCATGTGTCCAGGCCTTCCACACTTGAAACATTTACAATCCCCAAGATGTCTTTTTCCACATTTGTCACATAATGGCCATTCACGAGTACGGGGTTGAGAAAACTGTTGTTGTGATTGAGATTTTTGTGAGGATTGTTGTGATGGTGATTTCGAATCAGTTTTGGTTTTCTTAAACGATAATGATTGAGATGGAGCAGATTGCTCAGCTTTTCTTTTACTAGCATATTCAGCACGCTTAGCTAGTAAATCTTTTTCTCTTACTAAGGCTTGATTCAATATCGTTGGAATATCCTTATAAAAATGACTGATCAATAGATTCACGGATTTCGAGATTCAAATGACGATAGAAATGATCAGTCAATAGCTTCTCATTAGAAGTGTACTCCGGACAGAAACGAGATTTTTCATGGAAGGATTTGGAATATTTAGCTACAGACATCCTTCCTTGATTAATCGCAAGAAATTCACCCTTTAACTTTTCTAGTTCAGCTGGTGGTGAAAATTCACTTTTGAATAATTCTTTAAACTTGTCCCAAGAAAACTGAGATGCTGTTTCAAATCCATAGGTGTCAATCTTTGAATTCCACCATTCATGAGCATCACCTTTGAGTTAGTGAGCAACAAACAGCACTCTCAAATTATCAGGACATTTAGATAACAGAAACGTTTCCTCCATTCTACTTAACCACCTAAGACTAGCAACAGGATTCAATTCACCTTCAAATTCAGGCGGTTTACAACCGGAAAACTTTTTGAAATCATAGCTTTCTGCCAACCCTTGAGCAGTCAAGAGTCCCGTGGCTACTAAAGGATTCATTAGAATAGGGTGTTGTTGTTCAATTTCTTTTAACTTACTAGTTACTACTTGATTGACTTTAGAAGTCACAATATTATCTACCTTAGAGATTACAGTTGGGCCAAATTCTTTAAGGGCTTGCCCGATAATTTTCCTAATCACAACTTCATCCTCAGGGTTTAAACTTCTATCACCGGCATTCTCTTCATATTGAGGAGAATTTCCCGGAGGATTCTGATCACCTTGATTTATTGATTCCATTTACTACAAAGATTAACAATTTAATTAATATATTCCAAATTCTATATAGTAATACAAGTTAAAGATATCCTATATAAACCATCAAGAACAATCATTCACCAAACCCATATTACATTCAAAGGTATTGAATCACCCATGTGCACTAGTATAATACAACTGCGTTGGCCAGACGTAGACATATTATACTAATTACACACTTCTATTCATTCCTCTTGAACGTATTTAAGCAAGGCAACAATCATTCTTAAGATTCCACATCAATTCACAAAACAAGATTCTATCACAATACAATTATCAACATAATCATAGATTCGAAATAGTTTAAGATTATGCAATCCTAATGTGGATTACGTAATTCTCTTAAACTATCGCTCTGATACCAACTTGAAACGCCCATATTTTTTTTTTAGCGAATACATTTAGGTCCCATTACTTCTTAATATTTCAAATTATGTTATCTCTGTTAACATCTTAATAATTTTAATAGAGTTTTCTTCTAAGTTTGTACAACAACCTAAATACCAATTTTTCACACACGAACGCGATCCCAGGAAAACTAGCCGGATCGCGTTCTCTAGTTCAAAACATTCTGTAAAGGAAATACACTGACGAACGCGATCCTGAAACCTTATCCGGATCGCGTTAGCTAGTTCAAATCCGATTGTGATGGTTTTTCAAAGAGAAACGCGATCCCGGAATTCTAACCGGATCGCGTTAACTAGTTTATTTTTAATTCAGACCATAACTCAGATTTTAACGAACTTTAAATGTACATAACTCATAAATCGTAAGGAATTAGATTCTGAAACTTTGCAGATATATTCATATAACCAAAACAAAGGTTTCCCTTCTTGTACTTTTTAAATTTTCACAAAAATACAATATTTGGGCGTGTGACTCATTTACGCCCATTTTTTGACACTTTTGGTAAACAACTCAAATCATAATTCACCCAATTGCAGCTTTTACACTTTTTACCACTTTTCCAAACTAATCAAACAAACTTGAAGCAATTGACCAAGCTTTCATAACCTCGATCATACTCGTTATACACATATGGGTCAACAGTGACCCATTTTGACACCTAAGACCCATTCAACCTTTTTCAACATACTAACATTTCTATTTCATTTTCAATACATAATTTACATCAGTTGTTGACTTTTAAAGTCAACTATTACAAAACATATTTCTACCCATTACTTTAAGTATTCCAAAAGAAAGTTTTGAGGCGTATTACACAAGGTGATACAAAACGATAATCCAAAAGAAAGTGAGCTTGCTACTTACTAATCTGCAAGCCAAATCCACTTTACTCTTTCTTAACTTCCTTATCCTTTCGTTGTGAACTATTACCTACAATTCAACATGATATAATGGAATAAGCATAAAATGCTTAGTGAATACATAGATTACCAACTAAGCAATTCAAATAACACACAACCTAATTATTCAACAAATGAGTATAAGTAGAAGTTGATACCAATTTGGATCCGCGGTCCTTAAGATACAATTGTGCTTTAGCACATATTTCGTATTGGTCATTATTTCGTAACAATAAACTCCACTCTATTGCTCAATTATACAATTACAACAATTCAATACAATAACACCAATTATAACTACATACAAAACAACCATAGTAACATGATTATGTGATATCTTTTGTTAATAACAAACCGAAATCACATAATCTTCACTTAATTGATTCTCCATGTACTCACCTTATGATTTGGAGATTTCAAGCAACCAAGATACAAGTATACTCCAATCCTTTAATCACCTATTCATATCATAAGCACATAATGATACATTTAGATTCTAAAACTCACAATAGTTAGCTAATTATTCAATACACTTAACTAGTGAACCACCATTCACTCTCCCCCACTTGGATTAGTCTAAGAAATTCATAATTCTACTAACCCAATTTGCTTTCAATACTTATTTTTACTTATTAATACTTCTATTATTCTAACTAGATAAGTTTTAAGGTAAACAACCAATTTCACTAAATTTTAGTGAAACCCACTTATATTCATCAAGAATACCCTTGATGAATTCATGATTTTCGTTTATCGAAACAATCAATACTATTAACAATCATGTTAATAGACTCTAATCAATTTAATCTCAAGCCCTAATTAAATCAATTGGATGAAATTCCTCAAAACCCATCAAACCTTTAAACCCTAGACTATGATACAAGAAGAAAACACTTACAGGAAGGTTAGAGGTGATGATTGAGATGAAGAATCAAAGATTTCTATAGCTTGAATTGAAGAATTGATGGTGATGATGGTGAATCCACGATTTTGGTTCCTCTGGAGTTAAAGTCTGGAAAGTTTTAGAAACCGTATAAGATAGATACGGGTTTTATTTTATTAAACCCAATTCTTTTAATTAATTACAGTCTGGAACTGGGAAACCTAATTGCGTTTTATATTATATCTTATTATTTCAATAATATTATTTCACAAGATGTATATTTTTGGATACACTAAAATAATACCTCGAATATTGGGATGTTACACATGCTTCACACTTCTACTTTCCTTTAGCCCCTGCAATACAGTGCAAATGTGATTACCACATCCTGTATCCAGAACCCATGAATTAGAAGTTGTTGTATTATGGAGTTCGATCATAAACATACCTGAGTGAATACTCTTCTAGACCTTTCCATCTTCAATCCTTCAGGTACTTCGGGCAGTTACGCTTCCAATGCCCCTTTGTGTTGCTGTAGAAGCACACTTCTTCCTTTGGGTCACTCACAGGCGCAATCTCAGAATCGGTCCCTTTCTTAGACTTGAGAATAGACTTTCCATCAGTAGTCTTCCTTTTCCAATTAGAATTTGACCTTTTTCTTTTCTTTTCACTTTGACCAACAGTCAACACAGGAGCTGCTGAGCCAGAGGACACATCATCTTTCTTGATTCCTTGCTCAGCAGTTTGCAGTAAATTGTGGAGCTCCATTATTGAGCCTTCCCTCTCATTCATATTCATCTGATATGACATTACAAACTGATTGTAGACATCTGGAAAACTGGACATAATTATGGCGATGGAAAACTCTGTATCAAATACCATGTTCAATGACTCCAACCTGTCAAAGTACCCTTTCATCTCTAAGACGAAAGCACAGATAGAAACTCCAGGTTTGGGCTTGCATGCCATGAGGGATTTTACCACATCAAGGCGTTCTTTGCTTGCCTTAGCCTGAAACATTTCCTTCAGCTGTTGGTTCATTTCATAAGCCCAAGTGTTTTCAAAAGTCTTTTGCAGTTCAGGGCTCATGGAAGATGCCATGATACAAGACACTTTATTCGCATCATCATAATGTTTTCGGTGTGCCTCAATCTCCTCTTAGGTTGATTCTTCATCAATTACGGGAATCTGCTCATCGAGAACATACTCCTTGTTCTCGTACCTCAAGGTAAACCTTAGGTTACGCATCCAGTCCATATAGTTTGGACCGGTTAGTCTTTCCCTTCCAAGAACCGAGAGTAGTGAGAAGTTCGAGTTATGTGCGGGATTGGGGACGGGAGGATTTGCACCATTTAAATTTGCCATCTATGAGATAAAACAGTTTTAGTTAGTTTGAATATTCCTTAATTATTTACCCAATTTTCTAAATTAAGGCTAGGATCCATATTTTCAGTTTTATGAAAAGGGTCGCCGTAATCATATAACTAAAATACCATTATCTATTTCATTTCTATGAAACTCTTAGATCTTTGAGATTCATTGATTTCTATCAATGACATGTTAATCTCGGTTATTCACATCTACTATTCATGACTGGTATGTCGATGATCATGAACAAGATGGTGAATTAACCATGCAAACCCCGCGTGATCCCCGGCTCGAGTACGCTCGAGAATCGCGAGTCTCAATCATCTCTCATTATGCCCTCATATTAATGTGCCGGTACACCACACACGCTCCATTAACAGTTCATACGAGAGATGTGCGGATTTCATGGGTTAGCATACTGTTCATCATTTCCTATAGCTAAAACGGGATTTTGTTTTACTATTTTAAGTCTACTTTTAATCTTGACATCATCCTATCAAAAGTCCTCGGTAGCTCCATCGAACGCACAAAGAAGCGAAGAAGTAGGTCAGCGCGAAGCTTATTAAAAACATGACTTGTTTAGGGAAGCAGAGCGGCCCGCCTTATACCTCTCTTATAGTTTGTTCCTTATGGGTGAGCCGATTTATCAATTGACTGATGATGTATTTAGACTTTAATTATATATATATATATATATATATATATATATATATATATATATAAATCATATTATACATATAATCTCTCTTGAAGTTTAGGGTTCTATTTTAAACCTTTTAAAATTTGTGGTCTATTTTTTAAACAATTTAAAATTATCAATATCTAAACTGTAAATACATATTACCTATTTAGATAATTCTCTTTCCAATTTATCTTTACCTACATACTATTGCAGATAATTGCATGCTACTATTTGTTAAGCTATGGCTCTGATACCACTGTTGGGTTTTCTATTCCCTAACTAGATTATTATGTACGCAGCGGAATAACAAAAACTTTAAATAATCTAAGGCAATTAGGAAACTAAAACCCTAAGGGATCTTTAACTTTAACAACATAGTACAATGAATAAATTAGACAAGGAGAATACAAAGAAAACACTAACCTTAAGAGAAAACCTATTTCTCGCGCGTAGACCAACGAGCAGAGCTTCGTTACTTGGAGGCAAGTACCCAAAGTAGAATACCTCTAATGCTTCACACCCAAAAACCCAAGAGAAAGTCGAATTTTCGGAATACTTGAAAATTCGTACTTGAAAATGTATGTATATGAAGGTATAGGATGTCCCTATTTATAGTTATGGAAGGAACCCTAAGGTTTGCTGAATTCGACTCCCAACCGGCGGTTGGACCTTCCAACTGGCGGTTGGAGCTGTTAGTCTTGGACTCCAAGTCTGCGACTTTCACCGCCTTGAAACCCTAATCCCAACCGGCGGTTGGACCTTCCAACCGGCGGTTGGATCAGATTCTGTAATCTTCCGCCAAATTTAATTACTTTTAATTTCTAATTAATAAACTACTATTAATTAATTAAACAATTAAATATAATATTAATACTATTAATATTATCCTTCATCTTTCTCTTGACTGTTTATGAGGGAAACCCAAAAAGGACTTTACCATTAATGATTGTCTCACCAATTAGTTATGATATTGGACACTATTCCAACAGTCTCCCACTTGGACAATTCATCAACTACTATTGGTCTCAAGGGTATCTCATATTAACTATGTAAAGTGTGCATCCAAGCAACTGCCGAACTCTGATCTCATCTTTGAGTTAGTCCTTTAGATAAGTGATCAACCATTCCTTTGTTTCACGATATCTTATGAACCGAGACATGGATTATAATCAATCTCAAGATTCATATATGTTTTTCGATTTCCGATTATATTGACTATATGAGACTACTGAACTATCACTTTAGTCTCGGCCAGGCCTAGCACTTTTTAAGTCAAACCTTAATCATCAGAGGGCCCATGATATCTCTTTTCCATTTTAGGCAAAAGGAACAAATAAATATCGACTACATAGCACTAGTCAACTCATCATATCATACCTAGCATACCCTTTATAACTGGAATTTACGCACAGCGTTTGAATAGACTAAAGTATAACAGACTCGAAGAACTAGAAACTCATGTATCTCCATTTTAAGAATAAAAGATATTATCATCTTAAAATCACTCGTGATTTAATCCATGAAGTGATCTCTTTAAGTGCGGGTTTCTCCTATACTTAAATCCCCATTAAGTACCCATGAGTGTTGAAGAAATCTCCATGCCATGTCTAATCTCCATAGACATCTACTAACACTCCATGACAGTCTTAATTCACCACATACTTCCTATAGTGTGATCGACTGAGGAGGTTTGAGTAAGAACTTATTACTCTGGAAGTGGTGTCTAAACATGCAAAACTGAAACACAATGACAAACAATAGTAAATGGTAGAACTCCTTCCCATTAAAATCTCCATTATTAATCACCAAGTCTATTATCGCGCGACTGAATTTCCTGATCGATCTCAAAATTCAAAAAAAGCTATATTGATGTTGTTCACAGCAGTGTTTGCAGCTGTTCCGCTGCTACGTTTTACCTACTATTTGCAGCGATTTTAGCTGCTATTTTGCCGCCTTCGCTACAATTTTAGCTGCTGATTTGTAGTGATTTTAGATGCTCTTTTGAAGCTCTTTTTCTAGTTATTATATGTAAGTTTAGTTGCTATTTTGTACATAATCTAAGTGCTATTTTGTGCAAAGATTTGTGTAGTAGGGTGCAAGTTTTATGTAGTTTGTGATGTTATTTTGGAAACGTATAATTACTATCTTATGGGAAATTTTGTAGTCAATATCTAATTATTTTGACCCCCCACGATTCAAATTCCTGGATCCGCCACTGCATACATACTTACACTATATTTTACTAACCTAGGATGATGTACATAACGATGATACAACGATCAGCGGCAATGTGTCATCTAAAGTAAATTGTAGCATTGATATTTAATTTATTTTGCCGTTCAATCAATGAGTTCAACACTAATCTATATATATATTAAACGAGGGATTAAGCTGACGTCATTCGTCAGCCATCCCCCAATCATGCGCTGAGAATTTTGCTACGTGGCTTGATATGGTGAATGTAGCTACGTGTCTTCATTTGGTGAGCTGTTGAATTTCTTCATTTGGTGAACTGCATAACCTCTCATTCCAATAGGGTACAACAAATACCATGCATTTAAAGGACATCATACAAGAAGACAAATAACATGCAAATTAAATAGGTAGTGAGTGCTACTGCATATGGCTTGAATGCTTCCAAAGACCCCACATGAATTACTCATGAATTACCTTTTCTTTTGTTTACCCACTGCAATACGAATTAAAATGAATACTTCCAAAAAACCCATGTGCTTTCTATGCCATTTCATGCCAATGGTCTCACAGTTTCATTCTTTACTTGCCTTTTCCCTCCTATAAATGTAGGAGCTTATTTTGCTTCAATCATGCATCATCTCCTTCGACATTCTCTCAAATAACTAAATGGATGATCTACCAGTACTCAATTAATTTCAAATTCAGTTTGAACTTTTCCTATTTAATTATTCAAGTAGACATAATATAGTAACATAATATGTGGTGATTTAGTCGACGTGTCTAAATTTGGTGAAATGCCTTAATCTATATAGAAAGAAATATAGAAAGAAAAACAGAATAGATAGATAGTAGATGTTCATGCAAGGAAGAATCTAATATTCTTGTACGTGGCTTAATATCGTGAATCTGTCGACGTGTCCTCATATGGTGAACCCCTTGCTTTATGAATTGCTAATAAGTAGAATATGCATGCAAAGATACACCAAAACAAATTTCTCCATGCCTATTCAAAAACAACATAAGACACCAAATATTCAGGACAAGATACACCAAGACAAATTTCTCTCTGCATATTCAAAAACAACATACAAGAAGACAGCTAACTAAATGCAATATCTATTCCTCTATTGTTTTCAAAAACCGTAGGCGAAAACTAATAGAAGACAAGAGGACAAGTAATACATGCACATTCAATTAATGTAAAAACAAAACCACCGCCCTTTTCACCCAATTAATTCAAAGCTTCTCTTGCATATATCATGTACCACTCTCTAATTTGAATGGATCAATATCACCGCCCAAAAAATGAGCAGGTAATTTATCATTCTTCATCATTGGTTTTCACTTTCAATTTCATTTTGTTTCTCAAATTTCATCTCTATCTCCTACTCATACCAATTCCAGTTTTCATCTTTAAATTAGTTTTTCTTCTTTGAAATTTATGATTAAATCTTCATTGTAATTATTCATTTATGTTGTTGTGTTTTATAGAATTGTTAATATTGATATTCCAAATTTTTAGATTGAGGAATGAATATGGCACTGTACAGGGAAGACCGAGGGAGTGATATTCATATGAAGAAAGATTGTGAATGGCTTGCTTGCTTGATTGTGTATCTTCCTCCAAACGTTTATATGTTCTAATTCATCAGGTTTCTTATGTTTTTTATAACTTTGTTCAGATCTTCGATGTATTGAAATAGAATATTGTTTACTAGGTGTTCGTCGAAATGTCGGAGATGAATTTTCTTTTTGTGAGTCAACTAATAAAGAAATCAAAACAACAAGATGGCGTATTGCAGTTTGTATATACAACAGGTAAGAACTAAGTTTGCTTATATCGAAAAAATAAATACAACTACATAATATACTAAATGATAGCTCGATCGATTAATGGAATAATTATTGTAAAAATTTTACTTCCAATTTTCTTGATATTGGCTGTTGCTTGACTTTGTTTCAGAAAAAGGATAAGCATACGATAATGGAAATAAGATTAATTAGGATACTTTTAGTTACTTCACACCAAGTGCTCGATTACATACCACAATGAAGTTCAAGAACCAATAACAAAAGGATAGTTATGTTATGTACATACATTTGGTTAGTCATGAAATATTTTTGGATCCGTGTGTTAAGTTTTCTAATTGAGATGATGTTTGATATATGTCATTTGAATTCATATGTGGGACAGATCGCTTAAAGGAGTTGGTGTAGGATAAATCATAGCTAAAGGTGTGGACATGAAGATTCTTATAATATTGGGTTACTTTAACGATGAATATTGTCTTTCATAATACTACTAATACCTTGGAGATACTCATATTATATTTTTTGTTTTTGTGTTGTTTGTTATTAAGGTACGTAGTTCATGGAGGTGGAACTTGAAGATACAAAGATGGATGGTGGAACTATAGGTGTTTGATGAAGTAGCCAACAAGTGTTCAATGAAAAAGTATATAAAAAGAACTTTAAGGTATAATTGTATAAAACCATATGATTTTAATTTGATCATTGTGGATATTAAAGAAAGAGTTTTTTTTTTGGTTAGAAAAATCGTTTGGTGTCAATAAGTTAAAAAATTTCAAACTTTCTTGAAGATATATCAAATAGGAGGTTAAAGAGAAATTCATGTAAACATTATGGTGTGAAGTTTTTGATTGATGAAATGCAGAATCTTGATTTGCTATTTAGTAAAAAATTTCAATCAATTTTCTGCTGATGTTTCAAATGAGTTGCTTCGTTGATGCTTAATCTATATAATTGAGTTTTACATATGCTTTTGAAAGTTTCTTATGACGTTCAATATTGGCACCATTTATAATTAATTTAGTGGAAACAAATCAACTAAGATATATATTGGGGTTAACAATACTGTGGAAGGCATCTTTACTAGCAACTACTAATAGTATTTATAGTTATGTTTTTTTTTTTTAACTTTAGAATGGATTCTTTTACTGCTTTTTCTAAGGTTTATTTATTCTTTTGTGAAAAAATATAACATGAAAAAGATAGACGATTACTTTGTTTTGTTTTAAACTTTTAATAACATCTCAACTTTGATTGGGAAGAATATTCGGCCCTTAATCAAGAAATTGATAAAGGATTGCGTTCTTTACCGGGAAAAACCAATAAGGCAATTTTAAAGAGACTTTATTTTCTGAGGTGGTCACTTTGATAGTTATCGTGAGTATGCGCCAATTGTTTCAGAAATATAAGGAACTGCAGGTGGGTTGTCAAAGACCATATATGTTGTTGCTAATCGATTCCATGTTCCACCCTCGATGTATATAGACTACTAAGACCCTTAGTTATAACCTACAAAATTTCAAAATTCAATAATAATTTACTTTTGATTGGGTCACTTTGTTTCATGTTTAATGTTTATGGAGCCAAACATCTATTAGGTACTCTCGTGAGACTCTTTTTTGACATCAAACATCTATTAGGTATTTGGCAAAAGGTAAGATCATATCGTATTGGTATTCATCATCGTTTGCAACGTTTTCTATATCACCAAATGATCTTTCATGTAACAATTTGATAAGAACTTTGAATTTTTAGGGGACAATATATAGATTAGACTTGACCTCTTGGCACATTCAAAATATGATGTTTTATTTTTCTAAATTTTAACTCAATGCTTTATATCTTCTGTGCAATTATTATTGAAGGGTCATTGCTATGCTTATCAACTAAAGTCTAAAACCTCCTAATAGAAGAAGATGATTGCTAAGGATGGATGGTTAAGTTTATGAGGTTAGACATGGTTAGATACTTAGAGCTATGCCTTTGTTCTTCCATGGATCTTTCTTTCTGGTCTGTGTAGAACCTTTTTCAAGTGAAAAAGGTTAAACACAAAAGTAATAAAATAGGGCATATCTCTTAATTTATTCAATTATAACCTTGCATTTGTTTGCGTCCGGTTGACCCAAAATATTATTTTATCTGATTCCTTTCTAAGAAAGTCAATGTGCCAAAACTTAAAACTTTGTCGTAAAATGTATTTAATTAATTAAGTCAAAATGTTTTTCATTTTTCTTAAGCCTAACTGTATCAAGAGTTTGGTGCTTCTTATGTGTTACGGATGTCTTTCTTGATACGGTTATGCAATAGAGGATTTTTTTTTTTTTTTTTTTTATCAATTATGATCCATTGACAAAAAATTTATTGATGTCTTTTCAAATAGTTACGCTTTAAAGTGGTAATTTTTGATGGTTTGGAGGCAAGAATGATTCATATGATGATCATGGACTGGTCCTTTGGTTATTGATTTCTCCAACGTCTCAAAAATGAAAAATTGTTTGATATTGTACTAACTTTCTTTAATCAGTTTTTTGGTTAAATTTTTCAGTCTGTATCGATTTGGGTGGGTAACAAATCAAAACAATCCGTTTTCAGTCTGTACCGGTTTCCTGCTACAATTTTTATTTTTTGTAAATAATCTAATTGTTAATTATGATTACAAAAACAATATAGGTTGTATGCTTTAAAACTTTGCAGCGGGCAACTTTCAACTTATTATTCGACCAATTTCTGTTACCTTTAAGGTGTGTTTGGCAACCATATTTGAGGGGATTATGGGGGATTCTAGGAGATTGAGATTCTCATTTTAAGAATCTCAATCCCTTGTAAATTGATAAGCCTTGTTTGGCATGAAAGTTAGAATAAGGATTCTTTAAAAAAGAATCCCCTAAATTAAAAGCTAGTTAAAGTAGCTTATTTGGAGAATCTCCATCCCCTGTTTATTAAATTACTACATTACCCTTTTTCTAATTATTAAAATTTTAAAGTTATAATATATGATGCCCTTTTATGTCATTTTACATCAATAAACTCCATCTCCAGCTAGTTTGCCAAACACTTATTAAAAAATAAAAGCTCCAGCCCCAAATAAAAGCTCCATCTCCAGCTTCTAACTTCCAGCTCCATCTCCATCTCCATCTCCAACTCCAGCTCCATCTCCAGCTAGTTTTGCCAAACACACCCTTATTATCTTCATAAACTAGCCATGGTTTTTAGTCTGACGTCAACAATATGTAGTTCTGTTTAGTTTGATGAAATGCCTAAAAGAAAACACTATTGAGTTACAACTATTTTAATTTGTTCGATGTTGTTGATTTGTGCTTAATAGGTGTAAAGTGTAAAGAAAAAGGTATGTAGCGTTCTTTAATTGTCCTACTGCTATTTCACTTGAATGTTTATATAGAAAATCTCTCTAATATAAGCACTATATTCCAAGAGTCATGCTATGTATGCTGATGAATGTGTACAAGTAGGTGGTTTGTGTGGAATGATAGGAAAAACTTTTATGTATAGATTAATAGTCAAATTGATTATCGTTACAAAGTTTTATTGATATTATTTTCATTTACATAACAGCAATTGTCAAATCTATATTGCGTACCAATCATTTAAGAAACCCGTGTAATCACGGGTCGATTAACTAGTTATATATATTTATTTACTTTGCATATATGTTACTGTATTCAGCATGACACAGGCTAGCCTATCAATATTCTAATATTATTTTTAATTCAAAATAAATAAATATAAATATAAAACTAAAACAAGTTTAATGGCTTGTCTGCCCTTTAGCTATAACATTTTAGCTAATTAATTATCAAGGGTAAATCGATTCTTTAACATATTCAAGTCATTTTCTTTGTCTATTTCTTAATTTTAATTAGAGATGAGTTCACGAGAGTTAATGAATTATGGAAAGTATGGAAGTACGAATGAGAGAGTGCTTTTTGTACAAATAGAATACAAAATCCATTTACCCTCTAACTTAAATATCTCACAAACGACAAATCAAAAAATTATGAAAATTGCACCATTAGATTCAGCGTTTGATCCTCTTCGATTTGCCGTCCATTAAGGCATACTTTCGACGAGTTTTTTTTCCACGTTTTTTTTGTGGGTTTTACAATTTACTAACACATGTGTTAAAGTGTTGCGTTTGGTGCCATTTGTACAAAGAGGATACAAAACTCGAAACCACAAACTCCCAACCCTAAACCCTAACCCCTAAACCCCAAACCCTAAACCCTAAACGCTTTATAAAACTCTAAACCCTAAATCATACTAAACCCTAAACCCTGCTAAACCCTAACACTAAACCCTGCTAAACCCTAACTCTAAACCCTAACCCTAAACCGTAAATCAAATATACAATCAATCACTAACACATGTGTTACTAATATGTAAAACCCACCAAAAAATGAAAAAAAAAAGTTCGTCGGAAGTATGCCTTGATGGACGGCAAATCGAAGAGGATAAAACGCTGAAAAATATGGTGCAATTTTCATGATTTTTCGACTTGTCGTTTGTGAGATATTTAATTTTTAAAAACGTGGATGAGAGAGAAAAAAGTGATACGTGGCATATTATGGTTGGTTCCCCATTCTCACACAAAATAAATGGTCTCAATTGAACTCTTCTCAGATAAGTTAATCCAGCTAAGTCTATGTTGCTTCAAAAATAGAATTTGATGCTTCTTTTGGAGTGGCATGAACTTTTAGGATACTAAAATGTTGGTGCATGTGAAAAGGGTATTTTGTCCCTCGACTTGGACCAGTAGTGCTACTTGTTTTATGGCTTTTTTAAGCATGGTGTTTCATCTTGTATACATGTATATTTAGACAAACCATTATTAAGTTGGTTCGTACACTTGTATGCATAGAATTTTCAGTTGTGGCATGTCTATATTGATTGTTGACCATATTAGGCTCAATGTCTATGTTGATATGATAATTATGAAAAAGGTGTAGAGCTAATTTGTCAAATCATTTATATACTAATATAACTCATACATGTGGACTTGCATAATCATTAGTGTGTCTGATATTATTAGAAAAAAAAACATTTTTATGTTATTAATATGTATCGAACGTCAACTTATTAATTAGTTGCGTCTTTAAGAATTTTATCGTTTTATTAGGATTAATTACCATATCAAACTCTGATAAAAAAAGATAACCATATCAAACAAAAATGGCCCAGCATATGATCCTCCAAAAATTGTGAGTCCTCATTTCATTTGTACTGAGCATATATATTTTTATGTTTAATGGATTTTTGTTTTCTTAATTGTGAAGGTAGCATCTATAAAGCTGATACGAAACAAGCAGACTGGTCAGTCAGAACGTTATGGATTCATCGAGTTTGTCTCTCATGAAGCTGCTGAGAAAGTTCTTCAGAGCTACAATGGGAGTATGATGCCTAATACTGACCAATCTTTTCGTTTGAACTGGGCAAGCTTTAGTACGGGTGAAAAACGTGCAGACACTGTTTCAGATCTATCCATATTTATAGGAGATTTGGCTCCAGATGTAACAGATACATTGTTGTATGAAACATTTGCTGGTAGATATGCATCTATCAAAGGTGCCAAAGTTGTTGTTGATACAAATACCGGATGTTCCAAAGGTTATGGGTTTGTTAGGTTTGGTGATGAGAATGAGAGAACAAGAGCTATGAATGAAATGAATGGTCAATATTGTTCAAGCAGGCCCATGCGTATTGGTGTTGCAACGCCTAAGAAGCCACCTACTCAACAACAATATGGACAGAATCAGTATGGGTCTCAAGGTATGTCTTTCTGCCTCCCGTTCTTTTTGTAGTGCGTAGAGGTGGTAATTTTGACCCATTTACATGTGAATGTTTTGGTTCGGGATATGTTAAAAATGGGTCCACTTGGTATATACGAAATAGCTTAAAATGAAGCAGGTTAACAGGGTACGTTTTTGAATATGCACACATCAGCTGTTGCTCACGTTTGTAAATTTTTTCTACTTTTAGCTGTGTTATTGACTGGGGGTAATGGTTTTGGTGCTGTTCCTCAAAACTCCCAATCTGATGGAGATTCTTCAAACACAACAGTGAGTTGCTTGGTTTCTGTAGTAACTAATTAATTAACTAGCAGAGCAGGTATTTACTTTACTGACATTTTAACTCTGCATAGATTTTTGTGGGCGGACTTGACTCTGAAGTCACCGATGAAGACTTAAGGCAAACCTTTTCTCAGTGTGGTGAGATTTTATCTGTTAAAATTCCTGTAGGAAAAGGATGTGGTTTTGTTCAATTTGCTAGCAGGTAATTATATTTGTATCCCTTGCTGGACCGAAAATAGTGAAGTAAACTATATACCTTATACGGCTACTATGCAGTTTATCGGTTAATCAAGTTATTGTAGCATTCGAGACTTAATATGTATCTATGTGTGAAGTGTGAACTGTGATTTCTTTTTGTTTTGGAAGATGTCGAAGTTATCAGCTCTGAGTTGGATATTTTGTAGATGTATAAGTTTGGTAAATATTGTTATATATTTAAGTTATGACTTCTAAAGCTGCTATTTTCTTCTTTGAATTCCTTTATATAGAAGCAGCGCTGAGGACGCAATCCAGAACATGCATGGTACGGTGATCGGCAAGCAGACAGTTCGCATATCATGGGGTAAAACCCCTGCCAACAGACAGGTGTGTATTTTTTGATTTCTATTTATCAACTCAGAATGCTGTATTTTCAGTTGACTTGCGCATATAGAAATAATGTGCATCAATTAGCTGATGCATTTGCAAGGATTTTATATCATCCCCGTTGCCCAAAACATACAATATGACATGGCATGAGGTAGAATGTCAAAACAGAGTTTGTTGTTATATATTCGTATTTTCTTAATTAAGAATTGGGCTATGAAAATTTATTTTGAAGGAAAAGTAGGATAATTTTCCCCTTTAGATTTGTTAGTGGTCATTTTATAAGTGGGCTACACGGTGTATCAACAATTCAACCTTATGGTTTTAGATGCATGTGAACCTATAGACCGTGTGGTTGGACAATAGTTGTGCTCTCTAGTTACTCCGCTGTGTAACTTTCATAGGTTGAGATCGATTGGTAGGACAATCGTGCAACTCTATTTACAGAAGTTGTGTGAGTTTCATAGGTTGAGAAAAATTGGTCAAACTTGCTGCTTTAATTTTTTCATTCTGACCTAGATAATTGTGGTCTGAATGACAAAAGTTCTATAAGGGAATGTTTGCATATGCTCTCTACATGAGCTTCGGGTAACCAAATATGAACTGGTGTGGGATCCTTGGACGTTACTAATACTTGTTTTTTGATACTGATTATGCTAATATAGAATAATTAGAACATGATAATCAACAATTATAGAACGGGATAGAAGGTAGTGTTTGGATGTGGTTCCAGTGCGTACCCCGAGTAAGCTCAGTTGACTTGGTCAATGGGGACTTTGCTAGAAAATGGTCACGGGTTCGAATCCGTTCCCACCCATTGGTCCATAGCGCTGAGACAGGGGGGTCTTCGGACTCGTTGCCTGGGGCTGGTAGAGGCGCGATGCCAGTTGGTACCCGACGGGTACACAGGGCCAGGGTTTCCCCGCCGATCTAAACCTTTTGCTAGAGTGTTTGGATGTGGTTCCGTTGTTTGAAGTTGTAGAAACTAGATGATTAGTTTTTTGAGCGTTTGACAATTCTGAATATGTAACTAGCTGACGAATAAAGGGACCAAGAAGGACTTTAGATTATGGCAATATATATTTCTATTAACTTGCAAATGATCCCATTAAAAGTTAAGTTATGTATTAATAAATCTAAACAAATTAAAATTTTAAGTTTTAACAAATATTTTGAATATGTACGTTTAGTTGTCACTCAAATATTCAATTCTGCCGGACCAAGTATGGAGTTGATTATTTAACCCCTAGGTATCGTAATTACTATATGGGATAAGTTTCTGGGAATGCACCCAACTTGGACTTAATGTCTATTGTGTGTACCCTACTTACGGGTAGGGTTTTTAATGCATTCAACTTTCAAAAAAAGTGTTTTAGTGTATTTTGCTGACGTGTCATTGATGTGTCAAACCATCCGCAAGCTACGTGGCATCTCAACCAAGCGACACATCAGAAAAATACACTAAAACACTTTTTTTGAAAGTTGAATGCATTAAAAACCCTACCCGTAAGTAGGGTACACACAATAGACATTGAGTCCAAGTTGGGTGCATTCCCAAAGACTTATCCCTTACTATATCCAAATATAAAAAATGATTATCATCCGTGCATATCACAGTATCACACAACTTACATTTACTTTTGTTGCAGTGATGTTTATATATTGCTCTATCTTTGGTAAATTGAAAAGAATTTGACATTTTGGATATATTTGCTGATAACGTCACACCCAAAATGCCAAGCTTTTGTACCCAGATTAAGTTTCCGAGCTCCATGTAGCCGGTTGATCAATAAGCTAAAATATTAGCATTGTTTATTAAGATCATATTCTTAGACATTTACCATACTGATATTATATATATTGGACCCTAAATCACATCATCATTTTTGCCTCATTTGATCTTTTGCGTATGGCTTATGTATTTGCTTTAACAGAGGATGGGTGGTAATGGAGGCCATGGAAACTACTACGCAAAGCAAGGTTATGGTGGTGGCGGCTATGGATATGGTGGGCAACAGAATCAGGATGCAGGTATGTATGGTGCTGCAGATGCATCAGCTTATGGGTCAAATGGATACGACAACCATCAGCAGCCTGTGAGCTAATCTTGTTGCATCACGATACTGGCTATTCAATTTGAATATGAACACCATATGATGAGACTTTATAGACACCTATTATGTTCCTTAATATGGGATATAAATATCTATGAATGTAACTGGAATTTTGTGAGAATTGCATCCCAAAAAACCATTCTTTTTCTTCATCTTATATCACTACTTGAGACAGTCTAGGTCATCTAAATTTTGGTTCGAATGTCATTCTGTTTTTGTTAGGTTTTTGCAGTTGCATGTTTTGGCGTCCAATTCATAGGTAATGAACGTAACTCTATAAAAATTTCTTTAATAGTAACATTATAACTCAATCTTCCATAGGCAACTGTAGAGATTTCATCGCCTTATTAGTGGTAACGAGCGTAACTCTTTAAATTTCAATAATTCTGGTTGACAGTTGTATGTTTTGGACCTTGCTTGCTTCATTATTCATTGTGTCATATAAAAGTATATGATATGATATGATGATATGATTTATATATGTTTGAATATGAATTGTTATATCTGTTTGGACTAGAGTCCTTGTAAAGTTATTGTTGGAGTTCATAAAGCACTCCATGTGCTTTAAAAGTGTTGATTCTCTTTCTTTGCATGATGTAGAGAACGTTTGAGTGGTTTGTGGATCGAAAGTGGATATGGTCAAAAGGAATAGGCAGATTAAGATTGATGTGCACTACAAGAGCAACAAAATTGAGGACCGCTGGTTGCGTAGTTGGCCTTATTGTTGACCGTTTAGATTCGTTAACCTTGCCACCGCTTTTACCAAACAGCGTTTAGGCTTAACAACTACCTACAGTGGAATAGTATGAACTACGAAAAAATGTAAGTAGGAAAATATGAAGTGAAATAAGGGAGGAAAAGCAAACACCCAATTGGCCAGTTTTAGGTTTTAAGATCAATTAGGAATGAGAAAAGGATTCTGTAAGCCGAAGGGCTAAAAAGATTCTAGACAAGACTGGTTGGGGTGTGACTGTGTGAGTGTGACCTATTTAGAACAGAACTATTTAAAAAAAGATCCCTAGCATTACAGTTTCATATATCCTTTTGGATGATGATAAATGCAAACATGATTTTGATAAATCCATCATAAGTGTGTAATGCTGGTTTGTACAGTACAAGCTTTTATTGCATAGGGATGGTAGATTTATCAAAATATTGAGTGGAAATATCACTAGCCTATCCTTTTAACAAGAGTAATGATGTGACATTAGTCTCTTCATCATTAAAATAACTAAATATAAATGTTTTATTCAATAGTATATAGATTATATATATAGTTTCAAGTTTCTAATCTAATAGTTATAATGACCTACTATTTAATTACCAAGCAAAATTACTAAATATTGCTTAAAAATTGACAGTAAATTTGAAGTTATTGTTCCTTTTCAAATCCTTTGGAGTAAAAATATAATAAAATATAACAATAAATTGACATGATAAAATGGTCTAAAAATATGCTTATGATACATGCCACCAATCGTTTTTCTTGTAAAAAAGAGCTCTGTGTCAAAAAAAATGGCCAGTTTTTCTTTTCTTTTCTTTAGGCACATATATCAATACAATTTATATTATATCGTATTAAGTTCCTTTTGAAATTTGTTGAGTGTCAATCCATATTCCCAAGTAAAATTAAGGGGCTCCTGAATGAAGCTGATATCATAATGACATCAACCATTCCTGCATGAATTTCACAACAATCGTAAGTAAAAAAATCAAACTTTATCTTCAGTTAGATCATGAAAATCAACAAAATAATATTTAAATACTGATTGCAACTGACCAAGGTAAGGAAACAATGATTATTCCCAGACCTCGGCAACATGTTCCTAAATATCAACAATGTTATCCTAAAAATTCACAAAATCGATACACGAACGAATTGAATATTCAAAATTATACTATTAATTGATTCCGTTTGTTTGGAGTGGACCACTCTTTCTTAACCGTCACGGGCTTCATTCCAAAGTCATACACAAAGCTTCATCGTGAATCATGAATTCCTCACCTTTTTAGCCCCACCTAAAAAAATATGCTCCTCATTCACATTATATTTCATGCAATAAAAACTTTATACATTTTACTATATGTATATGATATCTTATCCATGTTGGAAAAAAAGTATGATTCCAAGAAACCCTTCTATGTAGCCGTTTATTTCGTATATAAATAGAAATTAGATTATAGAAAGACAGTTCATGTATGCACGTAGGATCATATTCGTCTAAATAGTAGTATCTTTGCCCGCGTGACAAATTAGAATTCATCGGCTCCGTTGATTGATGTGGCATTCCACATCATTATAGATGCCTACATTTCGGTGTAGGTGTCTTTTGATATGTTATTGTAAATCTTTTAAACATCAATCAATAACAATAATAATAGTGTAAAACTGAAATCAAAATTTATTTATAGTAAGGATCAAATTTTACATAATATATACCTATAAATTTTGTACTTCATATCACATTTCTAGGTAATTCAATCTAGAAAGTATGAGTCTAGAAGAGAAAGCCGTTGTAGATTAATATCCATCAATTATATTATATAGAGAAGAGTTCAATTGAGATCATTTATTTTGTGTGAGAATAGGGAACCAACCACAATATGCCATGTGTCACTTTTTTCTCTCTCATCCACGTTTTTAAAAATTAAATATCTCACAAATGACAAGTCGAAAAATCATGAAAATTGCACCATATTTTTCAGCGTTTTATCCTCTTCGATTTGCCGTCCATCAAGGCATACTTCCGACGAACTTTTTTTTTCCATTTTTTTGGTGGGTTTTACATATTAGTAACACATGTGTTAGTGATTGATTATACATTTGATTTAGGGTTTAGGGTTATGGTTTAGAGTTAGGGTTTAGCAGGGTTTAGTGTTAGGGTTTAGCAGGGTTTAGGGTTTAGGGCTTGGTATGATTTAGGGTTTAGAGTTTTTTAAAGCGTTTAGGGTTTAGGGTTGGGAGTTTGGGGTTTCGGGACGAAACCCCAAACTCCCAACCCTAAACCCTAAACCCCAAACCCTAAACCCTAAACGCAACACTGTAACACACGTGTTAGTAATGTGAAACCCACTAAAAATAATGGAAAAAAAAACTCGTCGAAAGTATGCCTTAATGGACGGCAAATCGAAGAGGATCAAACGCTGAATCTAACAGTGCAATTTTCATAATTTTTCGATTTGTCGTTTGTGAGATATTTAACTTAAGGGGTAAATGGGTTTTGTATTCTCTTTGTACACATGGCACCATATCATTGGTTCCTCTATTCTCACACAAATTTTTAGTCTCATTTGAACCTTACCCATATTATATAATACTTTTATAACTATATGAAGTATAAAATACATATATTAAGCTTTACTAGGGTTTGTTTATTAACGACTTAATGGGCCGAGTTGTGTGAATTGCTTATTCGGTCAACATGAATGGTTGTTTACTTACAGCTTAAAAAATTAAGATGCCTTGCTAAGAGGATTATTCGGTCAATTAAAAAACCATACTACTCCCCATCCAGTCGGTTCACCTTCTTCTTCTTTTTCTATCCATCTCCTGCATCTTCATTTATTTACTCTTCAAAATCAAGTTTCACCATGAGTGTTATATTTGCTTCTCCGTCAACAACCGTTAGCACCCAACATCGGCTGCTCCATCGACAACCCAGTCTTCGCTGCTCCGTCTATAGCTCGCTACCCACCCTCGATTACCACTAGTACATAAATGGATATTTATGGCGGTGAAAAAGGCCATCTGAAGCGGTGATCTAACCGCCCCTGATGCCGGCGACACAAAAGCCTAAACATCTTTTATAGCGGTCAAACGACCGTTTCAAAAGAATAAATTTGAAGCGGTTACTTTACTTTAATAAATTGGTTGTTGGACAGTACATGAGGTGATCATTGGGCCAATAAACCGCTTCAAAAGTCAAACAAAAATTCAAAAAAAAAATCACTTTTACCCAGAAGCATATATTCATTTTCAGTTTTCCGCTAATCACCCAAATATATTCATTATTCTTGCTTCAACTTACATTTCAAATTCAAATTAGTTTTCTTTTATGAAAAAAAATAGATTCCTTTTCAACTTATATAAATATACATACACAATAACTAAAAGGAAAAATATCAACATGTTTTAATCGAACAAAAAATTACATATCTTAAATAAACATATCAAATTACAATAAATCAAGAATACATGGATTTGAATATAGCAATACTATAGTACAAGTCAACAATCATATATCTATAAAGTAAAACTTCTTCAATTGCACTAACGATACACTGCAACTCATCGCCTTTTCAGTAACCACTAGTCCACTAACAATTTGCCATTTGTTTCTTGAGGATACTGCAATAGATATAAACACACTATAAATTTTATATTATTTTATGTTTGTTGTATCTGCATATACATAGAAGATACATATGCTCACCATAACAACCGATGAAGTACAACTAGATGTGAGCCGTCATCATGGACGAGATCTGAAAACAAATACATATATGTAAGAACACAGATCTGATGAACCAAAACATAGATCTAAAAAAATATTGAATCATAGTTTCTTTGAATCTTACATTAATTTACTCGTTTGCTGCCACCGTGACTCACTGTTAGTCATCACCGGATCAACTCTTCAATTTATTTTCTATAGTGGGGAATAACTTAAATAAATCTTGCTTGTGTAAATTAGTGGGTACATGCTGGAGATAATATGTGTGTGGTGGAGAAGATATGTGTGTTTATTTATAAGTAAAATGAGAAAAGAGAAGCTGTTATTTATTATTTTATAGCACGGTTCACAAAGAACGCGCTATAAAATAACAAATAACCGCTCCATATTTGTTATTTTATAGCGCGGTTCACAAAGAACGCGCTATAAAATAACAAATAGATAACCACTCTTTATTTTATGTTTATTTATAGGTAAAATGAGAAAAAATTATGGAGCGGTTATTTGTTATTTTATAGCGCGGTTCACAAAGAACGTGCTATAAAATAACAATTAACCGCTTCTAACTATACTCATTTTTTTTACTTTGGAAACAACCGCTCCACTTTTTTCTATTTGAAACGGTTCTTTACTTAACCGTTTTAAAATTGTACTTTTTTGAAGCGGGTTGTTTTAAACCGCCACAAATAACGATATTTTTTTGGAGCGGTGTTTACTAAACCGCTATAAATATAAGTAATTAGAGCGGTTTTTTCTAAAACCGCTACAAGTAATGCCATTAAACCGTTTCAAAAAATATTTTGGACCCACTTTTTACTTTTTATAGCGGTTATCACGTAAAACCGCTATAACACTGCGCTCTAAATAGTCATTTTTGTACTAGTGTACTCCGCCGAAAACCGCCATCTTTTCGCTCATCTCTTTCTTCTATCGCTACTATTGATTTGCTTGTGAATAAAGGTTAATTTGAGTTTCTTCATTAACTGTGAAAATTAGGGTTTATGATTTCAACCAAGACGTTACAAATTAAATTAAAAGCAATAACAAATGCAATAATTGAATACTTGATAAATGTGTAATGATGGAACCATGTAATCTGATAAGTACCCACTGCGTTTGCACCATTGATTATTATAAGTGTTTGTTATTTTGAATTTTAGTTCTGGCTTCAAACGTTTTGCGTTCATGTTATTTTTTTTTTATATACATTTTTTAATATTCTCATCCATATAGGTTGCTTTTGAGAAAAACTGTGAGTTAACAAATTTTATTGTTTGTGTAATATGATGAAAAAGAATAGATTCAATCAAAGGGTTAGTTAAACAGTGGAGTAGTCTGTATTATTTTTATACACTTTGGGTAAAATAGTCATTTTAATTACTCAGCCCGTTCATTCAGTATAAAAAGTAAACAAGATTTATCATTAACTGTTTATTACATACAGTCATTTCATATCCATTCTGCCATCTATATCCATATGGGATTTAATAAAGAAAAAAGTAAAGAGCCCGCCTATAAATATACACATAGTGTTCAAAAGCTAGCCACCTCTTATTGGACATTGAGCAATGGAGAACACGAAGCATAATTTGTTTCTTACAAGGCTCAAACTTTTTCTTCTAACTCTTGTAACAATAACAATGTGCCTATCTCAGACCCATGGCTTGGGGATCAACCAAGCTGAAACCTTGATGGCATTCCGTCGTTCAAGAAACCGGGCCCAAGTCAACGTCGTTAATGAAATCAAGATTATTGAAACGAGCTTCAATGACATGATTACCGACACCAGTGGGAGGAAGATGGAAGATGACTATATAAAAGAAGGGCTTCCTGGTCAGCCATTATCAAAAGGGTTGAAATTTAAACAATATGCAGGGTATATTAATGTTGATAACTTGAAGGGTAGAAGCCTTTTTTACTACTTTGTTGAAGCTCTTCATGAACCATCTTCTAAACCACTTGTTCTTTGGCTTAATGGAGGTACATTTCTAAGCCTTAATTTGCTTGTTTCTTGAATATGTTTTAGAGTGCTCATTAATATTGTGCGTTTTTGTTTTTAGTCTTCAGTTTTCTATTTTTATTTAGAACGACAAACATACAATCTACCACACATACTATATACAATCACCACTAAACATTTTATCTTTGAGGCTAATTTGAATTCAACCATATACTGTAACAAATTTATATGTAATAAGGCAGGGCCAGGATGTTCATCTCTCGGGGTTGGTGCTATGCTCGAGATTGGGCCATTTGGGGTTAATCCTGATGGCAAAACACTTTATTCACGACGATTTTCATGGAACAAAGGTTCGTATCAATTCTTATGAAATCATATACGTACTGCGTATCAAATCAAAATATCAATTGATATAGGAGTATTATATTTTTAAAAGGAAAGGATATATGTTTTGACCCGTTACACGTACATACAGTTGCAAATGTATTATTCTTGGAGTCACCAGCAGGAGTTGGATTCTCTTACTCAAACACAAGCAGTGATTATGACTTGTCTGGGGATAAAAGAACTGGTAGGCTTCCCTATAATTATTACATATTCCCCTTTTTATAAAGAACTGGAAAGTAACTTAACAAATGGGCCACTAACTACAGTTGACAAACTTTTATGTATATACGTTTGAATCAGTACATAAAAGAAATCTATAATTGTGTGGTTCATATGGTGTATGCACTCATGTATTTGTGTTGAACTTTGTATACGTCCAACAACACAGATACTTTTTTTTAAATGGCAATAATACTGTTTTTCTAATTCTACATAGACATATTGAATATGATTACGACACTAAATTCAGAATTTCGTTCTGTATTTTGACAATAAGTTTATCATATGGTGTTTTTGATTCATGTTTCAGCCGAGGACTCGTACGTGTTCTTGGTGAATTGGTTCAGAAGATTCCCACATTACAAAAACAATGATTTTTACATAATAGGAGAAAGTTATGCAGGTATTAATGCATTTTACAATATAAGAATTACATTATAAATTTTACGTATAGTTTGCAGGTATTATACATGTAAAACTCTTGTACTGTACCATGTAAATTTATTTTACAGGTTATTATATTCCGGAATTAGCTGATGTAATTACAAAGAAAAATGTGGAGGGTCACTCTTCTTCAATCAACTTCAAGGGTATTATGGTAATAACATCAATTCGTTTTATCATATAAATATAGTAGCAAGTTCTACCACTTGAATCATATTTTAATAGCTTTCCATTTTTGGTTGTTTTTGTAGATAGGAAATGGAATAATGAATGGTGATACGGACGATAAAGGATTTAACGACTATCTATGGAGCCATGCCTTGATTTCGGATGAAACCTATCATAAATTAACACAAAATTGCAGCGCCGCTAATACTAGTCGCTATTGTACCAACTTAGAGGAAGATCTAGGTGAAGAAATTGGTGACATAGATTTCTACAACATTTATGGCCCGACTTGTGTGCCATTGCCCGATGGGTTAATGGCGAGAACCAAGGGGCATCACAGGTCTGGTGGGCTTGATCCGTGTGAAGGAGATTACGTTGAAAAGTATCTCAATCTCCCGACTGTTCAGAATGCGTTCCATGCTAATGTCACCAAATTATCTTATCGATGGCAAACTTGCAGGTTAGAATTAGACTTCTTTGCCGTGATTTGGTCAATGAATCATATGAAAATTTGCATGATCAATAATAACAAGGCACAAAAGGGGTGCGAATGGTTATAATTGACCCATGGTTTGGGCTAGAATGAGTCGACTTTAGCTATATTTGGTCTTTAATTCGTTATAAATAACTAAAAGTAAAAAAATTGAGACTAGTTGTTGAGACTTGAGAGTGGCGTAAAAAGTAATCAACCCACTAAAAGCACCCCATTTGGTTTGGGCCCAAACCAGTTAGCAGCCCTATTCAATAGTTGGTTGGTCTATCTTAAAAATTTTCTAGTTATACCACATCTTTTGGGCCTTCAGATCAACCCATTTTACAGGCCCAAAATATTTAGCCTTGCTCAAAACTTGGTTCATTTGATATCAATCCATTTTATAGGCCCAAACTTCATATCAACCTTAATTTGTTTTAATTATTATCAGCCTTTTCTTCTTCTTCTTGAAACTGATCATAACTCATATATTTTGTTGCAGCGAACTCATTGTGAAATGGAAAGATAGCCCCTCAACTATGTTCCCAATATACAAAAGGCTAATGTCCCTGGGTATCCGAATACTTCTTTATAGGTACACTTAAGTTCCTCTAATTTTCTATTCACAAATAGTTCAAAAACATGACTTAATGCGACAACTAATCAATATTTTCTTACATGAAACATTTTCACCAGTGGAGATGTCGACGCTGTTGTTCCAGTCTCTGGCACGCGATATTCTATCGACGCCTTGAATCTTAAAGTGATCAAACCTTGGCGATTTTGGACAGACGCTACCAAACAAGTAATAGTTCTTGTCTTGAGTCTTTATATTCGTTAAAATAACTACATTTAATTAACATTACAAACTACTTAAAAATAAATGTAACATCGTCGTTAAAACTCATAGGTGGCAGGGTATAAAGTTGAGTACGATGGATTATCGTTTGCTACAGTTCGTGGTGCTGGTCACGAAGTACCTCGTTTCCAACCACGCCAAGCTTTTGCTTTACTAAAGATGTTCTTGGCTAATCGTGAATGAAATGCAACACCGAGAGGTCCTCAATCTTCATTACTAGTTTGGATTTAAAAAACGAAAAGAAAGGAAACAAAATCGTGTTGGCAATAATAGTATGTTATTGATCCTTTTTCAATCCAAGAATTAAAGTTATATTCGCTTTCTTCATATCATGTTTTTGCTCTTATTTTGTTCTCTTCACTTTTCTCGTATCCTCAAGATATATTTATAAGAAGAAAATAGACTATAAGTTAGACTTACAAAAAAAAAAAAAAAATGAAAAAAAAAAAGTTACGGATAAAGTAAAAAGATTTTTATCCTTATCGTTATATACAACTAAAAAAAGACTTAGAGAGAGAAGGAGTCAATGAGGAATATGCGATCTCAACCGTTGATTTTTGTGATTTACGGTCAAAATTTATTGAATAATAAGTATAAGTATACTGCATCATAACAAAACTGTACTTTACATACATCATCATTTATATATTGCATCATTACGACAATGTATTTTACCCATACAAATTTAACACATCGTACGGGGTGATTGGTTTAGCTTATGTCCTATCTACTCCTTAAAACCGGACACAATAAATAATGTATAAATTGTAATTATATTTGTGATTATGTTTACTTAATTACTTGTATACTTAATTCTTTATTGAAGGCTTACTAATTATATCATATATCGTGTCGTATCAAGTTACTTAATTATTATTATTATAATGTTCCAAGTATGGAGTATTTCTTATCTTGAATTTTGAGCGAAGAGAAAAGAATTACATTTCGTTATTTCAATCGCAAAATTTAATAAAAATTCTTGTCACATGATACATCGGGTTGGTCAAAAATCATCATGAGTTTCTCCCATTTAGGAAATTTATGATATCAGCAAAACACCCAGTCAAAAACTTTACAAAGCTGGCAACGATATCTAGAATCTACTATATATCATGAGTTTCACACTTTAAATCGATATATAAATTATCAAGAACATCCGATCGAGAATAATCCATCTTCAATATGAGGGCCGTTTTTATGTTCGCACTTCAATCTTGTCTATTGATCTTAGTTCAATGTGCTAGGAATCGTCCTGATCCTCTTTCGAAACTCCTAGAGATTCAACGTTTTAAAAAGGCGTTTGTGAGTCAAGACTTGATAGTCGAGGATTTTGTTGCTCCTTTAGGCTCCCAAAATGGGTTGAAGGAGGCAGACAAGATCATAAGGTTACCGGGACAAACGGAACAATCAAAATTTAATCAATATTCAGGATATGTAACGGTCGATTCACATCGTGGTAGAGCTCTATTTTACTATTTTGCGGAGTCTACACATAAGGCTTCTAAGAAGCCTATAGTGTTATGGCTCAATGGAGGTACGAAAATATTCAAATTGATCATCTTTAGGGAGATATATGTATTTATAATTTAATTTTTTTTTAGTTATAATTTTAATTAAGTCATTACTGTTTTTACAATAGGACCCGGATGTTCTTCAATTGGAGGTGGAATGATGATGGAACATGGACCGTTTCGAGTCGATAAAGATTGTAAAACTTTAGTCGATAACAAATATTCTTGGAATAAAGGTAAGTTAATTCTTAGTAATCGTTTTTTATTTTTATTTAGATAATTTAATAACATTTAAATGAAACAATGAACTTTTTAATAATTTAATGAACTCATTGTATGTTATCATCCATTTTGTTTATGTAAAAGAACATGTGAGTAAATTATTTCCGTAGTTTTGTGTTTAAAAGATTAATTCAAAAGATCGATTAATTATCATTCAACAAGTACCAATTCGACAATTCGTATGAGTTGACATTTAACAATTTTGTGGCTAAAATTATGCAGTGGCTAATATGCTTTTCTTGGAATCGCCTGCTGGAGTCGGGTTTTCATACTCCAACACATCATCAGACTATGCAACTCCTGGTGATACGAAAACCGCAAAAGACTCATATACATTTCTTATCAATTGGTTCGAAAGGTTCCCTGAATATAAAACTAGAGATTTTTATATCGCGGGAGAAAGTTACGCCGGGCATTACATACCTCAACTGGCCGAATTGATTCTTAAGAAGAATAAGAAGGCTAATCAAACCATTATCAACTTGAAAGGAATCGCGGTAAGCTTCATAACATAGTACTAGTACTAATTTATTTTTATGTAACTTAATGGTTTTGATTTTGATTATTTTAGATTGGAAATGCGTATATCGACACTGAGACTCAAAGAAAGGGAAGACATGATTTTCTTTGGTCACGTTCGATAGTTTCTGATGAAATCCACGAAGCAATAATCACAAACTGCGATTTTACATGGGACGCAAATATATCGGATACCTGTAAAGCTTTTATCGAAAAAGAGAATAACGTTGTTGGAAATATTGATCCTTTTGAAATTTATGCTCCCTTGTGTTTAAATGGAATAGCTACAGAGGTAACCGTACGTGTACTCGGTGTTATACTTTTTCTTTAGTCACCCAGAAATGATCGAGCGAAATAATTGTTTATCATCAATTTATTCTTAAGCAGATATCAGGGTTTGATCCATGCTCGTTAGAACATATCGAAAGTTACTTAAACATCCCTGAAGTCCAAAAATCGCTTCATGCAAATGTCACAGGCACCCTTCCTGGACACTGGCAAGATTGCAAGTAAGAATTGAACGTTTCTCAAAATCTCGATTTCGAATTAGTTTAAGATCGAATGGGATTTTCCCGTTGTTTAAATTTTTTGTTTTTGTTCATAGTGACGATATATTTACACATTGGAACGATGAACCATATACTATGTTGCCATCCATTCAACGACTTCTGGGTAGCGGCATCCGTTTTTGGATTTACAGGTAACCTTCAGTCCATCACAATAACACTTTCAACATTCTTCCTAACCAATGTCTTAGAATATAATCGTTTCATACATTTATATTAGTTCATATTATATAACATATATGTGCACATAACATGATTTGACAACGAATGCCCAATGCATATCGCAACAAGTTACATATTCCAAGTTACAAAATGCTATGTTTGGTAAAGAGTACAATATCATATTGCTATGTTTAGCTCCCTAAAAAAAAGCACTCCTATATCTATGATAGAAACATAAAAGTTTTTTTTTCTTTTTCTTGCAGTGGAGATACGGATAGTAGGGTACCGATTACAACAACGATATATGCGATTAAGAAACTTAATACAACAATCAAGACACCGTGGCACCCATGGTACTTGAAAGGCGAGGTAAAAAACATTGAACTACAACTTCATCAAAAATTTACTAATGTCGTGTTTGATTTACTGAATGTTCGTGTTTCATTGTTTTGTTTATCAAATTAGGTTGGCGGGTACATGGTTGGATACGAAAACTTGACATTTGTGACGGTTAGAGGAGCAGGACACTTCGTACCAAGCTATCAACCCGCTCGTGCACTTGCACTTTTCACATCTTTCTTGAATGGAAAACCTCTACCTTCTAAGTAGTTCTGCTTCATAGTGTCCAAATGGACTAAATGGTGCAGTTTCTTGATGTCTTATTGAACATAATTTGCTTATTGGAAGAAAATTGCACCATACTATGTCATGCTTATGTCACTCTGAAAACTCATTTTTGCTATGCCAACTAGTAAACTTGATTGACTAAAGTTTAATTAGTACTTCAATTTCAAAGAGAAAAGAAATAATTAATATAAGGTGAAAAAAGTAATTGAAGGCATGAGCATAAGCCATAATCACAAAGGAGAATGAGTACATTCATTAGTAAAGTTGTAAAGCTATTTCAAAAGCACTTAAAAAGTCTTTCTTGTTACCATGTCTTAAGGATCTTGCTTCATTGATTCTTCCAAACAACCAATTGAATCCAATGATACAACTCAAAAATCATGTACCAGGTAAAAGGTTTGTTTAAATCCTGTGTTTTATACTTAAAACCAAATTTTGCAAAATCTCAAGATATTTTATGAAAGGTGAGGGTTATTGAAATAACGGTATCGTGATGACCCTTTTAACAATGAGGTTTGGGGTTCATGTCCTGGGGACATGACAGTTATCAATATTCGTGAATTAATGTATACATCTGTGATAGTGAAATGTGTGTACTTACCTTTAATAAATTATAAAAAAATATTTTCTTTTACTATGTCATATTAGGCAACAAATAAATATAACTTTTATTTTATACACAACAAATATATTTTTACTAGAAAAAGAAATCACACATTTGTCCTACAATAAATATATAGACTAAATACAAACAAAACCTGAAAACAACATATACAGTTTCAAACATTGTATACAAAAACTTTGGAACTTCCTCACTTTCTTCAACTAACCAATAGGAATTCAAATTCTTATCTATCATCATAAACGATTTAAATTTACATTTCCAGTTGTCGGTTCACATTAAATTGTCATCATTCAAATAAACCAAAGTTTAAATATTGTCAGTCTGTAAAACAATCTCAAATTTATACACTTCATAAATATAAGCCATTTTCAAATTCAAACAAAATACACACACATCATACCATTCAAATACTCGGCTCGGCTCGGCTCAACTCAGCTCGGTCCCATTACTTGGCTCGGCTCACTTATGAGGCCCACTTCTTTGTTACTTTCTACAACTCTTCTAGCTATATTAAACTTGTTCAATGTAACAAACCTTTTTCTCCAAAAACATTCATCACTTCATCCATGGAAGCCGTACAAATGATCACATCTCCATCACCGGCAACCGTTTTCGACTTCAACTACGACAACAGCGCCCCGACTACACCATACGCCACCGCGCCTTCGAGTCCTCAGTACACAATCCCATTCACGTGGGAAGAAAAACCAGGCATTCCAAAACAAAACAATAATTACGAAGATTTCACAGAGGAAGAAGACGATACAGAATTCGCATTCGGGTATCTCGAAAGACATTCTATCTCGGCAGCTGATGAGTTATTTGATTGTGGCAAAATCAAACCATTAAAACCACCACCACGTTTGCATTTCTCTAATGATTCGCCTAAATCGCCAAAATCACCGAAAATAAGACTTAAAGAAGTGTTATCTCCGCGTAGTAGGAAGAAAGATTTTGATCCTTTTTCGGAGGCATTGAAACAAACAGCTAGTGAAAGTACAGAACCTGAGAATAAGCAGCGTGGACGAGAACGAACGACAGAAACGAATAGACGGAAAGTGTCTCGATCGTTATCGCCTTTTAGAGTCGCTGACGTCGTAAACGACCGGAAAAACTCGACCGATCAATCGTTGCCAACGAATTTAACGTGGTATGTTTTTTATATGTCAATAATTTGTACACAACAAAAAGTGATCATGTCACAAAGAAGTTTGTTATTGACAGTTTTACCGTTATATCGTAAGAATACAATCGTAAAACGGTCGAAATTTATTTAGCGTGTAGAATTACATTTTTATTAATCTATTTACATTTACATTTTTACTAATAACAAGATTGTTTTTATTAATTCTCTAAATTTACAAAATATCTACATTTATTTATAGTTACAATAAGCCCCTAATCTGTGTATATTAACCAAGTGTTATTTTATTTTATTTTTTTATTCTAGATTTTTTGCTTTTAATAGGTACAATAAGTGGAATTTAAAGAATTTGTTATTGTTTCGAAGTGCATCGGAGGGAAGTGTGACAACAAGAAAAGATTCATTGAAGAAATATATGTTGTTGAAAAAGAATCAAACGTTTAGTTTCCGAAGCACCGATAGCGGTGATTCGATGAAAGTATCAGCGGATGAAACTGATTTCCCAGTCGCAAAGGAGGAGGTGACGAAGAAGGTTAATTTACCGTACAAATCGGGGTTAATGGGTTGTTTAAGGTTTCATCAAAATGCAGGAAGTGTTCATGAGATTTCTCGAGGGTTAAATTCGGTTATGAAATGATGACGTTTATGTGATCTGATCGCGGTTTGTTGGTCTGAAGAAAAAAAGAAGTTAGTGTTGATATGATCGCATTCGATAATTATCAGAATTGTTATCTGATTCTTTGTTAATCACATACTTACAGAGTGAAAGTTAAATTTAATTATTTGTAATGTGAAACTTTTCTAGCTATCATGTTCTTTGAATCTTGATATTTGTGTTCAGAATGTGCAAGTGTAACTATCAAGATTAGTAAAGTCATCATAAATAAACATATACTATTAATTAACTTCTTGTATAAAGCGCATATATGCTTCTTGGGTTCTGCTTATTTCACTGAATTTTGGTTTTATTTCTTGTTTTATAAGCCAGAGCAAATCACACAAATAATGTCTTCGGCTAAGTTAGAGGAGCTGAAGGTCGAAGGGTTCTCTACATTAGTACTTATACTTAATAAAGTAATTAGGCGTCGATTTAAAGATTGTCGGGTTTCTTTCGTTATTGCATCAGGTCATTCTTGAAGCAAACGATTGATATGACATACTCTATGTTGCACCCCAAGTGAAGACTGAATAATTTAATGATGCAATAAACGAAATTAATTAATTATTATTAATTAATATGAAGAATTATTAGGTATGTTGATGATCACACCAATTTATATTCTTGTGTTCAAATTAATTACCCGGAAAAATGAAATTTGTTAAGCAAACACAATATTTACCATACTCTAAGATGTACTAAAGTGTGATAAACATACAGAAATTTAATCCGGGTTTTCTAATGATTACAAGAAGTTATTATTGTGTAAAAATACACGATGAAAACCATTTTATTTATCTAAATGTAAACCCAAAAACATCTACCAACAACCCACCTCCTTTTGTTTTGTTTTTTTCGTTGGAGTCACTACTCACTAGTCAATGTGTATATAATTAGGGCCCATGGAATTAGTTAGTCAAATGTGTTAATGTTGAATCATGAATGTGTTGACGTGCTACAAAACCATCTTCCATGTCCTTGGCTATATGTATATCGTAAAGAATAAAAAATAATATTTTCTTTATAAATCAAATATATCCCTACAAGATATAACTATAAGACCACTTCCAACCGTAGACTGAAACTGACTGAAACCGACGTTCCACGTCTGCACCATGTCAGCTTTTTCCAAAACTGACTGAAACTGACGGACCCCTACCATCGGTGATTTCGTCACTTTAATTTTTGGGTCCACATTTAACAATTTACCTATAGTTATATACACACAAAAAAGAAAAGAAAAAGAAAAAAAAAACTGATGGAGCTTCGGTTTTTAGACGAAAGCAACTGACGGAACCAAACCCACGGGCCGTGTCAATGGCGTCGGCTCCGTCGGTTGAAACCGACGTATAGTGACGAACTCCATTGGGAGTGGCCTAAGTATGCAACTAATTAATAAAGATTGCTAATTTATTATTACTAATGTATAAGCTCTAACTTATTATAAGAGTATACGGAGCGGAGCCGTTCTCCTCGTCATTAAGCCAAGAACGTTGCTCCATAGCATTCCTCCACTCCCCTACACCGTTTCAAAAGGCGTTCCCAAAAAGAGTCGTGTAGACGTTGTTTTGTGAGTTTAATTTTTTTTTTTTTTGACCCAGAATAATATCCTCAACTCCTACGCCTATTTAGCATTGGTGTTTCCACCGTAACATAAAAAATGGGTATCACACCCTGGAGTACTCTTAAGTTGTTATCTAAATTTAAAATGGATATCGGATTTGATTTGCGAACGCTATGATTAATTCACATTATGTTTAATTAATTAATAATATAATTGGCGGGTGCATAGGGGCCGTCAATCTCAACCCGGATATATATCGTTCGATTTGATAGGATCACTTTTGCATCGATTCTTTGTCCATCTAACACCGACACTCACCACAATGATGACATCATTTTTTATAAACACATCTAAGATAAAAAGATGGTTTTGCTTTTAACTCCATTCATTCATTTTGCCCTCCTCCTATATCTTGTTTTTGACGTCAACTTTAATTAATAATTTTATATCTTGTTTTTGACTTGCACTTTTAAGATTGCCATGTGATCAACGAGTCAACTTGTAATTGCTATGTCAATGTCGCACTTTAGAAGGGTGTTAGCTAGCTTCTATCACTTTTGCACAGGCCACAACTTAACCGTATACATTCGACAAGTTATTAATACTCCGATCATTACAATTTCATTATCATTATTAATAGGGGCGGAGTTAGACGGGGGCAAGGGTGCAGTCGCCCCCAATAGAAATCTAAAATTATTAAAAAATAATAATTTTTTAAGGTATTTAATGACAGTTTATGAATTTTGACTCCCCAATGTGATAGAAAGAAATAAAAAGTAAAAAATTTGCCACCCTTTATAAATTTTTTAGCTCCGACCCTAATCATTATCATTATTATTAATGTTATACAAAAATACCTCTTTTTTAATGTAACGAGACATCTTCATAAAATGACACATAAGCTCTTTTAAAAGTGACATGATCATAAAATTTATGATTAAATTTTACTTAACAAGTTTTCACACACAAACACACGCAGTACAAACAAAAACAAAAAGAGAAAAGGAAAAATTGTAGACAAAAACAAAAATAATAATGAAACTTTGTAGCATGTGTCTGACAAACATACTAAGAAAAAATTCTTAGAGATCCTATGACTTTGAAATTCTAATTTCAAGAAACTACGTCCTCTAAAAATCATACAATCGTTGTTTGACATAAAAACAAATGTTAGAGATTCTTTAAAAAAAAAAAAAAAAAATCATTTCGAACTAAATCTCTAAAATCTACGAAGTAGCTTCTATCAAGAACTTATTTCCATCTCTAATATCTCCAACTCTAACTACAACTAATCTCGTCAAACACACCAAATTTAGAATGGTACATATACCACTCATAAAAAAATAACTAACTTCTGATAGATAAGATGTGCTCACATTTTAGCTCTAAAAAACCCTTATTTTGGTCAATGTTGAAGAGAGTACTAGGAAGCTATCATCCATGCATGTCCCGTTTTGGCGTATCCATATACAAAATCTTCAATAGAAAAAATTGACTCAATATGAATATTAATAAATAAATAAAATTAATATAAAGCTCTAAAACGTGGAAATATAACGACCCTTACATCATATATATATATATATAATAAAACCCATGAGGAATATTATTTCATTCTCAAAATCTACATACCTACTGATTAATTATCATTTGTAAACACAACTTAACGTTAAATGATTGTTTGTTGGTGACATTAATAATTAAATGCAATAAATGAATATAAAAATTTTTAATACTAAAAAATAAAAAGCTTAGACCATATGAGTAAGACGTTGACTTTATAAATACAAACCTAATTTGAATTTTCACCTTTATACGTGATCTCCCCTTTTATCATGTCAGATTGTATTGTATTATTGGGCTATATTATTAAAGATTTATAATCGAGTCACATATATAATAAATAGCAAACACAAATTGAAGCCATCCATGAACTTCAATTATAATCCACTCGTTTTCACTAATTATTACTCCGTATTTAATCTCTTTAGTTTGTGCATCCTATCATATCATATACTCCCTCCGTCCCAAAATAAATGTCTCATGTAAAAATGCACACAATTTAAAGAAAGATTATCTACCAATAACATTTCATCTTTACCCACTAAAGTCTTTTCTGATTGACTATAAGAGAATCTGGACACTTATTTTGGGACGTCCCAAAATAGTAAGTGAGACATTTATTTTGGGACGGAGGGAGTATATAATAATATAATGGAAAGTAAAACTAAAAATGCCAAGGTGCTCAATTTGTGTCCATTGTTAAGGAGACCCACAAGAAAGATAGAAGTCCATTATTGTGGTTGCTTTTACTTGTGTTTATTTATTTTCCCCCCACTACCTTTTTCTTTAAGCAAAGCAAATAATAATGCTACATGATCTATATCAGTCCACAGTGATGATCATACTACAGCTTCATCATATCATAGAATTTGGTTAAATCTTCATGATCAATTATCCATTTATAGTTTTCTACTACAATATCTATCTTGCTATTCAGGGTCGGCTTTAAGTTTTCGTAGGACTTGAAAAAGAGACGTAAAATGCTAATATGAGACCTATAATGAAAATTAACTTGACAGTTTCATCATTTCAAAAGTTAATTGTCAAAATCAGAGTCTTTTGAGGCTCCAATTGAGAATATTTTTTCCTTGATTTGTTTATATATAATTTTATACGGAAATAGGTGTTATATTTATTTCAAGACCCAATATTTTGGAGGACATGCATGGTCACCCACCTCGCTCACACCGAAGACGTCCGTATTGCTATTATCGTCGAATAGTTACATACATCGTGTGCTACATATTACTATATAAAAGGGTAAAACTTGATAAAAAAAAGATTTATTAAATTGCGGTACGATTATGTGGCACCTTACTACGAGTATTTGTCAAGTACTGATGCAAAATTTGTGATCAATAAACATTATTTGTTTTAAAAATAAATATTTTATTATTACTCAAAAAGTTATTAAGTTGAATGCAAGGTTTGTCAAAAGTGTGTTTTAGGCTTTCACATCTATATTGAATATATTATTATTTATTATTTATAGCTTTGTGTACTATAAAAATGGAGAATTAGCCGTATATATCCACTGTTTTCTTGTTATGTTCGTGTCAAGTCAATATTCTAGCTAGTTTTATACTTTTTTTCTTTTTTATCATACTAAAGTTTAAAACTTTATATAACTAAATCAGTAGCACCGTCGGCAATACTTGATGGTCAGTGGCCGAGTTATTTGACCAAATAAGTCTTCAAAAGTCAACCAGTTGGACTCCACAGTCAGCATGACCCAAACCCAGGCCCCTACCGTCCACTTTTAGAGTCTTGGCCACACTGTCAGAACTGCATGATCCAGGTGTAAATGCACACAGATATAGTTTGTAATTTATGAGCCTCTTTAATTAATATGACCATTGATAAGAAGAGGATATGATTGTATAATATCGAAAACAATGTGAACGAATGAAACGAATTCATTTTACATGTCTCATCTACATTTTGAGTTTCAAGAATTGGGAGATGCATGGACCACTCTAACTTACAGCATTACAAGTTCCCCGTCTGCAAAGGCTGTCATTTTTCGCCGAAGTTCCCATTCATCATATATTCTGTATAAAAAAGGCAAAAGTTCTTATTAGTATAAGTTACAGATGACAATTTCGACCAATCTATCTATGCAAATAGTCAATATGGGTTCGTTATATTAGATATTTAAAAGGGAAATGGGTAAAATGGACTGAACATATTAAAAATATCCGAAATGTATTCAAATGCAAAAAGAATTGCTAGATGCTTTCACTGGAGAAAAGTTAAGACTGTTTACCTAATAATATGATTATTTTAATAGGGTAAACTGCATTTTTTGTCCCCGTGGTCTGGTCATTTTGTTGATTTTGTCCTTTTACTTTCTAACAAAAAGTGGACAAAAAATGATTAACCACAGGGACATTAAATGCGAGAAAAAAGTAAAACGACAAAATCAACAAAATGACCAAACCACAGGGATAAAACTTGCAGTTTACCCTTTATTATATATTTAGATTTTAATAAAATGCACAAAGTAACGGTCCGACCATCCTAACCCATTGTGACCTGCACTAAAAACTACACAATTTGACAGAACTCTTTTTTGACCTTACTCGACCGCACCCATAATTACGACCTATTAAAAGTCAAACATTTGGACAAAATTTGGGTCAACTCAACCTGGCCATTTCGACGCATACAAAAAATTACCCATTTTTTCCACCACCATCGAATTTCTTTATACTTCTGATTTTGTGCTACAAAATGCTTACCAGACATATCAGTGCTTGTAAAGACCAAGCGAAGATTTCTCCCTCTCCTCGACTCTCTTCCTTGCTGCCTCCCTCGCCTTAAGAGCAGCTGCTTCCTCCTCAGATACAACTTTTGGCTTGGTATCTGCTCGTTTTCTCTTGTTTATAGCGATAGATGATGGTTTGTTGACCGATCGTGTGGGGTTTACAGATGACCGTTTAGTTTTAGAGTCAATTTGACCTTTTGAAGTCAAAGATGCTGTAGCAAAAATGGGTTTCTTTTGTACTGGACCGGAAGAATGTTTAGCTGCAGCAGCAAATGCCTCTTCCTGGGTAACCCACTTACCTGTTGTAATGTTGTGAATTAGAATAAAAAGAGGTTCAACAAATCTTGATTAAGGAGTTAGCTGGTTTCGATTGTACCTAAAGCATCGGTATAGTAGAAGCCAGAGTTTGGATCATAGTAACAGCCGTTACTTTTATTGTAGTAATAACCTGATGAAGTGTCATGCTCCCATTCTGTCATGATAAGATGTTGTATCAATTTGATGAGAAAATAATCATACTGAAAAGGCAATCCAGAAGATGATCTCACACAGAGTACTAACAAACGGTAGCAGAAGGGATTCAACTGTAACATATAAAATATAATCCTGTCTATTCTATTTATACATGTGAAAATTACTACTATTTTGGCAGCTTGGCACCAAGTTCTTTAGACCAATTACTTCATGTCAATACCCTACTGGTCAGATGCATCTAAACTTCGTACCTACTATGTGGTATCTCTGAAGATCTAGTACGGAGTATTACATTGTCACCCGACCAGTGTCATCAACTATCACGGTATCATCCACAAAAAGCATAGTCATAACACTAAATCAACTAGTATGCCATTCTTACACTCACTCTTAGTACCCAAATTACTTAATACTGTCCCTTGGTATGATTCTGTTACTACAGGAAAACAATGTCTTGTAGTAATCTATATCCTCTCAGACATTAGTCCGCTACTATGCTGTCATAGTGTCGTACATAATCTTATCACATTCTCAGTGTTCTCATCATCTCACATCACTCTCCCTGCTACCCTATCAATGCTTTCTTAAGTGTATTACAATAGAAAGCATCCAACAAATGGATTTACCAATGTCCCACTAAGCTAGTGATTTGGAAGAGAACCTACCTTCAAGAAAAATGTACTTGACTTGCAATCTATAATGGCATCATGCTGTCAGGACTCAGGACTAGTTAAGTACAGAAAACTGGGATAAATGAACAGACAAACTTTTAATTTCGAGCTTTCATCAAAATCACTTGTTCAAAGACTATTCCATATACATTCACTAAATGATAAGGAACACAACATGGTTAACAGTTAACACACATAGGTAAAATCATGGAGAATATCTTTAACACTTGAAGATAGGTTATAAGATTCCTAACCTCCAGATGTTGTAGAGCCATCACCTATCCCTTCACCGCTTGCTTGAGCACCTAATGAAGTTGCATTCGAATCCCTAGCCTTCTGAAAAGTCGATATATCCTTCTGATAACTCCGACTCGCTTTCTGCAACCAATATGAAAAAAGGAACTATATAAGCATATTGAAATACAGTAATCAACACACCATTTAAAAAGTATACAGCAAGAGACGTTGCCTTCTTGAAATTTGAAGACAAAGAACAACTGCTTCAAAAGTACAATGCAAGAGCTTATTCTTAACACTAATCTGAAACACCAACATAAAAACGGAAGCTAAAATCACTCATATGTCGAATAACTATTTATTTTTAATACAAATACCATATTCAACCTCTTCAATTTGTGTAAGAACACGGGCAGTTTCTTTCTTCTCTTTATCTTTGGCAACTTTCTCTTCTCTCATGTTAGACAGTCTCTTAGTAACATTTTCTTTGTGCTTTTGACCAAGCTCATGATTCTTGATGCTCGATGGATTATTCGCTATAAAGATTTTGCACAAGTCACACCATTTTTTGCCTTGACTAACCCAATACTGCAAAGTATATAAACATGATATCAGTAAGATAACAAAATATATACATATAGCAAACTTCAAGTGTATATAGCAAATTCACAGCAAAAACTTAGCATTCTAAAACATGTTAAACAGCAACATAGAGCATATCAACAGTAATTATCGAGAAATATAGTAACCAGAAACGATTATACCACGTTCATACCAGATATTGGAAAAAGATTGTTTTTCTATTTACTAATATTAGGTTTTCATAGAATTGATTAGAATCATAGAGCACATACACAGTAATCATGGAGATAAAAAATGGTACCTCGGTCATTTTATGTAAGATGAATCAGCTAATTGAGATGTCCGTACAGCAGAATACAAGTTATAAGATTCAAGAGCCCTCAATTTACTCCACAATCTGCGTAGATTTTGATCGTAATTTAGGGCTTCGAATTTTGATTGAAACGAACCCTAGATTATGAATGATCTTCCCATTTCAGTAGAGAAATCATTCAATTAAGTCCCTGTAAGTAAGAGAATATTGCATATATGACCCTCTAACTTTTTCTGATGCTTTTTGTACATTTACTTCATTTCTTCACAAAATGGTCGATAGATTTATACATATGAAGTATCAATAGATATTAACCACAATCAAATCAAATTATTTATATGGCAATTTCAATGGGCTTAAGTAGTTAAGCGTGTACATCATTTTTGATACAATCCTAATTTTATATTGTCACCAAAAGCTTTAACATGGTGTAGATAGATATTTAATCTCGGTAAACCTTTAGTTTCCCAAAAATTGTTGCTTGGAATTATTAGTTTTACATATACGTTACATGTTTTATTTAAATATATAATCAATAATATAAAAATAATTACAATAGTTACATGGGCACCTTTTTTCATTTATAATAAAACTCGTATGTAAAAAAATAATTGAGACTTTAAAATTGAACTACTTACCACCTATTAAAAATTACTAGTGATCCTATTCGTTTTACCTCTTAATATTAATCATGTTAACTCAAATCATGTTTCATATAATCTTGTTTTTTTACAATTAAAACTCATGAAATTGAAGTAAACTAAAGAGTTATAATTTAAAAGTATATATAACCAATTAGTTTTGGTGGTGATATTTTCACCATCATATTTGATAAATCCACCATAAGTTTGTTTTAACAGGTTGTACAGTATAATCTGTTAATGCACTTTTGTGATGGATTTATCAAATATGGTGGTGAAAATATCATTACCCATTAGTTTTATACGTATAATAATAATAAGTATAACAATAACAATCAATAATCGATAGTACATAACAGTAGTACTCCGTATTCCGTAATAACTTTTGAGCCAAAAAGAGAAATTCATAAATTCTAGAGGGACCATAAAAACTACTCCGCGTTCATACAAAACACCGTCACCATCCACCTTCACCGGCAGATCTCCGACCAAAATTAGGGTTTCACAAACTCACAATTCCCCAAAATCACCCACAGAAATGGATCAATCCTTCTTAATCATGCTCACCAACCTCCTCCACCTTCAAAATCAACTAGATCCAACCACCTCACTCCTCTCCGACACCACAACCGCCGCCACCCCTTCCAACCACCTCACCACCACCTCCGCCGCCCCACTTCTCTTCTTCACCATCGCCTCCGTCCTCTCCTACATCTCCACCACCCGCACCAAATCCAACACACCATCACCACCACCGTCCCCATCCACCACGTCACAATTCTCCGTCTCCGCTTTTCGCGCTCTTTCAACAGAACGAATTTGGGCCATGGAAGCTCCGTTACGTGATGCTCAATGGCGATCGTTGTACGGGCTCTCCTACCCTGTTTTCACAACTGTTGTAGAAAAACTTAAACCTTATATTACGCAATCGAACCTTTCGTTACCGTCTGATTACGCGGTCGCGATGGTTCTGTCGCGGCTATCGCTCGGGTTATCGGCAAAAACGGTAGCCAAAAGGTATGCATTAGAACCGTACCTTGTGTCGAAAATTACGAATATGGTTACGAGGTTGTTATCCACTAAATTGTATCCGGAATTTATTAAAATTCCCGCAGGCCGTCGTAGGCTTCACGAAACAACAGCCTCGTTCGCGGAGATTACTTCGCTTCCTAATATTTGTGGTGCGATTGATAATACGCATATTAGGTTGCATAGTTTGCCTAGTAATGTAGTGAATCCAAATATGTATAATAATTGTCACGGTTATAAGTCAGTGCAACTGCAAGTTGTTGCGGATCATAAGAAGATATTTTGGGATGTTTGTGTGAAGGCGCCCGGTGCCTTTGATGATGCAACACATTTTAGGGATAGTTTGTTGTATAACCGGTTGATTTCGGGTGACATTGTTTGGGAGAAAGTTGTGAATGTGAAAGGGCATCCGGTTAGGCCGTTTATCGTTGGTGATTGGTGTTATCCATTGCTGTCGTTTTTGTTGACTCCGTTTTCATGGAATAGAACGGGCAATCCTGCGCAAAATAGTTTTGATGAAGGGTTAATGAAAGGGAGGAAAGTTGTTGAGGAAGCAATTGGGTTATTGAAAGGAAGATGGAGGATTTTGCAGGATATGAATGTGGGGTTGAATCATGCACCTCAAACTATTGTGGCTTGTTGTGTGTTGCATAATTTGTGTCAAATTGCGCGAGAGCCGGAACCGGAGATGTGGAAGGAGCCGGAGGAGAGTGGGGTCGTGCCGAGGATTTTGGAGAGTGAGAAAAGTTATTATTATTTTGGTGAAAGTTTGAGGCAGGTGTTGGCTGATGATCTTTATCAAAGACTTTCTTCGAGATGAAATCAGGTTGTTATTTAAGGTTGTTCCTGTCTTTTAGTTTTACAGTTGTTGTAACTTTGTTTCTAGGATGATTACTTGGTTTAACCTTTTGGTAATAAGTCGTTTGTAATCATGTATGTAAACTGGTAGTTCTTGTAGTTAATTGACGCAAGCTAACTCAAGATTGGGAAATTTAATGTCGGGTAGGTTTCTATTTGAGTAAAGGTTTAAATTTTATGTTATTGCTTTTTTGAGGCTATACTTGCATACTGTTGAGTTTGCATAAGATTTGATATAACTCGTTGAATCATGGCCTAGAAGATGTTTTCCAGTAAATGGAGGTGCTTCTGTTGAAGGTGTTTCCTTGGTCTTCAGTGATTCCCTTGTGTTTAGTATGTTTGCAACTTCTTTCCTTTTACTGTGTATGGATCAGAAGACTTATTGAATGAAATCTGATTCAAGTATTCACAAAGTATTGAAGGAGAGAGAACTTTGTAACATAAGTTCAGATTCCCACTGGCATCAAATATATGTGAGTGCGGTTGGTATTCTTTCAATAAGCACATACAGCAGGAAGGATTTCCGGTAATGGATTAAGCTGACACCCCCGCCCCCACAGGAGTCCGGGCCGTGTCTCAGTCCCAATGTGGCTGATAAAGCTTTGCTCATTTCCGAGATATGGGTTTCTCAGTTATTATTTTGTGGTCGACTCGGACCCTATGACTTAAGTCGGTCTTAGGTCATATACCACGGTTATGTTAAATAAATGACAACAAACCCTTTATATACAGAAACCTTGAATTCATAAAACTTATTCTGCTACATAACCATATTATACCCATATCACAATGCTCAGACAAAATTGAAACTTTTATACTTCTATCTTTACATTGATTCTATGTTCCAAAAGGTTGAAATACCGCTATCAATTGGGTGTAAGATATGATAACAGCTTTGAATATGGCCTGGAAGATGTTTTTTCCATAGATGCAACTTGGGTGTATTTTAGGCCATTCGGTTATTTAAGGATGGAAGCAATTTTGCTGAAACTGCTTTTGCTGATGGGGTGTTGATATATACAACAAACTTTTTGATCCATACACCAAAGATATGCATTGCAGTGTTGTACAGTACTGCAACAGGATGCATAAAGATTGGTGTATGGATCAAAAGATTTGTTGTATTTATCACTAGGCTTACTGATGTTGAAGTATATGTTTAGTAGGGTAAATGTTCTGTAAGTAGCATTTAAACTGACGCATGAGATGAAACATTACAATTACTATGTTATATACGGAGTATATGTCTACCTTTTCATTACGTGAAAATAAAGTAGTTAATAACACGCTAATTATTTGAAATGATTGTTACCAGATCTTCAAATTGGAGAAGACAAACTGCTTCAAACAATTTTTTCTAACTGCTCCTTGACGGATCTGGGTCTAACCATGACTCTATTCTAGCACTATCAAGCCTTAAAAGATTACCTACCTTCATCGATCTTATCATTTTATAACTTTCAACACTATAATTCTACTTATAAACATTATATTTTAGTATATTACCAGGTGAAGGACCCGCGACAACGCGTGCTAAGATATTTAAATTTTAAAAATTAATTTTTGAGATAAAAGAGTTATTTACTTAGTGTGTTAAATGTACGATACTTTAATTAAACCAATTTTAACATAACTTTTCATAATAAGAATGTGAATTTAACATTTTATTATAACATGTTTTTTAGTTAAAGTTTTAAATATGTTATTAAGTATAAAAAATGTAGTCAAAAGTTAAAATGTGACTCAATTCAGTAAAGAATGTTTACGTATGCAACATTGCAACAATATGAATTTAATTCAACACTTGAACTCTGTGATCGTATATTATTTTTTTATACAACAAAATCAGCCGCTTCAAATGATCAACTATCAAAGATACATAAATAATCTACAAAACAAAACACTATAATACAATAGACCAACATTGGGACCATTTGACCAAACCCTTCATGTGACAATCTGGAAACAGAAAGCAATTGAAAACCAAAAGAAGCACACCTCATCCATGCAAATCCACGTGAAGAACTCTTGCAAAAGACCACCTTCATACCCGTTTCTTTAAAACATAGCTCCTAAATAAGACGCCCAAATTAAACCCACCACAAATAGAATGACCACTCGGCAAAGCACCTGAAAATCAACAGCCCAACCCAACCACTGCAAACACAGCCTGCCCAACAACCAGGTAAATCAGTAGCCCATAGGAACCTTGACCCGATTTTCCTATTCTACTTCGACTCGCTGAAATCCACACGCACACCCTGGACTGAACTTGCATAAACAAACCAGCAGACACTGGGCTAAATATAGATACTTCAATACCTAATTACTCAAAACATTAACATCTTCAAAATGGCAGCAAGAATGGCTATACAGTACTATGCTCAACTCACTTTGGTCAAAAGTTGGTCAAATTACACCAACTTTGAAACCATTCAAAAATACAAAACACGACCAAATAAGATCCAAATTTTTAAAATACCCATCAATTCCAAATTATGTACCTGTCTGCACCAGCATTGACCAAAGTTCCTTACCCTTCCTGTCCAGAACTACAACAGTAAAAAAAGAGTCGGTCTAGATCCATTACGTGATAGAGGAGTAACAATGTGCCACAAAAGTAAATAATGGCTACACAAAAGTCAATGTTCTCAACTTACATGTTGACACATCTCATATTATAGATACAAAATACTTATCATAACAAAAATTCATATATACATAAAATAGAAACCGACTAATTATGACTGAAGGAACACAAAATGAATCATGCGTATCATAAGACATACCAAATACACTTGTTTTTCATTTATATATTTAACAATTAATTTATAGTTTTATATCACCAATAAGATATAGAAATAGAAATAAAAGGAAGCAACACAATATATTGCTAAAACACTATGCACTATTTACATATACTTGCATATATATCTCAACTATTATATAGTGCATTCAGTACTAAGTTAGAAACACTGAAAAAAGGTACACTACCAATTCACCAAACTCACCAACAATCACCTCAAGATTTTGTTAGATAAATTGGGATATGAACATCAAGCACTATACACTACCTATACGCATATACTAAGCATAACCCAGATTGATAAACCTAGGTGTACAAATTTAAAAAATCATATTAGACCATCAATATATAAACAAAAAAAAAATAAATACAAAATATAGATAGAAGGGCATTGACTTCGCATAAAATTTGATTCTTAGGATGAAGATCGAATGAAGTAAAAATCAGTACACATAAGACAATATAATTATACCTCTAATTAAGTTTGTTACCCATATTTCTATATATCTCATGAACCATCACTATGAACTACAATCATGCTTAATCCAATCTCAGTTACAATCAACATAAATGATACTCTAAAGTCTCTGACATTCGATAATATAATGTTAGAAAGCCACACGTACTAACAATGTTAGAAACACACAAACATAAACAAAATGTAACTCTTCCATCTCATTATAAAATAAAAACATAATCTTACAATTGCACACATAGGCCATGCACTTGATAATATAATGTTAGAAAGCCACATGTATTTATATTCATATTTTCACCTTATCAATCACAAAACTAATCAAGCTTCACGTACATGAAGATCATAAGAAACTTTCAAAAACACATGCTATCAATTATATAGATTAAGGCATCATAAAACAACTTTCAATTAAACCATCAGCAGGAAACCATACAGATAAAAATTTACTAAATAGCAAATCATGGGTCGGTAATTCACAAATCAAACACTTCAAATCATGACGCTCACAATATTTGTCTTTCACCTCTTATATGTATCAGCAACTTTAAGCCATTAGAACATTGCCAATTTTCAAGAGATAAAAAAGAAATAAACAAAATTGTTGGTGCTAAACCATTAACATAAACTTATTATAAGACAACCAAAGAAAATAATCATGAATGTAAAACAGTTATACCTTGAATAGTTCTTTCTGTAAGACATTTCATCGAACACTTGGTGCCACTTCATCAAAACACCTATAACTTCTATCTTGTCCCTCTGGAACTGATGCCTACATCAATAACCTACATATATGGACATCAAATTTAAACCCAAGACTTTATTAAATTGATACAGATTATCGGAGTCCTTTACTTCTACTTGTAACATGATAATAATTTCACCAACACCAAACCAAATATTATCTCAATACTAAGTAACAAAAACAAATAAATAGAGAAAACGATAAAAAAAAAAAATAGTTGCAATACCTTCAACTTCTGATTTTCGAATGCCTTAAAAAAAACCCAAATCAAGAAGAAAAAAGAACAGAAAGCAAATCGTTAGATAATCTATTCGTGGAGGCTGCCCAATATTATCTCAATACTAAGTAACAAAAACAAATAAATATAGAAAACTATTTAAAAAATAGTTGTAATACCTTCAACTTCTGATTTTCGAATGCCTTAAAAAAAATCCAAATCAAGAAGAAAAAAAAACAGAAAGCAAATCATTATATAATCTATTCGTGGAGGCTGCTGGAAGTTCGATGGCGGCAGCTGGAGGTTTGACAGCGGCGGTGAGGTTCGGATGGTAGCTGTCGTTGGAGGTTTGATTGGGATGGTGGCGGTGGATCTGTTAAAAGGTCTCGGCCGGTGGAATATTTGTTTGAGAGGTATTTGATAGTATATTATTAAAATTTATTGATTTATTCTAATTCAAAAGTTTAACGGGAGGAGTTATTAATTTTTAATTTATTTTAATTTAAATTAAAAGTTTAATAAATAATTAGGAGGGTGAAAAGTGTAATTATAATAAACTAATCTAGGCCATTGATTGTTAATGGGAGAACCTAATCGAGGGTCCAACTTTCTCCATGGTATTCTGTTTTATATATATATTAAAGATCAGTCTCTCACTCTCCCTATCATATTAACAGAACAGAACAGAACACAATACCAGACACGTGTGAAATAAATATCATTGATACAAAGGGGTCTATCTAAAAGCTCAAGACATGATGTTATAACATAAGAATGCCTTACATGTTATATTCACATACATTAGCAAGTTGCAGGAACTGCAATGAAAAACAATCATTGAGCATAAGCAGTTCTCCCACTATTTGGAAGAAGCCCATCCTTAGCCATTTCAGCAAGAATCTTGAATACTGCATCCATATTACCCTGTTTATGGTTTATCTCAACAAGAGCTTTTGCAACCTCAGCATCACTAAGCTTACAACTTCTCAATACGTTTTCTATAACTTCACTCGACTCTACAGACATTTCGCCTTTTACGAGTTCTTTCACTAAGGCAATAATCGTTGCAGTATGAGGAATAAATCCATGATTTACCATCTTCTTATAAAGATCAAAAGACTTCCTCAAGTTCCCACCTTTACAATGACCATGTATCATAACATTATAAACAGCTTCAGTAGGTGCTTCCTGCTTTTGAAGCATATTATTGAAAACTTTATCGGCTTCATTCATTAAACCTTTCATACAGAACCCTTTTATAAGAGCTATCATACTCTTCAACTCCATGTTGCCACAATTTTCTATTAACGTATTGTAAGTGACATCATCTGGCACCGCATTATCATAATACAACTTGAAAAGAAGCTGTTTTGCTTCACGTGTTCGTGCTTGCTTGCTAAGCCCATTGATCAACACGCTGTACGTGACAACATCAGGAAACAAGCCTTTATTAAGCATCTCATCATGCAAATGTAGAGCATTTCTCGTGTCGCCTTCTACACAATATGCATTTATTAAAGCGGTGTATGTACATTCATCAGGTCGTAAACCTATTCTTAACATTTCTTGGAAAACATCACAAGCTTCTGTTAGTTTCTTTTGATCACAGAGACCTTTAATCAGAGACGAATATGTAACAGCATCAGGTAAAACGCCTATTTTAACCATTTGGCGTTTCATTTCAAAGGCCTTATCTAGCTCCTGATTCCTACAATAACCAGTGATAACTGTACTATAACTCACAACATCAGGGACTAATCCGGTTCTGCTAATCTGATCAAGAACTTCTAAAGCATCTTCTATATTCCCATCTACAGTGTGCCCATGGATCAAAGCATTATAAGTCACAATTGATGGAGAAAAACCGTTTCTTTTCATTTCATCCAACAACTTATAAGCTTCATCCATGAAACCCTGCTGCGAAAATCCATCAATCAGTGTTGTGTATGTTCTAGCATTAGGAAACAATTTCCTTATCCTCATTTGTTCCAATAGTTCCATAGCCCTATGTAAATTTCGGGCTTTACACATGCTATTAATCAAAGAAGTATAAGTAATTACATTCGGAGATAACCCATTACTCGTCATCTCATCGTGCAAAACAAGCGCTTGGTGAAAATTCCCTTCTTTACAATACCCATTCACAAGCGTATTATAAGTAACTTCATCAGGGACGATTCTCTTACGTTTCATATCTTCAAGAACTTCGCCCGTTTCTTTCATTCTCCCTTCTCGAGCCAACCCGTTAAGTATCACATTGTAAGAAATCACATTCGGCTCTAACATTCTCGTAGACATTGTTTTAAACAACTTGAATGCATCATCAAGCCTCCCTAACTTACAATAAGCATCGATTAACGTATTATAAGTTACAACATTAGGTAAGCAACCATTTTTCTGCATTTCAGCAAAAAACCCTAAACCCTTTTCCAACTCCTTAACACCAAAAAACCCGCGGATTAGTATATTATAAGTAAATACATTGGGTGAAACACCGATCTTAATCATATTCAAATACATTTCCTCAGCTATTTTAATCGGCTCATTAGACCTAATTATTGCATCGAGAACCGAGTTATACGAAAGCACACCGGGCATAAATCCATGAGATATGGCTAAATGAATTGTATTTAAACCTCTTTTAACTAGTTTCAGATTAGAGTAAGATTTTACCAACAAATCTATAACCGCAGAGCTCGATTTACAATCGGAATACGTATTTTTAACGCAGGCAAAAACTAAATCCCCATTTTCATCATTAGGGGTGTTAATTGCAACAGCTTCTGCAATGGTTTGAGCTGTTTTGTAAAGTTTGAATCTTGTGAGAATGTGCAGTGACTGGCAGTTACATCGGAGATCAAAGAACGGATGTCGACGAGCCCAATTGATGAAAGGTAGTATTAGGGTTTTGTCAAATTGAGAAGTGTGGAGTAAATAAGAAGCTGATTGAGGGGTGAATTGAGAAGATAGGGAATCTAGGGTGCGTATGTGGTGGCGTTTAATGATAGCGATGGCTTTTCCGACGAGATTGACGTCAGGTACCGGCGATGGTAGTGGTTGTACGGAGGTGAGGGTGGAGAATTGAAGGGTTTTCCGGTAGGGTTTAAGGAGGTTCATTAGTGAGGGTAGTGGAAAAAGAACAAGGTTAGGTGTGAACAATTGGTGTGAATCAAGGGGGTGTGTATAATGATTTGTAATTTTACAAATAAGTCCTTATACTTATATCGATTTGTGAGTTGACATCTCTATAATTTTAACTAAAAAAATGCATTTGTTTTACATAAAAATTATTTGCGAAATTTTTAGAACTAAGAAGTAAAATTGTTTATTATTATACCGAGCAACTAACACCGATTGTACATACACTAAGAAGCCTGAGAGCTAAAAAAATGAAAAAAGTTGATTTATTTGATCGATGATTAATTAGTTGCGTGTAATATCCATGTTGTTGATAACACGTATGATATACATATTTTTATATTATTATAAATAAAATAAAGCATGGTATGATAAGATTTGAGTACATGTTCATCGATAGTTGCTACATGCAGATGCAAATATATATGTATATATATTACAAAGGATACAATTTTACTATAACATATAAAGACAATTAAATCTGCTCATAAGTGCGCTTATGATCGCGTGATGTTAAACTTAGACGAAAAATTAATGCTATCTAGTTAAAAAGGTTGAAGGGTACGAAATGTATATTATCAAATTTTACTCGGTTCATAAATGTCAACAAAACGAATTACATGTCCAACATACAAACACCAAACAACACAATTTCATGTCAAATTTTATCTCGTTATATTCTTAGCATGGCATTGGGTGACGAACGGCTTTGTGTCTCATTCTTATCCATGTTTGGAGTCGTTTATCCACCATGGCAACATCGTATATATGTTCATTCATAATATTGTTGCTTCCCTACTTATGTATCATTCATTAATATTGATTAGTTGATGTATTCATGTTTTGTATTAATCTTAAGTAGATTAACAAATTGTTTACACATATTGCTTGCTAAGTTTAGAAAAATGATTCATGCGATTGATCTTACAACTACCGATATATGTTGATTATTATGTTAAACCTACAAGAGAGAGACACATCGATAGAGTAATGTGGGTGCTCAATTATCCCATTCACACAAATTATCAATGGTTATGAATCATCATGTTTTTATACTTGAGGTTTAGCCATAATTTATACATCCATGATAAATATTTTATGCTTTTCACATGAATTGGCAATAAAGATTCTTAAAATATTTTTCTGTCGAGCAAGATACTTTGTTGTAATTAATTAGTGAAATTTATTTCGTTTTGGGGTGCAAAAGAAAATGAGTAAAACACTTAAAACGAACACTTTAGGCAAATAACTGAAGAACACGAAATCTTTTCAGACCCTCCCTTCTTCGGATCATCTTCAAATAAACATTCAAAGATATGCACCTGATGACTTGCAGCACTCAAGACCTATCACCATCATCGCCATTATATATATTTCCTATATCTACAATTACCCATAAACCCTACACAACAACACCCATGCGCACAGCCCTAACAATCCTCCGTTCACTCTCCACCTCTTTCCCAACCCACCACCACCGCCGTATCCTCACTCGCCACACCCTCTCCCTTTTCAACCAACTCAACAACCCACCTCGAATCACACTACCACATATCCGTTGCGACCACCAGTCCTCAGTCAGTCATTTCGTCGAACACTTGGCAGGCGAAACTGAAACAGGGAATTTCGATAAAGATACTGAGCCTTTCAAGTTTGATGCTTGTTTTGGGTCGAATTCTGATGTTTCGAAGAATTTGAGTTCATCTCCCGCACTTGACGTGAAGGAACTGGATGAGCTGCCTGAACAATGGAGAAGGTCTAAACTGGCGTGGTTGTGTAAAGAACTGCCATCACATAAGCCTGCTACACTTATTAGAATACTAAACGCTCAAAGAAAATGGGTTAATCAAGAAGATATGACTTATGTTGCTGTTCATTGCATGAGAATTCGCGAAAATGAAACCGGATTCAGGGTAAAAGTTTAATCATTTTCGTATATTTGATAGTTATAATGTTGGTTATTTATTTTAAATATCAGTGTACTTTCCGTATGTTTTGATAACTTAGATAAAACTTATTTTGTGTTTGTTTAGTACTTTATTTAAGGCTATTGTGATTTAAGGGTGATGCCATTTGTTTGGTTTATTTTAGGTGTACAAATGGATGATGCAACAGCATTGGTTTCGATTTGATTTCGCTCTTGCTACTAAGTTAGCTGATTACATGGGGAAGGAACGAAAGTATTTGAAATGTAGGGAGATATTTGATGATATAATCAATCATGGATTAATCCCTACCGAATATACTTTTCATGTTTTGGTTGTCTCCTACCTCAGTTCATCGAATCGTGGTTGTTTAGACGAGGCGTGTGCTATATACAATCAAATGATTCAGTTAGGTGGTTATAGTCCGCGACTTAGTCTTCACAATTCTCTTTTCAAAGCGATTGTAACCGCCCCCGAAGACGCCTTAAAAAAATATGTTAATCAAGCGGAGTTCGTATTCCATCAAATGGTAATATCTGGATTCAAGATTCATAAGGATATTTACAGTGGTCTTATTTGGCTTCATAGCTATCAAGATAAGATAGATAAAGTAAGAGTTGCAGCACTAAGAACGGAAATGCATTTATCTGGAATTGAAGAGAGTAAAGAAGTGCTTGTGTCGGTTTTGAGAGCTTGTTCAAAAGATGGGGATATAGAAGAAGCCGAAAAAACATGGGAAAAGCTTCTTAGCTCGACTCATAGCATTCCTTCACAAGCTTTTGTGTATAAAATGGAAGTTTTTGCCAGAAATGGAGAACATATGAGATCATTGGAGGTATTTAGGGGCATGCAGGAACAATTAGGTTCAGCCAGCACCTTGGCGTTTCATAAAATTATACAGGTGTTGTGTAAAGTCCATGCTGTAGAGCTTGCAGATTCTATCATGAAAGAATTTATTAAAAGTGGTAAGAAGCCATTAATGCCATCTTTCAGTGATCTAATTAACATGTATTTTACATTAGGCATGCATGACAAAGTGGAGCATACTTTCCTTCAGTCTCTAGAAAATTGTGTACTCAGTCGTAGCTTTTACAATATATATCTCAAATCACTTGTACATACTGGCAATCTTGAAAAAGCTGAGGAGATATTACGCCAAATGCAGAATCTTGAAGATATTGGTGTGGACTCTGAATCTTGCAACACTATTTTAAGAGGGTATTTAGATGGTAGAGACTATGCAAAAGCAGAAAAGATATATTCTTTAATGTGTGAGAAAAAATATCATATTGAGCCTGATTTGATGGAAAATCTTGAACGGGTCTTGAGGTCAAATGAAGAAGTACTTAAAAACCCGATAGCCGTAAAGCTCAGTAAAGAACAACGGGAAGCTCTTGTAGGATTGCTGTTGGGTGGTCTACAGATTGAGTCAGATGAAAAAAGAAAGAACCATATGCTTGTCTTCAAGTTCAATGGGAATTCTGGTGTACATAAGGTTTTAAAGAGGCACATATGCAACGAGTATAATGAGTGGTTGGATTATTCTAGTAAAGAAGATGACCAATATACTACAATCTCACACTCTTATTTTGGGTTTTATGCAGACCAGTTTTGGCCGCAAGGTCTACCTGTTATTCCAAAATTAATTCACCGGTGGTTGTCACCACGAGTTCTTGCATACTGGTATATGTATGCGGGGTATAAAACGTCGTCTGGAGATATTTTATTGAAGATTAGAGGAAATGAAGATGGTGTTAACCGAATTGTTAAAGCCTTACAGAAAAAGTCGTTGACTTGTAAAGTCAAACGCAAGGGGAGATTGTTTTGGATAGGTCTACTTGGTAGTAATTCAACATGGTTTTGGAAATTGGTGGATCCATATATTGTAGGAGATTTAAAAGATATTTTAAAGCCAGGGCACATATCCTCTGATCTGAAAGAAGAATCCCAAACTATTGATTTTGATAGAAGTGATTCTGATTATAGTGAAGATGATGCATCATAAGACATCTTTCTGTCGACATCTTTATGCCATTTTAGTGGCATGATAGTGTAATAGAAAAGCTGCTAAGAAGATAAATTAGCGGAAAGCCAAGTCTACTCGATAAAAAGCTTTCTTCTTGCTGCATTGAGACTAAGGTATGTAGATAATTGTACTGTTGAAAAACACAAATGAAGAATCATGGATATTTTCTTTGAATCAAATGTATTTATTGGTTTGAAGTTCACGTGGTTCTGTTATGGATCAGATTGTATTCACTTCTTTACCTGGAGTTTTGAAATTCATTTTATGTCATTGTTTGGATGCAGGAAAAAATTGGGACTGATGCTAATGCCTGCACATGTGAGCCAATGCACGTACTGACTTTTTAGATGAAAAGTAGATCTTTTAACACACAACCAATATCTGTAATCTCGCAACTTTATTTATAGAATGTCGTTTGTACATATTTATTATCACAACTTGCATTATGAAGGGCCATTGAAGAGTGGGAAAATGTACATATAACATGCTTAGTGTTGGTTTAGCAAGGGGAAAAATAAGCAAGTATGGGAAAGGTTTACCCATACCTTCTAGTACACTGATCATGGTGGTCGTACAAACTTGATGGATAAAGCCTAACGAAATGGATCATGTCCCATTAAAGATGGGTAGCAGCATCCACTGGTAAAAGTTATTATGCTCTTCTTGTCAAACAATAAAAGGGCGTACGACCGAAGAGTGCCATACTTCGTGTGATGTTACATGTTAAGGCATACCTTCGCTGGATGTATGTCAACTAATAATAAAATGGTCATACTTCGTAAACCTAAAAGATAACTTAATTCAAACTTGTGACCACACTTACGCAGTGTGCCGGTGTCTTCTTCTTGTTTAATACTAGTTGCCAACAAAAAATTATCATCATTAGTCCAAAAGACAAACATTATTTCCACTTGAATCGCTATCTATATTCATTCGTATATCATCGATACAAAACAAATCAAAATACGTCGTATAAAAATCATATCATCCAAAATGTAAACAATAAGTGATCTTATATATTTATGTCTTCTTAAACAGTATTTAATAAATTAAATATCACAATACATTTAACAAAAATATAAACACCTTACTATTCATCATAAAATCATGATATAAAAATAATGGTTTTATTATCATTAAGATGTTTGAACATACATAAAACAATTGTATCTTTGCATCTTAACTAAGAGAATATATTATTTTCAAAGTACGCATGTCCTGACATCTTAACGGAACTTCTGCTCTTGTTTTCCAAAAAATAAAAGTACACACAAGAAACACATGTTTGTAGGGTGGGTGAACCCAAAAAAAGATTTCTTAAAGGGTACCATTTCTAGTGTTAGAAAATGTCCCTACTTAACCTAGTTTCATTTCAGACACACAACACAACCTCAACCCTCCCCCATCTTCTTTATTTGTTTGCTTCATTTGCATGCCAAACCCTTATTCCATTTCTTATTCCAAAATGTTGACTGATTCAGAGCTTTTGCAACATCTTCACCACGTCCTACAAACATCCGACCTCGATACCGCCACCGCTGCCACCGTTCGCCGGAGACTTGAGCAAGAGTTAGGTATTGATTTATCTGATAAAAAACCCTTTATTAGACAACGAATCGATTCCTATCTTCAATCGCATTATAATAAGGAGGAGGATGATAAAAAATCAGTGAATGCGATTGATAATGATGCAATTGTTTCCGAGGAAGAACAACAAAGTGATGCAGAGGAGGAGGAGGAGGAGGAGGATAACAAGATTAATAAGTGAGTGTATATATGTTTTATTCATTTATGATTTTTTTGTTTTTTGTTTCATAAAAGTGATTTGATTTTATTTAAATTGAATGCCCTAATAGAGAATGTGACATAATAGGTGAATATTGATTATATTTTTTAGTTAATCAAAATGTGGAGCAAGAGGAGCCAATAAAGCAATCAGCTTTAAATCTTACATGGATTTAGATTAGATTAGGTTATAATCTTATATCGAAATCTTGCTAATTGTATATTCTATAAAGCTAGTGGATTCTAGTAAGGATAAGTGGACTTTCAGCAATAAGGTTGATAATCGGGTCAGAAAAAATGGTCATTTATGCATAACAGCATAAGGTTATAGTCAAATGAGATACAGGGGTCATAGTTCACATAAGACCTTTAGTTCGTTCCGTTAAAAGCTATATCTACTCTAGCTAAATGTGAAGCCTATTGGTTAAATAATGTTCAAGCTGAATGGAAGTTTTAGTGTCTAGCATTTGTGGAGATGCATTATCTGAACCTATTTTCGAATGGGTGTCACTTTCATGAAGCCAGACACTGCATTTAACCAAACTATTTGTATCATACGAAAATGGTCAATTATGTTACTTATACACACAAACCATGAATTGATCATTTAATTGAGGGTAATCAGTAATGCCTAGATGATAAGGCTTTAATAAAAGTGCAATTTTAGGAAATGATTAGTAGAAGTAATACAAGTAATTCTTGATGGAGTACTATAACATATTTGGTCTTGATGTATGGTTTTTGTTCCATACTTGAGGTGATGGTTGCATAAGTAGAAAATACTTTAGATATTTCTTTGAATTTGATTTATTACTAGGGTGAATTACAAAAGATTTTATGGAAGGATGGAGAGCTTATTGACCTTGAAAAATCAGCTTTGCAAGACAATTAAGTGTATTGCGGCTAATATGTCAGTTCAGCATTATAACATAAGTTTCAGCAATTTAACTGATATGTTCATCCTTGATCTCCATTCTGCAATAAGCAATTCTGATATATAGTTTACCCGGATATGTTGTAAATGTGAGACTAATACACATAAGCGTTTAAATATTCAAAATGTTATTGTGTCCAGTTGAGCTCGGTTTTGTGGTACTCATTACTATTAGATTATCAATTAAATGATGAGAATTATTTGTTAAGCTTCTAACATGACACTAGGCACTTATTAACCCTTAATTATGTTATCATTTGTACCGGTTTATTTCATACATGTAGGTGAATTTCAGAGATTGTAGCACATAAAGATTTTGAAAGATACAAATTACAGTATACTAAATTATTGATTTTATGCTACAAAATATATATTATGGGAGCTTTCATTTTTATTTTGTTATATGTTATAAATTTTATGCATAAATTTTTATTATACGTGAAAATTTTCATTTTTATGCCAGATTTTGGATTTTGTGTGAGATTAAAATTTTGTGCGAAATTTTGATTTATCTGTGATTTTAGTGGTATGTGAAGTATACGAGAAATATGCCACTGAAGTAATTTTCCCTCCCAAAAAAACATCTCCAAAGTACAATCACACCTAAATTATCCCCTGCTGCATATCTTGATGTATTAATTGAATTGACACCCAACCAGAAAAGAGTATCAGTAACTAAAAATTTAATCCCGCAATTAGTATTCATATTATATGATTAAATGCATACTTACATTGCTGTGTGTAACCTTGATTAGCTGTTTGCTATTCGGAATATCTAATAGATTAAGTGGAGCTATTATCATTATGTATCTGTTTAATATTCATACTAATTTAGCTTAATTGTTTTTTTAAGTAAGCACACCAAGACAGCTCCAAATGCAAAGAAAAAGGGAGGGGGTTTTAGCAAACCATGTGCACTTTCTCCCCAACTTCAAAAGCTTATTGGAGAGCCTGAATTGGCCCGAACTGAGGTACATTAGAATATCCTTGTAAAAGTATGCTTCTTAAATGTGATTTCAACTTAGGTTCTTCTTGTTTGGTGGTTCAGGTTGTCAAGAGAATATGGGTTTATATCAAAGAGAAAGATTTGCAAAATCCAAAGGACAAGCGAAAGATACTATGTGATGAAATGCTAAAAGAAATTTTCCGTGTCAAGACCATTAATATGTTTCAAATGAATAAAGTACTTACCAAACATATATGGCCACTAGAAGAGGAAAGTGGTAATGGACTATTAGCTTTATCTGTCTATCTATATGCCATTTGGAGTGGCAAAATGGGCGGGTTGGGTTATAGTGGGTGGGTCTTTTTTCAGTGATCATTTCATGTTGGGCTGCCTGGAAAGTCCAAAACCCTTTTGATCCATTTTTGACGTTTTTTATATAGTTACCGTGTCAAATATGCTTACAAAAATCAGTATACTATTTCAACGATAATTTAGTTTTTTAAGTATAATGTTTAAGGGGTTTTATGGTAAAAAGTAACACTTTGGGAGACTCTAAACTCATTAAATTCGTTTCTTTATAGAGACAAAACAACCTGAATCCACATATTAATAAGCGAATCAAAATGGGCACCTGTAGTCGTATTAATTTACATTTATCTATATACTAATGAGTATAAAATGATTTTCCTTTTCAGCTTATGATACATAATAAAAAGTAAACAAAAAACTCTAGTCATGTGAATATGTGAGTAAAACGGTAACTCTGAAGCATATGTGATTATGCTTCCTCTGATAATTACAGTACAAATATATGTTGGGAAAATCGATTTACAGTAATTAGTTCATGTTATGCTGTATGCAAATCATATCATAGTAAGATGAACAAAATTTGTTTCATCTGAAATTGCAGCTAAAGTCGAGCCTTCGGAGAAGCCTAAGCAGAATAAGAGAGCCAAAGAAGGTTAACTAATGCAAATTTGGTGATTTATGTAGAAATACAATGGTCATTAATTTTTGAAGTATAACTAACCTTTGTATACTTGTTTTCACAGATGAGCCAGAGCAGACAGCAAAGCGTCAAAAGGCAAAGGGTTCGGGATTTGTTTCTCCACATCCAATATCAGAAGAGCTGGTGCAATTCTTTGGTACGGGTGAAAATGAACTATCTCGCTCTGAAGTTGTGAAGAGAATGTGGGAATATTTCAAGAAAAATGACCTTCAGGTATACCAAGCTCATTTTAATTATTTTCGGTAAATGCATATTTCCAGAAGATTCTCAAAATGGATGACTCGAGGTATACACCATATACACATGTGATTATAATTTAATAATTTGATCAAGTACGTTTTTGTTATTATAATTCTGATCACATGTATTTAGTTATTTCCAACAATATTACTACTCCCATGTATGAACATTCGAATTACTAACAGAACATCTTTGTGAACAAATTTTTAATTTGAATTTTCTTAATTGTTTTGAACTTATCTAAGATTTGGACTAGTAAGACTACTTTTGTGGCTTAGACATATTAAGACCAAGTTACAATCACAAAATTGTACGTTACGCAAAGACAGATTCTATGGTTGGTACAACTATTGTGTTTTGAGCAAGTTCCGCATGTTCTTTTTTGTATTTTTCACAGGATCCATCTGACAAACGAAGGATTTTATGCGACGATAAACTTAAAGAGCTATTTAAAGTCGACAATTTCATTGGCTTCACGGTTTCAAAGCTTTTGACAGCTCATTTCATCAAGGAAAAGGAATAGTTAGATGGTTTATTGGTAAGGTAAGCCGTTCTTTTTGGATTTTGTTCTCATTATGTTCCAAAAAGTGTATATATGTGATATCAAAGAATACTAACGAGTCGTTTAATAGTGTTTCCTACTTTTTGTTTAACATCATTAACAAAAGTTGCCACTTTCACTCACTGTTGAAAAAATTATTTCAAGATTCTTAGTTCCTGCATGTCCTACTGTGTCACGCGATCATGATTACGCTTCACTATGTCACGCTCATAGTTACAGTTTTTGGCTATACAATAGATAACGAGTAGTTAAAGAACTTAGGGATTTGCTTTTATCTTGTATTTTTGGGCATGGTTGTGCCCTTTTTAGCATGAGAGTCATAAGACCCTTCCTTTTCTGGGTAAGCCTTCTTTCAGTCAAAGAGTGGTCAAATCTTGGCATGGTACAACCTTTTGCTGCAGAATATACAATTCATTACAAGCATGATTCTCAGTCTGGCTTTTTGACTAAAAGGGTTAGCCTTTTGTTGCCCTTCATGATTTCTGAAAGCATGTACAAAAGAGTCCATGCTTCAATGTCGATCAATGATTTGTTTTTTTTCCTGTTTCATGTATTTTTATTTTCTTGTTTTGCACTCGTTCGTAGGCCTTCGTCTACAGAAATATATACAATTTGGATGTCCGAAAGTGCAAGGGACTTCCAGATTATATGGTTCAGGAAACTGAGATTTTTTATACGATAACTGCAAATGTGTTAAAATGGCAATCGCATCTATCATACAGTGATTTCATTTGGCCAATTTTATTGGTTACGCAATATATTTCTGGTTCTACGAAAAAACACTTTTCAGCCCTAAGAAATTAAAATCCGCAGTATTATTGTAACACAATTTGTTGTAAAACATTACGTTTTTGTAACACTAAACAAAGGGGTGCAAAAGAGTCGGGTCGAGCCAGAGTTCAGCTTGCTTACACCCCTAGTTACAATGTTATCAAAACCGTAATATGTTATGACAAATGGTGCTACTTAAGCTTGCTGCATACCTATAACTGAAATCTGTTAATTTGCTTAAACTACCTGATCCGACCACCATCTTATTATACTAAAATAAAAATATAAGAGAAAATTACTGTAGGAGACCAGTCAACTTCCCCTTCTTATTAAATAAACCTTGTCGGAGATTTTTTTTCGTTTCTAGATCAAGAAATCGCCGAATGCAAAAAAGATTCCGGCGATTTGGCGATTTTTGATATTACCTAATCATCTCGCGACGTGTGGCACTATTATATCGATGGAGTACCCAAAAATCGCCGGGCCCATCTTTATCGCCAATCCGACGATAAGTTATTGCCACGTGTCGCGAGATGATTCGGTATAACCAAAAATCGCCGTCTTGTTTTTTGCATTCGGCGATTTCTTGGTCTAGATTGGAAAAAAAACACTGACATGGTTGATATAATGAAAAGCAACCTTTGACCGGTCTACCACAGTAATTTTCTCAAAATATAATCTAGGTACAAAGAGTATATGGTCACGTAGTAAATTACGTAAATACCCTTTGTTTGCCCCAACTTGCACAAGTAATATATGTTGGACGGAGGCATGTAAACGAACCGAACGAATATGAACGAAGCATGTTTGTGTTCGTTCGTTAAGGTTTTATCGAACAAACGAACATGAACGGATAAGCGAACGAATTTTGTTGTTCATGTTCGTTTACTAAGAAAATATTTTTGTTCACGAAGACAAACAAATGTTCACCAATAAATATATAATTTAATGCATTTGTTCGTTAATACCTTAAACGAACCTCACTGAACATAAACAATACGCACACATATATACATATCTCAGTGGAAGTGTGTGGGAGTGGAGGGAAAATGTGCCGAGGGAAAGGTGGAATAGAATTGTGAAAAGTAAAAATATCTAACGGTGCGTTTAGTTACAGAAAACTTCTCATTTTTCTAGAAAAAATCTCTAATAAAACAAAAAAACGTGTTCGAATTCGAACTTTCTAAAAAATTTTTTTAAGAAAAGGAAAATCATTGTTTTCCTTTTTATAACTACAAAGTTGAAAACTATTTTTGATTGTTTTTTAAGTTTTCCATCTCTGAAAACTCCACCCCTTGCAACTAAACATATTTTCCAGATTTTTCATGCTTTTCTAGAGAGGTAAGACACTCCTCATTCTCTAGGGAAATGGAAAAAGGAAAAAGGAGAAATTTTTTTGTAACTAAACGCGCTTTAAATGTTTAATATTATTAAATTAAGAATTTAGATTAGATTAAAAATAAGATATACATATATGTATTACTTTAGTTAAACTATTAGTTAACAAACGAACATGTTATCGAACGTTCACGAACGTAATTAAACGAACGTAAAATTTTGTTCATGTTTGTTCATATAATGAAACGAACGAACATAAACGAACTTTCCGTCGAACGATTCATAAAAATTATTCGTTGAACGTCCGATTCGATTATGGGCCTAGGTGTCGGGTGAGTAGAAAAAAGGAGAATAAAAGAGAAGGTACGTTTGATGATTTTGGGGACAATGGGGGTTTGGATAGATTAAAAGGTAGTACGAGTAGAAGAAGAGTAAGTGGAATCTTTTTAAAGTGGTTAGAAGTGAAACAACCACAACCGTTGGTATGTGGCGAACCGATTCCTCCGGCCGACACACTTCAAGAATCTCTCTTTCTTACCCACTTACTTATTTATCTACTTAATTTACTTTTGGAAAATAGTACCAACCAACGCACACAAAACTACAAAAGTTGTACTTAAAATTAATTTGACTCAAAATTACACAAATAGGTCACTGTATTTTGCAAAAATATTCATCTGAGTTACTAAACTTTAAAAATGTTCAATTGGGTTACTGTACTTGTTGATTGTGTCATCCCGCCTATTTTGCTTACCTTTGGTTAAAAAGTTTAGTGACCTAATTGCACATTTTTAAGTACATTTTTACAAGTACAGTAACTTAATTGAACTATGTCGAAAGTTTGGTAACTTAATTGAACATTTTTACAAGTACAGTAATCCAATTGAACATTTTAAAGTTTAGTAACTTGATGAACATTTTCGTAAAGTAGAGTGACCTATTTGTGTATTAACCCTAAAATTAATATTCTCTCCGTTGGTAAGTGACTGTTTTTTGAAAGAACAATCAATTATCAGTGATCACGACTAATTAACTATGTCACTTACATCGTGATAAGTTATGATTAAGCCAACTTGGACAATGTTTAGATAATATTAACGAATATTTAGCTTCTACTGATTGTCCTATATGTGACGTGCATGCCTTCTAGTTTCGAAATGATCATTGAAGATTCGGTAAATATATAGTAACAATAATTTGATTAACTAATCATAATCGTGTAGCCTTTTCAAAGATATTTACTCGACATTATACCTTATATCAATTGTTGAAGTAATATCATGATATAATATAATAATCTCATGATAAGTTGAATTGGTTTTCATGATATATTGAACTTATCAAATTTTCATGATAAGATATTTTAACAAGATATATTATGTAGTCATTTTCCGTACACAATTTGAGATGTATACGTTGCCTGATTATCACATCTCAATGTAATAAGGAAAAAATGTAAAATTGAGTACCTAATTTTAATAAATTGTATACTTGGGAGATTTTTTGATACAATTTAGATTTTAAGTTATTTTACAAATAGTTAATTCAAATTGTTACTCCCTCCGTTTCAAATTTATTCTCTACTTTCAATATGGGAACTGATTTGCTCACGATACGAATCATCATGCACACATAAATATTTTGTTAATGGACTATTTTACCCTCGAAGACCTTTTTGTCATATTTAATACTAATAATTATCAAATGTCAAAACCCCATGTATCCCTAAAATAACCATCTCCTCTTCACTTTTTGTACCGGCCGCTCAGATAGGCCGACACGCCGACTCACTTTCAACTAATTCCTATATCACCTGTTAAACTAAATCAATTACGTTGTTCTCATGGCGCATAAAAGTGTTCTCCTTCTTCACGTCATTTGCTCCTTCGTGATGATTCCACAATCTCAAATTTTGAAGGATTGCGTTTTGTAGAAGTCGTTCCTCTTCTCTTTATTGAGTTCGAAGGTCTTACTTTGGGTCGTTGAATCACTGGCTCAAATAATGGCCTAGATTTATTCACAATTTATCGATCATCGAAATAGTAGTCTTTTTTTTATGAAGGGGCCACACATTGTATTTTGAAGACAACTTATCTATAAACTCGGCAAATTTGTTGTTGCGATCATCTTGTGAATCATTATCATTCGTTGTCAATGAGTACAGATTAACGATCAAAATCATCGATATACCTTTATGTCGAATATACCTAATCAGGAGGCATTATGGATTGAGATTGTGGTTGTTGAAGCTGTTTGATACAAAACAAGATCAAATGGTCGGATGAATGAGCGGCCAAAAAGAGATACGCGGAAGAGGGAAATAGTTTTGAAATGTCGTATTTTTGATAAATTTATAAATGGTCAAACTTAATTAAAATTGATAAAAGGCTTTTGAGGGTAAAATAGTCCACTAATAAAATATTTATGTGTACATGGCGATTCCTATCGTGAGCAAATCAGTTCCCTTTCAATATACACAGAGTTTAATAAAAGTACATTGTAATGACTTAAAAGATTTCATTTTTCTCCATTTAAATGTTTTTTGATTGGTTAAAATTGAAAGTGAACAATTATTTTGAGACATCTCAAAAAGAAAAGTTTGGACAATTAAATTGGGACGGAGAGAATATTATAATCAAAGTCAATCGGTTTTTTTTGTTTGAGGATTTTTTAGTGAATAAAATTAGATTAAAGGTGTGTTTCGTTAAGTAGCTAATGTGTTAGATTTAAAATGATGTCACATAACAATTTACAGTATCATTAATGAATTAAGTATTCTAATTTGTTCCGTCGCAAGCGACGACAAAGAAAATCTCGTTAAGTTCAATTCATATTAGAGCTCATACACTTTGTTACTCACATTCCCCATATATTGTAGCTGTTTTTACTATTAGTTTATTTTGTATTACTTCGTCATACGTTCTATTTGTACGTATTCGAGTCTGTCGGAGGTCTTTCTGGAAGCAGTCCCTCTATCCTTGAGTAGGGGTAAGGCTGTCTACATCTTACCTCCCCATACCCGCTCTCGACGGAATTGGATAGTGTTGTTGTTGTATTCCCCTTTTCTTATCATCCTTCAAGTTCATGGAATTTTTATTTATACTAAACACATCGTAAATTAATGGTTTGTGCACTAGTAAATTTAACAACAGAAGACGCCAAACAAATTTTTATTTAAACCGTAACTTGATTCATCCATTCCGTCACCTCTAACTTTCTAAACTAACCTAACGTCGCTTGGAATGTACAAGGTTAGTAGATTGATGATGAAAGTAAGTGAGTGGAATTCATTGGACTCGAACAGCACCACTATGCATTGTACTACCCAATTATGAAAGAAGTCGACAAAGACCACAATGTCATTTTCTAATAATTTAATTGTGGCATTAATTTTATTAGAACATGTGACATTTATAAAACTTGGAATCGAACATACTTTTTTTTTTTTTTAATATAAATTTTATCGGTTTATTTATTGTACAGATTGACTTATTATGTTTGTTTATTATTCATATGTAAATTACCAAAATGACCCTCAACGAAGATACCAACAACAACAACAACAAAGTTTGAACACGGAAATGTACTGCTAGTGTCTACTCAAGCGACTTGATTTAAGAACATGAGGTTGCAAATCAGATCAATTGTTTTTTTTTTTTTTTTAATAAGCATTTAGGATGATTAATTCAATTTCAATGTATTTATACATCTTCGTTTTCACGGAAAAAAAAAAGTGTTTTATTCTCTCGCATGGCATTTTTTCAATAATTCCAAGTATCCATGGTCCCGTGTACCTAAATTCCCCTTACGATGTATACATTTTGTCCTTTTCAAAATATTGAAAATATTACTATTGCCATTTTAACAAATAACAAATATAACATCTACGTTATTTATATACATCGAAAAATATATGTATATATATCTGCATAAATACAAATCGAAAGTTATGATCAAGTTGGACTACTTAGAAGAGGCTATATGTTGTCGATCAATGGAGCTAGCGCGATCAATACCTTCAATGTAATTCTCAAACATGCACCTACCACGTTTCTTAATTTTTTCTTTGAACAGCAAGATTTTATTAGCTTACTAGCAACACAATATATAAAAGCGAAAATAAAACAACGAGTTACATACCACGTTCGTTTATGTCATTAAGATTTGATCATTGATAACATATAACTTTTTCTATCCTTCAAGTTTTATAGCATGATGTCTATGAATCATGCATGTTGAAGAAAGATTCATAAGAGAAAGAAAGTGAGAATATATATAAGAATGGGACATATAAAGATACCCTAGTGAAGAGGTCATACATGATTGCACCCCATTAACTATTCATTCCATTCACATGCTACAATAGTAGATTGATAACGATTGTTTTGTCTCCTTCATTTTTATCTAAACTACATAAAAAAGAAAAAAAATTTTGTTTATCAGGTTGTCTTGATGGATGATAATAATATCATAATAAACAATTAAAGGGAAGATAAAAAAAAAATCATGGTAGCTTAGTGTATATATATATATATATATATATATATATATATATATATATATATATATATATATATATATATATATATAGGATTGGGATCAATGGAGAAGGAATTTTATATGGAGAAAGGGGAGAAGCAATCCTGACCATGAGATGATTGATTCAATGGCTGAGATTAGTCAAAGGAAATCTGTTAATAAAAAAAGGGGGTGGGGGCATTTGTGTCATTTCGTTACGTTCTTCAAAAAGGAAATTAAACACATTTAATGGGGAAATAACCAAACGAGCGTATATCATGCAAAAAAACAAAAACCGATCGAAACCCACTTTCTCTCCTGTTCAATCGGCGCACCAAACCACAACATAAACCCTAGTTGGAAGAAGCACGTGTACAAGAAGCGACGAGGAAGTAAGATAAGCGTCTGATTCACTAAAAAAACCTAATCGTCTTTCTTGCTGGGGGTTTGATAGCCATCAAGGTGAAAAGCAGGAATTATGAATCGTTCGGAGGTGAAAGGTAATAAATTTTATTATCTTAATGTTTACTGAATTATACAACTGAATCTACATGCTGTTCAAGTTTTGGTTTGATTCAATTATATTTAAAGGATAATGAAATATGATTATTAGGGGTTCTTTGAATCGGATTGTAAAACATTAGGTTGTGTGTCTTTTTTTACTAGCGAATTTGGTTGTTGATTTTGAATCAAAGCTTAAAGGTTTTCAAACAATTAATCTTGAGTTGGAATGCATGAGGTGTAAAAATGTCGAACGAGTATTTATGTTTGAATGAGGACGGGAAAAGGGGTTAGAAGCTGGTGTATCACATTTTGAATAGGTTTCTTGTATTTCATTGATGTGATGTGGAGGCTTTTTTAGTTGGTAACTTAAGGGTTTAGTATTTTTTTGATTCACAGCATGTTAACTACTAGTTTTCTGTGTTTTTGATTAGAGATTTATCAGAAGCAACTATGTTTGTATGTTTGTGTACTTGGATTATTGACTTAAAATGCAGTACTATTCAGAAAGTGTTAGTTTAAATGGTTAACATAAACGAACTGAATCAGTGAACTGTTTTTTGTGAATCAAAGGACATTATTTGTTGAATCGAACTTATAATTCTGTGAGTCAACCACATAATAAATAAACACAGTATACATATTTGAAATTGCAACGTCTCATCAATGGCTTACAATTAAAAGTTCAGAATCAAAAGATTTCTTTGTTACTTGCATAGTGCTTATTTATCGCTTATTATGGTTCACGGTGTATTATAACTGTTTCAGGCAAAACCCAGATGAATGCCGCTGATTTGGATGACGATTTCATGCCACCACCTCCAAAGGAATTAAGGCGTGAAAAGCGTAAGAGGGGAGACGATAGGAAAAAAGTGAGCGCCAATTTTGAGGAAAAGGTCAAAAAAGAAATAAAGGCATCGGTTAACATTAGGAACCCGCCGAATGTTTTAGTCGATCTGCTGTGTAATTTACGGAAGAACAAAAGGCAGTTGTGCGGAGAATCGGATTTGGAAATGTGTTGGATCTAGTTGTCGGGAAGTTACCTTTGAGACTAGGATATAGGTTAGTGCAAAACTACGATTCAGAAATGAATACAATAAGTGTTGGAGGAAAAAAGATATTGGTCTTTGAGACTAGGATATTGGTTAGAGCAAAACTACGATTCAGAAACGAATACAACAAGTGTTGGAGGAAAAAAGATTTTGGTATCTGATTTAAACACCATGGCTTTCAGAGTAAAAAGCGAAGCAAAGGATCATGATAAAATTACCCCGGAGTTTAGGGCAATGATGAATGCGAGGGTACAACTAATAAGAGAAGAAAGGCTGGCGGTCTTTGGAAAATGAAGCTGTGTTAGACCAATGTAATTTGGAACATAATTTCATTTTTTTTTCCTGCTAAGGTAAGGTAGCTTATGTCTGTGTTTAATCGATTGTGATGGGACGTTTTATCGATTTTCTAAATTAATGGAAGCATATAGTTGATGGCATATTTGAGGCATATAGTTGGCCAAATGAAATTTTGTTATTAGCTTTACGAATGGAACCGAAAAGGTGGTTTTTTATGTTGCCGAATTAGGTAGGTGAATCACGGTTTCAATTGTCTGAATCAATGCGTTATTTTAGTAAATCAATTTGTGAAAGGAATGAATCACAATATATGTTACATGCCTGAAGAAATGAAAATGGAAAATGGTAACCTACATTTGAAAAACTGAAGGTTTATTTGGAAAGTGTATCTGTGTCAGACCAGTTGAGTTTGAAAACGTGGTTGGTAAGTTAAGTTAAATTTGAAGACTACTGTATTTGGTACATAAATAATTTGAAGTGGAGTGTGACGGAAGGTTTAATCCAATCTCAAAAATTTATAGTTGATGGAATATTGGAAGCATAAACTTGGTCAAATGCAATGTAGTTAGTCCTTCTCCATTGAAGGCATACACACTGGTATTCATGTTGTTATTGCATTAGGGTAGCTGAATCACAGTGCGAAATGACAGAATCAACGTGTCAATTTACTAAATCAATTTGTGAAATTACCGAATCACTGTGTTAAATGCCTGCTGCAAATGAAACAAGTAAAATGCTTACCTACATTGGAGAAAATGAAACTCAAATACATTGTATCATAACTAACCAAAGGTTTGTACAATGTCTTAAAAAAAACATAAGCTTTACCCAAAAAAAATAAAAAAACATAAGATTCGCCACACAAAAATTGTGTTAAAATAATCGACTATTCGGAAGACGTAGCCGATTCCTCGATCATAAGACTGTTTCGCTTTATAGCATCATCTAAAGCCTTTTGTTTGCACGTGCATTTTCGAATATCATCATCAAATACAATCCAAAATCAACAATAACAAACCGTGCCAACACACAATGGGAATAACTTACTAGCTTCGGATGTACTACCAATATCATCGGAATCTCTCTGATGAATCCGTATGTAAAAGTTCCATCGGTTGTTCATCGTTCGCCATATGAATTGATCACAGGAATGAATCGCAAAAAAACTTTCAAATACTGATTGAAATTGAGTATACTCGATCCCAGGAATCGTTGCGGATGTTGTTGATTGCAGGACAAATTAACAATGAATCGACGAGATTAAAAGAATATTGGAGATTAAAAAATGAGTGAATATCTCCAACAAGAAAATCGGCATGTGTTGCTTCACATGAAGAAAAAAATGAAATTGAGAAGGATATGTGAAGATCTTTAATGTCCTATAATTATGGAGATGAAAACCGCCAATAATTATTGATTCAAATAACATACAATTTAATTTATTAACTTAATTACAAAAGACTCAAATACCCTTTGACCTAAAATTGAAATGATTGGCTAGAAATCCTTCTCCCCTTTCTCCATCAAATTTATCTTCTTTCTAGATCCCCCAACTATATATATATATATATAGGGTTCAATTCGTTATTTACTTAGCAAAAATCGTGTTATTGTTGACGATTCGGATGGTTAATTTTGACATTCCAACATTATCACCTTTTTCGTATTCTGATCCAATAAAGTACGTTGGTCGTGTTCAACTTTTGATCAATTGTATTCTGATGCGTAATCCATATATTCAGTGAATCTTATGGAGAATTTGGTTACTATGTGGCGTGATTGGCATATCCATGATTATCTACTACGGAGTATTTTTTCCCCCTCATTCGAAATGAGTTGTCATATATATGATGTACTGATTGATGTACATATCGATTAAGAAGATTCGTTATGAGATGTTTACAATGTACAAAAATACAACATTGTAACACTTAAAATCGTATAAATCATTTTGTAACTCTTCATTTCTTCACGTTTGAAAACGTGAATAAATTAATGTAAAGAATTAACATATTTGTTGTAGGTTTTTTAATACTCATTAAGTCACTGTAATATTAATCTTCATCCTTTTTTTTAACATCTACTACCTCCTTCTCAAAATTATTGTCCAGTTTTGACTTTCTCAAGTCTTTCTTTTTCAACTTTGATCTTTAATATTTTTGTTTATGCTATATAATACTTGATGCAAAATCTATGAATGGATTGAGTTTTAAATGTATTTTCATTGGTATAAATCTTCAAGTATTATATAATACAAACAAAAATATTTAAGGTCAAAGTTGAAATTTTATTTCTTTAAAAAGTCAAAACTGAACAATAATTTTGGAACGGATGTAGCATTATTTTTTTAATTCATCTTAATTGTAACACCCCTAAATTTATGCGGAAGCGAGTTTTGGGTGCCACTAAATCAAATATCAAAACACCAAAGTACAAGCAAACGACTCTAAATGAGACGTTTTAGAAATACATTACAATATAACAAAAGTAGTACAAGGTTTTAAGTTACAACTAATACATCATTGCGAGTTCGCAAAGTTAATCAAAAGATTTTAAACACATAATCAAAGTACAAAAGATTATGCCAATAAAATCTTCAAGTGTTTATGCATGCGACTCGTACTAGCCTAGCATACCCTGCGGGTCATCCTACTTTTGCTGAGTACCTGAGAATACATCACTAAAAAGGTCAACCAAAAGGTTGGTGAATCTCACAGGTTTGTATGTACAGTAGTAAACAGTTTGCGTATATCAGTAAGTAAATCATTCACAATAGTAAAACAGTAAAGTTTATTTGTACAATAGTAGTAAGTCAGTAATCAAGTATTTCACAAACATAGTAAAGTCGGTGTAGTCGGTCAATCAATTGCCATGCCATGAGCCATTATAGTCGAAGCTTAACACGTTAGTAGTTTTTGCCCCCGTGAGTACTAATCCAAAAATACTCATATCAAACGAATAAGAAACGCCTGTTTATACTAGTGCGGTTCGTGGTAGAGCTACCACCCCAGGCGGGGATTGTCAGTCCCATATGGATCCATATACTAAAATTCGCGCTTATCGTATAACTGACGACTATAATTCAGAGGACTTCATTGGATTAAATAGAAACTCATGCAGTTCAGTAAGGCAATACGTCGGTAATTAATACATTTTGTATTTGTATTAAAGTCGGTAAAATAATACATTTTGTACTTGTATTCAAATCAGTAAAATAATACATTTTGTACTTGTATTATAGTTTGTAAAATAATACATTTTGTATTTGTATTAAAGTCGGTAAAATAATACATTTTGTACTTGTATTCAAATCAGTAAAATAATACATTTTGTACTTGTATTATAGTTTGTAAAATAATACATTTTGTATTTGTATTCAAATCAGTAAAATAATACATTTTGTACTTGTATTATAGTTTGTAAAATAATACCTTTTGTACTGGTATTAAAGTCGGTAAAACAATACATTTGTACTTGTATTAGTATTTCAAGAAATTTTAGTAAACAATTACACACAGTAAACAAACAATAGCAGTAACAAATATATTTTGTAAACAATATATTCAGTAAACAAGTGATGCACCTCCCCCAAAGTGAAAACAGTAAAAATGGGCAGTGAGACTCACCTATAGAGCAAGCAATCCTAAAGTGCGCACGTATTCCAAGTGTAATCCCCTAGTGTCCTAAACACGTGAGATTGTATAAGTGTAAGTAAATGCTTTAATTAATCACTCTTATAGTTGTTTGTTTGATTAATTGAGTCCAAAGTATTCGCCTCGTATTTACGTTTGAAGTTTTGTAAAATGTACGGTTTATTGGTGACGGTTTGTAATAATAATTTCAAACTATTATTATTATACATGATTTGTTGTGCTTATAAAAGACACGTGTTTCGCATATAAGTCGTATCATATAAATTTAGTTGTTACTCAAGTTCATTATATCCGTTACACTTTAATTTATAATTTACAAAATTTGGCACAAGTCCGAAAACTGAAAATATGCCATTTTCGACCCCTAGACGACCCCGGATGGCCTAAAACTGGCTAGGCTAAGGTACTTAGCTTTGACCATTGGGTTGTTTTTGAATGACCGTGTGAATTTGAACCCAATCCGTTATAATAAAATTTTCATCGAGAAGCTACCCTGTTTTAAGTTGTTAAATCGTCGACGTTTTTGAAAATTTATTTGTTCTGTTTTAGCTAGAATTCGCAGGGCTAGTTTATTGATCCGTTGGATCATGGAATATAAAAGGGGAATCCGCCGGATTGGCGAGTTTTGAGGGGAATACGCCGTATTGGGTTGAATACGCCGGATTCAATGATTTTGAGGGGAATACGCCGTATTGGTTTGAATACGCCGTATTCAATGGTTTTGAAGGGGAATACGCCGTATTCACCCGAATACGCCGGATTCAATGGCTTATCCGTCGAATTGGTTTCAAAGTGTGGGGAATACGCCGTATTCACCCGAATACGCCGTATTCAATGGCTTTGGGCAGGAATCCGCCGGATTCACCTTGAATCCGCCGGATTCAAAGGTCTGGTTCGACTCTGTTCGAGCAGAAAACATTCAAACCCAGTTTTAAGTCCTATTTTCGCAAACCACAACTTATTACAAAGCTAATACATGTTATATAATGTATTAAAAACATGAAATTAAAGTAAAATGATTAGTGTTCTTACAATGGAAAATTTGGACCGTGAGGATGACGATGATGATCCGATGATGATGATGATCACGATAATGATGATGATGAACAAAGATGGAGTTGATGATGATTTTGTTTATGTTGTTGTTGTTTGAAATTGAAATCATAAGAGAGAAAGAGAAGAGACCGAGAGTGATATGTGAGCGTGTGTGTGTTTTGCATTATTGAGGTCGGTTGATATAACCGGCCTCAATAATTGAGGTGGATGGTAATTTTTGACCCGTTTTTGCGTACCCGATCGTTAAATAGTGTAATCTTTTAAAATGGTAATTTTCTAAAAATGTAATCGTATACGTTTTAAATCAAAGTATTTTATAAAAATACTTTTAAGGAGATATAAAAATATATCTTTGTTTTACCAAAAACATACGGATAGTTTTCAGTATCTAAAATGTATTTAAATGATTTTCGGAGTCCGTAGTTATTATTCTCAATAATAATACTCTATTTAAAAATGTTTTTCACTTACTTCCATTTTGAGTTTCTACGTTTTGTTAGGTTCGTGTATTCGTGATTATTAATTAATCATTTTGGTTTATATATATACGTACATATATATAATACTTGTGTACTTGAGTATTGACACGTATGTAATTACGTGTTTTAAAAGTTTAAATTAGGAGCTAATTTTGGGTTATTTTGACCGGGTGTCACATTAATGGTGTACTTCGACCCTCTCCAAAATTATATGGACACGTGTTCTAGTCATGAAGGGCCGAACGACCCATTTACATGGACCAAAATGTCCTCTTGTCTATGATCAATCTCAAAATTTTGTTTTTTAATTTCCTTATTTGTCTATAATTCATACGTACATTGCATTTAACAATGCTCAAGATTCTGGTCCAAATTTGTTCTATTAAGTTCTTTAAATCACATATCTTATTGGAGAAATGTTATACTCACCAAAATTTTACGAAAGAATATCTTCACAATGATGTGGACCAATGAGTTGATGAGACAGAAAAGATAAACAAATTTAATTGGTTTATCTATTTGTCCATCTCATTTTTTGAAAATTTATTTGTGAAATTTATGTGAACCTAGTTACGTCGAATGGTATCTTTAATATTATTGCAACTTGCAAGGTAAGACAGATGAAATATCATAATTCAAATTGTTCAAAAATACAGGCTAAAAGAAGAACCAATTACGGTGGTGTTTGGTTTGGGGTTTAGAATCATTATAGATACGGAGTTGATAAAATGATGGAATGTAAGTGAGTATGATTACTTGAGTTTTGTTGTTTGGTTTATGAATTGGGTTTACCTGTCATTCCTAATAATGTTATTTAGTTCGTTGTTTTTATGTCTTGAAATTGAAGCATATTTTGTTAATTGTTAGAATAAAATAGCGTAGACAACGTTATTGCAATTAAGAGTAACGCATTACATGTCATTTAAAAAAAATAAAATGTAAATAGATAAAAACTTGGAATTATATATATTCCAATATTATTTTTATTTGTTTTCTAGAAATAGTTCCACGATAATAATATTCATTTACAAGTAAAAGTACATACTTAACATCGTAAACTATATGTTATTTGAGGAATGTGAATATGGTGCGTCAACCATATAACCTTGTATGACAAACACTCAATACTACGTCGTTTTGGGTCCAAAAAAAAAAAACCCCTAATAATACCTCCTCCTACACTCACGTTCTTCTCATGCTTGTTAGAAAGGTGTTAGATAGAGTGAGAAAGATTGATTGTGATGGTGCAATACTACAATATACATATAGTAGCAGAAGCAATTGAAGATTAAAACTTGTTGATGTTAGAATCAGGAGGATATGGTACATGATGATGTTGGAGGATAATGAGAACGTGAGTTTAGGAGGGGTCAGTATTTTTAATTTGAGTCAGAACGACGTAGTATTGGGTATTTGTCATATAAAGGTTATATGGCTGACAGCACCATATTCACATTGCTCATGTTATTTATGGATAACGTATTAATTTGGGAACAAAATTACTTAACCCATGGTGGGTCTCGTGAACACATGCACTTTTAAGGGTATGATTTCCACTTTCAAAAGTACCATATCTTATAACCAAAACAATCAAATTCATACCATCCATTATACCAAACACACCTTGAATTAAATTAAGGAGTTGATGATAAATATAGGTAAAACCGTAAAACAGAAAACAACAGGCTTAACAAAGATTGATATGATGACTATAAGTTTTGACTTAGAAATCCAAAAAATAAACATGTTTTTTTTTTTTAATCTTTATTTTTCATTTTCTTTTCAAGTGTTGGAATTTTGAGAGGGGTGGATTGTAAAAAGACAAATAAACGAAAAGGGACGGTGGAAATACTGCATCTTAGAGCTGTAAAAATAAAGCACTTTAGAATCTCATATTTGGTCCCTAAAAATTGAGGTGTGACATTGTAGTCCTTCTCATTACATCAACACGTAGACGATTCTTTCGCATGCAAATGAGGATGAGAACCCGATTCCATTCAATGGGATTCATTTTCTTTATGTATGAATAACTTATCACATACGGTACTTTAGTTTATAAGAATTTAGATGAATGTTCTCGTATAATGATTTACATTCTTAGAATGCCTAATTTGTTGATATTAGCTAGTATATTATGATGAAATCTCGTTGCATATTGAATCAAAGAACGCGTATGAGTAGCACTCTTTTGCCCATTGTAGCATCTGTCTGGATATATACTATGATAACACTTACTATAGCATTTATTGATTTACTTTGAGGGTAGGAGTCGCAACTCATAATGAAAATAATCAGAAACTTTTAAAGAGTCATAACAACTTTCCGTCATCCATTTTTCTCTTCTTTCCATGAATCAAAATATATCTACACATCCTTCTTCCTATAAGATATTCATTTTTTATTTATTTAAGTCACAATTAATCATTTATAAAGAGTACTTAAATTACATATGTTTCCACCTAAACCTCATACTCCGTATTTGGGAGGGGTGGTTTGAGGAATTACAAAAAATGAAAGAGATGGTGGAGATTAGGGATGGCAATGGATCGGATATGGATTGGATGATGCCATATCCACATCCATATCCATTTAAATAATTTCGTCCACATCCATATTCATATCCATTAAATTTTAATTCATCCATCCATATCCATATCCGATGGATTAAGCGGGTTAATGGATGCCCGTTGGATATCCAAAAATGTTACAAAAATTTCCTAAAATGAAATGAAACCAACAAATATTGTAACCAAAAAAATATGTATAACATTGCATAAGGATATATAGTCACAAAAGCGTCTAATCGTTGTCTTTAATGAAACATATTTTGTTACAATTGCAAGTAAACATATATTTTGAAAAATGTAAATGTATAATCTCTATGTTTATTGGCTAATCTCGCATGTTTTAATTGTCATATATCGTATATTGTGACTTCACTATATGATCGGAAGCAAAATTTGGCTCGGCGTGATATCTTTATTCATTTGGATTTGCTATATATATATATATAAAAAAAAAAAAAAAAAAAAAACTCATTAAATATACTTTATATATTTTTAATTTATGACTTTATATAATCAATAACATCATAATAGTTTATAGTTTATATGTATGTGGATATGTAAATTTATATGTATGTGGATATGTATATAACATCATAATAGTTTATAATTTATATGTATGTGGATATGTAAATTTATATGTATGTGGATATGTATATATATATATATATATATATGTATATGTGTATGTATATGTATATGTATATGTATATATTTATGTATTTCGGGTGATAATGGATTTATCCATGGGTGATAAACTGTCATCCATATCCAATCCACTAATCATCCACATCCATATCCATATCCACTATTCATCCATTTAGATCGTCCATATCCACCATTAAGTGGATGGATCGAATGGATATCCGGTGGATCGGGTGACCATTGCCATCCCTAGTGGAAATACTCCTTCTAGTGGTACAGAAAGTACTTTAGAATCTCATATTTGGTCCCTACAAATTGATGGTGTGACATTGTAGTCCTTAACATTATTTCAACACCTAAAAGTTTCTTTCACATGCGGATGAGAATTAGGTTCCATTCATTCGATTGATTCATTTTCTTTTTATGAACTTTATTCCTACGGTACTTTTGAATTGAATTGATATGCAATAATATCGGAACTTCATGGACAACAATCGAGATACTTGAAGGCTCAAAGTTATGCTTAATCTGTAAGGATAACTTTGCTAGTATATGATCGTGAAATCTTATTTCATATTGAAATGAAAGTCGTAGAACATAGCATCTCATCATCAATCGTGCAGATACTTGTAGCATCATGCATGTCTCAAGATAAGTTCTCACTCGTTGTAGCATCTATATGCGACTTTACTTTTAAGGGCTAAGAGCCGCAAATTCTAAAGGAACAAACCAAGAACATTTTTGGAGTGCCTAACAACTTATCCATCATCTATTTGATATTCTTTCAATGGACCAAATGTATATACGCTAATCACACATAGTTCCTTTCAAATCATTTGATCATATAATCAAATAAATACAATTTCCACCTAAGTATTTTCTTCATATAACTATATAGTTTAATTGGCTCTCTTAATTTTTATATTTAATATACCATTTTACAGACTCATTTACGGTTTCTTAAATGGCTTCTATGCAAGAATATGAGGAGCACGAAGAACGTTGAAAAGGAAAATGATTGGTAGGCCTAAATTTATAGGACTAACAATAGACCTAAAGATATGATTGGTAGGTTTGAAAAATTGATTGGATGAAATTAAAAAAGAGAAAAAAAATGTAACCAATCAGAAAATTAGACTTGTTTTTAGGTCTACGTAAATAAGCCTATTATAACACCCCTCATTTTACTATCATTTAGTATAATATATCGGAAGCGTAAGTCCATATAAATCTTTATTGTTTACATTATTTTAACAAACCTAAAATATTCAAACTATTTCAAACCATAGTTTATCATCTCGGAGGTTATATAAAACAACATATTACACTGATTTACATAAATCATTTATCAGAGTATTGCTCAGTTGTCAAACATTCCATTCCAGTGCCACTGCCTTGCCCAGCCCTTTATCAAATCATGCCCTGCAAGGAGTATTTAATGTGGGGGATTAGCATAACGCTAAGTGAGACAGAACTATCACCAACAGTCCAACTCAGTAATAACAAATCAGTTTACAGCAAATAATCGTAAACATAGAAAATCACTGAGTATCTATGGTTCTTGGGGAAACCCTCAGCCAAGAACACACAACATAATATAATATCAAATACAACTGGCGTCAAAGAGGACCGGTGGTTCTTGAGGTAACACCTTCTCATAGAACACTTTGAAACCAACTGCAGGCCAATACAGCGGTTTAACCGAATACTTGGTGCTATTAACACAAATAACACAGGCTACGACAATAATACTTGTACTAAGACCCTGCGTTATCCAACCAATAGCAAACCAAGCCCAGCTCCAGGCTGGCCTCTGAATATCGTCAAAGCCCAAAGGCTGAATATCACGTGATCACATATTTATCAAATCAGACTAACAGTCTATCAACAATATTATTACTAATAACCATAATCATCATGGAATAATAAAACAGTAATAATACGTTACCCGTTGTAACCAAACTTGTTACAACTAAATTACACTGAGGTTACAGATCCACTCACCGAATACCTTAGTCGTCCACTCAGTAGTCTAATGTCACTGAGTCTTTTCTCCATATCTAAGAATACAATATAAATAACATGAGTTAGTCACTTGTCTCAATATGGATATAACATCATACGAGTGTAGTTACATCAAACAACTTAATTAAGTAACTAATTCATAATAATCAACTCATATTAAAATCGTACAACATGATTCATAATCTCAATTTCAATGATTGATTACTCAATTCATTATTCACTTTAACATCATTAATTCACAATTATGTTATTCAATCCGTACTTACATGGATTCATATCATAGTTTTCAACAACATGTTCACTAACTGTGATATGCTACTACCATATGATACAACATGATATTTAACTCAATTATCGAATTTCTTAACTTATCACGTAATCACTTTTGCGACTACAATTCAATTGAGTTATCATTTACTTACCAAGTTATGATTATCATGATCATGAAATCATATTAATCCATCTTAATCATTGTTAACTACCATAATTATAATAATCCTCATGAACACTTAATCAAGTTATAGCTTTTTAGCTTGAATCATGCTAATCATCATCAATAATCACCCCTAATATGATTATTAACAATACTTTATCAATTACACATCATTAGCTTAGCCTTAGAAATCATAATTCATAGATAATCAATTAAACCCATAACTTTCTTCATGATCATCATTAATTTTATCATTTCTAGCTTAGGGTTTCACTTATAATCATATATTAAACATCAACTAATCATTATATGATCATAACAAGCTTCAATTTAACATCAATCATCCTAATTTTATCATTTACCCAAAAAACTCATTTTCTATCTTTTAAAGAAATCAAGGAATTAATACTTACAATTGATTAGGATGATGTAGAGATGATTAATTCAAGTTATGGAAGCTTGAATCCAAGTTTTATAGCCTCAATTTTAATCTCCAAGCTTGTTTCAAATTTTCAATCATCCCTGTGGCTTGTTCGGTTCGTACAGAAGGAAGTAAGAGGAAGAAAACATTTTGATTTTTGCAAGATTTTGATGTTTGATGATGATTTAAGTTAGTTCTAGGGTTTTAGATTTGTTTCTCGTTCCCGATCGAATTTTCTGGAGATGTTGTCATGATAAGAACGTATTTTACACATATATTACATAATATGTGTACTAGTTTTGTCCCCTTTAATATCTATTGCCTGGAACTTAAAAACCATTTGCGGGGAAACTATTTTATTTTACCGTCCACTGAATTAAATTAAAACAGTTAACAATTTACTAGTCACAATAAATTATGTGACTCTTTCACCAATTATTTTCAAATAATAACACAAAACTATTTTCTGACACACGAATAAAATATTAAAAGTCAGAAAATATTAAAATGCAACTAGACCCGAGGAGTGGATGTTACACCTATCTAGCATTACTTGAATGAAAAATATGGGCAAATTACCAAATACCTCGTTACATGCAACTCATGTGTAACACCCGCCAAATTAGGAATAGTTAATAGGTCATAATCATTTTATAATACATATAATTAGTGCCAAGTTAGGCTAATTGTGTGTATCATTATGTGTATTATTATATATACGCATTTACACGATTGGATTTAATCGTGTCATTTATTATCGGCCGAATTCCGATACAAATTTATATGGACGTTGGTGAAACTTTTATTAAATAATATGGAATTATTTAATATCATTAATTAATATTTCATATTATAGTTATAATATAACGAATATATACGTTTTGCTTAAAACGTAACCGAATGCGACGAAAATGCGCGAAATATAACACCCCTCATTTAATTAACCATTATAATAATGATGTTCGACTCGGAAGCGTAGGTCTCAATATATTAACGTACATTACATCAAAAGTATAACAACTTTTTCAAACTTTCAAAACTTTATACATAACAGTTTTGATGTTCTTTAAATCAAAATACTACAAACGAGGTGTTATATAATCACAAACATAACTGATTTAAATCAAATCAGATATCAGAGTCTACGCATGTTCTTCAAACATTCCATCCAGGTCAACAGCTTCTTGCTCAATCAATTATCTAATCATAACCTACAAGAAGTATTTAAAGTGGTGGGATTAGCACAACTGCTAAGTGAGTAAATCAACAAACAACAGACTGACTTAGCATAACAAACTTGTGTACAACAAATAATTATATGCACACAACTCATCTGTTTATCACTTATCACATCACAATCACTTTTCATCACAGAGGACCGGTGGTTCTTGAGTATCATTCTCAAAGAACACTTTCAAACCAACTATAACTCCTGTAATCTTCTGGACCTACTTGTTAAAAGATACTTCCATACATTTTGACAAAGCAAAACTCTAACACATTTCAAAGATCAGGTTTTCAGCAAATTTCTAGTAAACGAGTAGTTTTCAACATTTTGCGAATGATACAGATTTCAACCTATTTTGAGTAATCCAAAATGTTAACAAACAGAAAGAGTTCATAATAGACTTCTTCTTAAGAAATTTAGCAAACGGAAATTTTAAAGGCCTCCTTGCCGACAAGAGTTTCAACCAAACTTTTATCAACTCAAGTTTTCAATGGACTTCAAGTTTTCAACAGACTTTCACCATCATAGTTTTCTAACAAACGTAATTTTAACGAAATATTGTAAAAGAAAGTTCTCAAGAAATGTTTTATGAAATTCTCATAGTTTCAAGATCGTATAAACTTATTTATGGCACCCAACTTTATAAAAATATCAAACTTTGGATGGCCAATAAAACTTCACAGTATACAATGACATCCTTGCTCCTATAAGAAGATTTACCAAAACTCGAATGAGGACGCGGGTGTTCTCATTCTCGGACAGCCTAACTAATTTTGTGATTATTGCTTCATTGAATCTTAATTATTACTTGCTACTACATCCTGTGCTTTAAATCCTAAAAATGTGTCAGGGCTAGAAAACAACAGCTGAATTACTAAATACGGATATGTTCACCTGTACGGAATAGAATCACCATTGCATTAATTATCACATGAATTTCAAAGATGGGCGTAATGTCTACATTACTTGCCGTATACAGTAGGTGTACAGTCGGTTTTGCAAATAGTGGTTATTCGGATTAAACGGTGTAATACATAATTACATTCATCATTGAGATTGCGAACTTGGGTATCATCACTAATAAACATCGAGATACACACATGATCGGATAAATATTACTTGTTGTTTGATATACTTTATGATTTCCCTAGATTCTGAGTGCTCGATAGAGTTAGGGAAAAACAATAGCTTAGCTTCTAAAAGTTTCTATGCGAGACGAGGTTTAGCACATATGTATAGGAATAACATATCCTACGCTGTTTTGTACCGGAGGACGTATCGGTTAAATCTTTATATTTTGGGTAACATCCCATATAAAACAAATTTGTGCTAAACTACCTCGTTTCCATATGAGACTGATAGGGTCTAGGTTATGCATGTTGTATGGTAGGAGACAGTAAGCTTTACAAAGTTCGGTGAACTATAAGTTCAATTCATTGTTAACCTCAGCAACATAGACCAACCCTGTCGTGAACACAATGGTCGTGTGGATATCGGAAATCTTACTATCAAACCTCCTAAATGATCGGTAGAGTTTAGTTCGGAATAATAGATCGATAGTTACTCTAAACTCTAAGAACACGGAAAGACTCACTGAATTCGGTGGATTAGTCATCCAAAACAAAGTAACACTTGCTAATACGGGACGACCTGGTCAAGTAAACATAACGGTCGGGTAGAACTCGGACCTCTTCATTTCTTAAGTAATCGGTAGGTCAAAGCCTAACAAGGGGAGAGGACATGGATAAATCGGATGTCTTAGAATTAGACATATCACTTAGTCGGCCTTAGTAACACGCGAGCATAGAATACAAATGAATTTCGGGACGAAATTCTCCTAACAAGGGGAGAATGTGACACCCGGTCAAAATAACCCAAAATTGGGTCCAAATTTAAACTTTAAATATTCGTACTCGGTATGAATTAAAACCAAAGTAATCGGATAATATATATATTTATATATATAACACGAAATGATTATTTAATAATCACAACACGAATTAATCCGAAAGTACTCAGAAGACATAGAAATAAAAGTTATCCCAAAATATCTCCAAATAAAATATTCTGTTAGAAATAATATTACTGAACTCGGAAAATTTGTAAAAACCTTTTTGGATAATAAAAACTATCCGTATATTCAAAGTGAAACAATATTATGTTTATATAACCCGAATGGATTATTTTTATAAACTATTTCGAATGAAAACATATACGATTATATTTTTAGAAAATGATCAATTGAAAACATTATACTATATTACGATCGGGTGCAAAAACACGGGTATTTTATACTGCGATTGGAGACAACCGTACCCGTTTGAAAAATGAGCCGACCATCTCCTTAAATTGTGGATCTGGGTCTTTTTGTTCGTTGACTTCAACAAAACCAGACACACCCTTTGTATCTTCTCCATTTCCCCATTTAATTTTCATAATATATATCTATCTATCACTTTGGTCTCTTTTCTCCAACAATAATAACAACAATAAACAGCAGCAACAAACGAACAGCAGCACAGCAACACAATAATTATCATCAATCTTCTTCTTCATCGGATATTATCATCATCATATTTATCTATCTCGTTCTCTCCCTCTCGGAACCACCACCGAGCACCACACCACCGATATCATTAACAACAGCAACACCTTCGGCAACTTCAACCGTAGGATCGTATCGTCATCATCATCGTTCTTCACCACCCCCACCGGCAACCATCACTCTCGGCTTCACCCCTCCGTGAGCAACCATCCTTCTTCTTTACTTATTTTGAGTTGTATAAAACTTAATATAAACATAGGTTGGTGTTACACTCGATTGTTAGACTTGGAATTGGGATTAATAATTGATTGTTGAATCGAAACTGAAAACCATGATAGCCGATCGGCTATGCACATCTAGCCGATCGGGTGACTCTCTCTAACTGACCGGGTGACGATTGACAAACATTCGGGTGATGTCTAACACCCCATTTGTGGGTGAGCTTATCTTATAGTTATTACAAGACTTTCTTTGATGTCCCATTTCTACATATAGTAAGTGTAGAATGTCATATGACAAGAAGCATGTCATGCATTTTTAGACACAATAACTAATGAAGTTTTGACAGGTTCAAATTAAAGTAAATATCAGTGATGTTATAAAATATTTTAATGTACATGATACATACACATACACATAAATGAATATCATTTTATTATGGCTGTATTACTTAGCCTATTTGTAATAAGTGCTATTATTCCAAGAATTTATCATTATTATGAAATATAATATAATCTAAATACTTCCAAATAGGTTGCCAGAAAGTGAGAGCATGAAATGAGTTGTACAATTGAGTGAGGTCTCAAATAGATATGACAACGCAGTGTAAAAAAAAAAAGAAAATTTATAAAATGTATATACACAACGATAAATAATATATATAGAACGTGTGTTGATAAAATGAGTATTTTCTCAACGAACGAAACTTTTGTGACGTAGAAATTTACTTAAACGAAACCAACATATATATACTTTTGAAATTATGATTTCAAACTATCACCAACGAGCCGTACACTAATTATAAACTCAAACGACAAACAAATACTTCGGGTATAATTTAGTCAGGTGAGCACTAGCATGATCAGTCTATTAGAACATCCACTCACCTACTTATAATCTCGCGTGTTTAGGACACTAGGAGATTCCGACTTGGATCATAAGCTTGCTTAGCATCACTAACTCCTCAGGTGAGTCTCACAGCCCCATTTTTACTGTTTTTAAATATTGGGGTGAGATACAATGCTTACTTGTTTTCGTGATCATATGTTATTTGATTAGTTAATTTGATTATTAACTCATGGAATTAAATGATTATTTAATTCAGTTAACTATATTAGTTACATTGTTTGGCTACCATTATTTGGTCTTGATTTTCATTGTTCGAGTATTGCACAAGTGTTTTAATTCGGGAAAGTCCTCATCATGTATGGTTCATTAACTTAATAAGGCGCGGTTACTAAAAGATAGATCTATCATGGGAGTGACGTCCCCGTCCGGGTTGCTAGCTACAACCAAGTTAAAAACGGGCATTTTAGTAATTGTTATGGGTGTTGACACCGTTCGGGAGGCAGAAAATCGGGTTAGGCCTTGAACCATAGCTTAGTGCAATGCAAAAATCATAATAGAACATTGTTCGAAAACCTGCGTTGGTTTGTTCAATGTTACGAAACCTGCGTTGGTTTCACCCTTGTTTAATTTCATATTGTTCGAAAACCTGCGTTGGTTTCATCATGGTTGATTAAATCATTGTTTTGAAACTTAATTGTTTAATCACTGTTTGAAAAACCTGCGTTGTTTTAAATCACTGTTTAGTGACCTTATTTGGTTAGAAATCATTGTTTGAGTAAATTGTTTAAATCATTGTTCAATTATAACATTTTAGTATCGTCAGATAATCATATTGATCACATCAATGTTCAGGTTAAACCTGTGAGATTCACCAGCTTTCTAGCTGACCCTTTTAGCGTTGTATTCTCAGGTACTGCTATAGTAGGATCGGCCCATCAGGATCCTAGCTCGAGTCGCATGCTTTCAAACACTTGGGACCACTTTGCATTTACTTTCGTATTTTCGAATTGTGTATTTGGAAATTTCTTATAAATTCGCAGCTTTGGAAAACTTATTTTGGTAATGTAATTACTATTTTCAAAACGTCTCATTTAGAGTCGTTTGCTTGTACTTTGGTGCTTTGAATATTGATTCGTCACGCCCCGACCCGAATCGCTTCCGCAGCATAAATTTGGGGGTGTGACAGATTGGTGCTATTACTCATACAACACAGGCTACGACAATAAAACTTGTACTAAGACCATGTGTTATCCAACCAATAGCAATCCAAGCCCAGCCCCATGCCTGGCCTCCATATCACTTATCACATAATCACAAGGCACTAATCATCAATGCACTATGGCCATATATCACGTGATTACTTATCGACACACTCAACAGGTCATCATATCAGGTCAACAATCTATTCACAGTATTATTACTAATAAATCATAACAATCATGGCAATCAAGCAATAGTAATAATACAATCACCTGTTGTAACAAACCTGTTACAACTAAATCAAACTGAGGGTTATCGATCCACTCACCAATTACCTCTGTCGTCCACTCAGTAGTCTAATGTCACTGAGTCTCTTGCTTATCTGAAATCACCACAAAACATCACAAGTCAGTACTCAGCATCAATAACAAACTTGTTATAATAAACAATACATGTTATAATCATATAACATATCACATCATCTCAATTCACAATATATCATATCAATCTCAATAATACTTATTAAATAGCAAATAACGCTTATATCATCTTATTTATATCACCACTTATCTCCAAAGTGTGGCATCAAACCATATATCAAATAGTTACTAGCAAGTAATATAGGTCCTCACTATGTATATCAATACATATACTACCATTATTACAAATTCTAGCATTAAACCAATCTCATTATGTCACTAAATGAATACTAATCATGTTAAGTTACACATTTCGGTTTAATATCTATTCATCATGTCACTTCACTCACTAGTCGCAGCTAAAACATGAAAAGATCGTTTGAAATAAGGTTTATACGAAAAAGGTCAATTTCTGCCTTGGGGCCATTTAGCCGCCGGCTAAATGGTTCGACCGCCGGCCAAAGCAGCGTCATCACCACCAGCCCAAAACAGACCCTTGACCGCCGGCCAAACGGCTTGACCGCCGGTCAAGCCTCTGCGATTTCTTCCTGTTCAACCCCAACAGCCTCAAATCCGAACCAAAACACATTTAATCTATTACCTCAGCTTCTTAATCATTTATATAAGATGAATAACGATTTCTAACAGCTAGTATCATCACAAATCATCATTTCTAACATCAATTTCGCTAACCCTAACGATTCAATCAAAATCACATATATAAATGATAAGAACACTTACAATTGAAGGGATAATAAGATGGTGATGATGATTTCCTGAGTTTAATATCAATTTTAAGAATCACAGCTTTTGATTCTATATATGGTTCCTCTTTTAATTCTTACTATATGTGTGTTTAGTTTTGTAAAATGAGAATAAAGAAACCTGAGGAGAAATAAAAAGAGAAGTCGGCTCCTCAACCGACTTTCCTATTATACGAGTATAATTTAATACCCCGTCTCAACCTATTGTCTGGAACCCGAAAACCATCTGCGAGTCCAAACATTTTATTGTTCCGTCAACTATATTAATTTAAAATAATTAATATTTCACTAGTCACAATAAGTTATGAACTTATTTCACCAATTTATTTTCAACAAATCTAACACAACTATTTCATAACAATTCTTAAATAACAATTTAAAATCAATAATTGATATTAAAACAGCTAGGCCAGATTTGCAGATGTTACACGAAATGCGCCAGACAAACGAAATTTTTATAACTCATTTCCAAGTATTTTGATAAAATACTTCAATTGAAATTTACGCGATTTCACGCAACCACTTATAACGTCTAAAAACGTTACGCAATTCAAACAAACGTACGATTCGTAACCAACGACCAAACTAAATCCAAATATCATTTTGGTAACTTAAAATGTATTATTTTGAGTAAGATTCTCATTTAAAAATATCGAGTTTTAAACCGTTACCGAATTATATTATATATAACGTATAACGTACGAATTAACGTTTAAACGATCGGGTAAACAAACACGGACATAACACAAAGTTTAGGGACATGATTAAACACATCTAGCCACTCTTTTTGACCAAAAGAAATCAGCCAAACAATGATCTACAAAAAGTGGATCATGTTTTTGACCCTTAACCCTCAATCGAACCCGTATTTCCCTCATTCTTGTTTCTTCAACTCTCTATCTAATATCTCACTAAAAACACACACTAGAAGCTCTCCCTCTCCTCTCTAATGAGCCATCATCATCATCATTCACTACCTTTGGAGAAAGAGGAAGAAGGAGCAAGAACACAACCAAGCACCACCTCACCTCTCTCTCTCTCTCTCTCTAGAAATCGGTTCTTGGTATGATCTAACACTACTCTCTCTAGATTTTCATGGTTTTAGTAGATCTTCATGTTAACATGTTCATACAACAAGATAATGTCCAAATATAAGCTCAAAAACGTTTTTATGAACACATATATAAAAGTGTATAATCTGCCCAAAAATTTCGTCTCACCAAATCGTGTATATCTCGAGTTCTAGACCGAATTAGGAGGTGTATCTTATACCGAAATCTTCGTATGGAAGTCTTCTACAAAAAGTTCTTCTATGGCCCGACTTGAAAACCCACAGATTTTTGTGTAGAAACCGATTTATGGACTGAGGGTGTTTTTAGACCAAATCCGACCACCTTCCATTCTCATTTTTGTTTAAAATAGTAAATGGACTTATAAAATTATCATAAAATGCAGAAATATACTAGACACATAGGAGTTCATCTGTGATTTTTGGTAGAACTTGTTTCGACCTAAAAGTTAGAGAAAACGAGAGATCTATTGGGTTAAAATCTGGAAAACACTAATACTAGGGGCTGTTTTGGTATGTTTGTGAAAATGATATTTCGAGAGACCCACTGTCGCACCCCCAAATTATGATGCGGAAGTGGTTCGGGTCGGGGAGCGACTAATCAATAATCATAGCACATAAGATATAATGAACGACTCTATATGTGTCATTTTACAACTTGTATTGATAAAATCAAAGTTTACATCAAAATATAGTTACATTAGCTCGGTTGAAATTGAGAGATTTAAATACATAATTACTTTATACAAAATATAATAATGCAGCTAAATCTCTGTGTAACACCCAGTCCTCGGGTCTAGTAGTATTTAACATTTTCTGACTGTGAATTATTATTAAGTGTGTCAGAAAATAGGTGTGATGTATTATTTGAAATAAATAGTGATAATAGTCGAATAATTTATTGTGACTAATAAATTATTGAGTGTTTTAATTTTATTTAGTTGACGGTAAAATAAAATAATATTTCCCCGCAAATGGTTTTTAAGTTCCAGACAATGATAAGTACGGGGGACAAAACTAGTACACATATTATCATTTATATGTGTAAAATCTTATCCATATCACCTAAAAACATTCCAGAGAATTCGGGAGAGAGCGAGAGGTTGATCTAAACCCTAAACCTAATCAAAATCATCATCAATCATCAAAATCTTGTGGAATCAATCCCTGTTCTTCCTTGTTCTTGGTCTGGCCGAACCGTACGCACCATAGGGACGATTCAAAAATTGTGAAACAAGCTTTGAGGTTAAATTGAGCTTATAGAACTATGATTCAAGCTTCCAAAACATGGATTAATCATTCTTCCATCCTTTTAATCATCTTGTAAGTATTGATTCTTCAATTTTTATATCCTTAGAAAATGGGTTTTTGGTGTAAATGATGAATTAGGATGATTGATATGAAATTGAAGCTTGTTATGCTTATATAATTGCTAGTTGAGGTTTGTATGAGGATTATAACTTAAATCCTAACATAGAAATGAAGAAAATTATGTATGATCATATAGATAGTTTATGGGTTAGTTGGTAAATCATGAATTGAAGCCTATTGTTATGTTATAGTTGTTAGTTAGTGCCTAATTCATGATTATAAGTTTAGTTGTAACTTGAAATTAAAGAATTTGATTAAGTGCTCTTGAGGTTATTGATGAACTTGATGATGATAATGAATTATATGATAAAATTAGCATTTTGGTGATTAAGAACTCTTAAATGATGATTAAAGATGATGATTGTGTGAACTTAACTGTTAAGTACTCATTAAACTTAATATTTGTGATTTGGTAAATTAGTTATATTGGAGGTTGATAATCTTGTTATATTATCTCATGATGTTAATTAACAATGATTAAGGTGTACTAATATGATAAGAGGTTCATGGGAATCATAAACTTGTTAAATGATTATGAATTAATGATGTTAATTGGTTATTCATAATCTAGAGATGAAGTATGTTGAATTATTGTAAATAAGTAACAATTTATGTGAATTGTGATAGAAAGTGATTATCGTGATTGAATGATGGTATTATATTGGATATTAAATATGTTGTTTGATGAAGATGAATTAATATAATGTTATATATAGATTTTAAAACAAGTAACTAACTTGTTTTATTTTGTTGTAATTCCAGTTGAGCAGAAGACTCAGTGATATTAGACTACTGAGTGGATGCCTGAGGTGGTCGGTGAGTGGATCTCTAATCCTTAGTGTAACTTGGTTGTAACGAGTTTGGTTACAACAAGTAACATATTATTACTATTGTAGTTGCCATGATAATTATGATAGCTAGTAATAATATTGTTGATATGATAACGTTGACCTGCTGAATATGTGATGTGTTGATTATGTGATCACTGGACTTGTTGTTGGCCTTCGGGCATCAGTTGTTAATGAGGCAACGAGTTGTTGAACTGTTGGTTGGGCTAGTTGGTTATCCAAAGTTTAACACATCTCCTGTGTTGGTTGAGGATAATCAATTAGCTATCGGTCTCGTCCGTATGGCCATACGGTTAGGTTGGATAAGTGTTCTTGGGGAGCCACCCGGGTTTATGGTTATCCCCAGAGCCGCCGATCCTCATTATGGTGTTGTTGATTAGTTGATGAGTTGTATTGTGTACTTGCTTGTTTAGTGTTAAGTGTTGTACACAAAGTTGTTGAGCTAAGTTAGGCTGTTGATTAGTTATCTGCTCACTTAGCGTTATGCTAATCCCCCATATTACCCCTTCTTGCAGGTTTTGGCTATTATATTGGGTGGGCAAGAAGTTGGACTAGAAGGAATGTTTGACCTCGAGGCATTACTCTGATAGTGGAATTGTATAAAATAATGTTTTAACCTGTTTTTATATAACACCTCTGTCGAGAAGTTATGTTTTTAAAAGGTTGAATTTTATATGTTGATAAAATGGTGTAAACTATTACTAGTTATTTGGACTTATGCTTCCGATTTACTATATCTAAATAAGTACAAATGAGGGGTGTTATAAGTTGGTATCAGAGCATAGGTTTGGGCGAATTGGACATTGTAATGTGTTCGATCCCAAATCTATGGTTGTGTCAAGTCAAACATTCCTGAATGAGGGATTAGTAGTTGTATGAGAAAGTGGTTATTAAATGTGTACTAACCTATAATCAGTTGCAAGATTGTTGTTTTGGTTGCAGAGACGGAGGAACATAAGGAACCGTCTGGTATTCTCAATGATTCCTCAATACTCGTGGGCCTAAATGTATCAGGTACTTTTCTATAAGCTTAGTGTATTTAAATAAGCTTGAATGATTTACTTGCTATGGTATGAGTAGTAGTAAAATTAATCGAGTTAGACTGATATAAATCCCCAGTGGTGAGTCGTTGATGATTATTACTTGTTAATAAGATGATAGAAATATTAATGGGTAATTTTGAATGAACTTGAAGTAATTGAATTGTGTAGATACATTGTTGAATAAGGTGTAATAGTTGTATTATGTGGATTTAATTGTGTCTACAATATGAAATTAAAATATGAAATCGGTTGTATGAATTGTTATGTGAACTAATAATTTTGGAAGTAATATGATTAGCAAAGTTGATATGACTCCATGTAGTGAAATGAGATTGTTGGAATATCTCAATCGAGGTAATTTGGAGTCTTGTTGTTGTTTAAATGTGAAAGTGTCCATTGATTGGGAATTGTATGTTTGACACAGAAAAGTCAAAGTTGAAATTAGTAGAGTCGAATTTGGAATTTACTATGTCATAAAGTGATGAATGTGGCAAGATGTTTATGTGTTAATATGATTAATAATGATCATGATTGTGGTTGAATTATGATCTATATACTAAAAGTAGAAAAGCAATGAAGTCGGAGTGGTCAACCAAACTTATATGTATTGACAAGTTGTGAAAAGTCATGGTTGAATACTTGTTGTAATTGTTGTGAATTTGGTGTTTCAAGGTTATAATATGACACCGATATTGGAAGTGAAGTTGTTTGACTTGGTAAAGTCAAAGAAGTGTAAAATGGGTGTTAAATTAGTGAACATATTGGTTGAAACCCAAATGGGTTGTTAAAGTGCCCAAATGGGTCACTTGATGGTTAAAAGGTTAAAATGCGTAGTGGTCTGATTGAGAAGAATGTTAAAGTGACTTTAAGTCATAAAGATAGTAGTAAAAGGTGATGAAAATGATTTGGGTAGTCAATGTGGTTATTTTCTTAAAAGTGCCCAATTGAACCCCTAAACGGGTCAACGAGTGAAAATATGATAGGAAGGGTATATTGGGGTGATGAATATGCCCACACGTCTTAAATATATATAGAAACATGTTAGTAAAGGGTTGAAGTCTGAAACCAAGCCATTTGGAATATGGCGTGTCCACTAAAATGGTCGGAAATGGCCTAAAATGAGTCACACGTTCGTTTGCTCGTAAAATGTGAAAATTGAAAAAGTGTAAAAAGGGAAAGTTTTATTTTGGCATGGTGGAAGTGCCTGCAAAATTTCGTGACCTAACTCTTTACGGTTTAGGAGATATGCGCGTTTGAATTTTGCATTTTTGCACTAAGTTGTGCAGGCTGCTGTGCAGACAAGGGAACCGGCAGGTCTGATGGTAGACCCGGCGGCTAGTGGTACAAAACCGGCGGCTGGTCACCCAACCCGGCGGCTGCTATAGCTTTTATACGGCAAAATGTCTCTGTTAGTGAAAATTTAAATCACCCGGCGGCTCCCTGTATAAGCCAGCGGCTTGTAGCTCTTTCAGGTGAAAATAATTTTTTTTTTACGTTTTTCGACGTTCGACGTAACGTTTGACGTAGAAATTTCTGCTAGAAAATTTCGGTGTCCGATTAAGACGAAATTTACATGTCCACTCAAAAACGGCCCAACGGTCAAAGCTCATCGCGTCGCCATGAGCCCTGTCAGTTTTCGGCACTTCGGGGTCGTTTGGGGCTCGAAAATCGCGTTTTATTGTTTTTCGAATCTTATTTCGAACTTTTAGCTTACGTTTTGTATTGAGCTTTTGTTTCATTGAGCCCAGAGATCATTCCTGTGACTATATGCAATATTAAAAGTTGATTTAAGAGGTCCACATATTTTATGGTGTATGCGTCGGTTGTAGACAGTTTATTTAACTGCAAAATATACCAGTAAATGGTATTGTTGATTGATACTACCAAGAATTAGTAAACGTTGATTAGATAAGCATGTGAACTATATTATGTGGATTAATTGTAATGTGATTAAAGGTATATAGATGGATGATTATGTGTTGAATATTATACATAATATTGATGACTTGTTTAGTACTAATGTACTATAAGTATTAAGTTGTATAAATAATATTCGATATTGAATTGGGTAATAAAGAAGTTGCTTGATATATTCGTGTCAGACATTGGTGTAGTATGTCTGTATTGTTAATATATACATGATCATATGAGTAGTTCACATTAAAAGTGATAAGTTGAAAATAGTAACAAGTTAATAATTGGGAATATACTTGCTATTACAGGTTGTTATAATTGTGTAAATTATTGAAATTACTGTTGAGAAATATGTGAGAGCAAAGATAATTACTTATGAGATAAATGGTATGAAGTGGCCTGAGAATAAAATGTGACCGACATAATATGACGACGTCTGGCCAACGTATTTATATTATGCCATTTCACATGGAGTTGTTGAGGCTACTCAGTACCAAATAAAGTAAATTTGTTTTAAAATAACAGGTAAGATATGTTGACCTGTAGTTGAGAGATAGTCAATGATTGACTAAAATAAAAGAGTAATAAACCATTAAGTTGTTGTTTAATGTGGTACCGATAGTACAAGAGATATGTATATAGTTAATTGCAACTAGTAGTCTTTAAAAGATGATTTAAGCGAAGTAGAGGTCAGTTGATTGTGAATAACATTGAGTTAATATTTTTGGATGGGTGATTAATGACAACATCTTGTGTTGTAGAAATACCATTGATGATGTTTGGTATTAACAGATGTTGTTTAGCATCCAAATTTGGTGTGACGTGATGTTAGTTGATTACATGATAATAATTTTAACTATAGAATTTGACCTCTACATATGGCTTATTAGTTATTCTTATATGTTGAAGATTATATGATTGTGGATTTCTGCCGAGTAAATGATTTCATATAATCAAGTTGTGTTTATAAATACCAATGTAAAGTAGTAAGTTTAACCAGTTGCTAAAAGTAAAGAATTCTAGCAAAGTTGTTAGCTAGAGATATATATGGCTATTAGCTAACTTACTAGTTACGAAATAAATTTCATGTAGTTGTTAATGGATAAGTAATGGTATTTATTACCACAATTGTTGTTGTTGTTGCAAAGATAGATTGTTTAAGTGACTATGTGTTTTGGGTTGTACACATGATTAATTATGAGTTGTCACTTAAATGGTCGGTTAACTTATTAGAGACAGGATATACGCACAATGTATGTGCGAAGGAAAAGTTAAGATCATGTACATCTGGATATGTGCATGTGGAAAGAATTGACAACAGGTGTATATATTTACAAGTTGCTCAAGGGAATAATACATGATGTGTGTATATATTGTAATTAAACAGTTGATGATGCTACATTGTGTGCTGAAAATAAGATCTTGTGTTAATAAATTAAATAGAGGTAAAACACAACTTGTGTGTTTATATGAATTCAGTTGAAATACACACTGGTAGTGTGTTGGTTGATGAAAATTATAGTATTAGTGAAATGCAATGTGTGATTCTATTTCACTAGGTTGATTAAGTGTGATCAGATTTCGAGGACGAAATCTCTTTAAGGGGGAGAGATTTGTAACACCCAGTCCTCGGGTCTAGTAGTATTTAACATTTTCTGACTGTGAATTATTATTAAGTGTGTCAGAAAATAGGTGTGCTGTATTATTTGAAATAAATAGTGATAATAGTCGAATAATTTATTGTGACTATTAAATTATTGAGTGTTTTAATTTTATTTAGTTGACGGTAAAATAAAATAATATTTCCCCGTAAATAGTTTTTAAGTTCCAGACAATGATAAGTACGGGGGACAAAACTAGTACACATATTATCATTTATATGTGTAAAATCTTATCCCTATCACCTAAAAACATTCCAGAGAATTCGGGAGAGAGCGAGAGGTTGATCTAAACCCTAAACCTAATCAAAATCATCATCAATTATCAAAATCTTGTGGAATCAATCCCTGTTCTTCCTTGTTCTTGGTCTGGCCGAACCGTAGGCACCATAGGGACGATTCAAAAATAGTGAAACAAGCTTTGAGGTTAAATTGAGCTTATAGAACTATGATTCAAGCTTCCAAAACATGGATTAATCATTCTTCCATCCTTTTAATCATCTTGTAAGTATTGATTCTTCAATTTTTATATCCTTAGAAAATGGGTTTTTGGTGTAAATGATGAATTAAGATGATTGATATGAAATTGAAGCTTGTTATGCTTATATAATTGCTAGTTGAGGTTTGTATGAGGATTATAACTTAAATCCTAACATAGAAATGAAGAAAATTATGTATGATCATATAGATAGTTTATGGGTTAGTTGGTAAATCATGAATTGAAGCCTATTGTTATGTTATAGTTGTTAGTTAGTGCCTAATTCATGATTATAAGTTTAGTTGTAACTTGAAATTAAAGAATTTGATTAAGTGCTCTTGAGGTTATTGATGAACTTGATGATGATAATGAATTATATGATAAAATTAGCATTTTGGTGATTAAGAACTCTTAAATGATGATTAAAGATAATGATTGTGTGAACTTAACTGTTAAGTACTCATTAAACTTAATATTTGTGATTTGGTAAATTAGTGATATTGGAGGTTGATAATCTTGTTATATTATCTCATGATGTTAATTAACAATGATTAAGGTGTACTAATATGATAAGAGGATCATGGGAATCATAAACTTGTTAAATGATTATGAATTAATGATGTTAATTGGTTATTCATAATCTAGAGATGAAGTATGTTGAATTATTGTAAATAAGTAACAATTTATGTGAATTGTGAGAGAAAGTGATTATCGTGATTGAATGATGGTATTATATTGGATATTAAATATGTTGTTTGATGAAGATGAATTAATATAATGTTATATATAGATTTTAAAACAAGTAACTAACTTGTTTTATTTTGTTGTAATTCCAGTTGAGCAGAAGACTCAGTGATATTAGACTACTGAGTGGATGCCTGAGGTGGTCGGTGAGTGGATCTCTAATCCTCAGTGTAACTTGGTTGTAACGAGTTTGGTTACAACAAGTAACATATTATTACTATTGTAGTTGCCATGATAATTATGATAGCTAGTAATAATATTGTTGATATGATAACGTTGACCTGCTGAATATGTGATGTGTTGATTATGTGATCACTGGACTTGTTGTTGGCCTTCGGGCATCAGTTGTTAATGAGGCAACAAGTTGTTGAACTGTTGGTTGGGCTAGTTGGTTATCCAAAGTTTAACACATCTCCTGTGTTGGTTGAGGATAATCAATTAGCTATCGGTCTCGTCCGTATGGCCATACGGTTAGGTTGGATAAGTGTTCTTGGGGAGCCACCCGGGTTTATGGTTATCCCCAGAGCCGCCGATCCTCATTATGGTGTTGTTGATTAGTTGATGAGTTGTATTGTGTACTTGCTTGTTTAGTGTTAAGTGTTGTACACAAAGTTGTTGAGCTAAGTTAGGCTGTTGATTAGTTATCTGCTCACTTAGCGTTATGCTAATCCCCCACATTACCCCTTCTTGCAGGTTTTGGCTATTATATTGGGTGGGCAAGAAGTTGGACTAGAAGGAATGTTTGACCTCGAGGCATTACTCTGATAGTGGAATTGTATAAAATAATGTTTTAACCTGTTTTTATATAACACCTCTGTCGAGAAGTTATGTTTTTAAAAGGTTGAATTTTATATGTTGATAAAATGGTGTAAACTATTACAAGTTATTTGGACTTACGCTTCCGATTTACTATATCTAAATAAGTACAAATGAGGGGTGTTATACTCTGATTGTATGAATGCTGACTCGAGCTAATGATCCCTGCTTGGGCAGTCCAACCTACTACTGTGTACCTGTGATACATGCTAAAATGGGTCAGCGAAACGCTGGTGAGCTCACAGGTTTGTATGTTAACACATATTTGTATGAACCGCAAGATTTATAATTGAATTTAAAGTGCAATTAAGCAAAATAAAAGTTATACAGCCATGAGCACATAGTCTGAGCTTAACTTGAGTTGTCAGGTCCAATTAAGGAAACCCAACTGAGGTTGCCTCCTACGAGTGCCTAATCTACACTCGTCTTCCCAAATGCTAATACGTCCGTTTGACCAGTTAGTGCGTGCTAACCCGGACGAGGATTGTCAATCCTATATGATATCATATACTAACATTCACGCTACTACGTATTACCAGACTATGCTATGGAGGGCTTTAAATTGATTAGTTGAAGTAACTCATGTAGTATTTGATTTTGATTTGTACTTGCGTTCAACTTGTAAAACAAAACGAGCAATAATATCACACCCCTTATTGAAAAGCAGTAAAATAGGGGCCATGAGACTCACCTGAGCCTTGAGTGTTTATGGAAATAAACTTGAATTGATTAGCTTGTGAATTGATGTCCGAAGACTTGTAACCTGAGGGCGTCCAATACGCGCGATGGTTATTAATTGAATAGGTATCTTAAAAGACTACCTTTGTAGTTGTTTATCCAACTATAATGTCTAAATTGCCCCGATTTGGTTGATTGACTTGTATGTTTGAAACGTGTACGGCCCGTTGGTGATTGTTTGTAATAATAATTTTCATCATTATTATTTCGGATTTTTGAAGTGTTGTACTTAAAAAGTGTTTGCAAACTTTTAGGTGACGGGGGTCCGGGGGCAGCGCCCCTGGTTAGCGGGGTTCCAGGGGTGGCAACCCCTGGCGGGGTCCAAGGGGCTGGCCCCTGGTTGGGGTCGAGATGCCAAGTCAGCTCGAAAATTTTTTATTTCTACTAAATTGCTTTGTTGAAAAACGCATCTGGACTTGAATTTGGGTGAAATCAAGTGATAAAATTTAGGTCTCGACACTTAGTAAAAATGAGTTGCAAACCTTCTGTTTTTAGCGTCACTTAGGATTTAGGCGACACTTAGGAAGTGTCGCGTGAAATGACGGATTCTGATCTAATGGTGTCACTTGTGTAAGTGACGCATAGAGGGCGACACCTAAGGAAGTGTCGGTTGTAAGTGTCGGTATAAAGGTCATGAGTCACTAAGGTTAGTGACGGGTGAAATCAGGTTTCGATTGTAGGCGTCACTTAGGCAAGTGACGCTATAAGTGTCGGTCATTAGTGACGGGTATTGAAAATGCGTCACTTAGGTAGTGACGGAAAAAGAGGGTTTTATGCGGTACTTAGGCAAGTGACGCAAAATTAGGGCTTTTAGCGACACTCAATGCGTCACTTAAGTGACGCACGAAGTGACGCTATACTGCAGTCATCGTTGCGACACTTAAGTCTGATGACGGGTTTTTGAGCCAAAAACGAGTTATCCGGTTTCCTTTTGGTCCGATTCTTTTACCCAACCCTTATATGGACATTAATAACTTATATAAACAACAAACATGTAAAAATGAGTGAAATCGGAGAGTTTCGGGTTTTTGTCAGAAACTTACGCGGTATCGAAATGAAAATCCGAAAAGATGAGGTTGTAGATCGTTGCGAGGTGGTTCTTTTTCTCCGAAATTCTTGATGATCCGAGTGCGTTTGGTGGTGTTATTTTGAGATTGAAAGAGATGGTGGTGTGTGATATTTTTAGAGAGAAATGAGAGAAGAAAGAGAGAGTGAGGTTGATTTTGAGAAAAGAGAAAAAGGAGGTGGGGGTTGTAGGTGGAAGCCCCACTTCTCAGCCTCCGTCTCCGTGCTCCGTGCGGTGTTCATTCCCGATCGTTTAATACGTTAATTATGTATTTGTATACGTTTAAATATTCGTTTTAATGTACATTTTTAAATTATGAATAATTTCCGATAATTTGGTTGAAGTATTTTATAAAACACTCAATACTTGAGTTATAAATATAACTTATTCTTGTTTTAAATTTGTTTGCGCGTTTATTATTTTAATTGTGTAAACGTTATATGTATGATACAAAATTTGAATTGTAATATCATTAACAATAATATTTCTGGATATAATAGTGTCATTAAATAATATTATATTATCTAACAAAATCGTTCACCAACGTCCGTATTTAATTGAACCGAAATGCATTCGATTTGAAATTTGTACGATTTATCCAAGTCGTATAATTGTATATATTCATCAATATATATATTGATACATTAATTAGCCTAACACAGAACTAATTACATGTATTAAAACTTGATTAGGCACTAATTTCTTGTCCTAATTTGACGGGTGTCACACCCACGAAACATAACGACAATTTTTATAAACTCATTTTACTATCTTAAGACTTGTGTGAAAGTCTCGGGTCAAACCGAGCACGTTTGACCATCAAACCGAAATTGAAAACATGATCAGCCGCTAGTGTCGCTAGAGGGCCAAATCCGATAGCGACACTAGCCCAATGTCGCCTAATCCGATTTAGTGTCACCATAGCGACACTCAACCCAGTGTCGCTAAAAATCAATTATGTCGCAGATAGCGACACTGACCGAATGTCGCTACCTTATCCAATGTTGCCTATAGCGACACTAAGCCTAGTGTCGCCAAAATCAATTTGACGTCGCATATAGCGACACTGACCATAGTGTCGCCATAATTGAAGAAGTGTCGCCTATAGCGACACTAATCTAATGTCGCTAATCAATTAAAAATCATGAATCCAGCGACACTCATCTAGTGTCGCCTAACTAGTGTCGCCTATAACGACACTAGCCCAGTGTCGCCAAAAACAGAGTTGAATTATTTTCCTAAGTATGGGAATATGTTATACTAAACAAATCAAACACGATACGACTTATACACAAGACATATATACTTTATTAAGTATACAACAACACGCGTATAATAATAATAGTTGAGATTATTATTACAAACCGTCACCAACGGGCCGTACACGTTTTCAAAACACAAACAAACAAACAAATCAAACCAAATCATTTGGACATTACTAGTTGGATGAACAACTAGCATAGGTGACCTCTCGAGACACCTACACATTATACCAACCTTGCGCGTTGTGAACGCCCGACAGGTTATAGTCTTCAGACATCTCATTGTATTACATCATACTTGCTTCATTGCAATACTTCAGACTCAGGTGAGTCTCATAGCCCCTCATTTTACTGTTTTCAAACCCAGGGGTGGGAATAAATGCTTTACTTTGTTTTACATGTGAACACGAGTACAAAACTCGCTATATTCTGCATGAGCTGTTTACTAATCATTTTAAAGCCCTCCATCAATCATAGTTTGGTTAATACTTTTGTAGCGTGAATGTTAGTGTATGGTACCATATAGGATTGACAATCCTCGTCCGGGTTAGCAAGCACTAACTGGTCAAACGGACGCATTAGCATTTGTTCATGTGAGTGTAGATTAGGCACTCGCGGGGAGGCACCCTCGATCAGGCACTTGATTGTGATCCTGACACCTCAGTTAAGCTCAGACTATGACCTCATGGCAAACATATACATTATTTGATTGATTTCAAATCATTATACTTAAATCTCGTGGTTCATACATATATGTTTATTCATACAAACCTGTGAACTCACCAGCTTTTAGCTGACCTTTTAGCATGTATTCTCAGGTACCCAACAGCTGTAGGCTTGCACTCAGGATTTAGCATAGCTCGAGTCAGCATGCAAACATCAGAGATTTTATTGTATTAATGTATTTTATATAAGTATTTATGCTAGCAAATCTCTCATACTCAGAAAACGAGCTAATGTATTTGGTACAACTAATGTAAACTTTTATCGCATTAATGTATTTTGTTAACACGACGCATATAGAGTCGTTCATTATATATCTGTGTGCTTTGATTATTGATTAGTCGCGTCCCGACCCGATTCGCTTCCGCAACCCGAATTTGAGGGTGCGACATCATGTGATTGAACGGGACGTTCACTATGCCAATTTAGATGCTTTCAAGTTTTAGAGTTCAAACTTCATTTATGGTTTAATAATATCAAAACTTATAAGAGTACTCACTGTCGAGACGGATTCTTCCATTTTCGACTTTGTCCTCCGGCATCTTGATAGGCAATCACAATCACGTCTTCCTAGCTCCGGCCTTTCTTGAGTTTAATGTTGGCGTGGGCGCCGTTCCAATAAAAAATATTTTTATGGTTAAATTAAATTAGATGGCGAGACGCCGAGACCCAATAAACTGATAAAGTGATGTCCTTCAAATCTTGATATGGTGTAAAAAAGATTTGGGATGTCCTCGTGATGCATATGTAACACCTAAGACTCGAGTCCTTCGAGTCTTGATATTTTGTGCTCTTAGACATTTCAATTTAGAAATACAACATCAAAGTACATAGATGACTTATGCGCTAACATATTCCGGTTATTTTGGTGATATATCAAAACTTTTAGATATCATCCATCTAACATAAAATGTAAATCAAACGTACAAATTTATAGTGAAAGTATAAATAATTTCATACTTGAAACATTCATATTATCGCAGTTTCGTGACATACCAACATTTTCTTGGTATCTATCTATATTAAAGTATCAAAGGAAAAAAAAAAAAAAAAGTCGTACAAAACACAGAAAAAACGGAGTAATCGATAAATTAAAAGTCGAGGATAATTTAGGTATTTTAGTAAAAAATAAAAATAAGTATATTTAATTTTGTGAATCAGCCACTCTTAAATAATTATGCGACGAACCGAGTGTGATATACACCCACCCCTCTTATCAGAATCTTGCGTTTTCCACCTTCTCTTTCTAGATTCCCATTTGCTTTCTCTCTTACAAATTTTATCATCTGTATATATGCATCTACATCTATCTATCTACATATATATATAATTACATGTATACATAAAACATCATCACTCCCCTTCCTCTTTGTATCCATTTTGATCATCAAACAAATCGGATAAATAAAAAAGATGGGGACTTTAAATCTATCACCTGAGCTAACTTTGGATTTCAAACCCACTTTTATCCCTAAATCGATCACTCAATTTCTTGTTGAACTATCCAGAATCGGTACCATTTCTGACAAGATTTTCAAACTCGATGATTTTGTTTGCCGATTAGAAACGGAAATGCGAAAAATTGATGCATTTAAACGTGAATTACCTCTTTGCATGCTTCTCATTAATGATGGTTGGTTTTTCTTTCTTGATGATTCTGTTTTGTTGTTTTTTTTAGATGGGTTGTTTTCAAGTTTTTGTTTTGTGATTTAGGTTTTTGATGATTTTTTATTATACTATACTACAATACAATGTTTTAGAATGGAAGTAATAAATATTTTTTTGGAGTACTAATCATGCTCACCAACTGTTTGATGAAGTTGCTAAGTGAAGGGCTATTTAGATTTAATCAAGGATGACGATTTGTTTTGAAGGAATAATTTTGTGTGATATTTATTTATTTATTTTGTTACAGCAATTGTAGCACTGAAAGAGGAATTAATGGTGTTAAAGAAAGCATCAAATGTTGAGCCAGTACTTGAAGAATTTCTACCAGTTAAAAAGAGTTGTGATGGAGATACAAAAAGTGAGATGATCAGGAAAGAAAATGGTGGTGGTGATAAGAAGAATTGGTTGAGTTCCACACAACTTTGGAGCACCAATGACAACAATTCTAGCACAAACACAAACCATATCGAAAATCGAACAGCAAACTCGGTAGAGAAAGTAACTAAAAAGGTAAAAAGGGTGCTTAATGTTGTACTCCACTATATATCTACTGTTTCAGAATTAAATTACCAAGTTTTATTATGACTGAATATATATGTTTGATGTGATGACAGAGAGTTGAGGAAGAAATGATGGATGATTCGTATAAATCGTTTGCAAATCCTGGGAGAACTTTTATCCCATTTAAGGGGTGTTGTGGGTTTACGATGATGGGTACAACAAGAGAACAAGATAGGGATGAATTACCAGTTCCTGGGCTTTCTCTTGTTACCTCCGGTATCAAGAATTCAGTTAGGGGAAATGGTTTACTTACCAAAACCAGTGATAATAGCAAGTTGGTTTCATGTTCTGCACCAAATGCTCAATTGAATATACGAACCGGTACACCTCAGGGTCAGCCACCATCACAGCAACAAACATCTAGAAAACAAAGAAGATGTTGGTCTACTGAGTTGCATAGACGATTCGTCAATGCTCTGCAGCAACTTGGTGGCTCTCAAGGTTAGCCCCTGAAACTTTAATCCTTTTTCTCACTGATCATCTTAAATTTAGCTGAAATTTGAGGTTAACATGTGACTATTAAGCTAGTTTATGAAATAGAATTATGTGGGTAGGATTTATAGATTGGTTATATAACGTGTTTGATGAATTGTATATGGTTGTTCCAAGATTCACTTAAGGTAAGGTTTATGTAGATTATATGATCCTTGAAATGTCAAGTAGAAACTGATTATGATAATAGTCATAATACTATGATCATTATTCTAAAGTATTATTTCTTTCAATCTTTTGCAGCTGCAACGCCTAAGCAGATTAGAGAGCTTATGCAAGTTGAAGGCCTTACTAATGACGAAGTGAAAAGTCATCTGCAAGTGAGTTTTAATGTTTTATTCACATAAAGCTCTCAACTTTTTCACTATATCTTAATTTACAATCCCCCGTGTTAAGATTAATTCATGAATACTAAATATATATTAAAATTTTTCTTGTAAACTGTAGAAATACAGGCTTCATACACGAAGACTTCCATCTTCTAACTCATCATCTGCAAATCAATCTGGTGGTGTTTTGGGAGGAGGGTTGTGGATGTCTCCACAAGATCATGAATACGTTGAATCATCAAAGCATGGCATTTCTCAGTCGGGTTCTCCTGATGGCCCACTCTTAATCGGTACTATTGGTGGAACTTCCACCACTGGTGGTGACAGCATGGATGATGGAGAAGATACTAAATCCGAGAACTACTGCTGGAAAGGTCACATGCACACATCGGCCAGCGATGTTGTATAAATCCGGAGGTTTTTTGAAGAATAATCGGTAAATTGCAGCGGTTTAAGTTATATAATTGAGTTTATATATATAAAACTTTATCTTAAGAAATAACTTATACATAAAGAATGATGAAATTTTGCAGGATTAGTTTCTTCTTTTGAGTTCTACATTAAACTAAATTAAATTTTTACAGACTTGAGTTGTTGCCAATTTTCTTGGATTCTTTATACATGTAACTTCATGTGAGGCACATTTGAATTTGAGATGAGAGACATGATCATTGAAGTATGCAGTATTTTAAGCATATTATTCCCCTGATAGCATCTTCCAGAAAGCCAGAGTCTTTTTGCTCTTTGGATTTACTTTTTCTAAAAATTCCTTCCCAACTTCTTTTTTAGTTTTGGATGATAAAAAGTTTTTTTTTTTTTTTTTTATTTTGGGTTGAATTTTGTTTACATTGGTAACTCAAAGGTGATTTTTATTTTATCCTAGTCTCAACCTTCAAGATAAATATTGTTTTTACATATGTATAAACATGTATGTATGTATTTATCAAGATTCCTTGTGCCAAACACTAACAACAATACAACCTGATGATATATTGTTCTGTTTAAAAAAATGCTAAAATTTGCAAACCGTCCAATTGGTTGTACTTTCCAAGATGCCTTTTATCTACTACCATCACTTATAAGTTGGATTGTCAATCAATCAATCAAACATATATAGTAGTGCCTTGTTTGAGATAAAATAAGGAGTTTTAGTTAAGTTATAGATACACATATTTAAATATCAAAACAAAAGTAAATTCGTTTTCATTAATCAAGTAAAAGAGGGAAAATAATCCATGCATCAAACTCCGCGGATGATTTTGTGTAACTAGTACAGTGCCCGCGCAATGCAGCGGCGATACATGAAAAATAATGATTGTTGTCGATTAAGATTTAACGATCTTAAGGTTTCCATGTGGTTTTCGATGTGATCCAATAGTTACCTCGAGTGCAATGTAAGAGGTAATGTCGACCAATCTTTAAATTCAACGAATTGATGAAATATCAAAATGTTTTATAGTGTAATAATAACATTTATTCAACTTCCTAAAAAATAAAAATCTAACCATAGAAATGTTGAAATTTTAAAGTTACTAAAAATAAAAGGGTTGTTAAACAAGGGTAAATAAGTAATTTCCGATATTCTTTTTTCTAAACATTAAGCCAATGGGGTAAACCCTTTATAAGAGGTTATAGATTATAGATACTTCGTGATGATCAAACATTTTACTTGTAAAATTTGTATGTCAAACATTATAAATAAAAAATATGGATTCAGCTCCCCTTAAATTGATATTTTTTTCACATATTATGTTGACAAACGACATAACCTGTTTATCATACACTTTTATATCAATTATTAATCTATTTTTCCCTCTTTTATTAAATACGCAACATGAGCTGTTTATCATGACAAACAACTTGAAACGATATCAATCACACGTATATATTTATCATGTCAAGTTCTTAAAGGATAACTATAACCTCAACATCAACTTAATTAATTAGTCACACCCACATAAGGGCGGAGCTATAATGAGGGCAGTGGAGGCAGCTGCCTCTATACAATTTCTGAAATTACGTAAAAAATAATTTTTTTTTGAAGGTATTAATGACAAATTTAAGATTTTGCCCCTTCTAAACTATAAAAAAGCACAAAATAATTTTATTTTTACCCCTGCGTATAATTTTCCTAGATCCGCCCCGGCCCACAGTTGTAAAATGTATTAATTAATATTATAATAAAATAAAATTATTATTTGTAAGGATAATACTAATAAATTAGTTAATTTAGATTAATTTAAAAATTAGTCAAATAAATATAAAGGAAAACCTTATCTCTACGTACTAAATCGCGGAATCTATGCCTTAAAAATTTAAAGAAAGCATTGTTCAAAGATTTTGGTGAGTGCAAGAATCTTTGAAGTGGTTCAATTCAACCCATAAGATAATATATATTTGCTATTAACGACTTTATATATAGGGATAATCATTATTTTTATTTACCTTATAATTATTATTTTTCCTCCTATCACTTTCTGAAATTATACATACCGATATTCTTGAACTACGAATTATATAAAATATACCACTTCAAACGTTACTTTTATTCATAATACACGTATATATATCTTATTTGAAAAGATATAACGACAATACTTATTAATATCGTCGAAACCTTTAGACATAATACATGAATTACATATATATTGGTAAATTATAACTAATCAAAATAATTTATACGTGAACAAAACTCATAGCACAGTACATGAATCAGGGCTGTCTTTGAAGGTTGGCAAGGTAGTCGACCGTCCAGGACCTCCGAATTATAGAGGCCTCAAAATGTATGTATTTGTATATATATGTGTGTACGCGCACACACATATCATCTAATTGTTAATTGCAATAAAAAAATTTGTTCTAACTATTTCAAGGGAAAATAAATGGTGCTGTCAACATGTGTTGTTGGTAAAAAGTAGGGACTCAGTTTATATTTTTCTTTAAAGTAAAGGGTAAAAGATGTAAAATAAAATGTCATATTTGTAACACCCTCAAATTTAATGATTTGCGGAAGCTTACTTGGATGTTACTAATCAATATACAAAGCACAAGATATACAGTAAACGACCTCTAAATGAGACGTTATAAAACGATTTCATAGAAATAATGTTTGAAAACTTAATGTTTTCGTATACAAAATGTAGTTTCCTAGAGTCCACGCGTATAGCGGGAGATTCTATTACATAATCAACATGTACATAAGATAATGCTGAGAATCTCCGTTAATGCAGTTTAGTTGAAATCATGCGACTCTAACTAAGCCCCGAAGTAATCCTACTCCGTCTGTGTACCTGAGAATACATGCTAAAAGGGTCAACACGAATGTTGGTGAATCTCACAGGTTTGTAAATAATATCAGTTTTGAACACAATATTTCATCAGTTGTACCCGCAGGCGTAAATCAAGTATTTACAAATCCAGCAAATGTAAAGTAAATAAGTTATACCGTTGCCATGAGGCTCATAATCGAAGCTTAACCCGTAAGTAATAAGTTGCTCCCGTGACATGCTCGTAACTGAGCAAGCATAAGTAACGAATAATAGTCGCCCGTTTATACAGTACGGTTCGTGGTAGCGCTACTACCCCTGGCGGGGAGGGTCATTTCCCTAATGGATCCATTAACTAGTGTTCGCGCTTAAGTCCATAACTAACTATATATGATGGAGAGACTTCAGTAAAAGTAAGTAACTCATGCAATCCCGTATAGTAAAAAGAGTTGTTCGTACTTGTGTTCAAGAAAAGTAAGCAATGTATCTCACCCCGTATATATATAAAACAGTAAAAGTGGGCTGTAAGACTCACCTGAGTCTTTGCAAGTACGTTTATATCAATAAACGAGTAAGTAATATCAACCGTAGGTTCTCCGAACCCGTAACCTACAAATGTATAACACCCCTCGTTTCAACATAAACAATAATATAATAATTGCGACTCGGAAGCGTATATTTAAAACATACTACCAATGTATTCAAAATGTCAATAAACTTTTTCAAACTTATTACATGACATTTCAACAAACTCGGTGTTATATAATTCAAAACATCTCTTTAGTTATCAAAATAACATCAGAGTAAAAGCCTGTCAAACATTCCTTCAATTCCAAACACTTCCTGCCCTGCCCAATATGTCCCATCTATTTTAACCTGCAGGAAGAACTGTGGTGGGGTTAGCATAAAGCTAAGTGAATGAAACTATAAACAACAGTCCAACTTAGCATAATAATCCGTTTACATCAAATAACAATAAACAGAAAATCAATCAATCAATCATTCAATCAGACAACTTCCAATCAAGCGTTATCAATCGTCATGAGGACCGGTGGCTCCTGAGACACCCTAATACCGGTTTGGTACTCAAGGAACTCTTATCAATCATCTGTATTGGCCTATACAGAATTACCGATAACCAGTTGTTAATCACACACGACCTAGATCTCTAAACCAACATTTCAAGTTTCAAGATCTCCTATCGTCTACAATAACAACCAAGTCCAACTGTCAAGTCAAGTTGACCTCAGAATCTTACATACTAGCTCAAACAGCCAAGTAAGCAAACAACCAAACTAACATGACAAGATATCTCAAACAAATACATTCTATCAAAGTAATACTATAATTACTTGTTGTAATCAAATCATTACAACTAAATCACACTGAGGTTACAGATCCACTCACCGACTACCTCAGGCCTCCACTCAGTTGTCTAATATCACTGAGCCTTCTCCACATCTGAGAATCAATAATCAAATATAAGTTAGTAATCAATATCATCAATACATAACTTATATCAATCAATAATATTAGGAACTTAACATAATCAACATTAAGATTACTAGTTCCTAATCATATCTATTAGTTATTATAATATAACTATTGTCATATACTAATATGTAACTTATACTCATCACATTATCATTAACAATCAAACAAGAATGTGGTAACAGCCTTACAAGCCGCCGGCTTCTCTATGAAGCCGCCGGCTTCAAACCACTACCCGCCGGCTTCGCCTTCCAAACCGCCGGGTCAATTTCAAAATCATGGTAACAGAACTAAAACACATTTTAAAGCTTCTATAAGCCGCCGGGTCGGGTTTATGCCCGCCGGTTTCCTACCAAGCAACACAAGCCGCCGGCTTGAATAACAAAGCCGCCGGCTTCCTTGTTTTTGCCCAAGCCGCCGGCTTGCTCCTGAAGCCGCCGGCTTCCATCATCGTCCAGGCCCTGTACGAACTGCAAAACCCTAACCCACGGGTTTTTATACCCAAATCAATCAAACACGATTTCTAACAGTTTTAAACACCTAATAACTTCACATAATCAATATGCAACAGTTATAACGAAGTTCTAACATCAAATTCATGTTTTTCAATCCAATTCAATCAATTCAAAACTTATAAACTATTTGATTCAATTCAAACTTACCTCTCAATTGAAGAACACCGAATTGAAGGATGATAACAGTGAAACTAGAATCAATCATAGCTCCAATTTGTAGGTTTCAAGTTTCTGATTTGGATTTCATAAGGTTTCTGTGAGTTTTTGAAGTTTCATATGAAACTTTCTAAATAAGGAAAGTGATATATAAGTCGGCTCCTCAAACCGACTTCAAATATACGGGTATAATTTAATACCCCATCTCAATCTATTGTCTGGAACCCGAAAACCATTTGCGAGTCCAAACATTTTATTATACCGTCAACTATATTAATTTACAACAATTAATAATTCATTTATCACCTTGAAATATTCGGCTCCTATTCCAATTATTTCAACTATTTCAAACAATATTATTTCCAAACACATTTAAATACTAATTTAAATCAAGAAACAATACCAAACAACTAGGTCCATATCGAGGATGTTACAACTCTTCCCCCCTTAAAGAGATTTCGTCCCCGAAATCTAACCTCAATCAATCTAACTAATATGATATAATCACATACATCTTAGCAAACATTTGTCCTCAATAGCAACTTACAACTATACTTAGACTGTTTGAATTCTTTCCACATGCACATGTTCCCATGAACATGCTTCTATCCTTTCCTACGCACACATACAGTGCATCCAAACCCATATCATCAATCAGATATTGTAAGTCCCCTAGTTTTAGGATCGATAACTTCGTTATCTGTAGTATTAAGGTGCGGAATCCCTCAATACGATGTTATCTTACTAACAACGAATATGTTCGTATTGCGTTTTAACTAGACTTAGCTTTAAACAACGAATCGTCAAAGCCTAGTCGATAGGTTATGTTTTTCTCTGGTTTGCTGAAATCGCAGCTTTGGAATATATAAAAGTTGTTAACGTGTTAAGGTTTTTCACGATTAAAAAAACCTTTTATATTTTGTCTCGGCTCGGCTCGCATGGGCCTGCGAGTTCGGCCCAACTCGCCTCGTAGCCCAAGCCCATTACCAAGCTCGACTCGTTACTGATCTCCACGAGTTCAGTTCTCATCTCGGCTCGTTAGTCTCGCGACCTGAGAACTCGACTCACAGCAAACGTATTTATTTCGTATTTAATTATTCGTCTAACTTAACAAAACAATATGTTTAACGAATATCACTAACAAAACAAATATTCTTTTACAAATCCAAACCAATATACAAACACAATAATAATTACACTAGTCCTATTTCAAGCTAGATCTGTTGTCACAATCTATGTCTCAACAGACTCCCCCTTGACAATAGCTCTAGCGTCTTTATCTTCACGCTTGTCTTTGGTCTTCATTTGTAAATCTTACTGCCTGCGTAAATCTTCATCTTGATACAAGTTTTAACCATCAACTGATAATCTCTTGCTAAATCAGCCCATTCAATAGTCGTCAAAATTCTGTTCTCATTTAACTTTAACAGATCCTTTCTCGACATATTCATCAGGTGTCGATGATCATAAACTCTGAAGATTTCTCTTTCACCACCTTCAACCTCATCATCAGCTTCAACCATAACAGCTTCTCCAGTTCCTGAATCCACGTGCCAACTCTTCATATTTCCCAAAATATCCTGTGGCATTGTCTTCAGTGGAATCTGCTGTATGCATCTAACAGCTGGATAAACTTTCTTCCTTCTTCTTCTTCCTGTTCTTTGACTTCTCTCTTGTAATTTCACAGTCTTTCCCTTTCTTGGCTTAATCTGAACAAATTTATTCGTACCAACCTCATGTCTAATGATTCTTTCAACACGATCAGCATAATCATCACGACTTGGGTTGTTAATCTCTAATCTAGCCAAATCACGTATTTCATAACGTGGTAGAGAACTAAAAACTGCAAGCTTTCTTTCAAAATATTGAACTCCGTCAAACCTTTTGATTGCAAAAAGCTTTAGCTCAGAGTCAAAGTACCAACCAATAATCCCTTTACGTGGTACACGCTTTTTCGTAACATCAACTTCAGAAATTCCAATCTTCTTCTTCTTCTTTGGAAGTTTCCTAAGTACAACAGCAGGATTCTTGGTTTGAACAAGAACTTCTTCTTCTTCATCAGAGGTTGAATCATCAATATCTTCATCTATATTGACAATTGTTGGACCTTGTTCATTTTCAATAACAACTTCTGTCCTAGATGGGCTCACATGGTGTTCATCAATGTTTGCATCTAGATCTACACCCATGTCTTGCACATTCTCAGGTACAGCAGTCCAATCTGTAGGTGGTAGAAATTCTCCATCCTCAAGATCAAAATCAATGTCTTCATCTATCTCATCAAAAATATCATCTTCCGATTCAGATAGATCAAGCATCTCCAATCCTAAGAGAAAAACATAAATACAAATATATTAATAATTCAAATTCTTTATTGATTTCCCTGAACCAATCTAAGAATTTCTTTATTAATTCTTTTGTATATTTTAACCTAACATATAAACGCAATTTACATATAACTTATAAAATCTTTTATTGATTACCCTGAATCAATCCAAAATTTCTTAAGTCTACTTAACAAATATTAATTAATTCTAAATTCTAATGCATTGTGAATAATCACCAAACATTTAAATTTACTATTAATTAACTTATATAATTTCCAAGTGTTAATTGATCTCATTCATTATCAATTTAACCTTTAAATTATATATCATTTGTCTAGTTAATACGAATACATTTTTAACTTGTTAATTACTTATAAACCTTACGGTCTTAAGTCTATAATCAAATCTAAAATGCATATGTTATTATAAAATTATGACCGCCGAAATTAATCGGAACACGCCGCTCGACTACTCAATGAGTCAGAAGTCTTTCGATCACTATTTTATCTTAACATTTATAAAATCAAATAACTTAACAATATCTAATACATTTAACTTGTAATTACAAATCTCAAGCCGAATATATTATCACAATATTAAGTTACAATTATTCTGTACAAATTACTACCAATAATTACTACACTATGCTAATACTAAGCTATCTTACCAGCTTCTGTATCAACCTGTGCAGTCTTATCAGCATTTGTACCAGCTCCAGAACCACTAGCACCAGCACCAGACTCCCCCTGAATAGTAGCTTGGTCACCAGTCTTTGAAGGACCAGTCTGCTCACCACTCGGTGCATTGGGATCATCGTCTTTGTCTGAATCTCTCTTCCTCCTTAGCTCATCCTCTTTGCAAGACTCCAGATATACCAATATCTCCCCCTGAGCAGGCTGTCCTGAATGCGATCTCAAGACCAGACTCTCCAAAGAAGATAACTTCAGTCTCTGTACATTGAAGTCCGCAAGCAAAGTCTCATGAGTCTTCATCAACAGATTGTACGATTCACTCTGCTTGAGAATCTGTTGTGAAAGAAGAAGATTGCTCGACACCAGCTCTGGAATCTGAGAAGTAAGCTTCTCCAAATCCTTTACCCTCGACTCTAAGGATGTAATCCTTTCAGCATCAGTCGTTGGAGTAACAGGTATCGTTCTTGGTCCAGGCGGTGTAAGAGACTCAATATGCCAGTCTCTGGTAAGCGGTGTATGAGGTTGAGACAAAGCTTGCGTAAGCAAACTTGTCGCAAATCTAGCTGCTTTGTTCGTCGGAAAATTAGCTCCACGAACTAAATCAGCAACCTCATGCTGTAAAGTTAAACACAATTAAAATCAGTTATTGTTACAGATTACTCTGTCTCAAACTCTAATTAATTGCATAACACTCATAGTTATAGAATTTATATCTCATACTTGAAGCGGTAAAGACATCGATTCCGTAACCACCGGTGCAACCCTCTCTACCTGTGGTGTATCCTGAGAAACTGTATACAGAATTAACTGTCTCAGTTCAACTCCTGATAAACAACAAGTTAAGATTATTTAACTTTTATAATCAATACTAACCTTCTCTAATAGTTAGCGTTCTCGGACGCTTCATCAATTGAGCATCAATCTCCTCAATTTCATCAGTACCTTCCTCCATAACACTCTTACCCTTTCTCTTCCTTTCAGAAGCAGATGGAGGAGGAGAAGGTGTATGATCAGAATCTTCATCTGAAGCCGTCTTACCATCACGACCTCTAGATGATCTAACAGGATCCTAAATTTTAAATATATTAAACATTTATGATTAGCGTAAGCTCTATCATACAAGTTCTATATATTTAAGATTAATCAGATATAATACCTCAGTTGGTACAACAACTGATCTATCAAGCTGTATCTGCTCATCCTCAAGTAATATAACTTCTGGATGTGCAGCCTCAGCTTCAGCTTCCTGTTCGTATAATGATATTTATATTTTTAAAATCAGAAATAATATCCAATTTACTAAATATCTAATATCAGAATCATTATATAATAATATTATGCATCTATGATCAATAAAAACAATCTATCAACTAAGCATCTATATTATTACATAAGTAACAGATTACCTCAGGTGGTGCCAAGTAACTCTCAATGTCTTGAAGCAAAGGATTTGTCTCATCATCATTCTGCTCCAAAACTTCTTGCACAACCTGTGCAGCAACCTCTTGATTCACCTGCTGATCCACCTGACCAGCCTGAATAAGAACATCCTCAAGGAGCCCTTGTGGATCTTCAGGTTGAGCTTCCTCAGCTGCAGGTTCAGGTACAACATCAGCAACAGCAGGAGCAACAACAGCAGCAGGAGCTACGTCCAACCACCCATGATTTGGCGGTGCTACGTAGTTCGGGTCGACAATATACCCAAAAAGATCTTGCTCCTCAGGCTTCACAAGCCCTTCTCTTCTCACAGTCTGCTGAAACATAGCATTATACCCTCTGAGCCCAATAGTATCTACACGCAAGTGTGGCTCAGGAATAATAAGCTCTGGTAGACGAGCTCTAATAATCAGCATACAAAAACGTGGGTAAACCATAAATCGTGATCGAACAGAACCCGATATCTGTCTTACAATCTCTCCAAAAATGTAATCACAGAAACTGTATGGTTTATTGTAAACCAGGGACAGTGCAGCCGATAGAATAGCAGGGCTTAACTCATCAAAACCACCCTTCTTCGGTGCAAAAACGGTATTCATCACGTGCCATAGAAACCTCCACTGACCAATCACAAGAGGCTTCTGGAATTGACGTCCGCGTCTATCTCCCGTATAACCCATACGTCCGATAGCTCCCTCTATGAAATCCATTGGATACTCAACATCCCCATTCTCTTGTTCCTCTGTACCAAACTGCAAAATCTCACGGAGATTTCCAGCACTGAACACAACAGGTTGTCCACCAACCGTTGCTCGAATCTCTGGTGGATTGACCGATTCGTCATGCTCTATACCCGTCCAGAAATCAGTCAAAATCACCTGAGAAATAGGAGGATTTGCTGTAACAGCATACTGTATACGTGAACGTGCCAAAAATGAAAGCACCTGAGCTACTTTGCTAGCTCCCTTTGCACGTACATCCAGATCAACAAGGATGTTGTGACCTTTGTCAAATTGTCGAGCCATATCTGTAAAAACACAAATGACAACAACAATTCAAAGCAAATTAAAAATATTTAAACTATTACGTATTATGAATAGAGATTCATCAAACATCTTAGTTTAAATTTGAAATTATATATAACTTGTTACAAAAATAGTCTCAAGTCGTATATAAAAATTTAACTTATAACTAAAAGTCTTAAGTCTAATTTAAATCACGTTAGGTACTTGTTATTTTAATAAAAATCTCAAGTCGTTAACGTTAAAAATTATACCGCTAATGTGAAATTAGGACACGCCACTAATTTTCTTCTTAAATTAGTAGACTTTCGATATAATCATATAAGAATTAACACAAATCCATTTCATAAAAGTTATTACTTAAAAAGTCTTAACATTTATATCACTACTTTAAAAAATAAAATTTTTCTAAGTACTGGACTCGCATAAACTGGCCTAACGAGTTGAGTTCAACTCGTTTTGTTTATCAACTCGCTACATTGATCAACTCACTAATCTCATGAACTCGCTAGTCAACTCGCTGCGAGTTGAATCGAAATTTCAACTCGTTCGATGAACAGCCGTCGTAAGATTAAACTTAAAATCGATGATTTTGTTAGTTTTAACACGATCAAACGATACATTCACATCTATTACGGTTCGTTTAACATTAATCCTAAGGATTCGTGTTCTAACAATCCATTAATCATCGTGAATCGTTCAAAATTGAAACCGAAACCCTAAGTGCATAAAAACTTCGATTTCTCGTAAATGAAACGGTGAAATCCGTTGTATTTTACCTCAAAATGTTCGCAATCTAAAGGTGAATAAAATCTACGGATCAAAAACTCGTTCTCGTACTCGTAAAATCGAAATCAAACGAAAATAACTTTTTCGCCTCGTTTCGCCTGTAAGCGGATTCGCCAAGTTGAAGTGAACTCGCGAGTAATGTGAATTCGGTGATCTGTTGACTCGTTTGACCTTTTGTTTTATACCCTTTATCCGATCCGCAAGATTTCAAGTGGATCCGCAAGTTGATGTCAACTCGCAGAAACAATTAAAAACGCGAATTTAATGCTAAGTATAAATAAAAACCCGATATTTTACAAGTCTAAAATAAAATTATTTTTCACTTGTATTTGTCACGTTGTTCAACTCAAAAAGATACAGTATGATTTAATTCCGAAGGGTAAACATAAATAACACAAAAATTAAACATTAAAAATAAAACAAAATTACATAACCATTGGTATCAAGTACCATTTTATTAATCAATTGAAACAAAGTAAATATACAATGTAGATAAGATTTTATCTGCTTAGGGATCATATTAGAAAGAATAAGCAATTAATTATACATTTAAAAGTCTAAACAGATTGGTAGTATTCATACCTCATGAAATTCAAATAAATTACTGTAAAATTACAACTATATATATCATTTATACATTTATATTTATAAAACTATATCTTAGGTACCTTTATCCACATAGCATAATTAATAAATACATTACTCACATAAAGTGAATATTTTAATTATAGATAGTTCAAGACGATTACCGGTATTATGATCCACATAAACAAATTATACTCAATTTTCTAAGTAAACTCTTTATTGTTAGTATGAGTATTATCAAGTGCTTCCTATTATATGACATACTTAAGAATTCAAGTAAAACACATAACACTGCATCATTAAATTTTCAAGGTAGCGGTTACTAAATGATGTATCTTTTCGAAACATATAACATACACTTGAATTTTTACGGTTAGACAAATATCAAACATACTTTGAATATGCTATGTTATCTAAGTCTGTACGTAGTACAACAGAAGATTCCTTCTAGCATAATTCAAAATATATTTGAGAATATTAATTTAATTAAAGGTTTCAGTTCTGTACATAGTACAACATAGTTACCAGTAATTAAATTAATACCCATATTGCTACTATTTGTCACTTTAATTAAAATGCATGATAACAGTGTATGGTAATACCATCATTCAACATTTAAGACTTAATGTCATACATCATAGAATAGTTACACAAAATAATAAACAAGTAGTTAATTAAATTCTTAAGACTTAGAAAATTTCATATAATTTGCCTACCAGTACATCATATGATGAAGCCATCTAAAATTTTACTAAAAATAGACAAATTATAACTTGTGGATATAGGTGTATAATCAAATAAATATAAACACATACCTGATAGAACCGCTGTAGTTCTAAAGCAACTTTATTTGAACCTACTACCATATCATACTTAGGACTTAAGCTTTATTATTGTGAAGCTTATTCTCCTAATGTACTATCATTTCCCGTAGTTTTTGCAAATAAAAACTTAAATGAAGGCGATTCCCCTTAGGTAACAAGCAAATGAATGCCATACGCCTTTTTTTTTTTTTTTTTTTTTTTATATTTTTTTTAATAATAAACACATAAATACTAACTATTACAAGAATACCCTTGGAAGACTAATCACTCTGGATTTCTCATTCCGTTTAGTTGAACCAACGTCTCAAATCTTGCTCTGTCGAACGCCTTTGTGTATAAGTCTGCTAAGTTATCCAATGATGGAACCTTAACTAACTTTATCAATTTCTTTTCAGCACAATCTCTAATAAAATGATGTCGAATATCAATATGCTTAGTTTTACTGTGCTTTACTGGATTATTGGTGATCGACATAGTAGATTCGTTATCAATCATCATAGGAGTATTGGTTATATTTAACCCGTAATCCCGCAGTTGCTGTTGAATCCAAAGAACTTGCGAGCAACAGCTGCCAGCTGCAACATACTCAGCTTCACATGTAGAAATGGCTACCGAGGTTTGCTTCTTGCACTGCCAGGATACTAATCTACCTCCTAAGAATTGACATCCTCCAGTCGTAGATTTCCTATTCTGATTGCATCCTCCATAATCCGAATCAGTATAAGCTACGAAATCTAAGTCTCCATCAATCGGATACCAAAGACCCAGCTTAGGTTTCCCTTTGAGGTAACGAAAGATTCGTTTAACAGCTTGCATGTGTGACTCTTTCGGATTAGCCTGATATCTTGCGCATAAACAAACAGCAAACATGATGTCAGGCCTAGAGGCTGTAAGATACATTAGTGATCCGATCATGGCTCTATAAAGAGTTGGATCCACATCGCTATCACTCGATGTATCTGGACCTAATCCATGATTGACTGGAATTGGAGTATTGTAGACCTTACTTTCATCCATCTTGAAACGTTCTAATAGCTCATATGTATATTTAGATTGATGAATAAAGAATCCATCCTTCTGTTGATCAACTTGTAATCCTAAGAAGAAATTCAACTCTCCCATTGCAGACATTTCAAACCTTTTTCTCATGACTTTCTCAAATTCTTGACACATCTTTTCATCAGACGATCCAAAGATAATGTCATCAACATACACTTGTACAAGAAGAAAGTCTTTCTTTTTCCACTTCACAAATAGTGTACTATCAATTGATCCTCTTGTAAATCCATTCTCAAGTAGATACGTTGATAGTGTTCCATACCATGCCCTAGGTGCTTGATGTAATCCATATAGAGCCTTATTCAAACGATATACTCTATCTGGATACTCAGGATTAGCAAACCCTGGCGGTTGTGAAACATACACCAATTCTTCCACTTTGCCATACAAAAAGGCACTCTTAACATCCAACTGATACACTTTTATACCATAATATGATGCGAATGCTAAGAATACTCTAATTGCTTCTAGCCTAGCAACTGGTGCAAACACTTCATTGTAATCAATACCTTCTTGTTGATTAAAACCTTGAACCACTAGACGAGCTTTATTGCGAGTAACGATACCTTTATCATCTCTCTTACACTTAAATACCCATCTAGTTCCAATTGGATATTCTCCCTTTGGTAGGTCAACCAACTCCCATACTTGTAATTTAGAGAACTGAGATAGTTCTTCTTGCATTGCTTCTACCCACGAGTTTTCTTTTAAAGCCATTTGAACATTTTTAGGCTCGACTTGTGAGATAAAGCATGAATATAGACATTGATTAGGAATCCCTGTCTCTTTCATTGCAGTATACAAGCTTTGGTATTCAGAATTCTCAGACGTATTAGTTCTGGATTGATGCCTAGTTTGAACCGGAGTATTAATATCACCGATGATGTTTTCAACTGGATGATTCTTACTCGTTCTAGTTGTAGTAACTGGTTCAACTGGTATCTCATCTTCCAAATTAGTACCAATTTCTTCCAATTCAGGTACATCTTCCGTACGTGCTGAAGATATTCTTAGATGTTTCAAAGGAGTAAGTATGTCATCAAACTTTGTATGAAGATCATCAAGATCTTCTGTTTCTAGAGACTTATCCTCTGAAGGTTTTTGTGACTCACTTGTGGAAGCTTTATCTGAGTCAACAGTAGTCTTGATTCCAGACTGCTTAACACTCGATGTTGAAGCGGGACCAATATTCTCATCTTCAAACAATAAATGTTCAGCTATCTCTGAATCACTGACATAGTCACTAATAGGAACTTTAAATGATGCAAAAAGATCAGAATAATCAAATTGCCAATCTAAGCCCTTATGAACATCCGGTGAATAGCTTGTAACCTCAATATTATAAACTACCTCCAAACGTCCTGTGACTTTATTAAAGACTCTCTTATTTGGCGAATTGGGCATATAACCTAGGAAAAATCCTTCGTCAGCCTTCTCACCAAATTTTGCTTGATGTCCAGTCTTTAATATGGTGCATGAAACTCCAAAGGGTTCAAACCCTTTTAAGTTAGGTTTCTTATTGTTCAAAAGCTCATAACAAGTCTTGTTATGTCTCTTAACCGTAAGAACTCTATTAAGAACATAACATGCTGTATTCACTGCTTCTGCCCAAAAGATGACCGGAAGCTTTGAATCAGCAAGCATTGTTCTAGCAGCTTCAATCAACGTTCTATTCTTCCTTTCAGCAACACCATTCTGTTGAGGTTCATAAGGTGCACTGAATTGATGTAATATCCCTTTGCTTAAGCAATAGATATTCAACGTTGAATTCTTAAACTCTGTTCCATTGTCACTACGAATACGCTTAACTCTCTTTTTATAGACATTCTCTACTAGATCAAAGAACTCAATTAGAATTCCAGGAGTCTCATCCTTTGATCCCAAAAAGAATACCCATGAGAATCTAGAATAGTCATCTGTGACAACCAAACAGTACCATTTGCCACCTAGACTTCTCTTGCTTATAGGGCCGAAGAGATCCATATGTAGCAATTCAAATGGCGAGGAGATAGAGTTTTCAGTCTTAGGTCTGTGTGGTTTCTTGTGCTGCTTTCCTTTCATGCAAGGAACACACTTATCCTCAGACTCGAAACGTTTTTGTGGTACACCTAGAACCAAACCATTTTTGGTTATATAATTCATCTTTCTCCAGTTTAGATGTGCCATTCTCCTATGCCATAACAGAGCATCTGTTTCCGAAGCCTTGGACAATAAACATGTAGACACCATTGAAGAGTTAGGAACACCCATGTTGATAGCATAGATGTCCTTCTTCCTTGGCGCCCTCATCAATATCCATTCATCAGGAATTTTAAAACCTGGCTTCAGGACTAAGGCCTCCTTTTCATTGAAATAAACTGGATGACCTTTATCACAGACTTGGGAAACACTCACTAGGTTGTGTGTAAGTTCTTCAACATAGTTCACATCCTCAAGAGTCAAAGTTCCATTTGAAACTTTTCCTTTTCCCGAAATTACTCCTCCTTTATCTCCTGCAAAATTTACTTTTTGCTTGAGACTATCCTTGAAGTCCTTCAGTAGACTTCTTTCACCGGTCATGTGCCTCGAGCATCCACTGTCTACATACCACCAACTGTCCTTGTTCACAGCATGCTCCTGCACATAACACAAAACACGATCAGTTATCAAGAGGGACCCAAGCCATTACGGTCTTGGTTTGTCCCTTATCATCAACAAACTTAAGCTCTTTAAAATAACCATTCTTCCCATCAGGAGCTTTGGTTACTTTCGAAGTAGCTTGAGTTTGTGGACGATCAGCCTTAAGAGGTGAATTTGAGGAGAACCTCTTAGGCACAAAAGTATGAGCTCTATTATGATAATTATAATTAAACTCATGTGATCGCGAAGTAGTGCCACTTTCATAATGACTATGGCCTCTACTTGGAGTTCTAAACCTCGACGGTGTCACATCCCTAGACTTATGGACATAATTATCACTTTGAGTATATGACCGTTTAGGTTTAGGTGGGGAGACACTATGCTTACCATCTCTTTTAAGAATGTTCACAGGTTTATTACCTAACTTAGGTTTGGTATCTAACCCGTCTACAGTCATATCAGAGTCGGTCTGTGTCTTTTCCTCAATCACAAGCTTATGTGGTGCTTCAGGCTTTTTGTTAGGACAACACGAAGCCACGTGTCCTTTTTGATGACATTTGAAACATGACATCTGCTTGCGTGATTTGCTCACTTTTGCTTTCTCATCCGGAGTCTTAGGCACTAAAGGTTTAAGCTGTTCCTTATCAACTTTATCATTAATCTTAGCATCGTTAATCACTCCACCCGATACAAAATGTATTTTGGTGAACTGAGAAGCCTTGCTATTATCTAATGATACGTTCTTAATAACATCTTTCTGTGCCTCTGACTGTTCAGGTTTATCAGCTACTGAAATCTCAGGATTAACTTCAGTCATCTCAGAATCTTCAGGAATAGGAGTGTAATTGGCATTAAAAGGTGGGGATACATCATTGTAACCTAACCCAGTCTTGTCCTTTACACTACGTTGAGCATCTAACATTTTATCCATTTGAGATGTCCTATAATTCTCAAGTTTACGGTTTTGCTCAATTAACCTTAAATTAAGGTTCACTATTTCCTGATCCTTACTAGCAATCGTCTCATTTAAGTCTTTGATATTCATATAGAGACCATCTATGACAACAGATTTTTCACTTATGGTATCTCTAAGTTTTGTTCTATCCAACGCATCAGACTTAATTTTATCTTTTAAGACCTGTTTATCATCACTTAATCTACGAACATCCATAATAGCTTGATCAAGTTCAGATCTAACAGTCTTATAAGATTCCTTATCCATATTTAATTGTGATGACAGATTACTATTTGACACAGTTAAGACACTATTCTGAGACTGTAAATCAGTAACTAAGTAACAAACATCAGCAAGATTAAGAATATCTAAACATACCTTCTTCTTGTCAGTTTGTAATTCAGCCATACGTGCCACTAATTCTTCAGGACTCATATCTGGAGTTGAATCCATATATAGCACATCATCATCACTTGCCCTTTTTTCAGACTCAGCCACCTCTACTCTCTGTTCCATGTCAGTGGGCATGTAGGACACTGATCCAGCAGTTGTTTCTTCGATCTCGGCCATCAAAGCTTCTTCAGAATGAGCTTGCCAATCATACGAGCCATCCAACTGCTTCACCACTAAGGCTTTGGAAGCAAGAGTACTTCCCGAACCTTGTTTTCCTTGTGCTTCTACTTTAGGTCTTTGGCATTCTCTAGCAAAATGACCAATACCCTGACAGTTAAAGCATCTGACCTTGGTTTTATCAAACCCTGATCTATTGCCCAACACCTTTCTACCAGTTTTCTTGAGGAAATTCTTCACCTTTCTAGATATCAACGCTAGTTGATCTTGAAGTTCCAGTTCCTCAAGATAATCAGAATCTATCTGCTCATAATCCTCATCAAATAGAATAGGATCATTGATCTTTCCTTCTATGTAGTTCTCATATGATGCCACAAAGGAAGCAAGAACAGACAGTTGCTGTTCAGCAGATTTCACACTCATCGGCATCTTCTGATGCTCTTGAGGTGACTTCTCAGAATTCTTTCCCTTTGTCTCATCACCAGAGGAGGAAATAAAGCACAGATCTTCAGTGATCATTTCTCCATTTTCATTAGTATCACCAACTAACAGTGCAGTGGTCGAACTCGATGACGCAGTCGAAAGACTTGACTTTCCATGATACAGCCCAGGGTTCTGAACCTGATCAGAATCACTATCTCTTGACTTCTTGGAGAAATCATAACCTTTCAGCTTGTCAATGACTTGCTCTAAGGTCATAGTAGAATACCTAGTTTCGTTATCCTTAATCATAACACCATACATTTCCCATTTAGAAGGCAAACCCTCAAGGAACTTGTCGGTTTTAGATACTTCTTCTTCAAAAATTTCATGGTATTCTAATTCACTTAGCAGATGGTAGAATCGTGTAACATAGGCATCAAGATCTTCTCCTTTTAAAGCTTTAAACATAGTAAACTGCTTTTTAAGAAGACTCTTCTTGCCAGCTCTCACCTGTGGACTTCCCTCACCTCTTTTCTCTAAAGCTTCCCAGAGCGCTTTAGCAGTATGAAAAGACTTGAGTTGATGAGCAAGGGATTTAGGAAGACACATCTTTATGCAAGAATGTGATTTATTCTCATTTCTGTACGCTTCCTTCTCTTGATCACTCATATTTGCATAAGTAAGAACTACAGTAGCATTTTGAACAGTTTGAGTAGGTGGGGTGTATCCACTCTTGATACACATCCAGATAGACAGATCATGGAATCTACAGTAAGATTCAAATCTGTCCTTCCAATTGTAGTAATCCTCGATTCTTAACAACTTAGGTGGAACGTTTGACTTTCCCACCTCGTGGTCCATTTCGATCATTCTACTTAAGTCAGACATCTTAAAAACGTAAAATTAAACTGTTTCAGCGAATTCAGAAATCTCAACTCGCAAGACTCAGCTCAACTCGCAATCTCAGCTCGACTCGCAGAATTTGTCGATTCGCAAGCCTCAGTTCGGATTGCTAAAAGATGTCGATTCGCAAGTGATGTCGATTCGCGAGAGATCTCGGTTCGACTTGCAAGCCTCAGTTCGACTCGCTAGTTCAACTCGGTTCGCAGGCGACGCTGGAACCCTAATCTCGACTCGCGAAACGGCTGTTAAACCCGAAAAACGAATTTTAAGGTATTTTTACGAACGAAACTGAGAAATTCGACTGTAAACTAACCCTAAAACTTCCAGAGAATGATTTTGATCGTTAGTATTGCAATAATGCACGTAAAAACGACCCGAATCAAAAACGCAATAAACTAAAACTCACGAACACACTCGTATCTAGCCCGAAAGCTTTGATACCAGATGTAAGTCCCCTAGTTTTAGGATCGATAACTTCGTTATCTGTAGTATTAAGGTGCGGAATCCCTCAATACGATGTTATCTTACTAACAACGAATATGTTCGTATTGCGTTTTAACTAGACTTAGCTTTAAACAACGAATCGTCAAAGCCTAGTCGATAGGTTATGTTTTTCTCTGGTTTGCTGAAATCGCAGCTTTGGAATATATAAAAGTTGTTAACGTGTTAAGGTTTTTCACGATTAAAAAAACCTTTTATATTTTGTCTCGGCTCGGCTCGCATGGGCCTGCGAGTTCGGCCCAACTCGCCTCGTAGCCCAAGCCCATTACCAAGCTCGACTCGTTACTGATCTCCACGAGTTCAGTTCTCATCTCGGCTCGTTAGTCTCGCGACCTGAGAACTCGACTCACAGCAAACGTATTTATTTCGTATTTAATTATTCGTCTAACTTAACAAAACAATATGTTTAACGAATATCACTAACAAAACAAATATTCTTTTACAAATCCAAACCAATATACAAACACAATAATAATTACACTAGTCCTATTTCAAGCTAGATCTGTTGTCACAATCTATGTCTCAACAGATATATCTTATAAAACAAACACTTACTTCAACAAGTGAAACCTAACATCACTTAATAGGTTTATACAATCAGAAATTAGCAATGTGCTAAAATCTTTAACCTATTTCCACTATTTATCACTGTTAACAATAAAACAGCAACTACAACATCACAACAGTGATCATTAACCACAAAGTATCTAGCAACACTGAAAGTTAATTTCAGTTCACGACTAACAACCAGTCTAATATTCAGATCACAATCTCAAATCTCTACCATCAAAGATCTGAATTTCAAATCTAGGTCAACTTTTCATCCAAAAGTTTCATATCTATTCTTTTGAATAGCCAATCATATTCACATATCACTACTCACCTTAATAAGCAAAGCAGAGGTCAAACTCAGTAGGTAAAACCATAATTTACAAGTACTTTGCTCAATCAACAAAGGTACTACAATCAAATATTACCTACATTCAACCAACCTCTACACCGACTCATTTCAATTTGTAACTCCTTTCATTACAACCTATCACTTGTCAACAACAACAGAGTCGACAACTACTACAACCATCCAAACAATAACCACAACACTAGTGATTATACATTTCAATACACCTATCAGTACTTAATATTTGTCTTCAAAGTCTAACTAACCATCAAGTTAGAATTTACTTAACGCTTAAACTGGTAAGACATCAAGAATCTTATCTTAGCAACCAGTTATTTCCATTCAACCTTACAATCTTAAATTACTAATCACAAGCAATTAGAAATTATACAACTTTAACCACACAATCACTTAATACTACATCTCATCAATATAGCAACTAAGTCAACCTTAATCAACATATTATGATACTACAGGTCAAGTATCACAATATCTTATTATCAAAATGTGCTATCTTTCAACACATTTCCAACAAAATCTACATCAAGTTACTCACAATTAACTGACTTCCACATATCTTATGGCACATTTTAATTCATTCTATTAAAACTTATCATGCCATTTATTATCATGTATACCACACATACATACCTACACAACTTCAAATATTTTCTTAAATGGACACATACCCATCAATTCCATTTAATTCTACATAATAGGCCATTCAGACTGTTAAAGCCTTTATCAATCCTTTTCGATACTATTAATCATCACATATCCATACCACAGGACATGGAACAATTCCAAATCTACTACTCTATGTTTCACTTATATACATACCACTTAGTATATAACTTAAACAATTTAGTCCAAACTTATAAGAAAAGTTTGATGAATACACTCATCACCTACCAATTTCAAGGTTTCCCTTACTTCTACACATTCAACTATACACACATACCTAATTTCTCAAAATATGAACAACTTTTCAATTCATATTCCTCAATTTATCAACCAAGGTCAAACTAGACCTTTAACACAGTTCAACTTCCAGATATCCTTTCATATCATTTCTTATTTGGATCTAATCCCAATTTACCACTTACTTTATTCATATACTATCAATAAATAACAAAAGAATCCATTCAATTCTTCCAGTACTTAAGTAACTCACCATGAGGTACAAATCAACCTATGCAACTATTAATAATAACTTTCAATTATTTCTTATTTCACATTCTTACCAAATCAAAGCTATCATCACAAGCCTCATACACTGGTAAGACTTTCTTATCACAATCCTAACCAATGTAACTTAATTTGCACCTTTCAACAAATTATAACTGTCATATCATAACATGACTTCACATCTGTATAATTCCTTAACACATATTCAGTTCAATTATACTTAACACTATTTCAATTACTTAATACTAGCTTTAAGTAATTAATCAAGTCTCACAAACTTAGACAATTTATCTATCTCCTTTGGATCTCACGTGACCCGTTTCAACATGATTTTAATCAATCTAGGAATTCAATCACATTCCACACAATCATAGTATTTCAATCTATGTTAGACTATTTCAACACACACAGTTGACTATATGTCAACTTTGATTTCCATTGACCAATCAATAAAATTCTCTAATTGCTTTCCTCAAGTTTGACCCAAACTCAAACCAATTACAAGCAATTAATTTTATACACAACTCTCTATTCATGGTTTGACTTTCAAAGTTAACATACTATCAATATTAACTCACAACAAACCATTTCATCTTATATGTTCACTTTCAAACATATATTTCAAATTATTACATTCAATAATCTTATCAATCCTTCACAAGGACAAGGTCAACCTACATCAATCTTGGCTCCATACAAGCTATTTATATTGTATGTTTACTTTCAAACATAGACCTCACATTATTTCATTCAATAATACTTGGAATTCCTCAAGCAAGACAATATCAACCTATCTCAACTTTGGCTTCATACAAGCCAGCTACAACATAGTGATTCATTTAAACACTATACAAATCCACCTACAGGTAATCTATCATTATCAATCACAATTACCTATTTAACAGAATCCAATTTGTCATTTATGTTCATCAACAAAACAACTATCAATGACAAACATTATTTACACTCTCACATTTACATTCTAGATGTTACAGTTCTATCAACCAATTATTTTCTTATCAAAACAACTATTAAACCACTTAGCATACTTTCATGCTCAGTTTTCTAAATCACATTACATTTCTTTTATACCAAGTAGCCTCAACAAGTTCATGTGACACAACATAATATAACAACGGTGATCAGGCGTTGCAAGATTATGTTCTTCACAATCCATTCTCAGGCTACTCTACATTATAATTATCAATGTGATCTACTTTTATCTCATATATATTAAATACTTTATGATTTCAAATCAATCAACATCTATTTAATAGTTTCTAACAGCTGATACATACTCAAAATCAGCTTACTATTTACATATTCAAGCCATTTCACATACACACAATGTTCTAATTTTCAACAACTGGATTACTCAGTGTATCACTTATCTGAAACCTCAAACACATGATAACTCATCATCATTGTTTCAATACTTAACACTAATCAATGTCCCTATTTACCTCAAAATTCAGGACACATCTTAATTAATTATCATCACTTTGACATATGCTATCATATCAAGCATCACTGTCACAACAAACCTACTCAATCATGTTACTATAAAAACATTTCATTTATTAGTTCACAATTGACCAGAAAGATCTATCACTTCCCAAATCAATTTAGCTTTATCATAAGCCCTATTTCTTATAAACCTATCAGTCATGGTTTTGATCAAGTGTTTAACTATAGTCAACACATATCATATAGTCACATAAACACATATTTTCTCAAATAACAGTCATTATCAATTCAAATGACACAACAGTCCTTAACAAGGATTGAATTCACACCTTATTATCAATCTACTACTATAATACTATCAATTATCTCGTCTCACCAATAAAGACACTCTTAGGTTCTAACATCAATCCATTTGAACCTTAATCAACTCTTTGTCTACTTAAACATATTTCTACATTTTCAATTCAATGAGAAATACTAACAACAATGAGCAACAATAAGCATCTCATTTAGTAATTCTACTCTCATGTCAACATATAACAATCATTAGTTGACTCAAAACTGGGGAATCATATCAGTCTGACTCAATTAACTTCATAACAAAGCTTACTCAACATAACAGAGTAAACAATTTAAGTTAATGTAAATTAATAGAGGCTTATCGAAGATTACCTGACAAATCTTAAGCCAACAATGTTGAGGAAACATGAAATATACCAATCAGATACTCATGTTCCTCCGTCTCTGCAATCAAACAACAGCTTCACAACTTGTTATGGGTTAGTACATATTCAACTAACTACTTTCTCATACATCAACTAATCAACTAAACCCACACCCACTGGAATGTTTGACTCAACTCAATCAAAGTTTAGGATTGAACATTCTATCAAGTCCAATTCACCCAAACTATTGCTCTGATACCAACTTATAACACCCCTCGTTTCAACATAAACAATAATATAATAATTGCGACTCGGAAGCGTATATTTAAAACATACTACCAATGTACTCAAAATGTCAATAAACTTTTTCAAACTTATTACATGACATTTCAACAAACTCGGTGTTATATAATTCAAAACATCTCTTTAGTTATCAAAATAACATCAGAGTAAAAGCCTGTCAAACATTCCTTCAATTCCAAACACTTCCTGCCCTGCCCAATATGTCCCATCTATTTTAACCTGCAGGAAGAACTGTGATGGGGTTAGCATAAAGCTAAGTGAATGAAACTATAAACAACAGTCCAACTTAGCATAATAATCCGTTTACATCAAATAACAATAAACAGAAAATCAATCAATCAATTATTCAATCAGACAACTTCCAATCAAGCGTTATCAATCGTCATGAGGACCGGTGGCTCCTGAGACACCCTAATACCGGTTTGGTACTCAAGGAACTCTTATCAATCATCTGTATTGGCCTATACAGAATTACCGATAACCAGTTGTTAATCACACACGACCTAGATCTCTAAACCAACATTTCAAGTTTCAAGATCTCCTGTCGTCTACAATAACAACCAAGTCCAACTGTCAAGTCAAGTTGACCTCAGAATCTTACATACTAGCTCAAACAGCCAAGTAAGCAAACAACCAAACTAACATGACAAGATATCTCAAACAAATACATTCTATCAAAGTAATACTATAATTACTTGTTGTAATCAAATCATTACAACTAAATCACACTGAGGTTACAGATCCACTCACCGACTACCTCAGGCCTCCACTCAGTTGTCTAATATCACTGAGCCTTCTCCACATCTGAGAATCAATAATCAAATATAAGTTAGTAATCAATATCATCAATACATAACTTATATCAATCAATAATATTAGGAACTTAACATAATCAACATTAAGATTACTAGTTCCTAATCATATCTATTAGTTATTATAATATAACTATTGTCATATACTAATATGTAACTTATACTCATCACATTATCATTAACAATCAAACAAGAATGTGGTAACAGCCTTACAAGCCGCCGGCTTCTCTATGAAACCGCCGGCTTCAAACCACTACCCGCCGGCTTCGCCTTCCAAACCGCCGGGTCAATTTCAAAATCATGGTAACAGAACTAAAACACATTTTAAAGCTTCTATAAGCCGCCGGGTCGGGTTTATGCCCGCCGGTTTCCTACCAAGCAACACAAGCCGCCGGCTTGAATAACAAAGCCGCCGGCTTCCTTGTTTTTGCCCAAGCCGCCGGCTTGCTCCTGAAGCCGCCGGCTTCCATCATCGTCCAGGCCCTGTACGAACTGCAAAACCCTAACCCACGGGTTTTTATACCCAAATCAATCAAACACGATTTCTAACAGTTTTAAACACCTAATAACTTCACATAATCAATATGCAACAGTTATAACGAAGTTCTAACATCAAATTCATGTTTTTCAATCCAATTCAATCAATTCAAAACTTATAAACTATTTGATTCAATTCAAACTTACCTCTCAATTGAAGAACACCGAATTGAAGGATGATAACAGTGAAACTAGAATCAATCATAGCTCCAATTTGTAAGTTTCAAGTTTCTGATTTGGATTTCATAAGGTTTCTGTGAGTTTTTGAAGTTTCATATGAAACTTTCTAAATAAGGAAAGTGATATATAAGTCGGCTCCTCAAACCGACTTCAAATATACGGGTATAATTTAATACCCCATCTCAATTTATTGTCTGGAACCCGAAAACCATTTGCGAGTCCAAACATTTTATTATACCGTCAACTATATTAATTTACAACAATTAATAATTCATTTATCACCTTGAAATATTCGGCTCCTATTCCAATTATTTCAACTATTTCAAACAATATTATTTCCAAACACATTTAAATACTAATTTAAATCAAGAAACAATACCAAACAACTAGGTCCATATCGAGGATGTTACAAAATGCCTAAACACGTAAGGTCAAGTAAGTAGATGTCTCGCAAGACCATCTAGGCTAGTTGTCTACACAACTCGTTATGTCTAATGTTGGTCCGTTATCGTTTGTTCTTAGAAAACATGCCTGGCCCGTTGGTGACGGTTTGTATTAGTGATTCCAAGGTGTTACTCTTGAAAAATATGTCTCAATTTGTTTATAAAGTCGTATCGTAATAAGGTTCGAAGTTGTTTAAGTTCGACACTTGGTGTGAAATCAGGTGATAAAATTTAGGTCTCGATACTTAGTAAAAATGGTTTGAAACTCTCTGTTTTTAGCGTCACTTATAGCGACACTTGAGGTTCAGGCGACACTTAGGAAGTGTCGCATAAAATTGCGAAATATGAGTTTAGGGCGTCACTTAGGGAAGTGACGCATAAGGTGGCGACACTTATGCAGTGACGGTAACAAGTGTCGGTTTAAGGTTCTAAGCGTCACTAGGGTAGTGTCGGGCAAGAGTGTCATATAAAATTAGATTTCGATCATAGGCGTCACTTAGGCAAGTGACGCTAGTAGTGACGGATATTGAAAATGCGTCACTTAGGTAGTGACGGAAAAAGAGGGCTTTTAGCGACACTTAAGCAAAATTAGGGTTTTAGCGACACTCAGTGCGTCACTTAAGTGACGCACGAAGTGACGCTGGTCTGCAGTCGTCGTTGCGTCACTTAGGTCTGTTGACGGATTTTTGAGCCAAAAACGTGTTTTCCGGCGACCGTTTGGTCCGATTCTTTTACCCAACCCTCCAATGGACATCACAAGCTATTATAAACCATTAAAACGTAAAAACATTAAGAATCGAGAGATGTCGGGTTTTGTCGGAAACTTACAAAATGTCGGATGAGAAATCCGGAAAGATAGGAAGGTAGATCGTGTTGTCGTGGTCACTTTTCTCCAAACGGCCTATATATTTCGTGGTCGTTTCGTGGTGTTATTTAGCGATTTTTGGTGATGGTGGTGGTTTGGTGATTTGAGAGAAAAGAAGGAGGAAGAAAGAGAAAGGGGTGGAGAAAGTGAGGGGAAAGAGAAGAAAGTGGGAGGTTTAACCTCCCATTTTCGGTCTCCGTCAACGCGCCCCGTGCGGTGTTCGTTTTCTCCGTTGTTTAAACTTTAATTAATTATTTTTGTATGTTTAAAATACACGTTTTAATATGCGAACAATTTCTCAATATTTTGGTTGAAGTATTTTATTAAATACTTTATATTTGAGTTGTAAAATACGATTTAACTTTGTTTTGATTTGTTTGCGCGTTAGTATTTTAATCGCGTATACGTTTATTTGTACGATACGAATTAATTACGAAATATTATGATAAAATAATATTTTGGGTATAATGGTCGTATTAAATAATATTATATTATCCAATAAAATTGTTCACCAACGTCCGTATTTATTGAACCGAATTATATTCGAGACGAAATCTGTACGATTTAACCAAATCGCATAATTGTATATATATTCATCAATATATTTCGATACATTAATCAGCCTAACACAGAACTAATTACATGTATTGACATAGAGTTAGGCACTAATTACTAGTCCTAATTTTGGCGGGTGTTACAATATTTAATATATAACTAGTCAGCTGCACATTTGAATTGTTCAGTCAACGGCACAAATTATATCCCCTTATTTCAAAGTTGATTTAGCGGCAACAAAAAGAAAATAAGACTAATATTTTATAGCTCGATATTGGATCTTATTTCGACTATCATTCATATTTTTGCTCAGTGCCTTCGAAAATTCAGAGACAACCTGACAGTAATATTTATTTATTCATAACTATTTAAAATTACATATGTATTAACATACATATATAGGGTGAGGTTCAAATGAGACTAAAAATTTGTGTGAGACTAAAGGAACCAATGATATCATGCCACATGTACAAAGAGAATGTTTCATACTACAAAACCCATTTACCCCAAACATCAATTATCTCACAAACGACAAATCGAAAAATCATGAAACTTGCACCATAATTTTTAGCGTTTTATCCTCTTCGATGGCCGTCCCTCAAGACATACTTCCGACGAATTTTTTTTTCTTCATTTTTTTGGTGGGTTTCATATGTTACTAACACATGTATTAGAGTGTTGCGTTTAGGGTTTAGGGTTTAGGGGTTAGGGTTTAGGGTTTTTGTTTTGGGGTTTCTCCCCCGAAACCCCAAAACCCCAAAACCCAAACCCTAAACCCTAACCCCTAAACCCCAAACCCTAAACCCTAAACGCTTTATAAAACTCTAAACCCTAAATCATACTAAACCCTAAACTCTAATAAACCCTAAACCCTACTAAAACATAAAATCTAAACCCTAAATCATGAACCCTGCTAAATCATAACCCTAAACTCTAACCCTAAACCCTAACCATGACCGTAAATAAAATGTACAATCAATCACTAACACATGTGTTACTAATTTATAAAACCCACCAAAAAATCGAATTTTTTTTTTTATCAAAAGTATGCCTTGAGGGACGGCAAATCGAAGAGGATAAAACGCTGAAAATATGGTGCAAGTTTCATGATTTTTCGGTTTGTCGTTTGTGAGATAATTGATGTTTGAGGTAAATGGATTTTGTAGTATGGAACATTCTCTTTGTACATGTGGCATGATATCATTGGTTCCCTTAGTCTCACTCAAAAATCATGGACTCATTTGAACCTTACTCTACATATATAATAGGTTGAAATATAATAAAACTCGTATAAATAATACAGGAAATGGTTATGATTAAAAAAAAAAGAGTAAATTATTTAAATCGTCCCTGTGGTTTTCAATTTTATCCATACGTCGTCCCTCACTTCTAAAAATTATTTAAATCGTCCATGTGGTTTTCAATTTTGTTCAATGATAGTCCAAAATGGACTACTGGTGAACAAAACTTTCCGAAATAAATTATTTAAATAGTCCATTTTGGACTATCGTTGAACAAAATTGAAAACCACAGGGACGATTTAAATAATTTTTGGAAGTGAGGGACGACGTATGGATAAAATTGAAAACCACATGGACGATTTAAATAATTTACTCTAAAAAAAAAATTAAAAAAGGTGGGGATGACGAATTTTTGCAGACAAATTCTTTTCATGTAATAACAGAATCTGTCTTTCGGCGCCAAATGTGCATCAACTGTCAAATTACAGTTACCCCATTTCAGAAATTCATGCCAACTTCTGCGTTCCAACACAATTTCACCTTTCACCAGAAAAATTACATGTTTTGTTTTTCTGTCCTAACAAGAAGAAGAACGAGAGAATAACAACAAACAATATATTTCATAATGGGGAGTGAATATTGATTAGATTAGCTTTTCACTTCTACAAAACCAAAAATAAATCAAAACTAGGAAATTTTTTTTTTTTTAATTCAATAATGGCACAGGAAAAACTCGAGATGACAATGAAAAGGGATGAAAAGAGGGAAGTTTCGAACCAAAAATCTTTTAAATTCAATGCACAAGCACCTGAATTCGTGCCAACTTCTCGTATGCAATCTCCAGTTTCGGGTTATTTCTACCCGTATTTTAATTGTTTGGGAATGGGTGGGCATGATGGAAGTGGATCAGCTGATTGGATATATGCTGGTACTAGTGATCAAGATCAACAAATGCATCTTTTTACGAGCCCGAATGTTTTGGTTACCAATTATTCCAAGAATGTGAATGTCCTAACCGAAGATCTTCAACAAAAAATCATCAAACAGGTCCCTTTTGATAGTTTTTGTTTGAGTGAGTTTAATCTATCTAATATTGACATTGCTTTGTTGCTATTTCTTTTTGAGTTATGAAATATATATCATATAGTTGTAACAGGTGGAATATCAGTTCAGTGGCCTGAGCCTGCTTGCAAATGAGACCTTGGTGAAGCACATTAGCAAGGATCCAGAAGGCTATGGTTAGATCACATCAGCCCTATACAAATAATTAACATCATTAGGATTATTATTACTCCGTATTTTGCAAGATAATGTAATTTGGTTATGATTTCTTATATTTTACAGTTCCGATATCTGTCATTGCGTCTATGAAGAAAATAAAATCCTGCATCAATAATAACCATTTGCTCGCCCAAGCTCTCCGTTCCTCTTCAAAGTTGGTTCGTGTTTTGACCCGCCATTTCCCACAATCGTATCTTTTGGTTCCTTGGCCTAATATCACATTTATAAATTGTGTTTAGATTGTAAGTAATGATGGTAAGAGGGTTAGGCGTAAACACCCCTTCACAGAGAAAGATAAAGAAGAATTGCAGGTTAGTTAACTCGTGCATTTATTGAATGTCAGAATGTTTTCCTAGTTTCATAACTTCAATTTGATTCGGCTTTTTTTTCTGTGAAGTCCCGTACCGTTGTCGGTGAGAATCTTCCTGAAGATCATTCTCATCAAAATCTTGAGAAAATCTTTAGTGTGGCTGGAAGGTAAAGTTTCAAACTTTTCGATATTCTTTGGCAATTTGAATTTATTCAGGCAGTAGTTGATGTAGTGAAAAGTGTTAGCCAGTGTTAGAGCCATTCGTATATGCCATCCACCAGAGCCAAATTCGTTGCATTCAAAAGGGGATTATGTTTTTAGTAATAAGGTATAAAAACAGTTGTTTTGTTATTTGGTTCAATATCATAGTCATTTTGAATCTCGTGTTTATGGTTTTCTGGTTTTGTATTGAAGCTACATGCACTTGTGGAGTACGAATCTATCGAAATAGCAGAGAAAGCAGTATGTTTCCCTTCTTGAACTCATAGAATTGAAGTTTTGCTTTCGTGTCATCCACTCCAGAACATCTTGATAAGAAAGATTGTTTCAGGTTGACGAATTAAATGATGAAAGAAACTGGAGAAAAGGATTCCGTGTTAGGTTGCTGATCCGACGTTCAGTATGTGATCACAAATATTTATTTTAGCAAGTTATGATAGCTACATTCTTATATAGATTATGTAACTTGTGTAACTTAATAATCTAGCCAAAGTCTGTTCTGAAGATCAGAAAATCGGACTTTGATGGGCTACTTGATGAGGATGATGACTTCGACTTGTCAGAAGAGTCTTCTCAGCCTAATAGTGCAACTTCAGAACCAGTTGTTGACAATAATGTGAGTACATAACTTTGACATCCCATAATTAACAAATTTGGATTTTGTCATATTAATCTCAAACAAAAATGTGAGTTGGAGTTGCTCCAACCTTTAAGCCAAGCTGCACAAATTTGGATTTTCTCATATTAATCTCAAACAAAAATGTGAGTTGTAGTTGCTCCAACCTTTAAGCCAAGCTGCACAAATTTGTATTTTCTCATATTAATCTCAAACATAAATGTGAGTTGGAGTTGCTCCAACCCTTTGAGCCAAGCTATTAGCCCCCCACAACTTAAGGCTTATAATGTTCACAACTTTCACCCTATTTCGCTCTTCTATCAAGAACTCAATGTGGGACAAGTAGTCACATTGAAGTTATGAAACTTTAGAGTTTAGACCAATTCTTGTTACTGATCTTGCAACATTTTTGGCAGGGTGAGGAGAGCTCAAAGAAAGGATGGGCACGAGGACGTGGCAAATCAAAGTCACGTACCCCGACTCACGGCACTCGTGGACTACTTGCAACGTCTCCGCAAGCGGGTGAAGCATCCCCAACGAAACAGAGTCCTAAAGGGCCCAGAATGCCAGATGGAACAAGGGGTTTTACAATGGGAAGAGGGAAGCCAATTCTAACTGGCATACCATAAGGTTTGATGCTCAAATTTTGTCAGCTTAGACTCGTTATATAACTAGAAGACAGTTTCCCAAACAACTATTTACGTGTGTTCATTTTCAATTGTTTTGTAATAAGTTAACATGTTAAAGTTTTATTTCTTTTGATGCCCACATCACATTGATTCTTGAACAGTGAATTCAGTAAATAATTTTTTGTTGAAAATTTGTCGTCTTGTTACTGAAACCCAGCGGGTCAGACTAACAAAAATGTTTCTTTAATAAAGACCCTGCTACAGATACACACTCACACACACCAAAGGCACAAGTAAACGCCATCTGTTAAAGAAACTAGGATCCTGATAATGCTGTATGATGCCCTAAACTACCCTATTAATATAACAAAAATGTGATGTTACCAGTAGACGTGCTTCATCTGAGAAGACCTCCCAGTTTGCCCATACGTGTTTTAATATAGAAGATCCGGCCTACAAAACTGAAGTTCTGTCTTTCATGGGTGGAGTGACCAGTTGATGGAATATGATATAGAGGATAAGACCTGTACCAACCAAATAAATCAAGTATCAATAACTATTAAACTCAACGAACAAAAAATTGCAGGAAAAAGTAGAGTTAAAACATCAGTGATAAACTTTACTCAAACTCAGATAAAAGCCAAAAATTTTATCATGGGGTATGGTTTTGGTTTTATAAATTCACAATAAGAACAAAGGGAAAGAATAAAAAAGGACCATAAACATACAACTTCTTGTAAACTTATACTCCGTATTACTTCTTCTAACCATACCTTTCCATAAAAAGGAAAAGAATAATACATATAAAGAGAGGCTTAATATTCCTTATCCATTCATTACGATAAACCTGGGTACTACTCTATATGGGAATCACAGTAACTGTAACTAGTTGTCATCTAGTATGGATGCAACTTTCTATTACAATGAAAATATGACATGAGCAAATTCCTGCATATCTTTATATATGCATGCAAACTGATCAGTTTCAACGACTGACATACTAGTTATCTAAGCCTTCTACATAGAAAAAATATTATAAATTATATCTTAGATTTATATGAATAATCTATAAAGTAATTAGGTACATGTGTTTACTCTAAGCCTGTTCATTGACAAACGATGGGACGCGTAATGTGTATGGGACTACGAATATTGATGCTTAGGACTCATGTTGTCTCAATAAGGGTCAATGACAAACTTGCTTTATAAGCACATGGACTATGTGCATGTCCATCTTTGAATCTTTACACAGAAACTATCATATATGTAATAGGTAAAAGTAGAGCTATGACATTGAGTTTCACCAAGTGATACAATAAAAGCTAAGTTCAAATAGATAAATATTCTAAAAGGTTCGTTACATAAGTCTAAGTGATGAGAGCTTTCATATATTGAATGGATGTAAAAGTTTTACCTGTTGAAATATTTGATGCAATGATGCCATACACTTACGCCCTAGATTCAAGATCAGCGTGCACACCCTTTCTAGGCATCCTGTACCATAAGTACAGAAACCATAGAGTCCTAAACAACCCTCCATTTGCAAAGTGTGGAATGAAAATGCGTCCCCAATATGGATAATATGGACCCGGCAATTTGATCAACGTGAAAAAAAGCATATTTGCATACAAATGCCAGGGAACTATTGCATCCTGAGACAAAAAAAACAAAACAAAATTATAACCACCTTGAGGGCTTGAGGAAATCAAAAACTTTATGATGGTATTTAAGGACAATTAATTAGCCTTCAATTCACCTTTAGAAATGGAGATAATTTCAATGCTCTGTCTCTCAATACCCCAGCAACAACAACACCTATAAGTATTGGAAGAGGGATCAAAACTAGCTTCCTTTCATGAGCACAATAGGACATCTCGCTAACAGAAGTAATTGCCATTACAGGTACATATAAATATTGGGTGACTACCAATACAACGTCAATAATAAGTTGTGTAAAATTCTCCAAGGTTCTGGTCCAGGGGAAGCTCTTGACTTCCTGAGGAGAACTATCCCACAGTTTTCTTGCCTTGTTTATTACAATGTCAAAGTTTGACTTCCCATGTTCTTCTGGTTGTGATGATTTCATATTCACTGTACACAATATTTTTGAACAGGTTTTTCCATATGATAAGCCATTTGGTTTGGAACTTAACAAATTAGATTGATGTGACCAACCCTGTGCCATAATAAGAAGTTGGTTAGGCCAAACAAATGTGTGAAAGTAAAAAAAAAATTCACATCCTAGAGAGCAAATACTTTATTGTTAAGATCTGTTTTTTATTAGTTTTGAAACTCATAGGATTTATGTCAGAATCGAAGAATATATTGTTAAATGAAACACAGGGAATACTACTTTCTCCAAGCTCTTCCTTAGCAATTATAACTTATAGAACAATGGTAATAATCATAAATTATTTGTGTTGCCAAAAGGACAATCTACTGATTGAAGTGATTAAATAAATTTGAGGAATTCTTGCTTAAAGTACAAAGTACTGCAACAACAACAATAAAATGATGAGAAAAACCATCAACACGGATCTAACTCACAGCAGAATCACACTCCTTTTAATAAATAATGAAAAAGACATGCTTATTTTAATTACTCAGACTTCCTACTTTTACTGTAACTTGCAAGACTAGTGGATTTACCATATACTTGGAAGAAATGATCAATGAATAATCCAACCAAAACTTCAGAATCGAACGACATGTGATATTTACACAATTGATAGACATATATTCTCTAAGTAATCAACTATGACAACAGTTATAAGAAAGGAGTTTAAGAAAGGTGAGTGAGTCCATTTAGAGCCAATATGGAATAGCCACAGCATTCAAAACAACTAGCTGACTGAATATCTTATTGTACGTGATGGAAACTACAAGACCAAAGAGGCATTTCGTGATCAGTCAACGGAATTTTCTTAAATGTCACTTCACCCTGATTGGCGAGTTAGAATAACTCAGGCATGACAACATAATTTGTCTCTTCCATACATACGTCAAAATTTTAATTTTCCTTGTTGTAGACTAGTAAGTCAAGTTTTGTACTTTTCGAGTACATGATTCTTAAGACTTAAGAGCATATACTTACACTTCCATTATCTTTTCTCTGCACATCTTATCAGCTTCTTTCAGAGCAATAGTTATTTTTAAATAATTACACCTATAATCCCACAGTCTAACATATTCGAAACCATAATGCAGAAAGGTCTTGATTTGCAGATCAAACTATATGCTTTTTTGATTAAAATTATCATTTTTGTTAGTAAATCACTAATTCTTAAACCTTTTATCTTCCCTTAACTTGTATTATAGTATTACAAACATTACTTATACTTGTATCAAACAGCACAATTTATTAAATTCTGAATTGACAATTCAAGTTCCGACATTAAGATCATACCTTGAAATGAACAAACTAAAACCTAAAAATGTTATAAACAGATGACGGAATATAATGAAAATAACACGCAAGTTACGTAAATTAACAATTACGGACGTACCTTAAGCGCCGATAGAGACGGAGAATTAAGCTTAATAGGTATGCGAGATGATGGTTGTAAGCATGTCGATTGATTCAGACAAAAAACGGACGCCATTTTTTTAAGGGTTTTTCGTTTTGCAAGTTCTGATTCAAGGATAGAATCATAAGGAAATGTTTAATCTTTAGACTAATTGCTATTTACTCCTCAAAGTTTGATAATCATCTGTTTAGGTCCTTATAAGGATTGACAATAGAAGGTAGTTTGGGGGAGGTTCAACTTAACAGCCTTTACGGTTAAGAAAAAGATAATATATATATTTTTTTGAAAAGTAGCATTTCGATCACAGAACGGTTTATTAGCAAACTCGATCATCTTCATGCGGTTACTAGAGGTGTACAAAAAAACCGGTTTCTAGAACCCGACCCGATTTCAACCCGATTCCAACCCGGTCAAAACCGGTTTTGACCAAAACCGGTTCGGGTTTTCTAGAACCCGACGGGTCCAAACCGGTTTGGACTTTAGGGTTTTGAAACCGGTTTTGAACCCGAAAACCGGTCAAAACCCGGTCAAACCCGATCAAAAAACCGGTCAAAACTCGAAAACCGGTCAAAAAACCGGTCAAAAAAACCGGTCAAACCCGGTCAAAAACCGGTTTGAACCCGGTTTGGTTTGGTCAAACCCGGTTTTGACTTTTTTAGTCAAAAACCGGTTCGGTTTTCGGGTCGGGTCGGGTTGGCCCCGAACCGGTTTTTGTGCACGACTAGCGGTTACTCCCCGATAGACCTTTGATTTTTTAGCTTTTTTACTTTTTCCAATAGTGATATATAAGCTTCTTAAAAAAAGCTGATCCAAACACTTGCAGTCTAGTGAGACTCCGATAAGCTAATAAACCTCTCAAATGAACGTGAATAATGTTAAACAAAGTGACCGAACATACAATATTGGAAAAAAGTCTGCAATAATTGGTACCAAAACTTGATTCCATGTTTGACGTTTCTTTATATATAATTGTACTTGTATACACCATAAGTTTACTTTTTGTTACATATAATTATATATATATATAATATAATTATTAGGAAATAAATTATTTTAAATATGGTTGATAGAACACATATTACATGCAAAAAGCCTAATTAAACAATTGTATAATTTCTATTTGCAGAAATGCTTTCAATTTTGATATAATATTTCACAATTGAAGTCTGTCGTCTAGCATATGGCTACATATATCCTTTTAAAGGTATCCTTAATTAATTAACTTAATTGTGAAGATTATCTTAAATTATATATAGGAAGCGGATGATGACATCATCAAAATCCTAATTAAGCAATTAAATTCTTCAACTTTGTCCAATTAGCCAAAATTTAGGATGAGATGATGTCATAAATACATATGGTGTATTATCCAAAATAAGTAGTAAGTGAGACCCACTTTACTTAGTCTTAAAAAATTTTGGAGAGAGAGAGTGTTAAATGTATTACTCCGTATATAGTAGTATAGATTTATATATTAATTTATCAATGTAATTATTATTATTTTAGGTTCCTAATTTCATTAGGAGACTTGCATAAGGAGGATTTTAACTTTAAATAAGTAAGGTAATAAATAAATATAATCTTAATCTTAATTCTTTATATTCTATTACAATTATTTTTTTTTAAAGGCAGTAGTGGAATCACTGACGGACCTTTGGCCCACCCGATCATCTTCACAAACGGTTACTCCCCTGAATCGATTAATATACGCAATCAATCTATTATACTACTTTCATTTAAGGACTTTTGAACTTCATTGCATATATTTTTTAACTTTTACGAAATAGAATTTTATCGTATACATAATTTGCGTAATTATAAAAATCAAAATTCACATTCAATGGCTCGTGTGTATACACGGGTTTGATTTCTAGTTTTATAGAATACGAAGAAGAAAAAGGATTTTCTTCAACGCAAAAAAATATTTTTAAAACTCAAAATCAATTAAAATAAAATCATTGAATTACAACGTAAGTAAATGATTAGTTTACCCACAAAATCTTTTTTCTTCTAATGTATTACCAAAAAAAAGTACTAACTTTTAATTACTACGATGATAACAATTTTATAGAAAGTGTTGTATGATTGTGTTTATTCTTTTAAATGAAAAATCCTGTTGAAAATGCTGTAAGTTGATATATAAATAACAGAGAAGAGTTTAATTGAGACCATTTATTTTGTTTGGGAATGCGGGAACCAACCATAATACGTTATGTGTCACTTTTTTCTCTCTCATCCACGTTTTTAAAAATTAAATATCTCACAAACGACAAGTTGAAAAATCATGAAAATTGCACCATATTTTTCAGCGTTTTATCCTCTTCGATTTGCCGTCCATCAAGGCATACTTCCGACGAACTTTTTTTTTTCCATTTTTTTGGTGGGTTTTACGTATTAGTAACACATGTGTTAGTGATTGATTATACATTTGATTTAAGGTTTAGGGTTAGGGTTTAGAGTTAGGGTTTAACAGGGTTTAGTGTCAGGGTTTAGCATGGTTTAGGGTTTAGGGTTTAGAGTTTTATAAAGCGTTTAGGGTTTAGGGGTTAGGGTTGGGAGTTTGGGGTTTCGGGACGAAACCCCAAACTCCCAACCATAAACCCCAAACCCTAAACCCTAAACGCAACACTGTAACACACGTGTTAGTAATGTGAAACCCACTAAAAATAATGGGAAAAAAAACTCGTCAAAAGTATGCCTTAATGGACGGCAAATCGAAGAGGATCAAACGCTGAATCTAATGGTGCAATTTTCATAATTTTTCGATTTATCGTTTGTGAGATATTTAACTTAAGAGGTAAATGAGTTTTGTATTTTCTTTGTACACATGGCACCATATCATTGGTTCCTCTATTCTTATACAAATTTTTTGTCTCATTTGAACCTTACCCATAAATAATAATATATAATTCCAACACACATAAATAAAGAACAAAAGTAATTTTAAATATTAAGATAAAACTTTCTACCATCTAAGGTTAAATACCATCATCATCATCATCATATACAATATATGTTTGGCCCAATGATCCAACTATTGATCAAATAGTATAACAGAGGGCAATCATGAACTTTGAGGTGATGATTCGTACACTACCTGTTTTTAGTCATACATCACCAAACATGCTACAGGGTGTTGTACTGTACCATACTATAAAACACGTTTGGTAGTGTACGGTCAAAAACAGGTGGTATACGAATCACTCCCCATTTTAACATGGCTTGATATGTTGTTGTGTCCACGTTTTGGTAACTACACATTGACATTATTTTTTATTTACAATGCGTAAAGACGTCTATTTTCAACATCACAAATTCAAATTCAGATGTATATTATTATATAATAATTTAATTTGGATTTGCAAATATCGTTTAATAATCTTTATTATTATTAATTATTAATATTCTCAATTAACGTACACATCATAGTTGATTGACAACAACAGTTTAGCAATAAGTCTGATCAATAATATCATGTACCACTTTATTGATAAAATCAACCCTGTTGTAATATTGATACAATTTTTAACATTAACAAGTGGAATATAAGGGAATAATGCAATATTCTTGTTTATATCCAACAAATTTATCCCATGTTTATCCATAAATTTGTAAACAGAGTTAATTGAAACATTAATCAATCCCACATGTGTATGCATATTATATATTCATAAAATGTACATTCATGGGTTTCAAAAGCCATATGGTGCAACAACTTTTAGTTGACCATTGACACACACTATATATATATGAAGCACACTTGCTCTGTTATGTGTACATTCATAAAACAGAGAAACAAATAAATTTATAGATAGAAAAAGGGAGTTCAAGTGAATGATGATGATGATGATGATGATGATGATGATGATGATGATGATGATGATGATGATGATGTAGCTAGAGAAAAGGTGGTGGTGACTGGTGATGATGATGATGATGATTCAGAAGCTGGAAATGTGTATGCAAATGTTGAAGTTAGCATATGATTTCATGATGGTGTTCATTGAGGCAGTTGATTTAGTTCTTCATCAAACCATTGAATCACGAATTTACTCTTCTACCCCTTCAAACCTCTACGTTGGTCTTCTTCCTTAGCTGCTATACTAAATTCATACACCTCTTTGAGTCATCATGTATATACTAATTTCGTTCAAAATTTTCATTTGTTTTCATAAGTGAATGATCATAAGTTTTTATTACATACATAGTGGCAATTTCTTTTTTCATTCATGTAATTTTAGACGGATTTCGCCATGTATAATCTTCAATGAGCATTTGATTTTCTTGTCAAAGTCGAGATCTTTCTTTCAAGACTTGATTTTATTGGTGTCACATTACCATGTCGATCTGGAGTACATCCTCAATCATCTTTCGTTAAAGATATTCGAGTTCGAAACTGTATAATAAGCTTATCAAACCAAAAACCTTAAATGTTTCCGGTCATTTATATGAACAAACAAACGTTCTTTTTATTCATGAAAGCCAATATCTTGGCTCATGGATCATTTTGGTACCATTAGAATAACAAGTGCCAGATATCAAGTTTCATATATATGAGATAATCCTTTCTACTTCTAATTACTTATATAACAATATTTTCAATACGAGAAACAACATCATCAATTTTTTGCTCATCAGGTTTCTTAAAATGATAAATCTGTATGTTCTCAACATCAAGTTTCTTGAAATTACTACGTTTCCGAGTGACAAAGAACTTCCCCCAATTATAACCCTCATATTTCGCTGGGTTTTGCTCATCTATCAACTCTGCTAGCGGTTCAACGACAGTATAGTGGGCAGGGTTCACGAAAAATGGGATCGAAAACCTTTCTCTTGTGGAGTTCACCCTCACCCTGTGTTCTACACTCTCATAGGTATCATTGCTCCATACCTATAAAACATTAGTAATTAATTAACAATTATTTTAGTTCAAACCATCATCCATAGTACTTAATAACAATGAAAACAATCAAACAATGAATTAATTGTATAGTACCTGAATTATGTCCCCAACATTGATGATGAAAGCATTTGGTGTAGGCTTGACAAAGATCCACTCTCCATCTGTTTTCCGTTTAACTTCTAAACCTCCTACATCGTCTTGAGTTAAGATAGTCAACGCACCTGCATCCTTGTGTCGGCCCACACCAAGGGCTAAGTCAGGTGCGTTGCAAGGCGGGTAGTGGTTGAGCCGAACAAAAGTTGTTTGGTCCTTGAAAAAGGGCTGTAATCGGTTCGCAGGTAGGTTCAAGCTCAAAGATATCAATTCCAACAGTTTATTTGACAATTTTTGCACATCTTTAACATATTCTTCACATTCCTCCCTGTATTTTTTAAGTAGTCAATATACACATATCTTGTTAATCATCATTTCGATTTATTCGTATCTTGATAATTATGAATCCTGTGATTAACCATTTAAAATCCAGATAGAATCTTATGTTTACAAAGATTGTACTCAATTTTATCTACAAAATGATGTGATTTGTATAAACTGGAACTTTTGCTATATAAAAATAAGATCCTTTTCACGTGTAGGGTTCATTTTATATGCCACATCATTTTTTTAGTTATCGTAAGTGTAAACCGAAGAAGTACCTTAATTCCGGAGGATGATGAGGCCATTGACTCGAAAACTCGGTGGTCTGTTCATCCTCCGGCTCATAAGAAGTAGGCATCACGGTCGGATTCTCGACCGTGAAATCAAAAACTTCTTTCCAATCTCTCACATTCTTTGTATGTTCGGTATCATAATAACCAAACGGATTCACTTCATCTCTCTTCACCTTTCTTTTCTCTTCCACCGTTTGATCGAAAAACCTCTTGGCTGCCAACTGTATCCTTTCTCGGCTGTCGACTGGAACCCCGTGGTTGATCACTTGAAAGAACCCCCAGTTTTTGCAGGCGTCACGGACCTCCGCAACAAGATGTTGTATCGCGGTACGATCATTAGAGTCGGTTGAATTCGAGTTTATGAAAGGTGCGAGATCAATTTGTGGGATTCCTTGGGCTTCAATTACTGATGGTTTAGGTCTGTGTTCGAGTTCTTGAATGAAAGTTGGATCAACTTCTCCCATGGCTAAATAGCTAATGATTGAGGGGTTAAGATTTTTAGTTTATGAATATAATTAAAGAGTGGTGGCGAATCAAAGATGCGTATATGAATTGAATATAGAGTTGTGTTGAGATTCACATGTACATTGTCGTTGATAATGATTTGGTAGGTGTACGTTATATGAATCTGGATGCTTTTTTGCTCTTGATACATGAAATGGTTGAGATTGTTGGTTGTTTTTTACTCCATTTTTAATGCACCATTTTTACCGTTAACATTCGTTGTTACTTTTTTTATAAAACTCGGAAAAATGATAACAACTAGGAATTTTTTGTCGTGCGTTGCGACGGGATTAAAAGTATAATTCTTTTACTTCAATTAAAGTTATAGTATTTGATTTTGTTATCATGTTCTTTTACTCATTTAATTTTCTTTAATCCTTAATGAATAAAAGGGTATTTCGTGGTTGATCATGTGTTTAACTAGTAATCTAATTACTTTGGAAATCGAGAAGCAAACCAAATATATAACTTTTTTGCAAATAACAAACAAGTTATGTTACAAGCAAACACTCTTTTATTCATGGGAGTCAAGAAAATTGGTACAGCTATCATCAGTAAATGATGGTAGCAAATTTCTTGCTCCATAACATCTTCCTTTACATGAAAATATGACATCCATCTAACTTATACTCCGTAGTACGGAGTATGTATTTATATAACAAGGTTTTCGACTTGGGAAACAGCATCATCAGTTTTTTGCTTGTATTCTAAAATGGTAAATTTGTATGTTTTCGACATTAAGTCTTTGAAAATTACTGCGTTTTCGAGTGGCAAAGAACTTTCCCCAATTGTAGCCCTTGTATTTGGCAGGACTCTGTTCATCAATCAACTCTGCTAGCGGCTCAACCACAGTGTCGTACGAAGGGCTCAAGAAAAATGGGATCGAAAACCTTTCTTTTGCAGAATTCACCATCACCCTATGCTCAACGCTCTCGTATCTATCATTGCTCCATACCTATACGACAATAGTAACAAGTATTCAACACAAAATGGGTGCATTTGAGATGTCAAGTATACAAATTACAATCTGAACGTTACCTGAATAATGTCACCAACATTGATTATGAAGGTATTTGGTGTAGGCTTGACAAAGATCCACTCTCCATCAGTTTTTCGCTTAACTTCTAGACCTCCAACATCGTCTTGAGCTAGAATAGTCAACGCAATAGCATCCTTGTGTCGGCCAACACCAAGGGCTAGGTCGGGAACAGGGCAAGGGGGGTAATGGTTAAGACGAATGAAACTAGTTTGGTCCTTAGAGAAAAAGGATTCAAACCGGTTTGCAGGAAGGTTCAAACTTAATGAGATAAGTTCCAACAACTTGTATGATAGTTGTTGCACATCTTTAACATATGCTTCACATGTCTCCCTATATATTCATCATATAGAAACAAGCCTTTTAAGAAAAGTTTAATTTACAAGAAGCTAATTATACATGAAAAGGGGCAAGCAAACTGATTCATTACTTTTGTACTGTATAATTACCTTAGTTCCGGAGGATGTTGAGGCCAACGATTGATATACTCAGTGATCCGATCATCATCAGCTTCATGAGAAGCAAACATCTTTGTCGGATTCTGCACTGTGATATCAAACACTTCTTTCCAGTCCCTAACATTTTTCGTATGTTCAGTATCATAATAACCTTGTGGATTTGCTTCGTCTCTTCTTACTTTCCTCTTCTCTTCTACAGGCTGATCGAAAAACCTCTTGGCAGCCAACATTATCCTTTCACGGCTCTCTAGCGGGACCCCGTGGTTGAACACTTGAAAAAATCCCCAGTTTTTGCATGCTTCTCGTACCTCAGCAACTAAATCTTGCATTGACTTTGAGTTATAGTCGGTAGGAGACGAGTTTATCAAAGGAGAGAGATCGATTTGTGGAATGCCTTCAGCTTCAGTTATAGCGAGTTTAGGTCTGTGTTCAAGTTCTTGGATGAAAGTTGGATCAACTTCTCCCATGGCTTGATGACTGATGGATTGAGATCAACAAGTGATGAAATGATAGGTGGTGCTGATTAGTTGAATTTGCTTTTGTGAATGAATTTGGCTGGGGTTGTGTATATAATGCGGTGAGTTTTTGGCTGTTTCTGAAATATGATGCTATCATTGTCACATTTGCAACTTTTTTATTGTGATAATAATGTATGCCGAACACCAAAGGGCAATTACCCATTGGCCTAGTGGTATCGATGTGACCCTTCAACCACGTGGTTGTGGGTTACGTATAAGGGTATACTCCATGCAGGGCCGTCTCTGAGTTTTCAGAAGCCCCTTGGCAAAAACATGATTAATTACCGAGATGAGGCCCTATGTCGAGCTAAAAGATGTTTTAGTTATTCTTTTTTGTTACGACTTAATCAATTTTGAATCAACTATAACATATAATTCTTCTTGCAATTAACAATCAAATTAATATGTATGCATATACATACATACATATACACAAACGCACACATTTTAAGGCCCGTCCAATTCGGAGGCCCTGGGCGGACGACCACCCTCGAAGACGGCCCTGACTCCATGTTACATGTGTAAATTCATTGTCTTTCTAATAAAGAATTAAGCAAAACTTGTAATAATGAAACTGATTTATACGTCATCTTTCTACTAAAATTTGCTAAAAGGTGCAACCAAAGTTTATATTTTTATACAGACATTTTCATCAACCAACATGTTCTTTTTGCCATAGTTATACATACTTGGATGACTTGGTCAAAATATATTGGTTATCTCGATATAAACTATACCTTATTCTATTTTACTGGCCGAACATGAATGATTCGGACCTAAATTTTGATGAAACAAAAGCGACTGCGATTGTGATTTTTTTGGAACATTATTATGTTTAAGAGTATTGTAAGACTCCTGTCAACGAAAACGTTAAAAGGTGATCGTCCAATATAAAACGCATTAGTATTATAATGATAATGATTGTCATTAAATTAATACGAGTATATTTGAACATTTTTTTACACATATAACATATTCATTAAAAGAGTTACTCCGTATAAGATAAATCCATACTTTTAATTTAATTTATCTGATAAAGTGAGGTTTAAATGAGAATGGAAAAATTTGGTGAGAATGGAGAAAATAATATGAATGCGATACGTGTCATAAAACTCATTTTCCCCACGTTTTTAGAAATCAAATATCTCACAAACAGTAAATCGAAAAATTATAAATTTTTTCTCTTCGATTTGTCATCTCACAATGCATACTTTCAACGACTTTTTTTTTGGTTTTACAAATTTTACAAAATTAATAATACATGTGTTACTCGCTGGTAACACATGCGTTAGTTCTTTTCAAAACCTACCGAAAAACGAAAAAAAAAGTTCGTCGAAAGTATACCTTGTCACATCTTTAATCGAAGAGAATAAAACGCTAATTTTTAATGGTGCAATTTTTGTGATTTTTCGACTTACCGTTTAAAAGATATTTAATTTTTAAAAACGTGGGGGAAAGAGAGTTTAGTGACACATGAATAAAGTACCAAAACTTTGGATGTGCAAGGATGAAATGAAACCATCACTAAGGTGCCCTACTTCTTGCAAAAACGTTGATAACCAGTCCATACGCCCCGCCCCAAGGATAATGTGGAACAGTGGAAGGCAATGATGAGCATACGCTCGAGACTAACCCAGCGACCCGCTAAGGAAGAGTGTCAACCCATTTTGGGAAGCATGGCCATTTTCCCTGTCAGAAACGGCGTTTAAGTACGAAACTATGGATGCTTCATGCTTGTTTGTTGACTATCCGGCTGATACTATTACTATCGTCTTAGGTGTTTACGGTGACATTTCACAAACGTTAAAATCAGAACCTCACAAAAAATTCAAACACTTGGTCCAGCTTCCCAAAAATAGATACGTTTTGCAGTTTGCATGTTTAGTTCATTGAGTACATCTATATCACGAAATACTATAACTTCTCCCAATGTGACTCAAATAATCAAATAACAAAAGAAGCAATGTACTTATAGCCCAGGTCGCTAACCTCATCAAAGGCTCAAAAAATACAAGCCATCAACAAGAATTGTATACGACTCATAACAAATCGTTCAACTAAAAGTTGTATACAACTTATACAAGTCAAATGAGAAGTACGACTTAAAAGGGATCGTCTTTTCAAGGTAACTAGTAGGAGTACAGATTCAAGTATAGATCATAATAAAGTAAATTTGCAATCCCAAACTAAAAGCGAACAACTATATACATAGGAACCGTAATAATCTAAAATTCGAGTTTACCTAAGCTGCAGGCATCGAAGTTGAAAGAACAACATATGCTAAGAAATGAAGACCATCCTGGACTTTACCCACAGCTGTGGTCCGATTAGCATGTAGATCTTCTGAAAATGACTTCACTTTATCTTGAACTGATTTCTCTGGTACAACTTCGTTTAAATCAGCGGAAGCAGATTTAATAGCCGCTGCATATGCTTCTGCTACATCTGATAGGCCTGTTTAGACAATTGAGATAAATAACATCAATATGATGCACGATAGAAAAAATCGTACTTTCAGAATTCAGAGTGTAATAATTTATGATTGCATATCTTAAATTACACACACCTGTGACAAAACTGATTGCAACTGCCTCAAGATATCCAGTCGTTGATTGTGTCTTCATTCTGATAGTTTTAGCTTTTTCAATAGAATCCTCAGGCCAATCAATTTTAACAATATCTTCAGCATCATCAGCAGCATCTTGGGCTTTGTTTGCATAGTGAATAACCGATTTCCCAAGAATCAGAAGTTGAGAAACCGCAATGCAGCACATCTCTGAAAGTCTCTGCAAAAGCAATATACATCATGAGATACATTTATTTTTCACAATTTTTTATGCCATTAAATATTTAAAATATAAGGCATATCTTCATACATGAACACCCTCAGAGTGAAGAGAATCAAGTCTGCCACTAGTTCTTTGAACAATATCATTTGGGGATAGTCCGGCTAAGGCATTTGCAAAACTGCAAATTATCATTTAAGCTGTTAATAGACGATTATTTGTAACAACAAATAATATATCGAGAAAAGATCATATGAGAATATTACCCTGCAGCCATTTCTGCAGCCTTGCTGACACTTGAACTGTGGAAACTCTTGATCTCATCATGAGTGCTATCAGATACATTCTCGATATTCTTTCCCTTTTCTGATTCACTTACAGTGTCTAAACTCAGCATTTGTTGGACCTCTTTAAGTTTTACATCATATGCAGATTTTTCTTCTGTTGACAGCTTCGCTTTTCGCCGGTTAAATAACAGAGCATAATGGTTTGATAATGCTTCAAGTTCCTGCATATCAATATCATGAAACATGATTCAGTTTGAAAAACTTTAACACTAACATTTTAATAGAAAAAAAAAATACCTCTAGCTGTTCTGGACCTCCATAGATATAAAAACATCTCTCAAAAGTGACTTCCTCCAACAATTGATCTTCTTCATGTCCACCTTCTCCAGTATTTTTGTTGACTTCCATGCCCGATTCCGTGATCAAAAGATCCACGGTTTCTTTTCCAACATACTCAAGTACTTGGATGCCCTTAGCAGTAAAAGCTCTCCCAGTCTGTTTAACCGATCCATAATATACATTAAAAGAACTGGAAAGGAACTTTTCATGAAAAATAGAAACAAGATGGATAGGTGTTAACCTCTAGAAGAGATGGTGCAACAGAACCTGGTGCAGGTACACCACCTTGCTGTATGGATTCCTCTAACCTGATGAAAAAGTAAAATGTAAATAAAACAGGTTACAGGTGACCTGCAAACAAAATTTTGCCCATATATAGAAAATATATACTACAGAATTAATGTGTCCATTACATTACTAGAAAAAATTAATCCAAATATTTTTAATAATAAAGAATTTAGAAGTTGTACTTGGATGCATTAGAACTATACTTTGGTAAGATTACGGATTACCCTTCTAATATAAACTATACTTTCTGTGACCTTCAACACTTTTGACCGTTTCCCTTTTAGAAACTTTTTAAGTTTGACCAGTTTGGAATCAAACACGTCCCAAATCAACTCTCATAAATAAATGGGTTCAAATTGCCACCTCAAGAACACACAAAAGCATTTCACCCTTTTCTAAAACTATTATCATTGTAATATACTTTACTTCGTAAAAAGCATCGATAATATATGTATACAGTCATATACATCCAACAACCGCAATGTGAGATAAGAAGACTTAATAGATGCCACTATGTTCACTTACTTGTGAACAAAACTTGAACCCTCTTTCCAAGCATTCCCTAACGCTTGCCAAGCACCCGTAGCAAAGTTCTCCACGGAAGTGTCAATGGCCTTTATTCCCTGTAACAAAAATAGATAATAACAAACATTTATAGAAAATTCCATTAACAAAATAGAACCACCATTCTTGTTTTATGCATTTAATATTTCGATAGTGTAATTTTACTACTTGCCTGGCCAAGAAAGGTGTCCTCGCTAGCCTTCTCGAGTCTTTCAAGAGCAGCCTTACGCTTCTTATCATCTTCATCTTCACTTTCTTGATCTTTATCAGAAGCTTCCGGATGATCCTCCTTAGAAGATTCCGAATCTTCAAGCTCCTTTTGCAATTCAGAGATACTATTTGCAGCCGTCTTAGCAACCTCAGCAGCCTGTTAACACAAAACAACAGTCGATAAAAAAACTTAAACGCATCACACACATCTTTCCGTTGCATAAACTCCAAACATATTTTATGCATTTCGATCATCTATCTATTATCGAAATGCGAAACCACATCAAGCAAGTAGTACATTAAGACATAACCATATATACTATGGGTATCCAATGCAGTAATACACAAAGAGTTCCTATATTGGTGACGTGGCACACTGTCATTGGAGCATAGATATAGAGATAATTATTATAATAAACTTGAAACCCTAGATCAAGTAACTGAGAGTTAAAGTGAAGCCCTATGTTTTGTTAACCTCTAATTATTGTTAACAGATAGCAATTAATAAATAATAACAGAATGCAATACAAAATAAGCAATTACATTGCGAGAGATCTCTTCAGCGGCTTTTTGAAGATCTGAAAGAACTGAAAACGCAGAGAAACCACCCCACCCCCATCCGCCGCCACCGCCACCGCCGTTGTTGTTGTCTTGTTTGGGCGGCTGCTCCACCGGCGGCGATGGTTTATCTTCGACTGGCTGTATCTCGTCGGTTGATGATGATGATTTTATGTCGGTGTTGTTGGTTTCCATTTGTTTATGTGATTTGGGAATCTGAAAACAGTAATGGGGTTTTTCTGGTGAATCGCGTGTTTGTTGGTTTTCAAATTGGATGAAACGAAAGGTACTTTTGGATCTTAGAGAACGAGACTTCAACTTCACTATACCCGTCTTCTTCAACCGCTTTACGTCGTCGTTTTGTTTCTCTCTCTATTTCATTCAGGGGCAGTTTGGGTAATGTTTTGATTAGTGGTTAATTGGAAATATTAAAAAAAAAAAAGAAGAAGAAGAAGAAGAAGATTGAATTTGAGTTAACAATTTTTTACATGGCAATTAGGGCGTTTGATACCGGAATTTTCATGAGTAATAATTCATAAATGTGTTTATTTATCTGCTGCCTTAAAGGCACAACTTAAGATCATTAAATACACTAAAACTTTACAAATTTTTTGTTTGAAAGGCAGTATTGGGCTCAGTGGCATTGCCTCTTCATATACCCATCATCAATTCCAGGGGACCCGAATATTTCGAGAGAAAACCCCTGTCTCCATCCCGGAGAGCATTTTTCTAATCTTTACAAATGAATAATAAAATTCAATAAATGAAATCTTCAATTTCCTTTTATACATGTATATTTATTATAATTTTTAGAGAAAATTACACGGATCGTCCCTGTGGTTTGCATAAAATTACACTGGTCGTCCCTGCAAGTTTTTTTTGACACTGATCATCCATGTGGTTGCACGTTATTTCACTGGTAGTCCCTATCACTAACGGGCGTTAGCCAACACCGTTAAAACTCGTCACGTGCACGGCATGTGAGGGTATTTCGGTAATTTTACACAGACAAAATTACACGGGTCGTCCCTGTGGTTTGCAAAAAATTACACTGGTCGTCCCTGCAAGTTTTTTTTTACACTGATCATCCCTGTGGTTGCACGTTATTTCACTGGCAGTCCCTATCACTAACGGGCGTTAGCTAACACCGTTAAAACTCGTCATGTGCATGGCATGTGAGGTTATTTTGGTAGTTTCATGCACCCTCTTCCAATAATACTAATATCAGTTCACTACACATGCAAATACCCATATGTATCTATCGTTCATTCCATCTATATTTTTTCATATGGAAACGTGAAGAAACAGTTTGAAAACTTTTCAATTTTGTGAAGATGAAATACAAAGTTTGATGTCATCTGTTGTACCACTGCCGGAAACTGGTAATTCATTTAGCGGGTTGTTAGAACTTCCGAGGAATCAAGCTGTTAAGCTGTTACACTCACCTGAAGATACCGCACCGAGTATTTTCCCAATTTCGAGCCCTAGTAACTGTAATTTGGTAAAATCGGTGTTTTTTTGTATGGAAAGTGATAATTCATTAGGGAATTCTTGCCTTAATGACTGTAATTTAGTAAAATCAATGTTTTCCGTTATGGAAACGGACAATTCGTCGGGGAATTCGAGCCCTAGTTACTTTAATTTGGTGAAACAAAAGCCAATTGACTCTGATTCATTGCACGTGATAAGTTTAACGGTATTGGCTAACGCCCTTTAGTGATAGGGACTGCCGGTGAAATAACGTGTAACCACAGGGATGATCAGTGTCAAAAAAACTCGCAGGGACGACCAGTGTAATTTTTTGCAAACCACAGGGATGACTCGTGTAATTTTGTCTGCGTAAAATTACCGAAATACCCTCACATGCCGTGCACGTGACGAGTTTTAACGGTGTTGGCTAACGCCCGCTAGTGATAGGGACTGCCAGTGAAATAATGTGCAACCACAGGGATGATCAGTGTCAAAAAAAACTTGCAGGGACGACCAGTGTAATTTTATGCAAACCACAAGGACGATCTGTGTAATTTTCTCTAATTTTTAATATTTATAGAAGATTTTACTTTCTTATCTTGTGCCCTAAGGCACAAAGATAGTCAAACCCTTTATAAATAACAATTACACTGTAAAACTAGAGGTGACAATTTGAGACCCATGGGTCTAGTTGGGTTTTTCTAATTTTTATAGATGAGTCTAATTGGGTAATTAAAATAAGGCTTAAGTATATCATTATTACCTATTGGGTCATAATGAGTAATAATGATATGCTTAAGTTTTTTTTTTAATTACCCAACTAGACCCATTTATAAAGATTAGAAAAACCTAACTAGACCCATAGGTCTTAAATTGTCACCTCTATGTAAAACATTAAGTTAAATTTTGTTAATGTTAACCATTTAACCGTAAGTGATCGGCAATTTTTTGATGGTTGGTGATTTGTAATGACTTTCTTATAGAATCGTTTATTTCTTTAGTGTCGGAAGACAAACAAATATAATTTTGTAAATAAAAATGAGATTATGGTAACAAATATAATTTTGTAAATAAAAGAAGAAGCTACAAAAGATTATATATGAATCAAAGTTTTATTTTATATTTTTACTTTTTTTGAATGGCAAAACTTTTCATTAAAAAAGAGAATATATCTCTAAGGAAGAGCCAACCCTGAAAGGGAAAAACAGGAATCCAAAATACAAGGAGCAGAAAGTTCAAAACCAAAAAATCAAAAAGAGAAAACCAATTACATTCAGAAATTTCTTATCTTTTTAAAGCACATGGGATAGGAGTTGGACTTTTATTCTGTGTAGCATTAGATATAATAACAAGTCATACTGTCATACACAATAACAACCTCTCTTTGGAACACTAAACTGCACTTCATTAAATTACAGAGTTTAATACATGATATACACTTTGACCCACTACCAGGTGATAACATTTTGCAAGTTGCAAACCACAAAGAAGTTTGAAACAACTACAGGCAACAGCACTACATCCTTGATTCACACATCTCTTGAAATAACAAACAATTTCCATAATTAAATCCACTAAGGATGATGTAAAGATTGGATTACACAACGGGTTAGTTTTGACCCGTTTCATTTTTAGCCGATGTTATACACATTACCCATTTAACTCGTTCAAGTTAAAATATGATCCAACTTGACCCATTCTAAGATATATACAATATATTTTAATGAATCCTATTTCTCTCTCAAAAATGAACATAGTAAAGTTTTTTATGCAAGCTGTCTATAGGATGATTCCAAAGATTCAGGTGAAAACACCTATGACATCATCAACCAATAAATTATAAGGAATCAGATTAACCAATACATTTCAAGGAATCACATAAAACCTTCAGACACAAACAATGAACACTCTTGATCATTCATGGCCATTATTCTTACTTCTCATAATGTTCATCCTCTGTGGTTTACACAAAGTCATAACCTTCATCTCAACCAAAGTTGCTAACTCAACTAACACCAGAATCACAAACCAGACACCGATTTCATTAGAGGTTAAGATCACACTACCCACCAAAGTCATCTTTGGTGATGTTGAAACCATTAGGAGATGTGATCCATCTGAGCTCATTCAGCTGCCAAAGAACAGGCTTGGTGTGGGCTCGATAGGGACACTTTATAAGGTGGTCCTTGATTGCGGCTCAATGGTTACAATTAGGCAGATCTGTAAGAAGATTAGTGGTGCAGGTGATTTTGAGCATTGGGTCAGGTTTTTTTGTGGCATTCGTGATGACCGTTGGCTTTTACCAATGCTATTCGGCTTTTGGTTTGGAGGAGAAGCTTTTGTTATCCATGAGTACTTCTGTTTAGGTAGCTTGGAGGAGCTCCTACATGGTGAGTCGTCTGAGTATTTGAAGTACTTCTGATGTACATGTTTAAAAAAAGATCTTTATATACGTTTTAGTGAGTGTTTAGCATACATCATCTTGCAAAACTACTACTCTATATTTATTCAGGCAAACACACGCACACATGTGGATTAATCTTTCTCTAAGTCCTAGTTCTTGATCGATTTATACTCTGCAGGCAGTGAAGGTGTTCAGTTTACACCATTAAGTTGGAAATTCAGACAACAAATAGCACTGGGAGCAGCAAAAGCAGTAGCATTGATTCATAGTCGAGTAACTGAAACAGGCCAACCTCTAGTTTGTGGGGTGATCAAGTCTTCAAATTTCCTAATACAAACCGACTTCTCTCCTCGTCTTTCTAGCTATGAAACACCATATCTCATCTCCCCTGCTACAATCATCAGAAGAAACTGTGGCAGAATGGCCCCTGAATTAACACACACAAGAAGAATATCGAAATCTTTTACACAAGCATCAGATGTATACAGTTTTGGGATATTTATGTTGGAACTAATTACTGGGAAGAAACCTTCAGTTACTAATTTAGGCCAGTATGTAGCCGAGAAAAGAAAACGAGAAGGCCCAAAAGGAGTTCCTGATAAGCGAATGTTGGATGTCACAGAAAACGTTCAAGTTATGATCAAAATCGCGGATATGTGCCTTTTTTCTGATCCAAGACATCGCCCTCCTATGGGAGGTGTAGTTGAGATGATTCAATCAACTCTTGATTAATCTTTTTTGTTAGCAAATCTGATGTATAAATTTAAATAATATTACAAGTAATGATTGAAGAACAGCAAGAGATGTACGAAATGTAAATTTTTCTTATAATTAGTAATGGAATACAAGTTAGTCTAATAAGGGTTGTTTTTAATTTCTAACAAAAAGAAATGGTCACTAACATAATCTGTAAGTGTTCTAATGGCTTAACATCTACAATCTGTGGACCACCTGTGCCGGCGATACTAGGATGTCGCAGTTGACTGGCTACTTTGGTGGTAAGGGTGAGTGATTATTTGGCTGAGGTGGTGTTTTTCGCTTTATATGCTTAACAAAATCAGGATGTCGCGGTTGACAGCCTATTGTTTTGCAATCAACTGGATGGTCTATCACTGCAGAGCAATTTTTTTCAGGTCTTTGACGTACTTTATTAGGGATGCAATTGTCTTTGTGTAGCAAAACAAGCTTCTTATTGTTAATAAACTTTTCGCATTCGGCACCAATCTCATTGAAGTAATTTCTATTGATTGTAATATTCAACAATGAAGGCAAACTACAAATACTATCGTGCACCTTGCCTGCGAACTCATTTCTTGAAAAGTCTAATCTCTCGATACTTTTCAACCTCTCGAAACTTTTAGGAATGGGACCAACAAAGTAGTTCTTACTTACGTCTAAAAAAATCAAGAACTTTAGCATCCCTAACTCCTCCGGTAGGCAACCCGTGAGACGATTGTTGGAAAAAGAAACTTGTTCTAAACGTTGCATATGTCCAAAACTCCGAGGTATGCACCCGCTAAACTTGTTATTTGATAACACGATTACAGAAGCTTGTGAATTACCGATGTTTTTGGGAAGATGGGAGTAGAATCGATTATTGTTTAAAATGAGGGCGTCGATATCCATATCAAAAATTTCTGGTGGCAATACGCCTTCGAATTCGTTAAATCTAATATCAAGAAACCTTAAAGACGACATACTTAATATCGGGCTAGGAAATGGGCCAGCAAACCGGTTACTACTGATATCGAGTTCAAACAATAGTTTAAGGTTGGATAAAGTTTCTGGTAAAACTCCACAAAATCTATTAGCATGAAGATGTAAAATGCCAAGATCGGATAGCAAACCGAGCTGAGGAACAAGATAGCCAGCAATATCTCCAAAATTTAGATCAACAACAGCAACGGTCACAATACTTTCGTCGTCAAGAGCGAGTGCACAAAGCACCCCTTGGTAAGAACAAACATCTGGCCCGACCCAATTTCCAGTCATGTTTAGTGGATCCGAAATGATAACCTTTTTCCATTCTTGAAATGCATGATAAGCCTTCTTAAGCCTAGTACTTTCAAACTTCCAACTGGGATCGACGTCGATTTTGATATCATCAGGAAACGGGTCTTGGTTTGGTTTTGGGTCCAGGCCCGTTTGTCTCAAGGTGGTTAACCGCCGCCGACTAACAGGGACCGGAAGCTTGTTATAGGCAATGGAAAATGATGAAATATAGAAGATGAAAAGTAGGCCAATGTAAAAGAAGAAGCCTAAAGTTTGCATTTTGAAAGGGTTTAGGAAAACCACCTTTGGCTTGGCCAAAAGTTTCCTATAGAAGTTCCATAAAAAGGGTGTTATGATTGAGAGGATGGTATTTGACGTTGTTCAATGGTGAATGTATCTCTACCACCAAATATCTCTCCACACCACAAAATCCTTAGGCCCATTTGCTAAAATCTAGTTAATTTATTCGAATTATATCATTATATCTATCCCTAAATACATACTCAACTGAGTTGTTCAATTGATTCAAACCTACAAAACTTAGCCAAACCAAATACATCCAGAAAGATAGATTCTATGCTGGTTTTAAAACATTGAAATAAATAGAACTAAAGAAAATGAAAAATTAAAAAGTGGATAACACAAGTCTGGAGCCTATTTTAACCCAATATGCTCAACCAACTGAACTAGACAAATATAATAATTAACATATATGTACAATATATGATACAGATATATACAGTTCGATTCAAACTAACAAACGAGATATGCACATTCAAAAGCAAAAGTAACAATAGTCAGTAGTGTATTGAATATAAACTAATCAGTTTCGTGATCAGGAACAGGTGAGAACCAAGCAGGGAACGTGCCTTTTGAGCGAAGCAAGCGAGTAAATGAGGAATCGGGCATTTTCCAATTTTCCTCTTCTTCCATCTCCTCCAAGCTCTTTGGTAGACCATCAGGCACAGGACATTCTCTTCTAGCTCTAGATACAAATTTATCAGAATTTGAGTTACTTGTGTTTGATGCATCGTGATTTTGCAACGTCGTTCTTGTTTTGTGAATTTGTGAGACTCCATGTAGGTATCCTATTAAAGATTTTACTCCTCCTGATTCTAGTATCAGTTTCTCCACTTCTTCCTTTGGAGCTTCTTTCTGTTCAAATTCAGAAATATAAACACCATATTAATTGAATAATAAAGAATGTCTGATGCGACTATTGTGTGTATTAAACTTACTTGGAGTGCTTTTAGCTCAAAATAAGCTTTCCAGCAGCTGTAGGATGAATCCCCTTCAAGTGTTGAGCAGTAGTCTGATAATAATCAGTAAATGGAAAACCATTAATTCACATCACAGTAAACACAGATTTCTCAGCTTAATTAACAAGTCTCTGCACATTCAATGTTTGACACATATACTTGTCATGTTTTTCTATCTCTCATTAAAGTAGTTATATAATAACAGTGTCATTATACAGGTGCTTATATTAAACATGTGATTGGGGTAATTAGTGCGGAAATGATCATGAGCTACCAACCACCAATCGAAGATCATGGATTAGTATGAATTGCAAATTAATCCATATTATTTCGTCATTAATTGTTTTTTAATGTTTTCTTTAATTGCTTTTTAACGCGTGATTAGTCCTGGACTTTTGATCTTTCTTGAGTTACTTACTTCTTTAGGTTTCACCCATTATAAGGCTTCTAAGTTGTAATAGATTAAAGATAATTACGAGAGTTTAAACAAAAAGTAAGTTATTGAAGTTTGTGTTTTTATACTCTAAAGGAATTTTCGATTGTTGGTGCTTAGGCTTTATCACTAATAACATCTTCTATCACAAATTTGGTTAATCTTGGTGTTGTTTAAGTACTTTATCCTTGATTCAATCCCATTGTTAGACTTGATGATAGAAACTTTATCCAAGTCATATCCCTTATAACCAATTTTTAAAATTTTTCCATCCCAATCGTTCTTTCAAAAAAGAGTAGCTATATACCTGCTAGATCGTTTTCTGTTTTTGTGATCAACGGTGGTTCTCTAACGATTCTATCCATCTTCCCTCTTTGACTAAACGGTTGACGTTTAGGCATATTATTATACGAATTGTTTCTCAATGAACAACAAACCCTCACCGGAGCTAACTTTGGACATCTAACGGAGAGTCGTGGTTGCAAAGGCACCGAGCTTATCATCGTTGTCTTCGGCGTCGATTTCGGGAACTCTTCTTGCGAAGAGTATACACTAGCTTTTGTTGAAATTATATATAGGAAGAAGCGGGAAGTTGGGATAAGGATGGATTTTTTATTAGCAATAGTAAGACGTGGCCGGGGTCACGAATTTTAAACCGATAGTTACGTGGCGAAGGGATTATCGTGTACGATGTTCGTGTTCCGGAAGGCAGCTTACACGTGGTGGTATACTCTTTTTGTATGTATGATACAACTAGGAATTTGGATCATCCTTCTAATAAGTAAAAAAAACTTTTCCAAATATAGATAAAAAGTGTCGCGACAATTGCGAAAAAGAAAAATTTACACATCATTTGCTCCGTACGAAATACTATATATTAAGATTTTCTTATTATGCATTTGGTTCGTGAAATTGAACGGAATTCGACGGAATTGGAATCTCAATTCCATTCTACAAATATGTTTGATTCGCAAAGAATTGAGTTGTAAGTCATCGAATTCTCTCATTCAAATGAATTCATATTCCATGAAATTCCAATTTTATCAAAAATATTCCGCAAACCAAACGCAACATTATTTTATCAGCTGTATGGTTTGAGACTTGAGAATCTCCGCAGGATATTTAAGTTAAATTCTCACAGATCAGAACAGTGGTGTAGCTTAGTTTTGTAAACAATGCTTTACAAAACGGGTCAAGTTGCTCAATAACTCGATATCAATCAATACGTGAAAGACTATGCTCAAACCGGTATAGCAGGCCACTAAAGAAAGTGTTTATCCAAAAATAATATGTGAAACACATTGTTCAAAATGATTTCTAAGTCCGTTAAAGAGTCTGTCATACGACATTTGTAGTCATATATTGCACTTTCTATCATTTATCATACAAAGAATTTTCGCATCCAGAAAATAATATTTACTTCAAAACATCTGACAACGACACAGCTAAAGAAGCAAGAAAATTAATTATAAAACTATGGTCAAGATGCATGTTCAAGACGAAGATGGTATCAATTTTGTACTGTTGAATATTATGCACATTCTGACTACACATTTTTTTGTACAATTAGAACCAGGTCATAAGAAGTTCGGAACCCAAAACCAAAACAAATCCACGTAAACATCAAAGTTTGGTATCTAGGCTAACAAATCCCAAACTTACACGTATGAAGCGATTAACTCGTGGAAACATTGTGAGACGAATCTTGGAATCTACAGAGGTGCAGTTTGCTTCTGCTCGTGAACATCTGTTACGATATCATGAAGCTCGGGAAACACTGTTATGATTACTAGTTCAAGTAATCCGTATGCAAGTTGCTTCAAACATACAGCAGACTGCACAACATATTAGAGTGTTAGTATCTTCTTATTCATGTAGAACTAAGAGCAAAATGAGGAAAGGGTATTATAGACATTAAAAAATTTAAAAAAAAGAGAAAAAAAGGCGTATATACCTGTAGAAAATAATATACGTCTTTTGCACAACGGTTGTATTGGTTATGACCAATCAAGCTGACCAATGTAGTAGGGGCTCCATCTGAAAAACAAGTGCAGTGTTTTAGACATTTCAAAATCAGAATGTCAGAAAATTATAGAAGTGGAGAAAAAAAAAGCTTACTGAAGATCATCTTTTTGATATCACTAGCCCTTCGAGCAGCCTCAAGTTGTTCCTCGAACGATCCTTGTTTATTGATCTTGCTGCCGGACGAATGGCTTGCAGCTAATGGAGAATCTTCTTGATCGAATTGAGGACCCATTCTTGCTTTTGTAAAAAATATGCCTCCAGGCCATAGAACCTAACACAAAAACCCGTCAATATAGTCACCGATCATTCTTACTTAAGAATATACATATCAATTTTATACTGTAATACAAAAGAATTTCGTTTGACATTTGGACTTTGGAAGTCATTCAGACTAATTCGATTTTAATGTGAATATCATATTCTATATAATTTAGTTTTGCGAAGAACTTATTATATATAATTGGTATTCTATTATTCTCTCAACGATATTTCAACTTAAGTGGACATAATGCATTGAAGTGAACTTCAACACTAGGCTAATTAACAACTTACATCTTGTATCCAACGAATTCCGTGGGCCACAATGTCGTCTCTCCTGAGCCAATGTATTTGTCTTAAGAGCCAGTCGTCGATAGCATCTTCCATCATTAACTGCAAAATTTGTTTCGATATCCAGAACACCTGCCGTCTGCATAGACAAAAAAATGCATTTCCAAATGAGCTTTCATGAAAGATACATTGTCACAATCAGTGACATTAACCAATCAACTACCTCGTCTATAAGAACTCATATCATGTTTGAAATGCGAAAAAACAAAAAAAAAAAAGAAAAAAAAATTGAATAAAAATAAGTTGGAGCTTTTGAATTTCGACACAAGAAAAACAAATTTGACCTTATGGGCTTCTGGCCTACACTAGATAGACGTTAGGATTTCCTTATTTAGTTAAATAAAAAAAGAGAATATTTTCAGCATTGGTATATGTTATTATTTAAATATACTGATATACAAGGGGGCAAACGGCCAGTTCAGTTAACTGCTCAGTATTTAACCAAAGACCCAAGATTATTAGGTATATCTAATAACGATAATTTTACCCAGATTTCATTTCTAATACTATGGTTGCCAATAATTAATAAAATAACGACAGAAATAATACACATGTATGGTAATAAGCCAAAACCAGCTAACCTTAACCATCCTCTTCGATTGAGTTGAAATATCTTGTCTACCAGATTTAGCAAGGGAACACTAACATTAGGTGGTGTCCACTGCAAGAAAATACGAGAATAAAATACTTACAAAAAAAAGAGCTAGAACAGATCAATATAAATAATTTCAAAGATAGATTAGATAATAGATTTAGAGCAGATCAAAAGTAAACATTTGAACCTAAAAGCATAAGAAAGGTGATTTAAGGACATTTATAACTTAGGTGTATCCTTTTGTGTCTAGATAATTACATCTAATCAGATTTGTGTGCCTTTCAAATTATGCGTAAAAGTGACTACATGGGCTCATCAGCGAATTCGATCAGGTTATGTTGACCTTAAACACTAACCTTTAAAAATGATATGATTTTTTTAATAGAAAGACTTATGGAGTTTTATACGTTAAAAGGTACACTTTGGACACTTGAGACCCGTTCAACCCTTTTTTAATCACCATTTTTAACAATTCGACACATTAGAGATAAAACATAACCTGGATCGAACAACTCTCAGAGTAAATGGGTTGGCCACCTCTAAATTTATATCTGTTTGTTAACATGTTAAAAAATGCTCATTGTGAAAGTAAACTCGATGTAGATCAAATAAATAGGAAAAAAAATAAACCTCTGCTGGCACACCAAGAGAATCTTCCAAGCGATCAGAAGTTAAAGGAAAATTTGCAGCCAAATTTAATATTTCAGAGCGCACCCCTGACATATTTCTCTTTTCAGAATCTAAGGATCTAAGAAGTTCATCATGTTTTACAACCCTAGGTGGGAAACCCTTTGAGTTTAACTCGTTGTCTGAATGCCACCCATTGTTTTCTGCAGTAGATTCCATCTCATTATCTGAAAGACTATTCGCTGATTCTGATGTAGTTTGTCTTGTAAATGAATTACTTAGTTCATCAGTTTTCCAATTCAAACTTTTGCTTGTAGTTGCAGACACGGGCTCATAAGTGAAGGATGGGCCTACAACTTTTCTCATTAAACCATCGGAAACACCTTTAAATTGACGAACAATATCATCCACAGCATCATCCACGTTGACTGTTATTTCAAAGTCACACATTTTAGATATTTATTACTCAAGGGAATCCAAACGTGCCTTAGCCCTTAAGTATAATTTTATAATACGTGAAAAATAAAGGACATACCAGCTAATGTTCTCATTACAGAAGAAGATTTTCCAAAAGAGTAATTCTACAGTAATGACACATAATCATTATGTCCAGGAACAAACTAATTCATTTGAAAGTATTAATCACACAAACTATAAAGAAAGACACCTTTGAAGATATACTCAGAAAGTCCCACACTTCATGTTGTTCCGCGACATTAGCTATAGACAAAAGATCCTACAGAGAACAAAATCTGGTCAAAATTTAAGTTTCATATACGAAGTTAGATAAATAATAATAATTTGAAACAAAAAAAAATAAAAAATAAAAAACTAGAAAGTAAAAAACAGGGACAGTACTTGCAGATATTTATCAAGCTGAATGCAACGTTGATGAACAAATGCATCTTCTGTACTTGATGAAAATATCCGTTTAGGAGGCAAATGTAGTGTATAGTTTGGAATATCCTTAAGCTGGCGATGTAATCTCTCAAAGTTCCGGTATCTAAAAACAAAATGGCAAAATTAAGAATGAAGTGTTGACTCCACGAACCATACAAATAAGCAGGTGTCAGTTTGGAAAGAGTAAAAAAAGGAGACCTTCTTTTCACAAACCAAGTATTGTTTTCAGCATCTGTTACCGCAATGGAATAAACCGCAAAAGATGTCGACCCAAGTTTCTCAAAATATGCTCCTAGAACCTGTAAAAATCACATAACATAAAAATGGAAGAAAAATCATGATAATCAACCATAGTAAAGATAGTTCTCCAAATTTCTATACACACAAGTTATCAACTAAGAAGTTGAACATAACAATTAACAAATATACCAATTCTGATCCTATTTTTAAATAATAGTAATACTTATCTCCGTATATATATCAAAAATTACATGTCAGTATTTATCGAGGTATAGCTATGCAGGAAGATAACAGCTGGAAAAAATATATAATTGATAATGCGGAGAAGAACCAAATAATTGAATCGAACTTAATAATATTCGAGAGATAGGGTAACTCTCCTAGATAATTGTCTACTTCTGAGGAAATTATACGAACTCTCTATATGATTTTAATTCATTCAATGCTCTTTAAAAATGATAATAGCATAACAATCCACCTCTTCTAATTCCTATTCGTATATTTTAACAATCTAATCCTTGTCTAAACACTTATCCGTGAATACAAACATCTATTCTTGAATATGCACGAGTCTTCGCCCATGCAACATGACTTGCATCACAAAGTTCCAAAATCCAGAAGAACTTTCAATCTTTACCTTTTAAAAACAAAAAACAGATTGCATAATGAGAAGCAATAAGGATCTTCTTACCCGGCACTTGAGCTTTGGAACATGTCCTTCAATTCGTAACACTTTATCAGAAACGACGTTAACATTATGTCCATCATGTCTACCAACATTTGCACTATAAAACTCCGAGATTATCGACCCACTCACTTGATCCGGAAATGCAATTTCAATCGTACCTTCCTTGTCCAAATCAGAAGTACTATTTGATTTTCTAAAGCTAGGTTTACTTGCACCACTAACAGCATTACTCTCTTCAAATCCACCTTCAAGAGTCAACATTTGACTTTGACCACTGTCAAAGTATTGGTCTCTCCGTTGACCATCTAGATGAGGTTTAGGTGGTATCTGTCCTAAACTCCTACCTATGCTGGTTGAAGTCTCAAGCTTCTTAGATGATACTTCTTTTACCGAATCTTTCTTATTACCACTTTTTAGTCTTCGAGCAGCATTCTTCTGATCAATTTTCTGAGCTTTCTTTTTATAGTTTCGTCCTTTGGTCCACATATCTTCAAGATTTTCAGGCTGAAGTACCTCTTTCCTTCTCTGAGTTGCTGCCTCAAGACCCCGAGCCCAATCAGCAGTAGCATTATGTGACCCATCTAACGGAACTTCATGTGCCACATCACTCTTCTGACTATATGAATGTTCCGGACCTTTTGCAGTGCTTGTAGAAGCAGACATATCCTCTTTGCATCCCTCATTAGCAGAAGCAAGAAAAATAAGTTCAAGTAACTCATTAATGTACCCAGGGCTTGCAAATCTCATTACAGGTTCCATAACCAAGCATGTTAAAAGCTCACGAGCTATGCATCGAACTAAAGCGGATTGAGCTTCTCGTGGTCTTAGGACAACTGCCAAGACAGCCCCCATGATCCGTTTAAGATACTATTGAAATAAAAGAAACTAGTGTCAGATATTCATGTGACAAAACAAAATTGTAAATGCTTTTATTTTATTTTTTTGTCAAAACGCTCCACTCACACCTTATACTCACTCTCGGGAGATAGTACAGCGGGATGAAGCTCGTTAGAAGCCATGAGATGGTGTTTTAATCTTTCGTCTCTTTCTTCTGAAGATAATGTTACCATAACCTCTACACCAATTGCTGCTTGGTTTTTTCTGAATAGCTCTAGGTGGACCCCCACTAGATCAACAACATCTCTGATGGAACAAGAAACCTTTAGAACAAAAAAAATCAGAAATATCGTACGTTTTCTAATGGTGTGTTCAGATGTGCATAAGTGATAATTGTAACTTAAACAACTCCGATAAGCAAATAATAAGTTATCATACAGCAACTACTTACTAAAAGACCTGTTACAATGCACATCCAAACACACCCTAATAGGCCTACTAAAAACAAGGTTCTAGACATACCCACCTCGTTAACAAGTCAACAAGGTTTATATTCTTAACTCTTGCAGATATTTCTGCAAGAACATCCATAATAATTGTTCGTATAAGCTCGGGTGCCTCCTTGTCCGGAGTAATATCTGCATACCATAAATCAACAACAAAATCTTGCAAAAGCTTGTTGATGAAGTCCTCCATAGCAGACTCAACAACTGGAGAATCAATTTTCCTCTTCCATTTAGGCGGTGGTGGCAAGGTGGTGAGACGTGAATCGTTCACAGACAACTGTTTCTTTTCTAAATGTGACAAATATGTCTGTGGCCGCGTTTTCCTTATCTTCCAACGAAATTCAACTTCATTTAACAAAATTCGTGATCCAGATACCAAAAGTATTGCTATTGGAACATTCATCCACATTGATTTACTGGTGTCTGAAAAAATAATACAACACAACAATTAACACTTTAACAATAGTTGAATTTACAAATAAATCACTTCTGTGATGCTTTCTTTATGGTCTAATTTGCATTTTCAGCATTTGTTCATAAACCACTGATCCTTGCATTTTAACTGTGTTTCACTTAATTTCACAACATAATTACGAATTTCATGTTAAATCTAAGTTCAGTATCCAATCTAAAAAATTCAAACCATCTTAATTCTAAAGCTACAAAGATCCCATAAAAATTAAAACAAGAACGATTCAGTAATCAATACATATACACACACAGACATTATAAAAAAAATGATCATAAAGTAAGACTTACGAGCTAAGAAGTAAGAAACAACGAATATACAAAGAGCCCACCAAACAGTACGAAGTTTTGCTTCTTCAATCAGATCTTGTACAGATTCCATGGCCTTCATGACTCCAAACCCTAATTCTTATTCTTCAAAATTAAGCAGAAAACAAAAAATAATGGATGAAACTGGAATACTTCTTGAGCTTAAAACAAGGTTATAATCGATAGATACGATTGTGGGTGTAATTGAATTTAAAAAACCCAAATATAAAAATCGAAACTTTTTGGAATCAAGAAAACAAGGAGAGTGTTTGGGTGTAGGGTTTGCTTTTTGGTCTGGTTTTTTGGGTGGGGGATTAAAGAAGAAAGATGAAATTGGCGTCTAAGGGTTAAAGATATAAACAGAACATGGGGGTGTGATGTGATTATTAATGGAAACAATTATTAAAAGGAATCGTGTGTGTATGTGCTGGTTATTTTGGTTTGATCGGCTACTGCGTTTATCTTTGAGTAGGCAGGCAGGGTGACCTGGGTTTATAAAGTTTTTTTAATTTCTATTTTCAATCATCAAGAATCAAGAATCGAATCTAATTAGGGATTCTAATGAGTTGATTTTTTATCAACGTAAAAAAGAATGAAGAAAATTAACAAGTCAAACGTCCAATTAATATATACAGTATGTTTTTGGAATTTAAGTTGATAACCTAGAGTAAGGTTCAAATGAGTACACCAATTTTGAGTGAAAATGAGGGAACCAACAGATATATGCCATATGTCACTTTATTCTCTCTCTTCGACACTTTATTCTCTCTCCTCCACATTTTTAAAAATTAAATATCTCACAAACGGTAAGTCGAAAAATCATGAAAATTGCACCATAAAATTCAGCGTTTTCTCCTCATCGATTTGCCGTCCCTCAAGGCATACTTTTGACAACTTTTTTTTTCTCATTTTTTGGTGGGTTTCACAAATTAGTAACACATGTGTTAGTGATTAGTTGTACATTTAATTTGTGGTTAAGGTTAGGGTTTAGGGTTAGGTTTAGGGTTTAGTAGGGTTTATGGTTTAGGGTTTATAAGGGTTTAGGGTTTAGAAGGGGTTCAAGGTTTAGGGTTTAGAAAGATTTAGGGTTTATCGTTTTGTAAAGCGTTTAGGGTTTAGGGTTTGTGGTTTAGGGGTTAGGGTTTAGGGTCCCCGAAACCCCAAACCTCAAACCCTAAACCCTAAACCCTAAACCACAAACCCTACTTTATCCACACAAAAAAAACCACAAACCCTAAACCCTAAACGCAACACTTTAACACATGTGTTAGTAAATGTGAAACTCACCAAAAAAAAAAAAAAAAAAAAAACTTTTCGAAAGTATGTCTTGAGGGACGGCAAATCGAAGAGGAGAAAACGACGAATTTAATGGTGCAATTTTCATAATTTTTCGATTTGTCGTTTGTGAGATAATTGATGTTGGGGGTAAATGGGTTTTGTACATGTGAAACATTCTCTTTGTACACATGGCTTGATATCATTGGTTCCCTCATTCTCACACAAATTCCTATTCTCATTTGAACCCTACCCTGATAACCTAATATAGATAACCTTTTTTCTCTTTTTCCATCTCATACCCCCTCTCATCCATCTAATCAATCGTATCATGTTTTTTCAATCGTATCATGTTTTTTTTTTACTTTTCAGTTATACCCCTCTTTTTCTAATTCTCACCCCTGAGTAGTCTAAAACTGAAACTGATTCTGTACTGAACTAGGACCGATCTTAGATAAAATTGAACTGGAAAAGAACTGGACTGGGAATGAAACGGGCTCGAGGGTACCCAAACACCCGGGGGTTGTCTTCAGAATTTCCCATCATTACAGTTAAAAGGTTAAGTTTGTCACTTAAATATATTAAAAGTGTGATTTTGTCACTCACCATTCATATTTGTCATTCAAGATTTATAACATTGTGTTTTTGAAAGAAAGAAATACTCGTGATTATTTTTTCATGAATCAAAGAAATACTCGTGATTATTTTTTCATGAATCCTTCAATGTACTTCTGTCAAAAATATTCGAACTTGAATAATGTGACCACCTATTGAATTTGGATTAATAATTGTCTTATTCGGTTAACCAAACCCGAATAACTCAAATCATATTTGGAGCAATTTAGGAGTTAATTAATTGAAATTCGCCTGATTGAATAACAATTATTATAAAACAAATAAGACATGATATCGTGGTTCACACTCATCCACAATTATGTCACCTTTTGATGCATAGTGATGCACAATTATAAACATGATGCACAAATTGTCAAATGTGATCAACATATGTCGTCTTATTTTCCTAAATTGACGTTATTTTAACATGAATCAGCCCATCTAACTCGATGTATATTTTCATATCTATGACAACCATAAAGCTTATACAGAAAGACAAGTTCAAAATACTATGTACCAAATATTCAAGCAAACGAGTTTCTCTTTCAAGAATTCTTCAGTTCCTTTCGCCCCGATATTGTTAAAAGCATCTACAAGGGGCTCGATGCATGAAGCCAAATTCTTCTTGAAGGTGGTTGCGCACGCCTCTTTAATTTATTACATGCCATTATGATATCACACACACAAATTGTGAAAATACCCAACCACTGCACAAAATCCTCAAAGTACAACATATATACATCATTCAACAACGTCTCAGTGATTAAATACGTGTCATTACGAAGTAGAAGCAAAATAAAAATGGCAAAAACTCTTGGGTGGCTTGTTCATGGTATGCACCTTAGTTTTCAGTGATTTTATAAAGTTGTTCTCATTGTATATTATTGAAGAATGTTCTCCGTATACAGAGCGAGCCCCTCATACTTGCATACGTGCGTTGGTTGAAAAAAAGGCTTTGTGTTGAAAATCCGATTCTTTATAGAGACTAGAAGATGAAGAATAGCCGAAGTCCCAGGTATCCCCATATTGTCTCATGGCCACCACGTGATTTGGGGAGGGTCAAGCAAACTTCACCAGATCTGTCAAGATTTGGATTGATATAGCAAGACCACCAGAGTAATAGCGCACAAGCTGAGACAAATTAAAATGGTCAATATATACAGATACTCCGTATAAATTAGGATCAAGTAGATACATACATAAATAATCAAAATTAGGAAGACGACATACGGACGGACTATTAGGATAGGTGTACAAAACAGTTAACTTTCTTTGCTTAGTTGTTTCCTAGCACTTCTTAGAATAGTAAAAATATGCTGACAAAAATAAAATAAAATAAAATTATAGCTATGTCATATTCTTCATGTGAGTCATGACCCTACATATAGTTTACAAGAGCATAACATTACTCTAAACAAAACAAGGGAGTTGATAAATACAACAAAAAAATTGATTCTTACACCGTAGTGTACAGCAGTTGTTGCATATAGTACAAGTACTCATAGCACAATTTTGGTGTCTAAATCATTTCTTTTTGTTGTAATTATCAGTTCCCTTAAACAATATCGCTACCATTTCCTTCCTTACACGCTATACATGAACAATTATGTCAAACCATAATTTATGTCTAACCACAACATTTTCTTGCCAATGTATGCCTAGGTCTACATCTATACAATCAAATACATCCTCGTCATAGTCATACTCATATATATACACCAATATAAATAATTTAATTTCAATTTAATTATACCCACCATTAATTTCAAAAAACTTGGACTTTTTTGGAAAGAAGATGGTAATCGATCTTTGTCACAAATATGGACCACCTAAAATCCTTTCATTTTTTCATTATTTCAACCAATTTTGTCCTCATTTTTCTAGCAGGCCCCACGACACCATCTCCACCACCTCAACACACCGCGTGTGTTCCACTTCCTGCTCACCATGCTACCTCCACGGGCCACGGCTATTCCGCCACGCGCCATAGCTTCACCGACTTATCTAAACTGCCACTATACACTACCCACTGTCGAGTGCTATGATCACCATCTTCTTGGTTTTCCTGAACCGTTAGACATTTGACCGGACCATCATGTCCGCTCAAAACAGAAAGGTAGGAGTGGAAGCCATTAACTTCCTTCCTCCATACACAAATAGTCTTGTCTGCGGACCCACTGAATAACAAGCTCCCAGCCGTAGCAAGACAAAGAACCGCTTGCTTGTGTCCTTTAATAACTCCACCGTGACTCAGCACATGTTTTCGTTGTTCCCAAAAATTTACCAATCCATCTGAAGTCCCGGCGTACACGACAGCGTCGGTGGCATTAACCGCCACCGATGTCACTGAGGTTTCTTGGTTTAATAACATGTAAACCATCATATGCTTTGTTTCCTTCCCTACCAACTCCCTCCTCCATACCTTAACCGACCCGTCAGCCGACCCGCTGAAAACCAACCCGTCAAAACCCGCAACTACCGAGTTAACTGCGTCGTCATGGGCCTCTATTGATTCCATACATTTCGAATCTGAAAGTCTCCATACTTTTATTGTTTTATCCCAAGAACCCGAATATAACAACCCGTGTTCTTCATCCAAACTCAAACAAGCAACGACATCGTAATGCTTTATCCATGGAACATTCCGATGACGTCGAACTTCTACGTAGTTGCCCGGATTCATCGAAGTTAAGATGAAATCCCTTGTCGTGGGTAACGACCCGACCCGTTTATGTGCCTTTCTCTTCGAATCTGAATATTTCCATACCCGAATTTTACCGTCTTGGTGTCCCGTAAATACTCTGTCACCCGAAACAACAATGGATTTCACTAATCCACTACTAGATTTAAATCCTGAAAACGCGGTTAAATTCTTCCAAACCCGAATGTTTTTCGAATCGGACCCTGTATACAGCAAATCGCCATATGAAGCTAACGAATAAACATGTCCTTCTTCACGTACCAAAGACCCAATCAACCCAGTTGCCGCACCACTCCCATCACCAACGTACGAATTTATCCAAGGCGATTTAGAATACGGTGACGTTTGATGGAACGGTGACATGAAGTAATTGGCAGGAGATGTGTTTGGAGAAATATTAGAAGGACTTGCAAACGAAACATTGCTATGACGGATTTGTGAGCTCGAACTCACGTTTCGTTGTTCGTTATCAGCCGTAAGTAAAATGTTGGGTTCGGAGTTACGGAAAAGTGCTCCGAGCTTCTGTCGCCCGTGTGAAGAGTTCGTTTCCGGCGACAATGAAATATCGGTTTTTTTCTTCGTCATGTTCGTAGTTTACGTCAAATTAAGAACTCGTACACGTTTTGTTTCTGATGAGATTTGAACACGACAGTGAAATATATAGTCGAAGAAATGTGGAAATGCTTGTAGGTAAAGAGATAACGAATGAAACAGTAATTAGGAAATTTGAAATGTATGTGAAAGAGAAGAAAATGTGACATTTATAGAACATTGTAGTAAAGTTAGGTGATTAATAAGAATCCAAATAGTCAACCGGGACCATCATATATTTTCTGATATTTTGATTTTGACCCATTTTAGATGTCGATTTTATATGGGTGATGATTCGATAATACCAGTTTTTTTCTCATTACAACACTAAACATGTTTTATTTTATGTTGTTGTAATGTAAAACAGTTTAAAGCGTATTTAGTAATGTACGGATAAAAATTGGTAGTGTACGAAACACTGCCGCCCATTTTATATATGCTTATCATCTGTTTATCCTTCAACATTCAACTTATTTGCTATTCATGGTAATTTACCTTTTTAGAAGACTGTTTTTGTCTTAACCTTGATCCTATATAAATTGCGTTATCCTAAATGTAGAAATAGAGTTTGTTTTATTCAAGTTAAGTTAGTTAACAACATGTAAAAAACGTTTATTTGATTTGAAAATGGGTTGAATTGATGTTAGATGTTTAATTATTATGATGATGTGATGAGGTGTTATGACGTGTTTGTGTTTAGGGTTTTGGTAACGATTTTGGACTTTGAACGTTATTAATGATTTGACATTTTTAAAATACAAAGTTTGGTAAGTCATTGATTTTTGGTGACTTCTATTTGGCAACGTAGCAGCAAACTTAATACCTCCGTTCATATCATCTGCATGTCTTAATTAGCAAAACTTTGTTTATGCAGAATAGCTTTTCTATTTTGTAAATGTCAAATTTATGTATAAATAACGAGGATATATACGGTGAGGACTAGATTAAGATGTATACTAGTAATGTACCCGCATAATATGGCAAAAATGATTAATAGTATAATATTTTTTTAATCCGGTATAGTCGAATAGAATTTTTGACAACACTATAACTCTTAGAACAGTACAATCTGAATAACCATTTTTGTAGATTCAACCATAGAAAAGGTACCATTACGTGCCGTTTGTGAGACCATTTAGAGATTAAAACCCTCTCCCAACAGTCCATGAATATGAATATATACAAAATACCAATACACGATCAAGTGCTCGATTTTTCCAAGTCCATAATTCCAAACTCTTTTTTATATAGCCTATAGTAATCAATATAAATAAAATATAAAAAAACCAACTTTTGTTCTCTTAATAGTCTTCGTAACATTGAGATCAGCTGCTACGATGTTTTTGGTTAAAAGTAGTATTTGACTTATTATTTCCATTTCTTGATTTAATTGATTTAGTTTCCATATTTTCATTTGTTATACATATGATTTGTGCTACGGTAATTGTCTAATTGATTTAGATAGTGACAGTCATATGCATGTTATAATAGTTCTCAACTTCTCATAGCTAATCATCATGTAAGGGTAAATTGGTAATTTTTTATCCTCCTGTTTCAAACTTTCAGCCTATTGCTCAAATGATTTATAATAGAGTACTAGTGGGATACCCGCACGATGTAGCGGAATGTAAAAAGAATGAAAAGTATGTACAATTATTGATTCGCACGTACAAAACAAGTGTTTGCAATCGATCATACATAACCTAGCTTTTACTTTAACATATTAAGATTTATGCTGAAAAGTAATTTTCATGCACAAGTCATAGAACAATAATTGAATACTTATTTTTTCAAAAACACTACAAAATGTCTTTTAATCGCGGTTTCTCCTTTCACCTTCAACTTACTTTTCAATTGGGAGCTCTAGGAAGCCCCATGGTGCTGCCTGCTGGTACACTCTAAAATGACAAAGAAACACAAAAGAAAGCCCATTAGTTATTTTTCTAATCCGGTGTGGCAAATCATAAAGCAGTTAGTGCATTTTTTTACATTCGCAAAAAACAAAACCATTTCAGCTTTAATTGGTTATGGCTAATTATCTGACTCGCCATTTAACCACCTCTAGTATAAATTTGCCATTGTGAATGATGTGCACAAAGATACATCATATGATTTATTTTGATTGTTCATTAGGACTATCTACGCATGAGAATATAGCATTGAATTACAATATATTTCAACTTGCCAAAAGAAAAACTTGAATCAAGCCAAGGCTCCATCAAAGTTGCAATGTACCAGTCTATATTTCAAGAAAAGTAGGTTTTTTTATTACAAAAATGATCTGCAAGCATCAGTATATATTACAAAAGATACTTCTATGCTAGCATGTGTATAAAAATATATATAAGCATTCATACTATATTGATATTAATATTCAGATGTAGCATGAATACTTACCTACTAATATGTGATGGATAGAAACTTAGCCATTTGTTTGAACATTGAAGACAGTATGAAGTTGTAGACAATCTTAACATTTGACCTAAGAAATGATGAACGTCCAACCTGCAAATACATGTAGACACATTTGTCAAATATTGCATATTTATTATTTTAAACAAATAAACCGTGTCAACTTGGAGGAGACCATACTAAACTACCATTAAAGGAGAAGAAAGGAAAAAAAAATTTGGTGTCAACTTGGATAAAGTTCTCATTGAGGCAACAATGCAACATTGTACTCTATGACTTTCCAAGTGAATACACTACATTTAACTTCAACATTCGTTTGGGACCTCTAAATGTCACACGATACTAACCTTTACGGAGCCACAAATTTACGGCTGATACAAATTAACAACCAAAAATTCGGATATCTCACATCCTTCTATGGCTTTCCTAGAATATAGAACAATCACACCATCATAAGAACTAAAATAATATTTTAAACAAAATACTTTATAGTATAGCTGCTTAAATTAGTTCAATATAAACATTTACATTGCAACCCACAACTGATTCGATGATATTGGTATTCAGTCAACTTGATAGCTAAAACTTTTCAGCATATGCCCACACTTGTATTTTTACAATATATTTTTACAGTTTGATCAACACGTAGTTCTTATATACGCATGAATACCGAATACTAATTAACACGCAATAATCAAATCATTAAAAAATCTGAGTTATAAACTAAAATCAAAGCTAATTAATTTGTGTAATAATCACAAATAGTAAAAGACCAAAATTTCTGAATTTTACTATCTGAGCATTGAAATTGTGAAAATGTGTTGAACAAATTGTCACTTAAAACAAAAGGCAATATAAATCAAGTTATAATTATAATCGAAGTTGAAAGAAATTAAGAAACAGGGAGTACCAGATAAGGTTTGCCTTCAGGAGTGCGATTAATGACAATTTCATGAAATGGAATCCCAATAAGATGATGTACAAGTGCATACTGCAACAGCCTGAAAATCACAGCACAATCAAGATGAGTACAAAATCGAAAGCGAAAATAGAAAGGGAAAAATAAACTAAGCATAATATATGTTACGTAGAGATGGAATTGAACGGTTTGTTCGATGAACTCTATCTTTTTGATGTTCCATCATCACCACCGCAAGCCAATACATTAATATTACTAATCTGATCAAAATCAAAAGACCCAAAAATCAGAAACAGCGATCGAAATAGTAATACCCGAGTTCGCAACACATTCTCAGTCTCAATAAACATTGAACCCAAAATCATAACTCCATCAGGCTCACACACTCTCCCTCTTTGTCGCTTCATCGTCTCAATCCTCATTCCGTTGTCAATCTCCTTTCTTCCGGCGATCTCCGCCGCCACGACTTCGATTCGCTACGTGGTCATCGATACTTCACAGATTATCCTTTCCCTTCCCTTTCGCTGTTGTTAGGGTTTAAACTTGTGCAGCAAACACGCGTATACGTGTGCCGACGATTGGTTAAAGATAGAGATGAAGATGACGATGGACCCTAGCAATTGCGTTTTTTCTTTTTTCTTTTTTTGTGTGAATATATTTTTTTTGGCTAGTACAGTAATAAGGATTGTCGGCTAACATTGAGATAAGGGCAATTAAGTAATTTCCGATATCTCTTTTTGATCTTTTAAGCAAAATGTGGTAAATGAATTATAAGGGATTAAGATATAGAATAGTAATCAAACGGGCAGCCGAATATAGTTTTCCACAGTTCAATTTATTCCGTGACTAGAGAGTTTTTTTTTTCTTTTCCCGCATGGTTTATAATAGATCTGATCACCATCCGTTATTTCATCCATACTACACTCAACGATGTTTATTTATTTATTAAATCGGCTTTATATGAATATGACTCAATGAATGTAGTTGGACAATTTACCAACCGTAACTTTGTTAATTATCTTTACCTACCCATGTTCTTATGTTTCAACTTCTCAATATATAAAAATTAAGAGGCAGGCTAACTATTCACATCTCGCACGCAGAAAGAGCAAGAATACACCAATCTTATAAATATCAATAAATAAATTTGAAATACCGAAACCGCAACCGGAAAAGAAAAAGAAAAAAACCTCCCAACAACACGTAGGGTGTGTTTGGCACAAGAGATTCTTGAGGATTATAGGGGATTGAGATTATAATTTTGATAATCTCTATCCCCTAAAAATGAAAAGCCTTGTTTGGTAACAAAATGTAGGTGAGGATTCTTGAACAAATAATCCCCTAGAATCCCCTAAACAAGAAGCCATTTCAACTAGCTTCTAAAATAATCCTCAGCCACTAGAATCTTCAGCTACAAGCTCCAACTCCAGCTAGTTTGTTGCCAAACACACCCGTAATAGAAGAAATTTTTGTTTATATTTTCAAGTCAAAATTATTGATTAGTTTGATTATCAAATTATCGTTATTAAAAAAGGATAATCTTCAGGCGATATTAAAATTTTAGTTACAGTAATGTGCTCTTTTAACTTGAAGTACCCAATTTAACGCTAACGGCTAACCAACCCAAAGATTTGGTTTAAGGTGGCGAGATGTTTGATTTGACTTTTGAAAACTCTCTCATTCATTAATATCCATTACGTGGACTTTTCAATATCAAAAAGTCTCTGCCACATTCACATTACACCCAACTACGTGGCACTAATTAATTATAAAATGGGTTTGGCTAACTTGTGGCCGTATAGCACAACAAGTGATTGTCCTTGTGCTCGATGTGTAGTTCGATGTTCATTTGAACATTGAAATTTAACACAAGTATGAATTTGAAATGAGTGGTTTAATGTTCAACTCTAAGTTCAATTGGGCCCACCAAATTATTTTGGACCAGGAAAAAAACAAAAAGTCGTCTGTCTCACCGTTCAATTTGACACACCGACAATGAACGCCGGCTAAGTGTCATGAACGCCGGCTACCGGCGTTCAAGGCCTTGAACGGTGGTGGTACTTTGCCCTCCCACTCCCTATGCTCTTAGGGTACAATCTAAGTTTCATTAAATACACTCGAACTTACTAAATATATCACAAAATTCATTTATTAAACTCACTAGTTTCCAATTATACGTCTTTATTAGTTACAATTTATATTATTCAGAGGATATTCAACTTTATTAAATGTTTTTAACTTGTGCCAAAAGGGCACAAGTTAGATTTTTCCTTATACAAATTAGTTTGGTTATACTCATAAAAAACTCATTAGTCATTCCTTACATTTTCATTTTTCTAGTGGGCACTCATTAAGAAACAAAGAACAAGTAAGATTAAGACTAATAAGCAAATCAATTAACCAAGGTTGTCGACCCTAGAACTTACAAAGAAAAAACGTGCTAGATCATACTAAGAGCGCTCAGAATGTAAAATCGAACAAAAAAAAGTGAGATCACTTGTTAGATTATAGAATCGGCGTGTGATCCAATCCCACTCTTATAGGATACAAGTTGTAAATTTTTCAAAACGATTGCAAATGGGCTAAACTTTTATATGGTCTGCACTCGAAGTTCTAAGGTCAACTAAATTAAATGTAGCTCAAAAATCACCATATGGTATTTTGTTTTAAAATGCAAATTTCAAATTATTAATAACCTTAAATTTAACGAGACAATTGTATTATGTTTTTTTAGTATGTTAATCTAAAGAATAAGTATGATATGTTTACAATTATACCATTATTTTATAATATATATAAGTTTCTAGGTTACATAAATTTATATAATTGTTAGTTTATACATGAATTTGGATATTTCTAAATAAATAATGACATTTTAGTAGGATCGTATGATCTCGATCCAATCTTTCAATCCGATCTTGTAAAAGTGAAAATGATCCATGTAGAATCTCAATCTTGACAATCTTGCAAATAATCATTAATGAGGGGAAATATTTCGCACGTTGCGATGTCATGTCGTTAAAAAGGATATATATGTCAGAGACATATAAGCAATGGTGAAAACTAAAGAGTGACAAAAAACATGTAACTAACACTAGAAAAAAACTTAATAGTTGGTTACTCACATTGATAATAAAATGAATACGTTACTCATTTTAATACAAAAATTCAAGTACGTTGCTAATTTATAACTTTGACCATAAATCTCTTTTTAAATAAATATAATGTCTTTTCAACAGAATTGAAGAGAAAATATAATCGATGATCGAAGTCCGGAAGAAATAAACAAGAAACAAATTTTAATATGGACGTAAGTAAAGTAATAAATGTGGACAAGTGGGCCTCTGGCCCAAAACAATAATGGTTTATCTATTTATAAACTTGGGCTGAGAAACCCGACCCGGGTTCATTTATTCAAGTCATAACCCAAAAACAGAGTCTCATCGTCAAATAAACTTATATTCTAGGTCTGTAGCAGCTACTTGTTCTGCAAGAATTCACTGATATACTTTGCATCTATAAAATCTGGTATATTATTATAGATACGATCAAATAAATAATACACTAGTTTAATTAGATGGAATTTGTTCTTGAAGAAGGCAAGCACCCGTACGATGAATGCTCGACGTTAATTCTGGTTTGTTCTGTTCATTTCTCAACCCTAGGGTTTCACAACTTCTAATCGTTAATCCTTATTATGTTACTCAATTGATGATGTTAACCAAAATTTGTGATGTTTTTGAATTGATATAATGAATTTAGCCTGCGTTGTCGATTGGAAATGTGGGGCAATTGGCGGTGGATCTTTTGATTGCTTCAACGAAAGCTGAACGAATTGGTTACCTCGATGATCCGAATGTTGTTCCGTGTGTCGGAAATGATGCTTATACCCCTACTCCTCAGGGTGATCTTGCCCTCCCTCTTGAAGGTTGTCTCAGCTTTTTTTAGTTTGTTTATAAATATAAATATATGTTGCCACAGTATCTATGCTACCATAAAATTGATACAATTATTGGTTTTGTATTTGTGCATTTTGGGAATCTGAAAGAGGATGTTAATTAAGCTAATATTGAACCTTATGAGCTTATGGCATTTTCAACAAGTATCAAAAACATGGCTTTGGCTTATGGGCTTATTACCTTGAAGAAACGCTCACAATCTCATTAATAAGTTAGCTAAACATCTTAAGGATCTCATTAGCTAACAATTTATAAGCTTAACCTGTAAGGTATAGGATAATTTGCAATGTTGTGGTCATTAAAGTAACAAGTATCTATATCGGATGCGTGAATGTAATTTTGCATTGTTGTGGTCATTGAGGTTGTTGTTGATGACCTTTTTTGTTGCATATTTTAAGCTTTACGTCTGTCATGCAGCTTACGAGTCACCTTCTAGTGCATTGACCCTTGTACAACAAAGATCACCAGTTGTTAAGGTAAGCCTAGCATCTTTATTGGTTATATGAACTGTCTGTGAATATGTGTACTCATGTAGGATTAAGAAACTAAGGTCCCTTACTCGATTACTCCCTTCCTTGGCATCGTTATTTTGTTGCCAAAGCTATCTCTGTAAATGATGATGTCTATGTTTTTTGCTATTATCTATTGCTACTCTTGGGAAATTAACATTAACATATAGATTATAGATAAGATCTTTTGTTCTTGAAATTTGCTTAAGCTTTAGGCCATTTCTGTTCTCTTAGCACGATGGCATAATGGTGGCTTTATAGTGGTATAGTTTTGAGTAGATCATGGATGTCTTACTATTTGTAGATGAAATCTATGTCCATATGAAGTTAATTGACAACAGAATCAATTGCCTAGTTCAGTGGATTGTAGTTGTTAACTCGTGACTCGACTCGACTCTTAAAGTCACTATTTTACAATAGATATGTATATTTATATGTATATGTGTATCATTGTTTTTTTCAAAGAAGTAAACATGGTAGAGAGTTGATAATGAAGCCCACCATCAATCAACACAAAAGCTTAATTTAAAATAGATTATAGTCATTTCTTTTTCTAGTTTGTCCTTTTATTTTGTAAATACATTAAACTAAAAGTTTGTCTGATTTTCTGACTCGTAAGAGTTGCACAAGACTCAGAAGAGTCAATAAACGACTCGTAAGATTCAAAGTCATTTAAGAGTCAGGGTCCGAGTCGCCTCTTTTTTTGGATTTTTGACTCGACTGGTAACTCGTAAGAGTCTAGCAAGTATGCAGTGGATAAGTGTTAGAGATGATTAATGAGTAGGATGTGTTTGAAATATGCTCTGTAAGAGTTCAGATCTGTCATATATTAGTGAAATGATCAAACACGACAATTGGTAAAGGCCGTGACATGCCTTTGTATATAAGCATAATAATTACATAGTGTTTGATATTTGATTAGCTGCAAAATGTACTTGGTATTAATTTTTTGCTCATACCATTCAAATTATTTATTAAACACACAACTAAGTATAGGAACATACGTAACTAAGTAGTTCTCATCAATGCACACTTTTTTTTGAGGTTTTGGTGAAGCGTGACTGATTGATGAACACTTTCTGAATTTATTGAGTGCTATTGGCTACAAACAGGGAATGATGGTTGAGTTTGCTAAAAATCTTGCTGATTATGCTGTTGAGTCTGGAAAGAAAGAGATCATAATCCTCTCTAGCTTAGACTTCGGCCGGTGGCAGACAATTGATATGTCAAGGTATTGAATGATTCATGTCTTACATCGAATAATCTACTTTCATCTTCTATCAGTAATATGTAGCTGCTTCAATGTTATTTTAATGCAATCTTCTAGCTTACTGATGTCTTGAGATGTTCTACGATATTCTTAAAATAGTTGGTTTTCCCCTATTGTGTGATTCTAATTTGTAATGCTCTGTGGATCTTTTGACATCTATTGGTAGTTCTTTATTCCACTAAATGCTCACACTACATGTCATGTGGCAAAGTAGATTGGTCGGACGGGTTGGGTAAGCATGTCAATGTAATCTACATTTTAAATGCTCAGCTGTCTTAGCATTCAACTATAATTATTTATTCTTCACGGTGGCCATTTTCACCATACTTACAGACTCTGAGGTGAACATCGCAGTGGTATGCAGATTTATTACCTGTCGAATACAAATGTGGACGGAGCAGATGAGAAATGTGAAAAATTAGGGTGGAAAAGGATGAAGGAATATGATCCTAATCAGAAATTATGGAAGTATCTCGATACGTTAGCTCAAGGTAATGTCAGCCAAGATGATATGTCTAATCTTGAAGATGATCTAGGAGAAGAAGACTACTATCCAAGTCTACCTTTTGCTGCAATGTTTTCTTGTTTCAAGGTGAGTCTCGTATAAAAACCAACATTTGAACTTATGATTATACTTGATCCACAAATGAACAAATTTGTCAAATGTATTTTGGTATTGAATAATGTGAAAACCCTTGTCTGATCTTCTTTTTGACAAATGTTTAGGCCAAGGGTTTGAAAGTCACCTGCTTGTTATGTTATTGCTCTGAAGGAGACAACATTCCGGACGCATTTCATTTAGCAGAGGCTGCATGTAGTCTTGCAGGAATCAGCCCTGACAGCTTTAAAGGTAAGATTTGCTGCTTTCGAATCTATAAAGTTGTTCACATTTGTTCATTTTTCTAATAGTATGATTTTTGTTGTTCAGGAAACGGAGATGGTAGATGGGTTATTCCATTTTCATGGCAGAGTGTTTATGGGCCACCTCCAGACATGTCTCTCTTTTAGTCTTCTTGACATAGCCAATAGTAATGTTTGTTTAAATCTTTTAACATTTATACTTTTTTACATGGTGTGAGAAGGGTTCAAGTTACTTTACTGAAGAACCTGGCAATCTAATTTTGATTGTACGACACGACTTTGTGATTACATGTCTTATTAATTTGTCATGATAAGAACGCAATGGAGCCTACGAAAGAGAGTTAGATAGGGTATGCTAATAGCAGCCAGATAGGAAAGACAAAACTTTAGAATGCAACTTGTTATTGACAATTGTAATATGACGGCTTCTCGGCTGCCCGGCTTCCCTTTAGCTCCTTTGGTTTTTTTATTGTCCAAAACAAACGTGTATTACCAAAGTAACTTGAATTACTATATGTTTGGACCACTTGTGTGTAAACGTCTATAGTGCTTATCCGTATAGAAAGTTCCAAGTCAAAGATTCTAGACGATTGACATCTATATTTGAATTGAATTGATTGATGAAAAGGGTACGTTATTAATTATAAACACTTGATCAACAAAGGTACATAAAAAAAAATGTAGGAATATATTTTTTTACATAACTTAATTTAAGGTACACAAACTTAAAATTTACCAATTTATGATATCGAACTTTTAAATTTGTAATCAAGTTAGTGACGTGTTTTATGTCAAATTGCACAAATCTCTACATATACTAATAGAGAAGCCTTTTTGTCTATGTGGCATGCTTCTCCTTTCGCCACCTAAGATTTTCGCTTCTTATTCGAACGAGTTGAAGCTAACAACATGTCGATTCTTAAATTATATGACACCTCATCGTGAATCTCCTCTTATTTTTAGTGTGAAATTTATTTCCCCAATCACAACTTATTAGTTTTAGAAAGTCAACAAAATATCCAGATTTTTTTAACATATAATTTCGTTTTCATTTAATAGTATCCTACCATATTTAAGTCAATAATTATCCCTATTACACTATTTTTTATAAGAATTAATTTATTTTATTTAATATCATACTAATTTATTTGACATATAAATAAATATCCTACGTGTAGTCATTTTGTTTGCATGGTAAATATATTTTACCACATCATTAAAATCTATAAGTTTAGACGGTAATTAGTTTTTCTTAATACATTCATAGAGTAATTTGACCTACAATAATGCAAGTTCATTATTTTAAAAATTCATATATAATATACATGATGAAAGAAATAATGTTACTTTATAATATTAGTTCAACCACGTTAAATTGTAGTAAACTATTTTTTATCTAAGTAAGTAATTAAAAAGTTTTATATGACAATATATTCGCTTTAAAAAAAATATAGTTGGCATAAATAAATTATTCTAGAAACTTACACCACTATTGATAAATGAATGATTTAACTATTTTTAGTTGCACAATTTATGTAGAATTGAAGATATAATAAGATGTCTAACAATTTAAATGTAAAACATCTTTTTAACTTTAGTTATTTTTTTCTTTCTTCACAATCCTTTTTGCATTCCATGTTATTATGAAGAACATGTAACATCCATATTTTTTCGCTCCTTTGTATAATATGTGTATAGGAAAAATGAAGGTTTTGAAAAAAAAAATTAATCATAGTAAGAACACATAGTAAGAAACCAAAATGGTGAATAAGAGCAACTAAAATGACATACTAAACATAACAAACTCATTTTTATAATTTCAAATACTTTTTTGGTGTTTGTATATTATTTTACAGATTTCAATGTCAATTAATTCTTATATTTTATTGTATGATGATTTTGATTGGGAGATTAATATCGTATGATGTTGTTATAGATGAGATTTTTTCAACGTTTTTAAAGATGAGCATGATGATCATGAGATAGAAACTTGGAAATCATGTTAATCGTTATATTAATTAATACAAACACTTAGTTTATAACATCAATTTATATGAATATGTTGAGAAACGTTGATACATTATTATGATATGCATGATTAACAGAATGATTTTAATTTATATTATTAGTTCAAACACATCAAATAGTAGTCAACTATATCTTATAGAAAGTTAATAATGTAGCATATTATCTTCTCAACGTCACGTATAAATGAATTTAGTGGAAATTGTTGTTAATTTTTTCTCAATTTGTCATGTTACATTAATTTAAAAGTTTGTGTTTCACACATATAGCTAATAATTATATAAATAGATAAGCTATTTTATACCGCAAAAATACTATTCTACATTTCTTTTGAAATATATTGTATTAACATTTCATTTAGTATTTAATATGTTATTATCATTAATAGTTATTATATTTAGCCGTCCAACGGACTGGTTCAACACTAGTGATCAATATTCACTAAATATTTTTTTAAAATTGATCAAAGAATACTAATCGATTAACTAGATATGTTCACGTAAAATATGTCTCTAACTTGATTACAAATTGAAAGTTCAATACCTTAAATTGAAAAATTTTAAGTTGCGTACTTTAAATGCAAATAAAAATCGGATTTGGCATAACATGTTAAATTGACAAAATTGGAAGGAGTGGAGTATAATATAATAAGCTGATCACGTGTATTTTGGATATTGTATTTCTATAGTTAATTAAAAAATCTTTGAAAATTGACTTAAGTATTTCACTTTAAGGTAAAACTTTATAGAAACGTTATCCTTTTTGGATATCAAAACTTTTTTATTTCAGCAACCGCTTTTCAGCTCAGTTATTTTTTTAGGGTGAAAGTGAATGTATAATAATAATATCTCTGTTATGAATACATCTTAATTGAGTGGCTATCCATATCCTAAGCTACCCGCCCATTCGATTGCCTACATAAATATTGTATTGATTGTACCGGTTATTGGAGATCTATAAATAGTGATCTCAAGACTTGTAGTAAGATGATGAATCTTAATAAAATATGTTCTCCAATTCTCTCCACTATTCTTGTATTATGCTTATTATATAGTTGCTAATAGGTCGTTGTTTCATAACACGTTATCAGCACGAGACTCAATTATCTTTACAATGATTATGGTTGAACTTGATGTAAATTCAATATGTTCCGGATGGAAAGTTTAATCAGAGAACATTGGGGGTTCGAGGTAAACGTACAAGTCAAATTTTTAGCTTACGATTCTGAATATGATTGCGATGAAGGTAACCCATTCAACTCTCAAAATTAAATTATTTACATATCAATCCATGTTTGTTATGAATTTACGATTGTGCCGTAAGAGACTAAAAAAATAAAAAATGCTAAATATTATAGATAATAGAAAACTCGATCTCTACGTGTTTGTTTTGTTGCTTTACAATATTTGTTATTCTTGTATCGATTTGTTTTCTGTTGTGCCCATAATGTGGCAGCCTAATTAGGAGTAATTATATGTGCAAGTTGATAGTTTGTGCTTGGTTGGTATTCCCTAGTCGTTTGCGAGTCTCATCAACACCTGAGACGATCTACATTAAGCTTTCTCTTAAATATATTGCTAATATACAATCATGGGAATATCCATAATGGTTAAACATCTCTATACTGAAAATTAAATCACACCTTTGTTATTTGTACATGCTCTTTGAGTCTTTGAAATTAAGTGGGTTTGTATGTGCATATTTGCCAATCGTTAACTAATATTCACAATCTGGGATCATATTAATTGTTCTGGTGAATTTGGATCGTTGATATTGGTTCTTTGTTTTCCAAAATTCTAAATAAAGGAGACGTTAAAAAGAAAACAAAAGAATGTGGGACACTAAACTAAAACAACACTGGTAGTTGGAAACTTCAAATCAGATGTGTGTTTTGGTATTACCTTCTAATTTAATATATTATATATTTGTTAATTAATCTTATTACTACCATGAGATGAATAAATGATTATATTACTCTTGTAGCTTCCCTCTTAAATGTGATTTTAATGATCGTGTATTTTAAATTTATGAAAACCAAGAGTCCATTGCATGGTAATCTTCTTTTGGTCAAAATTAATAAAATAAACGTTTAGCAGTTTTCTTCTTCAATTCATGGTATATATAATCACGGACAAATTTCCAAGGTGTGTCAAACTGTCAATGCTCTAAGCTAGATTGACCAAAATATAGGTTATGCCCGCTTTATTCATAATAATAAAGGATGGGCTACAAATCAAACCAATTTTGCATACCACCATAAATTGATTTAATTGGTGCTTATGAGATTTGGATCTGACAATTAAATTGAGTAACATACTGTTTTGATAAATGATTATGTGGAGTAATGCGTACATCTTTTATGAAGTGATCATATCGATGAGTACATCATGTTGACCTAACTTAGTAAAAAGATAGGTGAATTCTACTTATGGCTCTCGTTGTTTATTTTCTAGTACATTTGCGATATGATAACGATAATGAGGCCATAGATATATTTGTTTTAAGTTTAACTTATATAAGAGTATACAGTATGATGTGATGATCAAACGTACATGAGTTTTAGTCTACGGTAAACTGTTTTGCAAATGAAAAATATTAACGTATTAGTCTCAGCAGTCAGTTACATATTTTATGCATTGCTAGAGACATAGCATCTTACACTCTTATAATAATAGATTATGCTAAACACAAGAAAGTAAATGATGGTATGCCTATTGTATTGAATCTTGCATTATATAGTTTGCCTAGGGTATTAATTGAATCTTGCATTATATGGCTTAAAAGCTGTCTAGTTGAGCAAAAGGGATTTGTCTTGCGGCCTTTTAGATGCTAATGGTTATTTGTACGAAATTAGTCTATAAGACAAAGCTGAATTGTTATATTTTGGATATTTTAAGACAAAGACATGATAATGTATGTATCACTGATGCTTCACATAATTGTGACAATTAGTATGCAAGTTTTAAAACTTACAATTGAATTTATAGTGGAGGTGAAACGTGATTGTGAGAATTACTGGAAATAACGATTTTGTGCTTGGAGACATATATACATTTAAAATATATGATTTTTATTTACTTGTAGCTATAATGAATCCGGATGAATCACGATTGACCTTATTTTTATATGAATGCGTGTCGCATGTATGTAATTGCTATTACATAATTCACTATTTTTTTTAATGGTTCAAATGCAGTTACTAGTGAACCAATTATATGATATAGTTATTCAAGTGCTACCTGTTATATTAAGATTATGTTCTCGTATATACTGGAGCATCTACGCGTTATCAATTGTATAATATTACATGAAAGACAAATTTGGATTATAGTTTGATGATAGTGTACTATAATGTTGGATTAGACAATACGCGCGTTACATAAATCATGTATATATGTTAGATGCTAATATTGATTTATATGAAATGATGCGTATCGACTAAGATGCATATTGATGTTGATCATGCATATACGTTACAAATAATTTGATTGATGGTAATTATTGATAGACTGAAGTTAAATTGTAACTGCGATGAGATACTTGTTTTGTTTTCTCGGTTTATAATTACCGTGAGTTATAATTAGCGTGTCAATATTTATGCACACAAGATCGATTTATCTTAAAGCTTCATGACCCACTTTATTGATGATAATGAATAATATATGTCTCGAGAATGTTTACAAATTTCATAAAGTTGTTGATTGTAAACTCATGTAATGATTCACTGAATATTTTGATAGTAACTTGTAATGAAATGCATTATAGTTAACAATTAATTGCAGTTAAGGGCATATATGGTCATAGATATCTATGGACCTTTATTATTTTTTGGCATGACCGGTAAGACCATCCCGGATCAATAATGATGCGAAATTTTATTTTCATGAGAGAATATTTTGATATACTCATAATTTCTTTAATGTAATGATTTTACATGTGTAACTTGCTCTGATATTTGAATAGTCACCGATCACTATCTATGGAAGGGATTGAATCTCATAAAAGAATCTGGAAATAATAAAAGTGGATACATGTAGGCGGCCTACATATCCACCATGTACCATTTAGAGTTTGAAATCGATGCATCGTCTAAATGGTCCTAAAAGTTGCAACCCGGGGTTTGCGTGATTGATGACTCGACTACTGAGAGAGCGAGTATATCATTCCAGATGACAATATTTATTTTGAAAATGTCGGTGATTTTGAATTTTGAAACACATAGTAAGCATTTTCAGCTTATTGTGGTTCATACAATTTGTTTTCTTTGAAATGTAAGTTGAGTGTCTTCAATTGATTATGAAGCATCGACTATGATAAGAGCAAACGTATTACTTGGGGTCATGGTTGTTCACATGCAACAAATTGAATTCGCATCTAGCCAACAAGATTAGGGTTCCTCCCTATTGGAATTGGTATTATTGGTCTGAAACCATAAATTTCCCATCTAAGAGCTTTTGGGTTATGTGGTATGTATTTTAGTCAAACCACCACAAGGCACAATAATGGGACCATCAATGAATTGAATGAATATGTGTTGAGGGGGAGGATAATTAAGCAGCTGGAAATGAATGGATTATCAATCGATCCTCACAATAAAGAATACGAACTTGAAAATTCAAATGATAATTCTGATTTAACAATCACCATATATATTTAATGACCAAAACAATGTGAAGAGGTCACCATAACAGCTGCTAATGCTCCTTTTGTTAATTGCGTCTTAGAAAGACAACTTTTGATTGGTAATGGTTTGCTTGAATAATCGATTCCAAAAGAAAATCCTCAAAAGAAAAAGGAGCGATGTTTTAAGATGGTCAAATCGAGGTAATAATGACCCCAAAAGTGTGTCGTAAAGAGACACTAGACATGATGCTTAAAGAAGAATCTCGGGTACCTGAGTGATAAAGGGATTTGAAATCATTATATCATGTCTATAAAATTATGGAATCGAAGCAAACATGAAATCGACGTCGATAATACTCATGCATATAAAATAGCGCTAAATATTATTAATGATGTGAGGATCTTGAAATCATAATTGTCAAGAGTTGTAAAGTTATTATTTATTGGCCAATATGGAAAAGACGCGAAAGATGTATTGGAACCTAAGCTATACAACCTAATTAATATTAATCAATATGTGCACGAGATAAGATTGAGAAAACATGCACTAGTGGTGGCATTGTGCATTTCGGAAAAATTGAAAATTGATTTTGAGTAAAAGTTATCTCGTGGTGGATACATATATTTACCTACGGCAATACAATATATGAGGTTTCCGTCTATGTAAAATATGAGCTCATTGGATAATAAGATTCCTTAGAGGATATAAAACGCCCTAAGCATGTCCACTGATTTAATGGTTGATATCCTTCAAAGTATAGAAAATGATCGAACATGTACACGACTTGAAATGCTGAAAACATTTAGAAAGGTCAGCATATGTAGGATAAAACTATTTGGGCATGTATATTTGACAAAAGGCTATAAATTGATTTTGGTTTTGACCATGTGTATTTATATAGAGATCCGGCTTTGCATATGGTATAATGCTCTATATTTAAATGATGTATATTAAGTCGGTACCGTTTGATTTACATCATAAGGATATTGTATTCTTGGAGAAAATTGAGATGAAAATATTTAGGATAATATATAAAATGTTTTGATGATTATTACGCACCATGAAACCCATATAGAAAGAGTGATAAAACAGTTTTGCGGGCAACATATATTCATTGAGCATTGTGATGACTATAAGATATATTGTTGTTGACAAAGATCTTTTGAGTACCATTTGATTATAAAATTGTTGTTTGAGTATCATTTGTCTCAAGTCTAATGAGACGTCGTTGGAATAGGTAAAATGGATGTTTTGAAACCTTCAAAATTTGGAAGGTATAAGTTTGCATTGTACAAACGCATTTGGGAGCATGTTTAGTATCTTTTGAAAATGCAGGATGATCGACTATATTCAAAAACACACATGATGATTTGTGGAGGATATTATTCAAGAACCATGCTAAAGAGTTATTTCCTAGAAACTTCCTACCGTTGTTATTAAAGGAAGCTAGTTCATGCTCTCGGAACACACCGACTTGTGAAGATCAAGTGATGTGATCATCAGGGGGAGAAAATACGTGTTGCACTCTTTTCCCCTTAGTCACGGTTTTGTCCCACTAGATTTTCCTGACAAGGTTTTTAATGAGACAGCATCCCCAAACGTATTGAGAGAACTATGTACTCTTTTTCATTCACTAGGTTTTTGTCCCACTGGGTTTTTCCTAGTAAGGTTTTAATGAGGCATATTCTTTTAAGTGATGGATAGCCAAGGGGGAATGTTATGAATACATCTTAATTGAGTGGCTATCCATATCCTAAGCTACCCGCCCATTCGATTGCCTACATAAATATTGTATTGATTGTACCGGTTATTGGAGATCTATAAATAGTGATCTCAAGACTTGTAGTAAGATGATGAATCTTAATAAAATATGTTCTCCAATTCTCTCCACTATTCTTGTATTATGCTTATTATATAGTTGCTAATAGGTAGTTGTTTCATAACAATCTCAAATATATTCATGCAATTCATTGAATGATTGGGTTTTTGGCATGACACACATATTTATTCAGATTGGTTGCGGAGCAGACAAGCATCATGTACAATACATTAATTAATGTCTTATATTAGAACAATCTGTCGTGTTAACAAATTAATGTCTAATATTAGAACAATATTTCGTGTTAACATTAATTAATGTCTTATATTAGAACAATATTTCGTGTTAACAAATTAATGTCTAATATTAGAACAATATTTCGTGTTAACATTAATTAATGTCCTATATTAGAACAATATTTTGTGGAGTATTACATTACTCGTCTGGTGACAGCATGGCAATGTTTCTTAAATTAACAAATATGAATATAAATAAATTAATACGGTAATTTTGTGCATGTGTTAAAATGACCTGGACACTGACAAATAGTGGAGTATGTTTTTTTAAAAGCAAAGAATTTTATTAACTAAAAAATTCAATATGTACAACGAGACTTCAAAAGGAGCTAGATACACCAAATATAAAAGAAAAAAACCAATATGATGAAATGTAGCCTGGGTCAAATATTCGAGGATTGAGGATCCAATTACTCCAATTCATAGCAACTTTTGAACTTCTATTTTCCATCCATATAAGGGCGGCCCGTTGAATACCCGGAAAGATGTCTTCGTCTTGTATTTTGCTCCTCTCAAGATCCGATGCGTAGAGAATTCGATTTCTCCAAGTCCAAGTTGACCATATTGTAACAAGAAACACTTAATTCAAGACCTTTCCAACCCATTTATTTTCATTTGCCACAATTCTTCAAGAGATAATATCAGAAAGAGATATTTTGCGGGGTCGAGTCATCCACCAACTCTAAACCTTTAACCATATATTCCTCACCTTTTGACACTTGAATAGACAGTGATCTAGAGTTTCTGGTTCGTTACCGCAGATAACACAGCTATATGAATTAAGATATATACCTCGGTTACGTGTAGGTTAATGCGAGAAGGAAGCCGATTCAAGAAACCACGCCAAACACATATATTGACTTTTAATGGAAGCCACGAGTTTTAAGCTACTTTGCAAATACATTCATATTCTGATAGAAGGATTCGTTGAATGATGTGTGATACATAGAATCTTAACAAAGAAAGTACCATTCGAGTAAATGTCCAATACCATGAATCTTCTCCCATGCTAGAAAGAAAATAAAATTTTGCAAATATTATTAACATCAACACTAAAATAAATATATTACAAAACATGTCCAAATAAAAGGGCTGCTCCAGTAGGGGTGGAGATAGGGCGGGGGTAGTGTAGGCAGCCGCCCCTACAAGATATTATAAATTACGCAAAAAAATAGAATTTTTTAAGGTATTAATGACATTTTTAAAATTTTCGCCCCCACGAAACTATAGAAGAAAATAAAAAAATAAAAAATTTCCACCTCCTTTATCCGAATTTCCTACTCCACCTCTGTGCTCCAGTAATTATTTCTCTAAAAGCATGGCCAATGAAGGTTTTTGCAAAGCTTTTTTACAAGATTTTGTGTAAGAGCTTTTGTAGAAAAGCTTTTAAAAAAGCTTTGGTTCCAATGAACAAAAGTTTTTTGTTTCAATAAAACCTATAAAATACCTATAAAATGCTTAATTTATCAAAAGCTATAGCCTCAATGACTTGATAAATCTCAAGTCATTGCACCCTCTCTCCTTATTATTATATTTGTTTTTAATAAATAATAGCTTTTTATCAATGGAGCAATGACTATTTGTAAAGCTTTTTCAAAAAAGCTTTGATAAAAAAGCTTTTGAAAAAATGATTGTTGGAGATGCTCTAAGCAATATATGAACACATATTGCCGACACGTTTCTTTATACTTACTTTGATCTGAACACATATTGCCGACACTTTACTTTATCCTTACTTTGATCAATTAATATCGGGTCGCATCTCCAAATTTAATGTCAAGTTATGATATTAATTAATTAAAGCATTACTTTGATTACGTTCCGTAAAAATGTCATAAGTAAGATAATGTGAAATCTAATAACATAGCAGCGTTAAAAATACATAATCATGACTGACAACATGGAGTGTTCACGATTTCATACAGTTATCTATGGGAATATCTATCCATACCATTTTTATTTACTCATCATACCATTTTTGAATAAAAAAGTAAAAAAAAAGTACGAAAAAGTATAGAATGTAAGAAAAAAATGATGGAATAAATTACAGAAAAAGTTCAGAAAAATTAAATTAAAAATAAATAAATGGTATGGAAAGCATGGACCTTATTTATACTCCGTATAAATGCGACTTCTAATAATGAATAATAATGATAACTGTATCTTTTAGGGCTAGCCAAAGGTTCAAATGAGAACCAAAAAATGTACAGAACTACGAGAACTTTAAAATTATAGGGATTTTAACATTTTTAATGATTCAATCACATGTGAACATCGGTGTAGATTAAGGTTAAAAGAAACATAGTTTGAGAAAACATCAAAGTAACCTTTAAAATCAAATTTATATTTTTTGGTCACATGTGCACAGTTGATTTGTGCACATGTGAACACTTCATATATTTTATAGTTTAACATGTATTTTATGGTTTTCAACTTTTTTTTGTCAATAATATGAACATTAAATAACATTTCTATGTAATTTATTGCGTTTACATGTATAAAAATAATGTAATTTAAATGTTCTTGCAGTTTTGTACCTTTTGTGGTTCTCGTTTAAACCTAACCCATATTTAATATTTCTATATAAAAATTTTGAAATCGGTTGAATTAACTACTCTCTCTGCACAGTCTTACAATTTTTCACTAATTACATTTTTCACCAATCAAATAACATATCTACCCACTAAAGTCTCTTTCAATTAGTTGAAACATGAAAGTGACACTTATTTGGGACAACCCAAAATAATAACGTGGACACTTGTGGTGGGACGGAGGGAGTAGAAAGTATGAATATTCATTTTTTTTATTTTTTGGATTTTGTTATTTGTAGCCCCAAGGGCTATGTTTAAAAGTTAGATTCATGCATCAAAAGGTGATATATTAAGTTGGTTAAGTGAAGTTATATTCAAAGGGTGCATGGTTATTATTATAGTACGAATAACATTCAATGCGTTCTTTAAGGCTATGTATAGCATTTTTCTTTTTATATAGCAACTTTCCATATTATAATTATTATGGAGTTAAAGTAAACATGGTACGCTTAACTATAACCCTAAAACACTATATTTGACATTTTCCCTCATAATAATATAATAATCTAATAATTGATACTGAAAAGAAGAGTAAATAAAAAGTTAATGGAATTAAATCGTTAAATATATGTTGGGATAAAATATTGGCTTTTTCTCTCCATACCATTTTAATTTACTTCCATACCATTTTTTGAATTAAAAAGTACAGAAAAGTACGGAAATAGTACAGAAAAAGTACAGAATGTAAGAAAAAGTGAAAGAATAAAGTACAGAAAAGTACAGAAACATTAATTTTAAAATAGATAAATGGTATGGAGAGTAGGGGCCAAAATATTAAAATGAAACTTACGACGACATAGCTGACGCATTGACTTTTTATGACTATAAAAATCATTCAACTTTGCTTGTAAAGCAAGTATCTTGATAAACATATTTACTTTAATCAAAGAGATAAATAAACTAAAGCGTTCCTTTTCAAATTGGGAAAACAGAGATAAAATTTGAAAGTACGATATGAAGTTAGGACATAAAAAGGTACGTAAGAATAAAGTGACAATATCAAAAGTATATTGTGATTTTAGGTAATTAGACCTTATTTATAAAGTTTTTACTTTATACTAGGTAAGCAAAGACTTTCATCCACGTAAAAAAAATAATAATCATGTTTCGTGTAACACCCGGTTTCTGGGTCTGGAAATAAATGATATTTTATTAAGTTTTAAATGGTTAACTTGAAAATAAATAAGTAAAAGAGTCACAGGTTTTATTGTGACTAATAAAATGATACTTGTTTTAAATAGTTGAACCTAACGGTAAAATAAAATATTTTGTCTCGCGGGTATTTTCGGATTCCAGACAATAGATTGGGAAGGGGTATAATTATTATCAAATAAAAGATTGGGGCGGTGGGAATCATCTGGCTCATTTCCACCTACCTATTTCCCTAAATTTCTTTCTCATCATTTCATAAACATCAAACCCTTAACCTTGAACTTTTGCAAATAGAAATTATATAGCAAATGAATTAAAATAAGAGGATGTGATTCTTGTTAGTAGCTGACCTTATCATCATCTTCTTCCTAGGAGGTGAGTGATTCTTTAAGTTATATAAATAGGGTTTTGAGAGAAATTGAGTGATTTAAGTGAAATTGGAGCTTGTTATGATGTTATTTGGTGTTAATAGATGTTATATGATGTGAGTTGAAGTATTAGAAACCTTAGAAATCGAGTTTCTTGAGTTTTGGTGAGATTTGAGTCGAAAAACTCGTATCAGCAGCGAAACTCGCTGAACCCAGTTCGTCCAGCGAGTCGAGTTGAGTTCTGCGAGTTGAGTTTCGCTACGTGAATCGAGTTGATTCTGCGAGCCGAGTTGACCTGCGAATCCAGATCACTGCGAATCGAGATTTTAAAAGTTTTTGTTTTCAGGGTAGCGACTAGATGATAATTTCATTAACTCGGATTTGATTGAAATTTGCATGGTCACTCGGAAACGGCTCAATGATCAAAACTATATGTTAATAGCCTAGTCAGTTTTTCGCCATTCGGGGTCATCTAGGGGTCGAAAATGACATTTTTCAGTTTTAAAACATCATTTCGAGGTTTTCTAATTTTATATCTGATTGAACTTTTGTTTGCTTAGACTTCAGGGGTTACCTGATTTGATAAATATGCTATGATAATGATTATGGAACAAGATACTGACTTGTTATTATTTGTGTTCTCAGATAAACAGCAGGAAACTCAGTGACATAAGACAACTGGGTTCAGAGACTAGAATTTTGGTGAGTGGTAACTGTAGTCTTCGGTTCAACTCAGTTGTAACAGGTTTGGTTACAACGGGTGAACATATTGGTTGTTGATTATTGATTGTTTGATCTACTGAGATATTGTTATAATTGAATTGGGTTAATTGGTTTATATTGTTCCATGACTGCATGACGATTATGCATTATGTGATATTTGGGCCACTGGGCATATGTTATTATTCAGAGGTCAACGCTGGTTGGGTTTGTTGCTATTGTTTGGCTGGCGAGGTTTCCGATACACATCGTTGATGGATGAACCCTAGTCAGTGAAGATAGCTTCAAACTATCGGTAAATCACTGTTTTTGCCGGCAGTGGTTTAAGGGTTCTTTGATTGGCTAATCAGGAACCGCCGATCCTCTTTGACGCTGTGTGTTTATTGTTTATTTGTTGTAAGATTTGTTATTTCTGAATTGAACTGTCGGTTACAGTTCCATTCACTTAGCTGTGAGCTAATCCCACCAGGTTTAACATTTTGCAGATATCGTTTAAGGTTAGCTTTTGGGGTCGAGCACGTGGATGCTAGAAGGGATGTTTGACTATGACTGCGTGGACTCTGATCTTTTTGGGAAAAGCATATGTTTTGATAAACTTAACATAACACCCGTTTTAAGTAAATGTTTTGTAATAGGTTATGTAATAGTTATGATGTTTTGAAACTTGCTATATTTGGAATATATGTAAATGCGGTAAAGATGTTTTGGGACGCGCTTATGATGGTTATCAATATAATATATGTTTTTCAAATGGAGGGTGTTATATTTCGCTTATATGATTAAGATTTAGCGTGTTTAGCTGTCAATCGGGAGTATCTTTTTTAATTAAATTTACAACTTTATGTCCAGTGTTAAATAAATTTAAATGGTAACCTAACTTGTAATTAAGAAAGATTGTATCCCTATTAAATTAATTAAAATTGTTTGAATATGCATAATAATGTGTTTATGTAGATTATGATTATGATGCATGGGTCAGAGGTGGTAGGACAAAAAAACACGTGAATCTGAATTATTTCCTGACGGACTAATAATAATATTTATATGTTCAACTTGTTTAGGCCACCTCGAAACGTGAATTTCTAGATATGTCAAGGGCGATCTTTAATTTTGTGTGTTTTTTTTATTAATATAGATATAGAGATTTTTACATTAAAATAAGTGCTTAATGGGTGCTAAAGTCATGTTCAATGTGTTAATTTTTAATATCTAATAGTTAACCATTGATTGCGATTGGTTGTCAAATATAATTGTGACTAGCAGTTTCTATTAAAAATTATAATTATGAGATACATATGATCATCTATATTAAACGTGTGAGAAAAGTTAATCTATTTCTATTTCCTTTATATATATTATTAAAGTTAGCTATATATAGAGATATAGTAATAACTAGTTTTACTATTAATATGATCATGAGTTCATGACATGATGAGCCGATTGTCTTAGGACTAAAGTCCACATGTTAATCTAACTTTTTTTCTACTATATATTTGCTTCTTGCTATAGAAATCTAAAGATTAAGATTAACTTGGTCTAAAACAAGACGATTGAACCTAGTGAAATTGTACATCGTATAAAGATGTACGTACATATTCCTATTCGATTGTATTCTTAATATAACCAACCAAGCTTAATATATTCTCTGAATAAATTTTATGTTCAACGCTGTGAATCAAAATCTGTCACATATAGGCCGGATTCTAACTGAGAGGTGTGAGAGAGACAAACAAGTCTCAAAGACATATGTCGTTGGCTGTTTCAGTCAAAAGGAGTCCCAAAACCCCGGGACAGGGAAATCAGGTTCAATAGCCGGATAGAGTATATGAAGTTTCATTTTTCCAATAATTGACATTAAAAAATAGAATACTTAATTCATTATTATTAGGTATCGGAAGCAAACAACATTGAAACACATCATAATTATATAATTCGGGTCATTTGCTTATGGGAAGTAAAAAGGCTAACTCCAAATGGCACACGACCCGTTTTATGGGTCATTGCTTATGGGTTGGTTTAACAAGTTAATCATTTTTTTTAATTTAACAATAAATAAAAGTATTTAAAGTAATATAAAATAATGTTTCAGTGGATTGGAAACAACTCCCAACTGCTCCACAGTTCACATGGGTGATGGCTATTGGTAGGGGTGTTCGTTTGGATGGATCGGATCAAATCCGATCCATATATATAAATCCATTTGGATTTTGGTTCTCAAAATGTGAATTCAATCCATCCAAATGAATATCAAATCCGAACTAAACCGAACCAAAATACTATTTGGATGGATCGGTTTAAACCGTTTGGTTTTTTCGTGGATTGCATGAGTGTATCGTTTTGACTCGTGAAAGGGTAATGTCATGAACGATATCAATGGTTACCGATTGTTATGTCGTGTAGAGGGTTTATATAAATGTGGAGTTGGTGTTTTATATCCAAACTTAAGATTAAGTTATATTCAATGATATATATTAACAATACCAATCATATAATAAGGTTTCATGTATAAAAAATAACTAAACAAATATTTAACATTCACTTTGATAGATAAACAAGAGTATTATATATGAGCATTACATATACAATTATAACTATTTGGTTTATATGGATAATCCGGTTCTAATACTAGTAACCAAAACCAATCCAAAAACCGAATTACTAATTTGGTTTTTGCCCGATCTTATCCAAAAAACCAAATTGTCCAATCCGAACGGTCCAATCCAATTAAACCATTTGGATAATCCGGTTTTATCCGAACTGTGAACACCCCTAGCTATTGGGTCCAATTAAACATTTTTTAGATTAATCGTTGCCGTAGAGGTAGAGGTGTTACCAACTACAGTAGAATTAAGAAAATGAGTTTGCTTACAATTACATACGCATTTTCAACAAAATACCATTTTGGATCATTGTATGAGGAGCTGAAACTAGACATATATTATATTCCAACTAAAATTTATTTGGGAATTGAAATCTACATTCCTTTACGATATAAATTGTGTATTTATTGAAGTTAAAATTTCCTTATTTAATTAAAGTTATAATTAATACACTTAAAGTTTGCATTTAATTCACTGCAACATTCCTTTTATATGTGATATATTAATTAGGATTTTTAATAATAAATGAAACTTTAAATTTAATAATTATCTTTTGATGATTCTTATTCACAGCTGTTAGGGCCCAATTTGTTTATATGACTAAGTTTCACTCCGAAATCTGATTAACAAATAACTTAAAATCAATTTATGAACTTATTAAAACTAAATGAGAGCTTGACTAAATAATCCTTAAAGCCTTAAATTAAGCACAAATTGCACATTGATTGCTGTGATTTTAATTTTTAATTATGCGAACTTGTTCCGTTTTTGAAACATTAAGGCTTGTGCTAACGGGCCGTCGGGGAGCCGTCGGTGGGGGCGTCGGTTGTGCCGACGCACCGACGCCATTGGCACGGGGCGTCGGTACGCCGCGTCGGTTGGGTGGCGTCGGGAATCCGACGGGAGAGAGAGGGAAAAAGTGGGGGCCACGGTGGTTTTGATCCGTTGCAAGATAAAAAAAATTTAAAAAATTTAAAAAACCAATTTACCACTATAAATTCAAACCAAATCCAACCAATTTTTCACAACATTCATACTCCAACTTTCAAATATTCCACAACTTTATACTATTTTACTTTTCAATTTACCACTTTCAACCTATTTTCACAACATTCACACCTTAACTATCAAATATTCCACAACTTCTACAACTTCTACAACTTCAATATTATTTCCATTTCATTTCTTTTACCCATTTTTTCACCATTTTTATACCAATTCATCTACAAAAAAAAACATTTACTAAACATGTCTGGATCCGATTCCGATCTAGACGATTTAAATGCCGTCCTAGCCGCATATAATCCGATCGCTAGCCGTGTACAACAAGATACGTCATCCGATTCGGACGAGGAGATTGAAGTAAGCGTTCCACGTCCGAGACGTTATTTTCCAAGAGATCGTTATGCCGCCGGCCAACGTTTATATCAAGACTACTTTGCCGAGAACCCGACATTCCCGCTTGATTTCTTTCATCGTCGCTTTCGGATGAGTCGGCCAATGTTTATACATTTATGCCAAGGTATCTTATCGTACTCCCACCATCCGATACCCCCTTACTTTCTTTATTTCCATCAAGGTCGAGACGCAACCGGAAAACCCGGATTTAATGTTTTCCAAAAAGTCACGTCGGCCTTACGGCAAATGGCATACGGTTGTGCCGCCGACTTGTTCGATGAATACTTACATATGGGTCAACAAACATCATACGATTGTTTGGACAACTTTTGTAAATGTGTTTTTCATCTGTATTCACGTGAGTATTTAAGAAAACCAACACTCCATGATGTGCAACGATTGCATCAACGTCATGCGGAACTACACGGTTTTCCGGGTATGCTTGGAAGTATTGATTGTATGCACTGGGCTTGGAGAAATTGCCCAATTGCATGGCAGGGTCAATACACTCGAGGTGATCACGGCTATCCAACAATCATGCTTGAAGCCGTTGCCTCCTACGACTTGTGGATTTGGCACGCTTTCTTTGGTCCTGCCGGGTCGAACAACGACATCAACGTTCTCAATGAATCTGATTTATTCCAAGACTTACTACAAGATCAAGCTCCTCAAGTCAACTTCACTATTGCCGGTCAACAATTCACCAAAGGGTATTATCTCGGCGATGGAATATATCCGGAATGGTCGACGATTGTGAAGTCGTTTAAGTATCCGTTAACAGAAGCCGAGTCAAGGTTCAAGAGGTACCAAGAATCGGCAAGGAAAGATTTGGAACGGGCATTCGGGGTACTTCAAGGCCGTTGGCAAATCTTGAAAAACCCCGCTAGACCATATAGCATCAACAAAATACGGCGAATCATGTATTGTTGTGTAATTTTACACAACATGATAATCGAAGACAATGGACGCAATATGTGTACACACGAGGAAGAGTATTGGACAAACCCGGAAAATCTACCTCAACGAACGTGGGAAGAAAGGGTAGCGGTGCAACTACGTATGGATAAAGAGTTGCGTGACCGTGTCGTCCATCATCGTCTTCGCGATGCCCTCATCGAACACATCTCGAGCCTCCCACCAAATTTCCGAACGCGTTAGCTAGTTTTAATTTCTTATTAATAAATGTTTTTTTTTTTTTTTTTAGGATTTGTAATATTTTAATTTTTAATTAATGTATTTTTCTTTTTTTAGGATTTGTAATATTTAATTTTTAATTAATGTAATGTTTTTAGTTTTAATTTAAATGTGTTATTTAAGTTTTTGTATTAAATAAATAGATTAAATAATGTGTGGGGCCCTGAAAATAAGGGAAGTGATGTTGCTGTTGGTAGGGGTGTGTCAGTTGTGTGTCAGTTGTGTGTCAGTTGTGTCAGTCTGACGTGGCGCTGAGCTGGCAGGCAACTGACGCGTCAGTTCGTGTCACTATTGGGAGCAACCTTATGAACAGCTCATTCTTATATTTTCCTATTTGATTTGATAAACAACTTTTGATTTCTTTCTAAAATTCATACAAAATTTGTTTTAAATTGTCCACGTGCTTTCGAGATTTCTCCGATGGTCCCAACTTTCGAAAAGGTATTCAAATAGTCAAATATTTGAAAGTTTTATTCACCGGTAGTTCAAAAATGAACTATTTAAATAATTTATTTTCAGTACTGTTTGACTACCGGTGAACAAAACTTTAAAATATTGGACTATTTAAATACCTTTTTAAAAGTTAAGACAACCGCCAGATAAATCTCAAAAACACGGGACGATTTAAATAATTTACTCTCATTTGTACAAAATAAAATCATAGAAGGTCAAAACAAATTCACTTTTTTTTTTCAAACATAATTAACGCATCTCATGTAAAGAAAGTCCACATCAACTTTGACATACAAACATTGATCCAATAAGGTAATTACACTTTTAAACAACTAAAGATATAATTTTTTTTTTTTTACCTAATCTAAACGCATCAACCAAATACTTCGAAATTCAAAAGGGTGGTGATATTTTCAACTTCAATTTTGATAAATCCACCAATATTATGCATTAACACTTTATACTATACATGTATATAATGCACATATGTGGTGGATTTATCAAAATTGAAGGTGGATATATCACCACCCAATTCAAAAAGAAAAAATAAATAAATATATACATATATTCAATTACATTCAGACACCACCGTAGCTATTTGGTTAGCTTCTATAAGAAGAACTCCAATAAAAAAAATTAGACGCGTAATAATCTAGTTAATTCCAATGCTTAATCTTATTATTTTATTACTTAGACAATAATCTACATGAAGAAGTTAATTGCGCAATCTTTTTTAACTTATGTGCGGGATTAGAGGGCAACTGTATTTTGACGGGATGAGGAGCATACGATCTCGACTATTAATTTATGTGATCAACGGTTTAGAACAACATTATATTCTACGTAAAATTGAAGTGTTGTTAAGATGCAGCAAAGAATATGAAATGTTAATAACAAAAATTCAACAACTGAGATTGTTTGTTCTTCATTCCCCTCAAAATGCATTTACCGCTACTTTACTCGGCTACCCTAAATTTCAATACTTAATCCTATTATTTAAATTTAAATAATTAATTATAAGATGACAAATAGAAGGATATGACACAGCACACCGATAACGAGCTAAAAATATTTGAATTTGAATAAAATATACGTTGAATTTTTTAATTACAATCCAAAAGCTACTAGCCTACTACTACAATATATAAGCAGCCGAGCCACCTTCTATTATTCCTACATCCAAATTATTAAACTTAACCATGGTTTCTTCTTCTTCCGATCACCCTACAGCCTCCTCATCCGAACTCTCGTTACGTGAGATCCCCGGGAGTTACGGTTTACCATTTTTCGGTCCGATTAAAGATCGTTATGATTACTTCTACAATCAAGGAAAAGATGAATTTTTCACAAGAAGAATCAAAAAGTACAATTCAACTGTTTTCCGTACAAACATGCCCCCGGGGCCTTTTATTTCCTCCAACTCAAAAGTCGTAGCGGTTCTCGATTCCAAAAGTTTCACAATTCTTTTCGATAACTCGAAAGTCGAAAAGAAGAACGTTCTAGATGGAACTTACATGCCTTCTTTGTCGTTTTTCGGCGGTTATCGAACTTGTGCGTTTTTAGACACCAGTGAGTCTAATCATCACGCTTTGAAGTCGTTTTTCATCTCGTTCATCGCTTCGTCTCATAAGAAGTTCATTCCGTACCTCAGGACGAGCTTGTCAGAGCTATTCGAAAACCTAGAAACCGATATTTCAGATAAGAAATCAGCTGATTTTAATACCATATGCGATAACATGGCGTTTGATTTCGTGTTCAGGTTAGTTACCGGCGTTAATCCGTCTGAAACGAAATTAAAAGCAAAAGGTCCAACAACTGTTAACACATGGTTAGCACTTCAGTTAGCTCCGTTAGGTACAGCTGGATTGAAATTCGTTCCTGATTTTATCGATGATATAATTCACACAGTTAGATTACCGTTTTTCGTAATAAAATCTGGTTACAAAAAGCTATACAACTCTATTTACGATTCCGCAACGACTTTACTAGACGAAGCCGAGAAATCCGGGATTAATCGAGAAGAAGCATGTCATAATCTCGTGTTTCTCGCGGCGTTTAACGCGTTTGGCGGGATGAAAGTTTTGTTTCCGTCGCTGATTAAATGGATCGCATCTGCCGGTAAAAGTTTACATGATCGTCTAGCTGAAGAGATCCGAACAGTTGTGAAAGAAGAAGGTGACGTCAGTTTCTCCGCATTGGAGAAAATGACGTTGACTAAATCAGCTGTATACGAAGCGTTACGTATAGATCCTCCCGTGCCATTTCAGTACGCAACGGCACGGGAAGATCTGGTCATCGAGAGTCACGACTCGAAATTCGCGATCAAAAAAGGAGAAACGATTTTCGGATACCAGCCGATCGCGACGAAAGATCCTAAAGTGTTTGATAATCCGGAAGAATATGTTGCGGACAGATTTGTTGGAGAAGGAGAGAAGTTGATTAAGTATGTGTACTGGTCGAATGCTCCAGAAACTGATACTCCGTCACCGGATAATAAGCAATGTCCGGCGAAAGATCTGGTGGTGTTATGTAGTAGGATGATGCTGGTGGAGTTATTTCTCCGTTATGATACTTTCACGGCGGAGGTAGGACAGGTGGCGCTTGGTACGTCGGTCAAGATCACTTCGTTTACGAAGGCAACTTGCTAATTTAAATTTCGTGTATTTCAGATTTGAATTATATTACTTGTATTATTATTTTTTTTTTATTGTGTGTGAAATGTTTACATATTGGTTTTTTCTTCTATCAAATTTAAAGTGAATCACGTGTATGTAAGAACTTTAGAAATGACCTCCGGTCATTGTTGTTTAAGCGAAGAATGGAAGAAGGATGAGAACATTTTTTGTCTTTCACCTAGCTTTAGTTTAGTTTTGTGTGTGATGATGGATATCACGGTCACCTATTTATAGGTAAGGCAAGGACCCTCTTATTTGGAAACCGAATAAATCTCTTCCATCAAGAGATTCTCAAATCAATCATAATAATTATGATTAATAAACTTATTTTATTTCCATTAATAGATATGGAAATTATACAATTAAGACTATTAGATAATATCATGCATCTTAATTAACGTCCATAATAATATTCTTACACAGTATTGATATTATAGTAATGTTATCTACACACTTTATTATTACAAATTTTTTTGTAAGTGTGTTTGTTAATTAGAATAATAATTTTATACTATGCTATGAACATTATTTCATTATTTTAAGTATTGGAACCTAATTGTCATCTAAATAATTGTAACACCCCAAATTTCGAGAATTTAATTTCGTACGCGAATATATATTTATTATGAAGTATTATGATTGATATAAATGATACAATAAAATAGAAAACGTAAATGGTTTCACCAGTTCCAGACTGTATGAATTAAAGGGAATAAATTTAAGTAGATATATGTACGTACCAGTGTCTGTTTCTTTCTATCTCTTTCCAACTTATTCCAAAAACATCCAGAACCATTTCAGAAATTTGAGAAAAATCGCAGGAGCTATACACCTTCATCAAATCTTTAATTCCAACTTTAATTCAAACTTCTAGGGTTAAAATCATCATATCCTTCATCATCTTCAGTCTTTGGTAAGTGATTTATTCATCTTATAACCTAGTTTTAGGGATTTCATGAGGTTTTAATGGGTTTGTAGAAATTGATTAGTTTAATACGAAATTAGGGTTTTGAAGTATTAAAATTAGTGTTTATTAGTGTTAAAAGCTTGTTGATAATGATATTACAACTTAAAAGTGATGATTAATTGTTAGTGCTCTTGATTGATTATGAGGATTCTATGAAATATTTATGAAGAGATGAAATTTAGTTAGAGATATGATTAGTGATGTTAAAAGAAAGTTGTAATGGTGTTTTAATAAGAATTTGATGTAATTTGAATAGAGAAGTAATTAGTGATCTTAATAAATTATTATTATGATGAAATCATTACTTGTGATTCTTTGATAATTATAAGGATTATGTTAAAAATATGTAAATTTAAGTGAATAAGTAGGAGTGTTGATTATGATTATGATTATGATTATGATGATAAAATAAATGATTATGTTAGTTGATGAATAAAAAAGATGTTTAATCAAAGTGGGGGAGAAACCATATGGGTTATTAGTTTAAATTGTTGATTCTTAGAGTTTAAAAGTGTTGTTATGTGTTATATGATTAGGTGCTAAAGAGTTGAAAGTATTATCAATTGAAGACAAAGGTAAGTATTATAGGAACTAATTTGTAATGGTTGTATGTGTTTCCGGATTGCTTCCGAGCAAGAGGATCATACAACCATGTGGATGTTATTTGTAATTTATGTATCTTAATAGTAAATGTTGAAATATATGAACGATTGTATGTGTTTCCGGATTGCTTACTATAACGCCCCTAATTTAGAACACATTTTTTTTTTTTAAACATCGCGGAAGCAATATCCCATATATATATATAACCTTGGATTATCCAAAATATACATAATCATTTACATAAGTACTGCATTATATAACTACACAAATTAGATGGGCGTTACTTTAACAAAACATTTAAAGTAGTACAAAAGTCATCAGAGTTTCATCCTTGTCGAACACTCCTTCAATTTACTCCGAGACCCGCCCTTAACAAAATATATTAACCTGCAAGGAGTAAACAACGAGGGATTAGCACGAAGCTAAGTGAGTTAACTCATCACTAACACTACACTTAGTTTAACACCATGAGTCTACAACATTTAACACTTTGACTCAACATCACTAGAGGATCGGTGGCCCTTGTGGCACCCTCAGCCGCGGTGGCCCACCAAGCGACACTTACACCAACTGCATGCCAATACAGTGGTTAACCGATAACGATTTGCTACCTTTAGTCAACACAAGCTCCATTCACAACACATGTTCACAACTCTCGTGTTGACTAACCTGTAGCAAAACGTCCAACAAGATTGACCTCCTTAACTATGACACCCCCAAATTTAATGATTTGCGGAAGCTCGATTTGGGTGTCACTAATCAATATACAAAGCACATAAGATATAATGAACGACCACTATATGCGTCGTTTTAAACTTGTATAGATAAAGTAAATGTTTACATCAAAATATTGTTACATTAGCTCGGTTCCTGAAATTGAGAGATTACATAGCATAATTACTTTTACAAAATATAATAATGCAGTCCAATCTCTAGTTGTATGAATGCTGACTCGAGCTAATGGTTCCTGCTTGTGCAGCCAACCTACTGCTGGGTACCTGTGATGAATACTAAAATGGGTCAGCGAAAACGCTGGTGAGCTCACAGGTTTGTATGTCAATGTATAGTTGTCAGAACCGCAAGATTTATATTGAATTTAAAATGCAATTAAGCAAAATAAAAGTTATACTGTCCATGAGCACATAGTCTGAGCTTAACTTGATTTGTCAGGCCCAATTAAGGAAACCTAACTTGAAATGCTTCCTACGAGTGCCTAATCAACACTCGTCTTCCCAAATGCTAATACATCCGTTTGACCGGTTAGTGCGTGCTAACCCGGATGAGGATTGTCAATCCCATATGATATCATATACTAACATTCACGCTATAAATACTAGAGACTATGCTATGGAGGACTTTAAATTGATTAGCTTGAAACTCATGTAGTATTTGAAGTTTGGCACTTGCGTTCTACTTGTAAAACAAAATGAAGTAGTAATATCACACCCCTAGTAAAAGTAGTGAAAATGGGGCCATGAAACTCACCTGATTCTTGAAGTGTTTAATTTAATAAACTTGAGGTAATTAGCTGTAATTTGGTGTCCAAAGTCTTGAAACCTGAATGTGTCCACGACACTTGAATTGTTATTAATTGTACCGGTATCTCGAAAGACTACCATTGAATTCTTTGTTTAACTTAATGTCCAAATTACCCCGATTTGGTTGTTTGTATACTTACAAGTTACAACGACTTGTTTGATTGAATTGTTCCAAGTTACAATAACTTAGTTGAATTGTCTTTTAAAAACGCGTACGGCACGTTGGTGATTAGTTGGAATAAAAGTGTTGCTGTTGTCGTCTTGTTTTTGAAGTGTTACACTTGAAGTATAAGTCCCATTATGTTCTAAAAGTCGTATTGTATAAGCATTTGAAGTTGTATAAGCTCGACATTTAGTGTAAAAATGTGCTTACGGAGTCTAAGTACGGGGGTCCGGGGGCAGCGCCCCTGGTTAGCGGGGTCCAAGGGGCGGCAGCCCCTGGCGGGGTCCAAGCGGCAGAGCCCCTGGCTGGGGTCGAGCTGCCAGGTCAGCTTGGAAAATTTTTATTTCTACTATATTGCCTTAAGGAAAAACGCATCTGGACTTGAATTTGGGTGAAATCAAGTGATAAAATTTCGAGCCTCGACACTTAGTAAAAATTTGTGTTTTCGAGGTTCTGGTTTGTGCGACGTTGGGTGCGACGTCGCAGATTCCTAACTGCGACGTTGGGCACGGCGTCGCTATGTGCGACTTTCGCAATTTAATGCGACGTTGTACGTGGCGTCGCTATAGGCGACGTAGTTGATTTATGCGACGTAAGGGTTTGCGTCGCTAAGTGCGACGTAGGGCGCTGCGTCGCTAATGCGACGTAGGTTCGGTTTGCGACGTTAAGGTCTGCGTCGCTATATGCGACGTTGGGGATATAGTGCGACGTAGGTCGCTGCGTCGCATTTGCTCCAGGCCAAATGCGACGTACGGAGTCTGATCGGAGTTTCAACTTCAAAAACGCATTTTCCGGCCATCGATTGGCCTAATATTTTTACCCAACCCATTTTAGGACATTACAAGGTTATACAAACAACTAGCAAGTTTTAAAACTTAAAAACGAGAGTTTTCGGAGTTGTGTCGGAAACTTACAAATCGCCGAAATGAAATTCCGGAAAGATAGGATTGTAGATCGCGAAGTGGTGAACGTTTTATTCCGAAAGGGCTTGAAGATCCGAGGTCGTTTAGCGTGTTTATTTTACGATTTTCGTTGATGGTGGTTTGTGGTTTGTTTGAGAGAAAAATGAAAGAGGAGGGAGTAAGAGAGAGAAGAAAGAAAATAAAATGAAAGAAAAGGGGATAAGGTGGTGGAGGTTAAATCCCCACCTTTTTCAGTTCGCGCACTGCGCTCCGTGCGATGTTCGTTGTCTCCGTCGTTTAAACGTTAAATATTTATTTTCTAAGTTTTAATATGCGTTCTAAAATACGAATAATTATTCAGTATTTTTGTTGAAGTATTTTACTAAACATTTAGTAATTATATTATAAACGGTGATTCGTCTCATTTTGTTTGCGAATTTACATTTTATTCGCGTTTATATTAATTGTGTGATAAAACTTGGATTCTCAATATTATTGACATAATATTTTTAAGCACGATAACGTCATTAATAATCCTTGTATTACTCAATAAAATTGTTCACCAACGTCCGTATATATTAAATCGAATTACATTCGATTTTGAAGCTCGTACAATTTAAACAAATCGCATAATTGTAGATATATATTCAACAATATATATAATAATTGATACATTAATTAGCCTAACACAGAACTAATTACATGTATTAAAACTTGATTAGGCACTAAATTATAGTCCTAAATTGACGGGTGTCACATTAACACAATCACCAATAGGTTTCTTAACACTTGCTTCAAATTCACAATATGCCTTAACACAAGAATGCACAAATAACACTTGAAGTAGCCACATAAGTGATCACCAAACATAGCGAGAGATCAAAGTCCACTCATCTTTCTCGATCCCGTCTCCACTCAAAGTTCTAACTTTATTGAGTCTTCAGCGGTTCTGAAACATACGAGAAATCCAAATCAATCTCCAAAATCATTCTATATTTACTTAATATCCAAAATCAAGCATATACTAAGCAATATAAATACAATGTACCATCTAAATCACATAATTAAGCTCAATTGCAAATTGCCCAGTCAAAACATGGGAATACGATCGTACTCAATTGAGTACGCCGTACTCCCATGAATACGGTACACGAGTACGCCGTACTCCCGGAAATACGAACGTACTCAAGTGAATACGCCGTACTCCCGACCATTTTCCAGCTCAGTTTTGATCAGACCTTTATTTTGGGAGTACGATTGGGAATACGATGGGGAATACGCCGTACTCCCCGGAATACGAACGTACTCCCTGGAGTACGATCGTACTCCCTTGTCTTCCAGACCTGCGATTTCTGCACTATTCATGTTCGAACCAAAAATCACCAAATCAACCAAACTCAGTTTTATACTCGAGAATTTGCCAATATTTAGCTACTATAACATCTAGTAACCTCATATAACATCTTTTCATTCATCTAATCAACACAAATCATTCAAATCATATATATCTAACTAATCTCATATTCTAACTTCAAAACTCAAGAATTCTATCATGTTTTATCATGGAATCGAGTACAAGAAGTTCAATCATCATCATCATTTCGATATACAAACACTAGCTTAACTTATCAAGCTTTAAATCATAAAATCAATAAATTATCTAAACTCATCATATATCCATCAAACAAATAACTTACAAGTTGGAGGGATCAAAAGCAAGATGATGATTATCTTTATGTTATCAAACTTCAATCTTCAATCAATTTGTATAATCTTTTGATTTGATAAGGATTTTAGCTAGGTTTTTGATTAGGTTAAAAACTAGGTGAAAAATGGGGGATTGGGGAAAAATGATCGACCTTCCCATTTTAATAAACCGACCCCTTTATTTTACAGTACAACATTGTACCCTTCTTAGCCCTATTGTCTGGAACCTAAATACCAATTGCGAGAAATTATTTTATTTTACCGTCGTCTAAGATTATTTAAAACAAATAATATTTTACTAGTCACAATATCTCCTGAGGCTTATTTACCTATTTATTTCACATTCAAACATATATAACAATTAAATGTACATATTTAAATTTAAATAAATACCTGATTCTACTGGGCCCAATTTCAGGGTGTTACACTTACGAGCAAGAGGATCATACAATCAAGTGAAAGATTAGCTAGCGTTGCTAGCATAGAGTTGTTTCTTAACTTGGTAACCATTTCGAGGTGATTTGGTACCCTATGCCTTGTTTCTTATGGCCGCGGATCCGCATAGTGTTCAGTGTTGATATGTTGTTACGATGAATATTGAGTAAGACGATATGTGATGATTGTTTCATAGTGTTGTGAATTAATTGATTAGTTGCATATATGCTTACTAAGCGGTTGTGCTTATTCTTTTCATGTTTCATGTTTTTAGGTAGTTTGGATCAAAGAGAAGGAAAGGGGGTAATGAAGAATTAGTGTGGATAGCTACGAGTAGCAAGTGGCAATTATTCTCCTTACTTATCGTTTTGTGTTCAACTTATATAATACACCCATGTGTCAAGTTTTTGAAAGTTAAACATGAATAGTGTCTTTTGGTTGTATGGTATGTTGACTTTGAAAGTCAACTTGAATATGTAGTCAGATATGTATGCGTTTTAAGATATGTTGGAAGTATATATGTATGCAAGTACTTTTGTTATGTTAAAATATGTGACAATGTGTCAAATTAAGTGGTGGGTCAATATGAAAGTTGACATATAGTCAACTACATTGGAATTAGTCAAACATGTATGGTTTTAGTAGATTTTTGGTCTACATGTTGCTATTTTGTTAATCGGGTCATAAACGTGTCCAAATTGGTCATTTTGGTGCATATATGCTAAATTGAGTTAGATGAAAGGTATATTAGCTTTGTCAATGGCATTAACTTTGTTTTAGTATTTTGTAAATGTGTGCAAAAAGTCAGAAGTCAAAGTTATGTGGTTTGTGTTTTTGGTGTTGCTCAAAAAGTGACTAAAATGGTCAAAAACTAGCCACACATCCAATTCGGCCGTTTTTGTGAAATTTGAAAATGTGTAAAAAAGGAAAGTTTCATTTTGGTATCGTGGAGGTGCCTGCAAAATTTGATGGTCTAACTCTTAACGAGTTAAAAGTTATGCGCATTCAAATTTGGTCAAAAATCTGAGTTTTGCTGAGTTTCAAAATTGGGCATACGTACGCGATCCCAGAAATTTTTTTGGATCTCGTAAGTCAGTGTAATTCGTGATCAGCGAGTTTTGTTCTTTGTCCCAACCCAAAAATCTGGATCGCGTATGTATGTGTAAAATCAGAAAATTAGTTTAAGTTCAAGATTGTATGTGGGATAATTATGATATGAATTGTAAAGTAAATTAAGCTAAATGGGACCTAAATGAACGTATAAAAAAAAAAAAAAAAACTTCCTAAATTTTTTGGGCGTTTCAATAATAATCTGATATGTTTGGATTTATGGATAGGCCAATAGAAGGAGAATTGCACTACTCGTAGTCAATGTTAATCGACGATAGTATGATGTCACTCGTTTATAACAAAACTAGAAACGCTTTGGCTATGCAGCAGAGCCCATGAAGATTGATACCTTATTTAACCATAAATATGTTATTTTAAGAAAAGTAATACACTTATATACATGATATCATATTAAACAGATATAATATTATAATTCTAATCTTATTGAGATACAGATGAAAAATTGATAATTATCATAAAAAGTTATATGAAACGATAACCTTTCTTAAACCAGGTAAGGCAACAACTTTGTTGTGATAATATACTTTGAGGTATTAACAACATAACGAAGGTGTATAAAGTTTGAGTAACAATGTTAAAGACTAAAAAGTTGCCCCTTACCCTCGTTTGCCTCAATTTTCTTTTTGACATCTTTCAAGCAATAAGAAATGTAATAAAATTGGTTTTATAATAGTATGCAAATCTCTAGATACGATAATCGTTTCAGCTAAACAAGTAATCAACATCAAGAGCAAATATAATTAACATATTTCCTCTTGATATAGACATTAAAGATAAATGTGTTCCCATAATATGATGAACTTATGCCTAAAATGGAAAACATGAAAACTTTAATCATTCAAAAAGCTAACTTTTAAGTACTAACTTGGTGATTTAAGTGGCAGAGTATGTAAGTTAAAAATATCACTACGCTAAACTTTATAATATATAGAATAAAATTTAAGTTACATTACAAAATATATTATTTAGAGAGGGTAGGTGATAATAATTAATAATAAAATAAGAAATAAAAAAAATAAGAAAAGATAAAAAAAATAAAATAAAAAAATAAATAAAGATTAAAAATGTCAGCCCCTTAAATTGAACATGAGACTTGAAGGTGTCAGAAGATGGTACATCTCGTCGACCACTCGAGCATCATGTCACATTTAACAAAAGTTGCCTTACATATTATTTAATGATTAAAATTCCGTTTTTTAGGCCGAGGGAATAAACCCATGCGCACGTGATGTCCAGTTGAAGCCAAAACCTATGTTGAACCAGTTAGAGGCTCACACATGATGTAATAGTAAATGTGAACAGTAAAAATGTCACCCTTTCTATGTATAGGAATAGGGCTGTAATCGAGTCGAGCCGAGCTCGAGCTCGATAGGGCTCGAGCTCGGCTCGATTTATTTATAATAGGCTCGAGCTCGGCTCGATTGCTCGACGAGCTTTCATGACGCAAGCTCGAGCTCGACTCGAAAATGTTTTAGGATGGCTCGAGCTCGGCTCGAAAAGCTCGAATATTCTTATAAAAAATTATTTTGAATACCCAAACTTATTTTATATTATTTTATATATATAAATAAATACCCAAAATTATTTGAAAAATATATATAAAATAAGTATAAAGTGTGAAAATTACTTATAACATATGTAAAGTAGTATAATAATATTTAAAGTATAACAATAAAATCATTTTAGACTCAAAATTACATATATACAATGTAAAAATATACATATCAATGAAAGCTCGAAAAGCTCGATAACAGCTCGAGCCGAGCTCTTAAAGGCTCGAGCTCGACTCGATATATCTTTCGAGCTCTACTTTTAAGCTCGAGATCGGGCTCGAACTCGATAAAAGCTCGACTCGAACGAGCTCAAACTCGAGCCGAGCTCGAGTTGCTCGATAAAAGCTCGACCCGTTTGCAGCCCTATATAGGAAGATATGTGAGTAAGACTGCTAGTTCTGTATTTGATGTTCAAGATTTGAACATTTGGTCTATCTTATCTTATTTACTATCATAACAAAGGTTAAAAGAGACTAATTCTGATGATGCTGGTAAAATGGGAAAGGAAAGAATGGAGTATCTTCAGCTTCTAACAATGGAGGCTATTGGCATGTGTTGTATGTGTCAATGCACATGATCATCAAAATTTGAGGGACTCCAAATTTTACGAGAGTTGCTATAACTAGTATAGATTTAATTATTTCTTGTGTGTTATTGATCAAGCAATTGTTTCTCTAAAAAAAAGATTCGAACAATATAAAGAGTATGACAAGACTTTTGGTTTCTTGCTTCCTTCTAACAAGTTGCACTCCTTTAATCACAAGAGTCTTAGTTCTTGTTGTAGTTATTTTGAAAATGCGCTCACGTAGAGTGGACAATCTGATATTGATGAAAACGAACTCTATGTGGAGTTTAAATTTCTTAAAAATTTCTTGCCATGTGTTAATATGAGACCTATTGCAATTCTACATTATCTGAAACGGGTCTGATTATTGCATATATAATATTGTTAAATATTCACATAACTTTAGCAACCATGAAAAGAAGTTTTTCAAAAATTAAATTGTTGAAATCATATTTAAATTTCGTTCAACAATGACACAAGAAATTCAATTGATAATAATCTACTAGAGAGTATTTATTATAAAGGTTTAATCAACAATGTCGTTTCGAAAAATGCTAGGAGAATAACTCATTTTAATGAAGAATGAAGATAGTAAGTTTTTTATAACGCCCCTCATTTAATACAACAATATAATATTAAGTTTGACGGAAGCGACTTCTATAATTACATATTATATTAAAACCTACTAGAAATTTTTCGCAACCCTTTATACAATATGTTTAACTACTAAACAATCATAATTAACATGTTTACAAACCCGGGGCATTATATACTATAAAACATAATTTATTACAAACTGGATCAGAGTTGCAAGTTTCAAACATTCCCAGCGTCAAAACATTCTTCCTGACTACCCACATATTATACATTACCTGCAGGAAGTAAATTGAGGGATTAGCACGAAGCTAAGTGAATGAATAATCAACTACAATTCAATTTAGCTAGCAATCTGTTTACAATCAATAATGCAACAAATATCGTCAAGAGGAACGGTGGTTCCTAGAGACCCTGTTCCGGGTGGCCCCATCAGAACACTTAAATCAACTGTAGGCCAAAACAGTGATTAACCGCTAACTAAATGCTAATCTCCATCAACACATGTACGCAACCCTGTGTTGACCAACATTAGCAATCAAGTCCAACCAACGATCTAGTTGACCTCTGGATTATACATTTCAATTAAATGTTCAACAAACAACCAATCAAATGGCATATCATTTCAAGGTTAACATATTATCAATAGTAATCCTATAATTACTGATTGAAATCAAACTGACACAACCAAATCAAACTGTGAGTTTCAAATCCACTCACCTGATTGTTTCGTTTCACTTACTCAGCTGTCTTATCTCGCTGAGCTCTTTGTTTATCTGAGAATTAAAATCAAATATAAGTTAGTAATCACATTCGTAAAACCATAGCTTATATTCGAATATCACATATATTAATACATTTCAAAACAGGTATTACCTCATCATTATATGCACCTTAGTTAAGTATATCAACTTAATTATCAATTTAAACATAATACATTAGGAAATATATGAAGTTTGTTAACCAAAATCAAAGTCTCTGCATAGGCATGGAATCCGCCGGATTCCCCTAGAATCTGCCGGATTCTAATAGATTTCAGATGCAACATTTGGACCAGGGTTCATAAAACGAATCCGGTTGGACGAATCCGCCGGATTTAAACCACTTTGACCGGATTCTCCACCCTTTGACCGGCTTGAATCCGCCGGATTCATAAGGAATCCGCCGGATTCCTTGTGTTCGTCAGACCTGGGCAGTTTGTGCAGAACATAACCCAGAAAAGTGTAAACCAAACCAAATAACGATTTCAGCAGCAGTTTCATGTCATATATCATCACATAAGCATACAATAACATGTTTGATACACCTATTTAACATCAATTCATTCAATCACTCAAAATATAGATTTACAAAATCAAAACTTACCACTTAGAACTAAAAACAAGTTGATGGTGATGATTTACTAGCTAGAATCAAGATCAATCAGCTCAAAATCACTTGTTTACAAAGGTTTTAAAGGTTTTTGAAGTTTTAGGGTTTTAGAGTTTTGATTTCTAAAAATAGAAAGTGATAAACTTTCCTGAAAAGGAAAGTATTTAAGTCGGCTCACATTTTTACACCGACCCGCATTCACTTAAAACTAGTCCCATTTCAATCTATTGCTTGGAACCTAAAAAAACCATTTGCGAGAAACTTCTTTTATTGCACCGTCAACTATAGTAAATTAAAACAAACAATAATTTACTAAGCACAATAAGTTCTAAAGCTTATTTAATTAAGTTTCGCAATTTAACATATTTGTCGAATAATTTCTAAAATAATAACATATTCAATTTAAATTAGAAATTACCAGCTCAATTAAGAGGATGTTACATTTTTCATAATTGTTAGATAATGGCTTTGTATTTTTGTATCTTTATATAATTCTCGTAGTAATAAGGCATTTTTCTATATATACGTTTGTGTTTTTTATTTTTATTTTTCTATTTAAAGCCCCTTTTTTATATATTGCACGGAGCCTCCCGAATTCATTTGTAAGCGCCGACTTCCGGTTAGTAATGTGGATGCCTGATTATGTTGTACTTTCGTTCTCGAAGTCTAATGTTTGTTTGGTAGTTGCTAGAGTGGTGGTTGGCTGGAGTTGTTTTTACTTTTTAGAGTGTTTTTGCCCTATTGTTTTTGCCCTATCTCCTCTTAAAATAATAATAATATTAATAATAATAATGTGAAAATTTATAAGAAATATAGGGTGTGTTTGGTTCGAGAATATTTTCAATGGAATTCGAATTCATTTAAGTAATTAGAATCTTAGAGAATGCGAATAAATGTAGGTGAAAGAATTTTGTGAGTCAAATGTAATTTATGATTGAACCAAACAACCTTGTTTAATGAAATGAAATTGAAATTCAATTAAATCAATTACATAGAATTCTGTAACCAAACACAGCCTAATGGTTGAACTTTTAATTAAATAAACTTTAAGAAATTTCCAATTTTAATCCATTAACATAATAGAATGTTCTAGATTTAATTCTATATACTGTACGTAGTTGTTTGAAATAGAAAGAAACAGAAAGAAACTCGAATCATCGATTAAATGTGATCTATTTACAACATTATAGAATACAACATCATAAAACATTTATGATGGTGTATAGATAAAAAATGGTGATGTATAAATCACCACACATATCTAATGATGATAATGGTGATATGATGATTATTAATTATTATTTCCTTACCTTCCTTTGCAAAGATGGCAAAATATTTCAACATTTCTATACCTAGCTAGCTAGTAATTTATTACGGAGTCGATTTATAACAACTTAATACGGAGTAATTAGTTCAGAGCACTTTTTTTTTTTACTGTATGGAATATAACTAAGTTGACAAAAAATTTATATTACTAAAAACTTAAAAAGTGATTAAATTATACTCCGTATTTAATATTATTTAAAAGTTCTATAATTCTTAAATTGCTTATTTACATAATTATATAAAATTTACTTGTTGATTTCTAGTGTTATACAGTTTTAATAAAGTAACTGTATTATCATCATAAAAATATAATGTGACTGATTGATAGTGTTAACAAATATGCTTTTTATACGGAGTATTTTATTTGATTTTAATTTCAGTACCAGAGTAGCTTATTTAATCAAAGAGCAATGATAAAAATGACTAAAAATATATTTATAAATTTATGTCTAATCATACAGTTTTTGATATATGGATTATACTTAATTTCCCTCTATTAAAAAATCATTTTAACATATATATCAAATCAAATTTTTAAATTTAGTTTCAAAATTTTAAATTATAATCATTTTTTTTAGGGAATCTCTATATATACCATAAATATCCAATAACATACCATTCATTTATTAAAAAAAAAATACAGAAAAGTAGAGAATGATAAGAAAAAATGATGGAAAAGGTACAGAAAAAATACAGTAATAATTATGTTTGAAATAAAATATAAAAAAAATGGTATATAGAGCGGCACCTTTTTTTAATCAAATGGCCTGTAGCAAGGCACTAGGAATGTTTGAAGTTAAATGCTAGTACTAGTACCTTTAAACATTATTCACATGTGATAGACTGATAGGTCTCTTTTACGGTTTTACCTATGCCCAATGATTGATGTTTTGGTTTGGGATAATCTATCAATACCTTCCAAATATAACAAGCATATTTTATAATATGTTGTCTGGAAGCGTCAGTCCCAAAACATTTTTACCTTTGATTACATAAACCAAACCTCTATATATTTTTTAACACCCCACAATTTAAGACACAAATTTTTTTTTTTTTAAAATTCGGAAGCGCAAATCCCATATATAATATATACATAGATGTCACGATATCACCAACCAAAACATTACATATGTTCTAAAATTTAGATATAGTTACAAACGATAATTATCGACTGGGTGTTATTTAACAAAACAAAGTAATAACAAAACGATCAGAGTTCAACTTGGCAAACATTTCTTCAAACCATCAACACGTCCCAAACAACCCAAAAGTTAACCTGCAAAAGTATTGTGGGGAATTAGCACGAAGCTAAGTGAGTAAACTAAGTCTAACAATCTAACTTAGTATAACAATCAATTCACAACAATCATCTAAATAAACAATAAAACAGAGGATCGGTGGTTCTTGAGATACCCTCAGTCCGCGGTGGCACTCCAAGAACACTTAATAATCAACTGCAGGCCAATACAGAGATTTTTACCGATAGTTTATTGCTATCTTTAACCAATATGGGTTAATTCACAACGAATGTTCATCCGACCCATAAGGATTAACCTATAGCAACTAAACCCAAAATTGACCTCTATCATTCCAACCTATCATGGAATTATTCACTAGCAAACAATCAATCTATCAAACTACTAGTTTAATCAACAATCCTATCATTATTGTAACGATAAATCAGTCAATACCAGCAACTTAAAAATTGATGCAACTAACTGTTAACACCAAGATTAAATTGTGAGAACCAGTCCACTCACCTGTCAGTTTCAGTCTCCAAACTCAAAAGTCTTATTTTATTGAGTCTTCGGTGTCTCTGTAAATGCACAGTAAAACAAAAGTTAATATCTTGTTTCATAATTTAATATGACTATACTCTATTACATTCATTGATAATCAAGAAATATCGATAACTAAACAACATAAGGGTTAGATTCACATAAGTTCACAAAATCTCAATTTCTTCAAAATTACAAAGGCAAACGCGATCCAGTTCAGGGGGGTTGGGATCGCGTTCCTCTTCACAAAAATTTCTGTTACCGAAAACCACTGATGAACGCGATCCGGGTTAAGGGTCAGGATCGCGTTTACATGACCAAAACACGAAGGATCCAGTTTATAACTAAGGAACGCGATCCAGGTCAAGTTGTGGGATCGCGTTTCAAAGCTTTTCAGCTCCAAACAGACCTGCAACTTACAACTACGAACTACAAATTCAAAATCGACCAAGTGCAGTTATGTACTCAAACTTTTACCTATATTTGACCACAATATCATCTATGAACATAATGTAACAATAAACAATAACATCTAACATCAAAATCCATACATGCATCATCATTTTACCCAAATTTCAACCAAACCCACATTCATTCAAATAGAGTATGAAACACAAGAAATTTAACCTAATTAATCAAGAATTCAGTTTATAATCACTACACAAAACATATTCAAGTATAACTTACTCCATTCCATCATTAATTTGACCTAATTCAACATTTCAAGCTTATGTATGAAAATGAGTATTATACACTTACAATTCTTTGATGATGATGAAGGAGATGTAGAGCAAGATAAAAACTCAAAATCATAATCTTCACTTGAAGAAATCAGTTCCAATTTGATTTTTCTTTGATTGTGGTTAGGTGTGTGTTCTTGAGAGATTTAGGCAAAATGGTAGAAGTGAGAACAAAAAGGGATCGATCATTTCATTTAACCCAACTGCATGAAATCTTAAATTATACCCCTTCTAAACTTATTGTCTGGAACCTAAATTTCAAACGCGAGAAAATTATTTTATTTTACCGTCACCTAAAATTATCTAAAACAGCTAACATTTCAATAGTCACAATATTTCCTGAGGCTCACTTACATATTAAATTTACAATCAAACTCAGGTAATAATTTAAATTGCATAAATAATTTAGAGAAAATACCTTTTTCTCCTAGGCCCGATTTGGGGATGTTACAAATCACCCCTCCTTAGAAAGATTTCGTCCCAAAATCTAATTAGACACAAATAAGTTAGGATATCTAGTTCGCATATTCTCCTCCGTTTCCCAGGTGAGATCCGCTCCCAAACTATGCTTCCATTTAACTAATACCATAGGGATTTCTTTCCTACACAATTTGGTCACTTTTCTATCTAAAAGCTCGACAGGTTCCTCAACCAATTTCTTACTTGAGTCAACACGAAGATCTTGCAAAGGAAGGATTTGGGATTGATCCTCCACATTGCACTTTCTTAAATAGCAAACATTAAATGTATCGTGAATACCAGCTAATTCAGGCGGAAGATCTAAAGAAACCGATTGTTCATTAATCACCTGACGGATTCTAAATGGGCCAATATATCGGGGAGCTAACTTCCCACGTTTACCAAATCTAATAACTCCCTTCCACGGAGAAACCTTTAAATAAACTAATTCACCTTCAACAAATACAACAGGTCGCCTACGTGGGTCAGCATACTGTTTCTGTCTATCACGTGCCGCTTTCAGTTTCTCACGAGCAATCTTAACTTTGTCAGCTGTAATTTGAACTAAATCGGGACCCGCAAACTGTTTTTCTCCCGCTTCTAACCAACATGTAGGTGTTCGACAACGGCGCCCATACAACATCTCATATGGCGGCATACCAATGCTAGAATGATAAGAATTATTATAAGCAAACTCTATCAATGGTAAGTGTGAATCCCAAGAACCGCCATACTCAAGTACACAAGCTCTCAACATATCCTCGAGTGTCTGAATAGTACGCTCTGACTGCCCGTCTGTCTGAGGATGATACGCTGTGCTAAGATTAACTCTGGTACCTAATTCACGTTGCAAACTCTGCCAAAAACCAGAAACAAACCTAGAATCTCTATCGGAAACAATGGATAAATGAATACCATGTCTAACAACAATCTCATGAATGTACAATTGAGCAAGTCGAGTCAATGATGTCGTCTCACTGGTGGCTAGAAAATGTGCACTCTTGGTTAATCTATCAACTATCACCCATATCATAACATTACCTTTCTGAGTGCGGGGAAATTTAGTAACGAAATCCATAGTAATGTGCTCCCATTTCCATTCCGGAATATCTAACTGTTTCAATGAACCATAGGGCTTCTGATGTTCTGCTTTAACCTGGGAACATATATGACAAGTCTCCACCATTCGAGCAACATCGGTTTTCATAGTTGGCCACCAATACAATGGTTTTAAATCATTGTACATTTTCGTACTCCCTGGATGAACAGATAACCTCGATCTGTGTGCCTCTGATAATATCAAATTCCGAAGTCCCCCAATCAATGGAACCCAAACCCGAGACTGGAAAGTTTTCAATCCTCGAGAATCATCAATCAATAAATCTTTCCGTTTCAACAAAATCTCAGATTTTAAATTTTGATCCAACAATGCCTCTAACTGTGCAGCTTTCAACTGAGAAATCAAATCAGAAGATATTTCCAAACGCATAAAATAAATTCGGTCGGAAGGTACATTTCGGCTTAAAGCATCGGCAACCACATTAGCTTTACCCGGATGATATCGGATTTCACAGTCATAATCCTTAATCAACTCCAACCATCGGCGCTGTCTCATATTGAGTTCTTTCTGAGAAAACATGTACTGGAGGCTTTTATGATCCGTGCATACGACACATTTAGTTCCGTACAAATAGTGTCTCCAGATTTTCAACGCAAATACCACAGCTGCAAGCTCTAAATCGTGTGTGGGGTAATTTCTTTCGTGAGTTTTAAGCTGACGAGAAGCGTAAGCAATAACACGATCATGTTGCATTAAGACAGCACCCAAACCAGCATGAGAAGCATCACAATAAACCACAAAACCCTCGGAACCATCAGGTAATGCTAACACTGGCGCCTGACATAAAACTGTTTAAGAGTCTGAAAAGATGTTTCTTGTTGATCACCCCACTGAAATTTAATATCCTTTCTAGTTAGCTTGGTTAACGGGCCAGCAATTTTGGAGAAATCCTTGATAAATTTTCGATAATATCCCGCTAAACCAAGGAAACTTTTAATCTCAGAAGGTGATTTAGGAACGTTCCAATTCATAACGGCGTCCACTTTGGAAGGATCCACTTTGACACCATCCTTACAAATAATATGCCCAAGAAACTGTACCTCTCGGAGCCAAAATTCGCATTTGGAAAATTTAGCAAAAAGATGCTCTCTTTTCAAAATCTCAAGAATCAATCTTAAATGATGTTCATGTTCAGCCTTAGACTTAGAATAAATCAAGATATCGTCAATACAATCACAAACTTGTCTAGAAAAGGTCGACATACACGATTCATTAAGTCCATAAAAATAGCATGAGCATTAGTCAATCCAAAAGGCATAACTAAGAACTCGTAATGACCATATCGGGTACGAAAAGCAGTCTTAGGAACATCTTCCTCACGAACTCGTACCTGATGATAACCGGATCTCAAATCGATCTTAGAAAAATATGATGATCCCTGTAACTGATCAAATAACTCATCAATTCTGGGCAATGGATATTTGTTTTTCACTGTTCTTTTATTGAGCTCTCTATAATCAATACACATTCGAAGAGTACCATCCTTTTTCTTAACAAACAATACCGGAGCACCCCACGGGGAAGAACTCGGTCGAATAAACCCTTTATCCAACAGTTCCTGAATTTGACCCATCATCTCACGGATTTCAGAAGGAGCTAATCTATAAGGAGACTTAGCTACAGGAGTCGAACCAGGAATCAAATCAATCTGAAATTCTACATCTCTTACAGGGGGTAAACCAGGCAATTCATCCGGAAAAACTTCCGGGTATTCAGAAACCACCGGAAAATTTGTCAAAGATTTCTTTTCTAACTTGCTATCTATCACATATGCCAAATAAGAATCACATCCCTTAGATAGAGATTTCCTAGCTTTCAACAAGGAAATCAATGGTAGACTACCCTTTACTCGTTCTCCTCGAGCCATGACGTATGATCCATCAGAAATCGGAATTCTTATAATCTTTTTATGACAATCAATGTTGGCCTTATTCAAACTTAACCAATCCATACCAATAACTACATCGAAACTAGGAATTGGCATTAACAAAAAGGAGACTAAGAAATTATGACCCTCAATAAGTATACTAGCTCCAGCTACCGATGTGGTAACAGGAACTAATTTACCGTCAGCAATTTCAACTTCTAAAGGTTTAACAATCAAAGAGAGGATCAATTTCAGTCTATCACAAAAGTTCACAGATATAAACGAACAATTGGCACCAGAATCAAACAATACACGAGCTGTTATAGAATTTATGAGAAATGTACCAGTGATGACATCTTCAGTGGCGACAGCATCATCAACTGTCATTCGGAAAGCTCGGCTAGCAGCTACTGGTGGATTTTTCCTCTTTTGACCAGATGATGGCGAACCTTTACCCGTACCCATACTCTGTCTCTTCGCCTCAGGACAATCCCCTGCACGATGCCCTTCTTTATGGCAATTCCAACACACGCTATTTGGGTAGGTACAATCCTTTGCAGCGTGACCAAAAATTCCACACTTAACACATCTAGATGTCTGGGGAGTACAAGGACCATTATGTCTAGCTCGACATCTATTACAATAGTTACTATCCGTTGGAATACCAGAATTCGATCTCCTGTTTTGTTGACTACCTTGTCCTTTCTGTTTACTCAAAGAATCTCCTTTGTTTTTCTGTGAATACCTTTCTTTATTCAACACTCTTTTAGCCATAATATCCCCATCAACCGAACGAGCTAAATCATAAGCTTGAGGAAGTGAACCTGCTAGTCTCACTGTGGTACGGTAATCAGGAGGTAATGTTTTCACAAAGTGATCAATTTTGGTCCGGTCAGTTGGAACCCACTGTTGCACAAACCGCAATTTATCTGAAAACTGCTTAATTAATTCATCAATCGTCATTTGATCAGTCTTTTGTAAGTCAAGAAACTCTTGCCTAATCCTGGAAAGATTATACTCCGAGCAAAATTGCTTGCAAATCTCAGCATGAAAATCTGACCATCTTATATCATTCAACTGTTGTGGAGATAATGGTGCAGTAATTGAATCCCACCATGACATGGCTTGACCCTTTAATAACTGAACCGCATAAGGTACCTTATCCTCCTCCTCACAATGACATACATTTAGTTTTCTCTCTACATCACGAAGCCAGTCAAGAGAGACCGTAGGATCGGTACTTCCAGAATAAGTTGAAGGATTGCAAGACATAAAGGTTTTAAGAGAACAACCTTTCTTCAACTGTTGAAAAGGTGGAATAGGTATTTGATAATTAGTATAACCAGACGAAGGAAAAGGACCCGAGGCCTGATAAGTATAACCCTGTTGCTGCTGTTGTGAAATAAAAGGATTAGATACCGGAATCCGTGTAGAAGATACAATAGGTGGTACATTAGTCACAATGTGAGGACGAGTAGAAACTGGATGTTGAGAAGATCCAGCTCGTTCTCTCTGAAGTTCCAACACTCTATTCTCCAATCTCATAATATACTCCTGATCAGTTTATGTTTCTCCACCGGCTAAATTAGATGTACCATTATGACCCTGGTTCTCTGGTGGTGCATCTGTCCGCGTAGTATCATTGAGAGTATGGGAAGGAGGCTCATTATCCGCCATACCTTTCATCACATCACATCTCAACATTCGTTAATTGTTAGTACTAGCAACTAACCAAATCAACTATCATAACTAATCCCCACCACAAGAAATGTTTGACCAACATGACTAAGTTTAGGATTGAACACTTTAAATATTCAATTCACCTAAACTTACGCTCTGATACCAACTTATAACACCCCACAATTTAAGACACAAATTTTTTTTTTTTTAAATTCGGAAGCGCAAATCCCATATATAATATATACATAGATGTCACGATATCACCAACCAAAACATTACATATGTTCTAAAATTTAGATATAGTTACAAACGATAATTATCGACTGGGTGTTATTTAACAAAACAAAGTAATAACAAAACGATCAGAGTTCAACTTGGCAAACATTTCTTCAAACCATCAACACGTCCCAAACAACCCAAAAGTTAACCTGCAAAAGTATTGTGGGGAATTAGCACGAAGCTAAGTGAGTAAACTAAGTCTAACAATCTAACTTAGTATAACAATCAATTCACAACAATCATCTAAATAAACAATAAAACAGAGGATCGGTGGTTCTTGAGATACCCTCAGTCCGCGGTGGCACTCCAAGAACACTTAATAATCAACTGCAGGCCAATACAAAGATTTTTACCGATAGTTTATTGCTATCTTTAACCAATATGGGTTAATTCACAACGAATGTTCATCCGACCCATAAGGATTAACCTATAGCAACTAAACCCAAAATTGACCTCTATCATTCCAACCTATCATGGAATTATTCACTAGCAAACAATCAATTTATCAAACTACTAGTTTAATCAACAATCCTATCATTATTGTAACGATAAATCAGTCAATACCAGCAACTTAAAAATTGATGCAACTAACTGTTAACACCAAGATTAAATTGTGAGAACCAGTCCACTCACCTGTCAGTTTCAGTCTCCAAACTCAAAAGTCTTATTTTATTGAGTCTTCGGTGTCTCTGTAAATGCACAATAAAACAAAAGTTAATATCTTGTTTCATAATTTAATATGACTATACTCTATTACATTCATTGATAATCAAGAAATATCGATAACTAAACAACATAAGGGTTAGATTCACATAAGTTCACAAAATCTCAATTTCTTCAAAATTACAAAGGCAAACGCGATCCAGTTCAGGGGGGTTGGGATCGCGTTCCTCTTCACAAAAATTTCTGTTACCGAAAACCACTGATGAACGCGATCCGGGTTAAGGGTCAGGATCGCGTTTACATGACCAAAACACGAAGGATCCAGTTTATAACTAAGGAACGCGATCCAGGTCAAGTTGTAGGATCGCGTTTCAAAGCTTTTCAGCTCCAAACAGACCTGCAACTTACAACTACGAACTACAAATTCAAAATCGACCAAGTGCAGTTATGTACTCAAACTTTTACCTATATTTGACCACAATATCATCTATGAACATAATGTAACAATAAACAATAACATCTAACATCAAAATCCATACATGCATCATCATTTTACCCAAATTTCAACCAAACCCACATTCATTCAAATAGAGTATGAAACACAAGAAATTTAACCTAATTAATCAAGAATTCAGTTTATAATCACTACACAAAACATATTCAAGTATAACTTACTCCATTCCATCATTAATTTGACCTAATTCAACATTTCAAGCTTATGTATGAAAATGAGCATTATACACTTACAATTCTTTGATGATGATGAAGGAGATGTAGAGCAAGATAAAAACTCAAAATCACAATCTTCACTTGAAGAAATCAGTTCCAATTTGATTTTTCTTTGATTGTGGTTAGGTGTGTGTTCTTGAGAGATTTAGGCAAAATGATAGAAGTGAGAACAAAAAGGGATCGATCATTTCATTTAACCCAACTGCATGAAATCTTAAATTATACCCCTTCTAAACTTATTGTCTGGAACCTAAATTTCAAACGCGAGAAAATTATTTTATTTTACCGTCACCTAAAATTATCTAAAACAGCTAACATTTCAATAGTCACAATATTTCCTGAGGCTCACTTACATATTAAATTTACAATCAAACTCAGGTAATAATTTAAATTGCATAAATAATTTAGAGAAAATACCTTTTTCTCCTAGGCCCGATTTGGGGATGTTACATATTTACCAAAAGAACCATTTCTATCGTTATATAATTACAAACCATATAAATTACATAACCATATTAACATAAAACGGGTGTTATATAAACTTTTCCAAAACATAATAACCAAAAGATCAGAGTTAACGCGTTTAGTCAAACGTCCCGTCCATCAACCACGACCCGAACCAAAAGCTAACCAAAATCTGCAAACATTTTAACAACGAGGGATTAGCTCACGCTAAGTGAATGGAACTGTATCCGACAGTTCAATTCAGAAATAACAAGCCTTACATCAAACAAACACATCACACAATGTTTACCGCCTAAAGCATCGTAAACATATAACCACGTATCGTCAAAGATGACCGGCGGTTCCTGGTTAGCCAACCAAAGAACCCTTAAACCACTGCCGGCCATAACAGCGGTTTACCGATAGTTTGAAGCTATCTTCACTGACTAGGGTTCATCCATCAACTATATGTATCGGAAATCCCGCCAGCCAAACAATAACAACTAACCCAACCAATGTTGACCTCCGAATCCAAATATGCCCAATGGCCCAAAATTTCATATTGCATAATCGTCATGCCAATACAAATAGTAATAACTAATTAACCCAATTCCGCAATATCAATATGCATAACAATATTTCAAATGATTAAACAATCAAGTCCAATAACCAATGTTCATTCGTTGCAACCAAACTTGTTACAACTGGGTTGAACCGAGGACTACAGATCCACTCACCGATAATTCCCAGTCCTTCAACTCAGTGGTCTTATATTACTAAGTTTCCTTTTGCTTATATGAAATTATCACAATTAACACAAGTTAGTAATAATCCATAATCAATATCCATGCTAATCATAATTAACATCAATCTCTAATCCATATTGTCATGTCATATAATCATGTTTAAGAATAACATAACCCATAACAAAATATTTAAGAATAACTCAAAAGTGAAACTAGCTAACTAAACCAGGCCCAAGGACCCGCCGGTTAGGGACTACAACCCGCCGGGTCCCCTTATCAAGCAGCCGGGTCTGACCCCCAAGCCGCCGGGTACACCGAGTTTTGAGGCACCAGAACTAAGTCACGTTTTAAAGCCTATTTTAGCCGCTTGATTTGCCATGGAGCAACCGGGTTTGGGCTTAAACCCGCCGGCTCGGGTCTCAACCCGCCGGCTACCCAGTTCCCACAACGAAGCCGCCGGCTAGACATGCAAAGCCGCCGTCTTGTTCTTCAGGAACAGCAACAGCAGCAGATGTATTCCAACTCCGGTACGAACCTAACTCACAAAAATTCTATATAAATACTCCAAATCAGTCCAACCACAATTTTAAAACTTCTGAAACATCCTATTACTTCTAACCAACATCCAACAACATTAGCAACATCAAATCATGCTATTTTCATACCAAAATCATAAAACCCAAATATTCAAAGTAAGTTCATATATAAATAAAACACTTACAATCTGATTAAGAACAATATGATCATGGTGATGATGATAATTAGCTCAAACACAGCTCCAAATCACAGCATAAGTTTAATTCAAATATTTGAAGAGAGTTTTAGGTTTAATTTGGTGAAAATGAGAAGTATGAGGAAATTGAGGAAGGAAATAAAAAGGAGGTCGGCTCCTCCCTTGACCGACTTACTTTTTGGGTATAATTTTAATACCCCTTCTAACCCTATTGTCTCGAACCCAAAAATACTCGCGAGACAAAATATTTTTATTTTACTGTCAGGTTCAACAATTTAAAACAAGTGATATTTTATTAGTCACAATAAATCATGTGACTCTTTTACCCATTTATTTTAAATAACCATTTAAGATCTTAATAAAATACTATTTATTTTTCTAGACCCCGAAACTGGGTGGTACAATATCCCATTTTGAATTAAAAAAAAAAGTGGTAGAATAAAGTACAGAAAAGTACAGAAAAAATACAGAATGTAAGAAAAAGTTGTGGAATAAAGTACAAAAAAAGTACAGAATGTAAAAATGGGAGGTTTAAAGAGTAGCAACCGGTGGTTTTTTATATCGGGCTCCTACTATTCATACCATTATAATCCAACTAATACTCAGTAACGTTTGGAGTTATAGAATTTGTGTATTATTAATTGATTAAAATTTAAGTGTTCCTTTGAAATTGCTATAAGTTTTAGAGATGACTTACAAAATATATTTTGCACAATAAGTGTACTTTATGAAGAGCATATGGTGCAACAAAACATATCAGGACTGATAAGTTTGACGATGTACAACGTTATTACTTAAAGGGCGATAAATTGTATACTATCAACAAAATTTTATACGTCACTAATTATGCTTTACGATTATTATACTGTACAACATCATAAAGTAAATTAGTGGTTGTATTGAAATTTACTTTTGTTAAATAGAAATTCTTCTTTTCTAAAGAGTACAATTATAATAAAACACATCACCAATAATTCAATGATGCCGATGTATACCGATTTATTAAATATTCTAACTTATGTCTCGTTTAAGATGAGGAAATTATTTTATTCTGTCGTTTACATAATCAAACTTTTTTTTTTTTTTTTTGAACATCAATTGCAGTTTCTATTAAAACTTAAAATACTTGCAACTTGCAAGACGCAAACAACAAAATAGACAATAATTTGGTTTTCACGTGTATGGTAATTTTCACGTGTAAAATAGACATAATCAAACTTGTATGGTAGTTTTCACGTGTAAAATGTAGACTATTAATTTGGTTTTTGTAATTGTCCCCAGGCTAGTAAACATAGAGGTCAAAACATAGTTTAAGTGACACCTCTATAATAATTAGGCCACAACTAGCTAATCAAGGTGCACGTTAATTAATTATTGGTTGATTTTAATGTAATCAAACGATTTTAATCAAGATTTTTATTATTTTATAATTATTTTTAGAAAGGCAAACACTTATATACTCATCCACGAATATCTACAAATAGTCACATCCTAGGATTTGAACTCACAACCTCAAAGTTGATAGTTACCTCGATACCGTTGATTTAAATGAGAATGAATCGATTTTGTATCAACTTCCAGAGAATATGAATTTCTTTGGGTGAAGAATTTTATGACTCCAAATCAGGTTATTTGTGAACCAAACACCCTTGTATAATTGAATTAAAATTTCAACTCCATTGAATTCCATTAAATTCATCGAACCAAACGCAGTAGTACATGCAGCCTCCTGGAATTCATATTCATATATTTGAAACGGTGTAAGGGATCTTTTTCCTGCAACGGAAAAAAAGACGGGAGTAGATTTGATTCGGCACAATCTAACGATACATCCAATACCAATGATCATGTGCAAAATGATTAAGTACTCGTGTAAATCGGAAAAAGTTAGAGAGGTAAAGTTTTGGTAAATGACTTCAATTTAAGGTGTGGGATCATAGGGGTTGTTCTGTCCCTATATGAGGTGTGAGAGGGGCACAAATAATCTAAGTCATTCATTTCTTCAATCAACGGTTTAGGTTCATTGCATTTTAAATTTACTGAATTTTACGTCAGATTCACTGCATCTTGTTTTACGTTTAAAATGCTGTAAATTTGGACTATTGATCAAAGAAATTAAAGGGTGAGATGGAGAGTTGGCCCCTCATGTAGAGATTGCCACTCTAATCCTCAATTTAAACGAAATTATTTGAGATTCAGATTTAAACAAATTGCGGGTACCAGGGCTAACTGGATGTACGTATACCTCATATGCCATTTCCATTATAAGAAGAGCCATACACATTATTTCACGTGCGAATGTTCTCTTCCACATATGCACAATCATTGATGTTTTGATTTTATAATCAGTCTAATGATTTCAAGATTTATTATATTGAAATTGGAGTATTATCAAAAACTGTGGTAGAATATTCCCAATCGTTGACACCCCGTGTCATTTGTGTCATTTGGGCGTCACCTTAGTACTTCCTAAATTTACAAACTATTGACATAATGTTATCAACAATTATCGTGTCACTCTAACTTTGTGACTCCACATTTATCATATCCCATCATTTACATACACTAAATAAAAAAAATTAACAAAAAATAACGACACATACATTTTTCTCGTCGGTGTATCGACGCAAACCCAACTAACACACAAAGTGACACGGCCGTGCCAACCGTGTCACTTTAATGACGCGTTTAAATCGACGAGCACTGTTGGCCCACGCCTTATATGTGTTACTTGTTTGGACTATTATTTATGATGATTTACAAATAATCACTATTAATTTTTTAAATCCAAATAGGAACTAGTATTTGGTTACGGGTACAAGTATAATACAACACGTATGTCACCGATGAATTCAGCGACATTACTCCAATATCTTAATCGCCGATTAATTCAGTGACCCAACTGAAGTGTCATTTAAAACGAGGACCGGCTCTAATGATGTTGTATAGTACGTACCTTTTCACTTGTATAGTACACCTACCAGGCCACCACTAATGAAGTTGCATGTTAATCGTTGGTCATTTCGTTGTAGAAAAACGTTGATAGCCGGTAGCGAGGACTGGCTCACATGCTCCTGTCTTGGAATTAACCTGACTGCTACTTTAAATTATCTTATTCTAGATTCTCTGTAACTCGAGGTATTGTAATTAAATTCGAAAAACTACAATCTGAAAGTGCACACATAATTCAGAGTATTATTACAGATTGTTTATTGAGTGTCACAGCTTTCCAATAGTATAACTTGTTTAGTTCGTTGTGTAAGTTTTTAGATTTGGCTAATTAACGAGAGATACATATCTTATAGAAGTGTCACCACCCAGACACAGAATGAGTTGGTTAACTAAAACCGTTTTAGCATAAAGAGAATGTATAAGCTCTTAGTAGTACATGAATTTGATAATACAAGATTACAAACCTTAGAGTTCATTCTTATGAATATGTATATAGTGATCCGTAGATCATGAGACACGTACAATCTCCAAACTAAATGTCGAGTTTACTCTATTCAATACGAAACAGGAATCAGGTATATCAAACAGGGAATGCCATCAGTCTACGTGTGTCAGGTTCATTTCTTGGATGTCTTTGCTTCAGCATATAGTTGTTCAACGCAATCCTATAAAAAAAAGGTACCAAAAAACATATTTAGAAAAGTTTGGTAATTTAATTTAAATAGATTCCAAATAAATTAGAGTTCACCTTATAGTATTTTAGAAGCTGCTGTCTTTTTAGTTTAAAGGTTGGTGTTATTAAATCCCTCTCGAAGTCAAATGGGACTGGATCCAAATGAACTGCTTTTAGCATCTCAAACCCGCGAAGCTGTGCCAGATTTAGCATCCAGGTTACACAAGAAACTAATAATAATTAAATGAAATGCATTCATTGTTAACTTACTTTATTGCATTGAGCTTCAGCATTCAGCTCTTCAAGAACATATTTCCTGACATTTGGGTTCTTGCACAACGATGCATAATCTCCTGATTCATTGTTCTTTGCAGCAAACTCTTCAACTGCTACTCTATCGGGAACCACAACCGCAACTAGAAAAGATTCAAAACTATTGCCGTACACCCAAATCTGTCAAACCACAAGAAAATTGTAAATATCTTTCTGTTTTAAGTACATTTGTTTTAGGTTGATCATATGTACCGAATTACAATCTGCAGGAGTGTAAAATGTTTGTATACCGAGGTAACCAAAGGACACCGTGAATAGGTGCTTTCAATACTTTCAACTGCAACATATTCTCCTTGAGACAATTTGAATATATTCTTTTTCCTGTCAATGATTTTCATTGCTCCATCTGCCTGCCATTCCCCAATGTCACCTGCAACACAAATGGTTAACTACATAACTTGTTTCACAGGTGACTCCATAATGTCTCAGTTTCATCCATATATAAATGGTTCGATTTGTTTTATTTCAAACGGGTCAATTGGGTCAAAATTTGACTCATATGTTATTAACTTGAACGAAGAAAGTTGTTATCAACTTTTCTCAGGTACGACCACGCGGTTTACTAATAAGCAACAAATTCAAACAAGGCCAACATAACATTTGTCCGGTTTTTTTTTTTTTTTTTTGTTTTCTTTTTCAATTGAGATGTTTTACCTGTATGGAACCAGCCATCTACAAGGACAGCATCAGTTAGATCGTCTCGTTTGTGGTACCCAGAAAATAGTGTGTTTCCCCTGAGGCAAATTTCGCCACATGGCACACTACTGAGTGCATCATATCCCATCTCTGGCACTGACTCAAGTCTTGCTTCAATAGTTGTCATGGGTACACCAACAGTCCCGATCATAGAGTACACATTCGCAATGGATGTAAAGCATCCACCACAACTTTCAGTAAGTCCTGCCATATATATTTTGAAAGAAACAACAATAAGTTATTTAACTTGTGATCTTAGGAGCTGTTTATACAAACTATCATCCTTTCTTACCGTATCCTTGTGAGAGAACGGTACAGCACGTCACTCTTAAAAATTCCTCCACGTGTTTTGGCAAAGGTGCGGCTCCAGATAACATAAGACGAACCCTTCCTCCAAACCCTTGTTTAATCTGGTATAAGGTATCATATAAAAAAATAAATATATAATATTATGAAACAAATGTCTAACAAGACTTCATTATAAAAGATTTAGAATTCAACCTTATCGAAGACCAGCTTGTCCAAAAGAGGAGCTGATTTGTCTTGTTGTATTCCCTTTTCAAGGTTCCTTAATTTACTGTTAACAGATTTCTAGTTAGTTTTAATATGACAAACAGAATCAGTTAACAGATCACAAATCACAATGTGTTGAACATACTAGTTGTATGCAAAATCAAATAATGCCTTCCGAATAGCACCTCCAGTTGAAATCTTAGCCATTATGCCTATACATAAATCACAAAACTTAGGGCTTTTTAGCTCATCATCCAAAAGTAATGAACTCTTCAATTCTCAAAAAATGGTCCCTACCCGTATAAATGCGGTCATAAACTCTTGGAACACCACAAAATATGGTTGGCTGCAACACAAGAAGGTCTTCAATCAAGTATCTGATATCCTGCAATATAATAGGTATAAATGATAAATCATTATATACTAGTTTAATAAGGCAGTAACATTATTTGGGAATGATATATTTATAGCTATAGCTTACTCCTTGCCAAAACCCTATCGAAGCACCACTGTAGATGAAATACGTCTCCATTATTTGATCAAATATATGTGCCAAAGGAAGAAAAGAGAAGTAGGTATCTTCTTCTGTGCCCTGCAACATAGCGAATTCAGGTTATTCTTTTCATTGCTTCAAGACTTATTTACATGAGTAAAGGCATAGCAACATGTTGGGATGTCAACACAAACTATTAAAGTGAACAGTTATATTTCAATGAAAACTGCAAAAAGGAATTTAAATGCATAATTCTGGATCGTGTAAACATGAAATCATTTAAGTTAGAACTTTACCGGTTTGTCTGTTTCTATGAGTAGTTCATGCATAGACAAGACTTCGGACATGAAAACACTGTTACTTAGTATGACACCCTTAGGCTCTCCCGTTGTTCCACTTGTATACATTATGGTGCAAATGTCAGTCTTATTTTTTGCAGGAAGTTCATCTTCCAAATTCCCCTAAAAAAACGAGCAAGATGTGAGAAAAGGTTAGGTAATTTCTGAGATTTCAGACTTTGAGCAGGAATACTTACCATCGAAGAAAACTCTTCCCAAGAGAAGCAATCGACTCCATGTTCCATGGCTTCCTTCTTTTGTGATTCAGAGAACTTCCCAAAGCTGACGATTGCTTTAATAAGAAAGTGACGAACCTTAGTTACTGTGAAAATTTTACTTCAAAGATTGAAGCATTAGTATGTTAAACTTGTCTTACTTTTAAGATTTGATGAGCAATTTGGAAGACATGATAAAATCTGCATGACGAATTGAACCAATTAATCAATCAGCAAAGTGATGAAAACCAAGGTATGATAGACTTATCAGGAGGCTGTTCCATGTGCCCATATAATGCAGATATGAAATAAAAGAAGTTGGCTATAGAAGATAACAGTACAACGTACAGCAGACAACTTGTTCTCTTGAACAAAAACTAAAGAAATTTCTGCATGGTTGATGATGTATTCAACCGCATTAGCACCTGTATCAATGACATTCAAATGGAGTGTAATTAGATTAATACTAATAAAAATGACTCAAGTTTCATAAGTAAAAAGAAAGGGTTGTTGTACCAAGTGTATCATATAGGGGAACATAGGTTATGCCATTGCTGTTACAAGCCTGCATTATCAGTTTTAGCTTCGGATAAAAAATTAAGGAGTACAGTTAAGAAGAATATATCCCTTGAATACACAAGGAAATGCTAAATTCTGGCCTTTTGATGTCATTTAGGAAAATTTTAGCAAAGATATGTTTGTAACAACAAAATAGAAACTAAAATTCAGCGGTACTAGACATACTACATCTAACTGCCGATATAACTATACCTCCATTGAGATTATCCATTCAGGACAGTTAGGTCCATATATACCACACCGATCCCCCTAAATTCAAGATTGAGAAACAGAGTTTTAGCATACTAAACAAATAAAAATAATCTATTAGCACTGCCACTACAAGAGTAGAAATGAAGAAATTGCATAAAATGGATGCATTTATATCATATATGTACTAGTACAAAAATTATTTGGAGTTAAAATAACGTTAATAATGAGTACTAACAGGATTAACAGATCGGCTTCTGATGGCAGAAGCAATGCGTAGAGCAGAATTGTAGGCTTCTTGATATGAAAGCCATGAATAACCACCAGCCTGAAAAAAAATAAAAAGAATCCTGATATAAAATACATCGTCTTGAATGGATTTCATAATCGTGAAAACACGTAGAGATTGAGCTACATACCTTTCCATCGATGACTTGACGACGACCTAGTGCTGGGTTCTTTGGGTTTCTTTTAACAGACTCACTGTGCTCACCACATGTACAAGTCTTATGTTATTATTGGTTAACCACTAAACGAACTTACTAACAACCAAGTATGAAACCACATTTGAGGTTATGTTCAATTTATTCTACAAAGTAACGCAACTGAGTAATCTACCATCTTTAAATCTTTAATTGCGATCATTTTGTATACTCCGTTAAATTTATGATTGAGTATTATTTGTTCAATTCAAATGATTGACTAATTCGCTTGGATAGAAAGGAATAATAATATTTGTCATAGTAATAATTTGCTTATACAAAATAAAAAAGAATTAAAAATTAAAAAATTATAATCCAAAACTTTTAAATTGTTTTGTCAACATTTAAAAGCAAGTTTTTTGTCTGTCCCTCACTTGTTACCTTGACTTCTTGTTTATAACAAAGCTTAATATCATAATTTTCAAAATTAACCGAAAATTGGACAAAAAATTGAGATCGACATAATTAAAATCTCTAATAACTTCTTTGCTAAAAAACAAATATTTCTCTACTTTTAGCCGTTAAAAACAGGTTATCGGTTGTTCAACATCATTTTGACTCCAAAGTCAAAACAATGAAATAAATCTTTAGGGTAAAAAAACCAAAAACAAAAGTGTGTCATCATTGTCATTTGTTTTACTAAAACCATAAAACGATGGTTACGATATACCATACATTGGTCGAAAATCTAGATCGACTTGCTACCAATTATGAACATGCCAGAAGTTGATAGTTTGATACGAAAGGATCGATCGAGCTAGCTTTTGAAAGAAAAAGACAAAAGTGATATGAATTATATACCTAAAGAAGTCCCAGGGAGATTCATAACCGGGGGGCAGTTCCATGAGAGCATCCTTGGCATAAATGCACCTGTAAACCGGCCCTGCTGACGGGGTTTCTCCGGAAGCTGCCCGTGAATCCTCGACTTTAACGGTGTAAACCGACATTGTTCCGGCAAAGAAAGATATGATGGAGGAGAATGAATGAATGAGAGTGAGTAAGTGAGTAGGTTGATAAAAGAGAGAGAATTAAAGAAGGAAGGTGGTGGCTCAGCTACATTATACAGCATAGCTTTTATTAGCCTCTCTTTAAAACTATTCACTACTAGTATTTATTTACTGCAATTAATTAATTTTCATATAATTTTTTTTGAAAGGCAGTTGTGGAATTACTGACGGACTATTTTTTGGTCCACCCGATCATCTCCACAAGCGGTTACTCCCCTGGAATCGAGTAACCACCCCCGAGTTCGAAGCCAAGGCGACGCCCTAAAGAGGTTGCTCTCCCATGTCTTGAATGGGTATAGCGTCGCAGGAGTCCCCTCACAACAAGGCTCGAATTCATCACCTTCAGAAAGAACGCTTTATGGAAAACTCCCTGACGATTGGATCAAGACCCCAATGGAGGTTCTATATTTATGTGTTTATGTTAACATCTCAGTTTGATCCAAGTTAGCTGTCAACTTTCACATAGACATATTTTTCTCCCACTGATTTACTGTTAATTTTTTTTTAGAAAAAAGCAGATTACCGTAACATTACCTAAAAAAAAATTACCCAAAGAATCCAAAAGATCATAGGAACAGCTAACAAAAACAACCAAAAAAAAAAACCACCCATATTATAATTTTTATAAGTTAAATGTGTTTTATTAACTACATACACAAGTGCGGAGCTTATGGTTTCAAATCCCGTTTCCATGTCCTTTTAATTGTGAGTTTATACTAGTATAATTTACCTCCATCATGTTGATTGTGGAATAATTCGACGGGGAATTGCCAAAAGTTCGGTTTACCCTTTTTTTTCTTTTTCTTTTTTTAATTCAATCTAGAGCTGTACTATGTAAATTTTATTATATATATATATATATATATATTACTATACGATATGATGATTACGAAGAGTACATTAATATAGGACGGATGAAGTAGATTAGCTTTTATTAGACTCTGTATGCAAACTTGGGTGTATGACCTGTGTAACATGGAGATGGAAGTCAACGCGGCACCGGTAGCATTCAACTGTATCGTACACGTAGGCAACATTTAAAAGAACTAGTTAAAATAAATAAATATCATCTACGGAGTACATAATTGGGTGAAGATTATATAAATTTTTTCTATATATATTGTTTTAATCATTTAATGCTATGTGTTTACGGATTGATTTCGCAAAACTCAATAAGAATTGTATGACATCGACACTCGCATACAATAAATCTTTCCTGTTTGATTCAACTTATGGTAAGTTTGTGTCTAACTGGCATTATATTTTGTGTTACGATAAATGTATTTGTCAATTCTAATGCTTCGATTGCTTCGCAAATGGTTTTTGATAGAATTAGAAGGGAATTGGAATTTCAAGTAATATGAATTCCTTTAAATAAAGGAATTGGATGACTTTCAAATCAATTCATTTGTAAATCAGACACCTTTGTGGAATAGAATTGAGATTCCAATTTCATTGAATTCCGTTAAATTCCGCGAACCAAACGCAACCTAAGTTTTCATTTCTTGCAAATTGGACATTTTCAAGGTGCAACCAATTAATTACATATGTACAAAATTTCATAGTATATACGAGTATGTTTTTTCTATACATATAGTAATAACTGAAATATATAACATGTTCAACATCCCAATATAGTTCTTGGATTAAGCCTTCCGTTTACAAGGAGCTGGACCGAGCCACACTAGAAAACACATTTATCTATATCTATATCTATATCTATATGTATCTATACCCCTTATAATTCATTTAGTAGGTTTGGCTTAAAACTTACAAAAGGGATATGAGAAATACCTATTATACCCCTTTATTTGACTAAACAACATGGAAAGTACAATAATCATTAATTATTCAATATAATTATAGTATTTCTATATATTGAGATATTTGAAACTATATTGTTTGTTTACTTTGTTGAAGAAAAAACTATAGACCATGTATGCTTTAACGAATATCTATACTATCTACCATATTTTATCGAATTTTTTTATGATAGGCGGCTATAAAATGAATTCAAACATCACACTCACGAATATATTATCTACCTACCTCTGTTTGAATGCTTTAGAACCCGCGCTATGCGGCGGATAATGTTTTAAAACCGATTAAATTAGTCATCATTTAGTTGCTTCGAACAATATATTTTATTGTTAGATTGCTTGAATCGAAGTTTAACACCACCTCGAAAATACTTAATAATAAAATGTACGTTACTACCAAACCGTTTGAATATATAAGGTTCAAAATATCAGTCACATTTGTTGTTTGGTACCCTATAAAAGTTTAAGTCGTCATAATAAGTACTAACTTAAAATTAAATTTATAACTTAAAATTATTTTGTTTACTTTGTTGAAGAAAAAACTATAGACCATGTATGATTTTTACGTTTTAAAATTACTTCAGAATACACCATGAACAATGCTTCTATCGCTGCTGCTGAGATATTTGCAACAATTAATGAAAATATTTTTTTAACTCATTTTTAAATTTTCTACGCCGCAAAACCACGGGTAACCTACTAGTTAAAACAAATTCATTTCAAAGAAAATAAAATTTAGCGGGCCATAATACCCAAAAGACCATAAATATAGTGACAAGATAGTAACAGTAATACCAATAAATAAAGGCTCATCAACCATATTTTTATTTCTGTGTGTTGTTTACTTATATTTAAATCACATCCATTATCCCCATTCACAAAATTTCAAAAGAAAGCGAAAAGGATCCAAGATGTTATCCGTCATACTTCTTGCGAAAACCAGAGAAACAGGTTGCTTTGAAACACCTAGGTGTTCATGTCACAATGGGTCGTTGCGTTTCAGCTGGTTCTTGATTTCTAATCCCTTTGAGGTCAAGGTTTATTGTATTTCATGTGTTGACTTGTAATAATTCACAATTTGCGATTGTGATATATAAGGATTTCGTATTCAACCTAATATAAAAGGGTAATCGTACGGTAAACGAGAAGAAAGTAATTGAACTTGTTTGATTCTTAAACATTTGAAAGTAATAGATAAATCTGTGAGATTGTAATAGATATCCCATGCTTTTAGTTATTCCTACAAGTCTCCAAATGTTAACGAAAATGAAAATGAGTTTGCTTCACACTTTGCCAAATCTATTTTATTGAATACAAGGTAAGCTACATCATCTTGCAAAGCATCATGTTTTCAACTATTCCCTGGTATCACCAATTTTAAACCCTAATTCTTAGGATCCAAACAATAACTAAGAAACTTAAACCATAATCTATGAAATCCCTCAAACGTATCTACATATTTTACCTTTTTTTGCTCACCCAAAGGTGGCAAAAAACAAGGGTGACACCTAATTGTTCATTAACATATTCCTGATAATGCACTAAAAAGTTACAGATATGACTTGCATTGCCTAGAGTTTTTCATAAGCAAGTTATTTGTACTAGTTGTTATCTCTTTAAAGAAACATATACAATACCAAAGCTTTATTACCTTATATATATGAATCACCCCACCATCTAATTCTTTAACTTCTTCCAATATACTTCTTCCAAACTTACACAACCTGACAACCATCATGAAATACAATGAAATTTCTCATTTCAGCCACCCTGAACACCGGCTCATATACGACTACACCCAAGTCCCATTCAAGTGCGATGGTTGTAACGAACCTGGAATAGGGTCTAACTACAAGTGCACCACATGCAACCATGACTTACACGTCCATTGTGCTCTCCCATCCCCGTCAATCTCCCACCCTTTCTACACCAAGTGCACCTTCGAGTTCCTCACCACCCCACCAGGTTCAGCACCACGTTACTGCAATGCATGCCTAAAAGACATTTCTGGGTTCGTCTACCACTGCAAAGCTTGTGGGTTTGACCTACATCCATGTTGCGCAAAGCTCCCAACCATGTTGGATGACGGTGAGGTCAAGTTGTACTTATGTCGCAAAGTGGGGTCCGCCTGCCACAAATGCGGTAAAAAGGGCCGAAGTTGGAGCTATAGGTCAACATGCAAAAAGTATAATTTACATGTGGCGTGTGCAAAGGAGATGTTGGTGGAAAGTTGGCACGATATATATTATGGTGGGGTGGAGAATGGTTATTACGGTGACGAAGTGTATGGGCAAAATTGGAAACTGGAGACGAGAATTCCTAGCTTAAAAGGGACATTACATAGTTATCATCATAAGGGTAAAAAGAGTAGAAAGAAAATGAAGAAATGTTGTCGAATAGCTGGTTTAGCTGTACAGTTTGTGATATCAGCAGTTCTTGGTGATCCGACTACTCTAATCGCTAGTGTTATTGGTGCTTTAATTTCCAAATAGACTACAAATTATCTTAATCTTTATACTCAGAAATTAGATCATATCTTGTATCTTCTGTAAAATTAGTAGCTAATGGAAAATGTGACTTATAAGTTCCAAAAAAGAAAAAAAGAAAACTTGGTTAGTATCAAACCTCTGAGCTTCCAATGAGCACATTGATCCATAGAACTCAGATTGTAATTGATCATTGAAATCAACGTCCTTGTTGAAGATCTCTAAGAATGAAACTGGATATACAAACGACTGAATGAAAAGACTCATTTACCCCCACCCATAACTTACATCAGGTAATGTAACAGCAGACTTGAATGGAATCTCCACTCTTTCTTTCACAAGGCAGCGCGTTACACCATTTTCAATTACCATAACCTTCCCAGGTGGACACTCGGTCATCATTTCCGTCTTTTCTTCATTCCCTTGTTCTTGAGCCATGCCCAAAACCTTAAATTCAGTCCCTCTTCTATTTAGTCTCGGTTCAAAACCAGACAGATGCATAACAGCTATAAAACCAACGAAGGTAAAAACCGTTTTTGCAGCTGCACCAAGTACTTTTCCCAATCCTTTTAATGAGCTTCTGGACTTCGATTCAACAACACTACCCTTTGGGTCACCGTTTGGATGGTCATTTTGAAGGATTTTGGTAGTTACTGAGAAATGTGATAAGTAACCATTGTCAGGGGCTAGGGAGGACGTAGGACGGGTTGGGTAAGGAGGAAGAAGAAGATCATTGCTATCCATCTCTACCGTTGAGCTGGCAAAAGCAGTAGCTTCATGTATGACCTCCAACTCTTTACCTTTGTAAGCTTTTAGCTTTTGTAGTAGCTTTTTGCGACTATAATCAATCTCAGCAAGAGATGCTTCTTTTTCGTACCATTGTTGTTGTTGTAATGCCTGAAATAAATGAAATGATGGCATAGTATTTAGTGAGATTCAATTAGCCTATTTGAATCAAATCCAACAAATCTACAGCATTACTTACTACTGTATGTAACACTAGTTTGATAGACGGAAACAAAAAGATTAACTTCTGGTTAGTTCGTCTCAAGTTTCACTGATGATGGTTGCAGCGCGGATTTATTCGCTAAGATTTTCGTGCCTTATGATATATCCCGATAAACGCCCACAAAAAAACCATCTAAGTACAATCTTACATTCAAGCTCATGCTACGACTTGAATGCCACTCTGTATTTAACGATTTCTAAGACTTTCAATCATTATGTTTGTGCAAAAAACATGATATAATTCCTACCTTAACCACTATTAGAAGTACACCTACATACAAAGAAACATATAACATTCACAAATCATTTCTAGACAACAAATATCGATTCTTTTGTCGCAAATTATATTCACAGTAATTAACCATACATTCATGTAACAGAACAGTGTTTCACATCATAAATCATAAAAAGAATCCTAATATCACATCCTCTGGAGTCCAAAATTAGGGTTTCTAAAAAAAGGCCTAAAATTGAACTGAAACCAGACCTGTAACGAAGACAATTGAGCCTCAAGAGCTTCGAGTGAATCACGAATGTTTAAAAGGCTTTCAGTTTCTTCTTCTTCATCTTCATATTCGGTGTTTGATGTTGCAGCTAGGGTTTGAGTAGTGGAATCGATAGACGATGATGACGTGTGAATGCAATTGGTGATTTTGGATCGGAGCTCCGAAGCTCGAGAAAGTACCAAGGCGATACCTTCTTCATCCATCTACAAAGTCACACAATTTGGTAGAGTTTGTGTGTTATTTCGTATGTGGTTGTTATGATAGGGTTTTGGTTATGCACTTTTGCTTTCATAAACAGCGCCAAAATTAGGGCTTTAACTTTATGCATAGATACAACCAGGCCTGTAAGCGAACTGAACGTTCGACGAATTATTCATGAACCGTTCAGCGGGAAGTTCGTTTATGTTCGTTCGTTTCGTTATATGAACGAACATGAACAAATTTTTACGTTCGTTTAATTATATGAACGAACATGAACACATGTCTCGTTCGTTCATTTACGTTCGTGAACGTTCGATAACATGTTCGTGAACGTTCGGTTAAATGTTCGTTTATTAACTAATAGTTTAATTAAATTAATACATATTTGTATATCTTATTTTGATTAAGCTAAATATCAAATAGAATATTATTAATATATTGATATTTTCTTTTAATAATATTAAACATTTAGATATTTTTACTTTACATTTTTCTGTCACATTTCCCTCCACTCCAATCACACATCGACTATCTCCCTCAACTAGTTCCAAATCTGCTGCTCTTTCCAACGATCGGATCAAGCAAAAGAGTTTATTTTCATATTATGATCGTTTTGTAATGTTGAATATGCATCGCAAAGTTTCTAGTTATGAATATATATATATATATATATATATATATATATATATATATATATATATGTTCGTTTATGTTTGTTGAGGTTCGTTTAATGTATTAACGAAGAAATACATTAAATTATGTGTTTGTTCGTGTACGTTCGTTTGTGTTCGTGAACAAACAAATTTTCTTAGTGAACGAACATGAACAACAAAATTCGTTCGCTTATCCGTTCGTGTTCGTTCATTTGTTCGTCAAAACCTTAATGAACGAACACGAACAGACTCCGTTCGTGTTCGTTCGGTTCATTTACAGGCCTACATACAACTGATTCTTCAAAAAAGAAAAAGAAAATAACACCTTATGTTTATTAAAAAATTAAAATTAAGATAAATTAAACTTTATATGTTTAAATTTTTGAAAGTTGCTTATTAGGCCTAAAACTGTAGAAATCAATGTCCAGAAAATCACTAAGGACGTGTTTAAAAAGGCAGGAATATATGACTTTTGACTTTTTAGCTTATTTACCCTTTAAATTTTGAAAAGCTAGTGATCCAAACATCTTCAAAAGAGTTTTTTAGCTCTATCATAACACAAGAAGCGAAAAAGCTCTTGAAAAGACAAGCCAAACACCCTCTTATTGTGTTGATTCAAGTGTTTTCAGGGTTCATATAGAAAACTTTTTTAAGACAAATAGTTCAAAAAACATTTTAAATATAGTTCTGTTACTGGAAAAAAATGCTATTAACCACTTGACAAACAATAAAAGCCGTGTCAATAGTGCTCACATTTAATACTTTACAATTTAAAATGGATCCTTGGATACATTCGCATATACAAATTTTAATCATTGAAACTCTTATGTTTTATATCTCGCTACTGAAATTTACATATGCAAGGGAAGACAATAAAAAACTCTAATATGTAATCTTGAACACTCAAACAAATTCAGATGGAATTAGATAACGAAAATTAAAGTTATGTGGGACCCACTCAATCTTCTTGGAAGGTTTTCCTGATCGAATCAACTTGAAGTTCTTGATATAGAACTCGGGCATAGAGTGTTCAATTAACTCCATCAACCCATTGATGCACAAACTCGAATCTTTCATGTACAATTCCAAAAGTTTCGGGAGAAACAACTTATGTCCTTGTGGTATACTAACATTTCTATGAATGTACTCTTCTCTAGCCACTTCAAGATCATGGAAAATGGTTTTTGGTGTGTAGATTCGTACCTGAAAAACATGTGACAAATGAAAAAAATAAAAAATAAATAACAATGACTACTAAAGACATCAAGATTTGAAGATGCATTCTTGTGTACCATGGGATCAGAATGACTTCCAGAACAAAGTGCAAAGTATAAAAGAGGCTGCTCATGATCAATTGCATAATCTTTTCGTGCATCTCTTGACTTGTACCTAGGCTTTGAAAATAGTAAAGACTGAAGCCACTGCAAGCAGAAAATAATGTTGGATTCAAAATATATACTAAGCAGAGATGGAAATATACGCACAATGAGGTGTGTTGAGGAACGGACCCAAACAAGTAATGTTTTTGTACCCATCAAAATGGGCCAGGTTGGGTTGATTCCAACAATCTCAACAATCATTTTTCTTTTTGTAATCATCTTTCGTTTTTGAATAGAATGATTTACAAGGTTTTTATCCATTAAGAATAGTAGAAAAGTAGAATACAGTTTGAGCTACTTTGACACCCATTTGCCCCGTTTCTCTTTAAGTTAATTTTTTCCTTCTTTTTATTTCCTTTTTTTCCCTGTTCGACGTTAGATAAAACATAACCCAACTCAGCCCGTCCATAGTCGTAACAAAATTAATCGAAGTTGACATCTATAAAAGATGCATTGTAAGCGTTAATATTTGATGAAACTTACTTGTCCTGGATGAGGCAACCTGCATCCCAATATAGTTCTTTGGATGTCACCGATGCTAATATTGTGACCACCAATGTTATAAGAAGCCTGAAATACACTTAAATATGTCATACTTTATCATGCATTCGACTACTTTCCAAATACATGTCTAAGTAGCAGATTGAAGAATTTCATTCAGAGTAACGTACTCCTATGACAAACTCTGTATTCTACCTCTTTTACATTTACAGAAGACTACAATTATTTTTCAGGGTATGCCCCTGCATAATCTGTTTACATGCTACATTCACCCATTTACCTTTAAGACCACAGATATTCTCTTTAAAGTACTGCTTGGAGTTCCATAAACCAAGTATGCCTACAACAAGAGCATTACAGAGAATAGATTTACATCACGTTAACGGTCCAAATAAACCTTTAAAAGAGTTTTGTGAATTTTACATGCATCACGAGTGCATTATGAACATTGATCCAAAAGGCTAGCTTTTCCTCAGACTTCAGCATTCTAGGATCAACCTGTTCCAACTGAGAAACTAGGGACCTGCAAAAAGATGGGGACTTTCACACTGTCAGGCATAAAAATATGGGTTCTGAACAAAAACGCAATGGGTACCTAAAACTTGCCTGTAGTTTCGTTCTTTATGTTCAACTTTACTAGATCTATGATCATTTCTACAAATACCTTGCACCTCAACCACACTTGAGCAAGATTCACTAAACTCAATTGATGGTTCAGATTCATTATGCACCCACATAGTTTCACCTTCACATTGTGGGCTCCACAGTACAAATTCTTCTCTCGGTGAAGAATCACCAGATGACGAAAGATATCCATGATTGACCATGGGCGGATCGGAAATTTGACAGTATATAGAACAGATGCACCTAACCATCTCTTCTGAAAGCCGATTTGCAGACATGCAAATGTCACGATGCTCAGCTAGACTTATGTTTGATAAATCATCAGTAGCACGCTGATATAACAATATTAAAATGATACATAAGTTTTAGAATTGCAGCTTTTGCTTCAATCTTCAAAGCTTTAAAAATTGATTATTTGGCTAAGTTACCTCAAGCATTGCTAATGGCAATGAATGGTATGAATCCAGAGCTTCATGAACAAATTTATCAGGAATATTCATTCTTAACGAAAGCAAAGACTGGCTACGTTGAACATACGAATCTTCAATTGGACCCTTTGCTACTGGTTTAAAAAATTCTTGGAAAGCTTTACGATACAGTGATAGGAGATACTCTTCCAAATGCTTAACTTCAAATTCTAGTATTGATATCTCCTTGATCAGATCTTTTGCAGACTGATTAACAAGAAACACGATCTTAACACAACGAAATCTTCATGAACATATGAGCATGGTGAGTTTTTCTTTTTATTGTTTTGTACCTTTGGAAGTGAGGTTTCATCTATGGGATCATTTAAAGGAGGCTGACCATTTGTTGCTTTCTCCAATTCTCTGCGTATTATGAACTGATCCTTAAGTTCCTTTTGAAGTTGTAGAATCTGTAACAGGATATCAAACGGATGATAAGTAAACATAAAATGAATCCTGATCATAAAAAGAATAAAAAAAAAAGAGAGGCTAAACTCTTTTACCTCTTTCTGTATACAATTTTTGGTGCTTTGGAACTGGATTTCTTCGGGTTCTTCGCGATTCTTTACCTGTTCCATTGACTACTCAATGCTAAATCTAAACTTATAAGGAATAAAACACTAAAAATTGTTCCAGAATTCTCACCATTTTCACATGCTGAGAACCTGTGAACATTGTCTTCCTATGTTCATCTATTCTTTGCTCACTGTCAATTAAACAAGAAGATATTACTATCAAACTATTTGTGTTTACCAAAACACGTGTGAAGAATAATATACCTCTTACAGCGCTTGTGCCTTGCAGCACATGATTCCATCTTTGCTTCAAAAGAAGTAGGAGTATTGGAGATGGACCCACTTCAATAAATCATCATTACTTGCAAATAATATAAAACAATATACACACAATGCTGATACTAGAACATCAAGAAAACAGAGGGAACGCTAAGAAACAGAGGATGACCTCCAACCCTTGTTAAAATTTATTAAAATCTTTAACAAAATGTAATCTTTATATAAAATACTAAATGGGGTTTTTTTATATCAAAGATCACTAAAAACCCTGTATCAGTGGTAGCTCATATGTATGTTATTTACTTCCATTTTTCACATTTGAACTATTTTTGGTAATATATATCGCCCCATAAATAAAATAATAATAACAACCAATATATCTTTATTTTTATTTTCAAAAAATGTATAAATTTTAAGTTGGTTAATGTAAATATGTTTGACCAGTCACTATCTACTATTGGAAAGTGATTTTACCTTTGTGTATGCGCCTTTTGCAAAGTGTTGGCTTTTATTTTTTGTGCATCAAAAGAAGTAATTCACGTCCATAAAATTGACACTTTGAAGCAAATACTTCACTATCTAGTGTTTAGGCATATACTGCTTCGATATATACTTCTCGCCCATAAAAACTTTATCAACTTCTTTTCTTTTCGCTTTTCATGAATGTAAATCCAATTTGATTTGACCTACAAACTATGAAAATGGTTGGCGTTGTTATGAAGCAAACAATTATAACAAGTCCAAATAACGTAGACAATGAGAGTCAAACATACAATTTGAAACTAGTATACTAGAACTCTTTATATAACAACTCGAAGATCGTTAAAAAGTAAACATTGTACTATAGGTAAGATTTCCATTTCTAACTTACAAGCCACAATAATTTGATGATGGATGGTATCAAATACAAAAACAATGATCTTGTGATTCCAATTCCACAAACTAGAACTAGTAGTATTCTAACTTCAAAGCTGAAAACGTGTATGTAATGTGCAACCCACTAACCGAGCATTCGGATTTGAAATTCGACGAAAAAAAGAGAGAAAGTAAACTCTAACTTTGTATATTTATTTATAATCCAAATGTTGACTTTGTTTTTTTTGGTATATGAACAATTTCAACTGCAGTTTGTTTGTCCTAGCTAGAGATACGATATAAGGTTCTTGCAGGATTTATGATCTACAAGTTGCAGATTAATGGGAAACTAAAGGAGCCTCAAAAGGGGTGAAAGTTGAAGGTCAATATTGACACAAAGCAAAAGGAATTGAAAAGAAGTTGACTGTTTAAGGGTAGTCTACCCTTTTGTCTAATTCCAAACTAAAGTTCTCCACTAGCTTATTGATTAGATATTATATGCATGCATGGTGCACCAAGGTCCCATTTTTATGGGCTGGAAAACATACACACACACAGAAGGCTTTCTGAACTTTTTATATCATCTCCCAAGAAAATAAAGATAGCAATAGGCAACTCTAGCATCTAAAACTTTTGGTTTTGTAGATGTTAAAAAAGATATTCATATGAATTTTCTTGTCTTTTGCAAGGACATTTAATAACTCATACTGATACAGTTTAATTTGTGAGATTTGGTCAAGTTACAAACCGATACATGTACGTTGTTCTGTAATTATATGCAAAGTATCAACATACAGATAGGGCCAAGCTACAAGGTAGCTACTAGCTAGGGATAGCCCTGCCTACTAGTCCGTGGGCTAATTGAAGTGTAAATTACCTATACAAAGTTCATTCTTTGTTCGTGCTACGAGTTTACAAAAATTGGAACACTATCGGTGCCTCCAGAACCCGATTAATACATCATTCATTTCATGAGGACTACAAATGTTCTATAAGAGTTGGAGTATTTTAGTTCTGACGACTTTCTTATGGTAGAAAATTGGCTTATTTTTGTAATTATAAATTTATTATACCACTATATTTGAAAAACTAAGTGCACTTATTCAATAGATACAGAAAAATGGTACTAGAATGAAAAGGGGAAGGGTAAAAGGGAAGGTGTGATTATTATATTTGGTACTCTTACTTTAATTTGCATGTAATCTGGGTTTCACGTGAAAGAAGTTTCTTCGTAACTCAGATTATTAAAGCCCGTTTATTGTTTCAATATATCTCATACATCCTCGATATAAAACAATTTTATATATATGATTTTGCAACTGATCTATCTATTAACAAATAGAAATGGATAAACGAGTGAGGTCACGTTATTAAAGGTTACTAAAGAAGGGTAGGGTTCAAATAAGAATAGGAATTTGTACGAGAATGAGGGAACCAATGATATCAAGTTATGTGTACAAAGAGAATGTTCCACATGTACAAAACCCATTTACCCCCAACATCAATTATCTCACAAATGACAAATCGAAAAATTAGGAAAATTGCACCATTAAATTCGTCGTTTTCTCCTCTTCGATTTGCCGTCCCTCAAGACATACTTTCGAAAAGTTTTTTTTTTTTCATTTTTTTGGTGGGTTTCACATTTACTAACACATGTGTTAAAGTGTTGCGTTTAGGGTTTAGGGTTTGGGGTTAGGGTTTGAGGTTTGGGGTTTCTCCCCGAAACCCCAAACCTCAAACCCTAAACCCTAACCCCTAAACCCCAAACCCTAAACCCTAAACCCTAAACGCTTTACAAAAAGCTAAACCCTAAATCTTTCTAAACCCTAAACCTTGAACCACTTCTAAACCCTAAACCCTTATAAACCCTAAACCATAAACCCTACTAAACCCTAAACCCTAACCTTAACCACAAATTAAATGTACAACTAATCACTAACACATGTGTTACTAATTTGTGAAACCCACCAAAAAATGAGAAAAAAAAAAGTTGTCAAAAGTATGCATTGAGGGACGGCAAATCGAAGAGGAGAAAACGCTGAATTTTATGGTGCAATTTTCATGATTTTTCGACTTACCGTTTGTGAGATATTTAATTTTTAAAAATGTGGAGGAGAGAGAATAAAGTGTGGAAGAGAGAGAATAAAGTGACACATGGCAGAAATCTGTTGGTTCCCTCATTCTTACTCAAAATTGGTGTACTCGCTTGAACCTTACTCTACTAAAAAAATACTTTGTGTATGCAAATTAAATGTTGAAATATGGATTTATATATCTTTTCATTTTGTCTCCAAACGGGAAATAGAAAAGGTTACTAAAGAAATACTCTGTATATGGCATATATGTGATGTATGAATGTATGATGCATCTTTCGGTCTTTCCCTCTTCTACTTATAGAAAATTGCACTAATTAAGAACCTTGTTCATTCAGTTAACTTAGGCCCAAAATAAATAGTAATGGCAATTTATACCTTGAATGTGACGTGACCTGCACCGAGTTGGTGGCTGACTGGGCTTTTGATTTGATCAAAGCAGAGAAGCTCGCCTTCTTGTTATCCAAAAGTATAGTTGCGGATCCAGGAGTTACAGACGGGTCATAATTTTTGTAAACTCGATCGTATTACAAACAAAGAATTTAACAAAGAATGCAAATTTTCATAAGAGATTTATATTTTGTATAACGAATACTAGTTGTTTGTTCTTCGATAACTTGAACCAATGTTATACTTGTATCAACTTAGATGCAAGTGCATCTCTTCGTCTAGTTAATGTTCGTGATACTAAAATTTGTTTAACAAGCTAATTATATTTCTTGCTATAAAATATGGGATAATACAATAGTGTGGTTGAACTGCACAAATGATTTTGTGCTGGTAGCATTGAATGAGGGGTTATTTGTTTGATAATGAAAAGGTTAAAAATGTAAATTGTAGAACTTTTGTAGTTTAATAGCTTTGTTGATCGGTCATCTACAAAAATACAAAAATAGTTTATGCTTATATGCCCATAAAATATAAAAAATCATTATATTTCTTTATTATTTTAAAATATGATATTGCATACAGTGGCGGATTTAGGAATTAGTCATTAGGTATGCACAACCTAAACAACAATTAATTAGTCGGGTATGTTCGGTATTCCAGTATGAACTTTCAGGTCGGGTTTTCTTATTGGTTGGGTTCTTTTTAGTCGCATGAAAATGGGTACAAAGCTAATTATATTCATGCTAATATGGAACACGCGTGCAATTTCAAATTAAGGAAGTAATTTTGAATAAAGTTATCTTTTACTTTTGGTTTTCATTCACTTCCTTACCTCATGTACGGAGTCAAAATTCTGTTTTCTTGAAGATTTTTCCTCCCTGATTTAGTACCATGATTTTTCCCCCCCGACTTTCTGTTCATAAACGAGTAAAAAAAATCTTGTATTAATACATCTACAAGTTCAACAAAAATAAACTAATTGGAAGGTAAATAGTATGGAGTATACTTAAACTCTTTAGGTTGTAGTACTAGATACTACCAAAATATAACATGTTAAATTTCACATGAACGCAAAAATAGCCCGGAATCAATTAAGATCCTCAAATACATAACCCCTGCACCACATTAAACCAATATGCCTTTTGTTTATTAATTAATTTATTTTAGGAGATCACTAGCCAATATATATACTACTAGTATTTTCTATCAAGATGTCAGTAACTAGTTTGAATTACATGTGTGTATATTTTGTTACTGTATTGAAAGGTGTGAATGTGTGATGTATATATGTCCAAGAGATCAGACGGTATGCACTTGTTTTTCAGTGGGAATGCACCTTAAGGTTAATAATCAACTATAAAGTATAAAATACTTTTTTTCCACTAAACATATTCTTTCAAGGGTATGCAAGTGCATACCCTTAGCAAAACATACGTCCACCACTGTGCAATTATAACGTTTATAATCAACATGTCAAACAAACGTTTGTAATAGGTTGAAATTTTATTCGTTATCTAGTTCTATAAAATTTCACGAATATAACGAGGGTAGGTGTTCATATCCAACATTAATTTAGTGTATTTTTTATTTTATAAAATGTAATGTGTGTTGTGTAAGAGTAAAAATTGGAAAATAGGTGGATTCTAAATTTAAGAAAGTTGATAGAAACAACTAACAAATTTAATAATACATCAAACTGTATAATCGTTAAAGCTCACAGTACAAACAGATTGAAGCATATGAATCAATTAATTTTTTTTGTATTTATCACTTTCCAAATTTTAACTAGGATGTTATAATTATAAGTTTATAACTATAACTGCTATTAACCGAAAATTTTTAAAAAGGTCAATTAACGAATACTTTAGTTACCAAATTAAAAGAAATGAAAATTATTTTCATTTTCTCGTTTTCCTCAGAATAATAATTAAGCCGAAGACGGTGTGAATCCAATTCGAATTTATATATACATACAGCATTCTGTCTCTATCTCTCTCATGAACTTTCAAGATTTTGGGTAAGAATCACTGTAGCCCCTTCACAATTACCCCCTGCAGCTCCATTTTAGCCCTAAAAAAACGTCGATAAGGTAATCGTCACCTCCTTAACGTTTCTATATTTATATTATTTTCACGATTTAACGGTTGCATTCGATCCTCATTGTCGTTTTACATTGAATTGTTTGTCTATTGTGCAATTTTATTAGAATCATCTGTAGTTTTATTTGCAGGTTCTGTAGCAGACGAAAGTACATTTTTTTATGTAAGTTTGTATAAAGTTGCATGTGTATGGAATAAATCTATATTTTTTTTAATTATACGTGTTGTCAGAGAGATTTGCTAATTGGCTTATTTAGTTTGGCTGGATTTGTTGTTTACCTTTGTTTTATTTATGAACACCGATTGTTCGATGAAATCCCCCAACGAGAGCACTATTAATATAAGCAGCAGCACTAAGACACTACACAAAAATGAATCTTCAAAGTAGATATTAATATGGTATTTAAAAGAAGCTGCATCTGTGGTGGCGAGCACTAGGCCCTTGTAGTAACAAAGTATGGTTATTTAGGATGATTATTATATAGGTTAAAGTTTAACCGACAATTGGAATAGCCATTGGATATGTTGATTTGATTAGATGGTATATAACATATAACAATAACAATGCATATTTGGTGGAATAATATATGGTTGAATTACTCGACTTCTAAGTTGTGAGTAATACACGTTACAGATAAATTTCAACTGTAAAAGATTGTTACTTTAGCTTTTGGATGGGCTTTGTTTGAGTAGAAGTAGGGCTACAAAGATGAAAGAGAGCACTAGGAAAATTGTAACCTATAGACCAACATTACATAAAGCAAAATGTTGATCAAAAGGACGGATGTGCATGACTGCTTGAGCTGTGAAACTTACAGAAGCAGAGTGGTTTGTGCTTAACAATGAATGTATATGGGCGTGGAAGGGGTGAAGTAGACCAGAAGTGTACAACACTGTATTATGTCAAACACAAACAGGAGGATAAGTGACATCTTAAAGATACAACACAGTAGGAACTAGGAAAAAGTACAACTATTACTACTCATATGTATGGGAATTGAATACATACTCTTATATAGAATACTCAACTATTAATATTATTCAACAGCAATGGCATTGAATCTTAATAAAATCCTGCTAACCCTTTACCAACTACATGTACTAACAGGTTGTATTGGCCATGACCAACCATAAGTATTTAATATGTGTACTAGCGGGTTTAGTTGGCCATTACTGAAGCCTTTTTTGCTGATGGGTTATACAAGTGCCTTCAATATTCTATCTACTAATAAATGAAATACCGTGGCGTGGGGCTCTTAATGCAATGCTGTATGATGACATATTAAGTGATGTCTAGAAGCACATATTCTGTAGTTCAAACTTTTAACCAACTTGATCATGTATTTTACCATGTCTAGGCGGGCTAGCTCAAGACTATCCAAACTAAGTATTGGGGGACCATCCAATTGCCAATAGTACATACATACTCTGATACTCCCATTCACATCGCTTGTAGACTTGTGATACAGTCATAAATGATTATATATCTGTTGAAAACTGAAGTACAATGTAATAACACTACACCCTCCGTTCACATTATGTACTGTTTTTTACCTGTATGTATTGCTAGGCATTAAAGATTTGAAGTCTAAAAAAAATGTTCAATTATTATTATTATTACTGTTTTGTATAGACATGCTTGTTGGCTTTTTTTATATTCGCTTACATTATGCATGCTTGTTATTTCTTTATATGACACATTGGATCAGTTGGAAAAAAGATGTGGTGAATATTGAAGCTTGCATACACGATGTTACTAGCAATGCTTGGGAAGGTTCTACCTTTAAGGAACTTTCATGAAATAACACTTGTCAAACTGTTCTTTTTTTTTACCAAACATTTTTCATTAATCTGAGCTGTTCATTTAGAACACTTCATAAAATAGTCATTTTCATAATTTCCTTTAGCAGTTATTTTAAGAGAGAGGGATGAAATGATTTTTGTCATTTAGACTTTTCATATAGAGCATTTGTCAAAAAAATAATTCTTCATTAATCACCTATTCCAGACGGAGCCTTGATATCATATAAACTTTTAATATTGCTGAATCTGGAGCTTAAATCTGTAAGACAACAGTCCAGATGTTTGGGTTTTTTATTTTATTTTATAGAACAGCGAACCTACACAACCTACCCCACCTATTATGTACACACATATATTTTTACATTGTCTCCAATGAGTCTTGAATGCACAACCTATTGCTTGATGGGTTTTTCACATACTGCTAGGCCAAATGCCCTTTGGTCCAGATGTTTAGTTTGGGTGAAAATTTTGCTGTTCCATTTTCAGTCTGTTCTCTACTTGTCTTCGTTCTTTGATGCATTACTTAATTCCATAAGAAATTTGAATCTGGTGGTTGGCCATTTTTAGGTAAATGGGTCGATTTGGGTTTATGTTTTATCTCTAACCGGCCATGTGGGTAAGATTTAAAAATATAGCTCAACGTAAAACCAGTCAAATGAGCCGATTAGCTCGAAATGCTTACAAACTTTTACATTCCTCTGTAAAAATATTAAATCAGATTATTATGTTACTCCTATAGCTCAACTCAAACCAAAGTTTAGACTTTTGACAGCCGGATTTTACCCTCTACCCAGCCAACCCATTTTGTTACCTTTAGTAAAATCACAGTATGACGGTAGGCAGTTTGTTAATCTAGATAATACCGCGACCTCAATTGCTGGCTTCCTGTGATAGTGTGTGATTTGTTGTTTGTAACTAGTATTGGTAGTTTGGCACCCAATGTGATTATTTGCCATATCTAGAGTGGAAGACGCTAATAATAATAATGTGTATATTGGATGTGTTTATCCCTGGCTAAAATAAGAAGAAAGCTTGGGATTAGGACATAAAGTTTGATTGCTTAAATATCATTGACTCATCACCCCTGCTTAATATCTGTACCTAGCCACACTATAATGATATCCATAACACTGATTAATGCTCTAGTGTAGCTGTGATGTTTTTATGGATTTCTATTTCTTGGACTTGCGTTAATGTGAATGCAGGGCTTATTACAATATATTTTATTCTTTCGCATTGTAATAATTACTCGTTGGATGCATCTCCAAGCCCTATCATGTTTGAGTGTTTGACATGAATCAATGTGTTTGATACTTGTACAATTTGCATGCAATGATATTTCCAACTCGTACTAAGCTTCATTATTAACTCTTTTCTCGCAGGAACAAATTATCTCATGCTCAAATTCTTTGTGGAGCCGATAAGTTCCTTTTCCATTTTTTTGTATTACAGTATCTTATGGTGCAGGTTTTTATGTAATTTGACCTGCTACTCTTAGTGATGCTTGGAATATCTTCACTGAACTTTCTTAATCTCTTGTAAGAAGTACTTTAGGACATTTTTGACAATTGTGGAAAGACTATGGAAGTCAACATGAATGGACCAGAAACACGTGTTTTAACTCCACTGAGATTTCTAAGGGGCCTGTGTTGTTTACTGGTGTTGCTTTCAACAGCATTCGTGATTTTAGTCTACTGTGGTTTTTTCACAGCTGTTATCATTAGACTTTTTAGTATTCATTACAGCAGAAAAGCAACAGCATTTTTCTTTGGCAGCTGGCTAGCTTTGTGGCCTTTTCTGTTTGAAAAAATAAATAAAACGAAGGTAGTTTTTTCTGGTGAAACTGTTCCTGCAAAGGAAAGAGTGTTGATCATTGCAAACCATAGAACTGAGGTTGACTGGATGTACTTGTGGGATCTTGCCTTGCGGAAGGAACGTCTAGGATATATCAAATATGTTCTCAAGAGCAGTTTGATGAAGCTGCCAGTATTTGGTTGGGCATTTCAGATTTTAGAGTTTATTTCAGTGGAGAGAAGATGGGAGGCAGACGAGTCACGTATGCGTCGGATGCTTTCAAGTTTCAAGAATCAACAGGATCCTCTCTGGCTTGCTGTTTTTCCTGAGGGCACTGATTTCACGTAATGCTTATATTATGTTTTGTCTTACAGTTCTAGGTGATGGGATGATTATAAATATAAGCAATAAGCAGATGTAAACACTTAAATACTATCCTAAACATTCCCTAAAGGATCAAAAATGACATTTCTTGAGATGTACTTTGATGGATATGAATGATATCTATAAGAACTAAAAAGTGGTCCTTAAATTCCTTGAGTATAATCCCATCACGACATTTTTTATGCCAATTGATGGTTCTTGCTTCTTGTTTCTTTTTATTCAGCTTATATATAATTATATATTTTTACTGGTGCAGTGAACAGAAATGCATTCGTAGCCAGAAATTTGCCTCCGAGCATGGTCTACCCATCTTGCATCATGTCCTGCTCCCAAAAACAAAGGGTTTTGTTGCCTGTTTGGAGGAACTGAGGGGCTGCTTGGATGCAGGTTCTCACTATCCTATTATCGGTTATTTTCCATCTGTTCTTTGTTACGTTGGTAAATGATAAAATCAAACATTAGGGATTGGTTGGTCATTAGCTGTGCTTTAATTTTCTTGTTACAAGTATAAGAGTTTGGCTGTGTATTTTATAGCTTCAGCTTGCTTAATATATTGCAGTTTATGATATCACCATTGGCTACAAGGACCGCTGCCCAACATTCTTAGATAATGCCTTTGGTGTGGCCCCATCTGAAGTTCATATCCATGTTCAGCGTATTGCTGTAAACGACATTCCAGCATCTGAAGAAATGATTGGTTCTTGGTTAATCGACGCATTCTCCAAAAAGGACAAACTGCTCTCTGATTTCAACGCACGTGGCTGTTTTTCCCACCAAGGAATAGAAGGAGACCTTCCTACTGTATGGTGCCTAGTTAATGCTTTTTGGGTGATCATCTTGACCGCCATATGCATATTCTTAACGTTTTTTTCTTCATTCTGGTTCAAATTATACATATCGTTGGTGTGTGCATATCTAGGATCAGCTACTTATTTTAATATCCGTCCATCTCCCATTTTTGCCTTGTAAAACTTTGTTTTCGGTATTCAATAGGTTAATTATTTGAAGTTTGAACTGATATCTTCTTCGATAATGAAGTGAGTAACTCACCGTTTCTACCCGTGATTATGCAACTATAAAAACTCACACAACAGTATTCCACGCGCCACTTACATTGTGTTCTTGAGTTTAAATCTAGGTGGAAAAGAAGAGAAAGGAACAAAGAAGAAAAGGAAGGAAGATAAGTTAGTGAGTTGTGTTCTACTGTTCTTAAGTTAGTTGAAGAGAAGAGAAAGGAATGAAAGTTGTCCCTCCTAATCATCCCAAAAATGGGAGGAAAGACTTGGAACAAAAATACAATACACTTGAGCCTTTCCCTCCTCTTCCTTCTCCTTCATTTCCTTTCCTTTTATAAAAAAACTAAAGAACACCATTTTGTTTTTTAATTCTTTCATTTCCTTTCTTTTCCACCCTCATATTAACTCGAGAACATAGTGTAAAGAAGCTTTCTATAATTTTCTATAGATGACTTAAGTTTTGCCAAATATGAAAGAACTGGTCTCTGACTCAGTCTTGCTTAGAAATGGATTTTGTAACAAAAAATCATCAAGTGCAACACTAATGCTTGTCAAAATACATTAAATTTAGTGCAACACTAAACATTACACTAAACGTACTTATTATTTAATATACAACAAATAATAAAATAAAACCTATAAATATATAATTAATTATTATATGTTTCTTTTTAATACCATAATATGAACTCAATATTGTTATATATTGTTTCATCAACTTTGTATCTTTATTGCATTATTATGTCTTTTAATTGTTTCAAAGTACATTTAGTGCAAAATTTTAGTGTAAACATTGAAGTAAACTTTATTTAATGCAAGCATATTTCAATAAGATCTCATTTTGTCACTATCGTACTAATTTTTAGTGCATACATTAGAGATGCTTTAATATAAAATTATTGGTGGTCCGACTCTGTCTCGCGGATGATACATTTTGTAACAAAAGATGTGAACTGCTTATTAGATCTATAAACAAACATGTCACATTGATTATTGGGTATGTGTTAGTACTAATTAGAGATTTGACAAAAATCATTATGAGACAAACATTACAAAAATCATAGCGCTACACTATTGATTAAAAAAGAGTATAAGAATAACTAAATAATACTATGTATGATACACAAAACACAAGTGCAAATTTAGGCGCAAACAGTATTCAATACACATATATTGTAGAAAAACGATAATGACAATCCTTAGGTCTTGCAAAAGTGTCCTCATATACCTATCATATCGTGTCACAAGAGCGTATATAGTCGATCGATAGTATATATTACGGAGTATATAACTATATATAGTTTTGTTAAACTATGAGTAGGAAATTAAAGATGACTAGATCGTATATATAAGCTTAAGCAAACCCGTGATGAATAAGTTCAAAGCATGCCAGCAAACAGCCAAATATCAAACACCACCTATAGACTCACGAGATCATATGCTAAAAAAATAATACTAAAATATGTGTATTAGACCCTAAATTCCAAAATATATGTTTTAAATTCCATCATTTTGAAGGTTGCTTTTGATATATTATCTTTTTGAATGCATATATGTTTATATAGTTGATTTTTCATTATCCTATTGTAGCTAGTTTCCAATTCTTTACGGTCACAGTAATAGCTTAAAAGAACTCACATCCACATATCAATATTTCGGGCTTAGTCCCTCGAAATGCAACGAACTTTGCCCAAAAGTCTATTGTATGCGACCAACTTTCGACGAGCCATAAGAATGCAATCTACTTGAAAAAGTGGGGTTTTTGATGTAACTTGCTGATGTGGCGATGAGTTGTCAAACTCTCCGTAAGCCATGTGGCACATCCGTACGCCACGTGTCACCTTCAACGAACGACACATCAGCAAGTTACATCAAAAACCCCACTTTTTCAAGTAGGTTGCATTCTTATGCCTCGTCGAAAGTTGGTCGCATACAATAGACTTTTGGGCAAAGTTCGTTGCATTTCGAGAGACTTATCCCCAATATTTCCTTTTATAACTTAATCAACTCCATGCACATTTCTAAAGTGAAACCGGCCAATGGATACATAACGACAGTTAATTTGGTTATAATCTATAGGTGTGTTTGACATGGGGCTTTTAGGGGCTTGAACTTCTACTCTTAATAAGCCCTAGCGCATAAGTCTTGTTATGCAACACGATAAGAATGGGGATTCTTGATAAAATAGCCCACAAAAAGTTTTTTGAAGTAGTTTCTGAATGCCTCAGCTCGAGCCACAAGCTCCAGCCCGTTGTGACGAACACACAATAACATAGGACCACTTATATTGCCCTCTACACCACATATTAAGAATGCATGCATGTATGACATTTTTCTTTCTCTATATAAACCCAACCATACTTGCTCAACAAACACACCAACAAAACACAAAAGATTACAAGTGATCAATATCTTCCAAAAAGCTAGACTCCCAAATGGAGTCCTACACAAAGCTAGCCATTGTAGCCATACTTCTACTTGCAGCCATTGTAACTGAACCCATGGCTATAAATGGTTTGCCAATATGTGGTGTAACCACCGATGATCTAAAGACATGTCAGCCAGCAGTTGCAAAAGATGTGGACCCACTCCCACAACCGACCGCGGATTGTTGCACTTCCCTACGCAAAGCTGATATGCCATGCTTCTGCAAGCTAAAGGACAAGTACCCTGGAGTGTTGGCTTATTACCAAATCGACCCCAAACGTGCCATGGACCTACCACAAAGGTGCAATGTAACACAAGCAGCAAACTTCCATTGCTAAATCAAAACTATTAATGTTTTTTTGTTGTCTTTAAAGTATTCTAGCTTGTTGATCATGGTGGTGTTTAATTTGTTCCTTGTTTATTGTTGCGTTGAAATGGTTGTACCATAAGTGGTAACATGGTGGTGGTGTAACATTTTGTGATCTTGTTTGGTTGAGTTCAATATTAAAAGCTTATATATGTTCTTCTTATATATGTTTGTGTGTTGAAAATATTGCATAAGAGTAACTATTTAATGATATGATCAAGTTATATTTAGACTTAAAAACATTATTAATCATCTTATTAAAGGTTGGTTGCATTGAATAAGTGGCTAGTTTTTTTTAACCTAATAACTGGTTTAGTTTACATAGCATAGTTATACAAACCAAATTACGGAAGTATACAAAATCCATAAGCACAAGTGAGAATAAAAATTTGCATTTCTAAAATGATTAAATAGTTAGAATGTGATGAGCGTATAATTAATTATCTAATTAAATTTATGAGTAGTTATATAAGAATTTTATCTTTCCTGATCAATTAATTGTTTAAACGAGATTATTTTTACCTAAAATTAAACAACAATTTGTAAAATCAGATTGTTGATGATATGAGGTAGATCGTATGAAATGTATGCAAGTTTTTATTACTACATTAGACTTTAAACCCGTGGTAACTTGTTTCTAATAGTAAAGTGTGTAAGTTAAAATGTATATTTAAAGATTTAGTTGGATTCATGATAATATTACTTGATGTAAATGGATTTATATAAGTAGTGATTAAAAAATTAAAAGTTTTTGAAACCAAGTTAGTGAAAAAAATTAATTATTTTAAGGACTCATTAACCTTTTCAAATAATTTTATTCCTACTCGGTGAATTAAAATATAAACACTACAGATCGATTTGAATAATATTTTGATTAATGAATTAAATTTCTTTTTATATGTAAGTGAGTAGTTGATTAAAAAAAATCTTTTTTAATAAGTTAAGGATCTTATTTTAAAGTTTACTAAAATTAAAGGATTTAATTGACAAATTGAAACTTAATTATATTTATGTACGTAGTATAAGATTATAAGTTATAAGATTTGAGTTGGATTAGCAGAAATTGGGCTTGGGCTTTGTCTTAGGATTGGGCTTTTGAATGTGATTAGAAACTGGGCTTATCTTTCTGCTTGAGTGATGCCTTTTAGGGTTCCGGCTTCTTCTTTATAATCAAACCACTCATCTTCCAGTTTAGGTCAGCATCCCTGTAAAATATCATGGATCCACAAACTTTGGTAAGTACTTTGTGTCAGTAGTTTTTATTCATTGATTTTGAGTAATAATCTTCTTATGTTAATATATGAATGTTTAAAGATTAATTATTAATTTTAATAGAGGATGATGGTATGTGAGTTAAGATGTGAGTGCCTTCATAATCCCAGATAAGCTAAAAGCAATAGAGTGCTTATTCTGATTCATGGGAGGCCAATAATAAATTAAAATGGAAGTTTTCGCTGAGAAACCCTGTATTCGTTTTCCCAATCGATGGTGTTTCCTAGTAACTTCTCCATACATTTTTTTACTTTTATATTATTAAAAAAAAAAAAAAAAACCATCTTCTGTGTAAACCATCTCTTGTTTATGCTAACTAGTCGATTTAAAAGAGGTTGTTTTTATTTAATTCTTTGTTTTGAAGATTAAATTAAATTAAATAAATCATACCCATGGTCGAAAAGGATTTAGAAATTATTTTGTTTTGAAGAGACGTAGCTAGTTGCTGTTTAACTTGAGTGTTGTAAAAAAGAAACCAATAGGTAAAATGAAGTTTGAATCCAACATATCTTTTAACATACACTCAGGGGGTGTTTGGAGGAGCGTTAAGGGAGGGCTTTTTAGCTTTTGTGGTTATCATAACGCAGAAAAGCTCTATTTTAGTGTTTGGGTATACGGAGCTTTTTCCTGTTTTAAAAGGGTTAAAAAGCTAAAAAGCCAAGATTTTGAAGCTTTTAGCTAACGCAAAAGCCAAAACCTTAACGCCACCTCTTATGTTACTTACTAGCAAAAACATCAAACTTATAAATCTGATTAGGAATGTGACAGCCTCAATAGTCAGTAACTATGTCTCAAACAAATAAATGCACTATAACAACAATTCTTACCTCAATTCATTTTGTATTCTAACTTTATAAAAACAATTTATGTAGCTCGAATTACTTAGAGCATCTCCAACCTATGCATTAGGTCTTTGGTCCAACCTAGAATCTCCGCAACCATTTCGTTTTTGGGTAAATGGTGTTACCCGGCAAAATATTGTAAACTGTATAAAAAAAGTTACAACTTACAATTTAGAAGCTGCACGCTAACTTGTGGAAATGAACAAACCCATGAAAAACCTGAGCTGGAGTACGTATACCTTTCAGATGAAGTCTATTATCCTTGCTTGCCATAAGTAATAAATGGTTCCACCGACAATATAGTCTTCCAGTAATCCTTCATATATCCGAAATCATATTAGATGACTTTAGCTCGTAAACGATAAGTTGCCATGAACCTAGTGCATTCTCAAGATTAGCAAACGGTCTTATCGTGTGCCATAGTAGCGTAAGGACAATCAAAACACAAGTGGCCATATGTTTCAAGTTGCGTATCACAAATTCCATATGAAACCAATCAATTTCATACCCTTCCGGATGTAGCGATTCCCAAGCCACGAATTCTGAAAATGGAAGAAGTTCTCCACTAGCTTTCCATAATAATTGATCATGACGATTTCTGTGAGTCTCAACAACCATATAAGTAGCAACACTTTAATTACTAGCTTATATAGGCTAATAATGTTTACAACTCCATGATAAATATCTATTGTTTTCAGAACCTAATTAACGAAGGTTATCTTTAACGTCAAATTCTTAAAAACATTCTTAAAGGTAAACGCTTAAAAGGACGACAATGCATATACTTAACTAGATATAATAAGTATTATTACTACGAAATATTTACAACAAAGAATAAGATATATACAACCTATTGGTTTAAAACATATAAAAATAAAACCACCGAGTAAATTATATTTTAATTAATAAAAAAATCTTCAATATATTATTATTTTAATAATAATTAAATTAATTACTTCCTAAAAGTAAAAGTAAAAAAAAAAAAAAAACAAACAAACAAACGGCCAAAAACAAAAACCAAACCCTAAAGGCCTAAACCCTTGCTCTCCAAAATCGACTTCTACCTCCGATCGAGGCCGAATCGGGCCACCTTGCTCGAGTCTCCGGCCACCCGCGGTCTGCTCCGGCCACTGCGGCCTTCACCTCCGATCCAGGTTAGTTAATATCGATGAATAAACCAGACGATTATCTATATGTCATATAGGATGGAGGTATGAATATTATATATATTCTAATATATTCTCTTTATATTAGATTATATGAACTTGAGATTGAGTATCTTAACGTCAGTTGTGTATGCTAGGATTAAAATTCAATCGACTTTATTATTCTATACATGGACTTATGTAATTAATAAAATCATGAGATTTGCTTTTAAGAAAAATTGTGGACTTTTGTTGTATGAATTTGTGTTGATTTATGCGTGTTTTCAAAATAGGAAATGAAAATGATGATGATGTGGTGATTTGGGTTGATGGTAGTGATGATTTTGGTTGATGTTGATGTGTTTTAAAACATTGCTCGTTCTACAGAATAGCAAATATATCATGGATTGGACTGAAAAACAACAATGTGTACTGTGTGATAGAGGTGGAGAACTTTTGGTATGTAACGGTGATGGCTGCCCTATATCCGTTCATAAAAGATGCATGGGTTGTATGGCTTATTTGGATGATGGGGGTAACTTTCACTGCCCTTATTGTGTTTATAAACAATCCATGGTAGAAATTACCCAATCTAGGGAAAAGGCTCTGTTGACCAAGAAAAGTTTATCAACCTTCTTAGAAACAGAAATGAGAAATATCAACCAGAAGGAGCCAACAGTTGAGATGGGTGGTAAAGAGAATGAAACTTCATCAGAAGATAAATTAGTGGATGTGAATAATGTCGGTTGTGATGATGTTCAAAATCATTGTGTCAAGAATCATCAACAGTCTAAAAGCCCTTTACCAGGTGAAGAAACTCGTGAAACCTTCGTATCGGAACAAACTACTGTTAATACTTGCAGGATAATGGTTCTGTACAATTCAAGCTCAAATGGTGATTATGCAAGTGGTCTTGATCGTAATTCATTTAAAGAAGATAGGGTGAAAGCTGACCAACTTGAATTAGATTTTAGTAAAAAGACCAAAGTTGACAATCGAACGGGAAATGTTAATCAACTGTGTGATACTTCCAGTGAAGATAAAGCAGCACAGTCGAAAAGTGATGCTGATGGGTCATCCATAAAAAAGGGAATTACTTGCAGAAAACGTAAACAGTCAGTGGCATTCAAGAAGCGTGAAAGCAAAAGAAAGAAAGAGGGCATGATGGAAAATGAGGCAGAAACTTTGGTGTCCTCCCATAGTGGGGCGCCGTTACAATCAAAACCTAGTCGCAGGACTGATCGAATTGGTGCAAGAAAGGGGGTTTTAAATACAAAAAGCGTTAACAACAGCAACCAAGAAAAACTTATAGACTCTTCTAAGATGCAATTAAAACCAAATAGGCAGAATAATCATGATGACTCAGATAGTTTGTTAGATCGTCCAAGTGGTGCTAGAAAGTCTTCCTTAGAAACAAAAAGTGTTAACGTCAGCAATTCAGAAGGACTTAAAGATTCTTCTCTTGACAGGTTCGAAATGATTTTTTTCCTCGTTTGTTAAGTTTTTACTGAAGTTTAACTTTGTATGTGCTAATGCTTACACTTTGGTTCATCTATAGGAGTATGAAACTACCATGGCAACCAGGAAAACATAGAGTACTTTGGACTGAACAAGAAGAAAATATGCTTAGGGTTTGATGTTCAACAATCTTTTAATTATGAGAAATTTGACACAAATTTTGTTAATAACCAATACACTGAATCTTGCAGGAAGGAGTTCAAAAGTTCGCATCATCAGCACGCAAAAACCTCCCTTGGAAGAAAATATTGGATTTCGGACGTCATGTTTTTCATCCCTATCGCAACCCTTCTGACCTGAAGGATAAATGGAGGAAAATTGCAAAATAGAACTCAGAAGCCACAAATTTTTGTTTAACTTAGTTTAGTTTAGCTTGAACATAATCAGTTAGAACTGACATTAGCGTTTTGACCCACCCCTTATGTAATTTTGCTAAGCACTAGATTAGTAGATCAACCCATTAGCTGGCGCTCACGATCTTTTTGATTCCTGTCGTTGTAGATAAAGATGGTGAAGTATGCAGTTTTTGTGCTGGTTTTCTATAGATGAAGATTAGTAAATGGTTTTATGAACATTAATGAATTGTACAGACATCTGTGTTGGTTTTAGTTCAGCTCCTCTCAGAATTGATTATTTGTTCATTTTGAGTACAACTTGCCACTTCTTATTTCATCTGTGTTCATATGATTTGTTTATTTATATGTTGAAGAACCATACTATCATATTAACTTATTAACTAATAATATGTAGATGTTTCAGACTTTCAGTTTCTTTTAGAACATGCACATTAATGAATTGGAGCTAAAGATGCATTCTTGAGTTGTATTTTGAAGGATATGAATGATATCTATATACGACCAAAAAGAGGCCCTTAACTCATTGAGTATATCCCAGTACTTCATCTGTTATGCCAATTGATGATTCTTGCTTCTTGTTTCTTTCTATCTAGCTTATATTTATTTATTTATTCTGATTCAGTGAACAGAAATGCATTCATAGACAGAAAATTGCCTCCGAAAACGGTCTACCCGTTGTGCATCATATCCTGCTCCCAAAAACAGAGAGTTTTGTTGCCTGTTTGGAAGAACTGAGGTGCTGCTTGGATGCAGGTCCTCACTATCCTATTTATCTATTATTTTCAATCTGTTCTATATTACACTTGTAAATGATAAAATCAAACATTTGGGGATTGGTTGGTCATTAGCTATGTTTTAATTTTCTTGTTACAAGTAAGTTTGTAGCTGTGTATAACGTGCTTCTAAATATTGATTGTTCATAATTTATTGCAGTTTATGATGTCACCATTGGCTACAAAAACCGCTGCCCAACATTCTTAGATAATACCTTTGGTGTGGCCCCGTCTGAAGTTCATATTCATATTCGGCGTATTGCTGTAAACGACATTCCATTCTCTAAAGAAATGGGTGGTTCCTGGACAATTGACGCATTCTCCAAAAAGGACAAATTGCTTTCAGATTTAAACTCTCGTGGCTGTTTTCTTAACCAAGGAATAGGAGACCTTCCTACTGTATCGTGCCTAGTTAATGCTTTTTGGGTGATCACATTGACCTCCATATGCATATTCTTAACGTTTTTCTCGTCATTCTGGTTCAAAATATACATAGCGTCGCTGTGTGCATATTTAGGATCAGCTACCTATTCTAATATCTGCCCATCACCCATTCTCAACTTGTAAAACCTTGCTTTTCCTGTATTCAATTGCCAAATTGTTTAAAGTTTGAACCAATTTTTTAATGATATGGGTAACTCATCCTTGGTGATAACAGTCTGTCTATATTTGCACTGCCGATTTATACTACTATAAGAATGTGCACAACAGTATTCCGTTCACTGCCTAGAAAGAAGTTGTCCTTAGAAGCAACCGAACAATGCATAAAAGTGCAACGATTGTAGCGCCAATGTAAGTTAACCCTCACTGTTACATAATTGTTTCGATTTTCCTGATATTAGTCTTTAGAAATGATCCGTATATGATTATCACCGTGAAAAACAATGAACAAACAACCAGACCTCATCAAATGACGACATCAGTTCTAATAAGTTTAGTAGAGATTGGGCTTGGGGCCTTGGGCTTGTGAATGTGATTAGAAAGTGGGATTATCTTTCTGCTTCAATGAAGCCTTTTAGGGTTCCGGCTTCTTTATAGTTTATAATACTCATCTTCCAGTTTAGTTCAGCATCCCTGTACACAAACTTTGGTAAGTACTTTGTATCAGCAATTTTTGTTTCTTGATTTTGAATAATCTTCTTATGTTAGTATGTTTAAAGATTAATAATTTTAGTAAACGATGATGGTATGTAAGATGTGAGTGCCTTCATAATCCCAGATAAGCTAAAAGCAATAGAGTGCTTATTCTGATTCATGGGAGGCCAATAACAAATGAAAATGGAAGTTTTCGCTGAGAAACCCTTTTTCGTTTTCCCAATCGATGGTGTTTCCTAGTAACTTCTCCATACATTTCTTTTATGCTATTCACAACCATTGTCTATATAAACATCTTGTTTTTACATAAACTGGTCAATGTAAGAGAGGTTTTTTGTTATTTAATTCCGTGTTTTCAAGATTAAATTATACCATGGTCGGAAAGAAACGCTCACTGTCGTCATGTGTTTAGAAATTATTTTGTTTTGAAGAGCTATAGTTGCTTTTTAACTTAAGTTGTGGTCTTAAAAACATCCAAAGTAATGCACCAACTTATTTGATCATATATCAAGGGGCTTGATAAACATCCTGTTAGCTGCATTAGATAAACCGGGTTTAGATAAGCTAATTGAATATAAGTGGTCACATCTGGTGCCATTCTGCCATGTTGTTAATCAACCATAAGTATATGTTGATTCAATTAATCTGCTTTACTAATTAACCATAAGTGTACTCGTCTAAAATTCAATATGAACTTCGCAAATTAAGACACTTTTGTAACAAGAAATCTACCGAGATAATGTGTAGCAGAATCATCAAACTTATAAATCTAGGGTGGGGTTCAAATGAGAATAGGTTTTTGTGTGAAAATAAGAGAATCAATGATATTGTGTCACGTGTACAAAGAGAATATTCCAAATGTACAAAACTCATTTACCTCCAACATCAATTATCTCACAAACGACAAATCGAAAAATTATGAAAATTGTACCATTGAATTCAGCGTTTTCTCCTCTTCGATTTGCCGTCCCTCAAAGCATACTTTCGACGAGTTTTTTTTCCATCTTTTTTGGTGGGTTTCACATTTACTAACACATGTGTTAAAGTGTTGCGTTGCCCGAAACCCCAAACCCCTAACACTAAACCCTAACCCCTAAACCCCAAACCCTAAATCCTAAACGCTTTATAAAACTCTAAACACTAAATCATACTAAACATTACACCCTGCTAAACCCTAACCCTAAACCCTGCTAAACCCTAACCCTAAATTCTAAACCCTAGCCCTAAACCCTAACCTTAACCATAAATCAAATGTACAATCAATCATTAACATATGTGTTACCAATTTGTAAAACGCACCAAAAAATGAAAAAATAAAAAAAAGTTGTCAAAAGTATGTCTTGAGGGACGGCAAATCGAAGAAGAGAAAACGCTGAATTTTATGGTGCAATTTTCCTGATTTTTCGACTTACCGTTTGTGAGATATTTGAGTTTCAAAAATGTGGGAAAATGGGTATTTGATGAAAATAAGTGGTTGAGATTAATTGCCATATTCTCACTCAAAATTGATGTACTCATTTGAACTCTACTCTGACAGCTTCAATAGTACGGAGTATGTCTCAAACAATATACACACTTTAAGACCAATTCTTACCTGGTTCATTTTGTTTTTTAGTACAGTTAAAATAATTCATGCCGGCTGAATTACTTAGGAATGAAAGCCCCCTTTTGTTTTGTGTTTCCTTTTTTCACTACTCTCTGACCCCACTTAACATAGCCTGCATCACCCTCCAAATCTCCCAACAGTTCTTTATTCCTCCCGTTATCAAAATACAATTCTCATGTCAGTTTTTCAATCATCAAAATGTACCCAAAGTTTCTTCTCAACCAAAACAAATTCCCAGACTTTAACCCATTTGAATTGTATGATCATGTAGATGATGATCACCATCACTCTCCACCACCCGAATACGACAACATTGCATCAAATGAACATCTCCCTCTGTTAGACGACATAAACCACAATCAGTTCGATGAACCACTGTTCCCGGTCCAACTTCAAGAATCTGAAAACCATGATCCCGTCAACTCTACTTCACTTCCAAAGTCAAAGTCAACGTATCGAGAACTAACTTCTCCAGGGTCACTAGAGCTCATAAGTAATTACAAAAGCAAATTCAAACGTCTACGAGATGATTCTATTGATGAAACTGTCCTGGAAAGTGAAGAAAATCTTTCTACTGTCGAAATCATTGAACTGGCAGCTGAGAAGTTCATAAAATTTTCGACACAAAGAGTTGATGGTTATACCATGTTTACACATCCGTATGGGTCGTCTGCTTTCACGAGCTTATCAATAGATGATACTAGGGAAGTAGAGCTTGTTTTCCAGCTTTTGACTGCTGCTGAGAAAGTTGGCCAAAAACAGTTTGAGATCGCTAGTAAATACTTGATACGTTGTGGCTGGGTCGCTTCTGATGAAGGTACTCCGGTGGAACGCTTGGTTTTTTATTTAAGTGAAGCTTTACATAAAAGAATTGGTAACAAAACTGGAATACCTGTTCCTACAAAACGAGAAAAACTGGTGAGTATATTTGAATTTTGAACTATTCGAAAAACAGAAGTCAACCATATGTAACGTCAAAAGAAATTTGATATACAGACCTAACAAAATCAAACTAAAAATTGATCTAAGGAGATTATGACATGACAAATTGAGTGAAAGCTATAAGAAGATAGAAAATGTCTGTACCATTACTCAGTGTTGAAATATAGATTATCGCTTTATGTATGTATAAATATTGGCTTATATATATACTTGAAAGCAGGGTTTAAAGAATGTAAATCCTATGGGAATGGGGTCCAATCCAACATTCTTGGCATGTCATCAAGCTCTTCCTTTCAGTCAAGTTTTGCAATTTTCAGGAATACAAGCGATTATAGATCAAATAAGGACATCAAGCAAGGTTCATTTGATTGATATTCACATTAGGAGCGGTGTACAATGGACGGCTATGATACAAGCATTATCAGAACGAAAATCCCAAATTGAAATCTTAAAACTAACTGCATTTGCAACATCCTCAGATGTCCAAAAAGTAGGTGAAACCGGAAAAAGATTAGAGAGTTTTGCTACAACTTTGAGTTTACCATTTGTATTTAAAATTCTCGTGTTATCTGACATCACTGAGGTAGAAGAACAACAATTTGAGGTACAAGACGGTGAAACCGTTGCAATCTACTGTCAAATGATACTAAGAACATTCATATCGCGGCCTCAAAGTTTAGAGAAGTTCATGAGAGCAATTAGGACGATCAATCCCTCGATTATTGTAGTGGCTGAGGTGGAAGCTAACCATAATTCAACATCTTTTGTAAACCGGTTTACGGAGACATTATTCTTTTATGGTGCACTTTTTGATTGTTTAGAAGGGTGTATGAGTCGAGATAATGCTCATAGAGCTGTGGTGGAAGGTGTTCATCTTGCTGATGGGATGCAGAACATTGTGGCTACTGAAGGGGACGAACGGATAAATAGGAGTGTAAATATGAATACGTGGAGGTCATTTTTTGTGAGGTTTGGAATGGTGGAAATTGAGTTAAGCGAGTCGTGTCTGTATCAAGCTAACCTCGTGTTGAAACAATTTTCCTGTGCAAGTTCTTGTACACTTGAGAACAATGGTAAGTGTTTGATCATCGGGTGGAAAGGAACTCCGTTGCATTCTCTTTCGACATGGAAGTTCATTCAGGAATAACAAACACAAATAAAGCTCACTCAACCAATGAGATAGCCGGTTTCTCGAGTTCAGTTGGTCAAAAACTTATACGGGAGTCATGTTATGAGCTGCATTATAAGTGCCAACAAATATTTGTGAATTTGACCTTATAAAGTTGTTTTTTGTAAATTTCTTGAACACGATTCCATTTACATATAATAAATTTCGTAAATATAATATAAACATAAAGTTATAAGCCTTATGCTCACGATTTCGATAGCCATACCATTAATTTGGAGGAGATCTCTCAAAAAGTATTTAATGCACATTTCGGTCAACTTTCCATATTTTCCTTGGCAGGAAAATCCAATAACTCCGTTTGAAAGATGAATTCTTCAACTGTTCGTATGAAAATAACATCATACTTTAAAAAAGTAGTATTTTCGAGAAAAAAATCCATTTTATTTTGCATTTTTGGTAAACACTTTTAGTTTCTCGATCTATACATTTTCAATGCCAAACAATAAGGATGTTTTGAGTGTCCACTTAAATTGTTCAACTCTTTTGACACATCTACATGTATTGTCTTTGAGTTGTCAAAAAGTAAGAATCTCTTAAATGCATAATCGAGTTACTCGGTTTGAAGACACTTAGTGCATTAAAAAATGACACATTTCTTTAATAAAAACAACTAAATTTTTTTCCATTGAGAAAAGTAAATGAACGCTCATTTTATTTCTTTCGTATGCATAGTTAGTGTTATTTTTAGGGTTTATGGACCAGATCGCCAACGTACTTTACTTTTTGTCCCTATGTCACCAATGAACCGGTTTTATTACCAAGGTCGACACCAAACTTTTTACTTTTGTCTCAATGTCACCAACGAACTAATTATATTACCAATGTCGACAACGAACTTGTTAAATATGTTTTGAGGTCACCAAAATACTTTTTTTTTAATGAGCTACGTTTTGAATTTGTTGATGTGGTGTTGCCATGCATTTCATTTATGTGACCAGACTTCCATGTAAGCTAAACATGTACACGTATGGTTAACTTCATCTTCTCCGACCGACTAACATGTAATTTTGGGTTACGTTTTTGATAACAAAAAAGTAGTAATTGCGTTTAGATTCACTGGAAAAGTGGTGATTATCGTAAAGCAATCAAAAATTACATGTTATTCGATAGGAGAAGAAGAATTAACCATACATGTACAAGTTTAGCTTACGTGGAAGCCTGGTCACATAAATGAAATGCATGGCAACACCACATCAACAAATTCAAAACGTAGCTCGTTAAAAAAAGGTATTTTGGTGACCTCAAAACATATTTAACAAATTCGTTGTCGACATTGGTAATAAAATTAGTTCGTTGGTGACATTGAGACAAAAGTAAAAAGTTTGGTGTCGACCTTGGTAATAAAACCGGTTCATTGGTGACATTGGGACAAAAAGTAAAGTACGTTGACGATTTGGTCCATAAACCCTTATTTTTAGGTAGCTAAAAGTCTAAATCTAAATCTTAAAGACAAAAGAGAGAACTTCATATACTTTTTTTACCTTTCTAAGAAGGGGATATAATCCGTGATGTTGACAGCACAAAGTAATTGTGCAGTTGAGCAATAAGAATATTACATATTTTACATTTTTGATCGTTCAATTTATGAAATGTACAAAAATACTCATTCTACCAAAGATAACGGCACCATTCATTGGTGCACTATATTTCCCCTTTTAAGAAACCTTTCACTCTCTCAATTTATATTTGTCAAAAGATGTTACATTTCGTTAAAAGTTATATATCAATTTGTAGTAATACAACATACAGCACATCATAAAAAGACTAGAATCGACATAACTAGTTAGACACTTAGACGTGGGCTGTCGCACAGCCTTCGTGACTTACTAGTAATGTAATTATGAGTCTCTAGTGAGTTTTGGGCCTTAGTCGACAAGTTGGATTAGCCAGCTCGTTGAAGTTGTCTGGGCCTGCTTTTTTGAAAGAATGAGACAAAATCGTTTCAATGCATGTTAGTGTTGGTTGCCAACTTGCTATTATGCTATTTTATAATTAACAATAACATTTTATGATAATAATCGTGTACCATGTCACCAATTCATGTTTGAACTTGGTGACACGACTCAATAAGGGTAATGGCCCATTTAGAATCCACAGGGGTCCATTTCGTTAGGCCCACAAGATATCGAAGGCCCACCAGACTAGGGTTTATGTCCTCCAAATATGGGACCACTTAGTACGGATGTATCACCAACGGTAGTGGTGGTCTCCCAGGCACAGACAATTTCCTAATCCTTGGACATTGATTAGTCCACTTCAGCACAAAGGGACCCACCTGCGCCGCGTCCCTTAGCTGTCACCCACTAGATTGGTCCACGTGGCCAATTTTGCCAATCAACTTTTGTAGTGGTACAATGACCCTATAAATACAAGGGATATGTGCATCTTCATTCTCCAAGCACCTCCAAATTCACACACCATTCATACACCCTAAAACCCCAATCCAAGAAGATAACAATTCATCTTCTCCAAGTGATTCATACCACCCTTGATCTCGTTCAACACGGATCCAAGGGTTACCCACGTAATCCACGGAGGGTAACGAATCAAACCAAATCCACCCGCACTCAAGCTTACATTTTTATGCTTAATCAGATAACAACAAAGAATACTTAAGATTTATTTTCCAGAAAAGAAAATTGTACGAGGCTTTAATATATGATGATTTCAGCACGATCTCGTGTAGAAATTTAGAGCAACATATAAATAAATCATGGCATTACAGTAAGATTGTAACTGCCGTAAGGAATATGCTTGTGTCCAAAACGATAATATATATGGGCCCATTTCCTTGTTAGATGTTTGAAATTGCAAATTTTGTTGACTTATCAGTAGATCTAGGAGACTTGGAAAGTTGTAACCTTTTGCATGTGTGGTTGTTAGTTTTAGACTTTTAAAAGTGTAGTTTATCTTATCATCTCTTCTTTTTCTGCTTATCTATAAGTTTGATTAATCCTCGTTACGTCGATTTAAACTTATACAAGCTTTTCTTTAAGCGATACAACTAGAAGTAAGGGATAGCACATGCTACTATTATAATTATTATTATTATATATATATATAAAAAAAAAAAAAAAGGGGAAAAGAAAAAAAAAAAGAGAATAATTTTCTATAAGTGCTACGGTTCAAAACAATTTGTGCTACATGCATATTCTGATATACATATATCCATAATAATTGGAAGAAAAAGAATACAATAAAAAAAACCCTTACGACAATATTTTAATGGTGAAAATGTGTAAGTTGTCTGATTGCAAGTTGGACTAATAAGACACATTATTTGACTGAAGTTGGGGTGAGCGAAGACTTAATTGCTAGGCTGAATTACTTTACGTACGTGTTGTCACTTTGTGTTTTTATAAGTTCCATGGACCACATTAATTATATTTAATTATTAATTATTAATATACTTTATATGTGGATATCCTAGATTCGGACGTTATTTAAATATCATGTCATGACTAAAATGTATACATATATATATATATAGTGTAGTAAAATAGAGAAATAATAATAACATTATCAAGGACCTTCAACATATATATACAAGAATAAAAATGATGCATAAATAAAGTTGTTATATTTCACGGTTAATTATCGTTATCACTGATTTGACATACGATCTTCGTACACCGCATGAAACTGAATGTTATTAACTAGAGCACGTCATGAACAAAACGATTAAATATTATTTTATTTTTATATGTATGGATCCAATTCTTACAATAATCTCGTCACCCTTTTGAGTTCTATAGGTGGGAAAATGAATGGGTCAGGTCGGGTCACGGATCTAGATGGGTTTGGGTCTAAATGGGTTCGAGTCTAGATGAGTCATTTTGAAGGATGAGTTTAAACGGGTCCGGGTCAAATGAGTCTCAAGTCGGGTCGACCCATCGGGTTTCCACCAAACTTTTTTTTATTTGAGTGAAAAATGAAAAAATGAAATGAGGCGGAAAAAAAAAATTTATCCGCTAGAGTCTAGACACATCTAAACCCGTTGGTTAATTGTTATACAATTGGATGTTATATTAAATACTCATTTAGACCCATCCAAAAAAATGAGGGGAGACCCAACAAACCCATCCTCTCATAAATATTAACTAAATTGACCCATAAATAACCAATTGATCTAAAATTGCCACCTTAGTTGATATAAATTCGTTCTTATATGAGAAATGCTTGGATCACAAAATATTTACAAAATTATGCTCACAAAATGAGTTGGACCAATCAAATGAAGAGAGAGAAACATAAGAGAGAAAAAAGAAAACGATGTGATTGGTGAAATTCATGTGCCACCTCATTTTGTGAAAGTTTCTTTGTAAAATTTGTGTGAGTGTAGTATTACTCTTCTTATATATGTTGCTTGCCAACAGTAGTGTTAACTATATATCATGTTCCATGGTCAAAGAATTTGTTTAATTCGAGATAAAAAGAAATACGTATCTTCTTGATGTTCAAATTAAGTTTTGTATCCGCTCATGTTTGTCAATATTGGCATACAGTTTTGTAGACATATATATGTGTACGTGTCGTTGCTGTTAGTTTTGATCACCTGAGAATTGCAGGAAAGTTGCAAACAATTTTGTCATGCATGGTTCGATAAGGAATCGATAAAAATATCGATTCACGCGAGTATGCATTATAACCATATTTACGAACGTATATCTTAACCAACAAGCAATAGGCTGGAAGTTATGATTAACAAAATACGGAGTACTTATTATTATTTGAGTGGACGAACTTAATCAGTTGTATTAAAAGGACAAAAAACCATTTTATTATTGAATTTAATATAAAAGTAATTAACATTGTATGGAATTTGAGTGCTCTGAGGTATATATATATTGAGGTATATATATATTCTCCTATTTAATTGAAGGGTTAATGGCGCAGATCGGGTATGAACTTATCACTTTTTGCTGAGTTAGGGTATGAACCCAATTTATCACACAGGTCGGTAACAAACTTTCAAATTATGTTTCGAGTTAGGGAACAAACTTTTTTCTTTTTGCCGAGTTAGGGTATGGACCCAATTTATTACACAGGTCGGTAACAAACTTTCAAATTATGTTTCGAGTTAGGGAACAAACTATTTTTTCATTTCAAATTATGTTTCAAATTATGTTTCGAGGTCGGTAACGAACTTTCAAATTATGTTTCGAGGTCGGTAATGAACTTTCAAATTATGTTTCGAGTTAGGTAACGAACTTTCAAATTATGTTTCGAGTTAGGTAACGAACTTTTCGAGTTAGGTGAAAAAAAAGTTCATTCCCTAACTCGAAACATAATTTGAAAGTTTGTTACCGACCTGTGTAATAAATTGGGTTCATACCCTAACTCGGTAAAAAGTGATAAGTTCATACCCGATCTGCACCATTAACCCTTATCATTATTATTAAACTTTTAAGTAATAAAAATGTGACATAACTTTTTAACCGTAAGGAGTTACGAGACGTGCCAATTATGGACAGAAAGCTCGGAACAAGACGAACGTGTTAGCAAACAGCCGTAGGCGGTTTGTCCATCGTTTATTGTCAAAATCAATCTCTAAAATCTCCAAAATCAATTTCCCCCCAATTTTTCACGTTTTTAAAGTGTTGTAAGATATTATAGACGATCTCTTGATTGTGTTTTTCTTGAAAATTTAAATTTAAGCGATTGTTTGTATTTTTAATTTCGTTTTTATACAATGAGTTCCTATATTCGAAATTTTCAATTTTTTTGATCAAATTTTACGATTTCAATTTTGCGTACATAATATTAAAGTCTCAACCTAACTCACGTTTTCGCACACCATAACTTGCACCTAACTTTTATGAACATTGAGTCTGACAACCACAACTCGCAACCCGAGCATCGAGTTCTTAACGACGTTTATATATATATATATATATATGTGTGTGTGTGTGTGTGTGTGTGTGTTACAAATTCTAACTCTTTTAAAACTAAAAAAGGTAAAGAGTTCATATTTTTCCTTATAAAAAATCATAGTGTATCGTAGTATATGTTTTACGATTACAAATCCAATGAACATGAAACTTTGATTTTTGTACCCGCTGCATCGCGCGGGCATTCTGCTAGTAGTATAATAACAATAAAAACCTTAAAAATAATAATGTGATTAGATATACTATACATGAGTGAATTTCTTTTTCAGAATATTTAGATGTTTAATCAAAACTCAAAAAATTCTGAAGAAAATTGTTCGTGGACATATAATTATTGGTTAATATCAAGTTAAATAGAGAATTTAGATTGGAACTCTTTTTAATTCGATCTTAAAAAGGTAAAAAAAGGTTATCACATCATTGCAAACTATTAATTATTAATTAGATATTTTAAAGTGCATTAAAGACTAAAGAATGTATACACTTGTTTATAAGAGCACACGGAGTGGCAACTTCGTCGTCGCCATTCAAGGCCGAGAACGCCGTCGGACGGCGTTTCGCCACTTCGGGACGGCGTTCCCGATGGTGTTCCGGGCAGCGTTTTTGTAACATCCTCGAAATGGACCTAGTGTTTTATATTATTTCTTGATTTAAATTAGTATTTAAATGTGTTTGGAAATAATATTGTCTGAATTAGTTAAAATAATTGGAATAGGAGTTAAATATTCCAATGTGACTAGTAAATTATTAATTGTTGTAAATTAATATAGCTGACGGTACAATAAAATGTTTGGACTCGCAAATGGTTTTCGGGTTCCAGACAATAGATTGAGATGGGGTATTAAATTTTACCCGTATAATTGAAGTCGGTTGGAGAGGGCCGACCTATTTATTCACTTTCCTTTTTAGGAAAGTTATTCACTTCCTTTTTCATTTCTTTGAGAACTCAAGAAACCATAACCAAATTATAATCAAGATTGAGTTGTGGTCTTGATTTAACTTCATCATCAGCTTATCACCTTCAGATTGTAAGTTAAATTTCTTGAATTAATGTTCTTGAAGTTTTAATTTTAATTGAGATGGGTTTTGAGTAGGATTATGCAAATTGTTGATATATATGTGAATTGAAGCTTGAATGAAGTGTTAGTGTATGTATATACTTATAATTGAGTTGTTTGAAACCTTAGAACTGAGTTACATGAGCTTGAATGATTAAAAATGGAAGTTGGGTCGTGCTGTGTAATTACAGGGATGAAGATGAGCTGAAAAAGGCTCAAACGCGATCCCAGAACCCTAGCCAGGATCGCGTTCGTTAGTTATAAACGGAATCGGACGAGTTTTGTTCTTGGGAACGCGATCCCAAGAATTTGTCCGGATCGCGTTGCTTAGTTATAATTTGTCACAGAATTATTTTGCAAAGAGGAACGCGATCCCACCATTGTTTTCTGGATCGCGTTTGTCAGTATTTTTTTGTAAAATTTCAAAAGTGCATAAGTGTTTAGTAGTGATTTTTGCCACGGAAAAATTGACAAATTGTCTTTAAACTCCAATTGGGCTGAAATTTACATGGTCACTCGAAAACGGCCCACTGATCAAAGCTATATGCTATAGCCTAGTCAGTTTTTGGACATTCGGGGTCGTTTAGGGGTCGAAAATGGCATTTTACAGTTTTTGGACCTTATTTCGAGACTTTTTGATTATGTTCCGAATTGAACTTTTGTTGCTGTGATCTTAGGGATCACTTGATACATGTAATTATGTTATGATTGTGTAACGATGTTAATTACATAAGTATTATCAGTTGATACAAGTTACTAACTCATTGTTTAATTGATTGTATTCTCAGATGTGGAGAAGGCTCAGTAATATTAGACTTCTGAGCTTGCGGCTGAGGTAGTCGGTGAGTGGATCTGTAACCTCAGTGTGATTTAGTTGTAATGATTTGATTTACAACAAGTAATTTATAGTATTACTTTGATATGATACATCTGTAGAGATATCTTGCTATGATAGTTTAATTAGTTGCTTACTTGGCCGATTGTGCTAGTATGTAAGATTTTGAGGTCAACTTGATTTGATGGTTGGACTTGTTGTTATTGTAGACGACAGGAGATCTCGGAAACTTGAAATGTTGGTTTAGAGATCTAGGTCATGTGTGATTGACAACAAGTTATCGGTAGTTCTGTATGGGCCAATACAGATGATTGATAAGAGTTCCTTGAGTACCAAACCGGTATTAGGGTGTCTCAGGGACCACCGATCCTCATGATGTTGCGTGTATGACATTGATTGAATGTTGAGTGATTGATTGATTTTCTGTTTATTGTTATTTGATGTAAACAGATTGTTATGCTAGGTTGGACTGTTGCTTATAGTTTCATTCACTTAGCTTTATGCTAACCCCACCACAGTTCTTCCTGCAGGTTAAAATAGATGGGACATATTGGGCAGGAGGTTGTTGGACTGGATGGAATGTTTGACAGGCTTTTACTCTGATGTTGTTTTGATAACTAAAGAGACATTTTGAATTATATAACACCGAGTTTGTTGAAATGTCATGTATTTAGTTTGAAAAAGTTTATTGACATTTTGAGTACATTGACAGTATGTTTTAAATATACGCTTCCGAGTCGCCATTATTATATTATTGTTTATAAGTAAACGAGGGGTGTTATAAGTTGGTATCAGAGCAATAGTTTGGGTGAATTGAACTTGATAGAATGTTCAATCCTAAACTTTGATTGAGTTGAGTCAAACATTCCAATGGGTGCGGGTTTAGTTGATTAGTTGATGTGTGAAAAGTGATTAGTTGAATATGTACTAACCCTTAACAAGTTGTGAAGTTGTTGTTTGATTGCAGAGATGGAGGGACATGAGTATCTGATTGGTATATTTCATGTTTCCTCAACACTCGTGGGTTTAAGATTTGTCAGGTAATCTTCGATAAGCCTGTGTTAATTTAAATTAACTTGAATTGTTTACTCTGTTATGTTGAGTAAGCTTTGTTGTGAAGTTAATTGAGTCAGACTGATATGATTCCCCAGTTTTGAGTCAACTAATGATTGCTATATGTTGACATGAGGAGAGAAATGTTAAATGAGATGTTTATTGTTGTTCATTGTTGTGAGTATTTCTGATTGAATTGAAAATGCAGAAATGTGGTTAAGTAAGCAGAAAAGAATTGATTAAGGTTTTAGCAAGATTGATGTTGGAACCTAAGGAGTATCTTTATTGGTGAGACAAGATCATTGATAGTATTATATTAGTAGATTGGTTACAGGGTGTGATTTGAATCCTGTTTAAGAACTGTGGTGTCATTTGATTTGAGGATGACTGCTAATTGAAAAAATATGTGGTTATGTGACTACATGATATGTTTTGATTGTAGTTAAACACTTGAGTTAAACCAAGATGAATAAGTTTATGAGGAAAATAACTTATGATAAAGCTAAATTGAATGAGAAAGTGATAGGTCTTTCTAGTCAATTGTGAATTAGTAAATGAAATGTTTATAGTAACATGATTGAGTAGGCTTGTTGTGACAGAGATGCTTGATAGTAAAGCATATGTCAAAGTAATGATAATTAATTAAGATGTGTCCTGAATTTTGTAGTAAGTAGGGACATTGAATTGTGTTAAGTATTGAAATTATGATGATAGGTTATCATATGTTTGAGGTTTCAGACCAGTAGATATACTGAGTAATTCAGTTGTTGAAAATAAATTATGTGAGATGGCTTGCATATGTAAGGTTGAATATGTAAGTAGTAAGCTAATTTTGAGTATGTTTCAGCTGTTAGAAACTATTAAATGAATTTTGATTGATTTGAAATCATATGAGATGAGAATAGATCACATTGATAATTATAATGTAGAGTAGCCTGAGAATGAATTGTGAAGAACATAATCTTGCAACGCCTGATCACCGTTGTTATATTATGTTGTGTCACATGAACTTGTTGAGGCTACTTGGTATAAAAGAAATGTAATGTGATTTTGGAAATGGAGCATGATAGTATGCTAAGTTGTTTAATAGTTGTTTTGATAAGAAAACAATCAGTTGATAGAACTGTGACCTTTAGACTGTAAAGGTGAGAGTGTAAATGATAGTTGTCATTGATAGAGGCTTTGATGATAAACCTAAGTGACTAATTTGATTGTGTTGAATGTGTAATTGTGATTGATTGTGATAGATTACATGTAGGCGAATTTGATAGTGTTTAAATGAGTCACTATTTTTCACATGCGCATAGACCCGTGCGCATAGACCCGTCTTTCTTTTTCACAAATAATACTGGTGCACCCCACGGCGAAGAACTAGGTCTAATAAAATCCTTATCTAACAGTTCCTGTATCTGATTCATCATTTCACGAATCTCAGAAGGCGCTAACCTATAAGGAGCTTTAGCTACAGGCGACGAACCCGGCACAAGATCAATACGGTACTCAACTTCCCTAACTGGTGGCAACCCAGGTAACTCATCAGGAAATACCTCAGAGTATTCACACACAACCGGTACATCGGAAATAACTTTTCTTTCAAGTTTAGCATCAACTACATAAGCTAAGTAGGACTCGCAACCTTTGGATAATGACTTCCTAGCCTTCATCATCGAAATCAGGGGAATAGACATACCATCCTGTTCTCCTCGAGCCACAACGTATGACCCGTCGGAGATTGGGATCCTAATCAACTTTTGGTGGCAATCAATGCTAGCCCTATTCTGACTTAACCAATCCATACCAACTATTACGTCAAAACTAGGGATTGGCATCAACAAGAATGAAATAGGGAAAGTTCGGTCATCAACCACAATATTAGCTCCAGTCACCGAGGTGGTAACAGGAACTAATTTACCGCTAACAATTTCTACTTCTACGGGTTTGGTTATCACAGTAGGCACTAATTTCAACTTGCCGCAGAAGCATACAGATATAAAAGTACAAGTAGCACCAGAGTCAAATAAAACACGAGCCGGTACAGAGTTTATAAAGAAGGTACCAGTTATAACATCTTCTGTATGTACCGCCTCATTGACTGTCATTTGAAAAGCCCGACTGGTTGCTGGGGGAGGATTCTTCCTTTTCTGACCGGAAGATGCCGAACTCCCGACCGAACCAAGCCCCAATTTCCCCGCCTCTGGACATTGACCCACTCGATGTCCCTCCTTTTTACAAGTCCAACACACAAAGTTCGGATAATGACAATTTCTTATCTCATGACCAAGATCACCACATTTCAGACACTTATTTGTTTGCGGAGTACACGGCCCTGAATGTCTAGATTTGCATGTACTACACCAGTTCGAACTTCCCGACGAACTACTCTTACTAACATACTTCTTTGTCTGACGATTCCCTTGCCAATTTGATTTCCCTTTACTAGAGGAATCCGCTCTAGACTTTGAAGAATTATCTCTAGATCGTGTTTCACGAGACCCTCTAATGTCACTATCCACGGATCGAGCAAGATTAAAAGCCTGAGATAAACTAGTGGCTAGTCTCACGGTAGTACGATAGTTATGGGGTAAAGTATCCACAAACTGCTCTATCTTCGTCTTCTCCTCCGGAACCCATTGTTGTACAAATCGAAGTTTTTCTGTAAATTGAGCTATCAACTCCTCCATGGTCATATTATCCGTTAATTGAAGATTCACAAAATCCCTCCTAATTTGTGCCATATGGAAATCAGAACAATATTGATTACGCACTACTTGATGAAATTCATTCCATCGTATAGATTCCTTTTGTTGTGGATTAAAATGCCCAGTAATTGAATCCCACCAAACCATGGCATCGTCCTTCAGGCACTGCACAGCAAACTTGACCTTGGATTCTTCCTCACAGCTAATCACATCAAACTTGCGTTCCATATCTCTTAACCAATTTAAAGCCACAGTTGGATTGGTACTTCCATGGAACTCCGGTGGTTTGCAAGACATAAAAGTTTTAAAAGTACACATCTTATTAGTCTGAGAAGATGGACTAGCACCAAACACCGAAGATTGTTGTTGCAAAAGTTGCTTAGCTGCAGCTTCCTCAGCTTTCCTTTTAAACTCTCTCAGAAATATCAATTCATCTTCTATCTCATGTATATACTCATCCCTATTGGTTTCTTCACCGCCTTGATGAGATGTACCTTCACGATTATTAGTCACAACAAGAGGAACAACATACCGAGAGGCATTATTGGGGTTGGGGATCGGTTGTTCGTCATCTGCCATTTCTGAAATCAACATAACACTTGAAACTTGTTAATCGTTAGTACCTATCTACTAACAATTTCACAACCAATGCTAAATCCCATACTCCGGAATGTTTGACATACCACGCTACAGTTTTGGGATTGAACATTCTACAATGCTCAATTACCCCAAAACCATGCTCTGATACCAACTTATAACACCCCTCATTTTCCATAAATAATATTATATTGAAAACACGGAAGCGAAGGAAATTAAAACATATTTAATTAATATACGTTAGAACAAAAATCATAAACCGATTATAAGTTAAGTCATGTCGAGTTAAACAGGTTTAACAAACACATAATACGGGGTATTATATAAAACTTAACATTAATTGTTACAAAACATAATCAGAGTAGCAAGCTGTCAAAACATTCCTCAGCTCCTAGAGCATCTACTTTCTGCTACTCACCTATTCAAAATATAATCTGCAGAAAGTAATTGCGAGGGATTAGCACAAAGCTAAGTGAGTGAGTTCATAACACAACATATAAATTAGCATAATCATATAATTGCTTCAAACAACCGCAATACGATATTCAACAAATCAACAACAACTTAACGAGGATCGGTGGCTCTGGGGATAACCGTAATGCCCGGGTGGCTCCCCAAGAACACTTACCCAACCATATCCGTATGGCCATACAGACGAGACCGATAACTAGTGGTAGTTGAACTCAAATACAGAATCAAACACACAACAAATGAAGTACGACTCTGTATCATTCATTCAACCCCTGCCTAGTTCAACCAACCATTTAACAACTCGTTGACCTCGTTAACAACTGATGCCCGAAGGCCAAACACGTAGCACATAGGTTCACAGTCAACAAGGTATATCAACTAATCAACAAAACATATTCACGTTTATTCGTTGCAATCAAATGATCACAACTAAATTTAAATGGTGAGCTCTGAATCCACTCACCGATACCGTTGCCTCCAAAATCTCTGATTCCAGAGATCACTTATCTTTCGGAGAATCTGAGAATCAAAAATCAACATAAGTTAGTACTTTGTCTCATAATTTGTAAATATCAAAATGAGCATTTATGTAAAATGCCACAATAGCATTCAATAAGTGCCACTACAAACACCACCTTCTAGACACATGCATTTTGGTGAAATTTGAAAAATCCATCAAGATTAAACATGCAAACGCGATCCGACTAGTCAGGGCTGGATCGCGTTCGTCCTTAGTCAAAAATTCTGTCACCGAAAAACACTAGCAAACGCGATCCGGATGCTTGGCCTGGATCGCGTTTCTAAGGCCAAAAACTCGAATAGGTCGTTTACAACAAGGGAACGCGATCCGGAACCATAGCCGGGATCGCGTTCATCTGTTCTTCAGCTCAAGAACAGATCTGAACGAACTTTAACTCCATTTTCAATATTCAAACATATCAAACTCGATTCTAATGCATCTAACTAGTTAATAATCATCACATAGCATCATATATCACAAACAATCACTATATAACGTACAAGAATCATTCAATTCATCAATTTCATTTATATCTAACATTTGAACTTATAAACTTCATTACCTTTAAAAATGGAGATGATGATGAATAGAAGAAGAAGAAGAAGAAGGTGATGATGATGATAGCTAGTAGATTACAATCTCCAATCACTTTGTAGTTTGATGATTTTATTGGATTTACTAGCTAGGGTTTGGTTTTATAAGGAAATGGAATGAAAGGGAATTGGTAAAATGATCCAAAAGTTAGGTCGATCTTTCTTAAAACAGACCTACAACTTTGGGTACTTAATACCCGCTCTAAATCTATTGTCTGGCACCTAATTGCTAGATGCGAGAAATTCATTTTATTGTACCGTCAACTTTAATATATTAAAACAAGCAACATTTCATTATCCACAATAAGTCCTAAGACCTATTTCACCAACTTTCACAATTAAAAATTTATATAGCAAAATTATTTAAAACTTATTAAATACGAAATTATGAATAGAAAATACCAGGCTATCGGAGAGGATGTTACAAATCTCCCCTCCTTAAGGAGATTTCGTCCCCGAAATCTCAACACCATCAAACAATCCAGGATATCTGGATTTCATAGACTCCTCAGTCTCCCAAGTCAGGTTGGAACCTAAACTATGTTTCCACTTTACAAGCATCATAGGAATTTGTTTCTTCCTAAGTTTGGTAACCTTCCTATCTATGATTTCTACCGGTTCTTCAACTAACTTTTGAGTTCTATCAACTTTTAAATCCTTCAAAGGAAGTATTTGTGACTGGTCCTCAATGTTACACCTCCGCAAATAACACACGTTAAACGTACTATGAATACCCGAAAGCTCAGGAGGAAGATCCAACGTCACTGACTGGTCGTTAACCACTTGTCGAATCTTAAATGGACCAATGTATCTAGGTGCCAACTTTCCCCGTTTTCCAAAACGAATTACACCTTTTCACGGGGAAACTTTAAGGTAGACTAGTTCACCTTCAGAAAATACAACCGGTCGCCTTTTCGGATCCGCATACTTTTTCTGTCTATCGCGCGCGGCTTTCAACTTTTCACGTGCAATTGTTACCTTATCCGCGGTCATTTGTACTATGTCGGGTCCAGCAAACTGTTTCTCACCGACTTCCAACCAACATGTCGGTGTTCTACAACGACGACCATATAACATTTCATACGGAGGCATACCGATACTCAAGTGATACGAATTGTTATAAGCAAATTCGACCAACGGAAGATGTGAATCCCATGAACCTCCATATTCCAACACACAGGCACGAAGCATGTCCTCTAATGTTTGAATCGTTCGTTCTGATTGACCATCTGTTTGAGGATGATACGCTGTACTTAGATTTACACGGGTACCCAATTCTTGTTGAAGACTCTGCCAAAAATGCGAAACAAAACGGGAATCTCGGTCTGACACAATTGACACTGGAATACCATGTCTTGATACAATTTCATTAAGATACAACTGGGCGAGCTTAGTCAAATAGGTGGTCTCACTCGCAGCAAGAAAATGCGCACTTTTTGTCAACCGATCTACAATAACCCAAACCATATCATTACCTCGAATGGTACGCGGCAGTTTAGTTACAAAATCCATGGTTATATGTTCCCATTTCCACTCGGGAATTTCCAAATGTTTCAGTGATCCGTACGGCTTTTGATGTTCAGCTTTAACTTGCGCGCAGATATGACAATTACCAACAAACCGTGCAATGTCAGTTTTCATCGTGGGCCACCAATACAAAGGTTTTAAGTCGTTATACATTCGAGTACTACCGGGATGAACAGTTAACTTAGACTTATGAGCTTCATTCAAAATCGTATCCCGAATTCCGCCAAGTAAAGGAATCCACACCCGAGATTTAAAAGTTTTCAATCCTCTAGAATCGTCCACTAATTCATCTTTTCTTTTCAACATAATTTCGGACTTTAAGTTGTGATCCAACAAAGCTTCTAATTGTACAATTTTTATTCGATCAATCAAGTCAGAGGAAACATTTACCTTGAGATAAAAGATTCGATCAGAAGCACCCTTTCGGCTTAGAGCATCCGCAACCACATTAGCTTTGCCTGGGTGATATCTAATTTCACAATCATAGTCTTTGATTAATTCAAGCTATCTTCTCTGACGCATGTTCAACTCTTTTTGGGAAAACACATACTGCAGACTTTTATGGTCAGTACAAACAACACATCGAGTCCCGTACAAGTAATGTCTCCAAAGTTTTAAGGCAAATACAACCGCTGCAAATTCTAAATCGTGAGTGGGATAATTCTTTTCATGCGGTTTCAACTGACGAGAAGCATAGGCAATAACTTTATCCCTTTGCATAAGAACACAGCCCAAGCCCGAAAAAGAAGCATCACAATAAACAATGAAATCATCTGAACCCTCCGGTAATGCTAACACCGGTGCCTGACACAACATTTGTCTTAACGTTTGGAATGCATGCTCCTGACGATCAGTCCATACGAATTTCTCATCCTTACGGGTTAATTTGGTTAACGGACCCGCAATCTTAGAAATATCTTTTATAAACTTCCGGTAATAACCCGCTAATCCAAGAAAGCTCTTTATTTCCGAAGCAGACTTTGGGGCGTTCCATTTCATCACAGCCTCGACTTTAGTTGGATCCACTTTCACACCATCCTTACAAATTACGTGACCCAAAAACTGAACCTCCCGAATCCAAAATTCGCACTTAGAGAACTTGGCATACAACTGTTCTCGTTTCAACGTATCAAGAACCAATCTTAAATGCAGAGCATGCTCATCTTCGGATTTCGAATATACGAGAATATCGTCAATGAAAACAATAACAAATTTATCCAAGAAAGGTCGACAAACCCGATTCATTAAATCCATAAATACAGCTGGAGCATTCGTCAAACCAAAAGGCATAACCAAAAATTCATAATGACCGTACCTAGTACGAAAAGCTGTTTTTGGAATGTCCTCTTCACGAACAGGGACCTGATGATAACCCGATCTCAGATCAATCTTAGAATACACTGAAGAACCCTGCAACTGATCAAATAAGTCATCTATTCTAGGAAGAGGGTACTTATTCTTTACCGTTCTCTTGTTCAACTCTCTATAATCAATACACATGCGCATAGACCCGTCTTTCTTTTTCACAAATAATACTGGTGCACCCCACGGCGAAGAACTAGGTCTAATAAAATCCTTATCTAACAGTTCCTGTATCTGATTCATCATTTCACGAATCTCAGAAGGCGCTAACCTATAAGGAGCTTTAGCTACAGGCGACGAACCCGGCACAAGATCAATACGGTACTCAACTTCCCTAACTGGTGGCAACCCAGGTAACTCATCAGGAAATACCTCAGAGTATTCACACACAACCGGTACATCGGAAATAACTTTTCTTTCAAGTTTAGCATCAACTACATAAGCTAAGTAGGACTCGCAACCTTTGGATAATGACTTCCTAGCCTTCATCATCGAAATCAGGGGAATAGACATACCATCCTGTTCTCCTCGAGCCACAACGTATGACCCGTCGGAGATTGGGATCCTAATCAACTTTTGGTGGCAATCAATGCTAGCCCTATTCTGACTTAACCAATCCATACCAACTATTACGTCAAAACTAGGGATTGGCATCAACAAGAATGAAATAGGGAAAGTTCGGTCATCAACCACAATATTAGCTCCAGTCACCGAGGTGGTAACAGGAACTAATTTACCGCTAACAATTTCTACTTCTACGGGTTTGGTTATCACAGTAGGCACTAATTTCAACTTGCCGCAGAAGCATACAGATATAAAAGTACAAGTAGCACCAGAGTCAAATAAAACACGAGCCGGTACAGAGTTTATAAAGAAGGTACCAGTTATAACATCTTCTGTATGTACCGCCTCATTGACTGTCATTTGAAAAGCCCGACTGGTTGCTGGGGGAGGATTCTTCCTTTTCTGACCGGAAGATGCCGAACTCCCGACCGAACCAAGCCCCAATTTCCCCGCCTCTGGACATTGACCCACTCGATGTCCCTCCTTTTTACAAGTCCAACACACAAAGTTCGGATAATGACAATTTCTTATCTCATGACCAAGATCACCACATTTCAGACACTTATTTGTTTGCGGAGTACACGGCCCTGAATGTCTAGATTTGCATGTACTACACCAGTTCGAACTTCCCGACGAACTACTCTTACTAACATACTTCTTTGTCTGACGATTCCCTTGCCAATTTGATTTCCCTTTACTAGAGGAATCCGCTCTAGACTTTGAAGAATTATCTCTAGATCGTGTTTCACGAGACCCTCTAATGTCACTATCCACGGATCGAGCAAGATTAAAAGCCTGAGATAAACTAGTGGCTAGTCTCACGGTAGTACGATAGTTATGGGGTAAAGTATCCACAAACTGCTCTATCTTCGTCTTCTCCTCCGGAACCCATTGTTGTACAAATCGAAGTTTTTCTGTAAATTGAGCTATCAACTCCTCCATGGTCATATTATCCGTTAATTGAAGATTCACAAAATCCCTCCTAATTTGTGCCATATGGAAATCAGAACAATATTGATTACGCACTACTTGATGAAATTCATTCCATCGTATAGATTCCTTTTGTTGTGGATTAAAATGCCCAGTAATTGAATCCCACCAAACCATGGCATCGTCCTTCAGGCACTGCACAGCAAACTTGACCTTGGATTCTTCCTCACAGCTAATCACATCAAACTTGCGTTCCATATCTCTTAACCAATTTAAAGCCACAGTTGGATTGGTACTTCCATGGAACTCCGGTGGTTTGCAAGACATAAAAGTTTTAAAAGTACACATCTTATTAGTCTGAGAAGATGGACTAGCACCAAACACCGAAGATTGTTGTTGCAAAAGTTGCTTAGCTGCAGCTTCCTCAGCTTTCCTTTTAAACTCTCTCAGAAATATCAATTCATCTTCTATCTCATGTATATACTCATCCCTATTGGTTTCTTCACCGCCTTGATGAGATGTACCTTCACGATTATTAGTCACAACAGGAGGAACAACATACCGAGAGGCATTATTGGGGTTGGGGATCGGTTGTTCGTCATCTGCCATTTCTGAAATCAACATAACACTTGAAACTTGTTAATCGTTAGTACCTATCTACTAACAATTTCACAACCAATGCTAAATCCCGTACTCCGGAATGTTTGACATACCACGCTACAGTTTTGGGATTGAACATTCTACAATGCTCAATTACCCCAAAACCATGCTCTGATACCAACTTATAACACCCCTCATTTTCCATAAATAATATTATATTGAAAACACGGAAGCGAAGGAAATTAAAACATATTTAATTAATATACGTTAGAACAAAAATCATAAACCGATTATAAGTTAAGTCATGTCGAGTTAAACAGGTTTAACAAACACATAATACGGGGTATTATATAAAACTTAACATTAATTGTTACAAAACATAATCAGAGTAGCAAGCTGTCAAAACATTCCTCAGCTCCTAGAGCATCTACTTTCTGCTACTCACCTATTCAAAATATAATCTGCAGAAAGTAATTGCGAGGGATTAGCACAAAGCTAAGTGAGTGAGTTCATAACACAACATATAAATTAGCATAATCATATAATTGCTTCAAACAACCGCAATACGATATTCAACAAATCAACAACAACTTAACGAGGATCGGTGGCTCTGGGGATAACCGTAATGCCCGGGTGGCTCCCCAAGAACACTTACCCAACCATATCCGTATGGCCATACAGACGAGACCGATAACTAGTGGTAGTTGAACTCAAATACAGAATCAAACACACAACAAATGAAGTACGACTCTGTATCATTCATTCAACCCCTGCCTAGTTCAACCAACCATTTAACAACTCGTTGACCTCGTTAACAACTGATGCCCGAAGGCCAAACACGTAGCACATAGGTTCACAGTCAACAAGGTATATCAACTAATCAACAAAACATATTCACGTTTATTCGTTGCAATCAAATGATCACAACTAAATTTAAATGGTGAGCTCTGAATCCACTCACCGATACCGTTGCCTCCAAAATCTCTGATTCCAGAGATCACTTATCTTTCGGAGAATCTGAGAATCAAAAATCAACATAAGTTAGTACTTTGTCTCATAATTTGTAAATATCAAAATGAGCATTTATGTAAAATGCCACAATAGCATTCAATAAGTGCCACTACAAACACCACCTTCTAGACACATGCATTTTGGTGAAATTTGAAAAATCCATCAAGATTAAACATGCAAACGCGATCCGACTAGTCAGGGCTGGATCGCGTTCGTCCTTAGTCAAAAATTCTGTCACCGAAAAACACTAGCAAACGCGATCCGGATGCTTGGCCTGGATCGCGTTTCTAAGGCCAAAAACTCGAATAGGTCGTTTACAACAAGGGAACGCGATCCGGAACCATAGCCGGGATCGCGTTCATCTGTTCTTCAGCTCAAGAACAGACCTGAACGAACTTTAACTCCATTTTCAATATTCAAACATATCAAACTCGATTCTAATGCATCTAACTAGTTAATAATCATCACATAGCATCATATATCACAAACAATCACTATATAACGTACAAGAATCATTCAATTCATCAATTTCATTTATATCTAACATTTGAACTTATAAACTTCATTACCTTTAAAAATGGAGATGATGATGAATAGAAGAAGAAGAAGAAGAAGGTGATGATGATGATAGCTAGTAGATTACAATCTCCAATCACTTTGTAGTTTGATGATTTTATTGGATTTACTAGCTAGGGTTTGGTTTTATAAGGAAATGGAATGAAAGGGAATTGGTAAAATGATCCAAAAGTTAGGTCGATCTTTCTTAAAACAGACCTACAACTTTGGGTACTTAATACCCGCTCTAAATCTATTGTCTGGCACCTAATTGCTAGATGCGAGAAATTCATTTTATTGTACCGTCAACTTTAATATATTAAAACAAGCAACATTTCATTATCCACAATAAGTCCTAAGACCTATTTCACCAACTTTCACAATTAAAAATTTATATAGCAAAATTATTTAAAACTTATTAAATACGAAATTATGAATAGAAAATACCAGGCTATCGGAGAGGATGTTACAGTTAATATTGATGGTATGTTAACTTTGAAAGTCAAACCATGAATAGAGAACTGTGTATAAAATTAATTGCTTGTAATTGGTTTGAGGATAGGTCAAACTTGAGAAAAAGCAGTTAGAGGATTTTATTGATTGGTTGATTTAAATCAAAGTTGACATTTAGTCAACTGTGTGTGTTGAAATAGTCTAACATAGATTGAAATGTTATGATTGTATGGAATATGATTGAATTCCTAGATTTGCTTAAATTATGTTGAAGGGGGTCATTTAAGATCCAGAGGAGATAGATGAATTGTCTAAGTTTGTGAAACTTGATTCATTACTTAAGGCTAGTATTAAGTAATTGAAATAGTGTTAAGTATAATTGAGTATTCAGTTAAGTAATATTTGATATTTGAACTGAATATGTGTTAAAGAATTATACGAATATAAAGCCATTGTTTGATATGACAGTTGTAATTTGCTAAGATATGTTAGAATAATTAAATCACATTGATTAGAATTGTGATAAGAAAATCTTACCAGTGTGTGAAGCTTGTGATGATAGCTTTGATTGGGTTTGAAGGTGAGATAAGAAATAATTGAAAGTTATTATTAATAGTTGTCTAGGTTGATTTGTACCTTATGGTGAATTACTTAAGTATTGAAAGAATTGGATGAATTCTTTAGTTATTTGTTGATAGTATACAAGTAAAGTAAGTGATAAAGTGGAAAAACTGGGATTAGATCCAAATAAGGTATGATATGAAAGTATATCTGGAATTGGATGGTGTTAAAGATTTAGTTGATCTTTGTTTGATAAATTGAGGAAATATGAATTGAATGATTGTTCATATTTTAAGAAATTGTATGTGGTAGAGAGTAAGAGAAACCTTGAAATTGTGTAGGTATGTATGTGTGATATACATGATAATAAATGGCATGATAAGTTTTAATAGAATGAATTAAAATATGCCATAAGATATTTGGAGGTTAGTTAATTGTGATTAACTTGATGTAGATTTTGTTGGAAATGTGTTGGAAAGTAGCACATTTTGATAATGTGATATTGTGATGCTTGACCTGTAGTATCATAATATGTGGATTAAGATTGACTTAGTTGCTAGATTGACGGGATCTAGTGTTGAATGATTGGGTGGTTAAAGTTGTATAATTTTCTAATGGCTTGTGATTAGTAGTTTATGATTGTAAGATTGAGTTGAAATAACTGGTTGCTAAGAATAGATTTTAATGTCTTACCAGTTTAATAGTATATAAATTCTAACTTGATGGTTAGTTAGAGTTTGAAGACAAATATTAAAGTACTGATAGGTGTACTGGAATGTATAATCACTAGTGTTGTGATTATTGTTTGAGCAGTAGTTGTTGTCGACTTTGATGTTGTTGACAATTGATAGGTAGTAATGAGAGGAATTACAAGTGGAAATAAGTCAATGTAGAGGTTGGTTGATTGTAGGTAAGATTGATTTTAGTACTTTTGTTGATTGAGCAAAGTACTTGTTGATTGTAGTTTTACCTACTGAGTGTGACCTCTGCTTTGCTTATTAAGGTGATATGAATCTGGATTACTTTTAAGTAAAGAATTTCATATGATTGAAATGATATGTGAACATTATAGGTTGTACAAAAGAGCATAGGTATGAAACTTTTGGATGAAAAACTGACCTAGATTTGAATTTCAGATCTTTGATGGTAAAGACTTAAGATTGTGATCTGTATATTAGACTGATTGTTGGTCGTGAGCTGAATTATATTTCAATGTTGCTAGGTACATTGGGGTTTAATAAACACTATTGTTGGGATATTGTTGCTGCTGTTTTATTGTTAACAGTGATGAACAGTGAGAATAGGTTAAAGATTTTAGCATGTTGCTAATTTCGGGTTGCATAAACCTATTAAGTAATGTTAAGTTTTATTTGTTGATTAAGTGATTGTAGGTTTCACTTGTTAAAGTAAGTGTTTGTCTATAAGATATATCTGATTGATGATATTGATTAGATGCACTGTATGTGTGCATAGGAAAAGATAGAAGCATGTACATTTGGATATGTGCATGTGGAAAGAATTCAAACAGTCTAAGTATAGTTGTAAGTTGCTATTGAGGACAAATGTATGTTAAGATATATGTGATTATATCACATTAGTTAGATTGATTGAGGTTAGATTTCGGGGACGAAATCTCTTCAAGGGGGGGAGAGTTGTAACATCCTCGAAATGGACCTAGTTTTTTATATTATTTCTTGATTTAAATTAGTATTTAAATGTGTTTGGAAATAATATTGTCTGAATTAGTTAAAATAATTAGAATAGGAGTTAAATATTCCAATGTGACTAGTAAATTATTAATTGTTGTAAATTAATATAGCTGACGGTACAATAAAATGTTTGGACTCGCAAATGGTTTTCGGGTTCCAGACAATAGATTGAGATGGGGTATTAAATTTTACCCGTATAATTGAAGTCGGTTGGAGAGGGCCGACCTATTTATTCACTTTCCTTTTTAGGAAAGTTATTCACTTCCTTTTTCATTTCTTTGAGAACTCAAGAAACCATAACCAAATTATAATCAAGATTGAGTTGTGGTCTTGATTTAACTTCATCATCAGCTTATCACCTTCAGATTGTAAGTTAAATTTCTTGAATTAATGTTCTTGAAGTTTTAATTTTAATTGAGATGGGTTTTGAGTAGGATTATGCAAATTGTTGATATATATGTGAATTAAAGCTTGAATGAAGTGTTAATGTATGTATATACTTATAATTGAGTTGTTTGAAACCTTAGAACTGAGTTACATGAGCTTGAATGATTAAAAATGGAAGTTGGGTCGTGCTGTGTAATTACAGGGATGAAGATGAGCTGAAAAAGGCTCAAACGCGATCCCAGAACCCTAGCCAGGATCGCGTTCGTTAGTTATAAACGGAATCGGACGAGTTTTGTTCTTGGGAACGCGATCCCAAGAATTTGTCCGGATCGCGTTGCTTAGTTATAATTTGTCACATAATTATTTTGCAAAGAGGAACGCGATCCCACCATTGTTTTCTGGATCGCGTTTGTCAGTATTTTTTTGTAAAATTTCAAAAGTGCATAAGTGTTTAGTAGTGATTTTTGCCACGGAAAAATTGACAAATTGTCTTTAAACTCCAATTGGGCTGAAATTTACATGGTCACTCGAAAACGGCCCACTGATCAAAGCTATATACTATAGCCTAGTCAGTTTTTGGACATTCGGGGTCGTTTAGGGGTCGAAAATGGCATTTTACAGTTTTTGGACCTTATTTCGAGACTTTTTGATTATGTTCCGAATTGAACTTTTGTTGCTGTGATCTTAGGGATCACTTGATACATGTAATTATGTTATGATTGTGTAACGATGTTAATTACATAAGTATTATCAGTTGATACAAGTTACTAACTCATTGTTTAATTGATTGTATTCTCAGATGTGGAGAAGGCTCAGTAATATTAGACTTCTGAGCTTGCGGCTGAGGTAGTCGGTGAGTGGATCTGTAACCTCAGTGTGATTTAGTTGTAATGATTTGATTTACAACAAGTAATTTATAGTATTACTTTGATATGATACATCTGTAGAGATATCTTGCCATGATAGTTTAATTAGTTGCTTACTTGGCCGATTGTGCTAGTATGTAAGATTTTGAGGTCAACTTGATTTGATGGTTGGACTTGTTGTTATTGTAGACGACAGGAGATCTCGGAAACTTGAAATGTTGGTTTAGAGATCTAGGTCGTGTGTGATTGACAACAAGTTATCGGTAGTTCTGTATGGGCCAATACAGATGATTGATAAGAGTTCCTTGAGTACCAAACCGGTATTAGGGTGTCTCAGGGACCACCGATCCTCATGATGTTGCGTGTATGACATTGATTGGATGTTGAGTGATTGATTGATTTTCTGTTTATTGTTATTTGATGTAAACAGATTGTTATGCTAGGTTGGACTGTTGCTTATAGTTTCATTCACTTAGCTTTATGCTAACCCCACCACAGTTCTTCCTGCAGGTTAAAATAGATGTGACATATTGGGCAGGAGGTTGTTGGACTGGATGGAATGTTTGACAGGCTTTTACTCTGATGTTGTTTTGATAACTAAAGAGACATTTTGAATTATATAACACCGAGTTTGTTGAAATGTCATGTATTTAGTTTGAAAAAGTTTATTGACATTTTGAGTACATTGACAGTATGTTTTAAATATACGCTTCCGAGTCGCCATTATTATATTATTGTTTATAAGTAAACGAGGGGTGTTATAGTTTTGCGACCGGCGTTCGCAGATCGACGTTGGTTTGAGCTGCGTTTTCCTTTTTTTTTTTATCTTTCTTTCATTTTTTATTTGTTTTCACCCTTTTCAGCAAATATGTAATCTATAAAAAGAAAATAAAATAAAACTTGGAGAGGAAAAAAAGCATGAAGATGGAGAAGAAAGAAATAAATGCAGAAGAAAGAAGAAGAAGAGGTAGGTGAGGTGGGTGGGGTATTAAAAAACAAAAAGTAAAAAAAAAAATTTAAATGTATTAAAAAAACAAAAAGTACAAAAAAAAAAAAAAAGATGCCCTTAAACGTTTTTTTCGCTGGTTAAAAAAAGTTTTTTTTTATTTTGTTTTAATTAATAGATGATGTTTATTTAATTTATTTACTTGTAACTTTTATATTGTATTTATTTTTAATGAATTAAAAGTTTTTTATTTGATTTATATGTTTTTAAATATGAACTTATACAATTATCATCATTAAAAAATCAAATAAAAGAAATAATAAAAAATTTCAGAACACTGTCCAGAACACTATTACCACTCCACAAAATTCTCACCACAAAATTCTCACTCAAAACACTGTGTTTAGGCCGTCACCACTCCGTGTGCTTAAACAAGCTTATGTATACCGACTGTCATACAGATGTGAGTTCTTTTAAGATATGTTAAAAAAGTAGAGAATGAGAGAGCCAATAGGATTCTTCCATTTCTCTACAAAACCCACTTCTATTTTTTACCCCCTTGGTTAATTATCTCACAAACCGTAAGTCCATAAATTATAAAAATTACATATTCGAAACTAGCGCGTTTTTCTCTTCGATTAGAGATGTCATAAGATATATTTTCGACGAATTTTTTTTCTTCGCTTTTTTTACCGGATTTCATAATATAATTACATGTGATTTATGATAAAAAATTAAAATTTGTTCACGATTATTTATTCATGGTATTTGTTACTTAACACGTGATTATAACTTAATATTCACCCATATTAATAGTTATAAATAAAAAATAAAAAATTGTAATAGTTTTCATTAAAAATCACATGTGATTGTTATTTGTACACTTAATCACAAGTGATTTGTTATATAATCACATATGATTTTCATTTAAAAATTGATATTTGATGAGAAATTTACCGATATATGATAATTCATGTATGATTTCAACTTGATTTTTACTTGATTGTATAATTCTTAGTCAATGATTTGAAAATTCGTATCTTATTACTCTTTAAACACATGTGATTCATAGTTTGATATTCAATCGCATGTGATTACACCTTAGTTTTTCATGTCTTAATCTCTTATATCAACAATGATTTGAATTTAAAGTTTAATCGGAAATATAAGCAGACGTGATTATTTTTTAGTGTTAAATCACATGTGATTTCACATTAAAAGTTTCTAAAACCCAATAAAAAAATGGAAAAAAAAACTTCATCGAAAGTATATCTTGTTAGATCTAGAATCGAAGAGAAAAGGATGCTGATTCCGAATATGTAATTTTTATAATTTGTAGACATACGGTTTGTGAGATATTTAAATTTGAAAAAAGGTGAAAATAAGTATTTGAAATGAAGCAATCCTATTGGTTCATCAAGTCTTCCTTTTTTTACCATGAGCTTTCCTCCTGTCGTACGTACTTGTTGTGTTTATATGATTTTTTCCAATTTTCCTCCTTCTATAATTCCTATTTCTATTTCTATTTCTATTTATTTTCTATTTACTTAATTTGAGTAATTTCTTTCGGAAAACAATGATCCAAATACGTATTTTGCATTTTTTGAAATTAGTATCATAAATAAGATTTCATAAAACAATGATCCAAAACAAATGTAAACCGATCTCTCTCTCTCTCTCTCTCTTGTCTTTTGACTATAATGTCCGTCTTTTAAGCAGAGGGTAAATATTATAAAACATCATTGGGACGACGGAATTGTAAAAAATGTTTCGTTTATTTGTCATATATGTGAGTGACAACATTTATATATGTAGTCAAAATTTGAGTGGTAGGTGTAACAAAAGTGACATCTTTTTGGTACAGTTGAAAATGACGTATAAAATTGTAATTTGGACACTTTTCCTGAAACGTTAAGAAGAAATATATATATATATATATATATATATATATATATATATATTATTATGACTTTTGTTAGTGACGGGTATTAGGATTGTTATTAAGTTATTAGATGCATCAAGTTATGTTAAGTGCAAATAATTATGCGTTTATGAAGGTGTACCGTGTACGTTAATTATTATTATTATTTCATAATATTATAAAAGGATTGATTGACAACATATATATATCCACTTGTGCTAATATGTTCTTAAGCAATAAAGTGCCTATAGTGTTATTACTTGGCTGATCATCTTTTGCGTTAATTAACTTATACTTGATTTAAGTTTCCAACATAGAAGTTTAATCCGCAACTTCTTATTTTAAGAATTAAAGATAAACACGTCAACAAAGTATTACTATAAAAAGCTCTCTACTAAACAATAAAATTAAAAAAATAAATAAAAAAAGCCATATAATATCGGACAAAGGTCCACTCCATCACGTCTAGAGGACCGTTACAAATTTATTTCGACAGTATATATATTATTTTAATGTTAACCGGGAACTGAAAAAATTAAATAATTGTACATAGGAATCTAATTATTTGATGACAAGTGAATCTGGCAGCACGAATATATATCTCATCTAACGCGTGATGCATGAAACTTGTAATTAATTATTTTAATATAATGATCAATAATTGACTACCGAATTAGTTTTGCAATGTATTGAAATAAATGTTTACAGGGATATAATCGAGTCAAGTCGACATGCAATGAATGAAAAAATGTTATGTTAATCACGATCAAACTTCTCTATCTATTTTTGATAGTGGATAATTAATTTGAAACTTCCGAAAAAGAAAACATAGACTATATTTTTTGGACAAATGGAGTATTATGTATAATTTGAACATATGTATATGAAAGAAGCAATTATATTATACTTCATCCGTCCCAAAATTATAGTCCATGTTTTCTTTTTCGGATGTCCCAAATTAGTTGTCCACTTTCAAAAATAGATAGTGAAGTTTGGTCGTGATTACCATATTACCCCACACACTTTTAAGTAAGCATTAATTAATTGGTTAAGGGTAAAACTGTCATTGTGCAAAAAGTAAGATAGAGAAAGCAGTAATTATTATGTTTTTATTATACTGTGTATTTTTTGTCGGGTGACAATAATTTTGGGTCAGAGGGAGTATATCTACTGTATAAAGATCACAAGAATAACAAGTATAGTATATCAAATGATCGTTTCACTAGCGATATGGAGAGTCATCAGTATAAATTATTTTGGTCAAATTTAATTCGTTTGATATAAAATGTGCATATAATATTTGGTTTAAGGTGTGTTAGTGTTTGTGCCTTTGTGAACAAAAATAATTACTGTGTAATTTGTGTAAATAATAATAGTAGCATGTAAACTTTTGGGAAATTGTAAAAAAAGTATACCATACTTTGACTATGTATTCAATTAAATACCTCTACTAATTTTTTGATCGAAAAAGTAACTTAACTATTAGATAATATTCGATTAAGTACCTCTACTCATTTTTCGATTGAAAAAGTCACTCAACTATATAATAGTATACGATCTTTGACGAAAGAAAATATTTGCTATTTTTGTTGCGCTTTTTAAAGCTTTTATATCACATATTTGGCATATAATGATGTCTAATGCGTTCTTTTAAATATTCTAATGCGTCCTTTTAAATATTCTAATGATGCATGTGTGTCAACTTATGATTATAAAAGATATATGTACTTTTGAATTAAACAAAACTAGTTAGGGGACTTTATCAATTACAAATAAGTGTAAAGGGATTCATCGTATACTATTAAATAGATGTGTGACTTTTTCAATTAAAAATATAGTTGAGGTAGTTAATTAAACATTATCAAAGAATTGAGTGACTTTTTCAATTTAAAAAAGTAGTAAATATATTTAATTGAATATATAGTGAAAATACGTCGTGCTTTTTCAAAACTTACAAAATAAAGTGTCCAACTTTAAGTTATCATGAAAGTTATCATGAAAATGCAAGATCTTCTTTTGAAGAGTTATTGGTCCTACTTAACCTTTTTTAGTATGTAGTACTCGTAGTTCTTAGATCGACATTATAATATACTAATATATGTTGTGTCATTTAAGCGCCTTGTTACCCTTATAAGCCCCAGTATCCCTTATGTCCATGGGCGATGTGGGATCAGCCTAGGGTGTTACAACCCCCCCCCCCCCCCCCCCCCCCCCCCCGCCGCCGCGCAGGGACTCATCGTCCTCGATGAGGTTTGGCCCACCATCCCGACGACACATGAGTTGCTATGATACCATAACTGTAACAATCCGCTTACCATGACACAATATTGTCCGCTTTGCCCGCAGGCGCACGGCTTTGCTCTTGGCGACCACACTTCCCAGGAGGTCACCCATCCTGGAAATTGCCCTCGCTCGAGCACACTTAACAGCAGTACTCTTGCGACAATCTGCCACCTGTGATCCCAAAACGCGTTGTGTCATTTAAGCGCCTTGTTACCATTATAAGCCCCAGTATCCCTCATGTCCATGGACGATGTGGGATCAGCCTAGGGTGTTACAATATACATGTTCTGATATATGCAATACGTACATTTATTTAAAGCTCTCGTCAGCTACCATAAATGATAGGAAAACTTAATATATAATACATAAACAGAAAGTATTATTAACTTTGAGATAGGACCAAAACTTTTGTAGTTTTAGTTTTGTGTATAAAAAAGATTTAGTAAAAAGAAGGTAGGAAAAACCATTTATGCTTCTTCAAAGTTCCAAAGGGTCAATATCACGAACCCGGCCTTATATTCAACGAGATCATCCCCACTACGATTTATAATTATAATATATAAAATAAAAGGTTTGTTCGTATATAATTTTTTATTAAAAATAGGCAAAGTTACGTTGTTCATGTTAATTATTACGGAGTATAAGACTTTGGCATATTATATACTAGAGTAAATTCCAAAAATCATATCCGTGGTTTACACAGATTTTCACAAATCATACCCGAACTTTTATTTTCAGGTTTTTGATACAATAAGTTTCAAGTTTGCTCGTAGATGGTACCTCCGTCACAATCCGTTAAATTTCACCATTATGTGTGTAAACCACATGTATCATTTACGAGCAATTTTGAAACTTATGGGTATCATTTACGAGCAATTTTGAAACTTATTGCATTGAAAGTAGACGGAATTGGTATAACTTAACGACAAAAATAGATGGAGTTGGACGGAGGTACCATTTACTAGCAAACTTGAAACTTATTGTATCGAAAACCTGAAGAAAAAAAATTCGGGTATGATCTGTGAAAATGTATGTAAATCACATGTATGGTTTATGGAAATTTCTCTATATACTATTATGATTATGATTATGATTATGACTTTAATATATTCGATTAAGTTACGCAGCCAGAATTTATGATTTGTATGTTATCAACTTTATCACCATAATATTTAAAAATATTATTAGCAGAAATTTATATTATTCGATCATTTGGTGTTTTAAATTAAATATAATAATATTCTAGACTAGATATTAAAATGATTATTTGTAACACCCCATATAGTTATGGTCTCCCAAACCTACCTCACCCTTTAATTAAATCTTTAATTGTAGATCGATATATTATAATCACCGGTACATGCCACATTGCATAGATCAATCTATGTTAGGCCGTTAGAGCATAGGGTGTGGTGTCGGTGTTCTACGACAGTGTTCTGGAGAATGTTGAAAGTGAGGATTATGTGGTATGGTGAAACTGAATTCTCAGTGTTCTGGACAGTGTTCTGGAGTTTTTTATTATTTATTTTATTTGACTTTTGCATGAAAAATAAACAGAAAAACAAAACATTTGCTTGAACACCGAGCTTCTTCAGCGTTTGCATACAAACGGCGACAACAAAATTTTGCGAGAACACCGAGGCGGTGTGGGAGAACACCGAGCCTCAGTGTTCTCAAGGTTGAACGGCGATGCCACATCATCCGACACCGAGTGCTCTTAGCGATTTGTTTTCCTCTCATCCCACAATGATATGAATATTACTTATTTAGCTTGTTTAATGTATTAATTAAAAAAGTATATATGTGTTATGTTTGTATATTACTTAGCTCACTCATATTCTATTTTTTGGATATCGCTGTTGATTATTTATGTTTGTTCACTTTATAACTAGCATGTATACCCGTGTATTACACGGGTTGTTCGACGCATAATTTTATTTTATATAAATAAGCTGTTAATGTCATTTTGTATAGTAAGAAAAAAATATTTCAAATTTTACGATTAAGAATATATAATTGTAGACTTTGTTAGTGAAAGCTTTTAATTAACAAATATATGTTAATATCTCGGCCTTGTGATCCATAAGATAATTTATTTAGTATAAGTTAAAAGTATTATTTATTCATTATCATATGTTAACATACATCTCGGCTATATCTATAATTTGTTTGACATGATGTTTAAGTTATTTTTTCCTTGATAACATAACTTTTGAATACCAATATTTAAATTGAGAGAAATAGAAAGGCTTAGTTGACAAATTGAAAAATGAAATCATCAAAAGATGTTCTATAGTATATTTATATAAAATAAGATGTATGATGAATGAATACCATGATTCAATTTTAATAGATTTTAAGTTGAGGAAGTAAGTACAAACATATGTTATATTTATTGTTGTTATTACTGTGCAGATAATATTATCATAATTTAACAACTGATAAAGTAGCATAAAATAATAATAATAATAATAATAATAATAATAATAATAATAATAATAATAATAATAATAATAATTAATTATTATTATTATTATTATTATTATTATTATTATTATTATTATTATTATTAATTTAATAATATACAATTGTATTCAACTACAATTCCAATATAACTATACTAGCACATTGCCTGCGCAAAAGCGGCGGGTTAAAGTTTGAGCTAGATTATTGATTTACGATTGTACAAGTATGTTGTATGTAACTAAGAAGCTACTTTCAATTTACGATCGTAAAAAACAAAAAAGCTTATATAAAACGTTGTCTAATATCTTGTCGATAAATATTAGTGAATATGCCATTTAGTTGAACTATGATCAGATCTACTACAACGTATAATTGCATAAATTTATCAAAATTGTGAGTTTATAATTGTAAAAAAGGAAAGTGGATGAAATCATTTGAGTTAATGTGTAAAAAAGGAAAGTGGATAAAATCGTTTGAGTTAATGTACGATTAGATACTTAATAAAGTGGATAAAATCATTTGAGTTAATATTTGGCTTTATCTTATTGATTATTGAATTCAATGAGGGGTAATTTAGTAACTTCTCATCTTCATTCTTAAAGTACTAAAAGGAAAAATATCAAATGATTTATAAGGTATATACTTAGATTACACATCTAGATCTAGATATTTCAAACGATAATAGCATGAGACATTGAGAATTTATAAAGTTAGAGATTTGAATGAGCTCTTTTAAAATATTTAGTGAAATTAAGGTACTAAATTGATTAAATTGAAATTTAGTAATTTGATGACATCATATATATATATATATATTTCCTAGAGTAAGGTTCAAATGAGTACACCAATTTTGAGTGAGAATGAGGGAACTAACAGATTTCTGCCATGTGTCACTTTATTCTCTCTCCTCCACACTTTATTCTCTCTCCTCCACATTTTTAAAAATTAAATATCTCACAAACGGTAAGTCGAAAAATCATGAAAATTGCACCATAAAATTCAGCGTTTTCTCCTCTTCGATTTGCCGTCCCTCAAGGCATACTTTTGACAACTTTTTTTTTTCCATTTTTTGGTGGGTTTTACAAATTAGTAACACATGTGTTAGTGATTTGTTGCACATTTAATTTGTGGTTAAGGTTAGGGTTTAGGGTTAGGTTTAGGGTTTAGTAGGGTTTATGGTTTAGGGTTTATAAGGGTTTAGGGTTTAGAAGGGGTTCAAGGTTTAGGGTTTAGAAAGATTTAGGGTTTAGCGTTTTGTAAAGCGTTTAGGGTTTAGGGTTTGGGGTTTAGGGGTTAGGGTTTAGGGTTTAGGGTTTGAGGTTTGGGGTTTCGGGAAGAAACCCCAAACCTCAAACCCTAAACCCTAAACCCTAACCCCTAAACCCCAAACCCTAAACCCTAAACGCAACACTTTAACACATGTGTTAGTAAATGTGAAACCCACCAAAAAAAGAAAAAAAAAAAAAACTTTTCGAAAGTATGTCTTGAGGGACGGCAAATCGAAGAGGAGAAAAAGACGAATTTAATGGTGCAATTTTCATAATTTTTCGATTTGTCGTTTGTGAGATAATTGATGTTGGGGGTAAATGGGTTTTGTACATGTGGAACATTCTCTTTGTACACATGGCTTGATATCATTGGTTCCCTCATTCTCACACAAATTCCTGTTCTCATTTGAACCCTACGCATATTTCCTATATATAATTTAAGATGCATAATATTCATGTAAAACATACCCAAGAGGAATTGATGAAGATTATAAGGAAACTTTGAATCTCAGAATCTGCGTTTTTGTCTATCTTTGATGTTTCTTTGTAAATTCTTAGAAAATAAAAATATTGAATATGATCCATATAGATTTTGTAAATAATAACGAGTGATAAGAGTAGTCTGGTAGCTAAGCTAGTTGTGGATACTGGATACTTACTCTCACTATTAATAGTTGACTTATCTTTAAAGGAGCGACTTATATTTGTATGATGATGAGTATGGCCGACATCTATGTATAACCATTTTAATTTTAGTTTTTATTACGAAACTCATGTATTGTTCAGTTACAACTTACAACCTCGCCGAATAGTAACCTTAGACTTATTATATGTTGTAAACTTTGAAACAATTTATGGTATGTTTCGAAGTTCTAAAAACGTATATCGTATACATTTAACTTATTAATTATTTTATGTATAGAACCTAAAAAAAAAAACTTTTCACGTATCAAAAACAACCAAAATGCGTACTATAGATGTTTTTCGAATCTTAAATACATTTAATAGTAACATACGTAAAATTTGATACATTAATCAAAAACCCTAAATTAAAATTTCAAGAATTTTGTTCGAAGGCAGCGTCATTGGCCCACCCATGACCCGTTTTATATATTTTGTGTGACGGAGATAGCCATCGTTGTTGACCCGATACTTTGAAAGCTACGAGTAATATATATATATATATATATATAGTAACGGGATCAAAAAAGAAGAAAAATTAGGTGGAGAAGAGGGAGAAGCAATATGATTCAGTATTTTTATTACTATGATTCATTTTTTATTATTATAATTCAAGTAATTAAAAGTTGAATCATAGTAATAAAAATACTGAATCCTATATAAAAAAAAGATCCTTCTTCGGCCATCGTTAATTTCAAAAATAAAATGAAGGGTTTAAAGGTGGAAATTAAAAGATGGCTGAATGGTAGGCAATCGTCTCAGGAGGAAATTAATAATCTTAAAAAGGACTTAATTCAGTTGGATCATTTGATTGATAATGGTAATGCTCCTAGTAATGCAGGAGGAGAAAGAAATAATATTATCAAAAAAATTCATATGATTGAGGCTAGACAAAAGGAGGATAACATTCAAAAAGCAAGGATCAAATGGTGTGTTGATGCGGATGAGAACACGAAATTCTTTCATGGCATCATTGACAAAAAAAGGAAGCTTCTTTCGGTAAAGGGTATTAAAAATGATGGTATTTGGTTGGAAGACCCGTTAGAGGTTAAAGAGGTCTTTTACAGACATTTCTCAAAAAAGTTTGATAAAGTCAATTCAATCCAGTATACTGATAGAAGTATCCATTTCAAATCGTTGAATTCGACTCAGCTTGATACGGTGGAAGGAGATATTGATTTGAAAGAGATTAAAGATGCGGTGTGGAACTGTGGTAGTGACAAAAGTCCTGGTCCGGATGGTTTTACTTTTGGTTTTATTAAGCGATACTGGAGCTTCTTGCAAGAGGATTTGGTTGCGGCTATCAGATAATTCTTTTCTTCTGGTCAATTGCCCATTGGTTGTAACGCATCGTTTATTACTTTGATCCCGAAAACAGAGTCTCCATTGGTTGTTAATGATTTTCGTCCTATCAGTTTAATTGGGTTTTTCTATAAGGTCATTTCGAAAATCTTGGCTACCCGTATTGCATCAGTTATAGATTGTTTAGTGGATTCTGTGCAATCAGCTTTTGTTAAAGATAGACAAATTTTGGATGGCCCTATGATTCTCAATGAGATTATCCATGAATTCAAAAAGAAGAAGAAAAAAGCGATGCTATTCAAGATAGATATTAAAAAAGCTTATGATACTTTGAGTTGGGATTACTTATTAACTATTCTTCGGTTCATGGGATTCGGTCACAAAAGCTTAAAGTGGATTAAGGCTTGTCTCGAATCTACTCGTTCATCTATTCTTGTTAATGGTAGCCCAACTCCTGAGTTTCAGGTTGGTCGTGGATTGAGACAAGGAGACCCTTTAGCTCCTTTTTTGTTCATTTTGGCCATGGAAGGATTCCATGTTGCTATGGAAGAAGCCAAGGATGCAAACAGGTTTAAAGGTCTTGATATAGGGGAAATTTCTTTATCTCATCTTATTTATGCTGACGATGTGATTGTTATTGGAGAGTGGAATCTGAATAATTTCACTAATGTTTTAGATATTTTCAGGTGTTTTTATCTGGCTTCAGGTTTACAGATTAGTGTCACTAAGTCCAAACTTTTTGGATTAGGTGTTGATGACAGGGAAGTGGAGCAGTTTGCTGAAATGGCGGGGTGTAAAGGGGATAAGGTTCCGTTTGTGTACCTTGGAATCCCTATTGGCGCCAACATGAATCGTTTTTCTTCGTGGCAACCGGTGATTGACAAGTTTTCAAAAAGATTATCGAAATGGAAAACTAAGCTGTTATCAATTGGTGGAAGGTCCGTTCTTATTTCCTCTGTTTTAGGTGCGCTTCCAACATATTATCTTTCTATATTCTCTATGCCGGTCAAAGTCTGTAAATTACTGGAAGCTACGCGGTCTAAATTCTTTTGGGGAGCTGAGTTGAATGATAAAAAAATGCATTGGGTTAAATGGGATTTGGTTTTGGCTAGCAAAGAAAATGGCGGCCTCGGTTTTGGTAGTCTATATGCGTTCAATATAGCCCTTCTATACAAATGGAGATGGAGGTACCATATGTTCCCTGATTCATTGTGGGTTCGAATCATTAAACAAATTCATAGACCATCTTGTTCCTTCACTCCGAGTGATAGGAGAATTCCAAAATCTGGTCCGTGGAAATCTATTATGAATTTGGTCCAAAATCTTCATGTTGAAGGGAAAATCCCTATGTCTGTGATTAAAAGAAAGATAGGTGATGGTAGGTCTACGTCTTTCTGGCTTGATACGTGGTTTAATGAGACCCCGTTGGCGGTAAAATACCCTCGACTGTTTTCTTTGGAGTCTTGTAAAAATGCTAAGGTTGGGGACAGATGGAATGGAGTCGAGTTTTCTTGGGAATGGCGCAGAAATATTCGAGGAGGTGTTGAAGAGACACAATTGCAAAATATTATAAATGATATTAAAGATGTGACGATCGCCAACTCTGAAGATAAGTGGGTTTGGGAATGCAACCTTGTTAAAGAGTTCTCAGTTAAAGGAGTTCGAAAATATCTTGATAACATTATGTTGCCTAGACATTTTCTTGCTACGCGATGGAATAAAAAAGTTCCTCGAAAGGTTAATTTCCATGTTTGGAGGGTAATGAAAGATCGATTGCCGACTCGAATTAATTTGTGGTTTAGAGGGATTCATACGAACTCTTTAATCTGTCCTATTTGTGGTGATGGTATCGAAACTTTACATCATATTATGGCCGAATGCATTGTTGCAAAAAAATGTTGGAATTCCATTTTAAAATGGATGGATATTCATGTTCCTTACACTCTTGATTGTAATGAGATTATTGATTATGTGGATTCAATGAATCGGAACTCTAAAGCTAAGGAAGTTATCAAGGTTATCATATTTACCTTATGGTGGGAACTGTGGCGATTTAGAAATGATGCGATTTTCAACTCTACTAAGAAGCGTGATCTGGTCCTCGTTGACGCTATTGTTAATTCCTCGTTCTTGTGGTTCAGTAACAGGGGCAAATGCTCAAGCATTCGGTGAGAAGAGTGGCTTAAGAATCCTCTCTTATGTTTTTAACCTGTATGGTGTCGTTTCAGAGAGGTATTGGAGCTGTTTTCTATCTGCAAGCTTTTGGTGTATATTTCATGGTTATCTTTCTCCTGGACTTGTATGAGATTGCATCAAAAACACCTCGAAGTGAAAACCGGTGGCTCGGCCTTCGATGGTGGGGGTTTTTCTCATGTCTTGGTGTATCTGTAATTGGCATGAGTTTTTTCACTCCTTTTGCAATCTTTGCAGTTAAAGTCTAGGTTAGAATCTAGATTTTGTTGTTCGTTGTATTTCTAGATGTTTTGTACTCTTTGATCTCTAGCTCCTTGCTAGTTTGATCGTTTTATGATATATTCATATTCTGCCGTTCAAAAAAAAAAAAAAAAAACAACTATTAGCTTCACATGTATTCGATATAAAGTATTAAATCAAAATTAGAATTTATATGACGATACACTAAGATATGTTGTTTTTAAAAGGAACAAAATAACATTTTTACCCTTTTTAAAAACTGTTAAAAAATGCGTAACAATATATATGTACATAAAATGTCGTTGTGAACTTGATAGTCGGGTTGCGAGTCTCTAATAGCCAAGTGTCATGTTGAGAGGTGCGGAGTCGTTGGCTGTTATTTTTTATCTTTATGTAGTATTTTAATACAAAACATTATGTTCATGAAATTGTAATTCTAAAATTTGATTAAAAATTTGGAACTCTAGAATATAGAAATTGATGATATCAAAACAAAATATGAAATGTAAGTAAACCAGTAAATTTATAATATGATACAAAAGGACATCAAATAGTTCGTTTCTAACTTTTTAAAACACTAAAAAAACGTGTAAAATTTAGGGAAAGTAGATTTTGAAGGCTTTAATGGCCGAATTAGACTCCAAACAATGGATAAACCGCTTTAAAACACTAAAAAACGTGTAAAATTTAGGGAAAGTTGATTTTGAAGGCTTTAATGGCCGAATTCGACTCCAAACAATGGACAAACCGTCTTCGGCGGTTTGCTATCATATTCGTCTCGTTTTTACCTTTCCAACATAATTGACACGTCGCGTATTATCTCCTTACGGTTTAAAAGTTATGTCGTGTTTTAGTAAAAATAAGACTTTGGTATATGTAAGGATATATTAGTAATTTCAAATAGGTTTTTCAAATACTCGTATAAACTTCGAGGGTAAGTAGTAATTTCCCTTAAAAAATACATAAATTGCTTAATATTTTAATAGTAGACATATAAAAGAATTAATTAATTAGTATTTAATGTCATATGCTAGTTACTTTAATTTTTAATAATTATAGTATTAATTACATTTAATGTATTTAGGGGTATATTAGTTATAGCACCCCTCCTATTATAGTTATTTAAATACAATATATCGGAAGCGTCTGTCCAAATTAAGACTTTAATCAATCAAAACATAAAAGTTCAACTAATTTAAAACATAGTTAATCAATCTGGGTGTTATATGAAAACAAGAACAACACTAATTTATTTAATCAGATATCAGAGTAACACTTGGTAGTCAAACATTCTTCAGTCCATTCCTTGTCCAGCCCAAATCATCTCAAGACCTGTAAAGGATAAATAGTGGGATTAGCACAAAGCTAAGTGAGTCAACATGTCACTATCAGTACAACTTAGCATAACAATACTGATTATCACAAAGATCACATAGACACTGACACAACATCACAAAGAGGATCGGTGGTCCTTGTGACACCGCTCAGACCCGGGAGGTGCACCAAGCGACACTTACAACCAACTGCAGGCCAATACAGTGGCTTTACCGATAACTGTTTGCTACCTTTAGTCAATATGTGTTCCATTCTCAACACATGATCACAAATCTCACATTGACTAACCTGTAGCAACCCAGTCCAACTAATCAGTCAAGTTGACCTCCGAATCACAGAATGCTCAAAGGCAACACATCACTTATTATACGTGTATTTCACAATTCAACAAATCACAATCACAATCACTATATCACTATGTTCACCCGTTGTAACCAATTATGTTATAACAAAATCACACTGAGAGTACGAGTCCACTCACCAAATACCTCAGTCATCCACTACTCAGTAGTCTAATGTCACTGAGTCTTCTCCACATCTGAGAATCACAACAAAATATACAAGTCAGTAACTCATCAATCAACAATGAACTTGTGTTATAATCATATAACATATCACCATATCTCAATATATCAACATGCCACATCACTCATGATGAATATGTTATCAATAGGTAACCGACACTTATGTCATTACAACTCAACTCAAAATATATATACATCAAACAATATAAGCATCGTATTATAAAAAACAATGTAACACTTGAGTCACCATGTTAAAGATAAATCATTAAACAACTATTCTAATCACTCATCATACTCATCAGACTATAATATAAGTAGTAAGTCCTTATTGGAACTTAATAACAACAAACAGTCACAATATATGCAGTAAACGAAATTGGTTTGGTTAAACACTAAATCGCGTCGCGATGGGGGTCAAATCGTGTCGCCATCCTTACTTAATCGCGTCGCGTTATAAACTCAAAATCGCGTGCGATTATCTCTATTTCGCGTCGCGAAATCTACATGATCGCGTCGCTATCCTCTTCGTTCCCAGACCTGCAACCTGATCAAAACCCTAGCTCGAAAATCCCTCATCCAAGTCACAAAACTCTGTTCTAATAGTTTTTTATACTACTAACAGCTTCGTATAATCATCATGTAATGGTTATAACATGTTTTTAACATCCAATTCTCACAAATCATTCATGAACCTAATTTGAACAAATCAAATTCTAAGATCACTTACCATTAGATTATAAACAATATGATGATATTGATGATAACTTGATGATGATAGCTTCGAATCAGAGACACTACATCAATTTGGTTCAAGGTGTTATTTTGATTTCTCCAATTTTATGGTTTTTGTTTCAAAATGAAAGAAGAAAGCTAATTAAAAAGAAAGGAGGTCGGCTCCCAAACTGACCTTCAATTTTACGGATATAATTTAATACCCCTTCCCAACTTAATGTCTGGAACCCGAAAACCATTTGCGAGTCCAAACATTTTATTGTTCCGTCAACTTTATTAATTTAAATCACTTAATATTTTACTAACCACAATAAGTCCTGAAGCTTATTTCCTAGTTATTTTCAATTATTTCAAACAATATTATTTCCAAACTCATTAAATATTATTTTAAAATCAGGAAATAATATAAAACAATTAGGCCCGATTTACGGATGTTACATTAGTAATTTCATGTAGATATTTTAAATTTCAATAGTAATGTTGAGGGTAAAAAGGTAATTTCTATCTTAAAAAAAAAATATCAAAATGTATTATATATTAGTAATAGATTAGGCCATCACGTGCATCACACATATACTTGTTTGTTTCTATTTTTATTTTTATTTGTTCCTTTTTTATGCTGGGCTATGGGCCATACAATTGTTTACAGAAAAATATACCAACAGCTATCAGACCCAGTTATTTATTAAAATATATATTTGCAGGCTACATATATTATAAATAAAATATATTCAAGATAACGCTGGGTTACAAATTGCAGCCTAGCGGTATCTTGAATATATTTTATTTATAATATTGTTCTCTACTACTTAACTGATTAAGAGGTTATCTTTGAACGATGATTTGTGACGCGTCCCTTAATCTGTTGTTGGAAAAAATAATAAAATACCCCTATTTGAGGGGCTAGGACCAAAATTTATCTCAGCTGTTGATTTAATCAACCATTCAGATTTATTGCATATAAAATTCGGTGTAGTTTACGTCAGATTCACTGCATTTTAATTTACGTTTAAAATGCAGTCATTGATTTCTTCGATCAACGGTTCATTCATTGTATTTTTACGTCAGATTCACTTACATCTTAATTTACGTTTAAAATGCAGTGAATATGTACCGTTGATCGATAAATCAATGATTGAGATTGAGAGTTGGCTGGCGCTGAACCCTTAACCTTATTTTTTAAATAAAGATTAAAAAACTTGAACAAAACTTACTTTATTCATGTTTTGGCACAATTATTGTACCGAACCATTAAATTACAATTATTATTTTTATACCAAGTTCTATTTTGTTTGGGCAAAAGTACTATTTTAACCATACATGGATATTTCCGCACATGTAAAATTATATTTGTATGAAGGCGAGTTTAGAGTAAATAATGTTTCAAAGGGAAACGTACGTGAAAGTTTACTGAATTGATGAATATTATTATCAACACCTATTAAAATTTAAAACAAATTAATGTTAATCTAGAGGCGGAGTTATTCGAGCTCATTTGAGGCCTAAAGCAAACCTTCAAAAGGAAGTCTTTTTACAGCACATTATTACAGTACTATTTACTCTATTTAAATTTAAATTTATTCTACAAAAAATAAATTTTGCTCCATTTTTATATGTGAAATTAATTTTTAATTATCTTACTAAAATGATTTTGATTTACAAACTCTCTTTTGATTGACAGAGTATCATACTCATTTATCCTTTCTTGTGATATGGACGCATGTCGATCTTAAATAATTTTTGTACATTTTATGCTTTGAAAAATTTCTTGTAGATGAAGCAATAGTGATGGGAATGATTGAAATATCCCTACAAACAATACAAGCATTTAAAATTATTAATTATGAAAATATCATTGCCTAAAAAAAATTTATAGGTTAAGACAACCATTTTTTAGGTTTTTGTCATCGAGAGATTTTAATTCTGTTACACTAGATGGAAAATCAAAAGAGTTTCATAAACTTTAAATTGGTTAAACCTACCTTCAAAATTGGAAATACCTTTATCTACAAGTATATAAAATAATCAATTTTGCATAAACGTTGAAAAATACATGCTCAACCAAATAAAATAATTTAAAGAAATTTTTATACTATAATAACTTATATATATATATATACACACACACACACACATATATATTTAAGGTGCTTTAATAATTGTGAATAGAGCGATAGCTTCATTAACCTTACCTTTAAGTCACTCGTGTTAAGAGTTATTAATAATATTTATCATTGAACTATTATAGAAAATTTTGGAGTTAATATTTGTTAATGATAAATTTTTGATTGGTGAATAAATATTTTTCAATAAATATTAAGTCAACATTTATTATTTTGTTTTTGCATCCTTCCTAGGTAGTTTCAATGATGCATCGCCTTTTTTCCCAATAAAATTAACATAGTGACATTTATTTATAAATGAATATTAAAACCAAAAAAATACTATTTATTGTTGAAACCTTTGTTTTAAATAATAACTAGTTTAATGACCCGCGACAACGCAGACTAATACATTTGAATTTTAAAACTCAATAGCTAAATTTAAAAGAATCAAAAGAAATACATTAATCGATGTAACATATTTGTTGTGGAAGGTTAGATCTTCTCGTTGTTCACTATCTAACATATTTAGAGAAAAATTTATACCTATAAAATAAAATAAAGAAATAAGGGCCCAAGAAATAATAGACATGGTCTTTGACTTAAAAATTTGAATAACCAATTGTAGGATAATAAATCATTTTTATATTAAAACCGAATTTGTTTCTCAACAATGACTTAGACACAATTTGTAAAAAGTAAAACTCATGAATCACATAAATTATAAAATAGAAAACTGTTAATAAGGTTTGACATATGTTTGTGTATTGTTTACCTCAATTTACATTAAGTATTAATTATAGGATTATTAGTTACGAACATAAAATATTTTAGTTGTAGCTTTAATGTATTTATCATATATAAGGTTGTACGGCAATATAGACGCCAGTTTTTATTGTCATATTTTTGATATAAAAAAGGTCATGTTATTAATCAATATTGATAAATATTTCAAATATTAAAAGGGTTTATAAATTACCGGTTAAAATGTCATGTTACTTAATGACTCAAAATATTTAAAGAAGTATTGAAAGTGCTAATTCTCAATAGTTGTGGTACACTTTTTAAAATATGAAAAATAATGTAGAAGATAATTTTAGCCGTAGGATCTTTAGAGCATACGGAGTAGACAATGTTCTGGCAAAATTCTCCATCCAGAACACTGTAACACAGTGTTCTGCCACTCCGCCTCAGTGTTCTCAGCAAAATTCTCGTCAGTGTTCTTCACTCAACGTTTAAAATGAGATGTTGAATTACTCGGTGTTCTCAGCTTTATTCCTTTTGCCCTACACAAAGAATTAATATAAAAACAAAAATAAGCTTTGAGAAAACACTGTCCAGAACACTGTTACCACTCCACAAAATCCTCACCACAAAATTCTCACTCAGAACACTGTGTTTAGGCCGTCACCACTCCGAATACTCTTATGGATGAAACCCAATCTACGGTCAAAATTGCATCATGGTATTTTGCTTTAATATATGTATATAGATAGATAGATAATAATAATAATAATAATAATAATAATAATAATAATAATAATAATAATAATAATAATAATAATAATAATAATATATTTCATTGATAAATATATATATCATTATTATGAAAGACATGAATATCTATTAGTGAATGTTTTTATATTTATTGTTAAAAACTCTTCGTAGTTAATTCAAATTTCAAATAACTAACAAAAAAAATCATTAGGATTTTTATCGAACCGTAAACATGTTGTCGGGAAAATCACAAAAATGATCCAATCATCACACCTATTTTAACAAAATAATCCTTTGACCAACACTTTTCACAAACTAATCCATTGACTGGCGCCAAAAATGGCGCCCCACCTTATTTATTCCATTTTTAAACCTTAAAGTCAACAAAATGATGGGCCCGGCGCCCCTGATGGTGACGTGTGTGAGAGGGTGGGGCGCCGATGTGACGGGGTGGGGCGCCGATGGTGACATGTGTGAGGGGGTTAGCGCCGATGGTGACATGTGTGAGAGGGTATGAAGAATATTGTTCATAGTAGGGAAGTTCTTTATAAGCTAGACTTCATACATTAATTTTATGATTAAACATCAATTTTTATATCCGTTCGTTTGCGTTCGCTTATTTTCATAAACAAACATATTTTCTTAATGAACGAACATGAACAAGATAATCTCGTCGTTTACCTGTTCGTGTTCGTTCGTTTATTCGGTATAACCTTAGTGAACGAATACTAACGGGCTCCCTTTGTGTTTGTTCGGTTCATTTACATGCCTATTTGTCATGTATAATATAATTATCTCACAGATAAATGCCAATAAAAACAATATTAATGTTGTGGATCTAATTAATTACATTGGTTAACGATCCCAAATGACCAACTTTAACGTTGGCAGCATATGAAAATAAAAAATAGATCGCCGACGTACCTACATATCACAGGATGAAGTTAGTTTAATCGTATTCTATGTTAGACTTGATGACCAGTTGTTATTAATTATAATTAACTATTATCTTTGATACCTACATGTTTAACTTATGTGTGTACTGTCAGAAGCACCTTTGAAGCAAACATTTTTATATTCTATCGTGTCCTTAATTTTGGTGATCAATTGAAGAAATCGACAAAGAAAATGACTTGAATTTGTAGGAGAATCGATTTATCCTTAATTATTAATTAGCTAAAATCAGACAAGCCATTGAACTTGTTTTAGTTTTATTTTTATTTTGAATTAAAAATATTAAAGTTGTGAACGATAATAATTATAATAAATTGTTTTAGTTTTATTTATAAGACAGTGATTTAGCTTATAACATCGTTAAACTTTTGTGCATAACAAATAAGAAAAACGCTAACCGGTTAAGCCTACTATTTTTAGCTAAATTTCATATTTATAAATTACACTTATTATGAATAAATTAAATATTCTTACTAAAATTAAATAAGTGAATTGAAGTTGATATTAGAAAAGAATATTAATACTCTGTAATTAATCCAAACTAGATTATAACCCGCAAATTTTGCGGGCTACTTCATAATTTTGATACAAATATTTATTTATAATTTATTTTAGTGAGTAACGTTTAAGTCGACATATTTTTGCTGATGACACTACAAAAATGTTTTAAATTGAAATAGATATGTTTATTTATTGATAGTAGCTTTGGAGATACATTATTAAAAATGATTTATAACATTAAAAATATTGATTAAAAAAACAACAACAAAGAGGCAACACATAAAGATAAATGTCTAACATGATCAATTTAATGTGCAACATTCAAACAATAGAAATTTAGAAACTATAAAGTTTGTAAGGCATCGTTATCTTCAATGATAATAAGAGTTTCATATTGACCGTCATACCATCTAACAGTCGCACAAAATCAATGCATACAATTACACGTACATATGATATGACAATTCAAAAAACTTACCAAGTAGAACACATTCAGTTGATCAGCAATTATATGACGATCAATGAATTTGATGCCATCAAAGTGCTCAAATCCATTTGTTATTCTTTTAGTCCAACCATAATAGTGAAAACATACATTGATCATCATAGTAGGTGGAACAAAATTCCTTGTTAAAAATATTATTAGTTAATGAATAAGAAGGAAAAATAGATCCATGTTTTTAAAAGATGCAATATAAAAAAGTGTCCATCTTACATAATAACCATGTGAATGATCATCAACAACTATTTTCCTTCAATACCATAAAACATTAAACGTTTTAGATATTATAATGCATATATCATGCCATTTTAGTGATATATTAATGGTTCCCCTATATTTGTTTGACAGCTATCAATAATCTACAATTAAACCCTGTGAATAGTTTTAAAAAATAAAAAAAAATTATATAATTATACCTCACAAATAGAAATAAACAAAAAGTAACATGTCCGCAGTCATAATAATCACGGTAAACTGTTATAAAGCATCCTTCACCAATTTTATTAGTAGTATCAAAATATGAGTATCAATTTGATTTGTCGAAGATCAAATAATTCGTCTGAAGTTCAAGTGTGCACAATATCGTTGAAAATGAAAACATACAATTACGAACTAATCAAGTTGGATTTTATTTATACGAATAAAAATAATTTAGCTTAAAAGGCGATACAAATTATAAAGAATTTGGATTTGTTGAAGACCAAATAACCCATATGTAGTTCAAGTATGCACAATACCGTTGAAAATGAAAACATACAATAGATTGAGTTGACACTTTCGACCCATTTAATTACGAACTAATCAAGTTGGATTATATTAATACGAATTTAAAAAATTCAACAAAAAAGGCGATCCGTACCCAAATTCTTTATAAACCCACAACATCATAAATCATTTTTTATAATTATGTAGAATATTATTTTTTGTTATGCGAAATTATACGTAGATCTATGCACATAAATGTAAATTAAATATTTTTGTGGGTTTTACAAAGTTACTAACACATGTAAAAACACTAAATCCCAAACCCTAAACTCTTTATTATACCCTAAACCATATATCATACTGTAACACCCTCAAATCTCGGGTTGCGAAAGCGATCGGGTCGGGTGTTACCAAATCAAATATCACAACATAAGATACATAGTGAACGACTCTAAATGAGACGTTTGGAAATAGTTATACATTTTATAAATAAAACGTTACAAGTTTACTGTCGATATCCAAATACATAATTTGAAATTTAAAGTTAAATGCAGAGTGGTTCCAAAGTGTAAGAAATATGCGACTCGAGCTAGAATCCTGTAGGCCAATCCAACTACTGCAGTATACCTGAGAATGCACACTAAAAGGTCAGCTGGGAAGCTGGTGAGTTCACAAGTAATTTGTAATAACAAGTAGTTCAAGAAATATGTATTTCATTTAGAAATGTAAATCAAGTTTAACAGTTTAAATAGTAATGATTACCCCTCGAGGTAATTGTGAGAAATTTATGGTAAATAGGTGAACCTAATCAATAGGTTTCTAGTCCAGTAAAGGGAACCAATTCCCAGTGGGTGTGTTATCGGGTACGTTATTGCCACCTGGCAATACGAATACGGATGTAGTGTAAGGTGACTAACTGTCGTGCTACTGGTCAAAAGAAATCAATCAGGAAAGTCCTTAGACAGTCGATATTGCTCCCCGGCAATGCGGTTCAGCTAGTTCGTACGGGTTCAAGTATTAGTACTACAAGTACTAGTAAGTCACAATGCCATTTGGCATGAGGGGTTGCACCCCGGCAACGTGATAAAGTTATCTATTTTGTAATCGTGTCATATCAGTACGGTTTCTAAGTACAGTCAAGTGAGCAAAAGCTCGTAATTCCCTGAGTCTCCGACTCGTAAGTATCTAGTAATCTCCTGCAGTGATGGTAATGGGTATCCCCCAAAGGAAATGTCAAGTTAAGTCCCGCAGGACCACGTTTAAGTAGATTAACCAGTTATCGAGCCAACGACCCCTACCGCAGTAATTCGTAGGTCCGTTGCTGAAAGTAAGTAAAGCATAAGTCTATGCTGAAATGAGTAACCGTGCAGTCCCACAGAACTACGATAGAGCATAAATTCATATGCTGAGCCAACGACCCCGACTGTAATAGTTCGTCGGTCCGTTGCTGAGTGTGAGCATTCAGCTCGTAAGTAAGTTGTACCACCCACCGTGGTATCGTGAGCATCCAGCTCGTACGTAAGTTGTACCACCCACCGTGGTATCGTGAGCTCGTTCGTAAGTTGTACCACCCACCGTGGTATCGTTTTGCTTCACATATAGTGACCGCGTCCGTTGTGTCCCCCAAGGAGACGATGCGTCCGTTTGGCGATGCTCGCAGCACGCCCGCATGTATGTTTTTATGTAACACCCCCATAAGACCCGTACCTGGACCACGTGCGGGCAGTGTTACTTTTGAGGATCGTTGGGCGAGTAGAGCGTTACAGGTACTCAACAGTACCTCAAGTTGTTATATGACACCCCCTCGGTTTTTGGGTAACTCCCTGCTGCCGGGGGACCATCCCTGGCCCAGTAACTCCAAGCCAGAGTCGTCACAATTATACCAGAAAGTAAGGATGTCATCTAGGCATAGGGGTAAGTTGTAATCGTTTATTGGGTACAAATCTACGTCACCTAGTTGTTTGAAGTAATGTGTGAATTCTAAGTATGTTATCTCGTCACTTAACTGTTGGGAAGTACTTATAGTACTTAGTGAAATCATACGTCAGTTCGTAAGGATAGTCGTTACTAAATTAGCAAGTTGGTGCCTCTAGTTGGTATTCATAAGTCCACTAGTCATTACTAGTAATTAGCAAGTCACTGATGTAGTGAGGCGTTTGTTCCCTAGATATCATATGTAATATAATTCTAGGTATTTCTAAAACAGTCATACTTAATATCTCTAAGTATAGTCAAGTGGTTCGTAGCTGTCGTAATCTAACACCGTTACCATAAACTATTGTAAACCGTTTGTAAAGATTTATACAGTGGAAAGTAGTAAAACAGGAGTATGCATTCCCGCCCCGAAATCAGTTGGAAAATAGTAAAAGAGTGGGGCTGTGAAACTCACCTGTGAGTTGTTAGCGATACGATGATACGCGCGTTGTCCGAATGGTAACCTTCTAGTGTCCTAAACACGTGAGGTTATATAAGTATGAGACAAATCAGTTTGTCTAAGCGAGTTGTTCATGTATGCATTTGTTGTTGAAGTCTGGGAATGGTGTACGGGGGTCCGGGGGCAGCGCCCCTGGTAGCGGGGTCCAAGGGGCAGAGCCCCTGGCTGGGGTCGAGCTGCCAGGTCAGCTTGGAAAATTTTTATTTCTACTACTTTGCTTTAAAGAAAATGTATTCGAAATCCAAATTCGGGTAAAATCGAGTGGTAAAATTTGGTTGTCAATACTTAGTGAAAAACATAGGTTTTTAAGGTTCTGCGACGTCAGATGCGACGTCAGATGCGACGTAGAGTCCTGCGTCGCTATGTGCGACGTCGCAATTTAATGCGACATTGTGTGTTACGTCGCAATGTGCGACGTTTAAGATTTACTGCGACGTGGGGTGTTACGTCGCATCATGCGACGTTGTGATGTTTTTGCGACGTTGGCTGCGACGTTGACTGCGACGTCGCAGCACTGTTTTTGGTCCCTGCGACGTTGTCGTCTGGTTCGACGGGTTTTTACCCAAAATCAAGATCTAACTCGTTTTTGACCAAATCTCGTTGATATAAAGCTAATACATGCTATATTAAGTGTTTTTATGAAGAAATAACAAGGAAAAAGTGGAGAAATCCTTACGATTCGAATTTTGAAGGTTTGAAGATGATGATGAACTTGATAAAGAAGATGAATATGATAATGGTGATGATGGTTGCTTGTTGTTGCTGTTGATGATGGTGACGACGGTGGTGGTGATCGGCGGCGGCGGCCGGTGGTGGTGGTGGTTAGTTGTTGTTGTTGTTGTTTGTTGGTGATGAGAGAAAGAGAGAAAAAGAAAGAGATGGAGAAAAAGATAGAAAGAAGAAAATGAGGTGAAAGTGGGGGTGGGGTTGGGTTTTGTCCAACACAGATCCCCAGTGCGCGGACTGTGGTCTCCAACCACAGTACAAAATACCCGTGTTTTATTTGTCCAGTTATAATATAAAATAAAATCTTATTTATATTATTTTAAAATGTTTTCTAATGAAAGTATTTTATAAAAATACTAATTGGAAATAAAAGTCAAATCATTTATTTGAAGTTTAAATTCGGTTAAAATACGTTTTAAACAAAACGATTTATGTTTTGAAGTAGTTTAGTACTTCCCGTGTAAATAACGTTTATTAAAAATAATAACACATTATCTAAAGTAATACGTACTAAATACGATTGTTTAAAGTTAAATTTGGCGCGCAAATTTGACTTTTTGACCGAGTGTTACATTCTCCACCTGTTAATAAAATTTCGTCCCGAAATTTCGTGTGAAACCATGGTCGCGTGGGGTTTGGGGAGCAATGTACGTAGGAGGAATTCATCGAGTAGGTATTAGACATATCATGTCTTATAACGGGGTTGAATGGCAGTCAATCCATGACTGTGTTGCGGTTTATCGTTGTAGTCACATCCTGACTATATTGTTTGCTCAAGTTATCGTTGAGTCGTAGTCACTAAGAGACCGTTTGCATTGTAGTCCATTCGGGACTAGATAGTTGTCACAACGTGACCGTTCGGTGAGTAGTCCTATCAGGACTGAGTGATTTGTGTACGTTCAGTCGATTAGTCTGCTGAAAGCAACTCTAACTTTTATGTTTGGCTTAATTCGTGTAGTCGGTATTAATTTACGTAATCGATATCTTTTTGGAATCGACATTCCCGCCACGTTGTGTTTAATTTGAAAGTTTAGTATTGGATAGGGACATACCCGTGATATTGTCGCGGTTTGATCCGGTCCTTCCGGAGTTGATCATGTGGATTTTTCGTTTCTGATTTGGGCAATCTTTCTTGAAATGTCCAGGAGTGTTACATTTGAAACACGTTTGTTGTCCGTCGGGATTTGCAGGAACTCTACAGTCCCGGATTTGGTGTCCGAATCGTTGGCATCTCTCGCAGGGTGAGTCACAAGGGCCAGAGTGGTGACGTTTACAGTTGTGACAGAAGGGTTTATCCCCCGCATAGCCCCGCTTTCCTTTGTATTCAGAAGGGTAAGATTTCAAGGGTTCGGGTTGATTTGTTGGATCATGACTAGTGCTGGAATCGCCATTCCATTTTTGTGTGGGGTTTTCAGTTGTGGGGGTTCCGCGTTGAACCACCCGCGCCATGAGGTTGTGGGCCATGCGAACGGCGTCACGAATAGTGTTGGGTTTAGAGGAGGTAACCATGTCCGCGACTCGTGCCGGAAGTCCTTCGATGTATTGTTCGATTCGTTTGCTTTCTGGGTTTACTAGAGATGGGCAAAGGAGTGCCAGTCGGTGAAAACGATTGGTATAGGTCATGATGTCGTTGTTTTTCACAGTAAGATGCCAGAGTTCATGTTCAAGTCGGTGTAGTTCCTCGCCAGGACAATATTCGTCCCTCATCAGTTGTTTCAGTTCTTCCCAAGAAAGTTCATAGGCGGTGTCGACCCCTACGGTTTGGGCGTGAGTATTCCACCAGGTTAGAGCATTATCTCGAAGAGTGTAGGTGGAGTATTTGACTTTGTATCCATCGGGGCAGTTGCAAATGCGGAATACAGCTTCCATCCTTTCAATCCATTGGATCAATCCGACAGCCCCTTCGGTACCAACAAAGATTGGTGGGTTACAATTCAGAAATTCTTTATAGGTGCAGAGATGCGTAAAGTTTTGTACAGCTAGAGCTTCAGCCACTCTTTGCTCAGCGTATTGGTCACGTTCTGCTTGTGTGTAGGTTCGTCGTTTAGGCGGCATGATTCTTAAATAAAAGTGAAACGACAAGGTGTGAGATCCTTATTCAAAGATTTTGATTATTGTAGTTGCATACGTGAATCGGTATTACACCGTTGCCCACAGATATAAAAGTGATAATGACCCAGAAACCACTTAAGGCGTCTGTATGAAAGTTCTCGGACTTTGAAATTTTAAATGGGTAGCCGTACTAACGACGTAGTTGTGTATTATATGTAGTTTGACCAAAACTATGGTACCGTCGTAGTCTATCAGACTATACTGTAGTACTAAAGTACTATAAATGTAATCCCCAATAAATTAGAGTGTATTCATTGAATGAGGCATCACATGCCTGGGTAGTCGTGGTGTGGCACTTCGTGCCCACTAAGGTAATTGCGTATGCGTATAAGTCGTACATGTAACTATAACAAGTCCACATGCATATTGAATAGTAGCTCATCGAGCCTAGGTGTAGCACAACGTGCCAAAATGTAGTGCCCGAAGCACCGTAATATATTAGGTTTGTAGTACAAAAGTACCATGAAACCCAGCACCATGTGCCGTAATGTAGTGCTCGCGGCACCGTAGTTGCAGTACCCATGTACTGTGAGTGTAGCACCGTCGTGCCGAATGCAGTATAAACATACTGCGTAGTAGCAGCACCACGTGCTGGAGTAGTATTGTGCCCAAAGCACGATGCAGCACCACGTGCCACATGATATCCAAGTATGGCCCTCAGGCCGGTAGTAAGTTCGAAAGTAATTCGTGTACTCAGTCATTACGAGCATCCCTCGTAATACCAGTCAGTCGTGACCAACCTGGTCAAAATTTTGAGATCAAGTCGTAAAGGTTGAGAAGCTGACGATATGCCACTTCAAAAGTGTGTATCAGTTGTACAGCGGAATCATGTCAGGTATAATCATACCTACCTGTATATAGATATGCAGAAATAGTATACACGTAAGGCCTATTTATATATACCTACAGTACATATAATAGCCTAGGGTGTCTAGCAAGTAGCAAATAACAATCAGAGTCAACTACTGCATTCCCTTTCAATATAACCCCTTTCAGATCTTACATCATCTTTGCTTAATTGTACATAGTTAGCTACGCTATGTTAAATTAAGTTCGTATGATATAATCCCTGAACTAGTCATACCTAATGAGGAATACTGCCTAATGGTCATAGTCTAGGTCCACTAAATGCAACCTAGTTCACTACAACCTTAGGCTCTGATACCAATCTGTAACACCCTCAAATCTCGGGTTGCGGAAGCGATCGGGTCGGGTGTTACCAAATCAAATATCACAACATAAGATACATAGTGAACGACTCTAAATGGGACGTTTGGAAATAGTTATACATTTTATAAATAAAACGTTACAAGTTTACTGTCGATATCCAAATACATAATTTGAAATTTAAAGTTAAATGCAGAGTGGTTCCAAAGTGTAAGAAATATGCGACTCGAGCTAGAATCCTGTAGGCCAATCCAACTACTGCAGTATACCTGAGAATGCACACTAAAAGGTCAGCTGGGAAGCTGGTGAGTTCACAAGTAATTTGTAATAACAAGTAGTTCAAGAAATATGTATTTCATTTAGAAATGTAAATCAAGTTTAACAGTTTAAATAGTAATGATTACCCCTCGAGGTAATTGTGAGAAATTTATGGTAAACAGGTGAACCTAATCAATAGGTTTCTAGTCCAGTAAAGGGAACCAATTCCCAGTGGGTGTGTTATCGGGTACGTTATTGCCACCTGGCAATACGAATACGGATGTAGTGTAAGGTGACTAACTGTCGTGCTACTGGTCAAAAGAAATCAATCAGGAAAGTCCTTAGACAGTCGATATTGCTCCCCGGCAATGCGGTTCAGCTAGTTCGTACGGGTTCAAGTATTAGTACTACAAGTACTAGTAAGTCACAATGCCATTTGGCATGAGGGGTTGCACCCCGGCAACGTGATAAAGTTATCTATTTTGTAATCGTGTCATATCAGTACGGTTTCTAAGTACAGTCAAGTGAGCAAAAGCTCGTAATTCCCTGAGTCTCCGACTCGTAAGTATCTAGTAATCTCCTGCAGTGATGGTAATGGGTATCCCCCAAAGGAAATGTCAAGTTAAGTCCCGCAGGACCACGTTTAAGTAGATTAACCAGTTATCGAGCCAACGACCCCTACCGCAGTAATTCGTAGGTCCGTTGCTGAAAGTAAGTAAAGCATAAGTCTATGCTGAAATGAGTAACCGTGCAGTCCCACAGAACTACGATAGAGCATAAATTCATATGCTGAGCCAACGACCCCGACTGTAATAGTTCGTCGGTCCGTTGCTGAGTGTGAGCATTCAGCTCGTAAGTAAGTTGTACCACCCACCGTGGTATCGTGAGCATCCAGCTCGTACGTAAGTTGTACCACCCACCGTGGTATCGTGAGCTCGTTCGTAAGTTGTACCACCCACCGTGGTATCGTTTTGCTTCACATATAGTGACCGCGTCCGTTGTGTCCCCCAAGGAGACGATGCGTCCGTTTGGCGATGCTCGCAGCACGCCCGCATGTATGTTTTTATGTAACACCCCCATAAGACCCGTACCTGGACCACGTGCGGGCAGTGTTACTTTTGAGGATCGTTGGGCGAGTAGAGCGTTACAGGTACTCAACAGTACCTCAAGTTGTTATATGACACCCCCTCGGTTTTTGGGTAACTCCCTGCTGCCGGGGGACCATCCCTGGCCCAGTAACTCCAAGCCAGAGTCGTCACAATTATACCAGAAAGTAAGGATGTCATCTAGGCATAGGGGTAAGTTGTAATCGTTTATTGGGTACAAATCTACGTCACCTAGTTGTTTGAAGTAATGTGTGAATTCTAAGTATGTTATCTCGTCACTTAACTGTTGGGAAGTACTTATAGTACTTAGTGAAATCATACGTCAGTTCGTAAGGATAGTCGTTACTAAATTAGCAAGTTGGTGCCTCTAGTTGGTATTCATAAGTCCACTAGTCATTACTAGTAATTAGCAAGTCACTGATGTAGTGAGGCGTTTGTTCCCTAGATATCATATGTAATATAATTCTAGGTATTTCTAAAACAGTCATACTTAATATCTCTAAGTATAGTCAAGTGGTTCGTAGCTGTCGTAATCTAACACCGTTACCATAAACTATTGTAAACCGTTTGTAAAGATTTATACAGTGGAAAGTAGTAAAACAGGAGTATGCATTCCCGCCCCGAAATCAGTTGGAAAATAGTAAAAGAGTGGGGCTGTGAAACTCACCTGTGAGTTGTTAGCGATACGATGATACGCGCGTTGTCCGAATGGTAACCTTCTAGTGTCCTAAACACGTGAGGTTATATAAGTATGAGACAAATCAGTTTGTCTAAGCGAGTTGTTCATGTATGCATTTGTTGTTGAAGTCTGGGAATGGTGTACGGGGGTCCGGGGGCAGCGCCCCTGGTAGCGGGGTCCAAGGGGCAGAGCCCCTGGCTGGGGTCGAGCTGCCAGGTCAGCTTGGAAAATTTTTATTTCTACTACTTTGCTTTAAAGAAAATGTATTCGAAATCCAAATTCGGGTAAAATCGAGTGGTAAAATTTGGTTGTCAATACTTAGTGAAAAACATAGGTTTTTAAGGTTCTGCGACGTCAGATGCGACGTCAGATGCGACGTAGAGTCCTGCGTCGCTATGTGCGACGTCGCAATTTAATGCGACATTGTGTGTTACGTCGCAATGTGCGACGTTTAAGATTTACTGCGACGTGGGGTGTTACGTCGCATCATGCGACGTTGTGATGTTTTTGCGACGTTGGCTGCGACGTTGACTGCGACGTCGCAGCACTGTTTTTGGTCCCTGCGACGTTGTCGTCTGGTTCGACGGGTTTTTACCCAAAATCAAGATCTAACTCGTTTTTGACCAAATCTCGTTGATATAAAGCTAATACATGCTATATTAAGTGTTTTTATGAAGAAATAACAAGGAAAAAGTGGAGAAATCCTTACGATTCGAATTTTGAAGGTTTGAAGATGATGATGAACTTGATAAAGAAGATGAATATGATAATGGTGATGATGGTTGCTTGTTGTTGCTGTTGATGATGGTGACGACGGTGGTGGTGATCGGCGGCGGCGGCCGGTGGTGGTGGTGGTTAGTTGTTGTTGTTGTTGTTTGTTGGTGATGAGAGAAAGAGAGAAAAAGAAAGAGATGGAGAAAAAGATAGAAAGAAGAAAATGAGGTGAAAGTGGGGGTGGGGTTGGGTTTTGTCCAACACAGATCCCCAGTGCGCGGACTGTGGTCTCCAACCACAGTACAAAATACCCGTGTTTTATTTGTCCAGTTATAATATAAAATAAAATCTTATTTATATTATTTTAAAATGTTTTCTAATGAAAGTATTTTATAAAAATACTAATTGGAAATAAAAGTCAAATCATTTATTTGAAGTTTAAATTCGGTTAAAATACGTTTTAAACAAAACGATTTATGTTCTGAAGTAGTTTAGTACTTCCCGTGTAAATAACGTTTATTAAAAATAATAACACATTATCTAAAGTAATACGTACTAAATACGATTGTTTAAAGTTAAATTTGGCGCGCAAATTTGACTTTTTGACCGAGTGTTACACATACTAAACCCTAAACCATGTGAAAATCTAAACCCTACTAAAAACTAAACCCTAAATCCTAACTGTAACCCTAAATCAAATATACATCCAAACAATAACACATGTGATAATAATTTGTAAAACCCACCAAAAAGTGGAAAAAAGCTCGTTGAAAAGTATACCTTGTGAAATTTTAAATCGAAGAGGAGAAAATACTGAATTTTATGTTGCAATTTTCATAATTTTTCGATTTGCCGTTTGTGTGATAATTAATTTGCAAAAAATAAAAAATAAAAAAATAAAATTCAATATTCAATATTACCATTAATATATCACCAATCAATAAATAGTTTGTCAAATTAATTTTTTAAAAAGTCAATATATGGTCATTATAGTCTTTTTGTCATATTCTCCTCAATATTTAAGTAGTAATGTCTTTAAAGGCTAATCCCCTTACGAAACTTTCGTTATTATTTTTTTTTGGTTATGCTAAATTATGTGTAGATTTATGTACATAAAGCTAAATTAAAGGCTAAATTATGTGTAGATTTATGGTTCGCATGTAAATTATGTGTAGATTTATGCTGAATCATGTCTTTAAAAGCTAGATCAATGGTTCACATTTAATTTAATAACTTATTTAAAGGTTGAGATTAACTTAGACTACATAATTTACACTATATTTTATAATTATATAGAATTCTATTTTTTGTTATGCTAAATTTTGTGTAGATGTATATATGCACATAAATGTAAATTAAATATTTTGGTGGGTTCTACAAAGTTACTAACACATGCAAAAACTCTAAACCCCAAACCCTAAACCCTAAACCATATATCATACTAAACCGTGTGAATAAACCCTACTAAACACTAAACCCTAAATTCTAACTGTAACCCTAAACCAAATATACTTCCAAATAATAACACATGTGTTAATAATTTGTAAAACCCCCAAAAAGTGAAAGAAAAAAAAACTGGTTGAAAATATACCTTGTAAGATCTTAAATCGAAGAGGAGAAAACACCGAATTTTTTGTTGCAATTTTTATAATTTTTCAATTTGCCGTTTGTGAGATAATTAATTTGCAAAAATATTCAATATTACGATTACTATATCACCAATCAATAAATAGCTTACCAAATTAATTTTTTAAAAAGTCAATATAAGGTCATTATAGTCTTTTTGTTATATTTCCTCACTATTTAGGTAGTCATATTTCTAAAGGGTAGATCAATGGTTCACATTCAATTTAATAACTCATTTAAAGGTTAAGATTAACTTAGACTACCTAATTTATACTCTATTATAATATATAGTGTAGATAAGTTTAAATTTTAAAAATAGTAATAAATTCTACAAATTTATTAAAATTAAGGATAATGATATATAAATTATTTAGTTCTTAATTGTGAAATTTATAAATAGATGAGTAAGCATGTGAAAGGTATGGTAATTAATATGTTTATCTAATTAAGTAAAGTTTTTTTCACTTTCGATTTTTGCATACTTAACATAATTAGATTATGTGTTAGTATTACCTATTACATACTCCCTCCGTCCCATTTCTATTGTCCATTATTTTCATTTTGGGGTGTACCAAATTAATTGTCCACTTCCATAAATAGAAAGTTTAAGGAAATAAAGTTCTTTTTTACCCCTAGTGTATATATATAAGACAAAAAAATAGGTAAAAAGTAGAGGGTAAAACTGTCATTTTATCAAAAAGTAAGAGAGAGATAGTTATATTTTCTTAAACTGCGTGTTTTTTTGTCTGGTGACAATAAAATTGGGACGGAGGGAGTATATTTTAGGGTAGTGATATTTATATTGGCCATCATTTTTAATGTTCGCATCAAACCGGTATATTACATTGTTTATGTATAGTATATATATAACTTTCAACGAGTAATACACTACATAATAAGTTATTATATATTGTTGAGTCACTGGTTGCTGACCATGTTGAGTCACTGGTCGCTGACCAACTCAACTTAACACTACTCGATGAAGAAATGAATTGTATCAAAGCTGCTGTTGCTGAAGATTGGTTTCGCTGATCGTCATTCATTCTACTCTCAAGGAATTGATATGCTGAGGAAGATTAAAGCTCAACTTTGTGTGTCGCTGATCTTGACAGCGAGAGCTCTACATCTTCAAATCAATAAAGGAAAAAGTCACTGCCAGAATAACAGCTAGTCACTGAAGATCTCTAGTTCAAGTCATTCTACAAGAGCATGTTAGCTTGCAGTGAGTGAGGAGGATTACTGCATCTTCATGGACTATTCAATAAAGCCTCTCAAATCAAGTACAGAAAGTATTGTACTTATCTATACATCAGCAAGAGTGTTCCAACTTGAAGTATGTCCGAAAGATTACGTGGCAACAAATGATTGGTTTTAAGGTAACGAGATATTTGCGGTAACATAATTGGGACCCGCAGAATATCGGTTCATCAGAGATCAAGCCAATCAAGCAGCGACACGTGTCATTCCAAGATCCTATTTTATAGGAGATATTTTAGGAACTTTTGTAGTATAAATAGTCCAGTGTTTTGTACTGTAGAGGCTAGTCGTTCAATCGTACTTATCACTTGTGTGTCAATGATCAGTTTGTCTAGAGTACGTATTGTCGATCCAGCGAGAGAACAGTCAGCGTGTTTGTCCACTGCTGTTCTTCTCAATTTGTAATAGATTAGCTAAGTGTTTGAATTGGATTAACTTTGGTTAATCTATTCCGCATTCAACAATTGTGAATTTTATGATCAATATAATTCACCGTTTAAGCTACTATTACTTTGTTACTTTGATATTGTCATATATCTGAATACTCTGTTGTTATCGTTTATAATCTGTTTCCGTTAAACAATTTAAAACTAACTAATTAACTAAGTTAAAATCTGAAATAGTTTTAAATCGTATTAAACCCCCTTTCTACAATTAAACTTTACACTTTGCGATTCCAAATCACTAACTGATAGTGATTCTGGGACTCTCATATATAATAAAGTCGAATTTTCCTTTAATGTTAAAATTTGTAATTATTATATGCATAAAAAAGTAAATTCAATCACTTGCTAATCGGTTGGCTTCCTAATCGCTAAACTGATTGATAATCGATTGAATATGTATGGGTCCGCGTGACTTTTTTTGTGTTTAGTGTATAAAATGGTGGTATATTGGTAAATGTGGGGTCCAGAAAAATAAAATGATTAGTCATTGATGGCAGAAAATAATCAGTTGTGAATTAGTTAGTGGAAAGCTGACGTGACGCTGAGGTGGCAGAAGTGATTAGGAAGTGATTTGAAAACGGATGATAGTGGTATGATATAATCATCAACCGGTCAACAAGGAGACTCCTTTGACTTTGTAGTCAGAATCGGGTGGGTTGGCATGGGTGGACGGGTGGTGATCGGGTATTTGGGTATGGGTTGGCCAATATAATTAATTAATTATAATCTAGTTCACAGTTCCACACTCTATATATACCACTTAACATCTACCTTACCTTACTACAACTCAACAAGAAAAAATTAAACATATAACTTTTAGGTTATATAGTTTCATGTCTTGTAGTTAAACACCCGATCTATCCCCTCCCTCCGATCCTTTCACCTCCACACAACCGTCATGGCTGACCGGAAGCCCGGAGAAAACGAGGTTTATGGTAAAACCAAAGAACTCATGGCCGACTTTGATCCACCACAACCACCAAAGAGAAACAAGTATGCTTTCGCTTGTGCCATGTTGGCTTCCATGACTTCTGTCCTGCTTGGTTACGGTATTAATTTTCTATACAATTTACACATAATCAGTTACAACTAGTGTTACGTACCGACCACCTCCATCCGAATTCTGAGTATCATTGTCTGTATTACTATTTCTGTTTATCTTAAAACAATTATCCAATTATCTTGAAACGAATGATAATAATAATCAATAAAACAATAGTTTTCCCTATTTTCCTTATACAAATACTGAATACTATCACAATATTTGCAATAATAGCGTCTTAAATGCAGTACTAGGTAGTATAAATGGTATTTTATTAATTAAAAGAACTGCCTTAACTGCGGTCGGTGTATCAATATTTGTGGATAATCAGTTTTTATAGTATACAAGCATCTAAATAATTTTTAAAAAATCCATGCTTGCCACAGTAAATATTCGAAAAATAAAGAAATTAAAAAGGTCAGTGATATTTCCACCAACAAAAATAATAGTTCCACCAAAACTGTGCAACAAACAGTTGTACTATGTGCATAAATACTTATACTTAATGGTGGATCTATCATTTTTTATGGTGGAAATATCATTGCCCAATTAAAAACCGTTGTTGTCATCTCACACGATATGTATTTTCCAACATGAAACGGAAGTTCGGAAATATAACAAGTTCCGTGTCAAACGACTGTTTTTCTACATACGATATTTTCCACCTACCTATTTTTTTTACAGCCTAACCTTTTATTTTTATTTATTTATTTATTTATATAATAATAACTAATCAAGCCAGTACCCACCATTATTTGAATATATATTACTCTAATTAATAAAAGGTTTCTGTTCAGATATTGTGATTTTGAATTAATTTGTGACGATATATATATTATTAAAAAAAGCATCATTGTAAGCACAACAGTGGTCTATATTTGCATTGAAAAATATGTTGGTATTACGGAGTATTACATATGGACAAAAAAAATAATATATTAATTAATTGTAATTGTATGCAGATATTGGTGTGATGAGTGGGGCGCAAATCTACATCCAAGATGATCTAGATTGTAGTGACGGTCAGATCGAAGTTCTGGTTGGTATTTTGAATTTATATTCGTTGGTGGGTTCATTTGCTGCCGGGAGAACTTCTGACTGGATTGGTCGTCGCTACACCATAGTCTTAGCTGGTGCTATATTCTTTGTTGGAGCAATACTAATGGGGTTTGCGACCAATTATACCTTTCTTATGATTGGTCGGTTTGTCGCTGGGATCGGTGTCGGATACGCACTCATGATCGCGCCCGTGTACACCGCTGAGGTGTCCCCGGCTTCTGCTCGTGGCTTCCTCACTTCCTTCCCTGAAGTCTTTATTAACGCTGGTAAGCATCGATCGGTTTATATCTTTCTATGTACATCAGGAAATGATAGTTGATGCTAGTTATACGCAAGATAGATGCATTTAAGGCAGTGTTACATATTTCTTTCTTTGTTGTTTTTATGAAATAAAAACTTATTTTTTTGGGTGATTTTAATTATACAGGGATATTGCTTGGGTATGTGTCGAATTATGCGTTTTCAAAGTTGCCAGTTCACTTAGGATGGCGATTCATGTTGGGTATAGGAGCCATCCCGTCAATATTCCTAGCCTTGGGGGTCCTAGGCATGCCAGAGTCACCTCGTTGGCTCGTGATGCAGGGTCGACTTGGTGATGCGAAGGTCGTCCTAGATAAAACTTCCGATAGTTTAGAAGAATCTAGACTTCGTTTGATAGACATTAAGGAAGCTGCAGGTATACCAGAAGATTGTAATGATGACATCGTCCAAGTATCGAAGCAAAGTCACGGTCAGGGGGTATGGAAGGAGATGCTGGTTCATCCAACGCCCACCGTCCTTCATATCTTAATTGCGGGTGTTGGCATCCACTTCTTCCAACAAGCGAGTGGAATAGATGCCGTTGTGTTATACAGTCCGAGAATCTTTGAGAAGGCTGGGATTAAAAAGGACACCCCAAAGTTATTAGCAACTATTGCAGTCGGGTTCGTGAAAACAATCTTTATTCTAGTGGCGACGTTTTTCCTTGATAAAGTGGGACGTCGACCACTTTTATTATCTAGTGTAGCCGGTATGATTTTATCACTAGTAGGACTTGGGGCCGGGCTAACCATCATAGACAATTCTGATCATAAGGTACAATGGGCTGTAGCCCTTTGTATCGCCACAATTCTATCCTACGTGGCGTTCTTTTCGATCGGGATGGGCCCGATCACCTGGGTCTACAGCTCAGAAATTTTTCCACTGAAGCTGCGGGCTCAGGGTTGTAGTATGGGAGTAGCAATGAACAGAGTGGTGAGTGGGATTATTGGAATGACATTTATATCCCTCTACAAGGCTATATCGATTGGTGGCGCTTTCTTTATATTTACGGGTGTTGCAGTGGTCGGGTTTGTGTTCTTTTACACATTGTACCCCGAAACACAAGGTAAAAACCTCGAGGAAGTCGAGCAAGTTTTCGGGACGTTTTTTAGTTGGAGGTCAAAACAAGCAGAATTGGATAGGAAAAAAGAGGCTGAAATGGCAACCAATAAGGCTCAAAATTAAGTCAAGTTTTTGAGCTTTGAAATGGGAGTAAAAAAAAGTATATGTAATTTTTCCATTTAATGGATGGCATTTCGGTCATTTACTTGTCCGTAGAAGTTTGTATTGGCTACAAGAAAAATTGATATAAAACGTAATAGTATCACCTTAGAAATATTTCCTATAATTTCATATTTCATATTATTATATTATAGTAAATAAAAGATAATAGAATAGTAGAAGGGGTTTAAACACTCTATTAATTGGTAAATATTGGTCCATAAATGTATGATTCAATAATACAGAAACTCTACTCACGTGGCTCACGTGGTAGAGCTATCAGGCATTTATGCTGCAGGTACAGGGTTCAAACCCTACTCGGTGCATGAAAATCCCTTGGGCCTTTGACCTTCGGGGTGAGGAGTTTTACCCACTTCGGCAACCGGATCTGTCGGCACTTGGGCCGGGGACGAAGCTGGGCTTTCTTCTCGAGGGTGAATTATGGTGAGATGATCGGGTGGGCCACATTGGCCCGTCAGTGATTCCAAACTGCCTTTCAAAAAAAAAAAAAATAATACAGAAACTCAAATATATGATTATGTTTAGTAATATCGTTACTAAAATAGCATGATCCTCACTTTTATTTGGGCTAATTGAAGTCACTAGTTCATGTGACATGTATATTTATGAGAGAATCATGTGGGGATTCCCTTTAAAAGAAAATTTGGACCCAAGATTTGACAACGAAATGCTAATTTCTATGAATGCGTTTGTTTTTATTGTAAATCAGAAAGATACTCTCCTTGTGGAACCTCTCAATTATTCAAGGAAAATGATGGGAAAGTGAGAAGACAATTGCATCTGAATTTAATATATATGTATATATATAAATACATACTAGGGAAATAATTATTGCAGAAAAAAAAATATATATAAATACATACTGAGGAAATAATTGGTGCAATCAAGAGTATTATTGTTTTGTGGTGTTAAATAAATAAAATTTTCATATTTTAAATTTTCAGCCCCTCAACCTTTTTAAATATACATATTTAATCCCTGAATTAAAGCCAACGGTACGCTTCTATCTGTGCAGTTTTGCTGCACGGAATATTTCCCCATACATTATAATATTAGCAAATTTGAGGACGAACTCAAAGACTACAATAAGCAAATCATTTGATTTAAAATTTGATAAAATAATAAGTTTTGTTAATGAGATACATCATTAAAAAGTTTGGATATGCACAGGGGTGGATCTGTAGCCAACCAATTGCATACCCTAAAATCCTAATTGTTATACTAAAAAAAATGAAGTTGTTTTTACTAAGAATGCATAAAGTGCATACCCTTTAAAATAGAGTGAATACCCTGTTAAAATTAAGAAACAAGGAGCATCCATTTTTTAGGGCTTCAAATTACGAATACAATTGTTTGGGTTAATTAAGAATGGAGGACTTTTGTTTCGGGGTGTCACGGGGAGAAGATGATCCCCTTTAGTTACTTTTAGTATGTTTTTCATTAATAACCCTACATTTATTGTATAAGTCTCATTTAACCCTTCTATTATAAAAACGTATCACTTTAATCCCAATATCTAACCCCTGTTGGTTGTGGTATCGCTATATGAAAAGACCAAAACAATATGAATGTTTATAAACTACTACGTATATTTTATAATTTGAGCAAATTTGCAAACTATCGTAACTTTCAATTTATATGTTATATAAATTCTGTAAATTGAGATGGAAATTTTAACCCAATACCTTCAACAAGAGCTCAACTCTAGAATATATATACTGAAAAATAGGAACCTAGTAGAAAACTTGAAGGCGAAAAAACCTGACCCGAAAAAAAAAACCCGAATTGAGAATCGAATTTTTACGGACAACTCAACTGTATATTGCATACCCTAGCCCGAATTCCTAAATCCGCCACTGTCATATGCATATACATAATTTATTGTATTTTAACTGATTATCGAGAGAATAAATTTTTTATGGTGTACGGATTGTATGTATGTCTTAGGGACGCATAATATAGGTATTTAAGAATGATGTTTATGAAATCATTGATGTTATACTACCAAACCATCAATCATCCAAACCTGTAATTTATAATTACCACAATTTATGCATCCTTAAAGATGGTCCTTACTCCTGTGACAGTTGGTATGACTCCAAACCAGTAGTACAAGCAAAAGATACAAAATGTTTGTGTTTTTTTGTGCGGTGGATCAGTGGTCCATAATATGAATGGGAAAATATGTGATATTGGATTGTAATAGTCACTGCTAATGTGGTTATATTGTAGCTTTCGCTCTCCTACTTTTTCGGAGTGTTTGGCTATGTAACGTATATTATGAAAAAGGTTAAGCACTCGAAATGTTTATCACCTCTTGTTATCAGTAAAGATCAAACACACAAAAAGAGGGAAAGTGAAAGCTAAGAAAATAACAAGTTCGACACTCACCCGTTGATTAGTAGAGCGACAAAACTTTCTATAGATCCATGTGGAATATGTTTTGTTCCGTTGATTAAGATTATATCATTATCATTTTTGTAATAAGATAATGATTATTTTGAGGTAGATAGAAACCTACATCTGTTTATGTATTTGTGCATAAACAGTTTATATATTGTTTTCTGACATGTTCGAAAGTAAAAGATCTCAATATCATTAGCTGTAATTGAAAAAATTACAGGAAAGAATGATAAACGTAAGCACAACCAATGATACGACCCGGAAAGAATCCATTTTTGAAAACTGAAATTTGATCTTAAAAGTATATACAAGCATTGTTTACTTTTCAATACCCTGTTGCAAATACTGGATTAAATCATAACCAGCAGTAGTCCATTTGTTATAGGCATCAGCACATATGTGGATCATGTGATTTGCTGCTTCTCTTTCGCTCATTTCTGGACGAAATCTCTTTCTTAAGTTCCCAATGGGATCTCCTCTGCTAAAGCAAGGTAACCCGCTTTCTACCATCATCAATACCGTGTTTATAATCCCATTCATATGCTGACGGGCAGAAAGGTAACCCTTAACGCACAAACTGATAAAGGCAAATTATTCACAACAAAAGTTAGTAATTGGGCTAGGTTAAGTTATAATCCTATGGAAAGCAATCAAGCATCATGCTGTACTCGATAGGGTTATATTATTATATAATATAAAACCACAACTCTATTCAGAAATATATGAAATAGATCATATTTTAATTATACAAAATAAATGGAACATTTTCTTTTGGGTAAGGTTTTAATCATGTAATACATCTATCTTTTTGGTCACATGTAATCATTACAAAACATTGATAATATTAAGTGTAGTTCATAAGATTACCCTATTGTCCATGTCACGGGGTAATTAAGGTATTTGACTAATTGGCATACACTTGTAATTTCGACCAATTATCATTAAACGGGTCGATTTGGGTTATATTTTGCCTCTAAAGGGTCAAATTTTACATTGTTAGCTAAAATGTAAATGGCTTAAACAGGTTCAAAGTCACCCAAAGTGTATCCAAAGTGCTTACCACCCCCTAAATAGTTTTTGTCTGAAGTTTGTTTATCGATGAAATAATATAATTTATAATCATATTTGGAAAAATTAGTATAACAAGAAGCAACAAATATGCGTTGGTTGGCCCGAACCTACCATAAAGTTACCAGTAATTACCCCACCAAAAAGTCAGGGTACTTGAAAAAATTAGGACGTTACCCATTCAGTCTACTACTAAACTGAGGACCTTCTATGGTCTTACCTTTCAAATAAATGCCAGGTATCACTTTTCATAGCACCAGATGGATCAAGCAACTGAGTCATCTCGTGACTCAACTTGAAATGGGCACTCTCAAACCGCATATTCCCACCAGGTGACGTCTCCAGGATGAAACCAAAATCAATGTGAACGAGCCTACCTTCACTGCATCCACAAAACTTCATGTCACCATTTGTATGACAACACATATGAACGCACAACTTCATTACTTAAAATTATACAACGAGTAGTTATATTAAAGACTAAACTTATCACCCCCTTTACTATTTAAGCTTACTTATCAAATAAAAGATTTCCATTATGCCTATCCTTCGGTTGAAGCAATAGACTGGCAACAGCATAACCGGCACTGCTGACTATGAAGTTCTCACGAGCTGCTTCAAAGGTTGGAGAACCAACTGGCCCGAAATCTTGTTGAAATATTTCATACAAACCACCATCAGTCGTTTCACCCATCTGGCTTCTGCTGCGTGAATTTGGCACAACCTGCAGGGATACAATTATAGACATCTGTTAAGATACTGAAATGACAGCTAGAAGCACAAGTTATTAGTGCCAAACTCAATGCAAAAATATTATATTAAAAGTAGTCAAATAGAGCCAATGTATGGCAAACGGTCACCTCAATTATTCCTCTCTCCGGGTCAGTTGGAAGAACTCCATAAGGATACAAATAAAGATTAAGCCCAACTGCTCCAAAAATGTCTCTCAGAAGTGAAATCACTTGTAAAGCAAGTACATCTTGTCTACAGTCGTCTCCGACCTGCATAAATTAGCTCATTTAATTACGTGATACGCAGGTATGAAATCTGTTCTGATTTATTTGTAATAATATTTAGTTGAGGTTCAAGAGTAGTAACGCTAACCTTAAAAATACAAGCTTGAGGTTTTATATCATTAGGGTCACCATCTTTATCAGCCACATCAAAAGTGATCATAATCGGGACTTTTGCTGCCGACTGTAACGGAATTCCACTATTCACCTGAATACCCTTGACAAGTTTATTAGGAGCTGTAGGTAGATAAAGGTCATCTCCATCCAACTGAATTTTTTCCAACTCCCTGCACTCGCATAATTTATAGAGTTAGTAACTGATAAAATTTATGTACGACTTTATACTTGAATGGAAAGACACCTCTTAATGCCAGCTCTCCTTTCTTCTTTTGGAAGTGGATAGAGGACACCTGATATAGACGTCACTTTTTCAAAGAAATCAAATTCTCTGCGAAACACGTCACGGGCCTCAGGACCGAAACCGTCAATGATGTGTTCTCTAACAACCGGAAGCAGAGCTAGAAATGCTTGAGTCTGGCAAGGGAAAAATGGTAAACTATATACACATGATAAATAGCCCTCTTTTTATTTTGTAGATAGGCATCACTGTAGAATCTATAAAGGAAGTACCTTTGCTGAGATTGCTTCTTTACCTTGCTCTGGTGCACAGGTCTCACCCTAAGATCGATCGATACACCAGGATCCTCATGAATTTAAGACCTTATATCTCACTATTATACGTTGAAAATCCATATATATATTTACTGACCTGTAACTGCCAGATTAGGATATGGGCGAACACGTCACTCCTTTGAGCAGCTCTAAGCAAATATGCTTCAACCAACAACTGAAAATTGAGGCAATTGTGAACTATGTAGAATATGGGAAAAATAAGAAACGAAGAGCCAATTGGCATGCAGTCAAAGGCTGCATTTTGATGTTGGAGATGATAAGAGAACTTAAAAAATTAAATTCCCATCAAAATACAGCCAAAATACTTTTGCATGCCAAGCATTTTAAAGATGGACAAAGCCCAATCCTAACACGTTTAAGATAGCCTGGTCCTTTAGGTTATAAATTGTCTTATGGGACTACTGCTTCCTGGTTGGGGATATGTTTTTCGCCATTATCATATCCTCAACCAGGATTTTTGATGATATAAGTACACCTAAAAAGACCCACCTAGTACCAACCTGGGGCACAGGACTGTTTACTGAGTTTGAAAGGTTGTGGTAGAATTTTATAAACTATAAACCACAAAAGGATTCTCGCCAATACTCACCTCATCATCATACCTCAAAGCTTGAATGAGCTGGGGCATGAAAAATGTTACTTTGGAGGGAGGGTAAGACTCCAGTACCCGAAGAATATAAGCCATAACACGTGGGTGACCTTTATAAGCTGGAGTAAAGAACTCTAGAGCTTGTGTAATTGAACAAGCTGCCCAGTATGGTAATTGTTGTAAAAGGGGAGAATTTTCATCCACGGCTTTAGGGGTTACAAAATATGGTAAAGCCTCAGGGATGCTACGAATCTCCAATATATGTGACTGTAATTATATACAAATATGTAACTGAAAATATGTGATACAAAGTAATCTTTGTTTATACCTAAACGTCAACAGACATTGCTGACCTGAACCAACTGAGTAATTTCCCCCTTCAGAAAAGAGTTTGTTGGAAATCTAGCACCCAAAGAGAAAGCGATCCGAGGGTCAACAGCAAATGCAGTTCTAGCATACTCTACCCATTTCTCCGAACTGACTCTCGGCCTCGAATATGTGCTCTCTCTACCATCGATAAGAATAATAGCAAACGATTAATAAAAATTTATAGAGAAAAGTCAAATTATGGAAGACTGATGTTTGTGCATTCACTTGGGGTTAACAGGTTGAGCCCAAACTTCTAGCCTATCAGCTTCATGTTGACATAGCATTAAAAGTAACTGTTTCCTCTTCTCTCTACCAGCTGCATAGTTCTCCATTGGTCCCCAAACAGGGTGACACTGATCGTTCTGCCATTTGCAAATTTAAATTCGGAAAAAATGTTGTATAAGGGAGCAATGGTTCAAGAAATGAGCATTATGGAGCATCACTATCTTACCATACTAATTAAAGAACTCCCATTTTCGCCTGGTCCTTTTGAATCATTTTGTTGATTTTGGAGAAATTGGACAAATGTAGAAACAGATTGAGCCTCACTCTGTGCAAAATTCCCTTGATCAGCTTCATACCACTCAGGTTCATGAGCAAACCAACCTAATGAGGCCCTGTAAGATTACACGACAGTCAAAATCGCCTGTTAATATAAGGAAAAAGTCATATATAGAGTGTAATACCGATAAATCCCGTCTTCCAGTAGCTGAAGTCCCAAACTAATTTTTTGTAGACTGCCCCGATATTGGCATGAGCAGAATTTAAGTCCAAGCAACATGACGGTGAAAAATGTACCAGCAGCAGCAGGGTGGTGTGAAAATTTCCATGGAAGTCTTGTAGTCATTTGTAACATCCTGCCAAGGAGCAAGAGCTGTACCATACTGTCATGTTTTACAACCTGCAAAAGGCATTAGGTAATGAACCCATATTCCAACAACATCTTAATAAAGTTTCAAAAAAGCTGCAAACAGAATTTTTTTACCTCAAACCGATCAATGAAAAACCCAATCCATAGCTTATGTGCTTGAATTTGTTGAACAGGGTCCTTTTCAGGCGGTGTTTCTGGTTCACTAGGTGATAGATGAGGCCTTAACTTTGCAGCAGGGCCTGAATACCTCGTGTCGAATGCAAAGAGACCTCGTTTTGTATCAATCGTCCACAACCATGCATCAACAAGCTCTGCAAGGACCACAGGACCCAGTTGAGGAGCAGCGGAAACTAACCATGTCCAGATGAATATACCAGTCTCCATTGCATCGATTGTAGATATGTAAGCCGGACACCAGCAAAGAAGACGCAAGAGTTGTGAAAAGCTCTCTACATTCGTTTTTGAATCTGAATCCTGAATATATATGACCCAACAATTCTTAAGCAAAGTACGTATATTAGAGGTGGCAAATTTGACCCCCTTTACTTATAAATGGGTTGATCTGGCTTGTGAGTTATCTCCAAAAGGGTCCAACCAAATAAAATGTAGCCGAAACTCTCAAAGAGGAATAGGTAAAACGAGTTGGAAGTCGTGACAAGTCTATTTTTATGCATAAACCTCCTAAATGGTTTTATTCAAAGACTTAGTTTATTATTGGAATAACATTTTTCTCTGATCAAAGTCAACAGTTTAATTATTTATATGTATATATTAGAAATAGAGAGAAAAGTACTTGCAGCTCAACCCAATCAGGCCTGACCCCTTTTAACCTGTACCAAAAAAGTGACCTGTTTAAAATGGTACCCATCATGACCTGTTACCAAATCTGCCAAATCCCTCCCATCTTGCCACCTTTTTAGATATCGTACACGATTCCTGATATACAGACATCAATAACTTATATGTTTACCAGAGTTGATAGAAGCAGTGCAGCTGCCTGAGAACAAGTTTCTCTGAAAGAAGACTTGTCCACCTCCCCACCTTTCTCTGCACTGAAAACAAACTTTTGAAGAAGCCGTACAAATTTATTCAGTAATATCGAACCAAATGACTCCTTTTTAGGTTGTGGTGCTTGAGGAAATGCTCCAGATATCAATCTTGAAAGACCACTAGGACTAGGAGATGGTACAACTTCAAAGTCATCATCCGCTTTCTCCATATTCTCATACAATCTTGTCATACCAGCAATTTCTCCAGAATGGTTACACTTGACTGTTGCACTAACAATTGCAGTGCTAAGAACTTCCAGATTAAATGCTTCCGTTAAGTTAAGATTTCCCCCTGATGAAGCGGCTGCTGCAGCCATCACTGCAGGAATATTTGCAGTTTTTGTTCCAGTCCAGCAATCACTTTTGCCAGTACCGATCCTTATCTCAGATAAAAGAGAAACAACATCTGTTGTAGGCTGTGCCCTTTGCCACACGTTTGCTTTACAAAGTTGTTCCTGAAGTATGCAGTACGAAATAAGTCAAGCGGAAATAGTTGTGCGCTCAAACATATGTGTGATTAATAGGAAATTACATGAGCTTGAGATAATCATAATCAAATAATCAACTCTAGAAAATGGTTTGTAGGAGATGGTGTTTGGATATGTTTTTGCTGTTAGAAGTTGTAATAATTAGATGACAGTTGTTCAAGTGTTTTACAATTTCTGATAACCAAAAAGGACATTTTTGTGAAAAAATTTAAAAGGAAAAATGTCTTGTGTAATGGTAATTGAAGTCTTAAAAAGGTATGGTAAGATAACCTGAAACAGACTGTTAGTCCAAACATCAAAAAAATGATAATTGCAAATTTGAAGTCTCAATATGCAGATGTCAGTTTCAAAACGCAAATCCAAAAACCCCCAAAATAATCCATTCAAATGTTTCTGTTTCTATTTCAGTTTTCTTAAGAAACGCAATCATTCATGTACGGGAAAAACAAAAGAAAACGTCAGGCCTATATTGCATAAAGATGGGACACATACCTGAAGAAGGCCCTGGCTGGTACAAGGAGCGTGTGATAGAGAAATAATAATCCATTCACGTACAATTTTTTGGTATAGAGATCGAACGGAAGTTATCCATGCAGGATCACTTACAATACCAGAAGGTGGGTCATTATGTACAGAAAATAGGAGAAAATCCAGACAAGATGAATTCCACAAGATCTGCAGCATATGATCTCATACTTATAAGCTTGTAAAAAAATGGGAAAAAGAGAAAAGAAAACATTAAGTTAAAAAGTAAAAAAAAAAACATACTTGTGGAAATCCATCCCTGAGTTGAGACAATAGTTTAACCGACACTTCTCGAATGTGTTCGTCTCTTTGAGACAAACTTTTGATGAAAAAACATGCATGGACAGCAAGAGTTGACTCTCTAACATCCGTAGCATGCCCTGTCTCAAATATTTGATCCTCCTGTACCCATGAATGTTAGATTGTAAGTACTATAGCTGATTTTTTGTGACATCATTAAAAGGATGAAACTCTCTCTATTAGAGAATTAATTAGCAATTTAGCAGTAAGGCTGATCAAGAAGAGTTAAAAAATTTACCAGCCATGATAATGACGTGTCAAACGCACAGTGGACAGTGGCCATCAAGCATTGAAAGACAGCAGTCACAAGATTTGGACTTTTGAGATACTCAAAAGCGCAGCTGAAGGCACTCCTAGTAGCCTTAGAACTGGAACTACAGTTAAGGAGTCCACCGTTGCTGCTGAACCGTATTATTTCCAAAATCGCAACTGCAAGAAGATAAGTTGCCTTCACTCCTGAAAATTTCAACCAAAAATACTATAAATCATTTCCAAACACAACTGAACCAATAATATTACTAAATACAACAGATACTGGTAAAATTGTAGGAATGTACTATTTTTTATCAGGGTTAAGAGACATATTTGTGCAGTGTACTCTCGTTAAGAATGTAGTATCTCCTTTGTATTCATGGAGGTGATCTTATATCATTTGTAATGTGTATGAGTATGTGTAAACTCTTCTCAAATGAGAACATAGTTCTATCTGATGGGTAGATTTTGATTGCAATAGTTATTTACCTGAAATTGTGCTCATTGCTCCAACCTCAACACGGCCCCCTAAAGCAGCTGAAAGTGCTGCTCTTTGGCTTGCAGCAGCTTTTTCGTTTCCGCTTCCTCGGCGACTTCCAGGGTTGTGAAGAGCATTAAGTTCTAACTCATCTTCAAGCCATTTTACAGAGCTAACAACCTGACAAAACAATAGAACCCAGTCAAATAAACACAGTGATTCATTCAAGCAAACTCAAGTTTCCAGAATATATGATTTTGTCAGAACAATACATTATATCTTTGAACTTAGTACTGAGTGAGAACAGTTAATGATTTTAATGGACTTTCAGTCCATGTCAACCTACCAGGGGTGGGGTCCCTTGAGAAATACGTTGAACAGCAAAAGACCACTGAGGATTCCACATATATGGCCCATTGACAGCTTGAAGAGAAACTGCAGTTGTGCTCCCTGCACTGTGTGATGTTGTAGAATTTGACTTCAAAGAAGTTAACACGGGAGGTGCTAAACCGAACAGTGCAATATAGAACCACAAATTACGAAATAACTTCAGAAGTGAAGGTTCAAAATCCACCGTTGGATCAAAATCAGAACATATTTCAGCCACAGCAGGGAGTAAAGGCCCCATAAAATCAGCTCCACAGCTGCAAATTGTACAAAAATATGCTTTAGTTTTAGAAAATATCATGCCACGTATTTACATGAAAGGAATTAAAATAACTCGTACCTCCCACTTTTGGACTCAGCAGCCAAGCCTACATCCGAACATAATGATAAGAGGCGATGACGGTAGTCGACCCGTAGTTTATCGTCTGTAAGGCCTCTAGCTATCAATTGAAATCCTGCAGGAAGAGTCTAGAATTTAATTGAACTAGTGAGCATCTATCTAAGATAATATTATGTTTAAAAAGAAAAAACTTTATTGTTTTTTTGACTAGTTTAATTCTGATATTAATATAGAACAGTCTAAAAGCTACATGATATGTTTTCTGTCTAGTTTACCTCACTTTAATGAATATAAATCAAGCATGTAAATAATTCTAACGTACATACCTCAACACGTTCTGTATAGGCTTCTTCTGGCAACGTATTGCTTTCAGCAGATCCAATGCTAGACAGTTTGCTTATGTAGCTCCTCATCATCAGCACCACAACTTCACGATACGACTTCTCAAACCCTAAACTTGCCATGCGAGAAACCGCATCAAGAATCTGCAGTGACTCAACAAACAAAAAATTTATATATCGCCTCAAAAGTGAATTATTTATGAATAAATGGTCATACCCGGAGGCGCAACAAGCCAGGTGTTGAAGCATCACCCTCCTCTAAATTTTCAATAAATAAAGGCAATATTGTGTCAACCACTTCAGACTTGTTAACTTGTACATTTAGCTCCGCAAGCAATCGGATAACATTGAGCTGTACAACAGGAACAGCCTTCTTCACTTTAGCATCCTGAAGTAGTATAAAGAAACAGTAGTTAGATATTTGTTTCATTAGGAACAGCCTTCTTCTCTGTAGAATTTCAACGTCCCAATTTTATTTAACCACAAAATCATCATAAGTTTGAGAATACAACCAACCTTTTCCTCATAATCATTGTGTTCACGAATACTGGTAGCCAATCCCATGATAAATGTATCAACCGGGGTCCGGTCTTTGTTCCATCCATATTCAATTATCTCACAACTTGTCTTCAAAACACTATCAAACATAGCTCCCTGGCTACTTTCCCAAGTCTCAGCCTATTTAAAGAATCATAACACATATAAACAAATAAACAACTAGAGAAAAACTAACGAACAAACATACAATCAATAACTAAAAAAAATAAACCTGAGTACATGTAATTAGCACAAGCTGTTTGAGCCGAATAAGTAGAACCCTTAGTAAATGACCTCCACGTGTAAAAGCAATTTTGGAGATACCCTCAAGCAATGAGTTAAAAAGATCCTCACATGTTCTTAACCTACGCCACACCGAGTAGAGACAAGCTTCGGCTGCTTCTACTAGCAATGCAAGAGCCCCATGCAACAACTTCTTCGATAACTTCCCATCTGTATCAGAGGTGACATGGCTTCTAACTTTTAGTTTAACAGCAGCCTTGTAAACAGAAAGCTTTATATTAATTCTAGCTTTCAGCGAAGAACCCTGCTCTGTCCAGTCATGCTTCCTTATCTGCCAACAAAACACCAGTTCGCACTATCCGTTATCACAAGTAGTTTATATGAAGCAGGGATAGTTACTTTGGCATGTACAGAGTAATTGACATTCGTATGATTTCTACTTTAAGTTGCTATACCTTCAGAAACGAAATCATCAACCGCAGTTGCTCCTTGGTAATAAGCCGTATCCGTTCCAAAAGATTAGAATCAATCTGAACTCTATCAAGAACCCGTTCAATCAACTTCAATGCAATCTCTTGTTTCTCCAAACACTCAATAGACTCCTCTTTAAAATACGAAATACCTTTACCATCTACATTAGTTGGAGTACTCAATACATCCATACTATTAGCACCACTCGAACTACTTACATCATTACTCGAAAAGGCACAATCAAGTAACCGAGTAACTAGTTTATTCGCATCTGATGGAATAATCTGCGGAAAACTTTCGGACAACGCAGATAAAAAGGCCTTAGAAATACCTAAATCACAACTACTTCCATCATTATTATTATTATCATCAAGTGCAGCAAACACAATACCTCCCATAAAACCAGCAACATCTGTATTAAAATCCCCATAATGTTCGGTTGCTTTTACGACGTACGATAAGAAATCATTGTAAAACAAAGTTATTGAAGCAGTTGTAAATGATTTAGGCCAAAATGATTGTGTAAATGACGACGGAATTGAACGAATGAATTCTAAAACAGTCATCCTAGGGTTTGCATCGTCGTAGTTAGGGCACATTGCGATGAATCTGGCGGTTGCGAGAACGGCGTTGAGTTGAAAACGTGAAATGCGAGGGGAACCGGAAAGGAGTGATTCCGATGACGGACATCGTTTGCAGATCCATGCGATTTTGCCGGAATATTGATTTGGATTTTTTATGATCAAATCGATAAGCTCTGTTAACGCTTCCATTGTTAATAATTAATTAATCGAATCGTGAAATTGATTAACAGTGCATTGTGTATTGAACATTTGTGCATTGATCACACATAGTTTGCTTAAATTTTTGTTTATCTTTATTTTCTCTTGCAATTGTTCGAGCCCTCAATACGTTTCCACCATTACATCCGATTTTTACGGTTTGTTTTCTCCGGTTTTGTAGGTATTAAATTAATAGGTACCGCCAATTGTTGCCGCCAATATCCATCCGATTAGTTTCCGCTCCGGCAAATATATTATACTGTGGTAAAAAAGTAAATTACCGTTGAAGTCGAAAATCACAAAAGGTACACGTTGCAACATGCCATTGTACTAAATTTACTTTTGATAAGCAATTTGTAAATTTGATCTGAGTTACATTTATTAGAATTAGAATAAAAATTGGGTGGATATAATAATAAGGGATGTGATAAATACAACACAATTTTTTTTTTTGAAGGCAGCTGTGGAATCACTGACGAACTTTTCTTTGCTCACCCGATCATCTCCACAAGCGGTTACTCCCCTGAAATCGAGTAACCGCCGCCGAGTTCGTAGCCAAGGCGACGCCCTAAAGGGGTTGCTCTCCCACGTCTTGAATGGGTATAGCGTCGCAGAAGTCCCCCTCACAACAAGGCTCGAATTCATCACCTTCAGGAAGAAACCTTATGAAAACTCCCTGACCATTGGACCAAGACCCCAATGGAATTTAAGATGTCCCCTCCTGGGTTTGAACCCATGACCTCTTGGATAAAATCCAAGTATTTATGATTCAGTGTGTTTGTACAATTTGATGTATGCATTAAGTTATGTATGGTATCTACCAACTCCCTAATAATAATTTAAGATAAGAAGAAGAAAATGAAGCATATGATAGATCTATAGCACACTCTATATATACCACTTAATTAACATCTACATTACCTTACTACAACTCAACAAGAAAAAATTAAATATATAACTTTTAGGTTATATAGTTTCATGTCTTGTAGTTAAACACTCGATCTATCCCCTCCCTCCGATCCTTTCACCGCCACACGACCGTCATGGCTGATCGGAAGCCCGGAGACAACGAGGTTTATGGTAAAACCAAAGATCTCACGGCCGACTTTGATCCACCACAACCACCAAAGAGAAACAAGTATGCTTTCGCTTGTGCCATGTTGGCTTCCATGACTTCTGTCCTGCTTGGTTACGGTATAAATTTTCTATACAATTTATACATAATCAGATACAAGTTACAACTAGTGTTATGTACCTACCACCTCCATACGAATTCCGAATATTATCGTCTACGGAGTATATTACTATTTTTGTTCATCTTAAAAAATTATCCATAATCTTGAAACGATATTAATAATGGAGTAAGACAATAGTTTTCCCTATTTTCCTTATACAAATACGGAATACTATTATTAGCTTTTATTACAATATTTGCAAATCACTAGCGTCTTAAATGCAGTACTACGTAGTATAAATGGTATCTTATTAATTAAAAGAACTGCGTTAATTGCAGTGTATCAATATTTGTGGATAATCAGTTTTTATTATAGTATATATATATAAATATACAGTATCTAAATAATTATTAACGAGTGTAAAAATCCATGCTTAATTACCACAGTAAATATTCGAAAAAAATAAAGAACTAAAAACCGTTGTTGGTATTAAATTTCACACGATATGTATTTTCAAACATGAAACGGAAGTTCGGAAATATAACAAGTTCCGTGTCACACGACTGTTTTTTTACATACGATATTTTCCACCTACCTATTTTTTATACAACCTAACCTTTTAATTTTATTTATTTATTTATATAATAATATAATAGTAACTAATCAAGCCAGTACGTACCATTGTTTGAATATATATTACTTTAATTTAATTAATAAAAAAGTTTCTGTTCAGATATTGTGATTTTGAATTAATTTGTGACGATACATTGATATATTGCATTGAAAAAAATGTTGGTATTATTACATATGGACAAAAACAATAATAATAATATATTTATTTATTGTATGCAGATACTGGTGTTATGAGTGGGGCGCAAATCTACATCCAAAAAGATCTACACTGTAGTGACGGTCAGATCGAAGTTCTGGTTGGTATTATGAATTTATATTCGTTGGTGGGTTCATTTGCTGCCGGGAGAACTTCTGACTGGATCGGTCGTCGCTACACCATAGTGTTAGCTGGTGCTATCTTCTTTGTTGGAGCAATATTAATGGGGTTTGCTACCAACTATGCCTTTCTTATGGTTGGTCGCTTTGTCGCTGGGATCGGTGTCGGATACGCACTCATGATCGCGCCCGTGTACACTGCTGAAGTGTCCCCGGCTTCTGCTCGTGGGTTCCTCTCTTCCTTCCCTGAAGTCTTTATTAATGCTGGTAAGCCTCGATCGGATTTTATCTTTCTATGCATACGCAAGATAGATGCATTTTGTTAGTATATATATTTATTATATGTCAGTATAAAGTATAATCTTTTTACTAACACATTTAAGGTACTGTTACAAATTTATATATTTTTGTTGTTTTTATGAAATAACTTCTTTTTTTGGGTGATTTTAATTATACAGGGGTATTGCTCGGGTATGTGTCAAATTATGCGTTTTCAAAGATGCCACTTCGCTTAGGATGGCGATTCATGTTGGGTATCGGAGCCATCCCGTCAGTATTCCTAGCCTTGGGGGTCCTAGGCATGCCAGAGTCACCTCGTTGGCTCGTGATGCAGGGTCGACTTGGTGATGCGAAGGTCGTCCTAGATAAAACTTCCGATAGTTTAGAAGAATCTAGACTTCGTTTGATAGACATTAAGCAAGCTGCAGGTATACCAGAAGATTGTAACGATGACATCGTCCAAGTATCGAAGCAAAGTCACGGTCAGGGAGTATGGAAGGAGTTACTGGTTCATCCAACGCCCACCGTCCTTCATATCTTAATCACGGGTGTTGGCATCCACTTCTTCCAACAAGCGAGTGGAATAGATGCCGTTGTGTTATACAGTCCGAGAATCTTTGAGAAGGCTGGGATTGTTAAGGACACCCCAAAGTTATTAGCAACTATTGCAGTCGGGTTCGTAAAAACAATCTTTATTTTAGTGGCGACGTTTTTCCTTGATAAAGTGGGACGTCGACCACTTTTATTATCTAGTGTAGCCGGTATGATTTTATCACTAGTAGGACTTGGGTTCGGGCTAACTATCATAGGCAATTCTGATCATAAGATACAATGGGCTGTAGCCCTTTGTATCGCCACAATTCTATCCTTTGTGGCGTTTTTTTCAATAGGGATGGGCCCAATCGCTTGGGTCTACAGCTCAGAGATTTTTCCACTGAAGCTGCGGGCCCAGGGTTGTAGTATGGGAGTAGCAATGAACAGAGTGGTGAGTGGGATTATTGGAATGACATTTATATCCCTCTACAAGGCTATATCGATTGGTGGTGCTTTCTTTGTATTTACGGGTGTTGCAGTGGTCGGGTTTGTGTTCTTTTACACATTGTACCCCGAAACACAAGGTAAAAACCTCGAGGAAGTCGAGCAAGTTTTCGGGACGTTTTTTAGTTGGAGGTCAAGGCAAGCAGAATTGGATAGGAAAAAAGAGGCTGAAATGACAACCAATAAGGCTCAATATTAAGTTAAGTTTTAGAGCTTTGAATGGAAAAATAGAAAGAAAAAAAAATAGGTATACGTAATTTTTCCATTTTCATGGATGGCATGGTCATTTACTTGTCCGTAGAAGTTTGTATTGGCTGCAAGAAAAATTGATATAAAACGTAATAGTTCACCTTAGAAAGATTTACTATAATACTTTCATGTACTACAGTAATAATAAATACTCCGTAATAAATAATAATAATAAATATAAATAATAGAAACTCAAATATATGATTATGTTTAGAACTCCCTCCGTTCCAAAATTATTGTCACCGAACAAGAAACAGACGGTCTAAAAAATATGCATTTATTATTGTTGACCACAAATAGAATTTCATCTTTACTATTTTCAAGAATTTTGATTTGTTGATTTTGAAAGAAAATAATTATTGTGGGACATGCCAAACTAAAAATGTGAACAAATAAACTAAGAGAGAGAGAGAGAGAGAGAGAGAGAGAGAGAGAGAGAGAGAGAGAGAGAGAGAGAGAGAGAGAGTAATCGTTACTAAAATAACATGATCCTCACTTTTATTTGGGCTAATTGAAGTCACTAGTTAATGTGAGACATGTATATTTATGGGGGAGTGATTCGTATACCAACAAAAATTATCGGTACACCATTAAATATGTATTATGGTGTTGTACGGTACAACACTGTAAAGCACAGTTATTGATGTGTAACTAATTTTTGATGGTGTACTGATCATATCCATATTTATGAGATTATCATGTGGGGATTCCCTTTGGAGGAAAATTTGGACCCAAGATTTGACAACGAAATGCTAATTTCTGTGAATGCGTTTGGCTTTATTGTGAATCATAAAGCTACTCTCACATGGAACCTCTCAATTATTCAAGGAAAATGATAGGAAAGTGAAAAGACGTACAATTGCATATTTTCATATGAATTTAATTTTTTATATATAAATACATAATAATATAATATTAGCAAATTCGAGGACGAAGGCGAAGACTATACTAAGCAAATCATTTGATTTAAATTTTGATAAAATAATAAGTTTTGTTAATAACATAGGTCGTTAAAAAGTGTGGATAGCATAAATTATTGCATTTTAACTTATTATCGAGAGACTATAAAATTTGTATGGTGTACAAATTGTATGTATGTCCTACGAAAACATAATAATTGTATTTAAACATGATTTTTATGCAATCATTGATGTTACACTACCAAACCATCAATCATCCAAACCTGTAATTTATTTGTACCACAATTTATGCAGGTCCTTACTCGGTTACTCCTTAGTGACAGTTAACTCCAAACCAGTAGTACAAGCAAAAGATACAAAATGTTTGTGTTTTTTTTACGGTGGATCAGTGGTCCATTATAAGAATGATTAAAGATGTGATCTTTTTGGACAGATTTTGAGGGAAAGAAGGTTGTACGCATATTGGATTGTAATAGTCACTGCTAATGTGGTTATATTGTAGCTTTCGCTCTCCTACTTTTTCGGAGTGTTTGGCTATGTAACGTATATTATGAAAAAAGTTAAGCACTCGAAATGTTTATCACCTCTTGTTATCAGTAATGACTAAACACACAAAAAGAGGGAAAGTGAAAGCTAAGAAAATAACAAGTTCTACACTCACCCGTTGATTAGTAGAGCGACGACAAAACTTTCTATAGATCCATGTGGAATATGTTTTGTACCGTTGATTAAGATTATATCATTATCATTTTTGTAATAACATAATGATTATTTTGAGGTAGATAGAAACCTACATCTGTTTGTGTATTTGTGCATAAACAGTTTAGATATTGTTTTCTGACGTGTTCGAAAATAGAATATCTCAAGGGATTTTTACTATAGTAGTCGGTCAAAGGCATTTGTTGCGATTCTAGTCATAAATTTCGCCTAAATTGAATTAGGCGTAGGCGAAACCGGTGAACAACATGAAAACACGACACATGTCTAGAAAAATCGCCTAAATCGAAATTCAATGGTTCGCCGGATTCGCCTAGACATATATAACATTTAGGCGATCTTTTTGGTGTTAATTCTTGCCACGTGTCATTAAATCATTGGATGCGCCAATTTCGCCTATCCTATTTTCTTTTTAGGCGAAACTTATGACTTTCTGTAAAAAAATTCTGACACCGACTACTACATGTTAAAGGATTGTTTGACCGACCATTGAGGTAATTTTCTCATATCTCAATATCCTTATAGCTATAATTGAAAAAATTACTGGAAAGAATGATAAATGTAAGCACAACCAATGATATTGACCCCGGAAAGAACCCAATTTTTCATAAACTGAAATTTGATCTCTAATGTATATACACGCATTGTTTACTTTTCAATACCCTGTTGCAAATACTGAATTAAATCAAAACCAGCAGTAGTCCATTTGTTATAGGCATCAGCACATATGTGGATCATGTGATTTGCTGCTTCTCTTTCGCTCATATCTTGAAGAAATCTCTTTCTTAAGTTCCCAATGGGATCTCCTCTGCTAAAGCAAGGTAACCTGCTTTCTACCATCATCAATACCGTGTTTATAATCCCATTCATATGCCTACGGGCAGAAAGGTAACCCTTAATGAACAAACTGATAAAGGCAAATTATTCACAACACAAGATTAGTAATTGAGCCAAGGTTATGTTATGATCCTATGGAAAGCAATCAAGCATCATGCTGACTATGAAGTTCTCATGAGCTGCTTCAAAGGTTGGAGAACCAACTGGCCCGAAATCTTGTTGAAATATTTCATACAAACCACCATCAGTTGTTTCACCCATCTGGCTTCTGCTGCGTGAATTTGGCACGACCTGCAGGGAGACAATTATAGACATCTGTTAAGATACTGAAATAACAACTAGAAGAACAAGTTATAAGTGCCAAACTCAATGCAAAAATATTATATTCAAAGTAGTCAAATAGAGCCAATGTATGGCAAACGGACACCTCAATTATTCCTCTCTCCGGGTCAGTTGGAAGAACTCCATAAGGATACTAATAAAGATTAAGCCCAACTGCTCCAAAAATGTCTCTTAGAAGTGAAATCACTTGTAAAGCAAGTACATCCTGTCTACAGTCATCTCCGACCTGCATAAATAAGCTCATTTAATTGTTGGAAAATGTGGTTGCACTGAACGCGCAGCGAAAGCAGAAACACGTAAATATTTACGTATCAAAATTTCGTTCAAACCACAATTTCTACCAAGGATCAATCTACAAATTAAACTGTGAATATGTAATAGAGGAATAGACTGAACCTTTGAAAGGATGATTGCAACGACCAAATTAGCTCGTCTCTATAGATAGTCTTGTTGGAAAATTTAGTGAAATATGTGCATTTTTCACTAACTTTGGACACATAATTTTATATGTATATGTGGTATATATAAATATTCGTTTACGTAATTGCGTTCTCCCTTATAAGAGCTTCGCAATGATATAATGTGTGTCCAAAACTGAACTAATGAACTTAAATATCGATTCACAAAGTAAGACATTTGATGTGTAGTTTGTTGGGTTTGAGTTTGTCCCACATCGGTGGGTGAACTAAACCTAGAGGTACCACCTACACTATAAATAGATGTGTATGGGCTCAATTTTAGATACACCATAAACCACAACCTTTTCATTAAAGGAGATACAAGTATTCTCCGATGAAATCTCGGGTAGTGAGTCAAGTCCGGCAGTACAAGCTGCTTTGGCCGTTGTACCCTGGGAAACAGACGACGTGTAGATGGCGAATCTGTTTTAAGGGAACTGTGTCCAACACAGGCCTTGGTCTTCTTCAAATAATTCTTTGGAGCGTGCGGATCTTCTTAAGATAAGGGTTTTTTTTTTTTTTTTTCTTATGTTTTATTGTTTCCTATTATTCGTTTCCTATTATTTATTATTATTTATATTTGTAGTTGTAATTAGATTATAATTGCTACATCTATAATTCTATTGTATACTTCTTGTAAATAATTATAACTAAACTATATTCGGGTACTTATATTTTTACCTACAAACTTAAAACAGATTCTTAAATATTACCCGAAAATGATATCATGGAAACTTTGTGAGTTTCCTTTTGAAAACGAACTGTATGAAATAATTTTTAAAACGCGTTGTTAACAATATTGAATAGTGGTTTGTGTGTGATTTAATTTTGAAAATCATTTATAAGTTTCCTTTATCTGCAAAGCATGTGCTGTTTTAGACAAAATTATAGATTATAGATTTGGAATCGGTTTAGGGTTTGAGGTTAGGGTTTAGGGTTTAGGGTTGGGAGTTTGGGGTTTCGTCCCGAAACCCCAAACTCCCAACCCTAAACCCCAAACCCTAAACCCTAAACGCTTTATAAAACTCTAAACTCTAAATCATACTAAACCCTAAACCCTGCTAAACTCTAACACTAAACCCTGCTAAACCCTAACACTAAACCCTGCCAAACCCTAACTCTAAACCCTAACCCTAAACCCTAAATCAAATGTATAATCAATCACTAACACATGTGTTACTAATATGTAAAACCCACCAAAAAAATGAAAAAAAAATGCTCGACGGAAGTATGCCTTGATGGACGGCAAATCGAAGAGGATAATACACTGAAAAATATGGTGCAATTTTCATGATTTTTCGACTTGTCGTTTGTGAGATATTTAATTTTTAAAAACATGGATGAAAGAGAAAAAAGTGACACATGGCATATTTTGGTTGGTTCCCCAATTCTGACACAAAATAAATGGTCTCAATTGAACTCTTCTCATTGGTTAGGGTAATATATGAAACATGATAGATTTAATATTATATAACCTTGATTGCTTGAAACAAGATTTTAAATAGACCCTGTAAGTTTAAAATTAAGCTGTATTTATTTATTGAAATTAGTAAATTAAAAGGTTAACATGTAATTGTAGCACCATAGTATCAGTATCTATGATAGAGTGATACTAAAAGTGTCATTCGGTTGACAAGAAATTACGTAACGAGTTGTCCAACTGGTTTTTTTTTATACCTTGGAATTGATTATGGTTTTAGAAAATGGTTATAAAACAAGACTTAATGGTTACACTGTTTTGCAAGCTTTCAACCAAAACCATTATCAATTGGAACTAATTGCAAATTGTCAATTATTATTATTGTTCTAACGATTAGAATATTTAGTCAAACAGTTTACGTTTAACTTTCCGAATGGATTTTATTGAGTAGTCAAATGGAATATTACTTTTAGTATATGTATCTTGCAAACAATATTAACAAGGATTTATTTTAGTGTTATACAAAAACCATATACTGGGTATGCTATGTGAAATTACTATTATTATATGGTTAGAGTTTACGAAAGTGTGAACTAAGATTATCGCAAGATTTATTACTAAACTTGATTTATTTAATTTTTTGAAGTTTAATTTGGAACTTGATTTGATTATAAAGATTTTATAATATTTAAATCCTTATTCAACTTCAAAAGAAATTATTAATTTGCAAACACGATACTACTCTAGAAGAAGTAGTTGTTTGTTATTGGCTTTAAGGAATTTAAATTGCGTTAGTAGCTTACTACTCTAGAAGAAGTAGTTTTGTTTATTGTTTCTATGAAAGTTTAATAATTTCTAATCATTTATTTATATGATGAGATGTGATTATAATCTTGTGGATGTCGAGAACTCGGGAGTACCGAAGTTTACACCACAAAAGTGATGAAGCTACTGTGTGAACTATCTCAAGGTGTATAATCCTGGTAGGACTATTGATACTCGAGGATGGTTTGTGATGTTTGGGGCAACTACTCTTGTGTGTAGTTTTGGATCTAGTTATATTAACGATCAAGCCCTCTAGAAAAATGATGACACTTTGAGGGAGGGGTCGTATAGTTTCTGAAAAAGATAGAAATGCACAACTCTCATGAACATGTGTTGTTTGAAAAATATAATTCAAACAAATTGGTTGAGTATTTATTATATTCAAATTATAAGGTTCAATACCTTTTGTGAAAATAGTTAACATATGTTAAACGGCCTACTACTCAAGATAGAAGTAGTTTTGTTAACTATTTAATAAAGCTTTAGAATGATTGTTCATTGTTCTAAGTTTTGTAATGAGATAGTGTGAGCACCAACTGGGGTTGTTGTAACACCCGCCAAATTAGGACTAGTGATTTAGTGCCTAATCATATGTTAATACATGTAATTAGTTCCTTGTTAGGCTAATTAATGTATCGAATTATATATATTGTTGAATATATACGAAAATGCGATTTGATTAAATCGTACGCAATTTAAATCGGATGTATTTCGATTCAATTTAATACGGACGTTGGTGATCAACTTTATTAAATAACGCTTTTATGTCAAAAATATTATTTTGATAATATTTCGTATTCATTCGTATCGTACAAACCAAACTTACACGATTTAAAACATTAAACCGCGCAAACTAAATAAACAAACTTATATTTCATAACTACAATATAGATTAAATTGTATTTTGAACTTATAATTAAAATGTAAATAATTATTTAACGATTAAATGACGGAGCAAACGAACACCACACGGGACGCGGGGCGAAAAACTGGAAAAGTGGGGATAAACCCCCACCTCCCATCTTTTTTCTTCATTTCATCTTTCCTTCTATCTCTCTCTCTCTTCTTTTTCTCTCTAAAAAGAAACAAACCACCAAACTCATAAAACCGCAAAATACTACCACGAAACGCGACCGGATCACAAATATTTTTAGAGATTCACGACCACCTCGCGACGATCTACAACGCTACCTTTCCGGATTTTCATTTCGGCAAATTGTAAGTTTCCGACAAAATCCCGAAATCACTCGATTCTTAGTATTTTTCGTTTGTGGTTGTTTATATAACATGTATATGTCCCTTACTAAGCATATAACACGATTTCATAGCTTAAAAACGAGTTTAAAACGGATTTTTGGTCGGAATTAACGTTGACAGCCGGATTTCTGGGCTGGTGTTCATCCATGCGACACAAGCATTGTGTCGCATGTCGTGTCGTATTTTGGCTTTAGTGTCGCATAAAATCCCTTGTGTCGTACCTTATGTCGTACCAAAGATTTAGTGTCGCAAGTCTTGCGACACAACCACTATGTCGCATAACCCATACGACACAATCACTATGTCGCTGTTGAATCAGCATCTCGCATCTATGCGACACAACCCTTGTGTCGTATAGACATTGTGTCGCATTTTCTATGCGACACAACCCTTGTGTCGCATAACATCTTTAGTGTCGTATATTGTGTCGCAAAACACAGAAAACTCAGATTTTTACTAAGTGTCGAGACCTAAAATTTATCACTCGATTTTACCCGAATTCAGATCCCAGATGCGTTTTTCGTCAAAGCAATATAGTAGAAATAAAAATTTTCCAAGCTGACCTGGGACCCCAGCCAGGGGCTCTGCCCCTTGGACCCCGCCAGGGGCTGCCGCCCCTTGGACCCCGCTACCAGGGGCGCTGCCCCCGGACCCCCGTACTTAGATTCCGTAACGGCTTCTAAAACACATTTTTCAAGTGAAACGCCACGAAATCAAAATAATAATAGTTGAGATTATTATTACAAATCCGTCACCAACGGGCCGTACATGTTTTCAAACACTTAACAAATCAACCAAATCGTAGTAATTTGGACATATATATAGTTGTGTAACAACTACAAGGGTGATCTTTTGAGATACCCAATCATACTTATAACCATCGCGTGTCGTGGACACCCTCAGGTTACAAGTCTTTGGACTTCATATTCGGCTAATCAACTTACGTTTGTGTAAACGCATTCAGACTCAGGTGAGTCTCATAGCCCCTCTTTTTACTGTTTTACTCAGGGGTGTGATATACTGCTCAAACTTTTAACATGTGAACGCAAGTACCAACTTTTCATATACTACATGAGTTTTTCGAAACTAATCATTTAAAGTCCTCCGTCAGCATAGTTGTTAATACGTTGTAGCGTGAATATTAGTATATGGTACCATATAGGATTGACCCTCCTCGTCCGGGTTAGCAAGCACTAACCGGGTAAACGGACGTACTAATATTTGGGAAGACGAATGTTGATTAGGCATTCGTGGAGGCACCTCGCCCGGAATTCTCTATAGGGGACCCGGCCCTCGAGTTAAGCTCAACTATGTGCTCATGGCTGTATACACGATGATTATCATTAAATTGCTGGATGCAATTCACTATTTAATTGCTGGATGCAATTCATTATTTAATTGCTGGATGCAATTCATTATTTAAATCTTGCGGTTCATACGATATTACTTGATTTCAAACCTGTGAGCTCACCAGCTTTATAGCTGACCTTTTAGCATATATCGCAGGTACCCAGCAGTATGATGTTTTTGCTTCAGGATTTAGCTCGAGTCAGCATACAGACGATTGAGATTTTCTTGCATTAGTATATTTTGTATAAGTACTTATGTACTGAAATCTCATTATATTTAACTCGAGCTATGTAAAGCTTTAAATGTTGTAAACATCTCAATTATCAATATATTTTGTTAAAACGACGCATATAGAGTCGTTTGCTATTTATCTTTGTGCTTTGTTATTGATTAGTAACACCCAAATCAAGCTTCCGCAAAATCATTAAATTTGGGGGTGTTACAGATTGGTATCAGAGCCTAAGGTTATAGTGAACTAGGTTGCATTAGTGAGCCTAGACTATGACCATTAGGCAGTATTCCTTATTAGGTATGACTGGTTCAGGGATTACAGCATACGAGTTTAATTTAACATAGCCTGATCAACTATGTACAATTAAGCAAAGATGATGTAAGATCTGAAAGTAGTTATGGCTGAACAGGATACAATAGAAGACTCTGACCTCGAGAGAACCGAGACTCAAACATGTTTATGCTAGACACTCAATAGGCTATATTATATAGGAGCTATATGAATATAGGCCTCAATCTTACTAACGCTTTGTCTCAGAAATGGCAAACATCCCATCAGATTCATCTCGTTCTCAATCCGGGTCGCAGAACCCAAGGGTAGCAAGGAGGAACAACAGGTTGCCTCGAGCTGGCCCGTACCCCACTCATTCCACCTTACCGGCCTTAGCCGCTAGGGTGAATCATCACGAGCAGCGACTTCGCACCATGGATGTCGTGTTGCAGGAAACAAACGAAAACTGGAGACTTACATCCCTTGAACGCATCGAACAGGTCTCCGACGACCTTGAAACCACAAACAACAACATGGATGTCCTTCGCAACCAAATTATAGAAATAAGGGTGGAAAATGCCCTTCTACAACAAAGGATGGAAGAATGTGAGCAACGCTCACATGAAGCAGAAGAGTATGCGCGCGGACTAACACAACGACTTGCGCTAGCAGAAGACAACGCCCGACAAGCTAGCAGGCTTGCAAACACTGTGGACCGTCTTGTCACGATGATGGAACAAATTAATCTACGTCAAGACTAGTGTAGTCTTTGTCTTGTAATCTATCCTGTAATCTAGTAACTATCTACGCGCTACTCTATAATTCAGTCGGATGTAACAATTCCCGACATCTTTTGTAATACATCTGTAGGATGTAACCTTTGAACTCGTATTAGCTATCAAATATTTCTTGTTGTTCAACTCATATTAATTGCCATAATTCTTTTTCATATCGATGTTATGTATTACCACCTTTATACATGTACATCTGAAATAAATACAATTTTCTTACAAAATCTCATGTATCTTCATTTCTTTTATTGAAGAATCATGCCGCCAAAGACACGACCTTACACAGATGCTCAGATCACGTCACTCATAACCCAGGCTGTTACTGAAGCCTTGGCTCGGAATACCCCACCCAACTCCACAAGAAACAGCGATACCGCTGGAACCTCTGCCGTCAAACCTTGTTCTTACAAGGACTTCCAAAGCTGCAAACCCTCGAGCTTCAAGGGTTCTGAAGGAGCCATCGGACTGATCAGATGGTTCGAGAAAATGGAAACTGTTTTCCGTGTTAGTAAATGCGCGGAGAACGACAAAGTAAACTTCGCCACCTGCTCTCTTGAAGATGATGCCCACTCTTGGTGGAATTCATATACCCAATCAGTGGGTGCTGACATTGCCTACCAACTCACTTGGGAGGAATTGAAGGCAAAACTCACTGCCAAATACTGCTCGATCGCCAAACTCCAAAAGCTAGATGAGGAGTTTTGGAATTTGAAGGTTCAGGGTGGTGACATCGATGGTTATACCACCAGGTTTCAACAACTAGCTGCCCTCCGCCCAGCTATGGTAAGCACTGAACCTGATAAAATCAGGAAGTACACCCTTGGTCTCCCTGATTTTGTTCGGGGACACGTCATCTCTTCCAAACCAACCACCATTGACGGTGCAATCTCATTGGCCCAAGACCTGATGTCTATGAGCCAAGATTCTGAACAACCCACTTCATCATCCCAAAACAACAAACGCAAGTGGTCTGACTACCACAACAACCACTCCAACCAACAAAACAAGAAACCTGACACCATCAAAGCCTACAACACCACCACTGACATCATCCGGGGTTACACTGGGAGCAAACCATATTGTCCCAAGTGCAGCCGTCACCATGAGGGTTCTTGTGGTCCCTTTTGCAACAACTGCAAGAGGTACGGCCACCTCACCAAAGACTGTCGCTCTCCCGCCAACAACAATTCCAACAACAACACCAGACCACCCAAAGTATGCTTTGAGTGTGGGAAACCTGGGCATTTCAAGGACTCGTGCCCAAAACTGAAGAACAACCGCAACAACAACAATAACAACACCCGCAGCAGAGCTTTCGTCATCAAATCTGGGGACGCCCGCCAAGACCCGAATGTGGTCTCGGGTATGTTCCTCCTCAACAACTTAACTGCTTCTGTTCTATTTGATACTGGTGCTGATAGAAGCTTTATCTCCGATGATTTTTGCCCATTACTTGACATCACTCCTGTTGCCTTAGATGTTAAGTACACTGTAGAGCTAGCCAATGGAAAACTTGTAGAAACCACCAGTGTGATACCTAATTGCACTTTAAACCTAGCTGACGAAACCTTTTCGATCGACCTTATACCCATTGAAATCGGAAGTTTCGACGTCATTATCGGAATGGACTGGTTGTCCAAGCATCGAGCTGAAATCGTTTGTCATGATAAAATCGTCCGTATCCCACTCGCCGTTGGTGGAACCTTGATCATACAGGGGGAGACCGGTGGGACGGGACTCAATATAATCTCCTGCTTAAAAACCCGAAAATTTCTAAGAAAGGGTTACCCCGCAATACTTGCACACATCACAGAGAAGAAGTCGGAGGAGAAGCGACTTGAGGATGTGCCAATTGTTAGAGACTTTCCCGAAGTCTTTCCGGAAGAACTACCTGGTCTACCTCCGCCTAGACAGGTTGAGTTCTCGATTGATCTTGTGCCGGGTGCCGCACCGGTGGCCCGCGCATCGTACCGTTTAGCCCCATCTGAACTTCAGGAGTTGTCCTCTCAGTTACAGGAACTTCTGGATCGAGGATTCATTAGACCGAGTTCTTCACCTTGGGGAGCTCCGGTCTTATTTGTCAAAAAGAAGGACGGTTCTTTCCGAATGTGCATCGACTACCGAGAATTGAACAAATTGACCGTCAAGAACCGTTATCCACTTCCTCGCATTGATGATCTATTCGACCAACTTCAAGGTTCAAGTTTCTACTCAAAAATCGACCTGCGATCAGGTTATCATCAGTTACGAGTTCGCGACACCGATATTCCAAAAACTGCTTTCAGAACTCGTTACGGGCACTACGAATTCCAAGTGATGCCCTTCGGTCTAACCAATGCACCGGCGGTATTCATGGACCTCATGAATCGGGTGTGCAAACCTTACCTCGATAAGTTTGTCATCGTCTTTATTGATGACATACTCATTTACTCACGCAACGAGCAAGAACACGCGCAACATCTCAAAACCATCCTTGAACTACTTAGACACGAGGAGCTTTATGTAAAATTTTCTAAGTGTGAGTTCTGGATTCAAACCGTTCAATTTCTTGGTCACGTGATCGACAGTCAGGGAATTCACGTGGACCCATCAAAGATCGAGGCTATCAAAGACTGGCAAGCACCCACCTCTGCAACTGAAGTACGACAATTCTTGGGTCTTGCTGGGTACTATCGGCGATTTATCGAAAATTTCTCTAAAATAGCTCAACCACTCACGGTACTGACTCAGAAGGACAAAAGGTTCGATTGGACCGATAAACAAGAGTCAGCGTTCCAACTTTTGAAACAAAAGCTTTGCAGTGCTCCGATTCTATCCTTACCCGAAGGCACCGATGACTTCGTGGTATACTGCGATGCTTCTCACCAAGGTCTCGGTTGTGTGCTGATGCAACGAGACAAGGTCATTGCTTATGCCTCACGACAGCTGAAAATTCACGAAAAGAACTACACCACTCACGATCTCGAACTTGGAGCTGTCGTTTTTGCTCTCAAAATCTGGAGACATTATCTCTACGGCACTAAGTGCACCATTTTTACCGATCATAAAAGTCTCCAACATATATTCGATCAGAAGGATCTCAATATGAGGCAACGTCGATGGGTCGAGTTGCTTACCGATTACGATTGCGAGATCAAGTACCATCCAGGGAAGGCTAATGTTGTAGCCGATGCCCTCAGTCGAAAGGAACGACCAAAACCACTTCGAGTCCGAGCCCTCAGTATGACCATTCACAACAATCTTACCGTTCAGATTCATACCGCTCAGATCGAAGCCCTGAAACCTGAAAACATCAAAAATGAAGCCTTACGGGGTATTGATAAACAATTCGAAATCAAATCTAACGGAATTAGGTATTTCTCAAACCGAATCTGGTTGCCTAATTTCGGGAACTTACGAAACTTGGTGATGAATGAAGCTCACAAGTCCAAATATTCTATCCATCCGGGATCCGATAAGATGTACCACGGCATCAAGGAATTTTATTGGTGGCCAAACATGAAAGCCGAAATCGCCACGTATGTCAGCAAGTGTCTTACTTGCTCGAAAGTCAAAACCGAACATCAGAAACCGCCTGGTTTACTCCAACAACCGGAAATTCCTGAATGGAAATGGGAACAAATTGCCATGGATTTCATAACCAAATTACCCAAGTCGTCGAGCGGTTGCGATACCATTTGGGTGATCGTCGATCGTCTCACCAAATCTGCTCACTTCCTGGCAATCAAAGAAAACGATAAAATGGAACGCCTTACACAAATCTACATCAAGGAAATCGTTTCTCATCACGGTGTTCCAATCTCGATCATCTCTGACAGGGATGCCCGTTTCACCTCTCACTTTTGGCAATCACTTCAAAAAGCATTGGGTACCCGTCTCGATATGAGTACCGCGTACCATCCTCAAACCGATGGCCAAAGTGAACGAACCATTCAAACACTGGAAGACATGCTACGAGCCTGCGTAGTTGATTTCGGTACAAACTGGGAAAGACACCTACCGTTGTGCGAATTTTCGTACAATAACAGTTATCACGCCAGCATTAAGGCTGCACCTTTTGAGGCACTGTACGGTCGTAAGTGCCGATCACCGATCTGTTGGACTGAAGTGGGAGATAGTCAACTCACTGGTCCTGAACTCATTCACGCCACCACTGAGAAAATTGTGGAAATCCAAAACAGACTCAAAACCGCACGTGATCGTCAGAAAAGTTATGCTGACGTGAGACGCAAACCACTCGAGTTCCAAGTTGGGGATCGAGTACTCTTAAAAGTATCGCCTTGGAAAGGCGTCATCCGTTTTGGCAAACGCGGGAAGTTAAATCCCAGGTACATCGGGCCTTTTGAGATCCTCGAACGGATTGGCCCCGTAGCTTATCGATTGCAGCTGCCATCCGAACTCAGCAGCGTGCACCCCACTTTTCATATCTCAAATTTGAAGAAGTGTCTGTCTGATGAGACACTTATTATTCCACTAGATGAAATTCGTGTTGACGATAAACTTCACTTCGTTGAGGAACCCGCTGAAATTATGGACCGTGAGGTCAAACAACTCAAACAAAGTCGTATTCCCATCGTCAAGGTCAGATGGAATTCGCGGAGTGGTCCGGAATTCACCTGGGAACGGGAAGACCAAATGCGACTCAAATATCCTCAACTTTTCACTGATTCTACATCAAACACGACCTCGAGCTAAATTTCGGGACGAAATTCTTCTAACAGGGGGAGAATGTAACACCCGCCAAATTAGGACTAGTGATTTAGTGCCTAATCATATGTTAATACATGTAATTAGTTCCTTGTTAGGCTAATTAATGTATCGAATTATATATATTGTTGAATATATACGAAAATGCGATTTGATTAAATCGTACGCAATTTAAATCGGATGTATTTCGATTCAATTTAATACGGACGTTGGTGATCAACTTTATTAAATAACGCTTTTATGTCAAAAATATTATTTTGATAATATTTCGTATTCATTCGTATCGTACAAACCAAACTTACACGATTTAAAACATTAAACCGCGCAAACTAAATAAACAAACTTATATTTCATAACTACAATATAGATTAAATTGTATTTTGAACTTATAATTAAAATGTAAATAATTATTTAACGATTAAATGACGGAGCAAACGAACACCACACGGGACGCGGGGCGAAAAACTGGAAAAGTGGGGATAAACCCCCACCTCCCATCTTTTTTCTTCATTTCATCTTTCCTTCTATCTCTCTCTCTCTTCTTTTTCTCTCTAAAAAGAAACAAACCACCAAACTCATAAAACCGCAAAATACTACCACGAAACGCGACCGGATCACAAATATTTTTAGAGATTCACGACCACCTCGCGACGATCTACAACGCTACCTTTCCGGATTTTCATTTCGGCAAATTGTAAGTTTCCGACAAAATCCCGAAATCACTCGATTCTTAGTATTTTTCGTTTGTGGTTGTTTATATAACATGTATATGTCCCTTACTAAGCATATAACACGATTTCATAGCTTAAAAACGAGTTTAAAACGGATTTTTGGTCGGAATTAACGTTGACAGCCGGATTTCTGGGCTGGTGTTCATCCATGCGACACAAGCATTGTGTCGCATGTCGTGTCGTATTTTGGCTTTAGTGTCGCATAAAATCCCTTGTGTCGTACCTTATGTCGTACCAAAGATTTAGTGTCGCAAGTCTTGCGACACAACCACTATGTCGCATAACCCATACGACACAATCACTATGTCGCTGTTGAATCAGCATCTCGCATCTATGCGACACAACCCTTGTGTCGTATAGACATTGTGTCGCATTTTCTATGCGACACAACCCTTGTGTCGCATAACATCTTTAGTGTCGTATATTGTGTCGCAAAACACAGAAAACTCAGATTTTTACTAAGTGTCGAGACCTAAAATTTATCACTCGATTTTACCCGAATTCAGATCCCAGATGCGTTTTTCGTCAAAGCAATATAGTAGAAATAAAAATTTTCCAAGCTGACCTGGGACCCCAGCCAGGGGCTCTGCCCCTTGGACCCCGCCAGGGGCTGCCGCCCCTTGGACCCCGCTACCAGGGACGCTGCCCCCGGACCCCCGTACTTAGATTCCGTAACGGCTTCTAAAACACATTTTTCAAGTGAAACGCCACGAAATCAAAATAATAATAGTTGAGATTATTATTACAAATCCGTCACCAACGGGCCGTACATGTTTTCAAACACTTAACAAATCAACCAAATCGTAGTAATTTGGACATATATATAGTTGTGTAACAACTACAAGGGTGATCTTTTGAGATACCCAATCATACTTATAACCATCGCGTGTCGTGGACACCCTCAGGTTACAAGTCTTTGGACTTCATATTCGGCTAATCAACTTACGTTTGTGTAAACGCATTCAGACTCAGGTGAGTCTCATAGCCCCTCTTTTTACTGTTTTACTCAGGGGTGTGATATACTGCTCAAACTTTTAACATGTGAACGCAAGTACCAACTTTTCATATACTACATGAGTTTTTCGAAACTAATCATTTAAAGTCCTCCGTCAGCATAGTTGTTAATACGTTGTAGCGTGAATATTAGTATATGGTACCATATAGGATTGACCCTCCTCGTCCGGGTTAGCAAGCACTAACCGGGTAAACGGACGTACTAATATTTGGGAAGACGAATGTTGATTAGGCATTCGTGGAGGCACCTCGCCCGGAATTCTCTATAGGGGACCCGGCCCTCGAGTTAAGCTCAACTATGTGCTCATGGCTGTATACACGATGATTATCATTAAATTGCTGGATGCAATTCACTATTTAATTGCTGGATGCAATTCATTATTTAATTGCTGGATGCAATTCATTATTTAAATCTTGCGGTTCATACGATATTACTTGATTTCAAACCTGTGAGCTCACCAGCTTTATAGCTGACCTTTTAGCATATATCGCAGGTACCCAGCAGTAGGATGTTTTTGCTTCAGGATTTAGCTCGAGTCAGCATACAGACGATTGAGATTTTCTTGCATTAGTATATTTTGTATAAGTACTTATGTACTGAAATCTCATTATATTTAACTCGAGCTATGTAAAGCTTTAAATGTTGTAAACATCTCAATTATCAATATATTTTGTTAAAACGACGCATATAGAGTCGTTTGCTATTTATCTTTGTGCTTTGTTATTGATTAGTAACACCCAAATCAAGCTTCCGCAAAATCATTAAATTTGGGGGTGTTACAGTTGTAGACCACAAATGGCTGTTATTGGAACTTTATCATGGATGTAGTTCATTTATATCATATATGGATGTATAATCCCGATATATAATTGTGTGTTCGAGATGGTCTTTGATGTTGGGGATGCCACATGCTTGTGGAAACCGATTTAAGACTTATGAGATACTCGAGAGACTGTCGTCACTTATTGATGTCATCGGACATTAGTAATGAGAATTGTGACCGTAAAAACTGAGGTTATCTGTAACATAGACCTTGCTTATGAGGATGTTCTTAATGTTTCCCTAAATTACAAAGGGAATTATATCTACTAGCAAGTTGACTGCAGATTGCTACTCCATACTTCTAGATAATGGATTTATTATCAGAGGCAAAAATGGACCTATAGGGTTTTGCCAGCGGAAGTATTGTTGGAGGATTGTTCATAATCGGTTTAGCCGAGGGACATAGTTATAATGATTAAACATCTGATGAAGATGAATATGACATATCCGATAATGATGTTGTCGAGATTTTGAACATATCAGATGATGAAGAGGTGATAGACATATCAGATGATTATGATGACATCATTGTATTATGTGATAATGATGTGTATTTAAGACTAAAATAATTTTCTTGCTAGTTTTGTCAATATTTTAGAATAATATTTCGGATTTAAGCTTGATTGGATTAAAATAATGAAAGAAACTAGATAATAGTTCATTACTTGATTACTTTGAAACATAAAATATTTTGTATATTTCCGTAACATTTAAATCAATCAATGAACATGGATATATAATGAGTATGTGAAACAACCATGGGTTGACCTATGACAAAAGAAGAAAATGGTTTGAGTTTAAATTTCTAAACAATTAAAGTCATAACATTGAACACGTCATGATAGAATGTATTCTTGATTATGATATGTTTCTACATTTATGACATGACTTTGATTTGATGAAATTTTAATTGTATTATAGATGTATAATAATACATGTGTCGTTTATCACATTTGTGAAATATGACATGATAGACGAATCTATCATCATTAATTGGTATCCAAGCATAGAATGATCTAATTCAATTCTATTGTAGGATTTTATGTGTCTTGACAATGTTTAATGTCAAGATAAACCAATAAGAATTATGATCATTCCACGGGAATATATTCATTATTAATTGGTATTGGTAGGTAGTCGGGTTGACTATAATACGATAGATCGGTAACTTGATTCATTACAGTTAGATAATGAAATCATGTTCACACCAATTTTAGTCAGAATAATTTCGTTGAAAATATTCGTATAAAGTTGGTGCAAATTCGAATATCAATTATGTTTTGATTCGTTTCCGAATAAAGAAAAACTGGATGATGAGTTAGATATGTGTCTTATCTCTGAACAAGAACATAAAACTGATATTGTTTATAATATCCATTTGTTTGAGATATTATAAGTTTTGGAATTGGTTTTGTTTATAGTTTTGGTATCACAAGAAATATGGATGAGATTTCTTGTAATAAAATGGTTATGAGTCGAAATGATGCATCTTCCGTTCATATGGTTAAGTCTTTGAAATTTATAGCATGCTAGACTTAGACTAGTTAATTATAATCATCTACAGTGATTAATGTTAACGTCGAATATTCCAAGTTGTATTTGGAAAGTATGTAAACAAAATCAATTTATGACATTCAGTGATATAAAGAATTTGGTATGTCGTGAAATCAAATTGATTGAGACAATGATGCAAGATTGTTTCCATGATTAATATGGAATTAAGTTAGAATAAATCCTAAGAGAACTATAGACATAAAGATATATATCTTTTGTTATACTATCTCGGGATTTGAATTGCCTAAATGGAGCTCAGATTTATGAGCGCTTATTCGAGTGTTTCTTTTTATTAAGATGCGTAAATTCTATGTTTCTAGGTCAAACCTGGAGTATAACTAAAGAATTGCTCTGAATATGTGAAAGTTTTAAACATTAGTTATAGAGGTTAGTTAACTTTCTAACGGCATTTTAATTGCATCATATGTGAAAGTATGAGAAAGATGACAATATGCAAGACATGTGGGGAAAGTCAAGTAACTAATACTTCTTGTATGAAACCCCATACTTGACATTATTATAAAAAGGGAAGAAATTTCCCAGAATAATATAAAAATGTGGGGGTGTCTTGCATTTTGAAATGGGAAGACCCGAATTCTAATTAATCAAATGTTGCATACAATGATCATTAGAATTGATTGGATAAAGTATACAAAGGTTATAATGTAAGATGAATGATTTTATATTGACCGACGGAATATACGAGGGTCATGACGGAAGAGTCTAAAATTTCTATGATAACCAAGTGGAGTACACAAAGAGTCATAGAAATAGAAGGTAATATAATATTACTTTTACAGAAAAGTAAAAATAAAAGAGTACTCAATTTGATTACCTATTGTACGTACAAAGTGTAGTGGAGATATGTTGAGATAACGGATTTATTAGATTTTACAATCAAGTGAGAATTGTAACGACTAATTAAGGTTGTCATGGACAACATAATACCACTAGAACAACTGATCTCTTTGTAGGTTATCTATGATAACATTTCGGATCCGACAACCATAGGGTTGAGAAGAGATCAAGTTGTGGAATGAGACTAAAGCCCTTGAAAAAAAAAATTATACGAAGGAAAACCTAACCTAGTTGACTGGAGATCCCAAGATCTAGGTTCAATAGGACAACCTAATTGTATAAACTAAGGGAGGTCACTGTGGAGGAGTTCTTAAACCTTAAAAAAAAACATGTGAGGGAGTTATTTAACTTGCTAGTCCATTCCAATAAATAATAGTGACAGTGAGTAATGTGAGGCTAAGCTTTTGGATTTTAATGATTTTTGTATAACTACAAGGGTTTAAGTTATTACAAAGAATCACCTATGTGAGAGAGAAGTGGGGTCGTTTCGAAGGAAATTGTGGGGGGGCGCAATTCCTAATAGCTCTTGCAGAACCAGGCTAGTGTTCATAACCATAACGAACATGACTATGAGGACTTGACCATGTTAGGGAGAATCGTGTGTTAAATGTATTGTCGTCTACACAAATGGCAGACCAGTTCAAAGACATCACGTTCTACTGAGAGCTAGGAGACTAAGTGCATTTAATAAGGGATGGTTCAAAGGGTAACACCTACCTATCCTATGCAAGATTCAACCGTTGAGATTTCATTAGAACTTTCTTGTGTATTCAATCAATATCCATTCATGTGGGGGATTGTTGGAAAATTTAGTAAAATATGTGCATTTTTCACTAACTTTGGACACATAATTTTATATGTATATGTGATATATATAAATATTCGTTTACGTAATTGCGTTCTCCCTTATAAGAGCTTCGCAATGATATAATGTGTGTCCAAAACTGAGCTAATGTGAATGAGATATCGATTCACAAAGTAAGACATTTGATGTGTAGTTTGTTGGGTTTGAGTTTGTCCCACATCGGTGGGTGAACTAAACCTAGAGGTACCACCTACACTATAAATAGAGGTGTCTGGGCTCAATTTTAGATACACCAAAAACCACAACCTTTTCATTAAAAGAGATACAAGTATTCTCCGATGAAATCTCGGGCAGTGAGTCAAGTCCTGCAGTACAAGCTGCTTTGGCCGTTGTACCCTGGGAAACAGACGACGTGTAGATGGCGAATCTGTTTTAAGGGAACTGTGTGTAACATCCCCAAATCGGGCCTAGGAGAAACAGGTATTTCTTTATATTTAATTGTGATATTTAATTTTATTTGTGTTTGATTGTAAAATTTATAGGTAAATAAGCCTTAGGAAATATTGTGACTAGTGAAATATAGTTTGTTTTAAATAAACTTAGGTGACGGTAAAATAAAATAATTTTATCGCAATTGAAATTGAGGTTCCAGACAATAGGTCAAAAGGTAGTATAATATTGTACTGTTAAATAAAGGGAGTCGGTTTTAATAAAAGGGATGAGGCCGACTTATGTTTTCCCCAACTTTCTTTTGTGTTCTTCATTTTACTTCTTAAAACCTCAAACTCAAACCTACACAAATTGCTAGTGATTAGTATACAAGACTTAATCAAGATTGGAGATTGAATCATAAGCTCATCATCATCATCCTCATCATCATCTCCTTGTTCTTTACTTTTAAGTTTAAGTTCTTGTTTAACCTAAAAGATGAAAGTAGATGAATTGCTTGAATGATGTGAATTAGAGTTTGTAAAGTTCAAATAATTGTTGTATGATGATTTTTCAGTTTTATTAAGTTGATTTCATGCTGATTACATGAATAAAATTGTTAGATTTTTGGGTTTTTGGTTTGATTATGAAATAGCTAGTTTATAGTTGATTATGATGATTTGTGATGAATTGATGTTGGAGTCTTGGTTAGATGATGTTAGTACATGTTATTGTGACCAAAGAATGGTAAAAATTCGTGTTTGGAACTCAGTTTGGTCGAATTTGGGTTTTTGGTTCGTAGTTGCAATTGTGCAGGAAATGATCTGTGCAGGTACTGAAAAACCAGGGAATCCGGTCGGATTCCTTTGAATCCGGCGGATTCCGGGTAAAATGGGTAAACGGGGTTAAGTGAATCCGGCGTATTCCGGATCGTATTCCAGAACGGATTCCCAAGAATGAATTCTGGTCAAAATTGGAGCTGAAAAGAGGTCGGGAATCCGGCGGATTCACGTTGAATCCGGCGGATTCTGTCTGAATCCGGGCGGATTCCCTTGAATCCGGACGGATTCCCTTGGCTGGACAGTGAAATTCTAACTTGAGTTTAATAATGTGATTTAGCTTGCATAATGTGTTTATATTACTTAATATCTGATTGATTATTGATATTAAGTTATATACAATGAAAAATGAGGATTGACTTGGAATTCTTTTGTATTTCATATTCGACCACGACTCAATAAAATTAGACCTTTGAGTAGAGCTTGAAACGAGACAGGTGAGTGACTGATTTTCACAGTTTAAATTGGTGTTAACAATTTAGTTACATCAATTTTAAGTAGATTGATATTGTGAGTTAATGATAAGTTGATTGTGGCTAAATGATTGATTGCTAGTGACTCATTCCATGATAGGTTGGAATGATAGAGGTCAATTTCGATTAGGTTTAGTTGCTATAGGTTAATCTTTATGGTAATGATGAACATTCGTTGTGAATTCGTCCATACTGATTAAAGATAGCAATGAACTATCGGTAAAATCTCTGTATTGGCCTGCAGTGGATTATAAGTGTTCTTGGTGGGCCATCCGCGGGCTGAGGGTACCTCAAGAACCACCGATCCTCTAATTTGATTGTTACTATTAGTTGATTGTTGTGAGTTGATTGTTTATGCTAAGTTAGATTGTTGGAATCGTTATTCACTTAGCTTCGTGCTAATCCCCCACCTCACTTTTGCAGGTTAAGTTTGCTTATGCTCGGTTGAAAGGTTTTGGGTGAAATGTTTGACAAGCTGGGCACTCTTGATTACTTTTGTTATGGCGTAAACGTTTGTATAAATAACACCACTAGATGATGGGTTTGTAATGAAATAACTTAATGATAGTACGTGTAATAACTAACTTTTGATATTATCTTATATGTAAATGTTGTTGAATGGGATAACGCTTCCAGGTTGTTTAAAAAAAAAAATGTCTTGAAAATATGGGGTGTTATAAGTTGGTATCAGAGCATAAGTTTATGGGAATGAACATTCTAGGTGTTCATACCTAAACTTATTTCTGTTGGTCAAACATTTCATGTTGTGGGGATTAGTTAGGAAGGGAAATTTAATTAGTTTGCTAGTACTAATGATTAATGAATTTTGAGATATGATGTGATTTCAGATATGGCGGATAATGAGCAACCTGTCCATACTCTTAACAATGCCTCTCAAATTGCTGCACCACCACCAGAAAATCAGGAGCATAATGGAATATCTAATCCAAGAGGTGTGGAAACAGAAACTGATTAAGAGTACATTATGAGATTAGAGAATCGGGTGTTGGAATTACAGAATGAACAGGCTGGGTCTTCTCGACAGCCTATTCTTAATCAGCCACATGTTATAACTACTGCTCCTCCTGTTGTATCTTCTGAGCGGATTCCAGTATCTATACCTTTTGTTTCTCAGCAGCAGCAACAAGGTTATAGTTATCAGACTACTGTACCTTTTTCTTCTTTCGGTTTTCCTAATTGTCAGATACATGCGATTCCTCCATTTCAGCAGTTAAAAGTGGGTTGTTCACTTAAGACTTTTATGTCCACTAATCCTTCTTCATTCTCTGGAAGTACTAATCCTACTGACACTTTGGATTGGTTACGTGATGTGGAACGAAAATTGGAGGTTTGCCATTGTGAAGAAAAGGATAAAGTACCATATGCGGTTCAGTTGTTAAAGGGTCAAGCAATGTCATGGTGGGATGCTATAACTGCACCATTGACATCGGAACAAATCAAAATGATTAGATGGTCAGACTTTCATGCCGAAGTTTGTAAGCAATTCTGTTCAGAGTACAATTTATCACGTATCAGACAAGAATTTCTTGAATTGCAAAAGACGGATCAAATGTCGATTGAAGAGCTTATTAAGCAATTTTCTGATAAATTGCGATTTGTGAGACAGTGGGTTCCGACAGATAGAACTCAGATTGAGCATTTTGTGAAGACTTTGCCTCCAGATTATCGTACTTCAGTGAGATTAGCTAGTTCTCTTTCCCAAGCATATGATTATGCTCGTTCGGTGGATGGTGATATTCAAGCTAAAAGGTTAATGAATAAGGAAAGGTATTCACAGAAACAAAGAGGAGATTCAGCTAGTAAACAAAAGGGGCAAGGTGGTCAGCAGAACAGAAGATTTAATCCAATGGATAATAATTACTGTAACAAATGTCGGGCTAGACATAATGGTCCTTGTACTCCCCAAACCTCAAGATGTGTTAAATGTGGAATTTTTGGGCACGCTGCCAAGGATTGTACGTTTCCTAAATGCGTGTGTTGGAATTGTCAAAAAGAGGGGCATCGAGCTGGAGATTGTACAGAGGCTAAGAGACAGAGTATGGGTATGGCTAAGGGTTCCTCATCCTTCGGCCAAAAGAGGAAAGTACCACCAGTAGCTGCTAGTCGAGCTTTTCAAATGACAATGGATGAAGCTGTCACTACTGAGGATGTTATAACGGGTACATTTCTCATAAATTCTGTACCAGCTCGCGTATTATTTGATTCTGGTGCCAATTGTTCGTTTATATCTGTGAAATTTTGTGATAGACTGAAATTGATTCCTTCTTTGATTGTGAAACCTTTAGAAGTTGAAATTGCTGATGGTAAGGTAGTTCCTGTTACCACATCGGTAACTGGAACAAGTATATTAATAGAGGGTCATAACTTTCTGATTTCATTTCTGTTAATGCCAATTCCGAGTTTCGATGCGGTTATCGGTATGGATTGGTTGAGCTTAAATAAAGCTAATATTGATTGTCATAGAAAGATTATAAAAATTCCCGTCTCTGATGAGTCTCACGTCGTGGCTCGAGGGGAACGGGAAAGGGGTAACATTCCGTTGATTTCGGTGATGAAGGCTAGAAAATCTCTAGTTAAGGGATGTGATTCTTATTTGTGTTATGCGGTTGATACTAAATTAGAAAAGAAATCCATTTCCGATATCCGGGTGGTTTCTGAATACCCGGAGGTGTTCCCTGATGAATTGTCTGGTTTGCCCCTGTAAGAGAAGTAGAATATCAAATTGATTTGATTCCTGGTTCGACTCCGGTAGCTAAGTCTCCTTATAGATTAGCTCCAGCTGAAATTCGAGAAATGATGGGTCAGATTCAGGAATTGTTAGATAAAGGGTTTATAAGGCCGAGTTCTTCCCCGTGGGGTGCTCCGGTATTGTTTGTGAAAAAGAAAGATGGTACTTTACGTATGTGTATCGATTATAGGGAACTTAATAAGAGAACAGTGAAAAATAAATACCCTTTGCCCAGAATTGATGAACTCTTTGACCAGTTGCAAGGATCATCTTATTTTTCTAAGATTGATTTGAGATCCGGTTATCACCAGGTGCGAGTACGTGAGGAAGATGTTCCTAAAACTGCTTTTCGCACCAGGTACGAACATTATGAGTTTTTAGTCATGCCTTTTGGATTGACTAATGCCCCTGCTATTTTCATGGACTTAATGAATCGAATATGTCGACCTTTTCTAGACAAGTTTGTAATTGTGTTTATTGATGATATATTGATTTATTCAAAGTCTGAATTTGAACATGAACGTCATTTGAGGTTGATTTTGGAAATTCTGAAAAGAGAACACCTTTATGCTAAATTTTCTAAATGTGAATTTTGGCTTCGAGAGGTGCAATTTCTTGGTCATATCATTTGTAATGATGGAGTTAAAGTAGATCCTTCTAAGGTAGAAGCTGTTATGAATTGGAATGCTCCTAAATCCCCTTCTGAGATTAAAAGTTTCCTTGGTTTAGCTGGGTATTATCGGAAATTTATCCAAAATTTTTCTAAGATTGCTGGTCCGTTGACTCGATTAACTAGGAAAGATGTTAAGTTTCAGTGGGGTGATCAACAAGAATTTTCTTTTCAGACTTTTAAGCAGTTGTTGTGTCAAGCTCCAGTGTTAGCACTTCCGGATGGTTCTGATGGTTTTGTGGTTTATTGTGATGCTTCACATGCTGGGTTGGGTGCAGTTTTAATGCAACGTGATCGTGTTATTGCATATGCTTCTCGCCAGCTTAAAACTCACGAAAGAAATTATCCTACGCAAGATTTGGAACTTGCAGCTGTGGTATTTGCTTTAAAGATCTGGAGACATTATTTATACGGTACCAAATGCATTGTATGTACAGATCATAAAAGCCTCCAGTACATGTTTTCTCAGAAAGAGCTTAATATGAGACAGCGCCGTTGGTTAGAATTGATTAAGGATTATGATTGTGAAATCCGATATCATCCAGGTAAAGCTAATGTAGTAGCCGATGCTTTAAGTCGAAAGGTATCTTCTAATCGAGTCTACTTTATGCGCTTGGAAATATCTTCTGATTTGATTTCTCAGTTGAAAGCTGCACAGTTAGAAGCATTGTTAGATCGAAATTTGAAATCCGAGATTTTGTTGAAAATGAAAGATTTATTGGTTGATGATTCTCGTGGATTGAAAACTTTTCAGTCTCGGGTTTGGGTTCCATTGATTGGGGGACTACGGGATTTGATATTGACCGAGGCACACAAATCGAGGTTATCAGTACATCCAGGGAGTACGAAAATGTATAATGATTTGAAACCGTTATATTGGTGGCCAACGATGAAAACCGATGTTGCTAGAATGGTTGAAACTTGCCACATATGTTCCCAGGTAAAAGCAGAACATCAGAAACCTTATGGTTCGTTAAAACAGTTGGATATCCCTGAGTGGAAGTGGGAACATATCACTATGGATTTTGTTACTAAGTTGCCTCGTACACAGAAAGGGAATGATATGACTTGGGTCATTGTCGATCGTTTGACTAAAAGTGCCCATTTTCTTGCCACCAGCGAAACTGCTTCTTTGACGCGGTTATCTCTTTTGTATATTAATGAGATTGTTATAAGACATGGTATTCCTTTGTCTATTGTGTCCGATAGAGATTCCCGATTTATTTCTGGGTTTTGGCAGAGTTTGCAGCGTGAGTTGGGTACCAGAATTAATCTCAGTACAGCTTATCATCCTCAGACGGATGGGCAGTCAGAACGTACTATTCAGACTCTAGAGGATATGTTAAGAGCTTGTGTACTTGAGTATGGCGGTTCTTGGGATTCACACTTACCTTTGATAGAGTTTGCGTATAACAACTCTTATCATTCTAGTATTGGTATGCCACCGTACGAAATGTTGTATGGCCGCCGTTGTAGAACTCCAACATGTTGGTTAGAAGCAGGAGAAAAGCAGTTTGCGGGTCCCGATATAGTGCAAATTACAGCTGACAAAGTTAAGATTGCTCGTGAGAAATTAAAAGCAGCACGTGATAGGCAGAAACAGTATGCTGATCCACGTAGGCGACCCGTTGTGTTTGTTGAAGGCGAATTAGTATATTTGAAAGTTTCTCCGTGGAAGGGTGTTATTAGATTTGGTAAGCGTGGAAAGTTAGCTCCCCGTTATATTGGTCCATTTAAGGTTCGACAAGTAATTAATGACCAATCGGTTTCTTTGGAACTTCCTCCTGAATTAGCTGGTATTCATGATACGTTTAATGTATGTTATTTAAGAAAGTGCAATGTGGAGGATCAATCCCAAATCCTTCCTTTGCAAGATCTTAGAGTTGACCCAAGTAAGAAACTGGTGGAGGAACCTGTTGAATTGTTAGATAGAAAAGTAACCAAGCTTCGTAGAAAAGAAATTCCTATGGTATTAGTTAAATGGAAACATAGCTTGGGTGCAGATTTAACATGGGAAACCGAGGAGAGTATGCGAACTAGATATCCTAGTTTGTTTAGGTCTGGTGAGATTTCGGGGACGAAATCTTCTTAAGGAGGGAAGATTTGTAACATCCCCAAATCGGGCCTAGGAGAAACAGGTATTTCTTTATATTTAATTGTGATATTTAATTTTATTTGTGTTTGATTGTAAAATTTATAGGTAAATAAGCCTTAGGAAATATTGTGACTAGTGAAATATAGTTTGTTTTAAATAAACTTAGGTGACGGTAAAATAAAATAATTTTATCGCAATTGAAATTGAGGTTCCAGACAATAGGTCAAAAGGTAGTATAATATTGTACTGTTAAATAAAGGGAGTCGGTTTTAATAAAAGGGATGAGGCCGACTTATGTTTTCCCCAACTTTCTTTTGTGTTCTTCATTTTACTTCTTAAAACCTCAAACTCAAACCTACACAAATTGCTAGTGATTAGTATACAAGACTTAATCAAGATTGGAGATTGAATCATAAGCTCATCATCATCATCCTCATCATCATCTCCTTGTTCTTTACTTGTAAGTTTAAGTTCTTGTTTAACCTAAAAGATGAAAGTAGATGAATTGCTTGAATGATGTGAATTAGAGTTTGTAAAGTTCAAATAATTGTTGTATGATGATTTTTCAGTTTTATTAAGTTGATTTCATGCTGATTACATGAATAAAATTGTTAGATTCTTGGGTTTTTGGTTTGATTATGAAATAGCTAGTTTATAGTTGATTATGATGATTTGTGATGAATTGATGTTGGAGTCTTGGTTAGATGATGTTAGTACATGTTATTGTGACCAAAGAATGGTAAAAATTCGTGTTTGGAACTCAGTTTGGTCGAATTTGGGTTTTTGGTTCGTAGTTGCAATTGTGCAGGAAATGATCTGTGCAGGTACTGAAAAACCAGGGAATCCGGTCGGATTCCTTTGAATCCGGCGGATTCCGGGTAAAATGGGTAAACGGGGTTAAGTGAATCCGGCGTATTCCGGATCGTATTCCAGAACGGATTCCCAAGAATGAATTCTGGTCAAAATTGGAGCTGAAAAGAGGTCGGGAATCCGGCGGATTCACGTTGAATCCGGCGGATTCTGTCTGAATCCGGGCGGATTCCCTTGAATCCGGACGGATTCCCTTGGCTGGACAGTGAAATTCTAACTTGAGTTTAATAATGTGATTTAGCTTGCATAATGTGTTTATATTACTTAATATCTGTTTGATTATTGATATTAAGTTATATACAATGAAAAATGAGGATTGACTTGGAATTCTTTTGTATTTCAGATTCGACCACGACTCAATAAAATTAGACCTTTGAGTAGAGCTTGAAACGAGACAGGTGAGTGACTGATTTTCACAGTTTAAATTGGTGTTAACAATTTAGTTACATCAATTTTAAGTAGATTGATATTGTGAGTTAATGATAAGTTGATTGTGGCTAAATGATTGATTGCTAGTGACTCATTCCATGATAGGTTGGAATGATAGAGGTCAATTTCGATTGGGTTTAGTTGCTATAGGTTAATCTTTATGGTAATGATGAACATTCGTTGTGAATTCGTCCATACTGATTAAAGATAGCAATGAACTATCGGTAAAATCTCTGTATTGGCCTGCAGTGGATTATAAGTGTTCTTTGTGGGCCATCCGCGGGCTGAGGGTACCTCAAGAACCACCGATCCTCTAATTTGATTGTTACTATTAGTTGATTGTTGTGAGTTGATTGTTTATGCTAAGTTAGATTGTTGGAATCGTTATTCACTTAGCTTCGTGCTAATCCCCCACCTCACTTTTGCAGGTTAAGTTTGCTTATGCTCGGTTGAAAGGTTTTGGGTGAAATGTTTGACAAGCTGGGCACTCTTGATTACTTTTGTTATGGCGTAAACGTTTGTATAAATAACACCACTAGATGATGGGTTTGTAATGAAATAACTTAATGATAGTACGTGTAATAACTAACTTTTGATATTATCTTATATGTAAATGTTGTTGAATGGGATAACGCTTCCAGGTTGTTTAAAAAAAAAAAAATGTCTTGAAAATATGGGGTGTTATACTGTGTCCAACACAGACCTTGGTCTTCTTCAAATAATTCTTTGGAGCGTGCGGATCTTCTTAAGATAAGTTTTTTTTTTTAATTTATTTCTTATGTTTTATTGTTTCCTATTATTCGTTTTCTATTATTTATTATTATTTATATTTGTAGTTGTGGTAATTAGATTAGAATTGCTACATCTATAATTCTATTGTATACTTCTTGTAAATAATTATAACTAAACTATATTCGGGTACTTATATTTTTACCTACAAGTCTACACGAGCACTTCAAACCTATATCCGGAGATTTGCTAGATCTTAATCACCAATAACCAAAACTCCAAGCTTTGGTTAAGATTATTTATGCTATGTTACTTCTCTTGTACTAGATTCCAATAAACAATATCAAAATGATAGTGTTTTGATGAAATGAAATCTAGGCAGAAGCAAGGGTTCGGTGTGTGTTGTTTGTATTATAGTAAAGTAGGAAAATTTCATTCATGCATTTTATTGTTTCTGCCGAATGCTAGCTTATATAAAACAACTTTGAAATAATGCAATTTGAGAGTCAAAAGAAATGTCTACCAACTTAATATCTTTAGCATGAAAGAAAACAGCATAGCATGAAAGAAAACAGTCGATCAGCAGTCTATTTTGAATATATGCAAACAACTCAATCTTTCATTCACACCCATCATTTTGAAATCTCTAACATTTTAGGTAAAATGTAAATTCTTGAATTGGTTAAATAAATATTACCAATTTAATCTATCTCCATTTGTTGATTATAAATATGTATATACAATATATACATATAACCGGATATCTAAGTGTTCATTGTCTATGACCCTATAGGCCCATGCATCATCAGTAGTAATACCGAATTTGCTTGTGTTGGTGGGCATACTCCAACAAACTCCCACTGGCACACAACGGCGACGCATCATGGTATTTGTTGCATCCCGAAGCGGTCGTTGTCACAACGGGGCACAACAGTGGGTTGTTTTAAATTTATAGAGCTGGGAAAATCCTAAGCTAATACTACTTTCAGCCCTAATTAGGTTACTAGGGTAGTAAGTGGTATGTTGACTCAGGTGTCGTTCTTACACTACAACGGGCATGGGATCTTAGGCGTTCTAATTATCTTTTGTGATCTAGCTAGGGTTTAAAATAAGATTTGATTTGGTTTGGTTTTATAACTAATCTATTAAAATAAATGAAGGAAAGTAAAAGATGTTTGTACGGAGGCTCAGAGAACAGTGGATACGAGAGTGCTTACTATGATGCCGGTATATGCTTTGCATAAGTAGTTATGAGGGTTAAAGCCATTAATTATGATGATTAATCCGTTGAGTAACCGGAACTTAAATTAACACGAAGTATTATACCTACGGCAGTTCCTTAGCTTTTCCCACGTATTTAAACGCTATACGAAGTACTGTGCCGTTTTATGGTTTTTCCTTAGCATTGATTCAAACTGCCAGTTTGCTCATTGGATACTCTATATTATTAATGATGTATAATTACGATCCTATCAAATATCTAACGTAAAGGTCTCTACAATCAGATAAATAATATGTCACATGGATAGCAATTATATAGTGTCAGATACACCGGAAGTTCTCCCAAATGTACCGATCAATTCAATCAACAGTTATTCTCTAATCCTATTCCCCAATCTCTGACAAATGTGTGTCGGTATCATGGCACGAATTGTTGAATAAACAATAATGTGAACAGGATTTACCCTACGGAATAGGTTGGATTAACTTGTCTAGCGGTCAATTGAATTGTTCATCATTAATCATGTAAATCACCATAACTATTACATACACATCACTCTACTGTATAAACATTAACTTATATCTGAAAACCCTAATCATGCAGTTACATATAGTAATCGGAGATTCAGTTCTAGCATGCAGCATTCCTAAGACAACAATCAAACAAGAACATGCAATAGAAAGGCACACAGATAACTATTCCTAGTTCATACCATTTCACATAACCAGATGATCGGATCATTAATATCCCGAAAGGTCTCTCAAAGATATTTAATATATGAGCTTGAATCTAACCTATCTCTAATCCTATGCTCCGTAGCTCTTATGATATAGTTTCAATCTAGAGAATACAGCCATGTCGAGTTCAAATGCTTCATCATACATAGAATAGGTAGAGTACGTACCACTAATAACTGGCCAGGTTTTAGCAGGAAGTTTCTAACCACAGCATAAGTTAGATAGGTAAACAATTGAGATCCAATTCATAAATTCAGATACAGTTTAATATTCACATAGGCAGAGTAACAGCATGTTACAATTAGGATCATTATTTCCACAACGGATTGTGCCCACGACTTTCATAGCTTCCACGTTCCGTACTACACACATTCGTGATGTTTCCGGCGCTATACAAATGAAAGCCGTATAACGTTACCTCCGTTGTTTCATAATGGGTTCATCCCAATTGCATATCAAATCATAACTACTTAAGCATAACCATTATCATAGCAAACACAGATTTGTCTAGCCTAACATGGCATCTCTAGTAAGCAATACCACGCAAACATAATATAAGCAAATCATATTTACAAAATAAAGAAAAGAGATATAAATATAACCTGAATAAGTATTACAGACAAATCCTCGTGACCCAAAGTCTCGGAGTAACTCCGTACAGACGCTACAACTACCGCTACGCTAACTAGCTACCCTTTCTATTTCTCCTCTAACTCCTAAGAGTAGTGCTAGAGAGAGAAAGTAGAGAGAGAGTGTGTGTGAGAGAGAAATTGAGAATTTTATGAAGAATTGGTGTGTGGAATGAGGTGAATGAGGCAACTATTTATAGGCAAGCCTTGGATTCAAGAGTACAAGTCCACAAGCACACGTACAAGCCAACGAAGCAAGAACGAGGCCGTGTGAGACCAAACTAGGCCATGTACGGCCCTATACAGGCCATGTATGGATCTTTATAGGCCGTGTACGGCTCTAACCATGCAGTGTACGGCCGTGGGGTGGCCGTGTGCTAGGCCGTGTGATTTTTCTGACTTTTCTCGCAACTTCGGAAGGCCGTATCTTCTTCGTTTTGCGTCCGTTTGACTTGATTCTTTCTCCTACGGCTTCATAATTCTGTTACGCTTCTAATGATGCCAATTTGGTAGAAATTGGATGTGTGGGTCCCATGCGTATCCAGAATACGTTTTGTAGCTTTCGGCTGCGCTGTATCTTGCATAACTTTTTCATCCTTGATCTGTTTTGAGCAATCCTTATATCTACGTTCTCGTAATCTCCATAGCTACAAAATAAGGTAAATGTGAGGTCTTGGTATGGAGTTTACAGTAGATTTAGGGTTTGGCTCAATTTGATGCCTATTTCAGTGTATTTTCAGCCCTTTTCGTATAGTTTTGGAAAGTCCGTCAAGTTTTCACCTTTATAACAAAATATGATAAATAATGATGTTTTAAGAATGTTTTTTTTATAAAAGGCCTAAATATGGGGTCAATAATATAGGTAAAAACGTGACTTTTTGCGCTACATCAAATATCCTACACTTAGAGTTTTGCTTGTCCTCAAGCAATTCCACCTGTCAACTACTCCCAGAAACTTTTTTCTAAAAAAAATGTTTTTATGGGAGTCAAAAAAATATAGGTAAAAATACGAAAATAATCAAATAATCCCTCAGGTGTAACATAGGAGATATGCACACGACGTATCCAACTTTTCAGAATGATCATCTTAGGCATGCTTTCAATTCTCGTGATCTTGGAATATACATGACTGGGCGATTCCTCACCAGGTGGTCACTCAATTCACACAAGTGTATCGGGTTTCCTAATATTCTAGATCAAACAAAATCGCTCATAATACCAGTCATGCAGCATTCATCGTCATAGGCTTGATCGAGAATCGAATCTCCACCACTTAGACAGGGACGGCACTATTTATCCCAGGACATTTGATTGGGTTGTATTTTAGGGGTGAAAAGGGAAATATTTTGAAAAGGAAAGGTTGGTAGGGTATGGAAGGAAGGACTGATCTTGACTCCAGAAACTCTTAAGGTCGTGAGAAACCTTTATTTGTCTGAATCCTATAGAAAGGGGAATCCACCGAGAATTTCTTCTTTTTGGATGATTCTTGAACTTCCTTGGATCTTTTATTCTTTCTTTTTTGTATTTTCTTGAGGCATTTTCTTTTCTATTTTCTTTTTCTTTTTTTTTCTTTTACCTTTTTAGATGCCTCATCCTCTTTTTGCTTTTGCAGTTTCTTCAAGATAGTTTTCACGGCTCCATAATTGATTCTTTTGGGAGCTTCTGGTGATTTCTTTTGATATTCTTCTTTTGAAGTTCTTCACCCGGAATTTATGACTTGAGAGAGCAATTGCTCGAGTGGGTAAGGACATCCAAATAGTTGTTTCTCACTTCCTCATAAATTTCTTTTATCAAGACGTTTTGATGGTGAGTTTTGGGTGAAAAACATTTGGTTTTAGGGTTTTAAAAGAAACGAAGAGGCTTAGGCTCAACAAGGTTTTCTAGGGGATCTTCAACACTAAAAAGTGTCGGAAAAGGGTTGGCTTGAAAAGATATGAGAAAAAGGGGTTATTCCTAAAAATGTCCAGGTCATCTAATTGCACCTATGCCACATATGGCACCTGTTAATATGGTCTCGAAGCGCATGTCAGGAGCAAATTCTAATTCAGAACGCATGCACTGGTCACACACAAGAAACGAAAAGTGAAGCATTAAAAATGAATGCTATTAGGCTCAAGATACCTCACCGCAAGTTTATTGGGTTGCATGTGCCCAGTCATGTTATGCCACTCTTAGACTTTCATTAAGAAAAAGTTGGAATCTGACTTGATTCTACCTCTTTCTGCTTAACCTTTGAGTTTATTTGAAAATTTTGTAGCCTTACATGTATTGTTGACTCAAAATGGTTTTGAAAGTTTAGGGTAAAGTGATGACATATTGGCTTCATGTGAGAATAGGTTAAAAAAATTGAGGACATTTTTGAAAAAATTTAAGCTTATTATACGAAGCAGGGTATATTGCTATCCCACACTTAAAAATAAACATTGTCCTCAATGTTTTTGCCACTAAGTAGGGAAAATCCCACACTTAGGGTTTTAATGATTTTATTGAACAATTTTTAGTTTCAAGTATTTTCTAAGAATGGGGTTGCTAATCCCACACTTAGAGTTTGAAATGGGGGTCATGGCAAAATATTTAAAATGAAAATACTGAAAAGGAACTTCCCTATAAATAGTGGTTACTGGAGTTGGACCAGGTTCGTGCAGAAGTGGTGCAAATGATTTCAGAAGTTTAGCCTCAGCCATTCCATATGAAGCTAGTTCTGCAGTAATCACAACCTCATCAGAGTATCACGTCTCAGTAGTCAAAACATAAGTACAGAGTAATAACATGAAATAAAATAAAGATAAAATAAAGTAAACTAATAATAGTCATCTAGCAAGTCATCGCTATATGGATCAAACTCATCCTCTGCAGTCCTGTCATAGGCTGGTGCAGGAGCTGGGCTCGAAACATCAAGCATGGCATAAAGCTGCTCACGAAGAACTGGATCCATAGATGCAAAGGTCCCAGAGGCAGCAGGCTCAGCAGCATGAGCAGTATGGCGTCTAGTAGATGGTCCAGCAGCAGGCCCAACAAAAGATCCAGCAGGAGGGAAGAAAGACCAGGGTGGTCGAGATGGCCCTGGGCCTGGTCCCAACCTGAAAGGTAGTCCCGCAGGTCTCGGCAATCCGGCTACCTCACACAGTGCTGAAAGGATCTGATGATGTGCAGTGAAGGTCTGGAACAAGGCCCAAGTAGCAGCGGGATCATACAGGGTAATGCCATACTCAAGAGTAGGTGGCTGTCTGATCGCTGGAGTAGTCTGTGGTAGCACATGCTGGGCTGCAGGTGATGTGGCCTCCTCCTCATGCTCTAGCTGAACATCTACAAGTCCCTCCTCAGGGATAGCAGGTAAAGCTCTCATGTGTCTGGGGTGTCTCCTCTGTCTAGGTTGCCTCTCAGCAACATGATCCTCAGTCTCGATCCTAGCGTCCATCCTGAAATAAACATAAAACAGGTAATGCTTAATAGAAAGTGAACAAATGCAGAAAGAATAGATGGAATGCCATCTGATCTTTTTGCACTTGTGTAAATAAAACTTATCTCAGATAAAGCTATTTGACTGTCTGATAAGTCGCAAGCCTACATATATTAGATCAGTGATAACAATACTAGATTTAAAAATAAACTAAGAAATAAAAAGGACAGGAAAAGTAAGATAAGCTTGGGGTGCCTCCCAAGAGCGCTTTGTTTAAAGAGTCTTTTAGCTCGACTCTTGTACCTTTCTGGCTGACTCATGGTGGTTCGAAGATAAAGACATCCTCACGAATGGGGAAGTCTTCGATGTAATGCTTTAACCGATGACCATTTACCTTAAAATTACCTTCTGGTGATTCGAGTTCGACTGCACCATAAGGGAATACCTTTGAGATTATGAAAGGTCCGGTCCACCTGATCTTGAATTTTCCACAGAACTTTTTGAAGCGCGAATTGAAGAGAAGCACTTTATCTCCTGGTTTGAACCTTGAGAGTTTAAGCTTGGAATCATGAATCCTCTTGGTTCTGTCTTTGTAGTTCAGGGAGCTTTCATATGCTTGATTTCTTAATTCGGCCAATTCATTTAGTTGCATTCTCCGATGGGAACCTGTTATAGAAGTATCCAGATTGCAGTTCTTCAGTGCCCAGTATGCTTTGTATTCCAACTCTACTGGTAGGTGACATGCCTTGCCATAAACCAGACGATATGGTGTGGTACCTAAAGGTGTTTTGTAAGCAGTTCTGAAGGCCCACAACGCATCATCTAATTTGTCAGCCCATTTATCCCCATGATTTCCGACTGTTGGCTCCAAGATTCTCTTTAAAGCTCTGTTCGTGATCTCAGCTTGTCCATTTGTTTGTGGATGATAGGCGGTGGACATCTTGTGAGTGACGCCATACTGCTGCATAACTGTAACACCCTGAATTGGGCCCAGTAGAATCAGGTAATTAATTAATTTAAATACGTACATTTAATTGTTTGAATATGTTTGATTGTGAAATTAATAGGTAAATAAGTCTCAGGAGATATTGTGGCTAGTAAAATATTATTTGTTTTAAATAATCTTAGACGACGGTAAAATAAAATAATTTTCTCGTAACTAGTATTTAGGTTCCAGACAATAGATCAAAAGAGGGTACAATATGGTACTGTGACTTAATGGGTCGGTTTAAATAAAAAGGAGGTGATCGATTTTTCCCCAATTCTCATTTCTTCATTAATTTCTAAACCTAACTCACATTACATTCAAACTTTTGCAAATCAAAAAGCTAGCATCAAATCGATTGAAGAATGGAAGCTTAAATCTTTGTTAGATCATCATCATCTTCATCTCTAGTTGTGTTCTTCATTTTGTAAGTAAGTTTAAACTAACCCCTATGATATTATTAGATAAATTGTTGATTGTAAGATTTGTGGATTTATAAGTTGAATTGATGTTTGTAAGATGATTACATGGACTTTGTGAGCATCTAATAGGTTGAATTACATGAAGAAATTGTGATGAATCCTTAAGTTTTAAGTTAGAATATGAGATTAGTTAGGTATTTGTGGTTTGAATGATTTGTGTGATTAGATGAATGAACTTAGGTTATATGATGTTATTAGATGTTATAATGGCTTTATATTGGTAAATTTTCGAGTACAAAACTGAGTTTGGTCGATTTGGTGGTTTTTGGTTCGAGTTTGAAGGTGCAGGAAAACCTGCAATTTTCGTGCAGGTCTTTAACGGGAATCCGGACGGATTCATGGGAATCCGGACGTATTCCCTGGAATACGGCGGATTCCCCCGGCGTATTCAAGAACGTATTGCTTAATTCAAGTTCTGAATTGGAAATTGATCGGGAATACGGCGTATTCATCTGAATCCGGCCGGATTCAAATGAATACGGACGTATTCAAGGGAATCCGGGCGGATTCCCACTGCAGATCAATGTGTTATCTTTTTACTAATTATGATTATATATCTATGTGTGTATTGTATCTATTATATAATACATGTTTGATTCACAGGTTATGAGTAATTGAAGTGATTGTTTCTTAACAGTGTGCATTTATATTAAGTTACTAATTCGAGTGTTTTGATGTGTTTACAGACAAGGCAAAGACTCAGTGAGTTTAGTCACTTGAGAAACTGAAGTTAAAGTGGACAGGTGAGTGGACTTTGATCTCTCGCTATGTTTGGTGATCATTTATGTGGTTACTTCAGGTGTTAAGCGTTTTACTAATGTGTTAAAGTGTTAAGTGAATTGTGATTTGTGTTAAGTGTTAAAGTGTTAAGAAACCTATTGGTTATTGTGTTAAGGAGGTCAACTTGTTGGACGTTTTGCTACAGGTTAGTCAACACGAGAATTGTGAACATGTGTTGTGAATGGAGTTCGTGTTGACTAAAGGTAGCAAACCGTTATCGGTTAACCACTGTATTGGCCTGCAGTTGGTGTAAGTGTCGCTTGGTGGGCCACCGCGGCTGAGGGTGCCACAAGGGCCACCGATCCTCTAGTGATGTTGAGTCAATGTGTTAAATTGTTGTAGACTCATGGTGTTAAACTAAGTGTAGTGTTAGAGATGAGTTAACTCACTTAGCCTCGTGCTAATCCCTCGTTGTTTACTCCTTGCAGGTTAATATATTTTGTTAAGGGCGGGTCTCGGAGTAAATTGATGGAATGTTCGACAATGATGAAACTCTGATAACTTTTGTATTAATTCAAATGTTTTGATCAAAGTAACGCCTATCTAGTTGTGTAGTTGTATTATGAAATACTTATGTAAATGATTATGTATATTTTGGTTAATCCAAGGTTATATATATATATATGGGATATTGCTTCCGCGATGTTTAAAAAAAAAAAAAAAATGCGTTCTAAATTAGGGGCGTTATAAGTTGGTATCAGAGCCTAGATTTGGGTGAATTGAACGACTTAGAATGTTCAATCCCAAATCTCGTGTCGAGTTGTCAAACATTCCGGGTTGTGGGATTAGCTATAGCGTGAAATGTGTTAGTATGCTCGTACTAACAATTAACAAGTGTTGAGATGTGTTTTGATGACAGATGACAGAAAATGAGCAACCAACCCGTACTCTCTATAATGTCTCGACTGTTCCCTCCGCTCCAGAGGATGTGGATCATAATGGTACTTCGAATCCGGTAAATACAGAAGTTGAAACTAGTCAAGATTATATATTGAGGTTAGAGAACAGGGTAGTTGAACTTGAGAGAGAACGTGCAGGGTCATCTCACAGGTCCATTCCGACTTATTCTCATGTTGCTACTACTACTCCTCCTATTACTGCTTCTACTAGGATTCCGGTTACTTTTCCTCATGTTTCACAACAACAGCAACAGGGTTATGATTTTCAGACATCATTTCCGTTTCCTTCTTTTGGATCGACTGGTTATCATGCATCATTGTTTCCACCTTTTCAGTTGCCGAAGAAAGGATGTTCTCTTAAAACTTTCATGTCTAGTAAACCATCCTCTTACTCTGGAAGTCCTGATCCTACGGTTACTTTGGACTGGTTGCGTGATGTGGAAAAAAAGTTAGAGGTTTGTCACTGTGATGAGGAAGACAAAGTTCCCTATACTGTTCAATTGTTGAAAGGTGAAGCTATGTCGTGGTGGGATTCGATAACTGCTCATTTCACTCCACAACAAAGGAGTTCTATTAAATGGCAAGATTTTCATGCCGAGGTATGCAAACAGTTTTGTTCGGAATATAATCTTGATCGTGTCAGGCAGGAATTTATGGACTTACGGAAAACTGATGAGATGACAATCGATGAGCTTATCCGGCAATTCTCTGAGAAGTTAAGATTTGTGCAACAGTGGGTCCCAACTGAAAGAAATAAGATTAGTCATTTTGTGAAAACCTTACCTCCAGATTATCGTACCACAGTGCGAATGGCTAGTAGCATTTCTCAGGCTTTTGAGTGGGCACGATCCGTGGATAGTGATGTTGTGGCTAGGAGGTTGCTAAATAAGGAAAGGTATGCGCAGAAACCGAAGAGTGATTCTTCCGGTAAAGGAAAACAAAGATGGCAACCTTCTCAACAGAACAAGAAAACTAGTTATGGTGGTGTTCCGATGGAAAATTCGTATTGTGCAAGATGTCGATCAAAACATACCGGGCCTTGTTCTATTCGGACATCTAGGTGTATGAAATGTGGGGTGTTGGGTCATAATGCGATTGATTGTACTTACCCCAATAATGTGTGTTGGACGTGTCACAAAGAGGGACATCGAGCGGGTGATTGTCCTGATGCAAGGAAGCGGGATACGGGTACGGCTAGAGGTTCCTCATCTTCTGGCCAGAAAAGGAAGATTCCACCAGCTGCTACGGGTCGAGCTTTTCAAATGACCGTGGATGATGCTGTGCTTACTGATGATGTGATTACTGGTACTTTCCTTGTTAATTCTGTACCAGCTCGTGTATTATTTGATTCTGGAGCAAATTGCTCGTTTATATCAGTGCAATTCTGTGATAAACTGAAATTGATGCCCTCTGTGATTTCTAATCCTTTAGAAGTTGAGGTAGCTGATGGTAAGACAGTTCCTGTTACCACATCGGTAGCCGGAGCTAGTATATTAATAGAGGATCATGAATTTCCAGTTTCTTTCCTATTGATGCAAATTCCTAGTTTTGATGTGGTTCTTGGTATGGACTGGCTGAGTCAAAACAAAGCCGACATCTCTTGTTATAAAAAGTTGATAAAAATCCCAGTGTCCAATCAATCATATGTTGTGGCACGTGGGGAACGTGTAAAGGGTAGTATTCCGGTAATATCTATGATAAAGGCTAGGAAGTCTTTAGTTAAGGGTTGTGAATCCTTTGTGGCCTATGTTGTAGATGTTAAAGTAGAAAAGAAATCCATTTCCGATATTCGGGTGGTTTCTGAATATTCGGACGTGTTTCCGGATGAATTGCCTGGTCTTCCCCCTGTAAGAGATGTAGAATACCAAATTGAATTAATTCATGGTTCGTCTCCAGTAGCAAGGGCTCCTTATAGATTAGCTCCTTCCGAAATCCGTGAAATGATGGGACAAATTCAGGAATTGTTAGATAAGGGGTTTATTAGGCCGAGTTCATCGCCGTGGGGTGCTCCCGTGTTATTTGTGAAGAAGAAAGATGGTACTCTCCGTATGTGCATCGATTATCGGGAATTAAATAAGAGAACGGTGAAGAACAAATACCCGTTGCCCAGAATTGATGAATTGTTTGATCAATTACAGGGATCCTCGTATTTTTCGAAAATTGATTTGAGATCGGGATATCATCAAGTCCGAGTTCGTGAGGAAGATATTCCTAAAACCGCGTTTCGCACGAGGTATGGTCATTATGAGTTTTTGGTAATGCCGTTCGGATTAACGAATGCTCCTGCAATCTTTATGGATTTAATGAATCGTGTGTGTCGTCCCTATCTTGATCAGTTTGTGATTGTGTTTATCGACGATATTTTGATTTATTCCAAGTCTGAAGCGGATCATGAAATGCATCTGAGATTGATACTTGAAACTTTGAGAAGAGAGCAGCTTTATGCAAAGTTTTCGAAATGTGAGTTTTGGATACGTGAGGTACAGTTTTTGGGGCATATCATTTGCAAAGACGGGGTTAGAGTGGATCCATCTAAAGTGAAAGCTATTATGAATTGGAATGCACCTAAGTCTCCGTCAGAAATTAAGAGTTTCCTTGGATTAGCGGGATACTACAGAAAGTTTATCAAAGATTTTTCCAAAATTGCGAGTTCATTGACTAAGTTAACTCGGAAAGATGTGAAATTTCAGTGGACCGAACAACAAGAGATAGCTTTTCAGACATTAAAGCAATTATTGTGTCAAGCCCCGGTGTTGGCGTTACCTGATGGGTCGGATGATTTCATTGTATATTGTGATGCATCGCATACCGGATTGGGTGGTGTGTTAATGCAAAGAGATCGTGTAATTGCGTATGCTTCTAGACAGCTTAAACCACATGAAAAGAATTATCCGACGCATGATTTGGAACTTGCGGCTGTAACTTTTGCCTTGAAGATTTGGAGACATTATTTGTATGGTACGAAATGTGTAATTTGCACGGATCATAAAAGCCTTCAGTATATGTTTTCTCAAAAGGAATTGAATATGCGTCAGAGGCGGTGGTTAGAATTGATTAAAGATTATGATTGCGAGATCCGTTATCACCCGGGTAAAGCTAATGTGGTTGCGGATGCATTGAGTCGAAATATATCTAGTGACAAGATTTGTTTTATGCGATTAGAGGTGTTCTCTGATTTGATTTCTCAGTTAAGAGTCGCACAGATTGAAGCTTTATTGGATGTTAATTTGAAATCCGAAATCATGTTGAAACGAAAGGATATGTTAGTTGATGACTCACGTGGGTTGAAAACTTTTCAGTCTCGGGTTTGGGTCCCGTTAAATGGTGGACTTCGTGAATTGATTTTGACGGAGGTTCATAAATCAAGATTATCTATTCACCCCGGTAGTACGAAAATGTATAATGATTTGAAACCTCTTTATTGGTGGCCAACAATGAAAACGGATGTAGCAAGATTTGTGGAATCATGTCATATTTGTTCCCAAGTAAAAGCCGAGCATCAAAAGCCGTATGGTTCGTTGAAACAATTGGAGATACCCGAGTGGAAATGGGAACACATCACTATGGATTTTGTCACCAAGTTACCACGTACGCAGAAAGGCAATGATATGATTTGGGTTGTTGTTGATCGTTTAACTAAAAGCGCCCATTTTCTTGCGACCAGTGAAACCGCTTCTTTGACCCGTTTGGCTCAGTTGTATATTAAGGAAATTGTATCAAGGCACGGCATTCCATTATCTATCGTATCAGATCGAGATTCCAGATTTGTGTCAGGCTTTTGGCAGAATCTTCAGAAAGAGTTAGGTACTCGAGTTAATCTTAGTACTGCATACCATCCTCAGACCGATGGGCAGTCAGAAAGAACCATTCAAACACTTGAGGATATGTTACGGGCGTGTATTTTGGAGTATGGAGGTTCGTGGGACTCTCACTTACCTTTAGTGGAATTTGCGTATAATAACTCGTATCATTCTAGCATTGGCATGCCGCCATATGAGATGCTTTACGGACGTCGTTGTCGAACGCCGACTTGTTGGTTAGAGGCGGGAGAGAAACAGTTTGCGGGTCCCGATATTGTCCAGATTACGGCCGATAAAGTTGCAATAGCTCGTGAGAAATTGAAAGCCGCTAGAGATAGGCAGAAACAGTATGCTGATCCGCGTCGTCGACCAGTTAATTTTGTTGAAGGTGAATTGGTTTATTTAAAAGTGTCACCTTGGAAGGGCGTGATTCGTTTTGGTAAGCGTGGAAAATTGGCTCCGAGGTTTATAGGTCCATTCAAAATTCGTCAAGTAGTTAATGACCAAACAGTTGCCTTAGACCTTCCTTCTGAATTAAGTGGTATTCACGATACCTTTAATGTTTGCTATTTACGGAAATGTAATGTGGAGGATCCAACCCAAATCCTTCCGTTACAAGATCTTAGAGTTGACCAAGGTCAGAAATTAGTAGAAGAGCCCATTGAGTTAGTCGATAGAAAAGTGACTAAATTACGCAAGAAGGAGATACCTATGGTACTAGTGAAATGGAAACATAGTTTGGGAGAAAATCTTACTTGGGAGACCGAGTCGAGTATGAGGGCTCGTTATCCTAGTTTATTCGAGTCTAGTTAGATTTCGGGGACGAAATCTTTCTAAGGAGGGAAGATTTGTAACACCCTGAATTGGGCCCAGTAGAATCAGGTAATTAATTAATTTAAATACGTACATTTAATTGTTTGAATATGTTTGATTGTGAAATTAATAGGTAAATAAGTCTCAGGAGATATTGTGGCTAGTAAAATATTATTTGTTTTAAATAATCTTAGACGACGGTAAAATAAAATAATTTTCTCGTAACTAGTATTTAGGTTCCAGACAATAGATCAAAAGAGGGTACAATATGGTACTGTGACTTAATGGGTCGGTTTAAATAAAAAGGAGGTGATCGATTTTTCCCCAATTCTCATTTCTTCATTAATTTCTAAACCTAACTCACATTACATTCAAACTTTTGCAAATCAAAAAGCTAGCATCAAATCGATTGAAGAATGGAAGCTTAAATCTTTGTTAGATCATCATCATCTTCATCTCTAGTTGTGTTCTTCATTTTGTAAGTAAGTTTAAACTAACCCCTATGATATTATTAGATAAATTGTTGATTGTAAGATTTGTGGATTTATAAGTTGAATTGATGTTTGTAAGATGATTACATGGACTTTGTGAGCATCTAATAGGTTGAATTACATGAAGAAATTGTGATGAATCCTTAAGTTTTAAGTTAGAATATGAGATTAGTTAGGTATTTGTGGTTTGAATGATTTGTAAAACACCCCTCGTTTCATTATAAACAATCAATATAATAATAGCGACACGGAAGCGTATTTTTAAAACATACTATCAATGTACTCAAAATGTTAATAAACTTTTTCAAACTTATTACATGACATTTCAACACACTGGGTGTTATTAAAAACATTTCTATAATTATCAAAATAACATCAGAGTAGCAGCCTGTCAAACATTCCATCCAGTCAAACACTTCCTGCCCTGCCCAATATGTCCCATCTATTTTAACCTGCAGGAAGAACTGTAGTGGAGTTAGCATAAAGCTAAGTGAATGAAACTATAAGCATCAGTACAACCTAGCATAACAATCTGTTTACATCAAATAACAATAAACAGAAAATCAATCATTCACTCGACATCCAATCAATGTCAAGCTACACCAATCAATCATTATCAATCGTCATGAGGATCGGTGGCTCCTGAGATACCCTAATACCGGTTTGGTACTCAAGGAACACTTATCAATCATCTGTATTGGCCTATACAGAACTACCGATAACCAGTTGTTAATCACACACGACCTAGATCTCCAAACCAACATTTCAAGTTTCAAGATCTCCTGTCATCTACAATAACAACCAAGTCCAACTGTCAAGTCAGGTTGACCTCAGAATCTTATATACTAGCACAATCAGCCAAGTAAGCAAACAACCAAACTTAACATGGCAAGATATCTCAGACAAAGCATCATATCAAAGTAATACTATAAATTACTTGTTGTAAATCAAATCATTACAACTAAATCACACTGAGGTTACAGATCCACTCACCGACTACCTCAGGCCTCCACTCAGTAGTCTAATATCACTGAGCCTTCTCCACATCTGAGAATCAACAAATCAAATATAAGTTAGTAATCCATATCAATACATAACTTATATCAATCCATACTATTAGGAACTTAACATAATAATATGAATATTACTAGTTCCTAATCATATATTAGTTATTACAACATAACTATTATCATATATGAACCTGAACATATATCAAATAACAATCACATTACTTATAAAAAATCAAACAAGAAATGTGACACCAGCCTATCAAGCCGCCGGCTTCTCTATGAAGCCGCCGGCTTCAAACCAGCACCCGCCGGCTTCACCTTTCAAACCGCCGGGTCAATTACCAACTGTGGTAACAGAACTAAACTTCGTTTTAAAGCTTACACTACCCGCCGGGTTCCTACAAAACATCACAAGCCGCCGGCTTGGCTTATGAAGCCGCCGGCTTCGGCTAACAAGAACAAGCCGCCGGCTTCATAACGAAGCCGCCGGCTTCCACCATCGTTCCAGCAGACCTGCGACTGTCCAAACCCTAACCCACGGGTTTATAATCCAAAACCTCAAAAACGAGGTTTCTAACCGTTTAAAACCACAATTATTATCACATAATCAATATGTAACACTTATAACATGATTTCTAACATCCAAATCTCTCAAATCATCAATTTACCCAAATTTAAATCAAAATCAAATTCTTAAATACTCAAGAATACTTACTGATTGAAGAATCTAACGATGGTAATCTGATGATTAGGAAGTTTCACGAGAATCACAACTTCCTGATTTGATTTCTGGATTGATTTGGAGGTTTTCAGAGAGTTTCTGTGAGTTTTGGAATAAAAATGAATAACTTTCCTAAATAGGAAAGGGTATATATATAAGTCGGCCTCACGAACCGCCTTCAATATACGGGTATAATTTAATACCCCATCTCAATCTATTGTCTGGAACCCGAAAACCATTTGCGAGTCCAAGCATTTTATTGCACCGTCAACTATATTAATTTACAACAATTAATATTTCACTTATCACATTGGAATATTCGGATCCTATTCCAATTATTTCACTATTTCAAACAATATTATTTCCAAACACATTTAAATACTTATTTAAATCAAGAAATAATATATATACAACTAGGTTCAATTCGAGGATGTTACAACTCTCCCCCCCCCTTAAAGAGATTTCGTCCCCGAAATCTAACCTCAATCAATCTAACTAATGTGATATAATCACATACCGCTTAGCATACATTTGTCCTCAATAGCAACTTACAACTATACTTAGACTGTTTGAATTCTTTCCACATGCACATATCCAAATGTACATGCTTCTATCTTTTCCTATGCACACATACAGTGCATCCATCCAACATCTCATAGGGACCAATCATCTATCTAATTTCTTTATCACCAATCAAATAAAAGTTTAAAGCACCCAATCACTTTAACCAATAACAATAAGTGAAACCTAACATCACTTACTAGGTCTACACAACCAGAAATTAGCAACATGCTAAAATCTTTAACCTATTCTCACTGTTCATCACTGTTAACAATAAAACAGCAGCAACAATATCACAACAACAGTGTTTATTAAACCCCAATGTACCTAGCAACATTGAAATATAATTCAACTCACGACCAACAATCAATCTAATATACAGATTACAATCTTAAATCTCTACCATCAAAGATCTGAAATCCAAATCTAGGTCAACTTTTCATCCAAAAGTTTCATACCTACTTTCTTTTGAATACTCTATCATATTCACATATCATTTCAATCATATGAAACCTTTTACTTAAAAGTAATCCAGATTCCTATCACCTTAATAAGTACTGCAGAGGTCAACTCAGTAGGTAAAACCACAATCAACAAGTACTTTGCTCAATCAACAAAAGTACCACAATCAATCTTACCTACAATCAACCAACCTCTACATTGACTTATTTCTATTTGTAACTCCTTTCATTACTACCTATCAATTGTCAACAACATCTAAGTCGACAATAACTATTGCTCAACAATAATCACAACATTAGTGATTATACATTCCAGTACACCTATCAGTACTTAATATTTGTCTTCAAACTCTAACTAACCATCAAGTTAGAATTTATATACTACTTAAACTGGTAAGACATCAAAATCTATTCTTAGCAACCAGTTATTTCCACTCAACCTTAAGCTCTTAAGCTACTAATCACAAACCATTAGCAATTATACAACTTGAATCACTTAATCATTCAACACTAGATTCCATCAATCTAGCAACTAAGTCAATCTTAATCAACATTATGATACCACAATTCAAGTATCACAATATCACAATGTGTTACTTTACAACACATTTCAACAAAATCTACATCAAGTTAATCACAATTAACTAACCTCCACATATCCTATGACACATTTTAATTCAATCTATTAAAACTTATCATGCCATTTATTATCATGTATACTACACATATATATTTACACAATTTCAGATATTCTCTAAAATGGACACATACACAACCATTCCATTTCATTCTATATACTAGGCCATTCAGACTGTTAAAGTCTTTATCAAGCCTTTTCAATACTACTATTCATCACATATCCATACCACAGGACATGGAACAATCAATAACTCTATGTTTCACTTATATACTTATCAACTAGTATATAACTTCAACGTTTCATTCTAAACTTTCAAGAAAAGTTTGGTGAATACAATCATCACCTATCAATCTCAAGGTTTCTCTTACTCTCCAACACTTTACAATTATACACCTCAGGTTTTCAGCCCCAAATGTCAAGCAATCATTATTCTTAATTTCATACCTGATTTCTTAAAATATGAACAACTATTCAATTTATATTTCCTCAATTATCAACAAAAATCAACTAAATCTTTAATACTGCCTATTTACAGATATACTTTCATATCTTTTCTCCTTATTTGGATCTAATCCCAATTTACCACTTTATCACTTACGTCATTTGTATACAATCAACAAATAACTAAAGAATCCATTCAATTCTTTCAATATTTAAGTAACTCACCATGAGGTACCAATCAACCTATACAACTAATAATGATAACCTTCAATTATTCATCATCTCACAGTCTTACCCAATCAAAGCTATCATCACAAGCCTCATACACTGGTAAGACTTTCCTATCACAATTCTAATCAATGTGATTTAATTATTCTAACATATCTTAGCAAATTATAACTGTCATATCAAACAATGACTTCATATCTGTATAATTCTTCAACACCTATTCAGTTCAAATATCAATCATTGCTTAACTGAATACTCAATTATACTTAACACTATTTCAATTACTTAACACTAGCTTTAAGTAATTAGTCAAGTTTCACAAACTTAGAAAATTTGGGAATTTAACCACATTCCCCACACAATTATAATATTACAGTCAATATTAGACTTTTTCAACACAAACAGTTGACTATATGTCAACTCTGGTTTCAATCAACCAATCTATAAAATTTTCAAATTGCTCTCCTCAAGTTTGACCCAAACTCAAACCAATCACAAGCAATTAATTTTTATACACAATTTTCTATTCATGGTTTGACTTTCAAAGTTAACATACCATCAAGTTAACTCACAACAAACCATTTTATCTTATATGTTCTTATCAATCCTTCACAAGGACAAAATCAACCTACCTCAACTTTGGCTCCATGCAAGCCATTACACCTTGTATGTTTATTATCAAACATAAACTTTCAATTATTACATTTAATAATACTTAGAATTCCTCAAGCAAGACAATACCATCATGTCTCAACTTTGGCCTCATACAAGCCAATTATCAAATAGTGATTCATTTAAACACTATCAAATTCATTTACAAGTAATTTATCACAATTACTTATTCAACAAAATTAAATTAATCACTTAGGTTTATCATCAAAACCTATATCAATGACAACTATTACTTACACTGACACTGTTCTATTAACCAATTGTTTTCTTATCAAAACAATTATTAAACACTTTAGCATACTTTCATGCTTAGTTATTCCAAATCACATTACATTTATTTTATACAAAGTAGCCTCAACAAGTTCATGTGACACAACATAATATAACAACGGTGATCAGGCGTTGCAAGATTATGCTCTTCACAATCCATTCTCAGGCTACTCCACTTTATAATTATCAATGTGATCTATTCTCCTTTTATATTAAATACTTTATGATTTTCAAATCAATCATATTCTATTTAATAGTTTATATCAGCTGATACACATTCAAATCAGCTTACTACTTACATTCTCACACAATGTTCTAACTTTCAACAACTGGATTACTCAATGTTTCTACTTGCCCGAAACCTTAAACATATGATAACCTATCATCATAATTTTAATACTAAACACAATTCAATGTCCCTATTTACTACAAAATTCAGGACACATCATAATTAACTAGCATCACTTTGACATATGCTATACTATCAAGCATCAATGTCACCACAAATCTACTCAATCATGTTACTATAAAACATTTCATTTATTAATTCACAATTGACCAGAAAGATCTATCACTTCCCAATCAATTTCACATTATTACACTCTACATTTCTCTTAAACCTATCAGTCATGGTTTATATCAAGTGTTTAACTATAGTCAACACATATCATACAGTCACATAAACACATATTTTCTCAAATAGCAGTCATTAGCAATTCAATGACACAACCTTCCTTAACAAGGATTTAGATCACACCTTGTGATTAATCCATTATCATAATACTATCAATTATCTCGTCTCACCAATAAAGACACTCCTTAGGTTCTAACATCAATCTTGCTAAAACCTTAATCAACTCTCTATCTACTTAAACATATTTCTGCATTTACAATTCAATAAGAAATAACCACAACAATGAACAACAATGAGCATCTCATTCAATACCTCTATCCTCATGTCAACCTATAGCAATCAATAGTTGACTCAAAACTGGGGAATTATATCAGTCTGACTCAATTAACTTCATAACAAGGCTTACTCAACATATCAGAGTAAACAATTCAAGTTAATTTAAATTAACACAGGCTTATCAAAGATTACCTGACAATCTTAAGCCCACGAGCATTGAGGAAACATGAAATAAACCAATCAGTTACTCATGTTCCTCCGTCTCTGCATCAAATAACACTTTGCAACTTGTTAAGGGTTAGTACATACTCAACTAATCACTTTCTCACACATTCACTAATCAACTAAACCCGCACCCACTGGAATGTTTGACTCAACTCAATCAAAGTTTAGGATTGAACATTCTATCATGCTCAATTCACCCAAACTATTGCTCTGATACCAACTTAAAACACCCCTCGTTTCATTATAAACAATCAATATAATAATAGCGACACGGAAGCGTATTTTTAAAACATACTATCAATGTACTCAAAATGTTAATAAACTTTTTCAAACTTATTACATGACATTTCAACACACTGGGTGTTATTAAAAACATTTCTATAATTATCAAAATAACATCAGAGTAGCAGCCTGTCAAACATTCCATCCAGTCAAACACTTCCTGCCCTGCCCAATATGTCCCATCTATTTTAACCTGCAGGAAGAACTGTAGTGGAGTTAGCATAAAGCTAAGTGAATGAAACTATAAGCATCAGTACAACCTAGCATAACAATCTGTTTACATCAAATAACAATAAACAGAAAATCAATCATTCACTCGACATCCAATCAATGTCAAGCTACACCAATCAATCATTATCAATCGTCATGAGGATCGGTGGCTCCTGAGATACCCTAATACCGGTTTGGTACTCAAGGAACACTTATCAATCATCTGTATTGGCCTATACAGAACTACCGATAACCAGTTGTTAATCACACACGACCTAGATCTCCAAACCAACATTTCAAGTTTCAAGATCTCCTGTCGTCTACAATAACAACCAAGTCCAACTGTCAAGTCAGGTTGACCTCAGAATCTTATATACTAGCACAATCAGCCAAGTAAGCAAACAACCAAACTTAACATGGCAAGATATCTCAGACAAAGCATCATATCAAAGTAATACTATAAATTACTTGTTGTAAATCAAATCATTACAACTAAATCACACTGAGGTTACAGATCCACTCACCGACTACCTCAGGCCTCCACTCAGTAGTCTAATATCACTGAGCCTTCTCCACATCTGAGAATCAACAAATCAAATATAAGTTAGTAATCCATATCAATACATAACTTATATCAATCCATACTATTAGGAACTTAACATAATAATATGAATATTACTAGTTCCTAATCATATATTAGTTATTACAACATAACTATTATCATATATGAACCTGAACATATATCAAATAACAATCACATTACTTATAAAAAATCAAACAAGAAATGTGACACCAGCCTATCAAGCCGCCGGCTTCTCTATGAAGCCGCCGGCTTCAAACCAGCACCCGCCGGCTTCACCTTTCAAACCGCCGGGTCAATTACCAACTGTGGTAACAGAACTAAACTTCGTTTTAAAGCTTACACTACCCGCCGGGTCGGGTTTATACCCGCCGGGTTCCTACAAAACATCACAAGCCGCCGGCTTGGCTTATGAAGCCGCCGGCTTCGGCTAACAAGAACAAGCCGCCGGCTTCATAACGAAGCCGCCGGCTTCCACCATCGTTCCAGCAGACCTGCGACTGTCCAAACCCTAACCCACGGGTTTATAATCCAAAACCTCAAAAACGAGGTTTCTAACCGTTTAAAACCACAATTATTATCACATAATCAATATGTAACACTTATAACATGATTTCTAACATCCAAATCTCTCAAATCATCAATTTACCCAAATTTAAATCAAAATCAAATTCTTAAATACTCAAGAATACTTACTGATTGAAGAATCTAACGATGGTAATCTGATGATTAGGAAGTTTCACGAGAATCACAACTTCCTGATTTGATTTCTGGATTGATTTGGAGGTTTTCAGAGAGTTTCTGTGAGTTTTGGAATAAAAATGAATAACTTTCCTAAATAGGAAAGGGTATATATATAAGTCGGCCTCACGAACCGCCTTCAATATACGGGTATAATTTAATACCCCATCTCAATCTATTGTCTGGAACCCGAAAACCATTTGCGAGTCCAAACATTTTATTGCACCGTCAACTATATTAATTTACAACAATTAATATTTCACTTATCACATTGGAATATTCGGATCCTATTCCAATTATTTCACTATTTCAAACAATATTATTTCCAAACACATTTAAATACTTATTTAAATCAAGAAATAATATATATACAACTAGGTTCAATTCGAGGATGTTACAATTTGTGTGATTAGATGAATGAACTTAGGTTATATGATGTTATTAGATGTTATAATGGCTTTATATTGGTAAATTTTCGAGTACAAAACTGAGTTTGGTCGATTTGGTGGTTTTTGGTTCGAGTTTGAAGGTGCAGGAAAACCTGCAATTTTCGTGCAGGTCTTTAACGGGAATCCGGACGGATTCATGGGAATCCGGACGTATTCCCTGGAATACGGCGGATTCCCCCGGCGTATTCAAGAACGTATTGCTTAATTCAAGTTCTGAATTGGAAATTGATCGGGAATACGGCGTATTCATCTGAATCCGGCCGGATTCAAATGAATACGGACGTATTCAAGGGAATCCGGGCGGATTCCCACTGCAGATCAATGTGTTATCTTTTTACTAATTATGATTATATATCTATGTGTGTATTGTATCTATTATATAATACATGTTTGATTCACAGGTTATGAGTAATTGAAGTGATTGTTTCTTAACAGTGTGCATTTATATTAAGTTACTAATTCGAGTGTTTTGATGTGTTTACAGACAAGGCAAAGACTCAGTGAGTTTAGTCACTTGAGAAACTGAAGTTAAAGTGGACAGGTGAGTGGACTTTGATCTCTCGCTATGTTTGGTGATCATTTATGTGGTTACTTCAGGTGTTAAGCGTTTTACTAATGTGTTAAAGTGTTAAGTGAATTGTGATTTGTGTTAAGTGTTAAAGTGTTAAGAAACCTATTGGTTATTGTGTTAAGGAGGTCAACTTGTTGGACATTTTGCTACAGGTTAGTCAACACGAGAATTGTGAACATGTGTTGTGAATGGAGTTCGTGTTGACTAAAGGTAGCAAACCGTTATCGGTTAACCACTGTATTGGCCTGCAGTTGGTGTAAGTGTCGCTTGGTGGGCCACCGCGGCTGAGGGTGCCACAAGGGCCACCGATCCTCTAGTGATGTTGAGTCAATGTGTTAAATTGTTGTAGACTCATGGTGTTAAACTAAGTGTAGTGTTAGAGATGAGTTAACTCACTTAGCCTCGTGCTAATCCCTCGTTGTTTACTCCTTGCAGGTTAATATATTTTGTTAAGGGCGGGTCTCGGAGTAAATTGATGGAATGTTCGACAATGATGAAACTCTGATAACTTTTGTATTAATTCAAATGTTTTGATCAAAGTAACGCCTATCTAGTTGTGTAGTTGTATTATGAAATACTTATGTAAATGATTATGTATATTTTGGTTAATCCAAGGTTATATATATATATATATGGGATATTGCTTCCGCGATGTTTAAAAAAAAAAAAAAAATGCGTTCTAAATTAGGGGCGTTATAATAACCTTCATGAAATGAGTGTTGCAGAAGTGAGTGCCACGATCACTTATGATAGCTCTTGGAGTTCCGAATCGACAGAATAGTTGTTTGAGAAACTTTGTCACTACTCTGGCATCATTTGTCGGGAAAGCTTGTGCTTCGGCCCACCTGGAGACATAATCGACAGCAACTAGGATGTATTCTTTTCCATTAGACTTCGGAAAAGGTCCCATAAAATCTAACCCCCATATATCAAAGATCTCACAAGCCTGGATATTAGTGAGTGGCATTTCGTTCCTTGCTGACACATTTCCTTGTCTTTGGTAAATGTCGCAGCGTTTCACCAGGTCATAAGTATCTCGATAGATGGTTGGCCAGTAAAAGCCAGAATCATACACCTTTCGTGCTGTTAGGTTAACTGCGTGATGTCCTCCAGTAGGTCCATGGTGGCTCTGTCGAAGGATTTGTTCTGCTTCTTTCCCATCGACGCATCTTCTAATGATCTGATCAGGGCAAACCTTAAAGAGGAAAGGATCTTCCCAATAGTAATTCTTTATGTCGCGGAAGAATCTTCGTCTCTGAGATGTCGGCATTCCTTTGGGTATTATATTTCCTACCAGGAAATTAGCATGATCAGCATACCAAGGATCTTTGGTTGTAGATCCTTGATGGTATTTGCCGATGTGCATGAGTTGTTCTTCAGGAAACTGGTCTTGAATATCCTTTTCATTAAGCTGCTGTAGTGTAGGATTTTCTAATCGGCTTAGATGATCTGCTGCAACGTTTTCCGCTCCTTTCTTATCTCTAATCTCGATATCGAATTCTTGCAGGAGTAGAATCCATCTTAGCAGTCTAGGCTTTGCATCTTGCTTTTTGAAAAGATACTTCAAGGCTGAATGATCTGTATAGACAATAGTCTTGGACAACATAAGATAGGAACGAAATTTAACGAAAGCAAATACTACCGCAAGAAGCTCCTTTTCTGTGGTTGTGTAATTTTCTTGAGCGTCCGTGAGCGTTTTGCTGGCATAGTATATTGGTTGAAAATGCTTATCCTTCCTCTGTCCCAATACAGCTCCAACTGCGAAATCACTGGCGTCGCACATGATTTCAAATGGAAGGCTCCAATCTGGGGCAATCATTATCGGTGCATGTACAAGCTGATCTTTCAAATAGTTGAAAGCTTGGAGACATTCATCTGTAAAGGCAAACATAGTATCTTTTTCGAGAAGATGAGTCATAGGTCGATAGATCTTGGAGAAATCCTTGATGAAGCGACGGTAGAATCCGGCGTGACCTAGAAAACTTCGGATGGCTTTAACAGAAGTAGGTGGAGGAAGTTTTGAGATAGTTTCAACTTTAGCTTTGTCAACTTCAATTCCGGCTTTTGATATGCGGTGCCCTAAGACTATTCCTTCTTTTACCATGAAATGGCATTTTTCCCAGTTCAGAACGAGGTTTGATTCTTCACATCGGGCAAGCATCTTATCCAAGTTAGAAATACAAGTAGAGAAAGAGTCTCCAAAGACTGAGAAGTCGTCCATGAATACCTCCATGCATTGTTCAATCATGTCATGGAAAATTGCCACCATGCATCGTTGAAATGTAGCAGGTGCATTACATAAGCCAAACGGCATACGTCGGTAAGCGAAAGTTCCATATGGACATGTGAAAGTCGTCTTTTCTTGGTCCTTTGGATCGAGAGGAATCTGAAAATATCCGGAGAATCCATCAAGAAAATAGTAGAATTCATTTCCTGACAATCTCTCCAGCATCTGATCAATGAACGGTAGAGGGAAGTGATCTTTGCGAGTGGCTTCATTTAGTTTTCGGTAGTCAATACACACCCTCCAACCGGTGACGGCTCGTGTTGGAATTAATTCATTGTTTTTGTTAGCGATAACCGTCATTCCTCCTTTCTTTGGGACAACTTGAACTGGGCTGACCCAAGGGGAATCTGAAATAGGGTAAATCAGGCCAGCGTCCAAGAGTTTGATAACTTCCTTCTTAACCACTTCTTGAATCTTAGGGTTGACTCTCCTCTGCCTTTGAACTGATGGTCTGAAGTCATTTTCCATTAAGATCTTGTGAGTGCAATAGTTCGGACTAATACCTTGAATGTCAGAAATCTTTCAAGCAATTGCTTTCTTATGTGACTTCAGAATTTGAATAAGTTTTGCTTTCTCTTCCGGCTTCAGGTCTTTTGATATGATAACTGGTAAGTGTGAAGGTCCTTCAAGAAAAGCGTATTCAAGGTGTGAGGGTAGTTCCTTCAGCTCCAATTCGGGTGGTTCTTCTATGGAAGGTTTCATCCTTGCAATTTCGTCTCTTTTAAGCTCGTCGAATTTCGTTTGAAATTCTGAATCTTCTGCAGGGATTTCTGGACTGTCGGCTGATGCTATTTCAACGCATTCTGGTTTATCGGAGAGCTCATCTTTTCTTAGCTCGTATTTTGCTTTTGAAGAGTGAGAGATTGCATTGTCTTTAGTGATTATGGTATCATTGTTCTCCGTGAATGCAAATCTCTGGAATTGAGCAGAAGAAGATGTGCTGAATGTGATCTCTGGATTTGATCTTTCAGATTGTGAAGAAGGTGGTTTAAGCATTGACTCCATCTCTTCGAGAGTCTTCAGAATTTGGTTCTTTGTGAGAGATGAATTAGGCACTTCAGGAGTAGGGTTCCTTCTTAGGAGAGTGACAGGTGTGCCAGATCCAAGCGGAACAGTTGTGATAGAACTGTTAAGCTGATTGCTGGATTTCTTTAAAGAAAATAGCACTTCTTTAGATGCGGTTGGTGGATCCGAGATAGCTGAGCATAGACCTCTATCTTCTTGGCAAAGTCTTCTGGTAGTGATGACCGTGTTTGGAAGAGAGTTATTGCTGCTTACTGCGAGGATCTCTTCGAGGTGTTCTTCAATTATTTCCTGCATAGAATCTATAAGACCAAGATCTTCTCCCATAGGTTGTTTCATTAGTTTGTCAACATTGAAGGTGACCTCCCCAGTTCCAACTCGAAGTTTTAAAGATTTTTCATTTACGTCAATGACGGCCTTGGCAGTGTTTAAGAAAGGTCTGCCAAGGATGAGTGGAACTTCGGTGTCTTCCTCAATGTCCATGACAACAAAATCCACAGGAAAGACGAATTTATCAACACGTACCATAATATCTTTAGCAATTCCACGAGGGAGTTTAACTGATCTATCGGCTAATTGGATGGTCATACAAGTTGGTAAAAGTTCACTTAATCCTAATTTCCTATAGAGGGAATACGGCATAAGGTTTACACTAGCTCCTAAGTCGGCTAAGGCGTTACTTATTTGGACATCCTGTAGATAACAAGGTATAGTGAAACGGCCAGTATCTTCTAGCTTTAGGGGTAGTCCTTGTTGCATGATCAAAGAGCACTCTGCATCTAAAGGCAAGTTAACTATTTGTCTAAGTTTTTATTTATTTGACAAGAGTTCTTTAAAGAATTTGGCACAACTAGGCATCTCAACTAAAGCATGACATTTAAGTGTAAGCTTTTAAACATCTCTAGATATTTTCCAAACTGAGCTTCTTGTTTCTCTTTCTTAAGCCTACCAGGGAAAGGTATACGTGAAGGAATAATAACTTCTGGGGCTTTAGAAGGTGCTGGCTCAGGAGAAGTGACAGGAGTCTTAACTGATACTGAGTCAGTGAGAGGTGAAAAAATAGAAGGTTCGTTTGTCGGAATATCTATCGATTTCTCATTCTTAGACTCTTTTCCTCCTTTAGTGACCACAAGGATATCATCATAAGATGAATGATGAATAGCTTTGCTAATCGCTTCTTCCCTTTGCTTCTCATCAACTTTTAAAAACAACCTTTTTACATTATCCTCCATGTTTTTAACTAAATCGTTTGAAATTCTAAGCAAACTATCAATTTGGTTTTGAAAATCAACAATTTGTTTATTAATATTATTTTGATCAACCATGAAGTTATTGAAAATTTCGGTGTTTAGACAAGAAGTCAAATGAGAAGAAGTAGAGGGTGAAGAAAGAACTAACGATTGAGAAGAAGGTAGATTGGTTGGCCTCTGAATGAAAGATTTTGAATGATGTGCTTGATCAGAGGTTTCACCAGTAGTGGCAAGAATATCTTCTTTGAACCTTTGGCTTGAGAATAGCCTTTGAGGTTTCTTCTCGTGTTTGGGTTTAGAAAGTTCTTGCATGTCCTTGACAACTTTAGTGATTGATTCAATTTGAGCTTTTAAGGTGTTCAAGGCATTAGAAGTACTCCTTTCCTCCGAAGTTGATTCATCTTGCTCCAAGTCATGTTGATGCATTGTCATCGTCTCGATCAACCTCCACGCTTCATCTGAAGTATGTAGCATGAAATTTCCGGATGAAGCAGCATCGATGGTTTGTTGGTGATGAGGATTCAAACTATTGTAGAATGTGCAGACCAGATTCGTTTCAGCAAACTGATGGTTCGGACATCTTCCGAGCAAATTCTTAAAGCGTTCCCATGCAGAGCTTAATGATTCATTATCTTTTTGGAGAAAGTTAGTGATATCATTTTTAAGCTTGGTTTGTAGGGATGGAGGGAAATATTTAGCCATGAATTTGGTAGCCATCTCCTCCCATGTATGAATCGAATTGGGTTCGAGTTCATAAAACCATATTTGTGCTCGAGAAGCTAAAGAATAGGAAAACAGGTGAAGTCGGGTAACTTCATTACTGGATCCCGTTTGTTCGAAGGTGTAACGCCCCAAATTTCGTAAGTTCTAAATCTTAAAATATATAATTTAAACTGTTTAAGTTAGGAGGACTAACTGTGTAAAGTATTTTATGTTTATAGGACTTGCCATTTAATGAATTAGTTAGTAGAGGGGTATAAGGTGACAAGTGCCATAAGTTGAGGGGCTTAGATGAAATTCACAGTATAAAAACCCAGGTTCTGTATTATTCCAGCTTATTCCAAACACTGTATATTTCTAAAACACGTACTGAGCTTTTGAGTGAAATCAAGAAGGAAGAAAATCAAGCAATTCAAACTAGGGTTTCGATTTCTTAAGGTTGCTAGCTACTAATTAGTGTTCTTGAGGTATGATTAACACTCTATTCTTGTTTAATTGATGAATTAAGGTGATTAGGTTAAACCCTAAGTTCATGAAATTCATGAATTAGTGGTTTAATGAGTTATATATGATTCATACACATGATAAAACTATGTATGGTGTTTGAATATTGTTAATTTTATAAAAGAACTCATAATTTTGGGGTTATGAGTAAACTAATGATTTTTAATCTTGTGTGATATTGTTAATTGGTGTTTTGATGAAATTAGAGATGATAATTATACATGAAAGGGTAGTTGATGATGGTAATGATATAGATATATGTGAATATACACTAAGAAATGGTAATCTTAGTGTAAGTGATGGTTTTGATTTGTGAATGATAATGAACTACCCATTTATGTGTAATTAGTTAATAAAGTGTGTGAAACTTAACACTTGTATAGCTTAATACAAGTAATGAGTTGAAAGTTGAATGTGTATTGATACTTGGCTACATGATTACATGATTAGGTGATAAACGTGATCAAAGTGTTGATACAAGTAATTTTATACGTGGGCTATCGCGAGGTAAGTTAATGGATGATGCTATCTTTCTTCAAGTAATGCTTGTTCCATTTACTTGGAAGGACCGGTAATGGATATGTCATTTACTTGATGAGTTATGATTATATACCGGGGTGTAGGCCCGAAGATGTTAATTCTTGCGGGAATTAGCATATGATGTTATGGATCCTTAATATACGTATGTTGTGAAATGATATTGATTATCATTAATAGCCCATTTCTTACTAAGCTTTATGCTTACTCTATTATGTTTATGTGTTTTAGGTGAGCCAAGTGGGACCCAGAGGGATCCGGGTAAAAGGCCCGAATGATGCTAGTGGTGGAGCTTGTTAAGTTATCGGTAACAAGCTAATCTTTTGAATCATGCTCTCGATATGTAATCACCCCTTTTGTTTAAGAAAACTTAGTTTTGACACCTAATGTTGAAAGTCAAACATGTTGAAGTGTGGAAGTCAAATTAGTCAATGAGTTGGTATACTCATTGATAGTTTTGGAGATGATGTTATTGTATAATAGATGAATATAATGGTTTATGGAAATTTGATGTTAATAGTTAAGTTGAAGTATTGATAGTGAAAGTGGCATGAGTTGACTTAGAATAGTCAAAGAAATGTGATTTGGGTGTTAGAATAGTGGTTATTTGGGTAAAGACCCAAACGGGTCTTCAAAGTGCCCAAATGGGTCACTAACGGGTCAAAAGGCTACGTTGAGTTGTAAATATGATATGACGAATGTAAACATTGCACTAGGTCCCAAATGTGGTATTAAAAATGTAGTAGAAGTGTCAAAGTCTGAAGTTTGTTGGTTTGGAATTTGGTATGTCAACGGAAGTGGTCAAAAATGACCATAAAGTGGTCAACGATCCGTTTTCTCGTTAAACATGAAATTTGGAAAAGTGTTAACTGGGAAATGTTCATATAGTCATAATACACGTGCCTGCAAATTTTCATGGTCATTGGACTTGTCATTTTCAAGATATGCACGATCGAATTTCGGAAGATGGTAAAATGGACAGCAGGCTTGATTCCCGGGGAATGGGAGTCATTCCTGGGGAATCCGACTCAGCTTACTAACAGCATGCTTCATTCCTGGGGAATGGGAGTCATTCCTGGGGAATCTCTTATAAATTCAACATTTTCTTATTTAAATCCTTATTTGATCTAGGGAATGATACAACAAGTCTAAAATGTCATATTAAGACGTAGGACTTTACGAAATGAGTAAAAAAAAAAAAAAAATGTTCTAAATTTCGGGGTGTTTCAAGTTGGTATCAGAGCTTGGTTTAAGGGATTCGGGTATCCACCATTAGTGGGTACTTGATCTTAAGCCATTATTATTATTGTTGAGCATGATATTGAATTGTTATCTGTTTTGATTAATCTAGTTATTTGATTTCTAAGACTTTTGACTCGAAATATCTTGTGGTAACTTTGGAAACATATAACTGGGATATGATAATTCGTGTGACTGGCCACCACAATAATTATCATATGGCAATTGTATGGAGCCAAGGAAGTCACAAGGTGTTAAGAAGATAAAGTCTTGGTAATAATTGTTGACTGCTATGTGACTAGGTGCAGTTAAATTACAAAGTAGACATTTTATTGATGAATATGTTTGTATTAAATATATTGTGTCTACTTTCAGTAATAAGATGAATGATCAAGAAGGAATAGAATTGACACTTGGGCCGCGTCCACGAGACCAAGCCCAGAATGTAAGAACTGGAGGTGATGATGATAGACAAAGACCTCCAGCAGATGATGCTAGGTTATCTTTGACCGACTTAAAAACTTTAATCTCAGCTGAAGTGGCAAAGGCTCAAGAGGCGTCCCTTCCCCTCTTATTGGGCCGTATTTCTGAAACCATACGTGAAACTGTTGCTGATGAATTTCAAAGGCGAGATGATGAAAATGAAATTGATCTTGAAAGACCACCTCCTGGTGGTGAAAGAAATGAGGAAAGACCACCAACACCTGTTGTTCGCAGGGTGATTCAAAATCGTGATGAAGATCGTAAATTCAGTTATAAAGACTTTTCTGTTTGTAACCCGCCAGATTTTCAAGGTGAGATGGATCCAATTAAATGTCAAAGGTGGTTATCTGAAGTTGAAGGGGCATTTGCCACGGCAGAAGTCCCTAACCGATTGAAAGTGAGATATGCTTCTAATCTTCTTAAATCCCGTGCTAAATTCTGGTGGGAAGTTCAATGTCGTACTTTAGGAGAGGAAGCTATTACAGTGATGACATGGGAAGATTTTAAAAAGATGTTTGTTGAAACTTATTCGCAGGATGCTGATCTAAATAGAATTCGTCGTGAGTTCCTTTCTATGGAACAAACGACTGAGTCGATAAACGAGCTGGTAGGAAATTTTCTGGATCGAGCCCAATTTTGTCCAGAATACATGGCAAATCCTAAATTACTTATGGATCATTTTCATACAATACTGAAGAAAGAAATTCGACAGTTTGTCAATCCAAAGAAATGTAGTACTTTTTCTGAAATGGTAGACGAGGCTCGATTTCAAGAACTGGAGTTAAAGAAGGATGAGAAAAGTTCCACGAAAAGAAAAGCTGAATCCACTTATACTCCATCCAAAAAGTTTAGATCTGGTGGAAGTTTTAGAAAGGATGATCGAACTGAAATCCCAGAATGCAAGATATGCCATAAAAGGCATCGTGGGGAGTGTAAAGCCGGGACTCTAAATTGTTTTTCTTGTGGAAGGCCGGGACATTTTAGCAAAGATTGTCCCAATCCAATCAAAGTTTGTCATCATTGTCTGAAACCAGGACATATTCGACCTGATTGTCCTGAATTGAAATCTCAACCTACTTCTTCTGCTCCTCGCAAAAATACTGAGAGGAAGACGGTGGAACCACCGAAGCCTAGACACCGTTCCTTTCAAATTACTGCAGAAGAAGCACAAAGAGCCCCCGATGTGTTAACAGGTACCTTCTTTGTAAATCTTAAACCTGCATACATACTGTTTGATTCGGGAGCTTCACGATCATTTGTGTCTGAAAAGTTCTGTCGATATTTCTCAATCCCTCTTACTGAGTTAGATGCTCCACTAGATGTGGAAGTTGCTGATGATAGAATTATCTTTGTGACTAATGTGTATAGAGGGTGTCAATTAGTGATTAACAATGAAACATTTCTCATAAATTTAATTCCAATGCAAATGGGTGAGTTTGATGTAGTTGTGGGTATGGATTGGTTAGGCAAACATAATGCTATAATCCAGTGTGAGAAAAAGATTATTCGTATTACTTCACCAAGTGGGGGAGTGATAGATATTTATGGCGAAAAGAGAAAACTTTCAATTCCAATTTGTACCTTTGCTCGTGCTAAACGCCATTTATCACATGGTTGCCAGGCCTTTTTGGCACATGTGATTGATACTCAAAAGCAAACTCCCAAATTATCTGAAATTCCTATTGTTAATGAGTTCCCCGATGTTTTTCCCGACGAGCTACCGGGCATTCCGCCCGATAGACAAGTCGAATTCCGTATTGAATTAGTACCGGGAGCTACACCAATTGCTAAAACACCTTATAGACTCGCCCCCTCTGAAATGCAAGAGTTGATGAAACAATTGCAAGAATTACTTGATAAAGGTTTTATTCGTCCGAGTAGTTCACCATGGGGTGCACCGATACTATTTGTTAAAAAGAAAGATGGCACTATGAGAATGTGCATCGATTATAGGGAATTGAACAAGGTTACCATCAAGAATAGGTATCCCTTGCCTAGGATTGATGACTTGTTTGACCAACTCCAGGGTGCTAGTTTCTTCTCGAAGATTGATTTACGTTCTGGTTATCACCAATTGAAAGTTCGAGAAGAAGATGTGTCTAAAACAGCTTTCAGGACAAGGTATGGCCATTATGAATTCGTGGTTATGCCTTTTGGTCTGACAAATGCTCCTGCCGCTTTTATGGATCTCATGAATCGAGTGTGCCGACCTATGCTCGATAAGTTTGTAATTGTATTTATAGATGATATTCTCATATATTCCAAATCTGCTGACGATCACAATGTTCATTTAAGGCAGGTATTACAAACTTTGAGAAATGAGAAACTTTATGCCAAGTTCTCCAAGTGTGAATTTTGGCTTCGTGAGGTACAATTTCTGGGTCATGTTGTTAATAACCAAGGTATTATGGTTGATCCTGCAAAGGTTGAGGCGGTGATGAAATGGGAACCTCCAACCAATGCAACAGAAGTTAGAAGTTTTCTGGGTTTAGCTGGCTATTACAGACGGTTTATCCAGGATTTCTCCAAGATTGCTACTCCTCTCACTAAGCTTACTCGTAAAAATATTAAATATGAATGGAATGATGCAGCTGAACAAGCTTTCCGTACTTTGAAATTAAAGCTTAGTCAAGCTCCTGTCTTAGTACTTCCTGATGGTACTGATGACATGGTAGTTTACTGCGATGCTTCTCGAAATGGTCTTGGTTGTGTTCTGATGCAGAGGGGTAAAGTGATTGCTTATGCTTCTCGACAACTGAAAGAACATGAAAAAGGATATCCAACTCACGATTTGGAGCTGGCAGCGGTTGTCTTTGCTCTAAAAATCTGGAGGCATTACTTATATGGTGTGAAGTGTATCATTTATACTGATCACAAAAGCCTCAAATATTTCTTTGATCAGCGTGACCTTAACATGAGACAGCGACGTTGGCTTGACTTGGTGAAGGATTATGACTGTGAAATTCTTTATCATCCAGGAAAGGCTAACGTTGTAGCTGATGCTCTCAGCCGAAAAGCGATGCATCATGCTTTAATTGTTAAATCTCTTCGCATTACTGTCATTCCTGATTTACTTGACCAGATTAAGGAAGTCCAACAAAAGGCATGGCAAAAAGGTCTTTGGAGAGCAGAACGTATTAAAGGTCAAATTCCAAACATTGTTGATGATTCTCGTGGGATAAAAACACGTTATGGAAGAATATGGATTCCAAATTCACCTGAGCTGAAAAAGCTGTTACTTGATGAAGCTCACAAGTCCAGATATTCCATTCATCCTGGTGCAACAAAAATGTACCATGATTTGAAAGTTGATTATTGGTGGCCTGGGATGAAGCGTGAAATTGTGAAATATGTCGAACAATGTCTAACGTGTTTGCAGGTTAAAGTAGAACATCAAAAGCCATTTGGTAAAATGCAACCGTTGGACATACCTGTTTGGAAATGGGAGCACCTTACCATGGACCTTATCACTAAATTACCCAAAACTCAACGTCATCATGACACTATTTGGGTGATTGTTGATCGGTTGACAAAAAGTGCTCTATTCTTGCCAATTAAGGAAACTTATACTTCAGAGGCACTTGCTGATTTATATGTTAAAGAAGTTGTGGCACGACATGGTATGCCTATCTCTATTATCTCTGATCGAGATAGTAGATTCACTTCTAGATTCTGGAACAAATTCCAAGAGGATATCGGTACTCGTATTCATTTAAGTACTGCATATCATCCCCAGACTGATGGGCAGAGTGAAAGAACCATCCAGACGCTTGAAGACATGTTGAGGGCATGTGCCATTGATTTCGGTGGTAGCTGGGATACTCACCTACCGTTGGTTGAGTTTTCTTATAATAACAGTTATCACGCGAGTATTGGCATGCCTCCTTATCAAATGTTGTATGGCAGAAAATGTAGAACTCCAATATGTTGGGATGAGATTGGGCAACGAGAACTGGGTAGTACTGATATTGTCCAGAAGACGACTGAAAAGATTGATCAGGTCAGAGAACGGTTGAAAATAGCCCAAGATCGACAAAAATCTTATGCTGACAACCGAAGGCGTCCAATCGAATTCCAAGTTGGAGATTTTGTTATGTTGAAAGTATCTCCATGGAAGGGTATCATTCGGTTCAGAAAGCGGGGAAAATTGAGCCCTCGATACATTGGTCCCTTTAAGATTCTTGAAAAAGTTGGAAAGGTAGCTTATCGCCTCGAGCTACCTAATGAACTAGCTGGAATACATTCTACTTTTCATGTGTCCTATTTAAGGAAGTGTTTGGTTGATGAAGCCGCTTACGTGCCATTGGATGAAATTGAAATTAATGATCAGTTGAATTACGTTGAACAACCAGTGATGATTCTTGATGAAAAGATAAAGAAGCTGAGAAATAAAGAGATCAAATTGTTCAAAGTTCAATGGAAACATCGCAAGGGTTCAGAATTCACATGGGAACCCGAGGAGGAGATCCTTCGTTATTATCCAGCTATATACCAAGAATGGATTGTGAGGACACAATCCTGAATAAGTGGGGGAGAGTTGTAACGCCCCAAATTTCGTAAGTTCTAAATCTTAAAATATATAATTTAAACTGTTTAAGTTAGGAGGACTAACTGTGTAAAGTATTTTATGTTTATAGGACTTGCCATTTAATGAATTAGTTAGTAGAGGGGTATAAGGTGACAAGTGCCATAAGTTGAGGGGCTTAGATGAAATTCACAGTATAAAAACCCAGGTTCTGTATTATTCCAGCTTATTCCAAACACTGTATATTTCTAAAACACGTACTGAGCTTTTGAGTGAAATCAAGAAGGAAGAAAATCAAGCAATTCAAACTAGGGTTTCGATTTCTTAAGGTTGCTAGCTACTAATTAGTGTTCTTGAGGTATGATTAACACTCTATTCTTGTTTAATTGATGAATTAAGGTGATTAGGTTAAACCCTAAGTTCATGAAATTCATGAATTAGTGGTTTAATGAGTTATATATGATTCATACACATGATAAAACTATGTATGGTGTTTGAATATTGTTAATTTTATAAAAGAACTCATAATTTTGGGGTTATGAGTAAACTAATGATTTTTAATCTTGTGTGATATTGTTAATTGGTGTTTTGATGAAATTAGAGATGATAATTATACATGAAAGGGTAGTTGATGATGGTAATGATATAGATATATGTGAATATACACTAAGAAATGGTAATCTTAGTGTAAGTGATGGTTTTGATTTGTGAATGATAATGAACTACCCATTTATGTGTAATTAGTTAATAAAGTGTGTGAAACTTAACACTTGTATAGCTTAATACAAGTAATGAGTTGAAAGTTGAATGTGTATTGATACTTGGCTACATGATTACATGATTAGGTGATAAACGTGATCAAAGTGTTGATACAAGTAATTTTATACGTGGGCTATCGCGAGGTAAGTTAATGGATGATGCTATCTTTCTTCAAGTAATGCTTGTTCCATTTACTTGGAAGGACCGGTAATGGATATGTCATTTACTTGATGAGTTATGATTATATACCGGGGTGTAGGCCCGAAGATGTTAATTCTTGCGGGAATTAGCATATGATGTTATGGATCCTTAATATACGTATGTTGTGAAATGATATTGATTATCATTAATAGCCCATTTCTTACTAAGCTTTATGCTTACTCTATTATGTTTATGTGTTTTAGGTGAGCCAAGTGGGACCCAGAGGGATCCGGGTAAAAGGCCCGAATGATGCTAGTGGTGGAGCTTGTTAAGTTATCGGTAACAAGCTAATCTTTTGAATCATGCTCTCGATATGTAATCACCCCTTTTGTTTAAGAAAACTTAGTTTTGACACCTAATGTTGAAAGTCAAACATGTTGAAGTGTGGAAGTCAAATTAGTCAATGAGTTGGTATACTCATTGATAGTTTTGGAGATGATGTTATTGTATAATAGATGAATATAATGGTTTATGGAAATTTGATGTTAATAGTTAAGTTGAAGTATTGATAGTGAAAGTGGCATGAGTTGACTTAGAATAGTCAAAGAAATGTGATTTGGGTGTTAGAATAGTGGTTATTTGGGTAAAGACCCAAACGGGTCTTCAAAGTGCCCAAATGGGTCACTAACGGGTCAAAAGGCTACGTTGAGTTGTAAATATGATATGACGAATGTAAACATTGCACTAGGTCCCAAATGTGGTATTAAAAATGTAGTAGAAGTGTCAAAGTCTGAAGTTTGTTGGTTTGGAATTTGGTATGTCAACGGAAGTGGTCAAAAATGACCATAAAGTGGTCAACGATCCGTTTTCTCGTTAAACATGAAATTTGGAAAAGTGTTAATTGGGAAATGTTCATATAGTCATAATACACGTGCCTGCAAATTTTCATGGTCATTGGACTTGTCATTTTCAAGATATGCACGATCGAATTTCGGAAGATGGTAAAATGGACAGCAGGCTTGATTCCCGGGGAATGGGAGTCATTCCTGGGGAATCCGACTCAGCTTACTAACAGCATGCTTCATTCCTGGGGAATGGGAGTCATTCCTGGGGAATCTCTTATAAATTCAACATTTTCTTATTTAAATCCTTATTTGATCTAGGGAATGATACAACAAGTCTAAAATGTCATATTAAGACGTAGGACTTTACGAAATGAGTAAAAAAAAAAAAAAAAATGTTCTAAATTTCGGGGTGTTTCAGAAGGAGTCAGAAAGGTTGATGAATTTATTAAGATGAGCGTTTGGATTTTCAACCGAAAGACCATGAAATTGACACTGAGATTTAATCATTTTAATGAAGTGTGACCTAATTTCAAGGTTTTCGTCAGCAGATGATACGATTGGTCCTCCTCGTCCCTCTAGCAGTGGCTTGATTGATGAGGCGAGAGTGATACGATTCGTCATAATTGTTGGTAGAAAGTAGAGTTTTGGAAATGATGGGTTTTAACTAATCTAAAAATGGAAAAGAAATCTAACCTAAAGACAGGAAAATGAACTTACGGATGATATTGATCTTCCGAAAGGATCGCTAAATAACTAAGATAACTAAAAACCTAAAATCGGTCGTTGTAGTCCCCGGCAGCGGCGCCAAAAACCTGTTGCATCCCGAAGCGGTCGTTGTCACAACGGGGCACAACCGTGGGTTGTTTTAAATTTACAGAGCTGGGGAAATCCTAAGCTAATACTACTTTCAGCCCTAATTAGGTTACTAGGGTAGTAAGTGGTATGTTGACTCATGTGTCGTTCTTACACTACAACGGGCATGGGATCTTAGGCGTTCTAATTATCTTTTGTGATCTAGCTAGGGTTTAAAATAAGATTTGATTTGGTTTGGTTTTATAACTAATCTATTAAAATAAATGAAGGAAAGTAAAAGATGTTTGTACGGAGGCTCAGAGAACAGTGGATACGAGAGTGTTTACTATGATGCCGGTATATGCTTTGCATAAGTAGTTATGAGGGTTAAAGCCATTAATTATGATGATTAATCCGTTGAGTAACCGGAACTTAAATTAACACGAAGTATTATACCTACGGCAGTTCCTTAGCTTTTCCCACATATTTAAACGCTATACGAAGTACTGTGCCGTTTTATGGTTTTTCCTTAGCATTGATTCAAACTGCCAGTTTGCTCATTGGATACCCTATATTATTAATGATGTATAATTACGATCCTATCAAATATCTAACGTAAAGGTCTCTACAATCAGATAAATAATATGTCACATGGATAGCAATTATATAGTGTCAGATACACCGGAAGTTCTCCCAAATGTACCGATCAATTCAATCAACAGTTATTCTCTAATCCTATTCCCCAATCTCTGACAAATGTGTGTCGGTATCATGGCACGAATTGTTGAATAAACAATAATGTGAACAGGAGTTACCCTACGGAATAGGTTGGATTAACTTGTCTAGCGGTCAATTGAATTGTTCATCATTAATCATGTAAATCACCATAACTATTACATACACATCACTCTACTGTATAAACATTAACTTATATCTGAAAACCCTAATCATGCAGTTACATGTAGTAATCGAAGGTTCAGTTCTAGCATGCAGCATTCCTAAGGCAACAATCAAACAAGAACATGCAATAGAAAGGCACACAGATAACTATTCTTAGTTCATACCATTTCACATAACCAGATGATCGGATCATAAATATCCCGAAAGGTCTCTCAAAGATATTTAATATATGAGCTTGAATCTAACCATCTCTAATCCTATGCTTCGTATCTCTTATGATATAGTTTCAATCTAGAGAATACAGCCATGTCGAGTTCAAATGCTTCATCATACATAGAATAGGTAGAGTACGTACCACTAATAACTGGCCAGGTTTTAGCAGGAAGTTTCTAACCACATCATAAGTTGGATAGGTAAACAATTGAGATCCAATTCATAAATTCAGATACAGTTTAATATTCACATAGGCAGAGTAACAGCTTGTTACAATTGGGATCATTATTTCCACAACGGATTATGCCCACAACTTTCATAGCTTTCACGTTCCGTACTACACACATTCGTGATGTTTCCGGCGCTATACAAATGAAAGCCGTATAACGTTACCTCCGTTGTTTCATAATGGGTTCATCCCAATTGCATATCAAATCATAACTACTTAAGCATAACCATTATCATAGCAAACACAGATTTGTCTAGCCTAACATGGCATCTCTAGTAAGCAATACCACGCAAACATAATATAAGCAAATCATATTTACGAAATAAAGAAAAGAGATATAAATATAACCTGAATAAGTATTACAGACAAATCCTCGTAACCCAAAGTCTTGGAGTAACTCCGTACAGACGCTACAACTACCGCTACGCTAACTAGCTACCCTTTCTATTTCTCCTATAACTCCTAAGAGTAGTGCTAGAGAGAGAAAGTAGAGAGAGAGAGAGTATGTGAGAGAGAAAGTGAGAATTCTATGAAGAATTGGTGTGTGGAATGAGGTGAATGAGGCCACTATTTATAGGCAAGCCTTGGATTCAAGAGTACAAGTCCACAAGCACACGTACAAGTCAACAAAGCAAGAACGAGGCCGTGTGAGACCAAACCAGGCCATGTACGGCCCTATACAGGCTGTGTACGGCTCTGTATAGACCGTGTACGGCTCTAACCAGGCCGTGTACGGCCCTGGGGTGGCCATGTGCTAGGCCGTGTGATTTTTCTGACTTTTCTCGCAACTTCGGAAGGCCGTATCTTCTTCATTTTGCGTCCGTTTGACTTGATTCTTTTGCCTACGGCTTCGTAATTCCGTTACGCTTCTAATGATGCCAATTTGGTAGAAATTGTATGTGTGGGGCCCATGCGTGTCCAGAATATGTTTTGTAGCTTTCGGCTGCGCTGTATCTTGCATAACTTTTTCATCTTTGATCTGTTTTGAGCAATCCTTATATCCACGTTCTCGTAATCTCCATAGCTACAAAATAAGGTAAATTTGAGGTCTTGGTTTGGAGTTTACAGTAGATTTAGGGTTTGGCTCAATTTGGTGCCTATTTCAGTGTATTTTCAGCCCTTTTCGTATAGTTTTGGAAAGTCCATCAAGTTTTCACCTTTATAACAAAATATGATAAATAATGATGTTTTAAGAATGTTTTTGTTATAAAAGGCCTAAATATGGGGTTAATAATGTAGGTAAAAATGTGACTTTTTGCGCTACATCAGTATTACAGACAAAGAGCGGCTTCTAGCAAAGTGTAAAACCCTGTTCTCGGGTCTGGTAGTATTTTAAGATTTTCTGACAGTGAATTATTATTTTATGTGTCAGAAAATATGTTTCTTGCGTTATTTGAAAATAATTGGGAAAAGAGTCACATAATTTATTGTGACTAGTAAATTGTTAATTGTTTTAAATTAACATAGTTGACGGTAAAATAAAATAGTTTTTCCTCGCAAATGATTTTTAGGTTCCAGATAATAGATCAAAAAGTGGACAAAACTAGTACACATATTATATGATATATGTGTAAAATACGTATGATTCATCAGAAATGTTCTACAAAATTCGATCAGGAGCAAGAACTAAACCTAAAACCCTAATTAACCTCAAATTCATCATAAATCTTCAAGTTTTTGATAAATCAAAAGTGTTCTTCCTCCTGGTGGTGTCTGGCCGTGCGTATTAAACCACAGGGACGGATTGTAATCTTTGAAACAAGCCTTGAGGTGAGATTGAAGCTCTAACACTTTGATTCAAGTTTCCATAACGTGATTGAATCATCCTTTCATCCTCTTAATCTTGTTGTAAGTGTGAATTTCTTGAATTTCCTAAACCTAGAAATGGGTTTTTGGGTATTTTATGAAATTAAGATGAATAAAGTGAAATTGATACTTATAATGATCATATAGTTGTTAGTTAATGAGTATCTCATGATTATAAGTGAAACCCTAACCTATAGAGAAAGGAATCGATGTATGTTCATGATAAAAGTTTATGACTTAGTTGATAATTCATGAATTGAAGCTTATTGTTATGTTATAATTGTTAGTTAGTGCCTAATTCATGATTATAAGTTGAGTCATAACTTGAAATTAAAGAATTTGATTAAGTGTTCATGGGGTGTTCTAGAGAATTGATGATTATGATGAGTGATATGATGAAATGAGTGTTGATTTCTAATTAGAATACTTAATTGAGAAATTATGAGTAAAGTTGCAACTAAGTCGACTAAGTATTCATTAAACCTTGTGTTAGGAGTTTTGAATGAATTAGTGATATTTGAATGTAATGATCTTATTAAAGATTTAACCATGTTAATGGTGATAATAAAAGTTGATTAAATGAGGTGGTGGTCATAATGATCATAAACTTGATAAGTGAGTTTGAATTGTGTTGTTAATATGGTTATTTATAATATTGGAATGATGTTAAGGTGATTATTCATAATCTTGAAATGATACATTTTAAGTGAATAATGAATTGAGTAATAACTCGGTGAAATTGAGATTATGAATCATGTTGTATGACTTTAACATGAGTTGATTATTATGGATGAGTTACTAACTCGTTGTTTATATCGCATTCTCAGATATGGAGAAGACTCAGTGACATTAGACTACTGAGTGGACGACTGAGGTGTTGGTGAGTGGGTCTTAATCCTCAGTGTAATTTAGTTGTAACAGGTTTGGTTACAACTGGTAAACGTATTATTACTGCTTTTAGTTTGCCATGATAATTTTGGTTTAATAGTAATAATACTATTGATAGACTGTTTAGTCTGATATGTTGACCTAATTGAATATGTGATCACTTGATATTTGGCCTTCGGGCATTCAGTGTATTGAGGTCAACCGGATGGTTGGGTTTGGTTACTATTGTAAGACGACAGGAATTTCCTTGTACTCATCGTTAATAGGAAATTATGTCGTATGAGATTAGTACCAAACTATCGGTCTCGTCCGTTATGACCATACGGATATGTATGATAAGTGTTCTTGGAGAATCCCCGGGTATTATGGTATCTCCAGAACCACCGATCCTCATTGTATTGAGATGTTATTCTCATTGATAATCTGTGTTTATTGTTGGTATTCTTGGCTGAAGGTTTTCCCCAAGAACCATCGATTTATTGTGATATGATTTGTTTACGATTATTTGTTGTAAACAAGATTTGTTATGCTAAGTTGGGCTGTCGATTATAATTTCACTCACTTAGCGTTATGCTAACCCCACCACAGTCCTTCCTGCAGGTTATAATTGATGGGACATATTGGGCTGGGCAGGAAGTTCTTGGAAATGATGGAATGTTTGACAGGTGGATTACTCTGATGTTGGTTTAATAACTGAAGACATGTTTTGAATTATATAACACCTATGTTGTATTATTTGGTTTGAAAAAAACTAAATTGTTGTATATTGCAAATGGAAAAAGTTTATAGACATTTTAAAGTATTATATAATAGTAATATATGCTTGAAATATACGCTTCCGAGTCAAAATCATTATTATAATGGTTCAGTAAAAGCAGGGTGTTATACAAAGCATCATTGCCCCCAAGTCAGCATAGGTTGATGTCATCCTCGACATATGTGTATCAAATCATAACCAAGTGTTTTGATATGATCCTATATATTAGTGATTAATTATCCTTTTGTTCGCGATATCCATTGTGAACACGAGACATGGATTAGATGTCAATCTCCAGATCGTTCACGATTATGTTTCTCGATCAAGATTAGTGGTGACCTTAAATTTAGTCTATATATCAATATAACTCTACTACGGCCATAGATTTATCGTCAGCACTTAATCATCGAGGGGCCCAGGGATATCTCTCTAAATAGAGGAACAAATCCTTTTGACTACATCGTTCGGTTACATTGGCAATACTTTATCTGAAAACTCCCTTTATAATAGCCAGTTACAAATTGTGTTTGAAAGTAATCCAGTTAAATCAGGCCAATGCTCTAGGAACACGTGTATCTTCAGTCAAAGGATAAAATGATATAATCATCCTGATTTAATTATGACAAAATCCCTGAATTAAACTCAGGTGTGGGTCTTCCAGTCACTTGTATCCATTATCACAAGTACAGGCTAAGTATTGCATCCAATATATCCATCCATACAAAATAATAATGGATATTTGACCAATCACTTACCTCAGTCTTATTTCATACTTCCTTCCTATGAAGAATGACCGACTGTGGAAATTTAGAATGTTATAAAACACTCAGGGAAGTTGTTTAAACATGCTAAGATGGAACACGGTAATAAGAAATGAAAAATAACCGCATCATGCGTATCATTAATTCCATTAATTAATAGTAAAAAATATTTCAACATTTATTACTGCTTAACGTTCCCAAAATTACATACAGATTTTCAAAATGAAAACTAAAACAGACTCAAGCCAAATCAGTGGCAAATCTAACACCCATAGACCTAGTATGAGAATCATGCTTGACCTGAGTTAGTGGCTTAGTAAAAGGATCAGCCAAGTTGCCATCCGAGGGTATTCTGGAAACCAAAATTTCACCACTCTCAATAACATCTCGAATGAAGTGGTATTTCCGTGGAATATGCCTTGTCCGTCGATGAGCATGCGGTTCCTTTGCTAAAGCCACTGCACCCTCATTGTCACAAAAGATTACAATGGGAACAACTCCGAGGTCTTGTATGAATTTTCTCATCCAAATAGCCTCTTTTGCGGCCTCACTCGCTGCAATATATTCTGATTCGGTAGTTGAATCAGCCACGGTACTTTGTTTGGAGCTTCTCCAGCTAATAGCAACACCATTTAATAGGAACACAAACCCCGATTGATATCGGCAGTCATCCCTATCGGTTTGGAATCTAACATCACAGTAGCCTTTAACTCTGAGCTCTTCCTCACCACCGTTGTAACATCCATTTTATTGGCCTAGTGATAATTGGGTAATTTCCTAACTTTAAATAATTGTTTAATGTGTTGGGAAATTTAATTGTTTATTGTGTTAAGTTTATTGTGAATGGTTAGTCAAAAAGTCAAACGACTTATTATGACTAGTAAACTATTAGTTGTTTTAACTTTATATAGTTGACGGTAAAATAAAATAGTTGGAATCGCAAACGGTTTTAAGTTCCAGACAAAATGTTTAGAAGGGGATTAATTTTAAATGGATACGGGGTCGGTTTAGAGAAGGGCTAACCTATTTATTAACTTTCCCAAATTGGGAAGTTCATTTCACACAGAAACAAAAATAGAAAACGTGAGTCGTCCCTGTGATTTTACAATTGAACCAAGAAACAATAAACCCAATTTCAAGCTCAAATCAAGAATTAGACAATAACATCATCACCTTTATCTCTTCTTTGATTCAAGGTAAGTTTAATTTCCTTTTGTTAAACTTAGAAAGTTTGATTGGTGAATTGATAGTGAAATTGAAGCTTGATAAGTAGATATATGATGATAATTGATGTTTATTTCAGTATTTGATCGAATTAGAACTGAGTTGTTGCTAAATTGGGATTGAATTCGAGCTGTTAGGTTTGAACAGGAAGAATAGGTTATGTGTTCGTTTGGCGCAACGCGACTCTATGAATTAGCGATGCGAAATTGACTAAATCGCGACGCGATTAAGGTAAACACGCGACGTGATTCATGTTATAAATGGCGACGCGATTTGGGTTAGTTCGCGACACGATTCCAAGTAAATAGCGACGCGATGCTAAACTTTTGTTTTGCAAATTTTGAAAACGCGTCTCAGGGTCGCGGATAAGTGACAAAATTATTAACTCGGATTAGGTTGAAATTCGCATGGTCACTCAAAATGGCCCAATGATCAAAGCTCCATTCTAAGAGCCTAGGCGGTTTTAGGACGTTCGGGGTCGTTTAGGGGCAAAAAATGGCATTTTACAGTTTTTGGACTTTATTTCGGGACTTTCTGATTACATTTCAGATTGGACTTTTGTTTTTCCTGATCTTAGAGATTACCTGCTTTGGTCGATATGTTATGATGATAATTTGAAACTAGACAATTGATTATTTGGTTAATTTTAATCTAGTGTGAATAATACTTACAATTTGACTATTGTTTGTATGTTGATGTTGTATATTGAGATGTTTGATTGATAAATCACTTGTTCGAGATAAATATAGTTATAACCTAAATTTGGAATGATGAGTTGTTTATCATTATTAACCAATTATTTGACTAAATTATTATAACTAGTTACTGTTTAGTATTTTAATACTATGTGTTGAGATATGATAGGGAGTATATGATTATGAAATAAGTTATCAGTTATGGGATGAGTTACTAACTCAATTGTTTAATTGTATTCTCAGATATGGAGAAGGCTCATTAATATTAGACCTTTGAGCTTGCAGCTGAGGTAACGGTGAGTGGATCTGTAATCCTCAGTGTGATTTGATTGTAACAATTTTGGTTACAACGGGTAAACGTAGTTTACTGCTTTGATATACTGTTTAGTATGCTATGATGTAATTGTTGTTTGATAGACTACTTAGTCTGATATGAAGCCATGAATATTATGGCCTATGTGATGATCTGATACCTGGCCTTGGGCACTATGAATGAGGTCAGTATGATGCTGGGCTTAATTGTTATTGTTGACGATGGAGGGTTCCTTGTACATATCGTTCATAGGAACCTTAGTTGGATAAGAATAGCATTAAGTTATCGGTGATTCACTGTATTGGCCTGCAGTGAATCCGAAGGGTTCCTGCCCACTATGAGGGCATGAGATCCGTATCAAGAACCGCCGATCCTCATTGCGATTATGTGATGATGATGTGATGATGAGCCTGTTGTGGTAAACAGGGGATTATGTGTTTACTATACTTTGCTGTAAACAGATTTGTTATGCTAAGTTGGACTGTTGATTATTTATTCACTCACTTAGCGATATGCTAACCCCACCACCCTACTACTTCTTGCAGGTTATGATTATGTAATGGGTTGGGCAAGAAGCTGTTGACTGGATGGATTGTTTGACAACTGGATGTTTACTCTGATATTGCTTTGATAACTTAAAGTTGTGTTTTGGAATTATATAACACCCGATTTGATTTGGTGGGATTTGAAATAGTATAACTTTATATGATTAAAATATAATGTAATGATTTGATCTACGCTTCCGATGTGTTGTAAAAAAAAAAAGGTTCTAAATGATGGGGTGTTATAACCGTACACTAAGAATATATCTTTAGTCCTCCGAAGATACTTTAGAATGTTCTTCACTACTGTCCAATGGGCCTGTCCAGGATTGGACTGATATCTACTCGTCATGCTTAAAGCACACGATACATCAGGCCTAGTACATAGCATGACATACATGATTGATCCTATTGCAGAAGCATAAGGGATCTTCCTCATTATGTTTTGTTCTTCAACAGAACTAGGACATTGATCTTTACTCAATGTCACTCCCTGCAACATAGGCAGATTCCCTTTCTTGGAATCCTGCATCTTGAATCGCTTCAAGACTTTATCTATATATGTACTTTGACTTAACCCAATTAATTTTCTCGATCGATCTCGGTATATCTTAATTCCTAAGATATATGCTGCTTCTCCCAAGTCTTTCATTGAGAAACAATTCCCTAAAAATGTTTTAACATTTTGCAAACTAGGGATATCATTTCCAATAAGAAGTATATCATTGACATACAAGACTAAGAATACTACATCGCTCCCACTAGCCCTGACATATACACATGGCTCATCTTTACTTTTAGAAAAACCAAATTCTTTGATTTTCTCATCAAAGCAAAGATTCCACCTACGAGATGCCTGTTTTAATCCATAAATGGATTTCTTAAGCTTACAGACTCTATTTGGATACTCTGGATGTACAAAATCCTCAGTTTGAGTCATATAGACTTCCTCTGTCAGTCTTCCATTAAGGAAAACGGTTTTAACATCCATTTGCCTTACTTCATAGTCATGAAAAGCAGCAATTGCTAAAAGTATCCTAATAGACTTCAACATGGCCACTGGGGAAAATGTTTCATCATAATCAACTCCTTGAGTTTGTGTGAAACCTTTTGCCACCAGTCGGGCTTTGAAGACATCTATAACTCCATCCATGTCAATCTTTTTCTTAAAGACCCACTTGCACCCAACTGTTTTGCAGCCAGGTGTTGGATCAACCAAATCCCAGACTTGGTTATCCGACATGGATTGCATCTCTGTTTCCATTGCCTTTCTCCATTTAGAAGACTTGGGGCCCACTACAGCATCCTGATAGTTGGTGGGTTCATCATGTTCCACCAAAAAATCATCACCCTCAGATATGTGTAATGCATATCTCTTTGGCATGTGACGAATTCTATCAGACCTACGGGCAGGTAATGGATTAGTGTCAGGTTCTTCAGCTTCATCCAGTTGAGTCTCAACCATTTCTGGTTGAGTGCTAGTGCCAACATCAGATTCTTCATTGGCAGTCTCTTGAATTTCTTCAAGATTAACTTTCTTCCCGCTGTTATTTTTGGATATCAATTCTCTTTCAAGAAAAACTGCCCTTCGAGCAACAAATACCTTGTTCTCAAAAGGTTTGTAAATCAAATATCCCAAAGATCCAGTAGGATATCCAATGAAGTAACACCTTTCAGATCTAGGTTCTAGTTTGTCGTCAACCTCCCTTCTAATGTAGGCTTGACAACCCCAAACCTTGGTAAAAATAAAAGCAAGCGAAGGAACACTTCCATGCCATTTCTCATGTGGTGTTTTATTTACTTTCTTTGTTGGTACGAGATTAAGAACTTTAGCAGCTGTTTCTAGGGCATATCCCCAAAATGAAATGGGAATGTTCGTGCGACACATCATAGACCGAACCATATCAAGTAGTGTTCGGTTCCTCCTCTCGGTGAACCATTTAACTGTGGTGTCCTAGTTGGAGTTAATTGTGAGATTATCCCCACAATCCCTAAGATGTTCAAGAAATTCAGAACTAAGATATTCGCCTCCTCTATCAGATCAAAGTATCTTAATTCGTTTACCCAACTGATTCTGTACTTCGTTTTGGTATGTCTTAAATGCCTCAAAAGTCTCAGGCTTGTGTTTGAGTAAATAGACATAGCCATACCTACTATAATCATTTATAAAGGTAATGAAGTATTTGTAGACATTCTTTGTGGCATGCTTGAACGGACCACACACATCACTGTGTATTATGTCTAACTAGTCTTTACTCCCCTCAAACGTGCCAGTGAAGGGTGATTTAGTCATTTTACCCAATAAACAAGATTCGCATTCTTTGTTTGTTTTAAGATCAAATGATTCCAATATCCCATCAGTTTGAAGTTTGCCATTGCGAGCCTTGTTTATATGACCAAGATGACTATGCCATAAAGAAGATTTGTCTAAAATCTGTTCAAAATCAATATTCATGATTGTTCTATCACTTTCTAAACATGTACTCGCTTCATAGATTCCATGTGCAGGATAAGCATTAAAATAGCAAACGTTATTTTTAAAACAATAAATTATTCCAATATTAAATGCATATCCATAGCCAGCATCATACAGTGCATGAAAAGATAAAATTTTCTTGCCATGATAGGCGAATAACAAACATTAATCAAAGTAATAGAAAAGCCAGATGGGAAAGTTAGCTCTACGCTTCCAATCCTTTCAACATGGACCACTCTTTTGTCTCCCATGATGAGATCCAGCTCTCCGCAGCCAAGTTTTCTACTTCTTTTTAGTACCTGCACATTGTTACATATGTGAGTACCACGGCCAATGTCCAATACCCATGCTGTAGAAGTAGAAGTGTTATGGAGTTCAATCATGAACGTACCTGAGGGGCCTACACCTTTAGCCTTGAGTTTATTCAACTCCTCTAGGTACTTTGGGCATTTATGCCGCCAATGTCCCTTCTCCCCGCAGTAGAAGCAGACCGCATCTTCGGGAACTTTTTCTTGAGGAATTTTTCCCTTCACTTTAGAAGATGAAGCCGGGATAGGATTAGGTGAAACACCCTTTCCTTTCCCTTTTCCCTTCTTTTGAGAAGCAGTTCTTTTCCTCTTTTTATTTCCCTCATTGATGTACAGAACGGAGTTGGAGGTGGTTTTTGCCTTAGGTATGTTAGACTCGGCAATTTTGAGCATCCCATGGAGCTCCATTAGAGTCTTATCCATACTGTGTATATGATAGTTCACAATAAACTGATCATACGACTCGGGTAGGGATTGCAGGATTAGATCCACTGCCATTTCCCTTCCGATTGTAAAACCCAACCTCTCTAATTGCGCCATGTTTGACTTCATTTGAAGTACGTGGGCACTCACATCCGTTCCCTCCTTCATCTTACAATCGAGAAGGGATTTTAAACTTCTGAAATGCTCTTGATGAGCCTGCTGCTGAAACATAGCATGTAGTTACGTCATCATATCATATGCCCCCAAATTCTCCATTTGCTTTTGCAAATCCGGAGTCATTGTGGACAACATGAGGCAAGCAATATCGGTTGTTTCCTTAACGCGTTTTTCATGCGCGTCACGGACAACCCTAGTCGCGTTGGCAGGAGGTGCCCCGGGAAGTTGTTTCTTAATGGTGTGTAACTTATTTTCATGACGGAGGATAATCCTCAATTGTCGTGACCAGTCCATCAAGTTTACACCATTAAGGAAAGTTCGCAGTGAAAAGTTTGTACCAGTTGTGTTTGCGTTATTTTGCATCTATAATACAGATACAATTGTTAGTTAGTTATGATGAAATTCCTTATTAAAATAATTACCCATAGTTTATAAAACTTTATTTTAACAAGGCTAAGAACCATATTTCACTCTATAACGTGATGGGTATGCCGCGGATCACGTTATGGAGCTATTTAGGCCGGACCATTTCCGATTGCGTACAATTCTTAGATCCTTGCGGGTTCCGATTCATCCATTATCATTTTCGGCATGTCTGAACCCTTTCACACCAATTCCAAATTGATGCCCTTAGATGACTCGGCTGAGCTCGACAATCATCTAAGTTTACCAAGTTAGAATTTTGTAAATCGTCCATCAAATACACGTGACATCCGGCCCGAGACTCTCGGGTATCGTGAACATCACATCACCCTCCCCATGTTTCTCAAAGATTGACTCGGCTGAGCTCGACAATCAACTAAGTATCACATGGTTCATATGTGTGTCATCTTATGGATGGCGTGAGATTTACGTTTTGAAAAACGGGATTTTGTTTTTGGTTAAAACAAGATTGTTTATTTTGATTAACAAAGTTTTAGTGAGAAAACCATTTTTCATGTCGCTTAACCTTTTGTTAATCTAGCGTGCGCGAGTTTGTTAACCATTTTCAAAAACTCTAGTGTTTTTATTATTTTTTTATATTGCTAGCATAAAATGATTCCAATCATTCTTGCTTAAATTAATAAAACACATTCACACGCATATAATATGTTTGATGACAATGCCCAAAATCCTATGCGTTTTCCCGTGAGCCAAACGGGAAAATAAGGTCTCAATAGGGACTTCCAAGGACCTCGTTGGATATGCTCCCACTGAATCCGTCATGCATCCTCCATTAGGATCTCTCGGACTTCAGCTCGCCAAGACATCACCTCCGTGACTCTCCTGATGATTGTCTTTTCCTTTTAATTACAATTTACATTTAAAAAGGAAACGGCGTGCAAGCCGCAATAAATAATTATTACAAATCTACTTAAATAATTATTACATATCCAACAAATAGAAATTAATAATTATTACAAACCATTGTGACCCGAAGTCACCAAATGAATAAATAATTAATACAACCAAACATCACAACACACATGTCTGGGGCATGTTTGTCATCAAACTAAACAATCCAACATATCAAAGATCACATAATGTGACACTCCTCCAAATTAGGTATATATTTATACTTAGTTTCACGTGTTAATTACGATAATCCCCTACCAATTTAGACTAAACCCCTGATGTGAGATAAGTCTAGCGTGCCCAAAACTTTTGAACAAAAAGCATTAACAAAATTTATAATTATTTATAATTATAAATTAAACGAAACGAAACAATATCGGAATGAATCCGACTCAAAAACAAATACAATTGTTGGTGATACAAAGTTCTGAAATGGACTCGAAAATATTTTTAAATATTTTTACTTGAAAATATTATACGATCGGTCAGAAACGAAAATGAAACGAAAACAAATATACGTTTTATTTAAAACGTGTCCCGCGCGAACAGAAACAATTACAAAACGTACTCAAAGGTCAAAAATAATAAAAGTGATATTTTCCCCCCTCATATTAAAGTATTTGGAGAAATACCTCAAAATATAATTACGAAAATTTGACGAAATTTGGCACACAATTGGACCCGTATTCAAAATTAACGGGTTAAATACCTAACATTTAATCACTCTAAAAATATCTGGGAACATCCCTTTGAAAAATAGAACTGTATACATTTTAATATATATACTCCCATACTCACTCATTGATCTCACCAAACTTTTCTTCTCTCTGTGCTGTGATCGACTGGAACAAGAAGAGCAACAAGGGCAGGAATCAAAAACCATTTGGTTTTCTCCATCTTCATCCTTTCGTGATTATCATCTTCATCATCACAGCTTCCTCATCATCACAGCATCATCATCATCACTGTGAGAACTTTCTGCATTTCATTCCTTCATAAATTGTTGCTACAATTACTTAATTTTGATGATTATGATTGATTGAAAACTAAAACAAATCAAAACATTGTTAAAATAAATTGTTGGTGATGATGATAAATTGATAAATATAAGTTATGTACAAAATTTTGTGAGAATATGAGTAAAATTTATGTGTAAAAACACTTGAGAGAACTCGTAAACTTGTAGCTATAACATTTGTACAAAGATTAAAGTCGAATCATAGCAAAAACACAGTTTGAAATTGGGTTAAAAACTGAACTGCTAACAGACCACACAACTGGAACAATTAAACCCGAACGGGTGAGGGATCAAACCCGTACGGGTAAGACCTCAAACCCGTACGGGTGTTAGAGGAGACCCGGAAGGGTCATGGTACAAACCGGATGGGTGAAGCCAGTTATACGAACGGGTACATCATGGATGGCCTTACTAATTCTTGTTTCATATTATTTATGTTACTTACTATTTATAGCATGTAATTAATATTTCATTAATTAACTAACAATAATCGTATTAATACAAATTAATTATAGATATATTTTATTATATATATACAATGACAAATAATACGGGTATAAATATATATACATTCGGATAAATAAAACTTACGTATTTGTATTTATACTCGACTCAAATGAAAATATATTATTACGACAATAAACGATTTTTGTAACGATGACAATTAATTGATATATAAACGGAGTATACATGTGATAACAAGTAAAAAAGTTTGGTCCAAACTGTCACACCCCGTCTAAAGTGGAAACAACGGAATGCGACGCACGACTAGATCATAACACATTGATATAAAAGAAATTCACTAAATGAAATTCAACAAAATGTTATGATACCACTTCACAACGTTACAAATACAATCGTTCACAAAACCAAATTTGAAATGCACTCTAACAGTCTCGCTAAGCCACATTAGTCTCAAGTCTTGAAGTACTAGCATCACCTGAAAAGAAATGCTCTAAAACGTCAACAAATGGTCGGTGAGTTCGTAGGTTTTTAAATAAACATTTTATCAAGTCAAATTCGTTTTGTTAAAACACATAAGTGCAATGAATAGAAAGTATAATAATACAACGTTCAAGTATTCACACGTTATTCACGTTACAAATAAGTTACACGCTTCAACATTAAAATAAGATACACGTTCAACGTTTTAAATAATAACAACAACGTTCCGTTACATCATACGTTACTACGTTCCTACGTTTCTACGTTCCATCGTTCCTACGTTTCTACGTTTCAAGATAATCTTACCTCAGCGGTGGAAATATCCACATGTGTAAGATTACAGCGTTTCATCGTTCAAGATCACAACGTTCCTATCGTCGTTCCACACAAAATAACCACACACAAAAGCTATGCTCTATTCACGTTATCGTTCCACACAAACAAATAATGCACATTAAACTATACATGTATTTCATAGCAACTCATGATCAAAAGCAAGTTCAAAGATTATTTCCATAGCGATAAAACAATTTAAAATATCTGAGCATTCTTCTCCCCCAAAACGTTAAAAATATAAATGAAAAAGGGGCCACAAAACTCACCTTAAATACAGAAGTAAGTATTGCCCTTAAGTGTATCCACCAAACCACTCGCAATCTACAATGATCAGGTATGCATACGGGTTACAACCTAGACATAACTAGGTCATTCCATTGTACCCCGAGTCCAAAACACATTCACTAAGTTATCTTACAACCTAACCTAGTGTATTCTTACAAGAATCAACCTTAATGAGAAATTCGGATTATGTCCAGAAATTTGCTTCCACTTTACAAACTTTATATATGACTTAATGGAATCATTTGACTCTAAAAATTTAACAAATGACATTTCAATGGGTTAAGAAAATTCTGTAATTTGTCCAGATCTGATTTCATTGATTTACTATTTTTAAAAATTCACCAAAGTGAACTACTCTAAACCAACAACACTTTCTGACTTCACAAAAGTTATAATTTATTTAAAATATTTAGATACTTACAAAGATTATCATATTTTTACAGAAAATATATAACACTTAAAAATTACTTCACTAAAAATTTCAAAGCCTAATTATTAGTTTATCCTACATTTCAAAAATTGACAAGTTAACCGAAATCATGAATCAAAAAACTCAAAAATGACACTCAATCTTGTAAAATCGTTTTGACTGACTTATACTCAATATTTAGCCGTGAAACTAATGCCATTTGAAAGTAGACTCAAAATACTTAGGTTTAGACTCCTGTTTCATCAAAAAACATCATGAAACGACCAAGTTACAAGCTTCTCAAACCGAACATAGAATCTGACCAGATTAGGATTCATGAGTAATCAACCCTAAATATTCATATAACTAATCCAAAACACCAATACAATCATATATTTCATTTCTAATCACTTATATACTGATTTTTATCCATCCTAAAATATTCATGATTAAGTGGGATACAATGGATTGAACCGAATAAAACCGACAATACGAATCAATCGAAATGCATTAATACAGCAGTTTGCAAAATAATTTTTATAAAATCATACAATCTGTTTCAGAGGCCGAAACCAAGCGAGTTTATGTAAAATTTCGAGATCTACAACTTTCCAGTTTTGTCCGAAGCCTGAAAACGAATGTAACTAGGTCAAAATAGCATCTGATTACGACTATGAAAATCCTGACAGATTATACGAGTTACGGCTTTATAACTTTCGACTTCAAAAACACCTTAAAACCAATATACTCAATCCCCAAACACATAAATCGACCCAAATACATGTATAACTCAGAAAATTATAAAGAAAACTATTGATTAAGGTTTATGATTATACATATACGAACACGCGAACGAGAAACACACTAATTCAAGCCTTGAATTCGATTCGGTAGGGTTTTCTTTTGATTTCTTTTCTCTTTTTTTTTTTTTTTTGTCGATGGCAGCAGAAAACCACAGGGACGATCATATTTCTTATCCAAAAGGGTTAGAGTATAATATAGGTTCTTATTTATATGCTTATATATTTGTTTGGGCTTAAGTTTAATGGGTTTGGGTTTGTTATGTGGGCTGGCCGAATGGGCTCACTAGGAAAGGGTTTGGGTCAGTCTTTAGGGCCAAATAAAAGAAGACACATAAAATAACTCAGGTCACACGGTCCAAATCGGCCCAGTCCAGAATTGTTTATTCGTTTTACGTTTTGCTTCGTATCTCATTCGTTACACGTCCGTTTGCGATGATTCTTTTTCCGTTGGATGCGTTTTTCAAAAACGAAGACTTTGCTGTAAATAAATCCATGAAATAAATCTTACACAAAATTTTTTTTTTTTTAAGTTTGAATTACGATTACGGTTTGGTGACAGTTGTCACACAAACTATATAATTTGTATGTTTATATGTATATGGACAATGACTATTATCATATATATGTATATATACTCATACGACAACGATTTATATATGTTCATATATATACGTGACTACGACAAACTTATATATAAATATATAAATATATATACGACAAAGACAATTGTGTAATATATATATACGATAACGACAAGATATATATATATATATATATATATATATATATATATATATATATATATATATATATATATATATATATATATATATATATATATATATATATATATATATATATTCAACTAATAAGTATATATATGTATATACTTACACGCAACAAGTGTTTAAATGATAAACATAACTCGAAAAATAATATTTATTTTTCAAACACATTTATCACCAACAAATCGTATAAAACTTGGATAATCAATAATCTTACACAACAACCGAGTTGTTAACACGAATTGACGGGTAGTCAAACACTTATGTTAATATTCTTTTCATTTAGGACGTTAAAGAATATCCATCTGGGCGACAATCTTATTTTAACCGCTAGCTCTCACATCACAGTCACACATCAGACTCAGGTGAGTCTCATAGCCCCACTTTTACTCGTTTGAACTCTTTTGGGGTGAGAATACATGCTCAATTTGTTTTCATATTACGCAAGTATCAAATTATCGCTATATACTGCATGAGTTTGTTTATCTAATCATTTAAAGCCCTCCACAACATAGTTTGGTAATACAGTTGAAGCATGAATGTTAGTGTATGGTACCATATAGGATTGACAATCCTCGTCCGGGTTGGAAGCCCCAACTGGTCAAACGGACGCATTAGCATTTGTTCATTAGAGTGTAGATTATGCACTCTCAGGGAGGCACCCTCGATCAGGTCCTTGAATACGGATCCTGACACCACAATTAAGCTCAGACTATGTGTTCATGACAGTGATATATACATTATTTATTTGCTTGGTTGCAAATCAATTTACTAAATCTTGCGTAACATACATTAAATTGTATCAATTAAACCTGTGAGCTCACCAGCTTTTAGCTGACCAATTTTTACATGTATTCTCAGGTGATCAGCAGTAGTAGGACTGCCCACTCAGGATCTTAGCTCGAGTCACATGCAAACTGTAACACCCTCGAAATGGACCTAGTTGTTTTATATTATTTCTTGATTTAAATAAACATTTAAATGTGTTTGGAAATAATATTGTTTGAACTAGTAGAAATAATTGGAATAGGAGTCGAATATTCCAATGTGATAAGTGAATTATTAATTGTTGTAAATTAATATAGTTGACGGTACAATAAAATGTTTGGACTCGCAAATGGTTTTCGGGTTCCAGACAATAGATTGAGACGGGGTATTAAATTATACCCGTATATTTGAAGTCGGTTTGAGGAGCCGACTTATATATCACTTTCCTTATTTAGAAAGTTTCATATGAAACTTGAAAATCATCCAAAACCTTAAGAAATCTAAATCAAAGTGTGAATCAAAAGTGAAGATGTGATCTTGATGCTAGTTTCATCATCATCATCAGATTTCATCATCATCATCATCTTGTTCTTAATCAAATTGTAAGTATTCATATGGTTTATATATGAAAATTGATTGAATCATGAGATTTAGCAATGAATATGTGAAATTGAAGCTAGAATGTTGATATATAACATTATGTGATGTTATTTGAGTTGTTTATAACATTAGAACTGAGTTTGATAAGCTTGATTTATCAAAAATGGTTTTGAATTCGGAGCTGGGCAATTACAGGGATGAAGCTGAGCTGAAAGACGCTCAAACGCGATCCCAGAACCCTAGCCAGGATCGCGTTCGTTAGTTATAAAAGGAATCAGACGAGTTTTATTCTTGGGAACGCGATCCCAAGAATTTGTCCGGATCGCGTTGGTTAGTTATAATTTGTCACAGAATGATTTTACAAAGAGGAACGCGATCCCACCATTGTTTTCTGTATCGCGTTTGTCAGTACTTTTTGTAAAATTTCAAAAGTGCATAAGTGTTTAGTAGTGATTTTTGCCACGGAAAAATTGACAAATTGTCTTTAAACTCTGATTGGGCTGAAATTTACATGGTTACTCGAAAACGGCCCACTGATCAAAGCTATACACTATAGCCTAGTCAGTTTTTGGCCATTCGGGGTCGTTTAGGGGTCGAAAATAGCATTTTACAGTTTTTGGACCTTATTTCGGGACTTTTTGATTATGTTCCGAATTGAACTTTTGTTGCTGTGATCTTAGGTATCACTTGATACATGTAATTATGTTATGATTGTGTAACGATGTTAATTACATAAGTATTATCAGTTGATACAAGTTACTAACTCATTGTTTATTGATTGTATTCTCAGATGTGTAGAAGGCTCAGTAATATTAGACTTCTGAGATTGCAGCTGAGGTATCGGTGAGTGGATCTGTAACCTCAGTGTGATTTAGTTGTAATGATTTGATTTACAACCAGTAATTTATAGTATTACTTTGATATGATGCATCGGTCGAGATATCTTGCCATGATAGATTAACTAGTTGTTTACTTGGCTGATTGTGCTAGTATGTAAGATTTTGAGGTCAACTTGACTTGATGGTTGGACTGGTTGTTGTTGTAAGCGACAGGAGATCTTGGAAACTTGAAATGTCGGTTTAGAGATCTAGGTCGTGTGTGATTAACAACTGGTTAGCGGTAATTCTGTATAGGCCAATACAGATGATTGACAAGAGTTCCTTGAGTGCCAAACCGGTATTAGGGTGTCTCAGGGACCACCGATTCTCATGAAGATTGATAACACTTGATTGGAAGTTGTGTGAATTAATGATTGATTGATTTTCTGTTTATTGTTATTTGATGTAAACAGATTGTTATGCTAAGTTGTACTGTTGCTTATAGTTTCATTCACTTAGCTTTATGCTAACCCCACCACAGTTCTTCCTGCAGGTTAAAATAGATGGGACATATTGGGCAGGGCAGGAAGTGTTTTGACTGGATGGAATGTTTGACAGGCTGTACTCTGATGTTAATTTAATAGCCATAGAAATGTTTTGAATTATATAACACCGAGTTGTTGAGATGTCACGTATTTGATTTGAAAAAAATTTACTGACATTTTGAGTACATTGATAGAATGTTTTTAAATATACGCTTCTATAACACCCCTCATTTATACTCATTTAAATATAATAAATCGGAAGCGTAAGTCTAAATAACTAGTAATAGTTTACACCATTTTATCAACATATAAAATTCAACCTTTTAAAAACATAACTTCTCGCTAGAGGTGTTATATAAAAACATGTTAAAACATTATTTTATACAATTCCACTATCAGAGTAACGCCTCAAGGTCAAACATTCATTCTAGTCCAACTTCTTGCCCACCCAATATAGTAGCCAAAACCTGCAAGAAGGGGTAATGTGGGGGATTAGCATAACGCTAAGTGAGCAGATAACTAATCAACAACCTAACTTAGCTCAACAACTTTGTGTACAACAATTAGCACTAAACAAGCAAGTACACAATACAACACATCAACAATGCATCAGTTCAACAATGCAATAATTCAACTAATCAACAACACCATAATGAGGATCGGCGGCTCTGGGGATAACCATTAACCCGGGAGGCTCCCCAAGAACACTTACCCAACCTATCCGTATAGCCATACGGACGAGACCGATAGCTAGTGATTATCTTCAACTAACACAGGAGATGTGTTAAACTTTGAATAACCAACTAGCCCAACCAACAGTTCAACAACTCGTTGCCTCATTAACAACTGATGCCCGAAGGCCAATTAACTCAAGTGATCACGTAATCAACAAGTCACATATTCAACTAGTCAACATATCAACGGTATTATTACTATCCGCATAATCATCAATGCAAATAATAAAGTAATAACACGTTACTTGTTGTAACCAAACTTGTTACAACCAAGTTACGCTGAGGATTAGAGATCCACTCACCGACCACCTCAGGCATCCACTCAGTAGTCTAATATCACTGAGTCTTCTGCTCAACTGGAATTACAACAAAATAGAACAAGTTAGTTACTTGTTTTAAAATCTATATATAACATCATATTAATTCATCTTCCTCAAACAACATATTTAATATCCAATATAATACCATCATTCAATCATGATAATCACTTTCTACCACAATTCACATAAATTGTTACTTATTTACAACAATTCAACATACTTCATCTCTAGATTATGAATAACCAATTAACATCATTAATTCATAATCATTTAACAAGTTTATGATTCCCATGATCACCTTATCATATTAGTACACCTTAATCATTGTTAATTAACATCATGAGATAATATAACAAGATTATCAACCTCCAATATCACTAATTTACCAAATCACAAATATTAAGTTTAATGAGTACTTAACAGTTAAGTTCACACAATCATCATCTTTAATCATCATTTAAGTGTTCTTAATCACCAAAATGCTAATTTTATCATATAATTCATTATCATCATCAAGTTCATCAATAACCTCAAGAGCACTTAATCAAATTCTTTAATTTCAAGTTACAACTAAACTTATAATCATGAATTAGGCACTAACTAACAACTATAACATAACAATAGGCTTCAATTCATGATTTACCAACTAACCCATAAACTATCTATATGATCATACATAATTTTCTTCATTTCTATGTTAGGATTTAAGTTATAATCCTCATACAAACCTCAACTAGCAATTATATAAGCATAACAAGCTTCAATTTCATATCAATCATCCTAATTCATCATTTACACCAAAAACCCATTTTCTAAGGATATAAAAATTGAAGAATCAATACTTACAAGATGATTAAAAGGATGGAAGAATGATTAATCCATGTTTTGGAAGCTTGAATCATAGTTCAATAAGCTCAATTTAACCTCAAAGCTTGTTTCACAATTTTTGAATCGTCCCTATGGTGCGTACGGTTCGGCCAGACCAAGAACAAGGAAGAACAAGGATTGATTCCACAAGATTTTGATGATTGATGATGATTTTGATTAGGTTTAGGGTTTAGATCAACCTCTCGCTCTCTCCCGAATTCTCTGGAATGTTTTTAGGTGATAGGGATAAGATTTTACACATATAAATGATAATATGTGTACTAGTTTTGTCCCCCGTACTTATCATTGTCTGGAACTTAAAAACCATTTGCGAGGAAACATTATTTTATTTTACCGTCAACTAAATAAAATTAAAACACTCAATAATTTATTAGTCACAATAAATTATTCGACTATTATCACTATTATTTCAAATAATACAGCACACCTATTTTCTGACACACTTAATAATAATTCACAGTCAGAAAATGTTAAATACTACTAGACCCAGAAACAGGGTGTTACAGCTTCCGAGTCGCAATTATTATATTATTGTTTATAATGAAACGAGGGGTGTTATACAAACACTGTTACCAAGAGATTTCATGGCATTTCTACATTTTGTATAATTAGATATGTGTTAAAATCTCTTAAATCAATCATGTGAACTCAATGCTTTTGTAAAACTTATGTACTTTTATTATATCAATGTATTTTATCAAAACGACGCATGTAGATGTCGTTCATTATATCTTATGTGCTGTGATTACTTGATTAGTCGTGCCCCGACCCGATTCGCTTCCGCAACCCGAATTTGGGGGTGCGACACATAAACATGGTGTGCCACAAAACCATGTTATTAGTATTTTGGTTAGGAGAGTAAGGTTCAAATGAGTACACCAATTTTGAGTGAGAATGAGGGAACGATTTTGAGTAAGGTTCACATGTGTTTGTAAATGTGAAACCCACCAAAAAAATGGAAAAAAAAATTCGTCGAAAGTATGCCTTGAGGGACGGCAAATCGAAGAGGAGAAAACGCTGAATTTAATGGTGCAATTTTCATAATTTTTGGATTTGTCGTTTGTGAGATAATTGATGTTGGGGGTAAATGAGTTTTGTACGTGTGAAACATTCTTTTTGTACACATGGCTTGATATCATTGGTTCCCTCATTCTCACACAAATTCCTATTCTCATTTGAACCCTACCCTTGGTTAGGATTGTATATTATCTAAACATTTAAGGCACATGTATTATAACGACGATCCTTGTATATATATGCATATATATTATTATTGTTTCCAAGACCATTTCCATAGGAAACTTAAAATATATATGTATATCCATTGATAATATCTATTTAATTAATTGAATCATGAAATTGATTAACAGTGCAACATGTATTGATCATTTGTGCATGATCATACATAGTTTGCTTCAATTTTTGTTTATTTTTATTTTCTCTTGCAATTGTTCGAGCCCTCAATACGTTTCCACTTTCCACCATTACATCCGTTTTTTACGGTTTGTTTTCTCCGGTTTTGTAGGTATTAAATTAATAAGTACCGGCAATTGTTGCCGCCAATAGTCATCCGATTAGTTTCCGCTCCGGCAAATCTATTACCGTGGTAAAAAAATGAATTACCGTTGAAGTGGAAAATCACAAAAGGAACAGGTTGCAACATGCCACTGTACTAAATTTACTTTTGATAAGTGTAAGTCCGTATGTATATGATCGATAACGAGGTTATCTTTAGGTATTAAGGTGCGGAATCCCTTAATACTAAGTTCACGGATTGTGAACGGTTTGTTTCGCAAGTTATTAGCGAATCGGTAATCGAATAGCTTTGTATTGATTATAACGGATGTTAATCGATTAATACCTAGCCTTAGGAATGCTTAGAATCGCACTAGAAGCTCTGGAAATTCGTAGGGTTAAAAGTTATTTTCGGTTTGACCTTAAACATGTATTTATATGTTTCAGCTCGTCTCAGTTCGCAACCGTACGGGCTCTGCGAACTGAACTCAGTTCGCAGCCCAGTTGGCCCAGCAAACTGACTCGAGACTCGCTTCGCAGCCTGCTCTGCGAACCCAACTCGGTTCGCACCGCAGTTGTCAGGTCAAATTTGGTCAACATTTTTCAGCATTTTCCAATTAACTCTAAAATGTTTTTCAACCAATATTTATCATTCACAATTCAAAATCAATGTACAAACTTGATTACAATAATCACTAGTCCTATTACAAGTTATATCTGTTATCACAATCAAATGTCCCGACAATAAGCAATTTATAAATTTGATTTGAGTTACATTTATTAGAAGGTTGTTGCATTGCATGCCATAAAAATTGGGTGGATATAATATAATAAGATAAGAAGAAGAAAATGAAGGATATGATAGATCTATAGCACATATTCGAACGACCACAAAAAGCCCCGCATTTTAGTATTTCCAATTCTACCGTAATCTAGAAATTTCTGGGTTGCATACGTGTCCGACCTTGCAAAGGGTTGTACATACATGTGTTTTTTTAAAGAAAAAAAATACAATTTGGTCATACTTTGAATTGTGTGAGAATCACTTTCATATTTAAGTATATCGTCCCGAGTAATGCTAAATGGACCTAATTACATAGACCTAAAAATAGACCAACAAAAATTTGATTGGTTGTTTTTTTTCTCTCTCCTGATCTCATCCAATCAATATTTCACATCAACCAATCACATTTTTAGGCCAAAATTTATGCCTACCTAATTAGGTCCACCAATCATTTTCCTATCGTCCCGATATACATAGGGTTATATGAAATCTAACAATTGGCAATTTAAGTAGACTCAAGTTTATAGACCTAAATAACGGGATTGATAAATAATAATAGCGAACCTACAAATCATTTTTGTATGTAACTATTTGAGACAAATGGGTATGTCTTTAGGTCATATAGCATGTAGTCGTTAGAAAGTGAGAGGGTATCACCCTCGCATTTTGATGAGAAAAACGTTAATTTTAACTTTTTATAAAAATATATCATGTATGGATAATGGTTACTCCTAGTAAATATAGGGCAAGACCCCTTGATCCATGTGCTAACTAGACGGCGGAAACCCTAATGGGAATGTCATCCCCTTAACCTCGCACTAATTGTTGGATGTGGACCCTGTACCCACGTCATAAATCATCATAATGTCATTTTATAGAAAAATTGAACTATTATACAAAAGTTGAAAACTATACGACTAATCGAGTCGATCCCCTATAAACTCAAGCTCAATCTAGTAGCTTTTCATATTTTAGTATTTTACGCCTACATTTTTCAAAGTTGAGCTTAAGTTGCTGAATAAAATTCAACTAGTTTATATACTCACAATCTTTTGATACCACTTATTTGTGGACTATAATGAAATGTTACTCCAACTATAATAAATCTAAGAGAAAATTCAAGAGACCCAACTTTGAATACAAAGCATGGTGTAATAGGAGTAACCAGGTGAAGCTCAGTAGGTTGCATACTGCCCCCATTGGATACATGTTTTAAAGTGTTAGTACAGTATAACCACTTCACTTAAAGTGTATTTATTACGAATCAGTATCTTAAATCAAAGGAGTACGGACCACTTGTGTAAATTACTGAAACCACAATTGACTCGTGTGAGTGATGTGACCATCTTGTGCACAGTTTGCACACACATTGTATTTCTCTCGGGACCAAACATCATTTAGATTTCCAGATGCGATCCTTTTTTATTTTAATTTACGCAATCTCACTGTCACCATTAATCGTTGGTCAACAAAATTCCAGCCTTCACTGTCATACTTACAAGTTACGCATTCCTCTCCTTAAATAAACTTCACTCCTTTAGCTTATGAATCTCAAACAATCACAAATTTGGGGGGTGTTCAAATAACAAATTCGGTATGTATCTGTTTATTAATTTTCCATTATTACCTATTTATTATTATTACTTTTAGGGTTTGTATTAAGCATTTATTTGTGTGATTCATTAAGTTACGTCAGTGTATGCTAGTTGACTGATTTGAATCCGAAATTTGAACTTTCGTGCTAAAAAAACTGTTATTTGTGGGAGTTTTTACGGTGTTATGAGTTCTCATTTGCTATTGATTTACTTTATGCAAAATTTGAATATTTTCATACATATGTTTGACCTCCAGATTAAAGTCATATTATGGAAGAAAAAAAATTAAGCAAAGAAGAAAAGTAAGAAATTTGATGGTTACTTATTCACTAGCTCAACTATTTATTCTTTATTTTTTGTGTTATGTTTGATAAGTAGATTAAAACTAAATAAAAAAGTAGAAGCCTTGAAGATGTTTTGCAAGACAACAGTGGTGATTGATGAAATTTCATAAAATTGATGAATAAAGTGTAGGGGAAAAGGGTTGTTGGGATATATATATATATATATATATTTTTTTTTTTTGTATGTTTGCTATTTCTGTATTCTGTAGTTACTGTAATTCCTTGCCTACAGACAATGGACATGATAAATGAATCAACACGGGATTTCCGTAGGATCTCACAGGTATTATATTTTTCAATTTATGGAAGTAGAAATGTTATCACTATTTTTTTCAACGATTTTTTTATAAAGCTACTTTGTATTTTATTTTTTTCTTTTCTGGTAGATGCTCATTTAGATTTCATTTTCTCATGCAGAGTGGCAGAATTGTGCTTCTCTTGCTGTGGCATGCTGTACATTTTATTCGCACTATTTTATACTTTATCCGGGAGATCTTGCGTGCAATTGAAAGCTACCTTATAACAAACGGATTTGTGAAAACGTACGATGATCTTAATTTAAATCGGGTCAAGTATCTTGGAATTGTTGTGGACAGTGATGAAGCCCGCAATACCTCAAACATGGTTGAACTTTTGGAGTGGCTTTCAGCTATTGGTGTGAAAAAGGTCTGCCTATATGACCGTGAAGGTAAAGGCGCACATGTTTTACTTTTTTGAATATAAGATAAGATATATCATGTGTAATATGTTGATGTATATTCTGTTGGTTGATTGTTATTTTCGCTCAAATGTAGGAGTGTTGAAGAAATCCAAGGAAGTCTTTATGGAGAGATTTGGCTCTGCAGAGGTATCTGATGTATTGTGCTCTATGATATATTTCTTGCCACATTATGCATAAATACCGACACACTAATACTAATAGTCACGTGATCAGTTTACAGAAAATTAGCTATTTCTGAATTGATACCTCATACTCCCTTTGTCCAGTAAAAATTGAAGCATCTGATTGGCCGATTATTTTACAAAATATGTTTGGAAATAGTCATATGGCATGAATGCTCTTTTAGTAAAGATACCATCATCAAGTAGTGATGATAATAATGACTAATCGGTAATTAGTGATGATAATAATGACTAATCGGTAATTCTAATTTGATTCATGGACATCCTAGAATGAAGTTTTTCAATTTTTGTGAGTTAGAGAGAGTACCATATTCTTTACTCAACGTTGCAATCCTTTCAAGTCGCTTAATTTTTGAGCAGTTTATAGGCAATTATGTATTGTATGAAATTGTTATTGTTATTATAGAGGTCGCAGTTTCAACTCAATTTACTTATGAATGGCTTGCTTTGCGTTAGGTTCTCTCCAAATGGGTCAAATGAAAACATTACCTATAAAGGAATGGGTCGAAAGGCATCCAAAGTTTATTTGATATGCATACAACGCCATAGATCGCTTTATTATTGAAGTGAATATTATTAACCTACTATTATTTTTCTAATTAATTTTAACTCGGTAAATTTTATAAAAAATTAGTATGTAAAGATGGAGAAAAAGTATTCATAGGTCAACCCACTTGACCTGCGCTAAAAAGCTGAACTACTATTGATTTCAGTTGTTACCAACCTGCAACCTGCCAGTTTTACCACATCTACATGCCATATATCGTGCTGCTGTATATTTTCTTCCAATGTGGTTACTTATTGTTTTATTTTGCCGATTTATGCAGGAGAATTCAAAGACAGCTCCCCTTCTCAGAAAAAAGCGGATGGATTTTGAGTTTGTTTCGATCTCTGATGGAAAAGAAGCAGTTGCTAAAGCTGCTAACCTACTTTTTAAAAAGTATTATGTGGATGGAGATTCAGAAAAACCGTTCTTTACTGAAACCTACTTGACTGAGGCATTGAAGACCCTTGGTTCGTTGTTTCTTTGGTGATTTCTTTCTATTTGCTCCTTTTGTGCATATGGTAATAGTATAAAATTATATATTGTGTGTTACCATGATTTGCTATCAGGTGCCGTAGAGCCAGATCCTGATCTTATACTAATTTATGGGCCAGCGAGGTGCCACCTTGGTTTTCCAGCATGGCGAATTCGTTATACAGAGATTGTGTAAGCCTACTCTTTCCCTCTTGTTTCTGCTTCCATTAATAAACTCAGGTTAACTTATTGCAAAGTTTAGTTCTGTTCCTACACGTGAAATATCTAGTATATCCCTGAATGATGATAAAGTAGAGGAATATTATCTGGCCAAGTTAGTAAAGGCGGTTTTTTGTGACGATTATAACGCGTAAATTGGTACGGTTAACTTTAAAACTTGCCAAATATTGTAATGCTGCAATTTTCTTGGGAGTTCCAGAATTTGATTGCAATTTTACATGGAATTTCCTATGTCATAAATAGCCTGATGGCACTATTCGGGCAGTGCTAGTGCATTAGAGCATCTGAATACAAGCTTTGCTGATAATGATAGTTTATGATACCTGCAATGCAGATAGTCAGCAGTCTATTATATTTTTACAATTATTCTTACTTCTGTCATGTCATATGGAATGCTAAAACTACAATAGCTTTTACCTTGTTAGTCTACCAATTGTACTTCAGCATTATTATTCGAAGCTACCATGCTATTTGGTTTGGATAAAACTTGACTTTTCTATATTGCAGACACATGGGACCTCTGAAGTACAAGAAATATGGTTTGATTTTGAAAGCCATTCACAGGTTCACTAAGGTGAAGCAAAACTACGGTATGTTGACTGTATTTGGAGATAAAGATTTTATGTGTATGTTATGAGCTCAATACTTGAAGAGACGCACAATAAAACCACATTGTTGTTTTATCTTTTTGCTGTTTAGGGACTTAGGGGTAGAGGTGGCAATTCCAACTCATTTATTTATAAATGTTTCAACTTAGTTTTGTTTTATCTGAAGCGAGTTATATAAATACCATTAGTTAGAAAAGGGATATGTCAAATGGTTCAAATGGGTAAAAATCGTCCAAAGTATATTTTAACTGCGATCAACCTTCTAAATTGTACGTATGAGATAATAAGTGGACAAAAAGTTTTTACAGGTACCGCAACCCAACCCAACCCGAAGGGTAAAATAACCCACTTTGACGTGAACCCATTTTGACCTGTTATCCAACCTGCTTATTTTGCCACCTCTAGTTAGTGGCAGAGAATGAACACTTGTAATAAGGTACTAGATATATGTTATTATGAAGGAAGTAGCTTATTTAGAAAAGCAGATTCGGATAAAAAACTTTATGTAGGACAAATAAAATGTAGCTGGGATGACTTGTCGATAATGACAAGTCCATGTTTTTATTCATAAGAAACTTGATATATGTAATCTGATGACGAAAACTGCCGTGTTACTGAAATACTTTGTTTGACAAAAGCAATTTTAAGGGTTCTAATTATGTGACTATGTGAGTATATAGTTGCTGCATAGCTTAACCCATTGGGCACATTTCCCCTATTTTACATGTTTTTCCTTCTGTCCCTGAAATATTCCTTTGGAAATTTATGTTGAAATTTTTACTCACATTTTGTGTATTTTGTGTCCACCAGGTTCTTAAAATTCGAGTACAAGAGATGTTGCTACATGAGTTGATGATTTAAGGGAGCATATGTAACTGTTACGTGGAGCAACTTCCTTCTTTGAATTCGTTTACATAATATTAAGGGGAGTAATATCGAAGTCTAGGGTCCTTACAGTGGGATTAAGCTATGGTTGTGTGTTTTTTACTCCGTAGTATTTACTAGAGAAACTATATAAGTGGACCGATTCTCTTTAATTTAGAACGTGATACCGAGTCTGGCTGTGTCAAATAATGTTTGAATTGTATATGATTTTTTTCTGTGTTAATAGCAAATCAATAGTTATAACAGAGTCTTCCCTTTATATGTTTACTGAAGTTTTGCTTGATGTCTACGATGTTAATCAGCAATATCAATTCGAAGATACCTGAGTAAAAAGTTAACGAAAACAGACTCGGTTTGATTACAAATAAGATGCAGTATCTCTACAAAACTTATATTATAACGACTTTACAATACATCATAATTATTATGCATATGCCAATATTGTTATTGTTGGATACACAACATTATAACGAATGAAAGAGATTACTTCCAGCTTTTCGAGTGAACCAGTAAGGACTTTGATGTATGGTATATCTGAATCCTACCAGTTAAGAACAACCCAAATAGCCTTTTTGGTCTGATGAATATAGTATAGTAATGACGATGAAAAAACATTTAGCGTCATGTAATGTTGGTAGCAAATCAAATAGTTTTGTTGAAGGGAAAACCACTTGTATTTCAATGTTAATCATTAGTATGATGGCCGTGTATGTTGTGTTGTTTTAATTTTAAAAATTGCATTGTTGAAAGATGGGTTATATTATACAAAGAATGCAGCAAATTAATTTTTGTGAAGCTTTTTGTGTATCCCACATCGGCTGGGTGAGGTAACCAGACAAGAGGAAGTTGGCTATAAAAGCAAAGGCCCAGGGATGGAAGAAGCATACCTTTCTCGGCCTTTTGGCTAAGATCAAGTGTAGTATCTGTTCTTATCAGTTTAATATCTGATATGTGGGCCATCGGCCCACTCGATATTAATCTTATTTTTTATGGGGGAAGGCCCATCACATTAGCTTGCTAATGGGGTTCTTCATGTGTCGCCTTGGCGTTGCACTACAGCCTAGGCCCGGCGCACCCCTCCAATTCTTAGTTCAAAATTAATGGTTTTTTTCCAGTCGTATGTAATTTATTGAGCTTTAATTGTTACTTGGTATGTAGCAAGCATAATCTTAAGTGTACTTTCGATCTTTTTATACGTATTAATCATTTTTCCTATAAAATTATAGCTTTCCACTGCCTACTTGATATTCATAAAGGTGTGCTTAAAATATACTAATACAGTAATACTTCACTTTCTGTCTCTTAGAATTTCACAACGAACAAAAATATTGTTACTGTTTTATCTCTGAATTCGATATAGGGCGAAATGATGCCAAATAGAGAGGATCAGTCTGAATCTTGTACCACTATTCCTCGCCTCATAGTTGTACAACCAAACTCTTTGCATGCATCAAATCTTAGGGTGCGTTTGTTTCGCAGAATATTTTTGATGGAATTGGAATCTGTCTATGGAATTGGAATTTGAAGGAATTGAAATTTCAAGGAATATGTATTGTGTTTGTTACACAAAATTTTAATAACGGAATTGGAATTTAACCAATGATAAAAGACAAGATTACCCTTGAATATCTTATATAATTTTCATTAGCTATTGAATTTTCTGTGTCTCTTTGTTTTTCACCGTCATATTTCCATCAAGTTCCCAGTATTTATTTACTATTATTATTAGGATTTTTCTAATGATAGCCCTTAGGGCTGTGTTTAAGAAAAGAATTTGTGCATAAATGATGGTACTTTGTAGTTAGTGGAGTAGTTATTAAAAAGTTTGTGAGGTGGTTAATTAATGTAAATATTTTTATCATGATCAACATGTTCCTATTCTTGAATACACAGAACCACGACACTAACACCATGTACTTTTACTAATTGAAACCCATGTTTGATATGAGATCGAACAAACTCGAATCACGATTTCTAACATGGAATCCCCAACAGTTCTCGCACAAAATATAATTTAGGGATCCTCTTTATATACCAATCGCTGAAGATCTACTTCCAGATCTGACACAAAATACAAACCACCATGAATCTTAAAAACATTGTCTTTCACAACTCAAGTAAACCCATTTACGATCGATCCATGTCACCACCACCGTCAGGATTCACTACCACATCAAAAAAATGACGATTTGAATAAGCAAATTAAAACGCAGAAAACCCTAACATCGAAAGAGGAAAATGGTGGTGTAATAACGGATGTTGTGGGTCGGTTCCGGTCACCAGCGAAGTGCGACGTTGACAGCCGCCGGCGAAGTGCGACGTTGACGGCCACCGGCGAAGTGCGACGGTTACAAACGGCGAAGTACGATGGTTACAAACGGCGAAGTGCGACGGTGACGGCCATCTGACAAGATGCGATGGTGACGACGAGTGAAGAAATCAATGAAATAATTTAATTGTGATGAGGTAATATATATATGAAAAAAGATAGCAGAATATGAAACGGGAAATAAAAAGAGAAACATTAGAAGAAAGATAAGGTTTGATGAGGGGGTAGTATGGTCACGTAATTGAATTCCTATCTTGTTTACAACTTTCCTTCACAAACTGGAAGGAATTCTAAATTCCTGTGAATGTAGGAATTTAATGAAATGCGTGAAATTCCAATTCCATCGTAATTAACAACCAAACAGAAAAATGATAGAATTTAAATTCCAATTCCACTGAATTCCTATGAATTCTGTGAAACAAACACACCCTTAGTCTCAACCAGTCACATGGTTTAACCTGTTCAAAAAACATTTCTATCAAGAATGCTACATGCCACAACACAATTGACAGTCTCGACCCTGCCTAAGATGGCTCCAACCGATGATGGGCCTTGTCCCGGGCCATTGGTCCTACCTCCCAAACTTTTCGTGGAAATAATAATAAGAATGATCAAGAATCTGACCTTTTAGTCACAGTACTACATTACTCCATAACTGTACTTTGTATAACCATAACCTTCAGGTGAATTATATGTCAGAGAACATGCCTAACATTAATCTAAAACACGAATGAAGGTTCCACTAGATAAAAGGGATGTTTGAGTGGATAAATATCTGCTTAAATCAAGCTTGCAACATGGTACAGGTCTTCCAACTTGCAGACACGCCGGTTGCCACATCACCAAAGTGACAACTGCCTCATCATCTATAATTGTTCCATGGATAATCATAACATCAATCAATTTAGTATTCAGTTTCGAGTATTCCATCAATGAGTCCAAATTCCAACGCCTGCAGAAATAGGAAAATATAAGTGTCTCAACAATTTGTTAGTTAGTTCATATTTTAATCCGAAATCATTTCATCCCGAATTGAAGCGGCAAAAAATGGCAGGATGGTTAACAGGTCAAATAGGGTTCAACACGGGTGATTTTTTTAGTAGAGATTGAAATGTGCTGGTGTAACCTTCTATAAATGATTAGTAAGTTGAATAAGATCAAAAAGCTATATCATTACATTAACACTCTAATTTATGAATAAAAAGACTAGGGAGATTGTATTTCCAGATAGTTATAAGTTTTGGCAGGTTTCAACCCATATAACCAATTCCCGTTCTACCCATTTCTTTTTATTTACCCATTACCCTTTTAGCTAAAAGGGTAATGGTTATAAATTAATTTCATTAGATGTGAAGCCTTTTTCACAAAAGAATTAGGACATTTTACTTTTGGGACGTTAATAACAATTCCACAGTAGATTACATACATATTCTAAAAGGTGGATTTCCTCTTAAATAATAAAGGATAGTATAGAAACATTAGTTTCTGCTTAAAGTTCAAAATGTGATAAACGAACTTCTAGAACTAAAGAAAGTAAACGTTGTCTCCGTTTTGGGTATAAAGGGGGTGAACAACATGGGAAGCAGTGGCTATATATGATGATTATGATCATTTGAAAGGTACCTCGGAAACAGATAAGAAACGATCCCTCTCCGTGTATTGTTGCACCTTTTCCAGTGGTTGGCCAGTAAATGCAGAATACATCAAGTCAATTTTCTGCATAAACAATAATTATGGAGAAAAAACCCCCCCAACAAGTCCACGTGTTAGAAAATTGATGAATAATTGCATGCTGGACAAGATTAGCGCCAGATGAAGTTGAGTTCCACCAAGTATGCTCAACCACACAAGTTTTGGTAACCATATAAGGTTTAATAATGGTTTAATCCTCGAAGTTTCATTTTGTTTTTGTTTTAACCATTCAAGTATTTTTCTCATGATTTAAGTTTCAAATTTTTGATGGTTTAAACCACCAAGTTCCTCATACTTTGAAAAATTGATGGTTTAATCCTTAAAGTTTATCTTTTATAATGATTATTCCCTTTTAAGTTTTTCTAGTTTAATCATCAAACTTTCAAATTCAAATATATAATGGTTTAACACTTCAAAGGGTTAAACCAATAAGTCAATGCAAACTTGGAGGATTAAATCATGAGAAAAAAACTTGAGTGGTTTAAACGAAAAAAAAGTGAAACTTTGAGGATTAAACCATTATTAACCCACCATATAACCCTAAACCTTAAATGCATTATCAGGCACAAACACTTTGGCTTGTTATTTAAAAATAAATAAATATAAAGATACTGCTGTTATTCCACAGTTTTATGCTACTTATTGAGATTGAGTTAACATGATAATTAGATATAATTGCCAATGTGATGGAATAAGATATACTCACATGGCGAGACTGAACAGCTTCGTTGACTTGACGCCTTACATCCTCAACATGACCCTACAAAAACAAAGCTGAATAAGAATTTATCCTATATGGACTTTGTCCAAGAAACTCCTTTAAATGTTTAAACTTGATTATGATATAATTTACTATTTGATTCTAAAAGACTAACGCTCGCACTCAATGGTGCAACAACTATTATCAATATGATAAGAATTGACGATAATATGTTAGAAGAGTGTAATAATTGTAGTTCTGTTAAGATTCTCTATACAAAATTTGGACACCAGCTATCCAAAATCTGCTTTACAACACACGCTTTGGGTGGTTCCAAAATCTAAAGTGCATGCTTTAAGTGTTTTCCAAATATACATGTGGGCTTCTGATAGCTGTTATACTCTTTTACTAATTGTGAGTAATATTTCTAAATTCAAAGGAGGACACCTAACACACACCAAACAGGGTATTAATTATTTCTTGCGGGTTCTTATAATTGATTGTGATACCAGAATAAGCAAACTTTTTCACACGCCTCACTTCTTCAGTCAGGATATGAACATTCATTGTGTTAGTTCTACTTGAAAAAATCTAGGTCAATGAATATTATAATTTGGCTAAAACATTGAATTTTATACTACTCAAATGATAAATTTCCTGCAAACCTAGTGCACTTAAGACGGAAATGTCTATGTTCTTAAAGGAAGTACCGTATTGAAAATATTCTATAAATCGAGATTAAAAATTAGTAGTGATGTCAACATAAAATTGGCAAAGCTCCATCAGTATCTAATACAGTACGGAGTATGAACATATCATGTCCATGCATAAACGAAAAGCAGCAATTCAGGCATACCCCACATCCACTTTGTGGTTGATGTATCATTATACGTGCATTTGGCATTGCATATCGCATGCCCTTCTCTCCACCAGCAAGAAGAAGTGCCCCTTCACTGGCAGCAACTCCAAAACATACTGTACCAACTTTAGGTTTTATCTACGAGGAGGTAAAGTGTTGAAAGTTAGAATTAAAGGAAAGGTATACAGAAGGTAAATGGAGAAAATTTCATAAAAAAATATACTATTATTTTACTAAAAATTAAAGGTGAGTCGGTTTAAACTTATTGCAAGCTTCATCTTCTTGTTTATGAATGGCAAAACATTGTATCTTCAATATATTCAGCTAATGAACGCATAACTTATTAATTAGTTTCACGAACATAAATGCAAACAAAATTATTATTCTTACCCAAGACATGCAATCATAGATTGCCAACACAGAGTAGGTGCTCCCACCAGGACAGTTCACATACACCTGGGTAAGAAAACAAGAACTGTAAGGATTGTAAACTTGTAGTCCTGTACCCTGTAACCCTTAAAACGAAAAAATTCGCCCCGCTTACTTATCATTTGAAAGATTCGGGCTGTGTTCTACCTCAAACGGGTAAGATGGGTCAAACAGGTTGAAAGTCACCAAAGTCTATTTTTCAATACATAGAACTCCTAAAGCGTTTTAAGGAAAGTTTTAGATTTATATTGCAATGGCATTATTTTGTAATCATAATTTACAACATTATCTATTCTAAGTTTCTTTTTTATTTTATTTTTTTAAGCCAAAAAAGTGGTTGTTTCTACACAAGCTATCTTTTACAAAGAGCTTTGAAGCTTGAAAATGCACCAAACATGACTAAAAGGAAATTAACCACACCAGAATATCTGCGTTCTCGTCTATTGTGGCCAATGTTACAAGTTGTGATATAACTCTCTGAGCTACTTGTGAATTGATTGGCTGGCCAACAAAAATAATACGATTCCTGAATAATACTGTAGAAAGATCCAAAGGTCCCCCTGGAGTCATGACAGCAGGCATAATAGGTGGAGGAGCCCCTCTTCTAGCTACAACTGGACTGTAACTGTTTGGTTACAAAAACAAAACAAAACAAAAAAAAAAAAGTTCTAGGAATCAGGAACTCTTTAAGAAATGGTATTTAGCGTATAGGATATAAATTTTGAAAGATTTGTAAAAAAACATCTAATGGTTTCTGCAGAAAACAAACACTATAAGAACAAGAAACATTGCAGCACGCATGACGCAGAAGAGCCAAAGGAATTCAGTCTAAGCCAGAAAAGTCACTAGTTAGCCAAAATTGCAGCCACCAACTATTCCCAGATTAATGAAACCATCATTGAAGTTACAATTTTTCTTGCACTAACTAGAATAACAAATGATCTTATTGTATGCACTATTCTACGATCCAATGAACACTACAGGTCAATTACCATAAGAAAGACAAAAGCAGGTGGCTTCCGACTTGGAGGTTGCAAAATTAGATTCTTCGTGTTTTTCAACAAATAATGATAGTACTTTTATGAGGTTTTCTAGAAAGATTAATGTTACTATGAGTAGAAGGAGTCTCTAAAGGGGATACACTTAAATTGGGACATTAGAGATCAACATTGGAAAACGGTTGGACTGAAATTGCTGCAAGACTCAATTCAATGGGAAAGAATGTGGTCAAGAATTTAAACCAGCACCCTTATTTTCCTCTGACATCTCTGTGCTCCGTTCATTTATTTGTTGCCAAAACTAACATATTAAAAAGATTGTCGTACTACTGGTTTCTGGGTTTCCGTAAATGAAAAGGCTTCAGTAGCTATGTAGGCCTAAACAATTACAGTTTGATCCCGCATATAACCGCTTCACAAATTGTACTAACTAATCTACCATTTCCTTTCTACCAGACGAGTTTCTTAGTTCTTACATTGTCTATTTATCATCATGATAATTGTCGATAAGTGTGAAATAGAATAAGCATACCAGTTCATAATAGCTAAACATTGAAGGAGAAGTATAGACACTAAACCTTGAAGTAAGAGGAGTGTGCAAGTTCATTTCCTCATGTAGTAACTCAAGGTTTTGTGCTTTACTTGATAAACCTGTCAACACAACATATAGTCTAAATTCAATACAAAAAAATATGAAATCTTACTTGATTATCACGATAATATAATATAGCTTATCAAGTTATCATACTAGAAATAAAAATATGAAAAGAAACAATCCCTTCCAAAAAAAATAAGTCAGCTTCGATTTCCGATGTAAAAGGAGTTACTTCTCGTCTTACAACTTCAGCACCACAATTCTATTTGTATACATACTTAGCATGATTTATAATTTTACTTTGCAATTGATGTTACCTAACGCATAATCCTGTCAGTGCTGATTAAATAAAACAAGAAAGCCAGCATATACTACAAACCCTAAATAAACATATCAATTGCTTCACAATTAACCTAACACTAAATTGACAGTAATCCTATACTTATCAAATACAGTAATAATCCTAAAATTCAAAGCATGCCGATTTTAGATAAATCACCATACGGACTCGGTAGCGCACAAGCTATTGATTTCAACTTTGAGCTTCTGCGGAAAAATAAACAAAATTTAAATTCAATCAGATGAGTGAGACTGATAGATAGATAGATAGATATAATAGTACGGAAGTATAAAATGAAATTGAAGAATTGAAGAATCCTACCTTCGAGAAAAAAGTGAGATAGAAGAAGAAGAAGAAGAGTATTTGTGGTGAGAAACGGCGGTGAAAGTGAAGGTGGTTGATAGGGCGGAAGCTGCCATTATTGTTGTTATTGTTTTGCTACTGCGTTTGCAGATGAAATGAGAGAGAAGATAGGGGCGGAACGGAACGGAACGATGATGGTCTTCAAGGTTTCCAATTTTAACTGATAGATCCGACGATCCGACCCGATAACATCTAAAGTCTAAACTATGGGTGGTTGGATCACTTGGATGTCTGATTTGTATACTCCGGAAGAAAGAAACGGCAGTGATAAATTTACCTTTCAATTTGATAAATCCACCATTGATATGCATTAACAGTTTGTACAGTACAAACTATTAATACATGTCAATGGTGGATTTATCAAATTGAATGTTGGAAATATCATTGGCCTAGAAATAAAGAGTTTTTGACATACTAAGAAGTAGGGGTGAGCATGGTACGGAATCGGTACCGAACTGGTTGGTACCGGTTATTTTTTTGGCCCTAAAGTGAGTACCGAATACCGAACCGTTTAAAGTGGTACGGTACTGGTACGGTTCCGGTACCAGTACGGGTAAAAGTGGTACTATACCGCTTTGGTACCAAAAAATAGTAGAATAATAAGTAAACCTATCTACGTATTATGTATTCGATAAAATTCAAAGAAGATAAATATTAATGAATCTCAAATAAATAAAAACATCATTAAGTGACATAGATGGATATTGGCGAAGAAAAATAAATATATAAAACGACGTTATTGTACCGTGTTAAGTGATTTGGTAATGACACAAGACGACACAAGTCATGATTCTTATCTTTATATTAACAAGCAGTATGTTTGGAATCCGATTTAACTATGGTGCTAAAAACGTGATTGTTTGTGTAGCAAAGAGTACTAGATAATCTACCCGTGATTACACGGGTCTGATTTAAAATAAAATTATAGCACATATACTTATATTTTTTTAACAAATGTTTAAGTTTAATGAATTACTAAAAATATTCAATGATATTAATTAATTTTCAAAATTATCAAATGAACAACGTTGATGAAGTAAGTTTTAATAGAAACGCAATAATATATTTCGCTTGATCATTATATGGATTTTGTTGACTTTTATATAACATTTTGTAGAATGCCTTTGATAATTAATGTTTGTTTTTTGTCTATGTGAGTTGTTTGGATTTGGAGAAATACTATTGTTCATACTTCTAAAGACAAAATTGATATGATTATCAATGAAAATATCTAGCCGTGATTCAAAAGTTTTAATTCAAAGGTTTTATTATGAAGAATTGGTGCGCGCGTAAAGATATTTTTAAAACATAATGTTGGTATCTAAAATCTTTACGTTCTTTTTTATGTTTATTTCATCTCGTCGTTAATATTAGTTGACTGTTTATGAACTCTCAGCCCCTTCTCTTTTTTTTTTTGCGATTTCGATAGTGAGACAATGGTTCAGTGTTTATTTGGATGCTCAAAAGTCCAACCTATTTGGTTAACTCTTCACAAGTTACTCCTCTTAATGATGTGTGGCAATGTAAACTAATTTCTTCGGGCATCAAGTTTGTTGATAAAGCATTTCATTGCACTTGCTATAGTCTATTGTGGGCAATATGAAAATGGCAAAATAAAATCGCACATGCTTCGTTTGGGGAAGGAATTAAAATTAGAGATGAAGATATTTATCCGGAGGTGCAACAATGCTCTATTCGTTGGCTTGCTAATAGGTGTTCTAAGAAAGATCTGAATTGACGTGAATGCGTGATGAATCTTAAGAGTTTAGCTAATAATTAAGGTTGTATTTTTTTCCTTCCAAAAGGGTGGTTTTTTTGCCACTGTGTGATCCTCAATATATCTTAGTCCCTCCTATAGGGTGCCAGTAAACATTGAATTATGTTAGTAATGACTTAAATTGACTCCCACTTATGGCATATACATGTAGGAAATCAAATGCATGCACTTTAAAAAACATGCTAACTACTACCTTTGCCTTCTCATATGTCTGGATTAGCTTTGATATCTTGGGTAGCCTAATCAGAGTTGGGGAGAAAATGGATTAGAAAAACAGGAAGGATTCCATACCATTTTATATCTGAGGCTTTTGATCTCTTTTCATATTGAGACAAAATGTCTAAATGTTCAAAAAAATGCACTACAACAACCACGTGATGCACTACACAAAACCTCAAAATTAACATATAGTAAATAAAATGAAGTATACTGATATTATGCAATCAAACTTGGCACACTAAACTTCTTATAAAGAAATTGGATAAAACTATTTGGGGCATATAGTTGAAGTTAGGTGGATATAGATCAGCAATAACACAAATCAGCCCACTTACACGAAAACGGGTCAAAATTGCCACCTATAGAGAAACCAATAAAGTTACAACTAAACGGTCATTCTATATGGTTTTATCAACATGTTTCTTAGAGGGTTGGCACCATTTCTTACTCTCTTATTAAAGAAATGACTTGAGCCTGTGTCAATAATCAGTTCTGAAATTAGTAAAAATGTTTACATATATCAATTTTCAAATTTTAGATACTGTGAAATAACTTCTAGTGTATAGGAACTATTTTCCATATACAATAAAAGATATGTTTGAACGATAACATCTATGTGCCCATATGAGCAATATTAAGGTTACTAAAACACAATACCTAGTCTTCGTGAGGACCAAAACGCCAAAAGTAAAGTAGCATTCACTTGAGAGTATATATATATGATTAAACAATTTTTTTCTGCTTCACCATCCCGTTATACCTGAAGCCACGTAAACCTTTAGAAAGATGCACCAAAGCCACATAGTTGAATTGTTAAAGAACTTTCAAAGACAGTAAGCAGAAAATGTAAAGCCCCCAAGTTGGCTTATTGAAACGAATCGATACACTCACAAGTAAATGGGTAAGAATTGCTACCTTTAATCAAAATGTTTTGATCCATAAATGAACTTTGCTTCAACAAAAAAAGGCATGTTTTTAAAAATGAGTTTAGCATTCATCATTCAGTTTAAATAAAACACGACCTATTACTCGCAAATCGCGAACGATGTATTTAAAAATGTCCCGCAAACAGCTACGTACATGGCTAGCAATGGTATCTCCATAATAAATTCCATGGTACTTCTCAACTACATAGCAACGGCAAACATTAGGAAATCCGTGCAAATTTCATTCAAAATTCCATTCATTTTAAAGAACACCAAGCTGTTAAATTACTACTAACCATGTTAATATTGCTGAGAAAACAGTCAAACCTAAAGAGATATTGCCACAACTTGGTAAAGATAAACTTATATTACTTGGCATTCAACCATTTGATCTACTACATAACTACTCAGTCTACTCTAGGCCCTGAGATATTTGTCAATGAATTAATCTTAAACTAATGAATTAATCTAACGTCCCATAATACTTAAGCATGAACCTAAAACACGACCCAAATTTGAATCCTGCATAACTTTCACAAAACCAGCTACCGATGCAAAAGGGTATATTATATCAGCCCTAAATTTGAAAAAAATATTATTCAAGCGTTAAAGTCAAGTTAAGAACACATTAAACCCTGATTTCTATTATTTATTCAACTATTCATTCAAGCATATTCAGAACCCTAACACATAATAGCAAACCAAAACCTTAGTGAGCAGATTGTAACAATTTAATGAACCATACCCTGATGATACTCTTAAAATCAAATGCCAAGGTGTACAACTGTACATTATCCAATTTATACCAATCAGTTTCATTTCTACACCATTAATCCTACCAAAACAAATTATCAAAGTGAATAATGAAACTAAATAAGTATAGAAACTACCTCCAAATCTTTTTTTCTTTTAAAAGTATTCAAGGCTTGTTTTCAATCTTCTTCTAGATGTGAAATCAAACACAACGTTCGTACCTTTTGTGGAATGGAAGACTTATTATTAATAGCTAATCTTGTATGGATATAAAATAAAAACAAATCAATAACGTATAAAATTATAAACATTTAAGAAAGTGATAGTAGATACCTCAAAGCAAACCCATCTCTTTTAGACATAGGGCTGTCTAATCAGAATTGCAAAGCGAAAGCGTAAATAAAATAAGTTAATTGACATCAGTCACAAGTAAATGGGTCAAAATCACCACTTTTGACATCACTCAAGGCAGAGAAAGAAGACAGAGATAAACGGTCATAGCCCTTTCTATAAAACCACCATATAAATATCATAATCTAACCTTTATATACCAACTTTGACATCGTTCAATAGAAGTCATAGCCATTTCAACATGCTTGAGCCAGAAATTTACCAAGTACTATGATCAATCAATATCTTAACCCTAATCATATATAGATTATATAAAGATGTGACTTTGCATTATAACATAAATGGGTAAATAAAGAGAAACATGAGACAATACCTGAGGGTAAATCCCAGAATCAACCATTTTCCTCTAATATAAACCCGACCACCAATTGTACCCTCAACCCCCTTTAGAAAATTGCATCTAGGACCGAGAAGCCTTCAAACTAAGTTGAACTAAAATTCAAAGTAATAACACAAACTCAGTATAATGTGGTTAAAATAAACATAATTAAGATAGAGATAGTATGTAAAAGATTGCACACATTTAAATAGGTATCAGTTGTATATCTACTCGTAGAATTATCTTCACCGTGTATGCACTCGGACTTGATGGAGATCTTTGCCAGTCCATTGTTGTTACTGGTGGTTCACTTAACCAATGTAAATAAACTAACCTTGTGATGTTCTTATGAGTTTTCAGCTGTTTTGTTTGGTAATCAAAGAGAAGAAAACTTGACAACATACTTTATGTTTCACAGGTTCCCACTTCCCAGTGAAACCTACAAAAATCAAATATCTTTTATTTTCATTTACAATCTCAAAGAAATTGACAAAACATCCAATTCAAAATTGATTTCACTACCTGCAAAATGGGTTTAAATTTTATGTTTCTCTCAACTACAATCATACAACCATTAAACACGAACCAAATTTGAATCCTGACTTGGACAACACCAGCAACCTATGCAAACCGGTAAATAATATCAGCACACCATAAGTTCTTATTGCAGCTTCAGCTTTCAAAACACATGTTCTTATTGCAGCTTCAGCTTTCATCATTCAGCTCATGTAAAACATGGCCACATTAAACCCCAAAAGGTGCAGCTGAAAAATCGACTCGCAAACATATAATGATTTACATACCTGGCTAGCAATGGCATCCCCATAATAAGCTTCGAGCTGCAATGTTCTTTAATACTACTATACATGACCTTGAAAAATGAACTCCCTCCACTGGCACTCATCAAAAAACTACAATTAAAAGTAACTTTCAACTCAAAAACTCAAACTCACTTCATAACAATCTAACATGTAAATTATGAAACAATACATGTAAATGAGGAATAGAGAACAAACCTGCCCAAACTTGTTTACATGAATAGAAAGATTTATGTATTTTATAGCAACTAATGAATAACTTACTTTCAAAAATTGATTTGTTATCCTTTCTCATCAGACACAAATAATGGAATCAATATGGTGTTAGCACATGCATATTATTGTGGATTTTCCATAATAAATTCTACCTGGCACCTGTGATATAGTTTTATAATATACAGACATATATATTCTACCTTCAATATCGTTTTATAAACTGAAAGAACAATGAATCACCATATATTGAAAGAATTGAAGACCAACACATATGCTTCTTTATAGTCAAAGAAAATGAATCAACCATGATGTAGCTATCGCCATCAATGCTTATGTTTTTGCTATACCATTGGCTTCTAGTTTTGAATTAACCAATCACATGACTATAACATTCAGATTACTCATAAAGTGATTATCTGACATACGTTAATCATTTCATTATAAAGGATCAAAACGCATAAGTAAATACAAATATAACTTCAATAGAACACCAAAATCAATTACAACCTTTGATTTCATATCTGTTTTCTTCAAACATATCTCATCACCAACTCTGCTCTCCACAACTCCACGACTGATAAACAAACAAAGAAAATAAAAAATTGAAGTCGAAAAGATTTAAACGTAAAAGCCTAACTACTTGAGATATGTATAAATAGCGTCAAATTTCAAATTTGCACACAAAATTAAAGCAGTTCCTTATGTTGAAAGAAAGAAGACAGATACCTAAATACAACTATTTTGCAAACTTCAAATTTGGACACAAAAAAATCCCTTGTGTAGTGTTCAAAGGAAGAAGACGAATACCTAAATACGACTATATTAAAATTTGTATGTGTCATTTCATCGAACAACTTGAGGGCATCTGTATTTTTTCCGTAGTTTATTACCAAATAACTCAAAGCAAAAATCAAGCAACAAAAGTAAAAAGCATACAATCAAACATGTATTATATGATTACCTGGAAAAAGTCATGAAGATGGTCACACCTTTAACAGAAATTCAATTACTTGTAGTTATTTACCGATCATCTTTTTTGAAGCTAGTATCAAAACCCAAAGCCACAAAATGTTGAAGCAAAAGAACTTCAAAAATGATTTTAGTTGAAATCGGAAAATGTGTGAGATGACAGAGAAAGACCAATTAATATAAAGACCCCAACTTTATTTATTTTTGTAAAACGTATTTCATGTCTGGAAACTCAAAATTCAAGTCACATTTCCCCTCATGGGTGCATGGGAACTCACATAGAATCATAAAGCAAAAGTAATTTTCAGAACCCACCAAATCCGTCATATCTGATGGGCCAAATCTGCCAATATAATCTAGCATATCTAATTTGCCCAATAGATATACATTGAAACCACAAACTTCCTTTTGTGTACAAGCAAAGCAAAGTTATCTAGGAAACCACAAAACATCTGCATAGCTCAAGAACAATAAAATAACCAAACTACATATCTACCCAAAAGAGCCAATCTACATATTTACAAAAAAAAAAATTCAAAATTACCACCAAATTTCTTAATCCTCAAAGTGTCCACGTCATCATGAACTCTGCTTCAGATTGGGCAATGGCTGCGGCATGACATCAGCGAAGTTTCCCCTTTAGTATATAGTATAGATTAGCTAAACTTCTACAAAATTACAATTTTATTCATACAAGAGAGTCTAACTCTATTTTACACTTCTTAATTACTCAAAAAATATCATTTTTATATTTATAGACATATCATATGATTATAGAAGTGAAGTTTCAAATAAATATTTTTAAGATATAGAAAGAACCTACGGAACTATAAAAAGAAAAACATGTATATTTTTGATATGGTACCAAAGCGGGAAAAGTGGTAAAATACCGGTACCGAACCGGTTGATACTGGTTATCTTTTTGGCTCTAAATCGAGTACCGAATACCGGACCATTTAAAGCGGTATGGTACCAGTTCGGTACGGTGCCGGTACGGGATCAGGATTCGGGTACGAATGCTCACCCCTACTAAGAGGGTGTTTAGGGGGATTATTTTCATTGCTTATAGCTTATTGCTTATAACCAGCTTATTGCTTATAAGTAATAAGCTTTTAAGCTAGATTTGAATGTTTGAGGGAGCTAATAGCTTATAAGCAATAAGCTATTTTTTATGTGTTTGGAGGACCTTAATTTTCATGAGCTTGTTATGGTAAAATGACTAAAATGGGCATTGTTATATATTAATGTGTGAGCTTGCTTTTAAACTTTATATTATTATTTATTTTACCAACTTTTATATTATTTCAATAAGTACTAGTTAATGATATTTTCATTAAATTGTAAAATAAGTGATACAAATATATTTCATGACGTCATGGTAAAATAAGTGATACAAGTACTGTGCCTAGCTTTTGTAGATTGAAGTGTTCAAAAGGAAGATGTTAGCAGATATATTTTTCTACTATTACTTCATGTGCAGAATTATTTATTTTTTAAAAAAAGAAAATAAGAAGGACAAAGTACTCAATGTTGTTGGTTTACCAAAAGAATTGACTATTCAGAGCTTTAAAGGATAGAAGTGTAATTTTGAAAGTCCCATCAAGAAATAAGCATAAGCCATTCAATATAAGCCAAGAAAGTTGAGCGTATTTTTTACCCTCAAAATAAGCTAATAAGCATGAGCAAATAAGCTCATCCAAACACTAACTTAGAACTTATTCTATACAAATAAGCTAATAAGCAAGGAAAATAATCCCCCCAAACACTATAACACCCCTCATTTGAAGTCATATTTTTTTTATAATAATCGGAAGCGCAAATCCCCATATTATTAATTTACATGCCATAACCAATACATAACAAAATTAAAGTGTATTAAACATTATACAGCAACTGGGTGTTATAGAACCTTTCACAACGTAGCACAACATAAGTTTAAAACATTATCAGAGTACATCGTCGTCAAACATTCTTCCAAACACAACTTCTTGTCCAAAACATATCAAACAAAACCTGCAAGAGGATAGTGGTGGGATTAACACACGAAGCTAAGTAAATAGACAAGCAATCAACAGTCTAACTCAGCTTAACAATCTATTTACAACAATTAACCGTAAACACACAAACATCTTAGAGGATCGGTGGTCCTTGAGGAACCCTCATTGCCGCGGTGGTCCTCCAAGCAACACTTATAACTAACTACAGGCAACGCAGTGGTTTTATCGATAACTCATTGCTATCTTCAATCAACATATGATCCATTCACAACATATGTTCACAATTCCCACGTTGACTAACCTATAGCAATCAAGTCCAACCGTAGTTGACCTCCCATAACATAATGTCTCAAAGGCCAAATATCACATAGTCACAGGTGTCAAATCAGACTAACAGTCTATAAATATCATAACCAGGTTTACTCGTAGTAACCAAATATGTTACACCAATTTACACTGAGAATCACAAGTCCACTCACCTGAATATCTCAAGATCCAAACTCAGAGGTCTTATTTTACTGAGTCTTTGATTGATCTGAAAATACAACAGAATACAAATTAGTACTCATTTCATAATTGGAGTATCACTTAATATTAAGTGCATAACCATAACCAATAAGTATTATATAACTTAATCATATACAATACTTATATAATATAAGCATACAACTTAAGCAAAGATCATTAGAAACATGGTTTAATAATAATGATACACATAAACCATCATACTTAAAACTTAAACATGAATCAGCCTAACCAGTCGGGTACCCGCCGGGTAGGAGGGGTTACCCGCTGGGTAAGCCCAAGCCCAAAAACCAAGTCTATTTCGCGGTCACAATTTACACTATGACTACCCGCCGGATCGATTTTACCGCCAGATTACCCATTAAGCAAGTCTACCCGCCGGGTAAGGTCATCTTCCAAAGCTGTGCGATCTGGTTCAAAACCCAGCACCCGATTTTCTTACCAATTTACCAAAAAACTCGATTTCAATGGTTTTAAACATCATTAACTACAACAGCAACATCATGTAGCAACACATAACAAGTTTTTAACATTCATTTCCTACAAATCATCAATTAACCTAATTTAAATAAAACTCAAATTTTAAGAATAACTTACAAATTGCAAGGAATTATATAGTGATGATGATGATGTTTAGCTCAATTTACAGCTCCAAATTTGGATTTCAATTTGTGTTTAGTGATTAGGTATTTAGATTTCAAAAGGGTTAGAAGTTTTGTTTAGGTTTCAAGAACTAACTTTCCATTTTGGGAAAGTTGGTTAATATAGGTCGGCCAAACTTTTTAACCGACTCCGTATCCACTTAAAACTAGTCCCCGTTCCACCTATTGTCTGGAACCTAAAAACCATTTACGATTTCAACACTTTTATTTTACCGTTAACTATAAAAAGTTAAAACAAATAATAATTTACTAGTCACAATTACTCAAATTGAGCACAAATTTCCTAACATATTAAATAACAATTTAAAACTAAGAAAATTTACCAGAATACCCTTGGGTCCTTAGGACGGATGTTACAAATCTCCCCTCCTTAAGAGGATTTCGTCCCTGAAATCTCTTCTCGCTCAAATAAACTAGGGTATCGCGATCTCATACTAGACTCAGTTTCCCACGTAAGATTGGGACCCAAACTATGTTTCCATTTAACTAAAATCATAGGAATTTCCTTCTTGCGCAGTTTGGTCACCTTTCTATCTAGAAGTTCAATGGGTTCTTCTACCAATTTCTGACTTTGGTCAACTTTCAAATCTTGCAATGGAAGGATTTAGGATTGATCCTCCACATTACACTTTCTCAAATAACAAATATTAAAAGTATCGTGAATACCAGACAATTCCGAAGGAAGATCTAAAGAAACCGTGTAACACCCAGTCCTCGGGTCTGGTAGTATTTTAATAATTTCTGACTGTGAATTATTATTTAATATGTCAGAAATGTGTTATTTGAAAATAATTGGGAAAAGAGTCACATAGTTTATTGTGACTAGTAATTTATTAACTGTGTTAATTTAATTCAGTTGACGGTAAAATAAAATAGTTTTTCCTCGCAAATGGTTTTTAAGTTCCAGACAATAGATTTAGAAGGGGACAAAACTAGTACACATATTATCTATTATATGTGTGTAATACGTATTAAATTTCAGAAACATTCCATACATTCGATTGAGTACGTGAGAAATATTGAAACCCTAGAAACAAACCCTAATTCATCAAAGATTCATCAAAACTTATTTCAATTAGTCTTGTTCTTGCTTTGGTCGTTCCAAATCAACCACAGGAACAATTTGTAAATCTTGAAATAAGCTTGGAAGTGAAATTGAAGCTATAGAACATTGATTCAAGCTTTCAAAACGTGAATTAATCACTCCTTGATCCTCCTAATCATCTTGTAAGTGTTAAATCTTGATTTTCATATAAACCTAGAAATGAGTTTTTGGGTATTTGATTGAATTAGTGTGATTGATGTTAAATTGAAGCTTTTTATGCTTGTATAGTTGTTAATTGATGTCTAAATCATGATTATAGGTAAAGCCCTAACATAGAAATGAAGAATTTGATATATGTTCATGAAGAAAGTTAGGGGTTTGAATGATTATTCATGAATTATGGTTTTTAAGTTTGGAATAATGATCTATACATTGATAAGTGTTGATTAATGGTGATAATAAGCATAATTCAAGTTAAAAGTTATAAATTGATTATGTGTTCTTATGAGGATTATCATGGTTATATGATAAAGTTAGTATTGTTTATGATTTAGAACACTTAATTTATGATTAAAGAGTAAAGTGGTAACTTATTTGGTTAAGTATTCATTTGACCAAATGTTAGTGTTTTGATAAATTCTTGATGGTAAAGATTGATAATCTTAGTAATGGTTTAACCATGTTAAATTGTGATAATTGAAGTGGATTAATGTGATAAGATGGTCATGATGATCATAATTTGATAAGTAATCATGAATTTATGATATTAAGATGGTTATTCGTAACCTTGGCATGATTGGTGTTAAAGTAATGTAAGTTAATAATCATGTATATGATTGAATTGGAAAGTGATTATTATGATCATTGATCATGACTAAGTGATAAGTTATTTGATGTAATTACAATTGTAAGATGTTATATAGATTTGAGACAAGTTACTAACTTGTGTTATTATGTTGTAATTTCAGATAAACAGAAGACTCAGTGATATTAGACTACTGAGTGGACAACTGAGGTATTCGGTGAGTGGATCTATAACCTCAGTGTGATTTAGTTGTAACAAGTTTGGTTACAACGGGTAACGTATTATTACTGTTTTATTATTGCCATGATGATTATGGTTGTTAGTAATAATACTGTTGATAGACTGTTTAGTCTGATATGTTGACCTAATTGAATATGTGATCACATGCTATATTTGGCCTTCGGGCATCAGTATTGAGGTCAACGCGATAGTTGGGTTTGGTTACTATTGAAATACGACAAGAATTTCCTTGTACTTATCGTTAATAGGAAATTAGGTCGTATGTGATTAGTACCAAGCTATCGGTCTATTCTGTATTGGCCTTACAGATTGTGGTAAGTGCTCTTGGTGAATCCCCGGGTATTATAATATCTCCAGAGCCACCGATCCTCATTGACATGTTGTGTATTGAGATGTTATCTCATTGATATTATGTGATATTGGTTGTGTGTTCTTGGCTGAGGGTTTCCCCAGGAACCATTGATTTATTGTGATGTTTAGTTTACGATTATTTATTGTAAACAAAGTTGTTATGCTAAGTTAGACTGTGTTTATTGATTCCCTCACTTAGCGTTATGCTAACCCCACTACAGTCCTTCCTGCAGGTTATAATTGATGAGACATATTGGGCTGGGCAGGAAGTTCTTGGAAATGATGGAATGTTTGGCAGCCAAATCACTCTGATGTCATTTTGATAATTTATGACATATTTAGAATTATATAACACCCATGTCGTAGTAATTTGGTTTGAAAGAAACAAAACTGTTGTATATTGTATGTGGAAAAAGTTTATGTACATTTTAAGTAATGTATAATTATGATGTATGATTGAAATTTACGCTTCCGAGTCAAGAATCATTATTATAATGGTTAACTGAATGAGGGGTGTTATAAACCGTCTGATCATTAACAACCTGTCGAATCCTAAACGGACCAATGAATCTAGGAGCAAGTTTCCCACGCTTACCAAATCGAATCACACCCTTCCAAGGAGAAACTTTAAGATAAACCAATTCACCTTCCACAATAGTAACAGGTCGACGACGAGGATCAACATACTGTTTCTGCCTGTCTCTAGCAGCTTTCAGTTTCTCACGTGCAATTGCAACTTTTTCTGCTGTAATCTGTACAATATCTGGACCTGTAAACTGTTTCTCACCAGCCTCTAATCAATATGTCGGTGTTCGACAACGTCTGCCATATAACATCTCTTATGGAGGCATACCAATACTAGAATGATATGAGTTATTATAAGCAAACTCAATCAATGGTAAATGAGAATCCCAAGAACCACCATATTCCAACACACAAGCTCGTAACATATCCTCCAATGTCTGAATAGTACGTTCTGTCTGGCCATCAGTCTGAGGATGATAAGCTGTGCTCAGGTTCACTCGGTACCTAACTCATGCTTCAAACTTTCCAAAATCGAGATATAAACTGAGAATCTCTATCAGAAACAATAGACAAAGGAATTCCATATCTCGAGACAATTTCATTAACATACAGCTGAGCTAATCGAGTCAAAAATGTCGTCTCACTGGTAGCCAAGAAGTGAGCACTCTTGGTCAATCTATCAACAATCACCCAAATCATATCACTACCACGTGGTGTTCGGGGTAGCTTAGTAACAAAATCCATTGTCAGGTGTTCCCACTTCCATTCAGGAATCTCCAACTGTCTCAAAGAACCATACGGTTTCTGATGTTCTACTTTGACTTGAGAACATATATGACAAGATTCAATAACTCGAGCCACGTCAGTTTTCATAGTCGTCCACCAATAAAGCGGTCGCAAATCATTATACATCTTTGTACTTCCAGGATGAATAGATAAACGAGACTTGTGGGCTTCAGTCAAAATCAACTCACTAAGTCCTCCAATCAATGGAAACCACACTCGAGACTGAAATGTCTTCAAACCCCAAGAATCATCAATCAACAGATCTTTTCTTTTCAACATTATTTCTGACTTCACATTCTGATCCTGCAATGCTTCCAACTGAGCAGCTTTTAACTGCTCTATTAAATCAGAAGAAACTTCTAACCGCATAAAACAAATCTTATCAGAAGTACCTTTTCTGCTCAAAGCATCAGCAACTACATTGGCTTTCCCCGGATGATATCGGATTTCACAATCATAATCTTTGATTTATTCCAACCATCGACGTTGACACATGTTAAGTTCTTTCTGAGTAAACATATACTGAAGGCTTTTGTGATCAATACAAATAACACATTTTGTGCCATACAAATAATGTCTCCAGATTTTCAACGCGAAAATAACAGCAGCAAGTTCCAAATCATGAGTTTTGTTCATGAGTTTTCAACTGACGAGAAGCATAAGCTATAACACGATCTCGCTGCATTAACACACAACCCAATCCAGCATAAGAAACATCACAATACACCACAAAACCATCAGAACCATCAGGCAGTGCTAACACTGGAGCCTGACACAACAACTGCTTCAAAGTTTGAAAAGCTGATTCCTGTTGTTCATCCCACTGAAACTTAACATCTTTACGAGTCAATTTAGTTAATGGACCAGCAATCTTTGTGTAACACCCTGTTTCTGGGCCTGAAAATAATCGAATATTTTAATAACGGGAAATATTTTATTCGGTTTATTTGAAAATAAATGGCTAAAAGAATCACCAATTTTATTGTGATTAATAAAATATTGCTTGTTTTAAATAAACAAAGTTGATGGTAAAATAAAAGTGTTTTAGCACACGGGTATTTTCGGGTTCCAGACAATAGGCTAGGAAGAGGTATAATTGTACACAACAAAAATTAGGGGCGGTGGGGATTAGACCGACTCACCCACCAACTCTTTCTCAATCTCATTTCTATCTATCTTTCTCATTTCTTAACTCTCACAATTCTCTCTAATTATCTTCAAAGAAAATCAAAAGAATTATTAATCAATTGTGTGGATTTAAGCTTGTGAAAATCTGATTATCATCTTCCTTATCATCTTGTTCATCTTGATTGTAAGTAATCTAGGGTTCTTAAACTCATTTCATAGAAATTAGGTGAATGATGAATATATATGTTTTGTATGAATTGAAGCTTGGAAATCATGATTTGTTGATTATATGATGATTATTCAATGATATATGATTATTACATGATAGATTAATTGTGTTCTTTATGTTTGTTGGAGATTTGCAAATTAGGGTTTATGTAAATAAAAAAAATTGGGGATTTGAAAGTAAATAGGTAATATATGATATGTAGATGTATTTGTTTGTGTAGAGTTGTAAAGATGAATTGTTTTGAATGTTAATCTTGTTGAAAATCAGTCCTAATATGTTTAATTGAGTAAGTTTTTAAGTTTATTTTGTTGTAAGACTTGTTATAAATGGATTGAACCGTCGGTTACGGTTCCATTCACTTAGCAATACGCTAATCCCTCGTTGTTAAATGTTTTGCAAATTTTGGTTAGATGCTTGGTTCGTGTCGTGGGTGTTTGACTGGATGTTTGACTTATCGCGCCGACTCTGATCTTTTGTTAATATATGGTTTTGAAAAGTTTTATATAACACCCGGATTTAGTAGTATGGTTTGTACTTATAGAATTTGGTAAAGTTTCTTTTGGCACTTTTTGTAAATATCGAATATATCTATGTTTTGGGACCAACGCTTTAGATGTATAATATAAAGTATGTTTGTGTTTAAAATATGTATTTGTGTAAAATGTTTGGGGTATTACAAGTTGGAAAAGAACTAAAACAGCCTTGTTCTAGTTCTAGCTAACTAAAATAGCCTTGTTCTAGTACTAAAACAGTCTTGTTCTACTTACTTACTTGATAGTGTTTCACAATGGGTTTAAATTGTTGGGACTTTATTATATGAGTTTTGAAACAAGTTAAAAAAAAAATGGGGTGTTTCACTTTGAGAAATCCTTAATAAACTTTCTGTAATACCCTGCTAATCCAAGAAAACTCTTAATTTCAGAAGAATTCTTTGGAGCATCCAATTGATTACAGCTTTTACTTTAGACGGATCAACTTTTACCCCATCTTTACAAATCACATGACCCAGAAACTGAACTTCCCGAAGCCAGAACTCACATTTAGAAAATTTAGCATACAAGTGTTCTCTTTTCAAAGTCTCAAGAATCACACGCAAATGCATTTCATGTTCAGCTTCAGATTTAGAGTAAATCAAAATATCATCGATAAAGACAATCACAAATTTATCAAGGAAAGGCCGACATACCCGATTCATTAGATCCATAAAAATCGCGGGAGCATTAGTCAACCAAAAAGGCATAACCAAGAACTCATAGTGCCCATAGGCCCCATACCTGGTACGAAAAGCTGTTTTGGAAATATCTTCTTCACGAACCCGCACCTAGTGATAACCTGATCTCAAATCAATCTTAGAAAAGTAAGAAGACCCTTGCAACTGATCAAACAACTCATCAATTCAAGGTAGAGGATACATATTCTTAACAGTTCTTTTATTCAGTTCCCGATAATCGATACACATACGAAGGGTACCGTCTTTCTTTTTCACAAACAGAACAGGTGCACCCCAAGGAGAAGAACTGGGTCTAATGAAACCTTTATCTAACAATTCCTGTATTTGGTTCATCATTTCCCGGATTTCAGAAGGAGCTAATCTATAAGGAGCCTTAGCTGCTGGAGTTGAACTAGGAATCAAGTCAATTTGATATTCTACCTCCCTAACTGGTGGTAAGCCAGGCAATTCATCAGGAAAAACCTCCGGGTATTCAGAAACCACCCAGACATCAGAGATAGATTTCTTCTCTAACTTAACATTAATAACGTAGGCCAGATAAGAATCACAACCTTTAGCTAGAGATTCTCTAGCTTTCATCAAGGAAAACATTGGAATACTACCTTTTTCCCGATCCCCTCGAGCCACGACATATGACTCATCGGAGACAGGAATCTTTATCAACTTTTTATGACATGAAATATCAGCTTTGTTATAACTCAGCCAATCCATTCCAATTACCACATCGAAACCAGGAATTGGCATCAAAAGAAAAGAAACTGGGAAATTATAACCCTCTATTAATATATTAGCTCCAGTCACTGTTGTGGTAACAGGAACCAATTTACCATCAGCTACTTCTACCTCAAGAGGATTAGCAATCAAGGAAGGAGTCAACTTCAACTTATCACAGAAATTCATAGATATAAAAGAACAATTGGCTCCAGAATCAAATAACACACGTGCTGGTACAGAATTAATGAGAAAAGTACCGGTAATGACGTCCTCAGTAGTGACAGCCTCATCGACTGTCATTTGAAAAGCTCTCCCAGTAGCAGGTGGCGGATTCTTCCACTTTTGACCTGAAGATGATGACCCACTGACCACACCCGTTCCAAATCTCTTAGCCTCTGGACAAGCTCCTGATCGATGCCCTTCTTTATGACAATTCCAGCACACAAAATTAGGATACGTACATTCTTTCATAGCATGCCCAAATGCACCACTTTTAATACACCGAGAAGTCTGTAATGTGCACGACCCAGAATGACTGGATTTACATCTAGCACACCAAGGTCTATCACCCGAACCACTACCGGTATTAAGTCTCCGGCTCTGCTGGTTTTCTTGGCTTTTCTGTTTACCTTTACCTGAATCACTTTTGGATCATTGCAAGGCTTTCTCTTTATTTTGTAAAGTTCGAGCTCGAATATCACTATCGACAGCACGAGCTAAATTAAAAGCATGGGGAAGAGAACCTGCTAATCTAACATTCGTTCGGTAGTGTGGAGGTAAGGTTCCAACAAAATGCTCAACTCTAGTTTTATCATCCGGAATCCATTGGTGTACAAATCTCAACTTTTCAGAAAACTGATTAATAAGATCATCAATCGACATTTGATCTGTCATGTGTAAATCCATAAACTCACGTCTGATTCTAGACATATCAAATTCAGAGCAAAACTATTTACACATTTCATTGTAAAAATATGACCACCGAATTAATTCCCTTTGTTGTGGAGTTAGGGATGCTGTTATGGAATCCCACCATGTCATGGCTTGCCCTTTCAAAAGCTGAGTAGCATATGGGACTTTAACTTCTTCTTCACACCTTCAAACCTCAAATTTTCTTTTCATATCTCGTAACCAATCCAAAGTCACAGAAGGATTGCTGCTACCAGAATATTCCGAGGGTTTACTGGCCATAAAGGTTTTAAAAGAACACACCTTTTGTTGTTGCTGAGGTAACGGTGGAAACACTGGCAACTGATAACTGTAAGGCCCAGACGATGCCAATGGAATAGTAGTCTGATAATAAAATGGTAAAGATACTGGAATATGAGAAGATGATACCACAGGAGGTGGAATACTTATCTCAACTGGCTGTGAGGATTCAGTCTCCGATGTTCTCTGTCTAAATCTGCGAAGTTCTTATAGTTCATCTTCTAATTGCAACATATAATCATCCCTATCAGTTTCCCCACCAGCTGGAATAGAAGTGCCAAAATGCCCAAGTCTCTCATTGTGCGTTTCAGAATGTGAAACATCGATTCTAGAGGCATTGTTTAGTGTATTGGTCGGTTGTTCATTATCTGCCATATCTGTAATCACAACACATCTCACAGCTTGTTAATTGTTAGTACCTAACATACTAACCAATTATCATATCATAACTAATCCCACATCTCAGAATGTTTGACTGACTTAGATAGATTTGGGACTGAACAACTTACAACTGTTCAATTTGCCCAAACCTATGCTCTGATACCAAATTATATCACACCCCTCATTTGAAGTCGTATTTTTTTTTATAATAATCGGAAGCGCAAATCCCCATATTATTAATTCACATGCCATAACCAATACATAACAAAATTAAAGTGTATTAAACATTATACAGCAACTGGGTGTTATAGAACCTTTCACAACGTAGCACAACATAAGTTTAAAACATTATCAGAGTACATCGTCGTCAAACATTCTTCCAAACACAACTTCTTGTCCAAAACATATCAAACAAAACCTGCAAGAGATTAGTGGTGGGATTAACACGAAGCTAAGTAAATAAACAAGCAATCAACAGTCTAACTCAGCTTAACAATCTGTTTACAACAATTAACCGTAAACACACAAACATCTTAGAGGATCGGTGGTCCTTGAGGAACCCTCATTGCCGCGGTGGTCTTCCAAGCAACACTTATAACCAACTACAGGCCACGCAGTGGTTTTACCGATAACTCATTGCTATCTTCAATCAACATATGATCCATTCACAACATATGTTCACAATTCCCACGTTGACTAACCTATAGCAATCAAGTCCAACCATAGTTGACCTCCCATAACATAATGCCTCAAAGGCCAAATATCACATAGTCACAGGTGTCAAATCAGACTAACAGTCTATAAACATCATAACCAGGTTTACTCGTAGTAACCAAATATGTTACACCAATTTACACTGAGAATCACAAATCCACTCACCTGAATAGCTCAAGATCCAAACTCAGATGTCTTATTTTACTGAGTCTTTGGTTGATCTGAAAACACAAGAGAATACAAATTAGTACTCATTTCATAATTGGAGTATCACTTAATATTAAGTGCATAACCATAACCAATAAGTATTATATAACTTAATCATATACAATACTTATATAATATAAGCATACAACTTAAGCAAAGATCATTAGAAACATGGTTTAATAATAATGATACACATAAACCATCATACTTAAAACTTAAACATGAATCAGCCTAACCAGTCGGGTACCCACCGGGTAGGAGGGGTTACCCGCTGGGTAAGCCCAAGCCCAAAAACCAAGTCCATTTCGCGGTCATAATTTACACTATGACTACCCGTCGGATCGATTTTACCCGCCAGATTACCCATTAAGCAAGTCTACCCGCCGGGTACGGGTCTTACCCGCCGGGTAAGGTCATCTTCCAGATCTGTGCGATCTGGTTCAAAGCCCAGCACCCGATTTTCTTACCAATTTACCAAAAAACTCGATTTCAATGGTTTTAAACATCATTAACTACAACAACAACATCATGTAGCAACACATAACAAGTTTTTAACATTCATTTCCTACAAATCATCAATTAACCTAATTTAAATAAAACTCAAATTTTAAGAATAACTTACAAATTGCAAGGAATTATATACTGATGATGATGATGTTTAGCTCAATTTACAGCTCTAAATTTGGATTTCAATTTGTGTTTAGTGATTAGGTATTTAGATTTCAAAAGGGTTAGAAGTTTTGTTTAGGTTTCAAGAACTAACTTTCCATTTTGGGAAAGTTGGTTAATATAGGTCGGCCAAACTTTTTAACCGACTCCGTATCCACTTAAAACTAGTCCCCGTTCCACCTATTGCCTGGAACCTAAAAACCATTTACTATTCCAACACTTTTATTTTACCGTTAACTATAAAAAGTTAAAACAAATAATAATTTACTAGTCACAATTACTCAAATTGAGCACAAATTTCCTAACATATTAAATAACAATTTAAAACTAAGAAAGTTTACGAGAATACCCTTGGGTCCTTGGGATGGATATTACAAACACCCTCTAATTGTATAGTAGAAACTATTAGGAGATATCCTAAAGAATTACTCAGTAGTCTTTATTGAATCACGAGTCCTACTCAATATTGGGTCTCTGGACTGAATCTTTAGGGAGTATTTTATTTGAATTAATTTTTATAGTCCGTTAGAAGTTGTTTAGTCTGTTAGAAGTCATTCATGTTCTGCACTCCAGTTGTTTATTTGTAGGCTATATATAGCCACACTTTATATGTTGAATAATAACAATCATTTTTCAGTTTTTTATTTGTAGGCTATACTCTAGAATGTTGGACACGTTCATGTGCTTGAGCAACTAAGAACAAAACTCGATGATATAAGTCATTTATGTGTGTTGCTTGGGGTTAGTGCTGAACCAAAGGCATATCAGTTATATGATCCAATTCAGAAAAAGATCATTATAAGTAACGATGTTAAATTCGATGAGGATGCAAAGTGGGACTGGAGTGCAACTAGATCAGAATCTGGTATCGAATTTGTAGATTCAGGTGAAGAAAAGCAAGAATTTATTCAAACAGCCACAATACAAGATGAACACAAGGTTAATTATAAAGAACCTACAACACAAGAAGCTACACGAAGAAACTCGGAATCTTCAACAGAAAATGAAATAGAAATAGGGAGAAATACAAGAGAACCCATTTAGATGCAAGATTATGTCAGTGGAGAAGAATTTTCGAATGTAGAAGCAGGATTGGTCATGTTTAGTTCTCATGATGAAACTTTAAATTATAAAGACGCTGCTAAAGACGCAAAATGGGTGGAAGCAATTAGGGATCAGTTGTATGCCATTGAAAAAAAAACTTGGGAACTCGTTGTGTAACATCCGTGAATCGGACCTAGTTGTTTTATATTATTTCCTGATTTTAAAATATTATTTAATGTGTTTGGAAATAATATTGTCTGAATTAGTTGAAATAATTGGAATAGAAGTTAAATATTCCATTGTGATAGATAAATTATTAATTGTTGTAGATTAATAAAGTTGTCGGTAAAATAAAATGTTTGGACTCGCAAATGGTTTTCGAGTTCCAGACAATAGGTTGAGAAGGGGTATTAAATTATACCCGTATAATTGGAGTCGGTTAGGAGGAGCCGACCTCCTTTCTATTTCCTTTCCCCAAATTCTTTTATTTCTTATTTTCATAAAAAATAATAATAAGAGAGATCATAACCAAAGTTGAATTAAGAGTGAGTTGTGATTCTTAAACTGATTTCATCATCATTTCCTAGTTCTTCATTCAAATTGTAAGTGATTTTAATTCGATTTTGAATTATGTTTAAAAACTTAGAGGTTATTGATTGTGATGTGAATTTGATGCTTATGATGTTAAAATGATGATAGGTGATGTTAGTTGTGGTTAGAAATTGTTATTCGCTGTATATAATTGATTAGATAGTTGAGATATGTGATTTGGTATGTTTTTATTCGGATTTTAGAGCTGTTGGAAGCTGATCGCAGGTTGCTGGAAATAACCAGGTCGCGACGCGACCAAATAAAATCGCGACGCGAAGTAAGATGGATCGCGACGCGATCCTGGGTATATCGTGACACGATTCTACCCCGCACAGATCAGTTTCAATTTTCTGTATAGCTAGTACTTGTGAATTGACTATACATATTGAAATTATAGTGTTCCAGCAATGATACTATGACATGTTGAGGTTGGCATAAGTCTAGTGCTTATAATAGTAAACTAATCTTAATAGATCATGATGAATATTGTAACTTGATGATATATATATGTTGATGTTACAATTGAGATGAGTTATATGTTCATACATGAAATGGTATAGAATTGATAAGTACCATTTGATAGATGTTATCATAATTAATATGATATATATTGTGTATTGAGATGATGTGATATGTTATATAATTATAACATGAGATTATTGTTATTAATGAGTTACTAACTCGTTATTCTGTTGTGATTCTCAGATTGAAAGAAGGCTCAGTAATATTAAATCTCTGAGCGTGCAGCTGAGGTATCGGTGAGTGGACTCGTACTCTCAGTGTAATTTGGTTGTAACATCATTGGTTACAACAAGTGAACATAGTTTGTTACTGTTGATTGTTGATTGTGATTGTTGACTGTTGATTGATGAAATACACGTGTAATAAGTGATGTGTTGCCTTTGAGCATTTGGTGATTTGGAGGTCAACTTGACTGGTTAGTTGGACTGGGTTGCTACAGGTTAGTCAATGTGAGATTTGTGATCATGTGTTGAGAATGGAACACATATTGACTAAAGGTCGCAAACAGTTATCGGTAATACCACTATATTGGGCTGCAGTTGGTTATAAGTGTTGCTTGGTGCGTCTCCCGGGTCTGAGGGCGTCACAAGGACCACCGATCCTCTTGGTGATGTTGTGTCTAAGTGTTAGTTGTTGTTAATCGGTATTGTTATGCTGAGTTGTACTGATAGTGACAGGTTGACTCACTTAGCTTTGTGCTAATCCCACTATTTACCCCTTGCAGGTCTTGAGATGATTTAGACTAGGCAGGGAATGGACTGAAGAATGTTTGACTACCAAGTGTTACTCTGATATCTGATTTTATAAATCAGTGTTATTCTTGTTTTATATAACACCCAGATTGATAAGCTACGGTTTAAAATAATTGGATTTTTATTGTTTGCTAAAGGATGTGAATCATTAATGTTTAAATTGGACTTACGCTTCCGATAATATTATATTTAATTGATGATAAATGAGGGGTGTTATAAGTTGGTATCAGAGCATAGTTTTGGGTGAATTAAACGTGGTAAGGTGTTCAATCCCAATTCTAGAGTCGTGTTGAGTCAAACATTCCAGGGTGTGGGATTAGTAGTTGTATGAGAAAGTGATTATTAAAGGTGTACTAACCTATAACAAGATGCAAGGTTGTTGTTTTGATTGCAGAGACAGAGGAACATGAGGAATTGATAGGTATTCTCAATGATTCCTCAATATTCGTGGGCCTAAATGTATCAGGTACTTCTCGATAAGCTTAGTGAATTTAATAAGCTTGAATTGATTACCTTGCTATGATGTGATTAGTAGTAAAGTAAATTGAGTCAGACTAACATGATTCCCCAGTAATGAGTCATTGAGGAGTGTTACTTGTTATTATGATATGATAGATGCAAGGTGTGATTATGAAACCTAGTGAATTTGTTGCTAAGTGATAAATGAATTAATGTGACACCTTATGGTGAAATTAATGAGATGTTGGTATATCTCAATTAATAGGTTTGGAGTCTTGTTGTTGTTTAAATGAAAAAGTATATAGTTGTTGTAAGTGTGCCTCGATTAGGCAAAGTTAAAAAAAAAAAAAAAATGAATGTGATAGCATCAGACTTGATAATAGTTATGTTATAAAATGATAAAGGTGACTAGATGTTGATGTGTGACAATGATTATAATTGTGGGTTGAATTATGATCTATGTATAAAAAGTGATATATTAATGTAGTAAGAAAATAAATGTAGTTGACAAACCTTTATATATGTTGTTAAATACGTGACTTGAGGCATGAGATAATGCCAAGTAATGTGATAAAGTACTTAGTACATAACATGATACTTTGTACTGATTGTTGATAATTAATTATACGTGTGTGGTATTACACGTAAAGTTGTGACATTAGTATTTGATATATATATATATCGTAGGTGGAAATTATGATAGTAAATTAAAAGTGGTAAGCTGTTATAGGAACAACCGTAAAGAGAAATACTTAAGGTATATGGTAAATTGATTATGTGGATTACATGCTCCTAGAAAATGGAGGGTTTTGGAACAAATTGATTTAGTTGATATTATAATCAATTAATTGTCATGGAATACGTGTTTGGAATTACACATGATATTATCATGTCATTATTATTTGACAAAATGTTGTGTGCTGAAAATTATGATGGTAGGTTATCATGCGCTTAGAGTTTCAGACAAGTTGAAATACTGAATAAGTCAGTTGTGAAATGAATATACATATAAAAAGTTGAGAATAATTGAAATTTCAGATAACAAAAATGATGACTTAGGTCAGTTGTTGAATTGAAATTTTGTGTGAATAAATACATACTAAAAGATGTTATAGGTATATGTGAAACAACTTGATGAAATAAGATGATTTAGTATGTATCTGTGGTTATGATGCATTTAGAGTGTTCAGAATTGTTTTAAACGAAGGTTTAAGTAATATGTGTTTAAGTGAAAGAAATCACATTGTTGATTGATGATATGAAGTAACCTGAGAAGGAAGTGTGAAGAACATAATCAACCAACGCTTGATCACCGTTGTTATATTATGTTGTATCACATGAACTTGTTGAGGTTACCAAGTATCAAAGAAATCGAATGTGATTGAGGGATATAATATGAAAATTGTGTTAAACTAAGTAACTTTTGTTTACAGGGTGAAGGTTAATTAGTAAAAATTATGATAATTGGAAATTGAAACTTGCAAGTGTGTGTGGTGCTTGCAATTGTTTAAAATCGTTGAAATATGGTTGTATAGTTAATGGGCGTAGATTACCTATTAGTGAATTATATAGTATCTTGACGGATTACTAGTGTGTGTATGGCTTGTCTTAAGCCGAATTCGAGTTTAAGACTCTGTATGGTGATTGAGTCATTAAAATTAGTGAGAGCAGTGTTTTGAAGTTTATGATTGGGTTAAAATTTAAAATTTGAGATAATTACTAGATGATATGTATATATATATGATAAGTGATAGGAGTAAATAACCCATATTGTGTGCTAAATGAGTTATCGTATAGTGGTTCCATTTTGATTGAATATACCACTGTTGTTGAATAAAATTATGAAAAATCTATGTTAAGGTTAAACATAGTATTTATATGTTAATAAGGTGGTAAGTTGACTTTGAAAGTCAACCAGGAATAAAGAGTTTAACGTATAATATGAAATCATTGGAATATGATTTTTTTGTTGCGAGTCAAAATTCAGAAAAGTGACCAAAGTGACTTGTTGATCAATTGATTAGGTTGAAGTTGACAAATAGTCAACAATATTGAAAGTGTTAAATGAATTATTTATAATTCAAATAAGTGAAAATAGTTATCAAAGGTTATAAATTATGTTAGGTTATTTAACATGGGAACAGTGTGAATAAGAGACTGAACTTATTAGAAATTGATTGTGATATAAGTTCTAAGGGATTAATTGAGTTACATGCCTAAATCAGGTGATGCTATGAAAACTGAATTTGTGTAAAAAGGAAGAACCTTTGTTGTGGAATAACGAAGGTATCTGTGAATGATATTGTTAAAAATTAAATTGTGTGTGTACAATTTGTGTGTGTTGAAACTGTTTTAGACAGTTTATACAGATTTGTAGTTGTAATATGATCTATATAAGATCGCTAACTGATTTAAAATAATTGCAAAACGATGTTGGGTGATCGTAATGCAGTGTAATGAGTGTTGAAATATTAATTTCATTGTGTAGGATGAGTGCATCCTGTTATACTTAAATATACTAAAGTTGAATTATGTATAAACTTTGTGCAAGTTTGTTATTAAACCCATAGTTAAAAGAGTTTGGGTTGTAAAAGAGTGATAACATGAACCCTGAGGGAGAGAGAATTAAATAAATAATAATCACATTGATATGAATGTGATAATATAAAATTAATGGTTAAAATTGAGAAATTGAAAATATTATACCATTAATTGAGAAAAGTGTATAAATATATATATGATATATATATATAGTTGATGAAAGGTGATGTGCTGTGAAATAAACAGATGAAATTTTGGAAATGATGATTATATTTCCAATATTACAGAAATGTGTAAATCAGGTAAGTTGTTATATACGTGATGATAGAATAAATTGTGACTTAAGGTTACAAGTTGAAATAAGTCAATGTAGAGGTCTGTTGAATGTAGGTAATACGGTGAAACGCCCAAAATTATTATTATTATTCTTTTTTTTATTTTTTTTTTTAGGTCCCATATTCCATAGTAATTAGAAACATGAATACTGTTATTTCTATTTACCAATTACAATTAAACGAATTGAATTAACCTTGATTCGGTAAATTTAACACTTTGATTCGGTAAATTTTTTTACACTATGATTCAGTAATTTAACACTTTGATTCAGTTTTTAGACCTGCACACCTAATTACCAAAATACAGATTTCAAATGCGTATAACTTCTAAACCGTAAGGAGTTAGGTTCTCAAATTTTGCAGGCACATTTATAATAACAAAATGAGGATTTCCCTTTTTACACTTTTTGAAATTTCACAAAAACGCAAGATTTGAGCATATAACTCATTTTGCCCCATTTTTGACACTTTTTGGTGACAACTCATATCACAAACCACTTGTTTATGAGCTTCAATCTTTTGCACATACTTTTAACACACTAAGACAAACTTAAGGCAATAGACCAAGGTTCCATAACCTTTGTCTAATTCATTTCACTCACTTGGGTCATAAACGACCCATTTTGACCCCTATGACCCATTTACAAATTTGGGGTTGTTTTAACCCATTCCAATAACCAACTACAATTCATATTCAATAACAAAACTATAGAACACACACACCAACTCCAAGATTGACTCAAACACAATTTAACCACTTTCATCATTTAAGCCATTATATGAACACAAGTTTAAAGCTAACGGTATTTATATACTTCCAAATCCCAACATACATAGTTTACACCCGTTGTTGATTTTTAAGGTCAACTATTATCAAAACCATATGTTTGACACCAATGTCATGTATTCCAAAAACAAGATTCGGGGCGTATTACACAAGTCGATACAAAACGATACATAAAGAGAGACTTGCTACTTACACCGAGCAAGCAATCCACACTATTTCTTCTTGATGTCTTTGCCCTCTCTATGTGAGTTACTACCTACAATTCATAAACATTAACGGAATAAGCATAAAATGCTTAGTGAATACATAGATAACCAATTAAGTAATTCACAATAATTTAAGATCATAAGTACTACACATTATAATTACACTTATATACATAATCCTAATTCACCCAACAAATGAGCATAGGTAGAGATTGATACCGATTGGATCCGCGGTCCATGAGATACAATTGTGCTTAGCACATATTTCGTAATGGTCAATATTTCGTAATAACTAACCTCTACTCTATTGCTCCATCACATAATTCACAATAATTCTATACAAGGATACCACATATAATCATATACTAATACAACAACAATAACATGATTATGTAAAGTCTCTTGCTCGTAAGCAATCCGAAATTACATAACCTTCACTTAATTGATTCTCTATATACTCACCTTGCAATATGATTGAAGGTTTCAAGCAAAGTGGATACAAATTATTCCAAGCTTTTCACACCTATTACAAAACATAATTACAATACAATACATTTAGCATCAAAATTCATAACTCTTATTAATGATTCTATCTATTGATTCCCTCCCCCATTTTGATTAATTTAGCTACATAAAAATCAACTAATCACTCTAACTATACCATTTAACATCCTAATTCATGCTTTTAGTTAGACTACTTCAATTCATAAGGAATTTACTAAATCCACATACTTTGCTCAAGAACACAACTTGAGTTTTCATCATTACTTGATGATAATCAAGTTATGATTCATTTCTACTAACTCAATTAACTTTAATTCATAACTTACAAACCCTAATTCAAATCAATTTGATGAAAATCACCAAAACCCCTTAATCACTTAAACCCTAGATTATGATTTCTAAAAAGAATACTTACAAGTAGGTAGAGGTGATGATGAGGATAAGAAATTGAAGATTTAGGGCTTGAATCAATAGTTGAATTTGATGTATTGATGATGATGATGAGTCCTGCGATCTTTTTATTTTCTTTCTCGACTATTCTGGAACGAATGGGAATGAAATAAAGATAGATACGTACTAAAATACATATAGGATTAACTAATTTATTTTCCTTTTATTTCGTACAGTCTGGAACTGAGAAACCTATTTGCGTTTTCTTTTATATCTTATTATTTATATAATATTATTTCATAATAAGTATATTTCTGGATACACTAAAATAATACCTCGAATACTGGCGTGTTACAAGTCTCCCCCACTTATTCTGTTCGTGTCCTCACGAACCATTCTTGATGCACTGCAGGATAGTACATCATCATCCATTCCTCGGGTTCCCAAGTAAATTCAGAACCATTCCTATGTTGCCATTGGACTTTGACAATTGAAACCGTCTTATTTCGTAATTGTTTAACTTTTTGGTCAATAATCTTAACGGGTTCTTCAACATAATTCAACTTTTCATTTATTTGGATTTCAGAGAGAGGCACGTATGAAGCTTCATCAGCAAGACATTTTCGAAGCTGTGACACGTGGAATGTATCATGAATATCACCAAGCTCATCCGATAACTGTAACCGATAAGCTACTCGGCCGACACGATCAATTATTTCGAAAGGTCCAATGTATCTTGGACTTAATTTTCCTCTCTTCCGAAAACGAATGATACCTTTCCAGGGAGAAACTTTTAACATTACTTTATCACCAACTTGGAATTCTATTGGTCGTCTACGTTTGTCAGCATAAGATTTCTGTCGATCTTGAGCCGCTTTAAGTCTTTCACGGATTTGATCAATCTTTTCATTGGTTAGTTGTACCACGTCAGTACTTCCTAGCTCACGTTGACCGACTTCTCCCCAACAAATGGGAGTACGACACTTTCGACCATACAGCATTTCATATGGTGGCATTTTGATGGAAGAATGATAGCTATTATTATAAGAGAATTCCACCAATGGAAGATGAGAATCCCAACTGCCACCGAAATCAATTACACATGCCCGCAACATATCTTCAAGAGTTTGGATAGTACGTTCACTTTGTCCATCCGTTTGAGGATGAAAAGCTGTACTGATATGCAATTGAGTACCCAAGTCTTCCTGAAATTTCTTCCAAAATCGAGAAGTAAAGCGAGTATCTCTATCAGAAACAATAGAAATAGGTACTCCATGTCGGGCAACAACCTCACGAACATAGATATTAGCTAATACTTCAGATGATGAGGCCTCTTTAATAGGTATGAATAAAGCACTTTTAGTTAATCGGTCCACAATCACCCAAATAGCATCATGCTGGCGAGGAGTTCTCGGCAGCTTTGTAACAAGATCCATGGTGATGTGTTCCCATTTCCATACTGGAATATCCAAAGGCTGGAGTTTTCCATATGGTTGTTGGTGCTCAGCTTTTACTTGTAGACAAGTGATACAATTTTGAACATATTTAATGATATCACGCTTCATACCAGGCCACCAATAATCACATTTTAGATCACGATACATCTTGGTGGCACCTGGATGAACAGAATATTTCGATTTATGTGCTTCATCCAATAATAATTTCTTTACATCACTCATTACTGGTATCCAGATTCTACCATAACGAGTTTTCAAACCTCGAGAATCTTCAATTAATTCAGAAACTTGACCCTTTAAACGTTGTTTATTCAGGTCATTAGAAGATAATGCGCCAATTTGAGCAACTTTTATAGATTCAAGCAGTTGAGGAAACACCACCATGTTAAGAGATTTCACAGAAAGAATATAATGAATAGCTTTTCGGCTAAGAGCATCCGCAACGACATTAGCTTTACCAGGATGATAAAGAATGTCACAATCGTAATCTTTGACTAAATCAAGCCATCTCCTCTGTCTGTTATTCAAATCCCGCTGATCAAAGAAATATTTCAAGCTTTTGTGGTCGGTATAAATAGTAGACTTGACTCCATACAGATAATGTCGCCAAATCTTCAAGGCAAAAACCACAGCTGCTAATTCAAGATCATGTGTAGGATAGTTTTGCTCATGCGATTTAAGTTGTCGTGAAGCATAAGCAATGACTTTCCCATGTTGCATTAAAACACAGCCCAAACCAAGCTTAGATGCATCACAATAAACAACCATATCCTCATTACCTTCAGGTAAGACAAGGATAGGAGCTTGACTGAGCTTTTCTTTCAACAATTGAAATGCTTTCGATTGTTCCTCACCCCACTTCCATGAAACACTCTTTCGAGTCAATTGAGTTAACGGGGTAGCAATCTTAGAAAAATCCTGAATGAAACGGAAGTAATAACCCGCAAGACCAAGAAAACTTCTGACTTCAGTGGGACTCGAAGGTGGATCCCACTTCATAACAGCAGCTACTTTAGAGGGATCGACTTGAATACCATGGACATTAATCACATGTCCGAGAAACTGAACTTCACGCAACCAAAATTCGCACTTGGAAAATTTAGCATAAAGTTTTTCACGTCGAAGCATTTCACGAACTTGTCTCAAATGAATTGAATGATCACTCTCACTTTTAGAATAAATGAGAATGTCATCAATAAAAACAATCACAGATCTATCCAGCATAGGACGACATACACGATTCATCAAGTCCATAAATGCAGCTGGAGCATTGGTTAAACCAAATGGCATGACAACAAATTCATAGTGACCATAACGGGTTCGAAAAGCAGTTTTAGAAATGTCATCTTCCTTTACCTTTAACTGATGGTAACCAGATCGGAGATCAATTTTTGAGAAGAAACTAGCACCTTGCAATTGATCAAATAAATCATCGATTCGGGGTAAAGGATAACGATTCTTAATGGTCACTTTATTCAATTCCCGATAGTCAATGCAGATACGTAAAGATCCATCCTTCTTTTTAACAAATAATACTGGAGCTCCCCAAGGCGAACTACTAGGACGGATAAAACCTTTGTCAAGTAGTTCTTGCAATTGATTCATCATCTCTTGCATTTCAGTGGGGGCTAAACGATACGGTGTTTTAGCAATTGGAACAGCTCCATGAATTAAATCAATTCTAAATTCCACTTGTCGATCAGGAGGAAGACCAGGAAGTTCATCGGGAAATACATCCGGAAATTCATTAACAACTGGGATATCAGAAAGAACAGCAACAGCTTTAGAGTTATCAACCACGTGTGCCAAAAAGGCCCGACACCCGTGTGACAACAATCTTTTAGCACGTACAAAAGTGCATACAGGAATAGATCGATTTATACGTTCGCCATAAACAGTTATTTCCTGTCCGCCAGGTGCTTTCAGGAAAATAACTTTTTCATGACAATTTATTACGCATTTATTTCGTCCTAACCAATCCATTCCTACTACTACATGAAATTCTCCCAAATGCATCGGAATCAAGTCTAAACTAAACTTCTCGTCCCCTATTTCGAAGATACATCCTTTATACACATCATAAACTATTATTAGCTTATTATCAGCTATTTCAACTTCTTAAAGGATGATCCAGTTTAGATACAGGAATATTCAAACAATTACAAAACGATAATGATACAAAAGATCTAGAAGCTCCGGAATCAAACAAAACATGGGCAGGTATGGAATTTATAATAAAGGTACCTGTCACCACGTCATGTGATTCCTTAGCCTCCTCTTCTGTTATTTGAAAAGCACGGGACTTAGACCCCGATCCTGCGGTTGTCCCCTTTTTCTCAGCATCCTTCCTTTGTTGTTGCTTCCTCAATTCCTCCTTCTTCACGGGACAATCCGCCTGAATATGATCACTCTTAAAACAAGTATAACACAACCGAAAAGGGCTTGGACAATCTGGTGCCATATGTCCAGACAATCCGCCTGAATATGATCACTCTTAAAACAAGTATAACACAACCGAAAAGGGCTTGGACAATCTGGTGCCATATGTCCAGGCCTCCCGCATTTGAAACATTTACAATCTCCCAGATGTCTTTTTCCACACTTGTCACACAAAGGCCATTCACGAAAATGAGTTTGAGATGAACGGGGTTGTTGTGATTGTGATTTCTTTGATGATTGTTGTGATGATGATTTCGTTTCAGATCTACTTCTCTTATATGACGAAGGTTGTGATGAAGTAGATTGTTCAGCTTTCCTTTTATTCGCATATTCAGCACGTTTAGCTAACAAGTCTTTTTCCCTAACTAGGGCTCGATTCAATATCTTTGGAATATCATTATAGAATACTGGATCGATAGATTCACGAATTTCAAGATTCAGATGGCGATAGAAATGGTCGGTCAACAACTTCTGATTAGAAGTATATTCTGGACAGAAGCGGGATTTCTCATGAAAAGATTTTGAATACTCAGCTACAGACATCCTCCCTTGATTAATAGCGAGAAATTCACCCTTTAACTTTTCTAATTCCGCAGGTGGTGAAAACTCGCTTTTAAACATATCTTTGAATGTATTCCAAGAAAATTTAGAGGCCGTCTCAAAACCGTAGGTGTCAATTTTTGAATTCCACCATTCGTGAGCATCACCTTTAAGCTGGTGTGTCGCGAATAACACTCTCAAATCTTCAGGACACTTAGATAACATAAACGTTTCCTCCATCCTACTCAACCACCTAAGACTAACAACATGATTTAATTCACCTTCGAATTCAGGTGGTTTACAGCTTGAGAATTTCTTAAAGTCAAAATTTTTAGTCGACCCTTGAGCAGTCAAGAGTCCCTCAGTTGGTGGAGGATTCGTCAAAATAGGATGTTGTTGCTCAAATTCTTTTAATTTATTAGTTACGACCTGGTTGACTTTAGAAGTCACAATATTATCTACCTCTGAAATTATAGTTGGGCCGAATTCGTTGAGAGCTTGCCCAATGATTTGTTTAATTACAGCCTCGTCCTCAGGATTTATATTTCTGTCACCTGCATTCTCTTCATGTAGAGGAGAATGTCCCTGAGGATCCTGATCACCTTGAATTCTCGACGATTCCATTTACTACAAAAATTCACAATTTTAGTCAACATGTCCCATTTTCTGTATAATAATACAATTTAAAGATATCTTATACAAATCATCAAGAACAATCTTTGCCTAAACCATCTTATGTCCAAGAGTCTTGAATCTCCCATGTGCATTAATATAATACAACCACGTTGGCCAGGCGTAGCTATATTATACTAAATACACACTTCCACCCATTACTCTTAAACATATTCAAGTAAATGCAAAACCATTCTTGAGATTAAACATAAATTAACACAATAAGATTTTATCACGATACAAATAGAAACATAATTATAGATTCAGAATAGTTTAAGATTATGCAATCCTAATGTGGATTACGTAATTCTCTTAAACTATCGCTCTGATACCAACTTGAAATGCCCAAAATTATTATTATTATTATTTATTTATTTTTTTTTAGGTCCCATATTCCATAGTAATTAGAAACATGAATACTGTTATTTCTATTTACCAATTACAATTAAACGAATTGAATTAACCTTGATTCGGTAAATTTAACACTTTGATTCGGTAAATTTTTTTACACTATGATTCAGTAATTTAACACTTTGATTCAGTTTTTAGACCTGCACACCTAATTACCAAAATACAGATTTCAAATGCGTATAACTTCTAAACCGTAAGGAGTTAGGTTCTCAAATTTTGCAGGCACATTTATAATAACAAAATGAGGATTTCCCTTTTTACACTTTTTGAAATTTCACAAAAACGCAAGATTTGAGCATATAACTCATTTTGCCCCATTTTTGACACTTTTTTGGTGACAACTCATATCACAAACCACTTGTTTATAAGCTTCAATCTTTTGCACATACTTTTAACACACTAAGACAAACTTAAGGCAATAGACCAAGGTTCCATAACCTTTGTCTAATTCATTTCACTCACTTGGGTCATAAACGACCCATTTTGACCCCTATGACCCATTTACAAATTTGGGGTTGTTTTAACCCATTCCAATAACCAACTACAATTCATATTCAATAACAAAACTATAGAACATACACACCAACTCCAAGATTGACTCAAACACAATTTAACCACTTTCATCATTTAAGCCATTATATGAACACAAGTTTAAAGCTAACGGTATTTATATACTTCCAAATCCCAACATACATAGTTTACACCCGTTGTTGATTTTTAAGGTCAACTATTATCAAAACCATATGTTTGACACCAATGTCATGTATTCCAAAAACAAGATTCGGGGCGTATTACACAAGTCGATACAAAACGATACATAAAGAGAGACTTGCTACTTACACCGAGCAAGCAATCCACACTATTTCTTCTTGATGTCTTTGCCCTCTCTATGTGAGTTACTACCTACAATTCATAAACATTAACGGAATAAGCATAAAATGCTTAGTGAATACATAGATAACCAATTAAGTAATTCACAATAATTTAAGATCATAAGTACTACACATTATAATTACACTTATATACATAATCCTAATTCACCCAACAAATGAGCATAGGTAGAGATTGATACCGATTGGATCCGCGGTCCATGAGATACAATTGTGCTTAGCACATATTTCGTAATGGTCAATATTTCGTAATAACTAACCTCTACTCTATTGCTCCATCACATAATTCACAATAATTCTATACAAGGATACCACATATAATCATATACTAATACAACAACAATAACATGATTATGTAAAGTCTCTTGCTCGTAAGCAATCCGAAATTACATAACCTTCACTTAATTGATTCTCTATATACTCACCTTGCAATATGATTGAAGGTTTCAAGCAAAGTGGATACAAATTATTCCAAGCTTTTCACACCTATTACAAAACATAATTACAATACAATACATTTAGCATCAAAATTCATAACTCTTATTAATGATTCTATCTATTGATTCCCTCCCCCATTTTGATTAATTTAGCTACATAAAAATCAACTAATCACTCTAACTATACCATTTAACATCCTAATTCATGCTTTTAGTTAGACTACTTCAATTCATAAGGAATTTACTAAATCCACATACTTTGCTCAAGAACACAACTTGAGTTTTCATCATTACTTGATGATAATCAAGTTATGATTCATTTCTACTAACTCAATTAACTTTAATTCATAACTTACAAACCCTAATTCAAATCAATTTGATGAAAATCACCAAAACCCCTTAATCACTTAAACCCTAGATTATGATTTCTAAAAAGAATACTTACAAGTAGGTAGAGGTGATGATGAGGATAAGAAATTGAAGATTTAGGGCTTGAATCAATAGTTGAATTTGATGTATTGATGATGATGATGAGTCCTGCGATCTTTTTATTTTCTTTCTCGACTATTCTGGAACGAATGGGAATGAAATAAAGATAGATACGTACTAAAATACATATAGGATTAACTAATTTATTTTCCTTTTATTTCGTACAGTCTGGAACTGAGAAACCTATTTGCGTTTTCTTTTATATCTTATTATTTATATAATATTATTTCATAATAAGTATATTTCTGGATACACTAAAATAATACCTCGAATACTGGCGTGTTACATACGGTGTGGTAGTACATGTGCTGATTTAACAATGTACTTCTTGATGATGTTTTACCTACTGAGTTTAACCTCTACTTTGCTTATTAAGGTGATATGAATCCGGATTACTTTTGGGTAAAGGATTTCATATGGTTGAAATGATATGTGAATATTGGTCTGGTTGTTAGTCATGAACTGAATTTGAATTTTCAGTGTTGACATGTGTATTGTAGTTTTATAACCACAGTTGTTGGTTGTTGTTGTTATCCTAGTTGTTAAAAGATAAGTTGTCAAAGATTTTAGCATATTGTTAATTTCTGGCTATATGAAGATTATAAGTCTTTATAGTTGTTACAGATTCTGACATGCTATTAGTTTCTGGTTGTAAAGGATTACGTGTCCACTTGTTAAAGTGAGTGTGTGCTTTAAACATTTATCTAATTGATGACAGAGGATTTAGGTAAATGATTATTTTATAGAAAATGTTGGATTGATGCACAGTATATGTGCGTGGGTAAAGACAGAAGCATGTCCATGGGGACAAGTGAATGTCGAAAGAATTGAAACAATATAAGTATAATTGTAAGTGCTCTTGAGGACTAATGTATGATAAGATGTATGTGATTATGTTATATTAGACAAATTGAGTATGATCAGATTTCGAGGACGAAATCTTTTTAAGGGGGAGAGATTTGTAACATCCGTGAATCGGACCTAGTTGTTTTATATTATTTCCTGATTTTAAAATATTATTTAATGTGTTTGGAAATAATATTGTCTGAATTAGTTGAAATAATTGGAATAGAAGTTAAATATTCCATTGTGACAGATAAATTATTAATTGTTGTAGATTAATAAAGTTGTCGGTAAAATAAAATGTTTGGACTCGCAAATGGTTTTCGGGTTCCAGACAATAGGTTGAGAAGGGGTATTAAATTATACCCGTATAATTGGAGTCGGTTAGGAGGAGCCGACCTCCTTTCTATTTCCTTTCCCCAAATTCTTTTATTTCTTATTTTCATAAAAAAAAAAATAAGAGAGATCATAACCAAAGTTGAATTAAGAGTGAGTTGTGATTCTTAAACTGATTTCATCATCATTTCCTAGTTCTTCATTCAAATTGTAAGTGATTTTAATTCGATTTTGAATTATGTTTAAAAACTTAGAGGTTATTGATTGTGATGTGAATTTGATGCTTATGATGTTAAAATGATGATAGGTGATGTTAGTTGTGGTTAGAAATTGTTATTCGCTGTATATAATTGATTAGATAGTTGAGATATGTGATTTGGTATGTTTTTATTCGGATTTTAGAGCTGTTGGAAGCTGATCGCAGGTTGCTGGAAATAACCAGGTCGAAATAAAATCGCAACGCGAAGTAAGATGGATCGCGACGCGATCCTGGGTATATCGCGACGCGATTCTACCCCACACAGATCAGTTTCATTTTTCTGTATAGCTAGTACTTGTGAATTGACTATACATATTGAAATTATAGTGTTCCAGCAATGATACTATGACATGTTGAGTTGGCATAAGTCTAGTGCTTATAATAGTAAACTAATCTTAATAGATCATGATGAATATTGTAACTTGATGATATATATATGTTGATGTTACAATTGAGATGAGTTATATGTTCATACATGAAATGGTATAGAATTGATAAGTACCATTTGATAGATGTTATCATAATTGATATGATATATATTGTGTATTGAGATGATGTGATATGTTATATAATTATAACATGAGATTATTGTTATTAATGAGTTACTAACTCGTTATTCTGTTGTGATTCTCAGATTGAAAGAAGGCTCAGTAATATTAGATCTCTGAGCGTGCAGCTGAGGTATCGGTGAGTGGACTCATACTCTCGGTGTGATTTGGTTGTAACATCATTGGTTATAACAAGTGAACATAGTTTGTTACTGTTGATTGTTGATTGTGATTGTTGACTGTTGATTGATGAAATACGCGTGTAATAAGTGATGTGTTGCCTTTGAGCATTTGGTGATTTGGAGGTCAACTTGACTGGTTAGTTGGACTGGGTTGCTACAGGTTAGTCAATGTGAGATTTGTGATCATGTGTTGAGAATGGAACACATATTGACTAAGGGTAGTAAACAGTTATCGGTAATACCACTGTATTGGCCTGCAGTTGGTTATAAGTGTTGCTTGGTGCGTCTCCCGGGTCTGAGGGCGTCACAAGGACCACCGATCCTCTTGGTGATGTTGTGTCTAAGTGTTAATTGTTGTTAATCGGTATTGTTATGCTGAGTTGTACTGATAGTGACAGGTTGACTCACTTAGCTTTGTGCTAATCCCACTATTTACCCCTTGCAGGTCTTGAGATGATTTAGACTATGCAGGGAATGGACTGAAGAATGTTTGACTACCAAGTGTTACTCTGATATCTGATTTTATAAATCAGTGTTATTCTTGTTTTATATAACACCCAGATTGATAAACTACGGTTTAAAATAATTGGATTTTTATTGTTTGCTAAAGGATGTGAATCATTAATGTTTAAATTGGACTTGCGCTTCCGATAATATTATATTTAATTGATGATAAAAGAGGGGTGTCATACGTTGATCTAAGAGTTAAGTGGGTCGTTAAGACTAAGTTGAACGAGAATGGAGAGGTCGCCAAATATAAGGCACGACTTCTTGTGAAGGGTTATGCTCAAAAAGAAGGTGTCGATTATAACGAAGTGTTTGCACCCATAGCTGCACAACGGGGATGGAAATTTATCAATTAGATGTAAAAGTTGTCACACCCCCAAATTCGGTCAATGAAATTAACGCGCGATTAGCGGAAGCATTAGTATGTGCGGGGGTGACGTCAACATTTGACACTCATGCCAGATCAGAGCGTATGATTATTGCAGAACAAAAAATTAAGATGCCATTTAAGAAAGTAGTTTGTTTACAAAAGAACTACGACTCATCAAGTCGTAGAAATAATATCAGTTATACAAAATAAATCCTTATTTGTCCCAAAATGTGGCATCCTAATTCGTCATGGGTCGCCTAACTCCGTTAGTATGCGTTCTTACTTGTGCTGTGAATTTCCTGAAAAACATAGTAAAAGGTCAACAATAATGTTGAGTGAATTCACAGTTTTTTGTAAGAATGGTTTGTTTAACCATATTCATTTAGTAAAAGAGTTGACAAGGAAGTCAAATAGGTCGTTCACACAACAATTTGTAGGAAGGTAAATCCTATGACCGTACATAAACATACAAGTATTCACAGATAATTCGCAATCATGATATGAAATCATTCATATAATCAGTAGCATATAAGCACAAAAGCAATTATAGACATATATTGCGTGTTATAGCGAAACAAGTTCTATGTTTTTCACCCCATAATTTAAAAGCAGTAAAACAAGTAAAAATGGGGCTGTGAACTCACAGTAGTGGATGCGATATGAATGCTAGCTGCTGAAAAATGTCGCCCAAGGTATGTTAACCTATACACAATAATTATATTAACATAAGTACTTTGATTTGTTAAATCAATTTATGTTAATAGTTTACTTATTTTAAAGAAATTGTTAATCTCTTAAATTGTACAAGTAGTTGTTGACATTATGTGTAACACCCCCAAATTTAGTGATTTGCGGAAGCATACTTGGGTGTTACTAATCAATATACAAAGCACAAGATATACAGCAAACGACCTCTAAATGAGACGTTTTGTAAAATAATTACATTTCATAATTAAATCGTTTGAAAACATATAGTTTTCTTTACAAAAATATGTAAGCCTAGAGTCCGCGTATGTGGCGGGAGATTCTATTACATAACCATAGTTACAAAAGATAATGCCAAAGAATCTCCGTTAAATGCAGTTTGGAAATCATGCGACTCTAGCTAGTAATCCTGGAGTGATCCTACTCCGTAAGTGTACCTGAGAATACATGCTAAAAAGGGTCAACCAAAAGGTTGGTGAATCTCACAGGTTTATCAGTAAATAATCAGTTTGAACACAAGATTTCATCAGTAGTGCCCGTAGGCGTATATAAAGTATTTGCAAATCTCGCAAAAGTAAAGTAATCAAGTTATACCGTTGCCATGAGGCTCATAATCGAAGCTTAACACGTAAATAATCAGTTGCTCCCGTGACATGCTCGAAATTGAGCAAGCATAAGTAACGAAATAATAGTCGCCCGTTTATACAGAACGGTTCGTGGTAGCGCTACTACCCCGGGCGGGGAGGGTCATTTCCCTAATGGATCCATTAACTAGTGTTCGCGCTTAAGTCCATAACTAACGATATATGATGGAGAGACTTCTGTAAGTAGTAAATAAATCATGCAATTCCGTTTGGTATAGTAAGCAGTTTTAGTACTTGTGTTCAAGAAAAGTAAGCAATGTATCTCACCCCGTATATATAAAACAGTAAAAGTGGGGCTGTAAGACTCACATGAGCCTAGTAGTAAGCAGTTGAAAACTGTAAGTAGCGTGTAGGTTCTCCGAACCCGTAACCTTTAAATGCCTAAACATGTAAGGTTAAGTAAGTAGATGTCTCGCAAGACCATCTAGGCTAGTTGTCCATACAACCCGTTGTCCAAATGTTGATTCGTTATCGTTTGTAATAAAGTGTTCGGCCCGTTGGTGATTCGTTATGATTAAAGTTTTATCACTTATAACGCGATTTAGAGTGATTGCACTTGAAAAGTATGTTCTATTATGTTCGATAATTCGTATTGTATAAGTATTTGAAATTGTACAAGTTTGACACTTGGTGAGAAATGTGCTTATGGAATCTAAGTACGGGGGTCCGGGGGCAGCGCCCCTGGTTAGCGGGGTCCAAGGGGCGGCAGCCCTTGGCGGGGTCCAAGGGGCAGAGCCCCTGGCTGGGGTCGAGCTGCCAGGTCAGCTTGGAAAATTTTTATTTCTACTACTTTCCTTTAGTGAAAACGCATCCGAAATCTGGATTTGGAGTAAAATTAGGTGGTAAAATTCTGGTTCCGACACTTAGTAAAAATCTGAGTTTTCAGGGTTCTGTTTTATGCGACGTTGGGTGCGACGTCGCAAGCGACGTAAGGTGCGACGTGGGCGTGTGCGTCGCATTATGCGGCCTTCGCAATTCAATGCGACGTAGGGTGTTGCGTCGCTAAGTGCGACGCTAGTTCGGTTTGCGACGTTAAAGTCTACGTCGCTACGTGCGACATCCGCAAGTTAATGCGACGTAATAGGCTGCGTCGCTAGTGCGACGTTGAGATTTTTGTGCGACGTAGGTCGCGACGTCGCAGAGGCCCCTGGCCAGGTGCGACGTAGCGGTCTGATGGCCGGAAATTTAGTCGAAAACGAGTTTCCCGGTTTCCGTTGGGTCCAAATCTTTTACCCAACCCAAAAATGGACATAATAAGCCTATTTAAACCATAAACTAGTAAAAATGATCAAAAACGAGAGATGTCGGGATTTGTCGGAAACTTACAAAGTGTCGGATGAAAAATCCGAAAAGATAGGAATGTAGATCGTGTTGTCGTGGTCACTTTTCTCCAAAAGAGGGGTATGATTCGGCGATGTTTAGTGGTGTTATTTAGCGATTTTTGTGATGAAGGTGGTTTGGTGATTGAAAGTAAAAAGAAAGGGAGAGAGAGAATGAAAAGTGGAAATGGGGAAAAAGAAAGAAGGTGGGAGGTTTTAACCTCCCATTTTCAGCTTTTGCCCACGCGCTCCGTGCGGTGTTCGTTTTCTCCGTCATTTAAGCGTTAAATATTTATTTATGCACGTTTATTATTTCTGAATCACACCTATTATTATATAATTTACTTAAATTATTTCTTTAAATCGTTACTAGTTTGAAATGTAATTTGTTTTGTATAAATTTAATTTCTTTTGTTTTTAAATCGTGTAAGTCGTTATCGGGTGATACGAGTTAATTGTAAATTAGTATTTTGGTCAATATTGCGTTATTTTTAGTTTATAAACATGTGTTCACCAACGTCCGTATTAATCGAATAGAATTTCATTCTATTTAAATCGCGTACGATTTAAATCAAATCGCAAAGTTGTATATATATAATCTGATACATAAATTAGCCTAACACAGAACTAATTACATGTATTAACAAAGAATTAGGCACTAATTCTAGTCCTAATTTGCCGGTTGTTACATTATGTTGGAATATCGTTATTATTTCTCATGTCGTATTTCTTGTTAAGTATATCCACATACATGTTCTAATTGTATAGATATATCTCAATGTCATTTTGTTGGTTTTGTACATATATATAATTGTTGTACATATATATGTATATAAATATACTTGTTGTATATTATATTTCGTATGTTCGTTAAACATATATTCCATTTGTATGAAGATATATAGTTATAAATTTCAATACATTGTATTTTTCGTATATCTATATATATATATATATATATAAGTTTTAAATACGTGGTTCACGTATAAAATGTATATAAGTTTTATTTGTTATAAAACTTCTCGTTGTATTTATTTTCGTTTATAAAATAAATATATCGTTATATTGAAAAGTCGTCGTTTATATATATATATATATATATATATATATATATATATACATACATACATACATACATACGTACCCAAATATGGTTTGTACCAAAATGTATTACTCGTTTACAAATATACCCCATTTATGTAACGATTAATTGTTATCGTCCCAAATTTGTCGTGGCTCACTTGGTTCATATTATTTTGAGTAAATACTCGTATAAAATAATGTCTCATGGTCGTGTACATTTTTTTTTAGAACCAAATTACGTGTCGTATATATCTTTATCAAATATAACTTTAAGACAAAATTACGTGGATCGTCCCTGTGGTTTGCCCAAAATAACTAACCGAGTCCCTGTGATTTTTTTTTGACCTGAGGCATCCCTAAACTTGCAAAAAGTTGTGTGGGTCGTCCCTGGTCCTAACTTTCGTTAGTTCTGACGTTAAATGCAAGGGTATAATGGTCCTTTCATTAGTTAAAGGACTGCCCACGCAATTTCGCAAACCACAGGGACTGTCCGTGTAAATTTTCAAATTTCATTTAATATTTTTTATTGTAATTCTAAATACTTTTTTTAATTGTGTTTAATTAATTAATTTTTGAAAATTAAATTTATTTAATAACTAAAGATGTTCAATTTTTTTTAATTGTATGTACTTTTTCAAAAAAAATTGTATTATTGTATATATGCAATTCTTTTACTCCATATTTTTATTGTAAATTTAATAGATTTCAAAGGTTATTTTTAGGGGTGAGCATTTATACCCATAGGAACTATCCGTGTAAATTTAAAATTAATAAGCTAATTATATTGTTTATTTTTTTAACATTTATTTTTACTTGTTGCAAATTGAAATGATTACCTTAAATACTTCCTTCCTCCATCCCATAAAATTGTCCCCTAGCAAAAATTGTTCGAACATCGTAATTCACTTAGATAAACGTAATTCTTATTATTTTAAGTGTTTTAATCTACGAAACCAGTACAATACCGCTTTAAACGGTCCGGTATTCGGTACTCACTTTATGGTCAAAAAGATAACCACTACCAACCGGTTCGGTACCGATATTTTACCAGTTTACCCGCTTTGGTACCATATACGAAATATACATGTTTTTGTGACTGCGAGTGTAACTTTGTAATATTTAGTTTTAAATGACTATGAGTGTAACTTTGTACGCCATCATTTAAATGGTTCGGTATCGGTATTTTAAGTGTTTTTAACATTTAAAACACTTAAATGTTAAAAACACTTTAAAATACGCATATAAATGTTAAAAACACTTAAAATATAAATGTTAAAAACACGCATATAAATGTTACAAAACTTAAATGACAAACACGCATATAAATGTTAAAAACACTTAAAATACTGGTACCGGACCGTTTAAATGATGGCGTACAAAGTTACACTAGCAGTCATTTAAAATTAAATATTACAAAATTACACTCGCAGTAAGAAAAACATGTATATTTCGTATATGGTACCAAAGCATGTATATTTCGTAAATGTTAAAGAAATAAACAATATAATTAGCTTATTAATTTTAAATTTACACGGATAGTTCCTATGGGTACGAATGCTCACCCCTAAAAATAACCTTTAAAATCTATTAAATTTACAATAAAAAATATGGAGTAAAAGAATTGCATATATACAATAATACAATTTTTTTTTTGAAAAAGTACATACAATTAAAAAAAATTGAACATCTTTAGTTATTAAATAAATTTAATTTTCAAAAATTAATTAATTAAACACAATTAAAAAAAGTATTTAGAATTACAATAAAAAAATATTAAATGAAATTTGAAAATTTACACGGACAGTCCCTGTGGTTTGCAAAATTGCGTGGGCAGTCCTTTAACTAATGAAAGGACCATTATACCCTTGCATTTAACGTCAGAACTAATGAAAGTTAGGACCAGGGACGACACACGCAACTTTTTGCAAGTTTAGGGATGCCTCAGGTCAAAAAAAACCCACAGGGACTCGGTTAGTTATTTTGGGCAAACCACAGGGACGATCCACGCAATTTTGTCTAACTTTAACAATAAACTTGAAATCGTGTTACACGTTTGTCCCGCCGTGGATACATATTTATCCGAATGTATATATATATATATATATATATATATATATATATATATATATATATATATATATATATATACCCGTATTATTTATCGTTGTATATATATAATTAATAGTAATAATAATATTAATGTTAGTTAGCTATTACTAATAACCTTGCTAAATTGGGAAAGGTACCAAAATAGGAAGTTTGGTACACAACAACAAGATCAAACGGCTAACATGACCCAGCCGTTCATCTCTCTTTTTTTTTTCCCTCAGCCGTTCGGCTCTCAATCCATAGCCGATCGGCTCTCAATCCATAGCCGATCTGGTATGGTTATTTTCCAGTTCAGGCTCTGTTCTTAGTTCATACGTAGTCCAGTTTTCATATTTATGCCTATAAATTTGTTAATTTCGTTTGAATGTTCAATATTTCTTCAACCATCATGTATAGCATAAAAATTAAAACAACAACAATTATCATTACAGCAATTTCATATGTACCAAACTTTGTATGGTTGGGTTTTGTTTCTTCAAAATCTAGTTTCAAAATTTTAACTAGTCAATCATCAACTTATTAATTTATATACGTATATTAAGTTGTTATTACTCTATATAAATCAATATAAGTGTAAGAAACTAAAGATGGAAAGATTTCTCACTTAGATTATGATGAGGATGATTCGGTTTGTTGATGGTGATATGAAGAAGATGATGAAATTATTGTTATAAATTTAAAGTTGTTGTTGTTACTCTACTGCTGCTGCCTTTGTGCTTCCTTAGTGAAGAAGGGAAGAAGAAAAAGATGATAATTGATGTGTGTGGATGTTGAATGATCAGAAGAAGAAAATGAAGGAAACATATATATCGGTTGATGCATTTTAGTGTGTCTGTCAGTTGGTCTATCGAGTTGTAAGTGTCGTTTGTTAAGTTGAATAGAAAAGTCATTTTCATGTAAAGCGACACTTAGCTTCTGTGTTAGGCGACACTTGCCTTAGTGTCGCATAGCGTCACTTAGGTAAGTGACGCATGAGGGCGGCGACATGCGACACTTCCCAAATGACGCATGTCTGCCGATTTAGTTTTAGTATAAATACAAACCTACGGGTTTTCGGCTAGGGTTGACGAAACCCTAGCACCATTTGTCGACTAAGCACTTCTGTAAACAGTTCCAATACAATTTACAAGCTAATATACTCATTTACTTTGATTGATTCGTTGTTTTCGGTTTGAGTTTATTACTTGTTCGTGCAATTGATTGTTTCCGCCAATCAACAATAGTTATCAGTCATCTAGATCCAAGGCTAAAGGGACTTTCAACTGGTATCAGAGCCTTTAGGTGATTTGATCGATGTGTGTTCGTGTATTGGAAGCTTTTCGGTTCGATTGTGTGAAGATCATAGATATTCTAGCAATATTTGGATTGATTTGGTGCTATTATTACGTTTTGAATCAAGTATTACAGGTTTCGTTCGACTGGGATTCAAGAATTTTCGTTAGGTTTACGAAAATTCAATTTTTGGGGTTTTTGGGCGTTCACAGCCGTTTCTGCGTCACTCGAAGCGTCACTTCGTCACTTTTTGCGGCACTTCGAGCGACACTTCTGTAAGTTGAAATTAGGGTTTCAACGACACTCAAGTACGTCACTTAGTAACGTCACTTGAGGATTATACGTCACTTATCTTAGTGACGCCTACTGTTCATTGCGACACTTAATTGCGTCATTTGGGACGACACTTGTGTGTCATCCGTCACTTACTGCTAGTGACGCGTTATTACTGTCAGTCACTAAAAGCGTCACTTACTTTAGTGACGCCTGTTGTTGCTGAGCGTCACTCAAGTCCGTCACTTGAGTGCGTCACTTCTTGCTTATACGACACTAATCTCTAGTGTCGTTGTGTTCATTTATTCGTCACGCGATAGCGTCACTTACCAAGTGCCGCTAGTCTTTGCGACACTTAGGTGCATCACTTACTAAGTGACGCCTTTGTTACTGATCAGCTTTCTAGTTTTGTTTTAAGTTGATTTTACAGGTTCATTTCAACAATGTCGGATAGGGAAACTATTCAAAGCATTAGGGAAATGATTAGACAAGGCAACGATGTGGGAACCAGTAGTAAACCTCCCATTTTTACTGCTGATATGGACTATACATACTGGAGATCACGATTTGAGCAGTATATTGATTTTCATTGTCCGGAACTATGGGGTCCACTGACTGAAAGATATGTAAGACCACTAGCTGAGGGAAACTACCATGGCGTTGCTCCAGCTAAGACTTATAAGGCTATGACTCCTGAGGAACGTAAGGATTATGATACTGAACGCAAATGTCTTTCAACAATAAAGATGGCTTTAACTCCAGATGTTTTGCGCATGTTCAAACAACATGAGATTGCTTATGATCTGTGGCATGCAATTGAGCTTCGCTGTGGTGGAAATGAGAAATACAAGGAGGCGAAATTAGAGTTGATCAAGAAACAATACGATCTCTTTAATATTGCACCTAATGAGACCACAACTAGTTTGTTCATGAGATACACACAGCTTGTGGGTGATTTGACGGAAGGAGGTTATACCTTTACTGAAGTGGAGATTAATAAGAAGCTCTTGGATGCACTACCTAAAGAATAGGACGTCAAGGTACAAATGTTGAAAGAGAATCAAGAGTTGGCTACATGGAATTTAGATGAGTTAGTTGGGATACTCCAAGCACATGCTATGGAGTTGAAGAAGAAAGAATGTAAAAGTGGAGGCTTTGTACAGAATCCATCTTTGTATGGGGGTAAAATTAGTTCTGGAAATGCCCCTGGTGGTTTGGCATTTATGTCAGATATCAGTGCTCTACCAAGCTCCACTGGTGGTCATTCATCAGTTTTCTCTGCTGGTACTTCACAAGGTGCACAAACTGCACAGACTCCTATTTCTCCAGCCATCGAAGAACAAGCTGACATTTATACAGCTTTTCTTAGTTCTTACAAAGATTTGGTGTCACAACCAAATACCACTTTGGAGTTAACAAAGGAGGACTACGGACAGCTTGATGATGATGATCTGGAACAGATGGATTTAAACTGGAACATTGCTATGATTACGAGAAGGGTTCAAAAATTCCTGCAAAGAACAGGAAGGAAGAGTTTGGAAGGAGCTGGTAAATCTGGCTTTGGTTTTGATAAAAGCACCAGAACTTGGGACATTTTGCCCGAGAATGTGAGAAGCCAAAGATGCCACCATCAGGTCTCACTAAACCATCTCCTCCCAAGACTCCTGAGAAAGATGTACAGACGACTGGAATTTCTGATGCGTTGATTGTGATCGAGCCTTCTAGTCTGGATTGGAGCGCTCAAGCTCAGCAGTACCAACAATGCTTAATGGCTCACATCACACCTGAGGTATATAAAGAACCGGAAGAGCCTGTTACTTGTTTATCTTGTATTAAATTGGAAACTTCTTTAAAATGTTTTCAGATTGAAAATGTAAGCTTGAGAGAAAAAGTTGAGAAACTCACTGAATCAAATAAGTTTTTAAAAGGTAATGAAAGACTTTATGATAAGCAGATTGAAGGATATAAGATAGATACTCAAACCTTTAAAGCAAAAGTTTTCAGTCAACAAGACGCAATTAAAAGTTACTTAACAGAAATTGACTTGTTGAATAAAGAACTTTCTGAACTAAAGTCTGAGTCTGATAATTTTAAAAAGGGGATTACAAGTTTCTCAAACTCTCAAAAGATCTTCGATGAAATCGTTGACAAGCAGAGGACAGATAAAAGTAAGGCTGGAATAGGGTATAACTCAGTTCCACCTCCTACCAATCACTATCCTCTGCCTGTTAAGGAAGGCACCGAAGAACTTGTCGCTGATTATTCATCATGGTCAGCTACAAATTCTAAAGAAGTTAATTCCAATCCCAAAAGGCAGGCAAAGGAGAAAACTAAGCGGTCAGAGTATCCCTTGCCTACTTTTGTCAAGCCTGAGAATGCACCTCCTGTTAGTTTAGAGGAGGTTGTTGAGATTCAGGATATTACCGAACAGGAGTATCCGAAGGTCAAAAAGGTTGAAGTTAAACCTGAAATTTTGCAAACTGAACCAGTTAAGGTTCAAAAGGAAAAACAAAAGGTTTTAAACGAGAACATTCAAACTTTACAGTCACCTGTAAAGATTTTGAAACGAAATGTGAATAATGATAAAGTTTCTCATAACAAACCTTCAACTTCAACCTATAAACCTGAGAAAGCACCACCTAAAATGTGTACACATTGTGCATGTTCAAGGAATGCTTATCCTCCTCCTCCGATATTTTCTCAGCCTCAACCTGTTGTTGAGATGCGTTCCTGTTTCTATTGCAAGAAACAGGGACATTTAATCCGTGACTGTCCCAAGCTCTCTAACCAACGCTTTGGGAGAGAAATGCCTAGAACTTCTTTTTATAAGAATACATTTTCAAAATCCCCACCTAGGCGTTATTCTGTCTCTCCCAAGCCGGTTAAGAAGCAAAGTGATGTTGAGCAAAATCTTTTGCCAAAACAAAAGCCCAACATCACTTCTAAGCCAATCTCCGAACCATCTAAGGTTTGGAAAAGAAAAGAGTCTGTTGTTGACTCTAAAGTTGTTAACAATAACCCATCAGATGAAAATTCTGATTTATTAAAAATAAAATTCTATCTGATGTGATTATTGTTGATGACTCCGGTGTACCTAAGTCTGTAAAGGCTTGGGTCACCTTTTCTCACTAATCTCCTAATTTTTGTGTGTTGCAGCAGTCTGAACGTGTGAGAGATAGTAAATGGTATTTAGACAGTGGCTGCTCGCGACACATGACTGGCGATGTGTCTCTTCTAGTGGATATTAAACCATTCGCAGGAGGATATATTGCTTTTGTTGGAGATACTGGTGGAACCATTTCGGGTAGAGGAACGCTAACGAATGGAAATGTTAGCTTTGAGAATGTGAATTATGTGGCACAACTAAATCACAACTTGCTGAGCGTTTCACAAGTTTGTGATAAAGATTATACCACTGCATTCAGAAAGACTGAGTGTGTTATACTGAAGCAGGGGTTCGTCATTCCTGAGGAATGGGTGCTAATGCGAGCACCGAGGAAAGATGACACCTATGTTTTAAATATGCAAACTGTTGAGACAACCAGCGAGTATACTTGTCTCTTATCAAAGGCTTCTGAGAAAGAATCACTTCTTTGGCACAGACGGATGGGACACATCCATTTTCGTAAAATGAATTTTCTCATAAAGAATGATTTGGTGAATGGAGTTCCAAAACAGTCCTTCTCATTAAAGGATGACTGTGTTTCTTGCCACAAGGGCAAGCTCCATAAAAAGTCCCATAAGTCTAAGATAGTGAATTCTATTGCTGCACCATTGGAGCTTTTGCATATGGATCTTTTTGGTCCTATTTCTACAAAAAGTATTGGTGGCAGATCGTATTGCTTGGTAGTCACGGATGACTACTCAAGATTTTCGTGGGTTTACTTCCTAGCTTCAAAGGGTGAGACGGCGGACATTTTGGTTTATCTATTGGATAAGTTGGCAAATCTGTGCAACTTGAAGGTGAAGAGACTGCGTAGTGATAATGGTACCGAGTTCAAGAATTCTACTCTCGAGTTATTCTGTGCCGCAAGAGGCATTGAACATCAATTCAGTGCTCCAAGAACTCCTCAACAGAATTGAGTTGCAGAATGTAAAAATAGAACTATCATCGAGACCGCTCGGACCATGCTAGCTGATTCTAAGCTGCCTATAATCTTCTGGGCTGAGGCAGTTAACACTGCATGTTATGTTTAGAATCGAGTGCTCACGGTTAAGAAGAAGAACAAAACCTGTTATGAACTTTTTAATAACCGTAAGCCAAATCTGCAGTTTCTGGAGCCATTTGGGTGTCCTTGTTTAATCATGATTACTAAAGATAAAATCTCCAAGTTTGACAATAAAGCAGTTGAGGGGATTTTTCTTGGTTATTCCGTGAACTCTACTAACAAGAGAGTTTATAACAAAACAACAAGTCAGATTGAGGAACACTTTGAGGTAAAATGTTTGCGTTATACGGATCCTCCTCAAGGAACGGGTCCGGATTGGTTTTTCAACTATGAAGGTATCTTTAATTCTTTCAACTTACCTGAATTAGATCAAGAGGAAGAGTTGGTCACCCTACTCCATGGAATCAGTATCTCTCAAGAGACATCTGATTCTCCCTTAAAACCTTCCAACCCGAACCCTGAGTCCGCATCAAATCAAACATCTACCTCAACACCTACTCCAACACCCACTACTGCACCTGCCACAACATCAAGTCCAACACCCGCATCTGCATCTACATCTACACACTCACCTACACCCAAAAATAAACCATCTCCTACTCCACCATCTTCGGCTGCTCCTTCTAAAACAGTTTATAACTACACAGAGGAGCTTCCTTATGATCCACGCATGCCATCATTAGAGGAAGGAGGAGAGGAAGAGGAAGATGATGAGGAAGAGGAAGCAGAAAAGACAAATTACTCTCATTTCTATTCTCAAGGAGATGAAGATGTTGATGCTTCACCGAACACTCCCACAACTGAGGGAGATTTGAACAACTTGGAACAGAATCTTGTGCCAGATCAAATTCCAGTTACTCGGATACATAAGGGTCACCCCATTGATAATATCATTGGTGACCCTCATGCTCCTGTTCAAACAAGACATCAAGCGAAGCAGACTGATACTGAGCAACTTTTGGGTCTGGTAGCTGATATCGATTCATGTTATCTTTCGCAAATTGAACCCAAGAAAGTTGAAGAGGCCTTAAAAGATCCATCCTGGATCGAGGCCATGCAAGAGGAACTATTGCAATTTGAAAAGTTGCAAGTCTGGGAAGTAGTTCCATTGCCCAAGGGTGCCCACTTGACTGGCACTCGTTGGGTTTATCGTAATAAGATGGATGATAAGGGTGTTGTGATTCGTAATAAAGCATGTCTAGTAGTTCAAGGCTTTAGCCAAATTGAGGGTTTGGACTATGATGATGTATTTACCCATGTTGCTCGATTGGAATCCATACGCATTTTTCTGGCATACGCGTCTTTCAAGGGATTTCACGTCAATCAACTTGATGTGAAAAGTGCGTTTCTGTATGGACAAGTTGATACCGATGTGTACGTTAAGCAGCCTCCTGGTTTTGAAGACCCTGCGCATCCTGAATACGTCTGTAAATTGAACAAGGCGTTATATGGTCTTCACCAAGCACCGAGACTTTGGTTTGAGAGGCTAACTACACATCTGATTAAGCATGGTTTTGTAAGAGGCAACATTGATAGCACACTATTCATTCTTCGTGAACAGTTGGAGGATAGGGAAGATATGCTACTTGTGCAGGTTTATGTGGACGATATTATCTTCGGTTCTACAAATGAGGCAATGTGCAAGAACTTTGAGAAAATCATGAAGTCTGAGTTTGAGATTAGCGCGATGGGGGAGCTCACATTCTTTTTAGGTGTACAAGTTGAGCAGCTTGCAAAAGTATTTATATACATCAGTCAAAATATGTTAATGACATGTTGACTAGGTATGACCTGCTCAATTGTAAAACCTATGGGACTCCTATCGAGCTTAATCACAATCTTAGACTTGCTGAGGAAGACGAAGATTGCAAGGAGAGGGACTATCGTTCAATGATAGGTTCTCTTATGTATTTTACTGCCTCTAGGCCGGACATCGTATTTACCGTGTCAATCTGCTCACGCTATCAGGCTAAACCAAAGGTGTCTCATATGAAGGCAGTAAAGCGAATTTTTGGTTATCTCAGAGCTAGACCTACTCTTGGTCTTTGGTATTCAAATGAGAAGACTTTCGCTCTTACAGCCTATTCGGATTCGGATCATGGAGGTTGCAGTATCGATAAGAAGTCAACAACTGGTGGATGTCAATTTCTGGGATCGCGTTTGGTCTCTTGGCAGTGCAAGAAGCAGACTACAGTCTCTCTCTCTCTCTACAGCAGAGGCTGAGTATGTTGCTGCTGCTAGCTGCTGTGCCCAAGTTCTCTGGATTCAGCACCAACTACGCGATTACGGGTTACTTCTTACTATGACTCCTATTCACATAGATAACACTGCTGCCATATCTATCACACGCAATCCCCTACAGCACTCTAAGACTAAACACATAGAACTTAGGTTCCACTTCATACGGGATTGCTATGAAAAACAATTGATAGACCTGGTCCACATAGACACCCTTAAGCAAAATGCCGACCTATTCACCAAAGCTTTTTCACGTGCTCGATTTGATGAACTGGTCAACATGATCGGTTTAAGGTTCTTTGGGTCTAAAAAGTAATGTGTGACTTGGACAGTTAATATTATTTGCTTTTATGTGCGTTAAAAAAAAAAAAAAATTTGGCAACAGCCACTCTTTATACTCATTAGTATAAAAGAAATGCACAATTGCTACATTTTTAAAATAGACGTTGAGTTGTGTCTGTAAACAACTTGGGATATGATAGTACATCGGGTGACATGCACAAAATGGAATTTTAAGTTTTATCTTGGATGTGTCAGTAGGTTTATCTGACATATTTAAAACAGTTTTTATGAAATTTGTCTTCATCACACGATGTATTGGTAGGCATGATACACACCAGTTTGTGAGTGAGTAAGAAGTAATATTAAAACGTGTCTATTACTTTGTGAAAAATGTTATATGATGTATGACATAAGTCTTAATTGATAAATGGAAGTACTGCCATACACTGTCATAATTATTATGTAAATGTAAAATTGGCATATAGTAATAATATGGTTATTCGCCTAACTAATGGTGACTATTGTTGTACTCATGTACAGACCTGAATCCATTAGTTATGCAAATAGTCTCAAACTTGTTATGTTCATACTAAGGGACCCTCTGTTGTACTAAGTACAGATCTGGGGCCACTAGTATCTTCATAGTCGGTTTGATGTATGCCTAAATTTAAATATCAAGTGTATGTTACGAGAAAGCCGAGATAAACTTGGTCTTGTAATCTCTACCTTGGGTAAATATGCAGTGTTTTGTGTTTTACTAAAGTTTATCAGTATATCATATAATAGGTTTCTCAAAATTAATATTCAAACTAACAATAAAAGTTAGCTCACAAATACGGATGTAACATGTTTAGGTGGACAAAACCCTAAACGCCATTTGTCGAAATCTCTGTAATCTGATCAATTATAATCGAATATACAACGTTTGGTTTGATTATTATTGTGTTTTGATTATTCAAGTGATTGTTTTACTATTCAATTGTTGATTCCGCAAACAATTGGTTGACTCGTTTCCGTTAGATCCAAGTGCAGGGACAAACAAAAACGTTTCTAGTCTTGGATCTGATCGGATCGATAATCAAATGCTCGTGCGGAATCCAAACAATTGAATAATGAACGTATTAATCGAATCAAACACTTCTATAACGTTTTCTTTGTATTCACAATTGAAGTATAAACGTTTTACAATCTTTTCTCAGCCTCTCACACACAAAAACGGCTCACACCAATACTCAAGAGTCTAACCCTAAAACTGAATATAACACGCCTATTTATAGGATGTCCAAACCCTAACGCGACACTAGCCAAGTGTCGCTAATAGCGACACTAAGGCAAGTGTCGCATAAACACTAATTTGTGTATATTTTCTATTTCACTATTCGTTTACAGACTCGCATATACACACTAAACACTATACATACGCAGACTAATTGACTTTGACAATTACAATAGTTTGACCAACTGACTGACATACAAAATGAACCAACAAACTCCCCCATGTCAGCAGCTTGGTCAAATGAGTCTTCAATTAGTCTTCATCAACAAACTCTTTCATGTCTTCAACAATCAGAATCTCCTTCATGTCTTTAACAATCGGAATCTCCTTCATGTCTTTAACAATCGGAATCTCCCCCATTGAGATAGCATGGTCTTCAAAGAAATCTTGATGTCCAAATTCATGTGATTGACACACATTTATCATACAATAAGATCTTCAAACTCTATGACCATTTCTCAATCATCAGCAGCTTCTCCAATAGAATTTATCTTCACAGTCTTTGGAGAATAACCGACATCCTTTACATCTTCAATATTTGACTTTAACAAGATATGTGATATTTGAAGAAAATAACATAGAAATAAAATCTTTTTGTATTTTTCTTTATAAAGCAAAGAATAAAGATTAAAATAAATTGGGGATAAGATTGTTTTAGGTCTGCTTAGGGATCATATCAGGCCAACATGCAATTATTAGGAAATAGTAAGTGTTATTTCGATCATCAGTATATTTGTCCACTTTAAATTTACTTGACATATTTAAAGCACCTTTTAAAAAAATTTGTTCAAGACGATACCAATAATCGTCTTGAAATAACTTTTATAAAAGGTGTTTTAAGTATGCCAAGTAAATTTAAAGTGGACAAATATACTGATGATCGAAATAACACTTACTATTCCTAATAATTGTATGTTATTCCGATATGATCCCTAACCAGACTCAATCAACTCCGTCACCAAAAAGAAGGTATTTAGTTTGGTTTTATATTTGTAATTTTGTGTTTATTCATTTATTTTATTTTTATTTTTATTTTTACCCAAGTCACATTTACTGTCAAATCAAGTACTACGCAAAAGATCGACAAAATTTTAAAATTTTTCACTAACTGTCGATATGCGTCACTCCTTAAGTGACGCTGCTAGTGACGCAGTAAGTGACGCACAAAGAGTCGTTCTAAGTGACGCAGATTAGGGTTTTGGTATAAATAGTTCCGTATCCGGCACTTATTTTCACCACCAACCCTATTCATTACGCATCACTTCCACTGCTCTAGCGTCACTTCCCTTTCGTTGCGTCACTTCGACTGTTCGCTATTTTCGATCGATCTGTGGATTTTCAAGCTTTTTGCGTGCAATCGGTCTCCGTGATCTTGTTCCCCTTATCATTACGCATCATTAGGTACAATTTTTATCATCTATAATTGCGTATTCATGATTTAATCAACGATTAAAGTTACGGGTTTTTAGGGTTTTCGAAATCGCGAAAATTGGGGATCGTTTTGTTAAGTTTTTGCGTTAATAAATGGTGTGTTTTACTTGTTTACGCTTTGCGCACCTTTTGGTTAACTCCGTTTGCAAAAACCCCAATTTTGTTCTTCGTGATTTCTGGGATTGAACAGTGGCACGATGATCTTCATCGTTGCGTCACTTCAAGCGTCACTTCCATAAGTGACGCTTAATGGTAATTTGCTAAGGTTAACGTCACTTATACCGTCACTAGCTTAGTGACGCCTTTATGCGTCATTGTACTACTCTTTCACTTATAACGTCACTTCTTTAAGTGACGCTATTAGTGTCGCCATCCTTACCCGTCACTTATTAACTGACGCATACCCGTCACTTGTTTAGTACCGCTTGAATGATACATGTTGCGGCAACGTCACTTACACCAGTGACGCTTGCCATGCGTCACTTACATCAAGTGACGCACCCTTCTGATTTCTGATTTTATTGCGGCACTCCATAAGTGTCGGTTATGCTTAGGGTGTCACTTCCTTAGTGACGCTATAAAATCAGAATTTTTCGATTATGTGTTTGAGCTTATTCTGTAACGATTTTTCTCGTGTTCTTTTACTGTTTATAGTTACAAATGGAGAATCTTCATGATTATTATCGCCGAACAAACACCAGGCATAATATTGTTGCGTTTCTGGATTCGACGCACAAGAACTCACTTCCGTTCAGGCCAATGATTTCATTTCTTCGCAGATCCAGGATTCATCATGCTATTACAGCGTCTACACCAGTCTATATGAATCAAATTGAGGAGTTCTATGATCATGCGTTTATCAGAACTGAAAACGACACTCCGAGGATCGTCTCTACTATGTTTGGTCGTGAGATTGAGATTACACAGGATTCTGTTCGCCGTGTTTTGCAGTTCAATGATGCGCACAATATGCCGACTGCATTTGACACCGCATTTATCTATGGGGGTCTTCAGAGAATGGGTTATCCGGCCGATCAGCTTACGGATTTTAGAAAACAGTATCTGTGCAGGGTTTGGAGATACTTAGCTCATATCGTTATTGTGTGTTTATCTCCGCGGAAAGGTGGATATGATGCTGCAAGTCACACGACTTTATCTTTGATGCTGGCGTTAGTTTATAACAAACCGTATAACTTCAGCGGTTATGTTTTTGGAAATATGGTGGAGAATGTTCGAGCGGGAAAAGAAAAATGGCTGTTATATCCTCGTTTCGTTCAGCTGTTGTTAAATGATTTGGATTTGGGAATCGCTCCGGATCAAAGGTCGTTATTGGTTCAAACGCCAATGTTGTTACGTGTTTTTAACGACTGCAAGCTGCCACCGAAAGATTCTGCAGTTTTGCCTGATCGCGAGCTGTTTGGGCATGTAGTGAACGAAAACTACGTTGCGCCGCCTGGGGACGGTTATGAGGATATTGTTGTGCCTCCGGTAAATGAAGCTGACTTAGTTGATGCTGCTGTTGCTCAGGATTTAGAAGATATTGAGCAAGTTGGGGAAGTCGTGGCTGAGGAATCTGACGGTGGTCCGACACCACCTGACTCTCCAGGTGATGTGCCACCTCAGGACGCTTTAGACGGAATTCAGTTAGCAGATCCTAGACACTTTAAGCGTATTTTGATACGGATATCTGCAGGGCGTGTTCATGTACCGCCAAATTTGGGCAAGCGACCAGCTGGGTCTTCTCCTTCATATGATGATCTACCACATAGGAGACGCCAGCGAACAGGAATTAGTATTCAGGAACCTGGTCAGCAAGCTCAACAACAACAACCGACGCCTACGATGCTTCAGCAGTTCCTTGATCAGATAAATCAGATGAATAAACGTTTCGATGATTAGGCTGCCGTGATTGAAGCTCAAGCTGCCCAAATTAAGGAATTGGAGATCAAGGCAGCTCAGGTGACTGATTTGAAGCTTGAATTGACGGACGTTAAGTCAAGGTTGTTAGAGTTGGAAGCGGTTACTGTTGTTTCGGGGGAGGAAGGTCAGAGAACCTTGGAAACAAATGTAACCCCTCCCCCAGAACCCGAAAATGTAAATCCAGATTCTATTAATGATAACATTGCTTTGGATTATTTTGTTGATGTTCCAGGACAACCGAGACCCATTTCGGTTGATTATTCAAACGTTAATCTCACATATCTTCAGAGTTTGATAAATCCGGGTGATGAAGAAGACAGATCAGTTGATCCGGATGATATCGAGATGGATGCGGAGGTTCCAGGGTCGGACGAAGAATGTTTGGATAATCCGAATCAGGAATCGGCGCCTGAGCGAGAACCGGAACCTGTTCAGAAACAACCGGCTCAACCTTATGAATTTGATACACCAATCATTGAGTCCGATCATTCTGATGATGAACAGGAACCTCCAACAGAACCTATTCAGGAACAACCAGCTGCTGAATCCGTTCCTGAACAAGCACAACCGTCTACATCTTCAGATCGTCCAATGTTTCGAAAGTTTAAGCCTGAATTGAAAATTTGTAAAACTTATCAGGTTCGAGGTGATTTGACTGGTTTGATCAGAAGTTGGAAATTTGATGAAGACAACTTTCTGATTCTTATTAAACGAAGAGATGGCGTACAGTATTTTCGGCCGAGATTCAACTGCATCAGCACACTGCCGAAGGAAGAGTTGAATCGTCTTGCTCAACTGAACATTGTTAACCACACTGATGATTTTCGTGGTAACTTGTTTCAGAAGATTCTCAGAAAAGATATCTACAGCAAGAAGTATTTGTGGGTTAGACCAGAGCTGGGAGTTCGTTATTCATACAAGAAAAAGTTGGATTCAAGAACTTAGCAACCGATCGTGAAATATCATTATCCTCCAGCGGCTAGTCTGAAAACTGTGCCACTACAGTCTTTGCCACTTGATTGTCTCAAGAGATTACGATATTGGTGGTTTGATTCCGTTACTCAAGAAGCAGTTATTGAATATCTTTCAGATGAAGATCCGGTGATTGAAAAGGGTAATTGGAATCTGTCAGCAAAGTATGGAAGGACTCTTCGTGTTTTTGATCCGATCAGCCTTATCAATCTGACGAAGAAAGATTTGAAAGCTCTTCACAAAAGCAAAATGGAGTATCATCGATTTGATCAAGAAGAGGCTTCAAAGTTCGAGAAGGTGGTCGAAATTTGTGTTCGAGTTGGTATTCATCCTGGTGGAGTATTTCCACCAGGTTGGGTTTGAACTGAAGATGTTTTGAAGACCAAGCTGAAGACACGGGGGAGTTTGTTGATGCATTTTAGTGTGTCTGTCAGTTGGTCTATCGAGTTGTAAGTGTCGTTTGTTAAGTTGAATAGAAAAGTCATTTTCATGTAAAGCGACACTTAGCTTCTGTGTTAGGCGACACTTGCCTTAGTGTCGCATAGCGTCACTTAGGTAAGTGACGCATGAGGGCGGCGACATGCGACACTTCCCAAGTGACGCATGTCTGCCGATTTAGTTTTAGTATAAATACAAACCTACGGGTTTTCGGCTAGGGTTGACGAAACCCTAGCACCATTTGTCGACTAAGCACTTCTGTAAACAGTTCAAATACAATTTACAAGCTAATATACTCATTTACTTTGATTGATTCGTTGTTTTCGGTTTGAGTTTATTACTTGTTCGTGCAATTGATTGTTTCCGCTTATCAACAATAGTTATCAGTCATCTAGATCCAAGGCTAAAGGGACTTTCAATATCGATTTAAGTTTCAACGGTGAGGTGAGTTACAGTGTTTGGTTCCTCAAATAATTGAGGTTTGGTGCCAATTTTTGACCCGTTAATTTCGAGTACGGGTATAATTAGTGCAATATAAAACTTAATAGTTTATATTTTTATTTTGTAGATGTTCTCCAGATGCGTTATTTAAGATCAGAATAATGATATTTTCATTATTTTTTACTGTTGTATGATTGGTACATTATAAGTGTTCTGCGTGCTCAATATGTGTTTAAAACACAATATTGTTTCGTTTTAAAATTTTTCCCATATATGATTTTAGTTAAATAATATTTCGAAATGATTTTGGAAACATTTTGGAGACGTTTTTCAGACTCGCGTTTCACTAACTATTCAAGTATTTACTATGTAATTATGTAAATTACAAATTTTGTAATACTTCTCGTATTATTATTTTGGGCTTGCTAGACTTATTTCACATCAGTAGTTTTTGTTTAAACTTTTGTCAGGAAATTAGCGTAAGAATGCACAAGTTTACAGTACTTAATTGTACTCAAATTTTGCGGGATGTCACAAAAGTACCTTTTTATATGGTGAATTGAAAGAAGTTGTTTACGTTGATCAGCTAGAAGGATTTGTCAAAGGAAGTGAAGAAGAAAAAGGATATCGACTTAACGAGGCTCTCTGTGGGTTAAAGCAAGCCCCGAGAGCTTGGTTCAGCCGGATTGATGGGTACTTCAAACGTGAAGGATTTGAGAATAGTAACTATGATCACACTTTATTTACCAAAAGCGCTGGAGAAGATTTTATTATAGCAAGTCTTTATGTTGATGATTTTGCTTTATGTTGGTAATAATGTTTCTCTTTGTCAAGCATTTAAGGAATCTACGAAGCAAGATTTTGAAATGACTGATCTAGGGATGATGAAATTTTTCCTTGGAGTAGAAGTCCATCAGGACTTGATTGGTATTCATTTATGCCAAAATAAATATGCCAAGGAGGTGTTGGAAAGGTTTGGAATGGGGACTTGTAATACTGTCAAAAATCCTATAGGTCTAGGAACATTTCTAACCAAGAAAGGAGATCAATGCTACTTTGTATAAGCGATTAGCAAGCAGTCTAATGTACATAACAGTCACACGACCTGATATTATGTGTGTGGTCTGTCTAATTTCTCGATTCATGGCTGAACCAAAGGAAGAACATATGCAGTTAGCTAAAGGGTACTATGGAGTATGGTCTATTCTATGGCAGTTCATCGGATACGAAACTGAAGGCGTGCACCGACGGTGATTACGCTAGAGATTTTGAAGATAGAAGAAGCACTTTGGATTTTGTGTTTCTACTTAGTAATGCAGCTTTATGTTGGAGCTCAAGAAAGCAAGACATTGTTACTTTATCATCAACAGAAGCAGAATACGTGGATGTAACTTCTTGTGTGCCATTGTGTATGGTTGAAAGGATTGGTGGAACATCTTGATCATCAGCAAAGTGAGTGTCTTGAAATTTTGTGTGATAACGACTCTTCAATCAAGCTTTCAAAAAATCCAGTTATGCATAGGAGGACCAAACATATATCTCTACATGCATTAGGTTAAATTTTATTATTATTACTGCATTTTGCACATATTTCATATATTACATATTGTTTATTTTTTTATTGCATTTATATATTATACATATGATCCATTTTTACTGCATTTTGTATGAAAGTATAATACGTACTGCTGTTTTAACTGCATTTTGCATATATTTATTTAGTACACATTGTTCGCTTTTTACTGCATTTTATATTATACATAATCTATTTGTACTGCATTTTATTATTTTTACTATATTTTGTTATCTTTATTGCATTTTATATTATTCATAATCTATTTGTACTGCATTTTGTTATTTGTACAGCATGTTGTTATTTTTACTACATTTTGTTATTTTTACTGCATTTTTCATATATTTCGTTTATTATATATTGTTTGCTAATCACTGCATTTTGTATTATACATATTATCTATTTGTACTGCATTTTGTATTAAAGTATACTACATATTGTTGTTTTTACTGCATTTTGCATATATTTCATTTAGGACATATTGTTCTCTTTTTACTGTACTTTATATTATATATATTATCCATTTGTACGTTATTTTGTTGATGTCGGGTATAGGCGGTAAAATATATAAAAGTTTTAGTTAATTAACAATAAGATACAAAATGCAGAGAAAAAAACCTATAGTTTTATTCAAAATACAGTAAAAAAACGTATAGTTTTATTCAAAATGCAGTAGGAAAAGGAATACCATATATAATAAAAAAAATTGAAAAAAAAAAGTTTTTGAAAAAATAATAAATTTTGAAAAAAAAAATAAAAATTTCAGCGACGACGTGAGGCGGCGGCCGGCAGTGGCTGGAAGCAGTCAGGTGGTGGGGGTGGTGGTAGGTGAGGTTGGAGGAAGAAGAAGGTAGGAGGGGGAAATAAAGTAGAGGGTTTAAAATGTAAAAATCTAAATAGTGGAAGGGGTGTGACGTGAAATTTAATGTTATGTTTTTTTGTTAACTAATACCCTTATTTTTTAAAGTAATTACAAAATTGTCATCTCTTATAACCATTGATTCAACATAAAAGATCATCTAATGATCACAAATAAATCTTCTCCTTCTCCTCACCCCCGATCCCCGATCTTTATTTATTAACATGAAAGAGCGACAACAACAATAAATACCATAAATAAATACCATGCATAAGATATTACGGCACTAAAACCCATTCTACGTAAACCTCAAAACCCTTTCCCGAATCATCTTCCGTTCGAGATTCAAATGGAAATCATCAAACGTCTTCCAGTCAAATCATTGATGCAATCCAGATCGCTCTCAAAACCATTCAAGTCTCTGATCGATAGTTCCCAATTTATCGCTGATTATAACGCCTGCGAATCACGGCCACCGCATCTATTTTTAAGGTACGATGATCCACTAGCGAACAAAGAGAACTACTATATGTTCCTATCGATTGCAGAAGATAATAATTTCCCACAACACAATTTTATCACACCTGCTCCATGTGAGTTTGTACTTCATGATTATTTAATATTCGTTGGAAACTGTAACGGATTGTTGTGTTTCTACGCTTATGGTGAAATACAAAGTCCCTGGGGGCCTGTTCACTCGAGCGACCAATGTATTATTTGGAATCCTTCGTTAAAAAAGTATATTTTAATTACTATTCCTCTTCTAAAAGATCTATATTGGAATATTCTAGGGTTTGGGGTTCATCCTGACACCAATGATCTGATGATTGTCAAGATTAATCATTATGATTATGGTTATCCTAATAGGTATATTGAGGTTATGACGTTAAGTTCACGGTTTACTAGAAGTCCACGTGGCAATGAGCCTCGTAAATTGCTTTGTTTTAAATGGTCACAAGTAGCTATCGATGGGTTTATTTACTGGCATGCTTTTGGTATAATTAAACGGGGTAATCGTGGTGATACCTGTTATAGTTTAATTATGTCATTTGATATGAGGAGTGAAGAATATATAGAAATAGAAATAAACCTCCCTGATTGTTTAGCGTCTAGTCAGTCTGTTGAAAGTTTGTCCCTTTCCAAGCTAAGAGAGTCTCTTGTTGTGCTTCAATTCTATAAAGACGTCAAGAAACCAGTTTGTGATGAATTTTTTTCAAAAATAATACTACATTTTTGTCAACATTTATGAGAAATATTGCTTTTTCAAAACCATTTTCAAAACTAGTAGAAACGGGTTTGGCAACCCCGATTCTACCTTTGAATTGATTTAGAGCCGTGCTTCGTAACTCCGGCTCTAAAGTGTGTCAGATGGAAGAGAGAGAGAATCGGGGTTAGGAACCCCGATTTTAGTTTGGTCAAAGAGTGAGAAGTGGGGTTTGGAACCCCGACTTTACTTTTGCGTCAGAGATAGAAGTGGGGTTTGGAACCCCGACTTTACTTTATGGCATATGATTCCGTGAACTCATTTTCTTCATTCTTATTCATACATAATTCTTTTTTAAAAAAATGCAAAAAAAAAAAAAAGAAATGGTGCAAGTAAGTGATTTAACGAATTCTATTATTTTAATTGTTTGTTAATTGTTTTAATTGTTTGAATTAAACATATAATGCATTAAATATAATATATACATAACTTTCTAAAATACTTTTATAGAACATAAACAATACAACATTCATAAATTAACATCGATGATGTGTACCACAATTTGGTCTTACAATATTTCTTCGTCCTCTATCATTAGCAATATTTCTCTGCGCATTCACTTCCGTGGTTCAATAGAAGTGTGGTTCAACAACCTCCCAAATTATTGTTGAACCACAGAAGTGACTACGCAGAGAAATATTGCTAATGATAGACGACGAAGAAATATTGTAAGATCAAATTGTGGTACACATCATCGACATTAATTTATGAATGTTGTATTGTCTATGTTTTATAAAAGTATTTCAGAAATTTATGTATATATTAAATTTATTGCATTATATGTTTAATTCAAACAATTAAAACAGTTAACACACAATTAAAATAATAGAATTCGTTAAATCAATTACTTGCTCCATTTCTTTATTTTGCATTTTTTTAAAAAAGAATTATGTATGAATAAGAATGAAGAAAATGAGTTCACGGAATCATATGCCATAAAGTAAAGTCGGGGTTCCAAACCCCACTTCTCTCTCTGACGCAAAAGTAAAGTCGGGGTTCCAAACCCCACTTCTCACTCTTTTACCAAACTAAAATTGGGGTTCCTAACCCCGATTCTCTCTCTTCCATCTGACACACTTTAGAGTCGGGGTTACGAAGCACGGCTTTAAATCAATTCAAAGGTAGAATCGGGGTTGCCAAACCCGTTTCTACTAGTTTTGAAAAAGCAATATTTCTCATAAATGTTGATAAAAATGTATTATTTTTGAAAAAAATTTGTTTGTGATCTATGGAAGATGACTAATGGTGTTACCAAATCGTTTACAAAGCTGTTCACCATTAGTCTACCACTTTCTCCGTTAAACAAAATATCGATATATAGGAAGACTCGCTTTCCAAAAATGGGAAAGTCGATGGAAATACTGGGATTTAGGAAGACTGGCGATCCCATAATAGGAAATTCGATGGATGGTCACATAGAATCAAACAAACTTGAACTTCTCCAAACAAGCGTGGAAGACATCAAGGAATTTGTAACTAATGGACAACTTGGTTCATTCTTTGTGAGCTCATACAAGGAAACCTTACTTCTGCATGATAAAAAAAATAGCGAATATTTTCATTATTATTAGTATGAAATTATAACATTTTTCTCTAAAGTCCGTGTTCAATACTTTGTGTTGGTAGAAGTAAAGTGTTTATTGTTTAGAGATGCTCTCATCTTTATATGTTTGTAAATATGTGTTTATTTTCATCATGGTCTCCCTTACCGACGAAGTTAGTTTTTGTCTAATGGTTATGATTAAACAGCTTACTGGACCTTCATATATAGTAGAGTTGACTCATCCAAGAGGATTACTTTAATATAGTTGGTATAAAGAGCCATCATATCATTGCTGTTATATATGCATGGTACATATTATTGACACTGTGACTAAATACCTATCCATACATGGTATCATAAGATGGAATATTGATGCTAGATCAGATGTTTAAATTTGGACCTAACAGTAATCAGAATCTTTAAGTGGTTTTTAGATGTTGACTTGCACCAGAATCAACAAACTATATAGGCGGGTGCATATGTACATAGAGCTCAACTTAGAGGATAGCCTGGTGGCTAAAGGCAATGTTCAGGAAAAGGTAAAAGTTGTTCTTAGAGTGTTGTTGAATCCTAATGACTGCTTTCAAATTCACAACTGAGCTTCTTTCTGTAATTTGATCAGGAAGTCCGACCAAAAACATCCAAAAATGTTAGTCTAATGTGGAGTAGTAGTTGTTCAAAAGACAACATTCTCCTAAAGAAAATGATAATTCGGGTGTAAACTTACAAAACCAACTTTGACGCTCAATTTATGTTGTGTTTAGTTCGTAAGATTTCAATGGTGTATTTTACAGTGGTGTTTGGTTTATAAATGAATTGAACTAGAATGCACAGAATCCTTCTTTGAAATTCCAATTCATTCGACGAATTTTAATTCCATCAAAAAACATTCCGCGAACCAAACACACTATATTGTTTTGAATAACAAAGTAGAATCAATGACAAATACCATCCGATCAAGCATGTAGGGCAAAACCATAAACAAGACTAAGATATATGAGCATGTAGGAACTAGGAAGAGAGAGCAGATTGAGGCTATAAAATAGAATCCATATTTGCTTCCAACCATTGTGAGTGTTATATGTATAGGGATGAGCTAGGGCCTAGGGTGATAATCATAATGATAGAGCATTATATCGTTTGATAAATAAGATCAACAAGACAACAGCACAAGGCATTGGAGACCAACAACACAAGGCAAAGGAAACCTGCAAGCATAACAGACTTGAAAGGTAGCAACCATAGACTGAATACAAGAGAAGGCATCAATTGGTTACACTTTCTAATTTTACCATAAGAACTTGAAGGAATAGAATGCATTAATATAAAGGTTAAACACACAGGTTCCACAAAAGCAACTTCAAACCAAATTTACAGTCTAACCATCCACACAGACAAAGTGACCAAAATGCAACAGAGATGTTTTTAGTAGTAGTACACAGATACAAAGTTTGTAAAGAATGGTAATTGATTCTAGCAGTCGCATCCGGAGGCCCTCTGTTGACTGGTGCTTCCTACATCAATGGTATCCGGCAAGTATCTACAATTTCCACAAGGCCAAAATTCAACGAAAATCGATGTTAGTATTACATACTCCACATAATAATGCAGTAATTTGAGCTAGTCAAATTATAATGTATAATACTATAAAAGCTTTGATACTTACATTTCTTCCTCTTCTCCACTCTTCAAGGCATTCTTAGCTATGACTTGAAAAGCTTCTTCAACGTTGATTCCTTCCTTGGCAGATGTTTCAAAATATGGAATATTCCCTTTTGAGGCACACCAAGCCCTAGCCTTTTTCTCAGAAACCTGCAATATATTATTATATGATAATAAGCAACAAAATTACCTAATGAAAACACACAAAACTGACAAAAGTGAAGTCCGAGTGAAAACACCTACCACTCTGCTGTTGCCACCATCTACATCAACTTTGTTACCTAAAACCACAAAAGGAAAATTTTCTGGATCTGAAGGGCTCGCCTGCAAACACATTTCATTTGTTCACAAAAAAAATTGAGGACTTCATATCAAGCCCTAAATTGATGATTTACATTCATAATACATTTGAACTTGATCTGCAGGTTCTTATGAGTTATGTCAGCTTACCTGAATAAGAAATTCCTCCCTCCAATTGTTGAGATCATCAAATGACTTCTGCACGTTCACATCATACACAAGAACACAGCAATCTGCACCACGGTAGAAAGCAACTCCAAGGCTCTGAAACCTTTCCTGTCCAGCTGTATCCCAGATCTGCAGAACAGTGATTTAATTACTTGTTTGGGTTGTAACAAACTTTGAGAAAAATCAGCAGATAATGAAAGCTAAAGGCATTAAATTACAAAAATATCCATTTGCAAATAGGATCAGACTACTGGGTTGCATAATTTTGTACCTTGATATGGAAATTTCATAAGATATTGAGCACATATTTTTAGATTATACCCTATGTTCTATGTTAGCTATCTGATTTTGACCAAGAATGTTGAACATTTTGCTTTAAGTTTTATAACTGATACAGATTATAATAGAGGTAGAAAAAAATGGGTAAGTTTAGGCAAGTTGGGTAAAAATGGTTTGGTATAGAGCAGGTAAATTTATGACCTGGCCGGGTCGGTTGGATTGATACGAAACACTTTTTACCTAATTGTTTAATTCTTTTGTATGGAATATACAATTAGTGTATCATATATGATCAAAAAAACATATAATGGTACTATAAATAAACAAATTCTTTTTTATTAAAAAAAATGCATTATTATATATGTAAGGCAACTTCGACCCGTTCAACCCATTTGATCTGTCTCGTTATCAGCTAAAATTTTGTATTCGACCCATTTGACCAGCCAGAGATATAAACAAAACCCAAAGTGACCCTTTCAAAAGTGGATGGCCCGGGATTTCCACTTGACCACTTCTAAAACATATTTAGTTTCTTGAGAGAAAACAATTGGCCTATAAAAACATCAAAAATTAATACTTTAAGCATTATAAATGCAAAAAATAATCTGTGTTAATGGCCATAAAAGGAAGAAAATCAAATATATATTTGCAACAAAGATCAACGACATATTCTCGCCAGTAACAGTCCAAGCTATGATGAAAATAAACAAACAAAGAAAATGACAACTATGGTTCTTAGACATTGCAAGTACTCCAACAAATTGTACTTCATTACATGGAAAATATAACATATACTACCTACCTAAATCACGTGTTTTAACTGTATTACATAGACCATATGTCCTTCATGCTCGTGAATTATGTAAAAGCTACTTGAATACAACTCAACTTTTACCAACCCAACTAAGCAATATTCTCAGAGGGTGTGAACAAATAAAAAATTAAGGGGATCCAAAGGAAGAAGCTAATAGGCATAAGATTCGAGAAAATAGTTACTCTTTGCATACCAAGAATAAAGAAAGATAATACTCCAAAATAGGATAATAGTACTTATGAGATCATTATCACAAGACAGAACAATGCAATAACACATAAATAACCGAATTTAGATTGCTTTTATAGAGAACGAATCACCAATAAAGCAGTTCATCAACGACTAACCTGTAGAGTGAAGAGCCTGTCCTCAAACTCCACTTCTTTAGTCAAGAAATCAGCACCTATTGTTGCCTTGTACTGATTGCTAAACTTTTTGTTTACATATCTAACGTTTTATATTAAGGACCAAAAGAACTTTCCCCCAATAACAAAATTTACTCATTACAAATATAATACTTACCAATACATTCCGAAACTTTCATTTTATGGGTGTTTGAATGTGCGATTTCAAATTGATTGCCACAACTTGAACAATCATAAATATATTATTTCAACGCAAAGTATTTATAGAATTAATCATAATCAATTCACACACATCCAAACAACACTTTTTGTTAAGGTTTCCAAGTGCGTTAACACTATTTCACCATCTTTTAAAAAAAAAAAGCTTATTTCCTTCTACAATTAAGCTAAAACGCAGTCATATACAAACACTTCAAAGTGCATTTTGGCTTTTAGTAAACGCATTAAGCCTACGCACTTAACATATACAATCCATAGATTAAATAAAATATTTGAAGGTAAGATAAATGTCGATAAAATGAATAAACCCTAATAACCAGATTAACCCCATAAAGGATACTGATTCATCAAGGATGTTTTTCCCACCCTGCATCACACAAAAAACAACAAACTGTCAAACAAAGTAATCACTATACGTATGTGTGCATGCCATCAATATACCCCATCTAATAATATCCATAACCCTAAACCTAAATCAAATTTTATTTTATTCAATTAGTAAAAGAAGTTAAACACCGTAAATTTGACAATTCCCAAAGTCAAATCGAACTTTTTTACCATTATGTAATTGAGATCAGCTTAAAGATTCAAACTTTAATAAGTACAAAACCCTAAAATCAATCAATAAGATGATAAACACAAATTAAAATTAAAAAAACTTACCCGCTGTCACCGAGGATGATGACTTTGAGAAGGGTTCTTCTTCGTGAAGGCATCTTAATTGGATCGAATTTGAAGTGAAACTGATTAATTAATGAAATTAGCAGATTGTGAAAATAAGAATCTTTCAAGAAATATTCAGGTCGATAAAAACCCCAGTTGGCAAAGCCGTTTGGTGTATGATCGATCAATCAACCCGATTCCTGATATTCTTTTTAAATTTATGAATTGATTTTATTTATATTTTTCTGAGTCGTTAGTGGACGGACTTTTCTAGTGTTGGGCTCGGATATGGATTGCATAAAAGTTACCTTACATATTAACCTCTCTTTTTTATTGTTTTTTCTTTTATTTCCTTAATGATATACAAGCTTATAATAATAATTAACTAGTTTTAAAACCCGTATGTAAACACGGGTTCATGTATAAATATATACATATACAAGTTTTTATTGTACTCCGCATAGGTTACTTTTATCAATATAAAGTTTAAAACCTGTGTAACGTTTAATGGAACTAAACATTGTTTACATTAATTAACATAGTGTTTAAACTTTAAACCCGACACGGAAACTATTAAATATATAAGTTTTAAACTCGTATATACACTTGACACAGTTAATGTAAAATGAAGCTTAAGCATATTTTTTTAATTATTATTAATTTGAAGAATTAAACCCATGCATGCACACAATTATTGTAAAATGAATATGTACTTTGTTCATTGAAAATACATAAGTAAAGTTTGACTGTATTAAATAATTATCTTATTTAAATTATTTTTATGTATGTTTAGATTTTTTAGGAAAATTATTTGATTTGATTGGTTAATTCAAAGTTTGATGAAATAAAGAGATTTAATTGGTCAATAGGGTTCAATTTTGCATAGAAATTTTTTAGGAGAGGTTTTCTTTTATTAATATTTATTATTATTATTATTATTATTATTATTATTTAGATTAGATTTAGATTTAGATTTAGATTAGATTAGATTTAGATATTGATATTAATATTATTCTTAAAAACGTAACCTAATTTGTTATCGTTAGTGCACCTTTACAAATTATTACAATTATATTATATATTACAATTACAATTATAATGATAATGATATTGTAACATCCTGTTTCTGGGCCTGGAAATAAATTGTATTTTATTAAGTTTAAATGGTTTATTTGAAAATAAACGGTTAAAAGAGTCACAGGTTTTATTGTGATTAATAAAATATAGTTTGTTTTAAATAAACAAAGTTCACGGTAAAATAAAAGTATTTTGACTTTCGGGTATTTTCGGGTTCCAGACAATAGGCTAGGAACGGGTATAATTTACACCTAAATATTAGATGGGGCGGTGGGAAATATCTGGAACATTTCACCCACCTTTCCCATTTTGTTTTCTTTTTGTTTTCATTTCTTGAAACTCTCTCTAAACTCATATCAATGATCAAAAGAAATCAAAGAATCATAAATTGAAGGTTAAATCTTACAAAAGGAAACTGATTAACACCATCATCTACATCATCTTCATCTCTTGATTGTAAGTATCTAGTGTTCTTGAGCTTCTTTTTATAGAATTTGGGTTTATGATAAATATGATGATTGAGATGAATTGAAACTAGGAAATCATGTTTTGTTAATTACTTGTTGATTATTTGTTAATATGAGTTGATTACATGATGATTATGTGCTAGAATTAGTTGTGTTCTTGATAATTAGTTCATAAGCTAGGTTTTGGTAATTTTGGAGTTTAATGATGATTGATGCTTGAATTAGATGTTAGAATAGGTTGTTTGATGTTAGTATATGTTTGTAGTAAAAGTTGTGGTCATTTTCCTTGGTAAATTCGAGTTGTAAACTGATTTTGGTGAAAAATGGGGTTTTGGTTCGTATTGTGTTCTTGCTGTTTCTACTGCTGCTGAAATTATGATCAAGCCGGCGGCTTGATCACTGAAGCCGGCGGCTTCATGCGGTCAGCCGGCGGGTTTGGACCCCAACCCGGCGGTCTGAACAGGCTTATTTAGGAGGTTAAGTTCTGATGTGCAAAAAGTTAATTCACCCGGCGGGCCAGGGTGCCAAGCCGGCGGCTTCTCAGCCAAGCCGGCGGCTTCCCTACCCAAGCGGGCGGCTTCCCTACCCAAGCCGGCGGCTTCCTTGGGTTTTCCAGCAATTTGTATTTTAAATTCGTATGATGTTAAATGATTTAACTAAGTTGATAAGTGGAGTATATATGATAAGATTATGGTGTAAGATATGAATTATGATTTGGATTAAGTTGTGGGACAAGATACTAACTTGTTATCTTTGTTGTTTCCAGATAAGCGGACGGCCACTCAGTAAGATAAGACCTCTGAGTTGGCAATCAGGCGTAAATATTTGGTGAGTGGAATTGTATTCCTCGGTTCAATTCCGTTGTAACGAGTTTGGTTGCAACGGATGAACTTTCGGTTATTGGTTTGACTTGTTATCGGTTATTGTTAATACATTGACATGATTGTTGATATTGTGATTTGGTTTACTTGGTTATTATTGGTATTAATTGTTGGCATGATGATTATGCGGTTTGAATAGGTTAGCTACATATTGTCATGACTATTATGAAATATGTGATGCTTGGGCCGTTTGGCATATGTGATTTCAGAGGTCAACGCTGGTTGGGTTTGTGGCTATTGTTGGGCTGCCTGGGTTTCCCGATACATGTAGTTGAGGGATGAATCCTTGTCAGTGAAGATAGCTTCAAACTATCGGTAAGCCACTGTTGGGGCCGGCAGTGGTTGTAGGCTTTCGATGGTTGGCTAACCAGGGGCCGCCGGTCCTCTTTGACGATACGTGTTTATGATTGCGAAGCTTTAGGTGGTAATCATAATTTGTGTGATTGTTGTTTACGATGCTTTAGGCTGTAAGCATTATTTGTTGGTTTGGTTTGTGCGTTGTAGGCTTGTTATTTCTGAATTGAACCGTCGGTTACGGTTCCATTCACTTAGCATTGGCTAATCCCTCGTTGTTAATCTTTTTGCAGGCTTTTAATAGGTGTGGACCGGGTTGTAGATGCTTAATGGGATGGTTGACTGTCATAGCGCTTACTCTGACAATTTTGGGGAATCTAACTTTTGGTTTTGAATAGTTTTCTTAATTCCCGGTTGTTTAAGTAAATGTTTGTAACTAAACTTATATATGTGTGTAAATGTTTTGAAAAATCGGTATCTTTGGGACATATGTAATCCGGTAAATATGTTTTGGGACCACGCTTTTAATGTATAATATCAAGTAATATCGGTAATTATGTTTTGGGGACGCGCTTCCTACGAATAGTATATAATATAATATGTTTTGGTTTGCGTAAGGAAAGGGGCCTTACAGATATCTTAAGAGTTGAGGTAGCTTTTTGAAAATTAAAGTAGTAAGTTTGAACTTGATATGTGCAATTTAAGCCCATTCAAGTCGAGTTTTTATCAAGGTTTCAAATTAAACTTAAATCATTTTTGAATAATGGACCATGATTTCTAAGACGTATGTTCAAATTATTCAAGCTCTTAAACCGAGGTCTAATCTTCGACTTGTGAAGCTTAGCTTAAAGTTGTAGAGTTAAAGTCTTTTGACTTGTTTGAGTACCTAGTCGATCTTATTTATAGAAAGGAAAAGGAGTGTTGAATAAGTTTAATGTCATTTGTGGTATAAAATATTTAACATTTTAACTCTTTGTAGTTTCTAGATTTAGATTAATAAAATTATAAGTCAATCTAGTCATAACAAAACAACCACCATTGACAAATAGAATAATAATAGTCTTCATGCGTGAAAATAGAACATATGGTGGGAATATAATTTAAAGGTTCCTTATTATTAGGAGGTGTAGGAGATTACCCAAAAGTTTCATTGTTTGTTTCGTATAACGTATCTTTTCTCTACTTCGTTTCAAATTAACCCTGCCCTTCTCCTATAGGTATCTCTTTCATGTCATCAAACATAAAAATATTTAAAGTTCCAGGTTATGCATAATTATATTTATCATATTTTGTTCATGATTATCAGGATTACGTTTAGGAGGAGCGGCGGGGGTTACCCTGCCGTTCGGAATAAAATCCCGAAATGTCAACACCATCCAAGAATTCAGGTTCTTCCGACAACAGCAAGAAAAACAAAAACAATGATCGTAAATCTCATCATCATTCAAGTAACGGATGGAAACTCCCACCGTTACATAAAATGATACCTTTTTTAAACGGAAAATCACTAGGGAGTGGTGACTCGAGCGATAAAGCCATCTTAATAGGAGCACTTGCAGGGGCAACATTGTTACTTTTGCTCATCCTAATTTGCATGTGTTGTTGTTGTTGTTGTAAAAGACGGAAGAAACACAGAAATAAAAGTACTAATATATGTTTTCATCTTTAAAACAAATTTTGTATTTCATGAATACATGTGGTTATATACTTATATTCTAATTCTAATCTTGTAATTTTTGTGAGCTAATGTAGATAATAAACAACCAACCTTAGACCAACAACCACAACCCAAAGAGATTCATCTAAAGATGCCGCCACCAAGTGCAAATGGTTCTAGGAATTTTGAGATGCCCATGACGAATAGCGGTGACACGGGCTTGTATGGACCCCACCAGTCCCCATTGCCACCCTCACACCCTGGGCTTGCCATGGGGTTCAGTAAGAGCGTATTTACGTACGATGAGTTAGCCACGGCGACACGTGGATTTGATAGGTCCTTGCTCTTAGGACAAGGTGGGTTCGGGTATGTTTATAAAGGCATTTTACCTAATGGAAAAGAGGTAGCCGTGAAGAGCCTTAGAGCGGGTAGTGGTCAAGGTGAACGTGAATTTCAAGCAGAGGTGGAAATTATTAGCCGTGTGCATCATCGTCACCTTGTCTCTCTTGTTGGATATTGTATTGCGGATGAAAAAAGAATGTTGGTTTATGAATTTATTCCCAATCGTACTCTTGAATACCATCTTCAATGTAAGCACTAAATCCAAAATCAATAGAGTAATTATTTGCATTTCTCCTCAAAATTATGGTTAATATTGTGGTTCATGGTTTACTCTATAGGTAAGGGCCGCTCAGCTCTAGACTGCTCAACAAGATTAAAAATTGCTTTAGGATCGGCTAAAGGGTTCTCTTATCTTCATGAAGATTGTAAGTACTCTTTCAACTATGAATTATGTAAATGCCCAAATCTACGGGTTGATTCGCCTTTGAACCGACCAAGTTAACATATTCCTTTTATAAGCTAGATTCTTTTAAAGTATTGTGTAGACTTATCGAATGAGATTACATAAGTCATATCACATATAAGTAAGTGAATTAAAATTATCACTACGTACAAGGAATACGTTGATAATTGTCTAACTTTCATGAAATGTAGGTAATCCTCGAATTATCCATAGAGACATTAAGGCTGCAAATATACTAATTGACGACCATTATGAGGCCAAGGTACAAGTAGTTCAATTCTACCCAATCGACCTACAATTAAAACTATAATGATTAAGTATATATGCTGATGTTGCTTAAATGCTATTAAATTGATTAGGTTGCAGATTTTGGCTTGGCAAAACTTTCAGCGGAAGAAAACACTCATGTCTCAACACGAGTCATGGGAACATTCGGGTACATAAGAATGATAAATACTTTAAAAATTTGTTACCGTTTTAAACATAAAAACAAGACATTCGTACCCTATGTTATATAAGATGTTTTAGGGCAACTACTAATTTTATTATCATTATCTCAATATTGATATCATATAATCACCTTCAAAATGTACATTTAAAAACTCCATTTAAAACACACACCACCTGATAATCAACAATGGCTATATTAATATATAGGTACCTTGCACCTGAATATGCGTCCACGGGCAAGTTAACAGAAAAGTCTGATGTTTTCTCATTTGGAGTCGTGCTCTTGGAACTAATAACAGGAAGAAAAGCAGTGGAGATAGACAGTGAAGATGATAGTTTAATCGATTGGGTAAATCATTTATCTTTTTGTCAACTATATACATATTTTTTTATTGATGTAGTACTTTTGATAAAACGAATCATAAATCAGCTCATTTATGGCCAAATAAGTCTAGAGTGTCACTTATTATTATTATTATATATATATATATATATATATATATATATATATATATATATTATGTGTGTGTTATTGATAATGTTATTTATCATGTGCGTGTAGGCCACCCCTGTACTTATGCAAGTGTCAGAAGGGGGAAGTTTTGACGAGATAGTAGATCCGCGTTTGGAAGGTAAATATAACAGGGATGAGATGCATCACATGGTATCATGTGCAATTGCTTGCCTTCAACATTCTGCAAAGAAACGTCCTAAAATGAGCCAGGTGCGTGTTATAAGAACAATGCTTATCTGTAATAAAACATGTATTATGGATTTTAATTCTTTTGCATATGCAATTATGACAGATTGTTCGTGTATTAGAAGGTGACGTGTCACTAGATGACTTGAATAAGGCAAATAAGATGACAAATGACACAAGTAGCTCGAGTGGAAGCCCTCATTGATAGGAGAGTATAAAGTATCGTACGATAAATCTACATATATGCGCTCGAGGAACTAAAACTCTTGTATGATAAAAAAAAAAAACAGGAGGGGTTGCGGGAAGGAGGTATGAAATGAAAAACACTAATTAATGGTAGGCAACAACCAATTAGATCGTCATCGCATAATCCATAGTATGATGCTTGTTGTGAAATAGCATAAATTTTCCTGTAGGCATTACATCAAACAGGTGAAGGGTGAATGCATTTGGTTTTAGCCTGACGGGTTCTTGATATTTTGTTTTATCTTTATATTTCTATCGCGATGTTATGGGTTTCCGGTAGTTTTATTACCTCTATTTGTGATGCATGTAGATGCAAAACACCTGAACACTTCATTAATAGTTTTGTATGAAGTGTAAAAGAGAGTGTTTACAAACGATAATTATGAATCATCTTCTAAGTACCTTCTAGTTATTAAATACTTAACTTAACCACATATATGGCATAATGGGAGGATAAAATGAGTAAAAAGTCAAAACTAATTTGAATATGATATATAAATTCTATTTGAATCTTAATAGGGTTGAACCAAACCACGAACATATCCATATAAATTATGTCAAATTTGTAAATAATAAATATACCAATCCCTCTTAATTATTAAAAGACGATTTGATTATCTAATCAACACTATCATTAGCTTTTTATTTTTAAGTCACCCCCAAATTATGATTACCTAATAATTATCTAGCACCATTATTCATTTACCAAAATACCCCTAATTCTACTAAACTCACGCCATCTGTCGCCAGTTTCTAGGTCTGTGGGAGTTTGAAATTCAAAATCAAGATGCAAACTTTTCATCTAAATTAGGAAGAAATTCGACACTCATGGCAATTAAACACCATTACGACCTTTCCTTGGTTACGGGCTTTCCTTTATTCAGCCACACCTACAAGCACCCGTATTTTTCTTGCGAGAATGCAACATCGTTATATATCCTACCGGAATACGCAACCCTACAGACAAAAATCAGATCGACCATGGGTGCAGAAGTGGTGTTCAAGCCTCTAAATGAAATCACGAACGAGAAGAGTGATTGGAAGATTAGGGTAAAGGTTCTTATGTTGTGGAAACAGAGCTACACAAACACGCCACATCAGACAGCCTCCATCGAGATGCTCCTAATGGATCCGTTTGTAAGACTTTTTTATTCCATTATTTATGATCGTGTTTACGGTCAGTCGATATTCTGTGTTTTCGTATTCGAATATCTTCGTTATTTATAATTGATTGTTCTGCACTTTTGGTATCAGAACAAGTTAACATCGTTTGATCTTCTGCTGAGTTTGATCGCTTAGGTTTATACGCGAATGGTATATCACGTTAGTAATTGTTAGTAAATCGGTGTTTCAAAATATTAATAATTGTAGAATATGCGGCAAGTAATACTTGCGAATTTATGGAACCATAACTGAATTGATAGCAGAAACATAATTAATTTCTTCCCAAGCAGAAGAAAAGACAATGAAACAGACCCTGTGATTTCGTCTGTGACACAATGTTAAGCTAGACATATTTTGCTATTTGTTAATTACTGTTTGTAGGGGTTTATCCAATTTATAGTCTTTTACAAATATAAGTACAATAACAGATGCTGTACATGTACTACCATTAATAATCATATCATGTGCCACTTCAATAACATGTAGTAGTAATGAAGCTAATTTATGCTAAGAGGTAGTATTATATAAGCGGACAAAGACATATTTGTCGAAATCTTTAGAATGGGTTGAGTTACGGTGTCTGTATTTTGGCTCTATAACAGTAGAAACAGAAAACAGATAGAGCCTGAGGCTGTAAGAGACATTCGGGACGTTCTGTAGTGTAACTGCATGAGAAGTTAACATGATTCGCAAGAATACATCCACTAGAAAGCACACTTCTATTTCATACATCTTATTCTTATATCTCTAATACGAGTATATATTTATGCTCATGTACTTTGTATATATTTGTAGGTGTGTAATTGATTTGTGGCTGTGAGACTTCTTTAATGTTCTCCTATGTTATGTGCATACCCTTGCATATCTCCTCTATATGTGGTGCTTGCTTTTGATGTATGTTTTTGAGACTCTAACAGTTTGCATGGATTTGGATGTTTAACAGTTATAGATGATGGGCATCCAGAAGAAAACGGCTTTATTTATGTAAGTTTCTTATTTATAGCTTTAGAATTGAACAAGTGACTATATTCCAATTTCCACAAATGACTATGGTCCTTTGAGTTATTTTACATTAGATACACATGGATATTCAGTATTTGGAATGCTTTCCATTTTCTTTTGGTAATCTTCATCTAAAGATACCTTCAAGAAGGCAAACAGACAAAGTCCAATGCTATGAGCCTGCAACTATGAAGTACGAGGGTACTTTCTCGCTCTGAAGGCTGATGAGGTAGTGTTTTAAGGTGGATGTCTTTATCTAAGAGTTATTGTGCATGCTGAATGGCTTTTGAATATTAACTTTATGACTGAGAATTATAAATGTCATCATTCTTGATGTTTCATAGTATAAATCAGAGCCTCTGTACGGTTAAAGTATGCCCTTGCATATATCATTCACAGCAAAGTTTCTTTCTATCAAAATAAAAAAATAAAATATTATTTATGTTATAATGCCTTTCTGGATACGTATCGTTTCTATTCTACATTTGTATAAAAATTTTCAAAACTTTGATTGGAATATCGCATTAGCAATTCTATAAGAGGCTCAAAAATTTTTATTGTTGAAAAGAAAGAGAGTTGTTGTTTGGAGCAATGAACCAAAGTTATTTCGATGTTGGCAGCTTCACATTAAATCTTATTTATATAATTATCTCGCACAATTACCAAAATATATCACTTTACAATAGAGTACTTTTGTAAAGTTTGATGTTATGAATTGATTTTAACACTAACGTTTGTGGCAAATGGTACTTACCTTTAGTGTGTTTTATGACAGGTTTAGTAGCTCAGGGAGACAACGTTGCCATAACATGACACATTGAAGAAAATTAAGATAAACTAACTGACAATGCTGAAACCGATTCACTGATTCCAAATGGAGATACGATGGGTAGGGGTACTGACTCTTAACCCATTTATGAATGGCACATCTTTCCTATACGCCATGCTTATTGATATATTGCAGCATGTCTTATGCTTAGTCTACATGTTTATCGTTTTCTCGAATCTGATATGAATTGGACCTGTTAGAGAAAAATACACTTCCATATTGACACATATGACCCATTCGACCCATTTGACCTATTAGTGATAAAACATTACCACTATAAGCTTTCTTGTCCTGTGTATGGACGCAAAACATTTTGGCCCTCCAAATTAATGGAATTTCTTATATATAATTAACATGCCAAGAAAGATATAAAAAAACTATACCATTATAATAATAATATTTTGTTTTTATAATGATTTTTAGGAGCTCTACAAAAAATACTTCTATTAAATTGTCAATTGTTGTCTTTTGTTATATGTGGTTTAATCTTTTTTGCAGGCACCGCAAGAACGTCTCTTGTTATCACCATTGGTCCATCTCCTCAGCATAGAGGAGATACATCAAGTACTATAATGTTTGGGCAAAGGGTAAACCTTAACTTTTTATACGGACTAACACATTCGACTTCACCCATTTTTACTGATTATGCATGCGTTTATGTAGGCTTAGAAAGTAGAAAATATGTTGAAGATAAAGGAAGACTTTGATTACAAGAGTTTGGCAGTAAAGCTTGATGTACAAGTGGAATCTCTCATTGCAGAAAACGAGAGGCAGCAAAAGGCATATAAAGATGAGGTAAAAAAGATATCACTGGAAGCAAAGAAACATATTCTGAAGCTGAAAAAAGTTATGTAGATGCTTTGGAGGCACTTACATGCACAACAACTATAAACTTCCCATTTATTTAATACGATTAGTTTACTTTTTTTAATTCATTATTGTCTTTAACTTGTACTATATATTCAGAAGGGGAGATTAAAATATCAAAGAGACTATGGAATCGATAAAGAAGCTTTAAACGGTACATCATTCGTTAGCTCTTTGCAAGGAAGAACAAGAAGTATGATTGACTAGAGTCATCACTTGATGAAGATTAAGTAAAACAATTTAACTATCTAATCTTATGATTATAAATAGTTCACTTGAACTATATTTGAATTTTAGGCACTAATTGACATATGGAAATATAGTGTGAGGTGTGTGTTCTCAAGTGGATGCATGAACTTGACATAAAAAAAATTAAGTTGGCAAAAAAAAAATGCAATGAAAGGAAAACTTACCTTTTGATGCTAATTATACCTTTTGAGTGTTTAAACCATAATTTCATTTTGAGTGTTAAATCTTTTTGAAGTACGATTTCACAATGTTAAATCCTTTTTGGGCATGATTTCTAAAAAGTTAAATCCTTTTATGGTATGTTTTCAAAATCAAATTATAATTCTACCTATAATTTTTTTTTATCAACTTAAATCTTTTTAAAGCACGATGAATGTGATTTCTTTAAGGCAATCGACATAAACGATATTCTCATTATTGTCAAATTTTGACAAATTGGTTATCTTTTTGGGCAATTTGCCCTTTAATTAAAGACGTATCATTAATCTGTAGTAACCTAAAATTTTTTAAATAATAAGAACATATTTGTTTTAAATTCATGTAAAAAGCCCGCAAATCTTGCGGGTTATGATCTAGTTACAATCATAAAATTAGACTCTTAATGAGAATGAATACAACAAAGTTGTCCATTCCCATTCTCTTAATGAGATTGCTTACGAATAAGGTTGTTCATTGGTATGCTTAGAAAACACTTTGAACGATTTTCTATAACTAATGACGCTATATGGAAATCCGAGCCTATCTATCTGTATGAAATTTATTTGTTGATTAAGAAATCAATATATCTTAAATTTTTGTTTGAAAATTATAACACCCCTCATTTGATATAACAATATTATATTAAGAACACGGAAGCGTAGAAATTTAAACAACTTTATAACTTTACATTACATTAATTTACATAAACAGTTTATAAGTTAAAGTCACATTGACTTGAAACAGTTCCAAAGATTACATAGGTCGGGGTATTATATAAAACCAACTAGTTTAGTACAAAAAGGATCAGAGTAGCTTGCTGTCAAACTATCCTTGCTTCCAAAAGCGTTCCATTCCTGCTACCCAGTAAGCTACAAAATCTGCAGGAATTAAAGATGAGGGATTAGCACATAGCTAAGTGAGAGAGTTCATCACCCAACATTCAACTTAGCATAACCATTAACTACAACAATCAACAACAACTTAATGAGGATCGGTGGTTCTGGGATAACCATAAGGCTATGTTTGGTAGGATGGAATGGAAAAGGAGAAATGGAATTGATTCACTTTCCCTTGTTTGTTAGACGTGGAGAATGGAAACAAAGAATGAAAAAGTGATTCCCAAAGAATGAAAAAGGATTCTCTTTCCAGCCTTTTAATTCTCTTTAAAATGTGAAGGAATGGCGAGAAAGGAAAAATATACGCGGGGCTCATTCTCAGTGTAAATAAGGAGGAGGAATTAAAAAGGCATCCCATAAATAAAGATTGTCATGTGCCCCGCACATATTCTCTAAAACTGAAACCCTAACTCAAAATTTCTCTGAGCCACTTTTGTCATTTCCTTTCACCTTCCCTTCCTGAATCCTTATACCCAAAAAAAAAAAAAAAAAAAAAAGAAAGAAATGAACACTCCTAAAAACAAGATCCCAATATATCTTTCGTTCTTCTCCAACATCGCTATCACCACAAAATCACCACAACCCTAACTCCACAAAATCCGGCCGCCACCGCAACTGAAATTCTGACCACCACCATCACTTTAAATGGTTGGAGGCGTTGGATCTGAACGGCGAAAAAGGGTAACCGATTTCATGCAGAAGAATAGTATTGGGTTTTGTTACTTGGATATGTTACTGGGTGGGCACTTTTGTTCTCGCCGTGGGACAAAACCCAGAAACAATCGATGCATCTTATGATACCCAAACCCTAAAAAATTGATAATTATCGTAACGATTCTGAAAAACCACCACTACTTTCGTTTTGATTATCGGTGGGCACTTTTGTTCTCAATCTCCAATTTCTATTTTGTATAGCCGACGCTGATTGTGGTGGTTATAACCGGAGGCCCGGAGCTTTCAGGTGGCGGTGGTTTAAGCAAAAGCGGTGGTTAGTGGCGGTGGTGGTGGTTTCGATTTGTGGGTGTTGATTCAGAGTTAACAGAGGTGGTGGTGGATGGCGGCGAAATTGTGGTCACAGAGGTGGTGGTGGTGGTGATGGATGGCGGTGGTGTTTGTGATGATGAATGGAAAAGAATTAAATGGAAAAAAGAAATCTGTTTGTGTAGTTGTAGTGTTTTTGTTGTTTTATTCATGATTTTAGTTTTGGGGATACCAATATGAATGCAATTAAATTATGAGTCTTGTTCTTGTTCTGCTGCTATGGGATGCCAATATTCATGTTTTATTCATATTATTCATAATTTTAGTTCTGGGTTCTTGTTCTTGTTCTGCTCCAGGTGGGTATTTGTTGTTGTTTCAAAAAAAAAAAATTAAGAGGAAAATATAAAAAAGTGTGTTTCCATTCCATTCAATCACACTACCCAAACATGAGAATGATTCTCTAGTACATTTCTCCGTGTCGATTCTCCTTGTGTACCAAACAGTGGAATCGATTATGATTCTCTACATCTATTCATTTTCTCATCATTCTCATTCTCTACACCAATTCCATTCTCTACCATTCACTCCTACCAAACGCACCCTAATACCCGGGCGGCTCCCCAAGAACTCTTATCCAACCATATCCGTATGGCCATAACGGACGAGACCGATAGCTAGTGGTTATCCTACTCAGATACAGTTCAATACACACAACATATGAAGCATATCCCTGTATCATTCACACAATAACCAACTAACCCAACCAACAGTTCATTAACTTGTCGACCTCATTGGCAACCAATATCCAAAGATCACACATAGCACATAGATATACAATCAACAATAATGATAAAACAACTCTATAATCATATCTACGTTTATCCGTTGTAATCAAATGATTACAACTAAATCAAATGGCAAGTTTTGAATCCACTCACCGATACCTCAGAAGTCGCAACACTCAGCTTCTAATCACTGAGTCTTTGGGGTATCTGAAACATCACACAACAAACAAGTTAATAACTCGTCTCATAATCATCATCATAATATATTTAGCCAATCAGGTAATTCCTGAAGTCTAAGCAAACAAAAGTGCAACCATAAAATCCTGAAATGACGTTTAAAAACTGAAAATTGCCATTTCCGGCCCCTAGATGACCCCGAATGGCCAAAAACTGACTAGGCTATATTATAGCTTTGATCGTTGGACCGTTTCCGAGTGGACATGCGAATTTCAGCTCAATCTGTGTTAATGAAATTTTGTTAAAAAAAAGAGGTCTCTAAAGTGCTATTAAACACTTATGCACTTTTGAAATTTGCAAAAACCCATCAAAATTAAACATGCAAACGCGATCCAGACTAGGCATGGTGGGATCGCGTTCTTCAGTAGAAAAAATTCTGTAACCGAAAAGTACTGGCAAACCCGATCCGGATATTTGGCCAGGATCGCGTTTCCAAGGCCAAAACTCGACTGGGACATTTTATAACTAGGGAACGCGATCCGGACTCGAGAATGGGATCGCGTTGAGCTGCATTTCAGCTCAGGTACAGACCTGCAACTACATTTCAGCTCGAACCAAACTTAACCAAATCACTAAGTTCCAGTTACAATTCGACTTAGGCACGTTTTTAACATCAAATACAATCATACTACACCTATATAACATTAACCAACAACAATAACATTCAATTACACTAAATTCACACCAAAATCATGAAACCCAATTAGATTTTTGATTAACTTCAATCATAGCTCAAGAACTTGAATTTAATCTATATTATCAACCATGATCATCATATATCACAAGCAATTATCATTCAACTCAAAGATCAAATCACATCATCAAATTCCTATTTAACCTAGTCATATGAAATAGGTTCACTTACTTTTCAAAAGGAAGAAGATGATGATGAATAGAAGAAGATGATAACAACTAGCTTGATTCACAACTTCAATTCCACAATTCTTGTTTATGATTCTTGATTTAACTTGCAAATATTTGGTTAAGGTTTGAGGGTTTTTCTTTGAATTGAGAAGGAAACATAGAATTGGTAAAGTGACAATAAAAGGGTCGGCCCATCATTTTAACCGACTTAACATTGTGGGTATTTTATACCCGCTCTAAATCTATTGCCTGGAACCTAAAAATCAATTGCGAAAAATTTATTTTATTATACCGTCAACTTTAATAATTTATAACAAGCAACATTTTCCTATCCACAATAAGTCCTGAGACCTATTTCACCAACTTTCACAATTAAACAGTTATATCAAATAATTTCTAAAACAATTAAATACTCAATTTAAATAGAAAAATACCAGGCCACTGGAGAGGATGTTACAAAAATGCCATCTCATATTAATAGCAATGAAAATTATGTCTTAAAAAGGTAATGTAATGAGTGGCAAATTTGACAATGTAACATTTTTTAACTTTAGTTGTGAAAACATGTTTCATTGCAGAACAAAACACAAATGTTTAAGTATACAAAGCAAGTATTGAAACACTATTGTACTTGTCACTGAATGTCCATATTAATTAAAATTAATATAACACAACTATTGCAGAATTGATTAAGACAAATATTAAATCAAACCAATTTTCAATTATAAGATGACTCGAGCTCGCTAGTGTAAACTGTCTAACACTTCACTAACACAATTGCACTAGATCTAATCACACTAAGTGATGTATATAAACGATAACCTTCTTACATACAATTCGTATAAGTATTCATAGTCAATCAAAATAACATATTCTCCCGGATTAAAAGAAGAATTTATTTGGCTACTTGTTGATATCTGAGTGGTTGATTTTAGTATAATCATTAACAAAGATTATGTCTTTGCCATAGACCCATTCACACATTCCTAATGATTTATTTCCACCAATCATGTGACAAGTGAGATCACACTTTGCATCAAGCAATTTAAAAATATAAACACATGAATGTTTAGCCAACCATATAATCAGCTAGTAGAATTCATGTAACATTGTGAAGCCAGGTCATTTGTCACTTATCGTTAACTAGTTGCTGCAATCCGTTACAGAAAATCCTTTGGCATAGACTTAGTCGTTGCTGAAGTGCTTGGTCTTTGTATCTTGCTTGACTTCGGACATGCTCGTATCTTATATAAATAGATGTTTTTTCTTCTCCAAACATATCTCTCGATATCACATTGATTGATAGGAGCACACGGAGTTGAGACATCCTTACTATTCTACATGATGTGGTCTAACAAATAACGATAGTAACAAGAATAGTTAATTGCAGTTAGACTAACACTCGCTGACAGTCAAGGATTAATCTAAAACGTAACTCTATGCTAAAAAAAATGAAGTTTGTCATATTATATCTAGTAACTAAAGTAAGTAGCATCATCATGTTTGTAAAGACAAATCCTAGCCAGATTGAATCTCTTTACATGGTGACGGATGTGTGAGCCATATGAACTTGGTTAATGGTTAAATCCTACAACGACAAACTATCAAATGAGATCATCGCTATATGAAGAGGATACGTCAAAAACAGAGTGATTCTTCAATTTCAATCATAAAATTATATTTAGTTAAGTAATGGAAATTAACACGCAACTCAAAGAAACCAACATAATGTGTAATTGAGCAAATATCAAAAACTAAAAATCAAAATGATTTATAAATACATGATGAATATCTACATATTTTCCGTTTTTATATATATCATAAAATTAAAGATGAATGACTATTGACTTTTGTGCTGATAATATGTTACTATATGATATCCTGTTAATGTATATTACATCCGTTTTTCATTAAATTTGTCTAAAATAACGGATGAAGTTTTCATTGTTTAGATTATTGAAGATCGATTTTATTTTATCTTATATTTTTTGATAAAATAAAATGTTTATAATATACGGAGTAGTAACTAAAATATAATTAGATATTTAGATCAAGCAATACCTGCAAGTATAATTTTGAATATTTAAGTACAGTATATAATTTGCAACACTTGAACCAAATATTACTATTGCAAGGATAGAGGGGGAGAGAGAGAGGAGATCTGCTCGTAAACTTCCAGTTTGGCTCTCAATTTCAGTCGCACCGACACACAGCACCAAGATCTGATTCAATCCATTTCACAATTAGGTCTAAAATTCTCGTTCTCTTTCTATAATGGCGCAGTACGTGAAGAAAGACGATGATCGCGACGAAGAAGGTAAAACATTTATTAATTTCAATCTCCTTCCATTGATTTACTAAACTGTAATTATCTGAAATATTGCCTCATTTTGGTCGATGCGATATGTTATTCCCGTTCTTCGGTGTTATTTGTGTGATTTATACGATCTCTGATTTAATTTTAGATCTATACATTGCGGTTAATTAGGTCGATTTGTAAGCTATTGAAACTGTTATGTCAATCAATCTGTACGATGTTGTGAAATCAGGTTGACTTGACTGTGATACTTTGTGTATATGATCTAGGTTTTGATTTAGATCTACATTGTGGTTAGATAGGTTTAATTAGTAATATACGTAAGCCGATTTGTAAGCTCCTATAATTGTGATGTTAGCTGGATGGTAGCTGATGTGAAATCAGGTTGGCTGGAATGTGTGTTTACGAAGATTCGATGGAACTATAATAGAGTTTATAAATAGGTTATTGTAATTTGTATGATAACTACTAAACCATTTTTCTTAATTGTTGAATTGCATCTGAATAATTGAGGATCATTCTTTTCTTATAAAGGTTTGAAGCTTCTAAGTACTTAGTGATGTAGGAGTAAATCCGGAGTCTTTGGCGGCATTGGCAAAAGTTATATGCTCTACGTTGGTTGAAGATGATATGGATCAATATATTTTTGTAATTTGAGATCATCAGATCTGATTTAGCATTTGAGACAATTGGATAAGGATGGGTGTCTATATGCCTAAATGATGTGCAATCTTGTAAATCATAATAACCTGCAGTTTCTATTATAGTCAGCGAGCATTTTTAAGTGATTGCTGAACCAATGGACTAAAAATAATGATGTAGGAGTTCAGAGGCATGTACTGTCCTTGCCAAGCCATTGTCTTTCTCTACGTAATGCCAATGGGGAGATTTATTTTTAGACCTATATTGAGCCTAAGCATCTCAATCATATTTGGTTTTAATATGCAGCTCTTTTTTATAGTTGTGATCGTCTACATGTTTTTAGTTAGGTGCGAACGATAACATATAGTTAGATATGATCAGTGGGCTTCTGAAAGCATTACTTTTGTTGATCTGATTACTGATGAAGGTCTGTGTGTTTGTGGAGTAGGTCCAGTTCTCTTTGATTGAATATTTGGTTTACGAAGATCTGAATAGATGTAATAAATTTATAATTTGTAATTGTTGTGATTTACCCGAATATTTGTAATATCATAGAGCAATCTCAACTACTAGAACTATAGAACCACACATTCTTTTTCCATCTTTTCTGGCATGCATATACTTCAGATTCGTCGAAGATCATGGCATTTCTGTTAACTTATAATTGACCTTTCTGTATGTTTTTTGTGTATTACTAAGTTCTTTCTGTCATGTGCAGCCGAATACTCCCCCTTTTCAGGAATTGAGAAGGGAGCTGTTCTTCAGGAGGCTAGGGTGTTCAATGATCCTCAGCTAGATTCAAGGAGGTGTTCCCAGGTGCTTATTTTATTTCAACACCTAACTTTTGATTCATTCTCTGACATTCATGATTTAACGGATTATATTGGTTCTATTTCCAGGTTATTACAAAGCTGCTTTATCTTCTGAACCAAGGTGATAGCTTCACAAAGGTTAGATCGTGTTCTATTAACTGTTCAGAAAGACAACACCCGACTTCTATACAAATACATAGATGATTGTTGTAAGAGATGAAAATAGGTTCAGGGCTTCTATCTAGTTTATATAATATATTTTGAATCGATGTTAGTAACCTGTCACAATAAGCAGATAGGCAAGCCTTTATATGTTGAAGTTCGTGTATAGATGTCTTTGTTGCATCAGTTAAATACAAGTATTTATCTCTGCAAGGAGTAATTTATTTGGGTTATGTATTCTCGAGTTGAATACAATCATAATGTTCTGAAGTTAAGGTTTTTGTGTGTGTGTGTGTGTGTTGTTATTATGTGGCATATGGTTACTCCATCTTATTTGGCATCATCGTTGCATCTTTGTCATGCCTGAAATATCACAGATTAATATATTTTTAACCTTGTTTGACATAATCTTGATGTACTCAATTGCTGCTCATTGTTTGCAGACTGAAGCCACGGAAGTTTTCTTTTCAGTAACAAAACTGTTCCAGGCTAAAGATATTGGATTAAGAAGAATGGTTTATTTGATAATTAAGGAGCTCTCTCCCTCTGCAGATGAGGTCTCAACAAATAATCTTATATATTTAATTGTCTACACATAGTTTATGCTTTTAGGTTTGAGTAACGTGGTTAATTTTCTTGTGCATGTAAGGTAATTATTGTCACAAGTTCCCTTATGAAAGACATGAATAGCAAGACTGATGTGTACCGAGCAAATGCTATTCGTGTTCTCTGTCGCATCACAGATGGAACTCTTCTTACTCAAATTGAGAGATACCTAAAACAAGCTATTGTTGACAAAAACCCTGTAGTTGCAAGTGCAGCCCTAGTCAGTGGTATCCATTTGCTACAGGTACAACATAGTGTTTGAACATTTTCATTAGTTTTTCTTCTTCTTTTCTTTTTCTAAATGTCCTTATTTATCTTATATCCCTGCATCTTAGACAAACCCAGAGATAGTGAAAAGGTGGAGCAATGAGGTACAAGAAGCTGTTCAGTCTAGGGCCGCACTTGTACAATTTCATGCACTTGCTTTGCTCCAACAGGTATGGCAGTTGAATGTTGCATATTGTAATATTCATGTTTCACAAGCTTCTGAAAAGTTTCGCTATTCCTATGACATCACGCTCATACAGTCTGCTACAAATTATAGACCTCATTTAAGTATCCTTGGGCATCATATGGGTTCATCTGAATACTCAAATTATTGCTTAAACAGAACTATTCTATTTTCAGATACGACAAAACGATCGGTTAGCTGTGAGCAAATTAGTGACAAGCTTGACAAAGGGTACTGTTCGTTCACCTTTGGCTCAATGCCTGCTGATCCGGTACACTAGTCAGGTACTCTTTTTTAATTTTTAAAAAAATTCTTTTGTTGTAATGGAAACAGGCTTGTTGCTTGTTGTGCTACATTTGAATCACTGACACGCGTTAAAAACTTCTTTTCAGGTTATTCGGGAGTCAAGCAACAGTCAAACTGGGGACCGTCCATTTTATGACTATTTGGAAGGCTGTCTCCGCCACAAGGCAGAGATGGTCATTTTTGAAGCAGCAAGAGCAATAACCGAATTGAGTGGTGTTACTAGCCGGGAATTAACTCCTGCAATTACTGTCCTACAGCTCTTCTTAAGTTCGTCTAAGCCAGTACTACGGTTTGCTGCTGTCCGTACATTAAACAAGGTACTCTCAACCTGAAGGAAACCCAACTATTCTTAGTTTCACATGGTATATATCCGGCTTATAGTGTCGTGAGCATGAAAACAATTTATTGTTGGTCCTTTCTTTCCATGTCCTTTTATCACGATCCTTTTTGGTATTGGTGCTTTTGCGCTTTGATCGACGATGGTCATTGAAGTTAGAAATCATCCTTATATTTTTTTATTTTTTTTAAGTATAGTCAAAAGGGGGACGCTTAAAATAATTTGTTTTCTAGAAGATTGTTTCATTCTTCACATTCTTATTTAATTTAACCAAAAATGTAATCGAAAAGAATAGCGTGACCCCATAATTGGTTTCAGAACAACTGCGAGTATATAAGACTTTTGAGCTGTAGATTTTTAACCATTCCTTCTTGTTATCTAGTACATATAGGTTTTCATAAGCACGTATGATCTACTCCATATAGATCAGATAGGATATGTATTTAGCCAATTACTATAGTATTTTTATGTTGGTCAGAATTGATATACCTTAACACAATTAAGCACATATTACTTGCAAGTTCTGCAGTTACAATAAGGAAAGTAAGTTTAAATTCTAATGCTGGCACTGAAACACCCTTATTATTGAATTTGGCTTACATAGGTTTAATATATAGAGTAATTCTTCGGCAATGAAGTTTCCTTACTGCGGTTCTCCAGATTAAAAGTTAAAACCAGACGATGATATGTTATGTTATGTTCAGCCTTTTTTCTTGTTCTGAAGTGTACATGGCGTTTTCTGGATCTGTAGAATTTATTGTGATAGATGATGGTATCTTGTGCAGGTGGCAATGACTCATCCAATGGCTGTAACTAGCTGTAACATAGATATGGAGAGCTTAATTTCAGACCAAAATAGAAGTATTGCAACCCTTGCCATTACTACGCTGCTCAAAACAGGCAATGAATCTGGCGTTGATCGTTTGATGAAACAAATTACTAACTTCATGTCTGACATTGCCGACGAGTTCAAAATTGTTGTAGTTGATGCCATTAGATCATTGTGTTTGAAGTTTCCCCTTAAGTTCAGAACATTGTGAGTGTCTTCAACTTTATTCCTTAAAATCTTCACGAGTGAGAAGTTACATGTTACTGCGTCTCATATAATTTACCTTATTTATTTATTTTTTATTATAGGATGGGTTTCTTAAGCAATATCTTGAGGGAGGAAGGTGGATTTGAGTACAAGAAAGCAATTGTTGATTCAATTGTAACTATTATAAGAGATATCCCAGATGCAAAAGAGAGTGGCCTCCTTCACCTGTGTGAATTCATCGAGGACTGTGAATTTACATATCTTTCAACACAGGTTATAGCATGTTCTTTATCTTAATTTACTTGTTGATTTTCTTAGAGGTGGCAATTATGACTCATGTACTTATCAATGGGTTGTTTTGGCTAATGTTTTATCTCTCACTGGTGAAAAAAGAACTGCAGAGTGGGTCAAACGGGGCAGAAATCTCCCAAAGTGCAGTTATGTTTTTTTTTTTTTTTTGAACAATTGTTTTGGATCAGTGCAAGTTGACCAGTAGCACATAAATACCCGATTTGGCCCATTATCCAACCTGTCCATTGTGCCACCTCTAGATTTTCCCCCCAGCTTTTAGCATTCTTGTATTTCTGTCTGTTATTCTACTAAACTTGTTTACTTGAATACATGGTTAGATTCTTCATTTTCTAGGCATTGAGGGACCAAAGACTTCAGATCCCAGCAAATTCATACGGTATATATATAACCGTGTCATACTTGAGAACCCAACTGTTCGAGCCAGTGCAGTGAGCACCTTGGCAAAGTTTGGTGCTATGGTTGACTCATTGAAGGTAATTTAACTTCCATTTCTTATCATAATATTCAAACGAGGTGGATTCTTTTGCAACGAATTGAGATGAATTATACTCTACTGCAGCCCCGAATATTTGTTTTGCTGAGACGCTGCTTATATGATAATGATGACGAGGTCAGTTGTATAGATATATAATATGTATTTCTACTTATCCTTATTGATCCATCTGTACCTAAATCAATGCAATATTTGACATAGCACATAGTATATATGGTTCAATTATCGTTCACAATATATAGACATATATATACCCGTGAATAAGGAAAAAGCGTTCAAGCCACCCTGTATCAACCTGTGATATAAAATGAACTGTTACAACCCAAACCTGTTTTGACCCATAATGCAACCCACTCATTCCAATACCTCTACTCGTATCCAATCATGGTTTTTCTGACATAATTTGTACTGTGTAGGTTCGTGATAGGGCTACTCTGTATCTGAATACAATCGGAGGTGATGGTTCTGTTGTTGAAACTGATAAAGATGTTAAGGAATTCCTCTTTGGATCATTGGATCTTCCACTGGCCAACCTCGAAACTAGTCTAAAGAACTATGTAAGGCGCTACACCAAATTCCTGTTATGTTATGGCTCTATTTGCCGCATAATCACTTAATATAATTGTTTGTTGTCAATCCAGGAACCATCAGAAGAACCTTTTAATGTCAGTTCTGTACCAAGGGAGGTCAAGTCTCAGCCATTTGCAGAGAAAAAGGCTGCGGCCAAAAAGCCTACTGGTCTAGGTGCTCCTCCGGCTGGCCCCACTTCAACAGTCGATTCTTATGAAAAGTTACTTTTGTCAATTCCAGAGTTCTCAACTTTCGGGCAGCTTTTCAAGGTTCAATAATGGCATAATTTCTTTAATTTGTAAACATATCAGTTTCCTTAGAGGTGGCAATTTTGACCCATTTACTTGAGAATGGGTCAATTCAAACATGTAAAATGGGCAAAATAAAATAAAAATAGCTAAAAAGGAAACATGTCTACATCTTACCTCCCCCATACCCCTCATATCCGGGATTGAGGTAGTGATGTTGTTGTTGATGTCAAAATGCCCAAAATGAAACTTCAAAGCATAAAACCTCCTTATATTTTATTTAAAAAGTTAGACTAATGTTAAAATAAAAATAAGCTTTGTAATCATAATTAATACACTACTCTTCTAAAAACGTGATAAGTTATTGGACGAGTTTGTTTGGGTCTACACCACCCGCTACCTTTTCTGTCCTAAACCTCTTACCCTCAACCTACTGGAACCATCCCATTTTACGACCTCTAGGTCCCATGTTTTTTTATCTGATTATAGTGTTTTGTATATGATTAATTTCCGTTATCAGTCCTCTGCACCAGTGGAGCTCACCGAAGCTGAAACAGAGTATGCAGTGAATGTTGTCAAACACATATTTGATAAGCACATTGTGTTCCAGTACAACTGTACCAATACGATTCCTGAGCAGTTATTGGAAGATGTAAGCTAAATCTAAGAATATATTTCTTGTGAGCAATGACGCTTGCTTTTTGAGTAATATTAATAGAAAAACTCTCTTTGTGTTGTTGTGGCTTGGTTCTAGGTTACCATTGTTGTGGATGCTTCAGAAGCTGAAGAATTTGAAGAATTAGCTACAAAACCATTAAAATCCCTACCATATGATACACCGGGACAAACATTTGTGGCATTTGAAAAGCCAGAAGGGGTTCCAGCTGTTGGAAAGTTTACCAACGTGTTGAGGTTCATCGTTAAAGAGGTAATAGTATACATCTGAATTCTGTTACATTTTTTTTTTACTTTGTGATATACAAATAATCTTCTTTGTGGCGATATGTAATCAATCATTAATGCTGATGTTTTCTAAACATAATTATAGGTTGATCCCTCTACTGGTGAGGCCGAGGAAGATGGTGTGGAAGATGAATACCAGCTGGAGGAATTTGAGGTGGTTTCAGCGGACTACATGCTTAAGGTTGGGGTTTCCAATTTCAGGAATGCATGGGAAAATTTGGGTGAAGACTTCGAGCGTGTTGATGAGTATGGCCTTGGCCCAAGGGACAGTTTGAAGGAAGCTGTTAGTGCCGTTATTGATCTTCTTGGCATGCAACCTTGTGAGGTAAGTAAATTCTCTACTTATATCTGACAACCCCATCTGGTATATATACACAAAGTCTGCATTATTCCCACTCTTTGAATAAGAATGCTTGTTCTTATTAAATGACCAACATGTTTCATTTCTTTTTTGTTGGATTTTATCATAACTATCTATAAAGCATGTTCTTCAAAGTCTTAAAATTAGACTCAACGATAACAAATGTCAAAATGACCCTTTCATTTAATTAGTTTAGTCCATATAAGGTAACTACATTTGTACTGAAATCTCAATTCATGTATCCTATATGTACATAATATACACTCTCTCATTAATTACACCTAATCATTTAGCATATCTCATAAATTGATAATATTTTTCAACATCAATCACCATAAATATTAAGTTCTATTTAGCTGATATAATGAGTGAATTTATTACAATCGACAATCGAGTCATATACTAATCCTCCTATTTTTAAGTACTTAGGTTATTATGACTGATTGACTGAAAAAAATGAATAGCCAGGAACCCGATTTCGTGAAATCCAAGTCAGTTTAGCTAAATAAATTAAAACTAAATAATATAAGTGACCGCTGATTTGTGCGGGTATTCCGCTAGTAAATAATAATGGATATTATATATGATTTAGAAACTATATAATCAAAATATTATTCTATTTTTCTAGTAAAATAATTTGAGTTTTATAAGCATCTATACTTCAGGTCAGTTTCCGTGTTGAAAGTTTCTAATGACAAATTTATATGCTATCATGTTTCAGGGCACAGAGGTTGTTGCAGCCAACTCACGGTCACACACATGCTTGCTATCAGGTGTGTACATAGGCAACGTGAAGGTACTTGTTCGTTTATCATTTGGAGTCGACAGTGCCAAAGAGGTTGCGATGAAACTTGCTGTCAGATCTGAGGACGAAGCTGTAAGCGACGCAATTCATGAACTAGTAGCCAACTAGTCCCTTTTTCTAGTACTCAAATTTCACATTAAACAAATGAAATCACGAGATTGTTGCTTGGTGAGCCTGAGAGAATAGGAATATAAACATTGTTTTTTGTACCTTAGTCAATAATACATTTTTTCAAGGTAGTTCCTATAAGACATTATAAAATACTTGTGTTTAAGAAACAGCGTATATGTATTTGCTTCAACTTCACTTTGCGACTATTGATGTTATAATGTATGTTTGATCAAGTTTACACATCATACTTTCTTTATATTGGGGAACCTTTCTGTGAATAATAGAAGACTGGAGACTCTTTGATCAAGTAGTCTATGCAGTCGTGTAAATTTTTTACTTGCATATGGATCAAATTTTCATCATTATGTCCAACATGGGTAGCCTTCAAGGGATATTTCTAAAAACAAGTTATGTGGGCACATTGTTTCCACTTTCGACGTGTATATGGGAGCATTGGATACACTAGTTTCGTTCAAATGATGGTAAGCTGTGGAAAAGAAACAATATAGAGTGTTAGTTCAAAATTGATATGATTCCCTAATCTAATAAGTTGAACCTGATTGTGATTGTTTATTTTCCTGCTGTTTTGTTTTCTTTGTCGGGTTCCACAAAATAATTATCCTGACCGCAGTTATCATTTATATCTCTCTGTGACTACGCAAAAAGACTTGACGTGAGTGTTCAGTATGAATCCATGAACCTAATCTTCTCCTCCTGTATTAAGAATGGTATAAAAGCTAAAAAGCAAGCTGTTCATAGACCAGGAAAGCTAGTAGGAAAGTGAAATTGAGAAGACTATGAGATTGCAATTCTTAAGTTGAAATCAATATGATTGGATACGCTGTCTCACGAAAAGTGTGAGGAATACAAAAAGATCTATTTTGTTATCTTTGAATACTACATGTAAACCCGTGCGATGCACGGCAGTCATACAATTTTTATTATTATAGATGCGATGTGACTTCATAATCCAATAATAACTTTTAATTTCAAAGAAGTTACATATAACTAAACATATTTTAAGTTAAAAACAAATAACTTAAGATAATATATCATATCATTCATGCGATTAAACCAAATGTAAAGGGTAATTTGAAGGTTAATCATAACTTCCGTAATATATTTAAGTGGTACGTGTCCGCTCTATACATAAACCTACAGTTAAATTGAATAGATGAAAAAGAAAGTAAATATTTTTATGTGAAAATTAATATTTACGAAGAGTATGTATAATAACAAACATAGAAACGGGGAAAGAAAGCATGAAATAGATAACGGGGAAGGTTATTGTAGAATCATTTCTTATCGTAGGAACCGTAGGAACGATTTTTTTCGCTTTTAAATTCATTTGTACACGTTTTGCAAAAAAAAAGAGCCAAAATTATATACATTTTATCCTCTTTAATATTAGATCGATTAAAAAAATAAAATATATATATCATACACAAATTAAAGCTGTGTATCACAGCCTTTTATGTGTGATACTATGATACACACTAAATTTTTTATGATGTGTATCACATATTTTGTTAAAAAAACTCTCATATTAAAGAGCACACAATTCTAAGAATTTTGATATAATTTTTTTATTATCAAAAACATAATTTAATATTAAAGTTAAAAGTTAAAATGTTCGTTCCTACCGTTCCCACCATAACAAGTGTTTCTACTTGAACCTTTCCCATTAACTATTATGTATGAAAAGATTGATCCATTTGTTTCATGTGACCCATTTGACTCTAAAAAATGATTTGTTAACTCGTTGACCTGATTATAATATGAGTTTATTTGATTTGGGTTCAGGTTAACAGGTTTTGGGTTGAGTTAAAATATTTAACTCGTTTTTGTAATAGGGGTTGGGTATGGGTTGACTAGTTTTGACCCACCAATTCAAACCTCCCAATTCGACCCAACCTGAATCGCCACCATCAGGATATAATCTATCCGAAACCCAACCTGAATTTACTGGTTTGGGAAAACCCGTTGGATTCAAGTTTATTTGTTTTTTGTTTTTTGTCTTACAGCAAATTCTATAAATGATTAATGTGATTTACACCGAATTACGAAAAGAGTCTATACTTTTTTTCACCTTTAGTCTAATAAGTTTACGTTTTGCTTGATATATGTCTGTCAATTACCTCAAATTACTAAAGTACCCTTTTATCTTATTATTTTTGAATAGTAAAGATCTAAATGATCAAAGGGTACTTTAATCATTTTACGTGGATGAGGAACCGTTATTAATAAAATGTGAAATTACTTGACTGAAAAGGTGAAAAAATTATATTGAAACATTTTTGTAAATTGGTGGACTACAAATTTACTTTTTTTATTTCTCCGTATTTTTTTTTTCTTTCTTTCTTATCTTCAAACGTCGTGAAAGGATAAAATAGTCGTGTGGGGTGTTTTGCACATCATCATCATCGTTTTTCTGGTGACAATGGCCGCTGCTTCTTCTCTCCATACCAGGTAACCGTAATTCTTTGCCGCTTTACGTTATGCATTTTCATTCCTCGGTTAATTTTAGGATTCATACTCTTGATTCGACTATTGGTTTGCCTTTACGATTCTAATTTTATGTTACTCTCATGGATACGAAAACTTCTATACAATTAAGGCCATTTGTGTTATTTTCAGCTGAATTAGGGTTCATACTCTCTGTCAATCCCATATGGGTTTGCCTTAATGATTCTAGTTGTAGATAGAACTTATGCTTGATTTAAAACCTCTATTAAATTGGCCCAATACATGCCTTTTCGAACATCTCTATCGTTAATCATAATCGGGTACGGGTATGATTGTTAGTGATGTTTGGGGGCTTCAACCATTTTTATGTTCTACCTAAAATCAACCACTCAGTGACTCAGAGATGTTAGTGATATTCGCCAACTGTTTTAGCAATCAACCACTCAGAGATCAACACGTGGCACTGAGACTTCGCCCATATTTCCTGACGGAATAATCGGATATTCTTGCATACAAATGCTCACACCTTTCGTTCTTCATGCGTTTACCGATTGTAGTCATTTTAATTTGTTTATATGTTCAAGGTACAATTGTGTCAGTGAGTGTAGATAGTGTTGACTTACTTTGTCTATTCAAGTAGTGATTTGATCTGCGACTTTGAGCGATCTTGTGATTTCGAGGTTGGTTGGATTTATGCTTTGACTAAACCCATTCCGCAATCAACCTATGATATCTTTGTTTTGATAATATAGACATCATTGAAGAGTACTGATGTTGTTACTTGCTCTCTGTTAATGAATACGTGATACTCAGTTTTACATGAAAAAAAGGTTTAGTATTAATTGTCTTTTAATTAATACAATTACTTCACAGTTAACAACTTCAGTCATTGCACTAGCTAATAGTGCACTTGGGATCTAATGATGACAAGTAAACTCAAATTTCGTGAAAGCTTACTTTATTGCTTGTTTTTGCCAGATTTAGTGCCAGCAGTTTAATATCACATGACCTACGCCATTTAAACCCAAACAATAATGGATGGAAGTCTTCACATTGGGCTGAGAGCTATAAGTTGGCCAGGTCCACACACAGACCATTAAGGCGTTCTTCCGTTGTTTCCCCCATGGCTCTTGCAGCAGTATGATTTTTTGATACGTTTTACTAGGGTTTGAATAACAATTATGGGAAGTATTTATTTGGTTTGACATACCTGCAGAACATGAGTCAAGATACAGACGATATGTATGATGACCTGTTTAAGAAATATGGGAAGGTTGTTTACAAGAGGAATGACCAAAAGTCTCCTACTGCAGAGGTTGATGACGATGCTGAATGTTTGGCATGTAAGCCTTTCATTCTATACTTCTGAGAATATATCAAACATTAATAATATTTTGCTTCTTCATTGCTAACTTGATGATTACCGTTCTCTATGTTGTACTTGCTATGTATAGTTGCTGTTGCGTTGGCAAAGATTGCAAGTGATGTGAAGGCTGCAGAAATAAAACTTCTCTTTGTAAAACCTCTGGTCTATTGGACCAAATTCTTCCTCATTACCACTGCATATTCTCGACCTCAAATTGATGCTATCCGGTAAAAAAATTGTTATATTAGTTTATATCTTCACCCTGAGGAAATGATTATGTGTAACAATATCTTGTTGTACTACAGGACTAGAATAAATGATCTAGCAGAAAAACAGTACGGGAAATTTGCGACTGGAGATACAAAAGCCAATTCATGGACCTTGTTAGACTTTGGTAGGTTTTCTAACAGTTCATATATCAAAACTACTGCACTAGATTTTATCACACAACTTATAAATCAAAGGAAATTTAACTAGAAGTTTTCATTAAAAAAATAAATCAAATTTCCGTTGTTTACTTTGATGATTGCATTTTGAGTCGTAGACTTGGGATTTAAGGATTATGTTAAAAGTCTGAAGTCAATCATTCTTGTAGTACAGTCTTTGAAAATGGTATTTTCGGCTTTTATATTTATATATGTATATGTATCTTAGGAGAATCTTTATGTATTATGAAAAATGCAATGTTTGATTGATGAACACTATGCTTAAATTTCCTTATACTTGGTCATGATAACATAAGATGATCTTTTTGACCAAAATCCATAACATCAAACGAGTAGAAATGACAACGTAAAATCACAAGTAGATAGTTTTAACTTCATATCTGCCTAAAAGGAACTACTGGAATATCCACAAGTCAACCTAAAACGGCTATTTATGTGTTCTTTTACTTCCTAGTAATTAACATGTTTCTTCTTTTATTATTTCCAGGTGATATAGTCGTGCACATATTTCTTCCGGAACAAAGAGAACTTTACAACTTGGAAGAGTTCTATGCCAACGCAACTCCCATAGAGTTACCTTTTGAAAACCAACAAAACTACGGCCGTTAGAAAAAAATATAGTGATTTCAACCAGATATGGTGTCGCAATCTCCCTCAAGAAACTAGTTCGGTCCATTGTGAAGGAGCAAAGTAGTTCATGCATTTCAAATGGAATGCTGATACTGGAGATAACGACTAAGGTGTAGATTAGAGGCTCGTTAAGGTCAAACTGTTTGTATCTTAGTGTAAACATAGGGGCAGAGTAATTGAATTTGGACCAAGGGTGAAATAGTGTCATCCCCTTTAGTCATATTATGTAGAATATTGTTTTTCTGTGCCGTTGTATGTAGAATATTAAGGTAGTTTAATGGTGTTTTTGGGTGTTTCAAATTAATTATTGTGATTTCACAATACGATTCAGGTCCGAACTTCCTAGGTAAACATTGTGGGGGTCTCTACCCGGATAACCTGAACATAGAATATCTGTTCAGTTTACCCGTTTTCTTAGAGGTGGCAATTTAGATTCGTGTAATTATGAACAGGTTCTTTCAGCTTATCTTTTTCTCTTACAGCGAAATAAAATATTTGCATAAAAGGAAATTGGTCAAATAGTTAATACTACATTAGGAGTGAAAAATTTCTGGGTCAATCGGTTGCTTTGGCTTAGATATTCATAACAAAGAAGTTGCTATAGATACTGTTGTATGCCAAAAAGATCCGCGCTCTCAGTCTCCTGGTCACATGAAAACTGCATTAATCATTTTGAGATGTCTCATGGAAACGTATTAAAAATGTCCTGTCTTGGCACATTGCAAAGTTAGAATGGCCTATTTACCAATCATCTTTTTATCAATATCTAATAATTCAATACTACTATTGATTTGGTTCCGCAAAACCAACTTATTTCGCCATTACTGGAAGCCTATTAACTAGATAAAAACTAGTACAGTTGATAGTTAAAGATATCATTTCTAACTTCTATCTTTAAGGTCACTCTTCATGTTGAAAGTTTCTAATAACAAATTTATACACTATCATATGTCAGGGCACAGACGCTCTCACGCTCACTCATATGCTTGTTAAGTAGTCACCACGGCCGTGTAATATAGTTCCTTGCATATTAATCCGGTGTTAATTGTCACGTCCAACATGGGTAGAATACGAGGAATTTTGTCGCTTATCTTTCTAAAGATACCTTATGTGGGCACATTGTTTCCGTTTGTATATGAGAGCATTAGATGGTGAACTGTGCATATTAACCGAAAAAAATAAGCTTTGTTAGTTTCACACAAACTGTTTTCTTTCCCTCCAAAAATCTTTCTGTCACTTTAGAATGTTGAATTCTTTACGGTTTCGAATCTTGATTATTTACGTAAAATGACACAAATTCGTTTTTATAATGATTACAAACTGTAAAAATCAATTTTTAGAATCAGATTGTACTGATCTAATTTGCGTGAACACTACATTTCCATTGATCAATTGCGATGTAATGCACAAACTGAATTTGAGTTTACCACCAATTACAAACCCTAACTCTAATTCTACGAAATCGCCCAAGCAATCAACGGCATCCGAAGACTACAAAGATACATCATCGAACCATACTCAACTTCCTCCTTCATCATCTCAACAAACACCGGCGTAATCAACAACCGCAACAACATCAAAATCATCAAAACGTTGACTTCTTTCTCAACCGAACTCCCTCCGATTCTAATCGAAATCCACAATTGCGTTCTGTTTCCGTTATTATGAACATAGAACGTTGCTGCTTGGATCAGCAACACGATCCGCCGATTCCGGCCGATCCTGAAGCTCAGATCTAGACGTCGTATGTTGAATCGACGTTGTTGGAGATTCGTGTGGTATTCGCGGTGGACACGGTTATCGGAAGTGGTGGAGGACGGTGGTAGGTAGCGCCGGTAGAGGAAGACGACTGATCCGAAAGCTAGGGTTCCGGCGGTGATTAGGAATAAAGAGGAAGAAGATGATACCGAAGGTGTAGGCATCGGAGTATTATGGACATTATTTACTTTTTGGGTTGCGAAGAAAAACCTTTTATATTTGTACGGCCGCCGGTGACACAGTGGCTTATTCGTAGACCAGTGGTGGAGTCCACTTGAGTTTTGTTTTCAAGAAAAACTTTCTATCCATAAATATAGATGTATGTTTGTATGAAATTTATGAGTTTATTAATAATTTTAACAAGTGTTATCGTTCGCGTTAAGCTGCGAAAAGAATTTGCAAATATCAATTATCATGAATTTTTTATGATTCACAAAATAGTTTAGGCGATACATCATACATTATCATAATCACATATATACCTATACAGGGTGGTGTTCAAATGAGAATAGAAAAGAAATTTGTGTGAGAATGAGGGAACTAATGATATTGTGTCATGCGTACAAAGAGAATGTTCCAAATATACAAAACCCATTTACCCCCAACATCAATTATCTCACAAACGACAAATCGGAAAATTATGAAAAATGCACCATTAAATTCAGCGTTTTCTCCTCTTCGATTTGCCGGTAGGGGTGTTCATTATATGGTTCCACCCGAAAAACCAACCAACCCGGATGACTTTGGTTGAAGTGGGTCTGGTTAATTTGGATTTGGTTCGGATTTTTGGTGGCACCCGAAATATAAAAGCGGTTTTTGGATCGGTTGTGGGTTCTAAAATATAATTCCGGTTTTCACCCGAATATCCAAACTTTTAGAATACGCGTAGTTTATGTTTATAATATGGAAATCATTCAATTAAATACGTGAAATGAGGAAGGCTAGGAGTAAATTAAAAGTGGATCTTTATTGTTTGCAAGTTATCCCTATCAAACCAATATCAAGACCAAATATATAATTTGATCTACTTCTCCCAAAATCAAGTACAATTCCATAACTTAATAATCAAATTCTCCACTATAAATATAAGAATTGCCTAGACGTCATAGTTGAGTATTTTCGTCATTTTAAAAGTTATAATTTGTTACGTCACTATGTCATGGAAGCAAGAAAACTAACATGTGTGCATGATTAATCTCACTATTTTTTTTTTGACAATCCAATTTTTCTTCCTGAATTTTTAATTTGGTTTAATGGAGAACCGACCCAAATAAACCGATTTTTTATTTGGTTGGATTGGTTTGGTTTTGACAAATTTGGTTTGGTTATTGGTTCTCAAAAATATTTCTGAAAACCGATTTATCCAAACCGAATAAACCAATTATAACACCCTGCTTTCAATCAACACATTTTAATAATGTATCTCGACCCGGAAGCGATGTCCCAAAACAAACTCTTCATTTTAAATACAAATACATTCAATAATTTATAATTTCACAATCAAAATACAGCCGTTGGGTGTTATATAAATCCAAACATCACAATATTTAACAAAATCAATATCAGAGTCAACGCAGCAGTCGTCAAACATTCATTCAGATCGACACCTTCTTGCCCGACCACCCTGTCAAGTCATAACCTGCAAGAAGTAATTTAAAGTGGTGGGATTAGCACAACTGCTAAGTGAGATAGAACTGTGACCGACAGTCCAATCTAGCAATAACAACTTTGTCTACAACAAATAATCACAGTCACAATCATATGGTTTCACACAACATCAGAGGATCGGTGGTCCTTGAGGCAGCCCAAAACCAGTAAAAAGCTCCTCAAACAACACTTAGTAACCCCACTGAGCTGTAGGCCAAAACAGCGGTTAATCATAACCCAACTGAGCTGCAGGCTAAAACAGCGGTTAACCGATAGCTAGTTACTATTTTCACACGACCTAATTTCCTATTAACGACATGTACAAGGAAATCCCTGTCGTCCAACAATAGTAACCAAGCCCAAATCATCTTGACCTCCGATTAATCACTTATGCCCAAAGGCCAAATAATCACAATCAGCATGACTAAACAGTCTTTCAACAATAAATCTACATTCACTTGCTGTAACTAAACCTGTTACAGCTAAACCACACTGAAGGTACAGAACCACTCACCAATCACCTTGTAACACCCTGTTTCTGGGCCTGGAAATAAATTGTATTTTAATAAGTGTGGTTGGTTTAATTAAGAATAAACAAGTAAAAGAGCCTCAGTTTTAATTGTGACTAATGAAATATTGTTTATTTTAAATAAACAAAGTTGACGGAAAAATAAAAGTATTTTGACTTACGGGTATTTTCGGGTTCCAGACAATAGGTTAAGAACGGGTATAATTTATACATAATAAAAGATGGGGCGGTGGAAGTATCTGGATCTTTATCACCTAACTTATTTCACTATCATTTCTCAAACTCTCTCAAGTTCTTCATCCATAAATTCAAAAGAAAATCAAGAACAAATTATTGTGTCAAAATCGTGCTAAAGGAATCTGAGTTTCTTCATCATCTATATCATCTTCTCCATTTGATTGTATGTCATTTTGTGTTCTTGAGCTTATATTGTAGAAATGGGGAAAATGATGAACATATGTGATTATGTGAAATTGATGCTAGATATTAGTTACAACATGATTAGATAACGATTTTACATGATCATATGATGATTGAATGCTAGAAATGGTTAGTGTTCTTCATTTAGTTCATAGGTTAGGGTTTGATGATTTTGATTGGTTTGATAGTGATGCATGAGTTAGATTGTTGTTAGAAAGTGTTTGTTGTTGTTATTACATGTTTATGGTCGAAGTTATGGTCATTTTTTTGTGTAATTTCGTGTTTGTAATCTGATTTTGGTAAAATGGAGTTTTGGTTTCGGAGTTGGTTTGAAGCTGAAGTGCAGGTCGTTTTTAAGCTTGCGAACGCGATCCCAGCTATGAACCCGGATCGCGTTCCATTGTGTAATCTCATTTCAAACGGATTTTGTTCTTGCGAACGCGATCCTGCCACCTTTCCCGGATCGCGTTTCGTAGTGTAAAACGGTGACAGAATTATTTTCAAAGGGGAACGCGATCCCACCAATGTTTTCCGGATCGCGTTTGCATGAATTATTTTGAAGGATTTTGTAAATTTTGAAAATGCATAAGTGTTTAGAAGATGGTGTTTTTAGTGGCACTTATGGTTGACATTCCTTTTGTGGCACTTAAACGGTAATTTAGTGGCACTTTTTATTAAAAGAAATACATAATAATGTGAACGATTTTAAGGGATTTCGGGGCTTAATGAAAGAGTTTAAAGTCAATTGGGTATTGTATATGATATTGCTTTAGTGGCACTTCCGTGACATTTTAGTAGCACTTTATGCTTAGAAATATATGTTTTGAAATATATGAATTTGTATTGGTATAAGATATACATTGATGAGGCGAGATACTGACTTGGTTATTATTTGTTTATTCAGATAAGCGGGCGGCAACTCAGTAACATAAGACCACTGAGTTGAAGATCTTGACTATCGGTGAGTGGAATTGTAGTCCTCGGTTTCACCCAGTTGTAACGGGTTCGGTTACAACGGGTAACCAGGATTGTTTATATCAGTAGGTTGTTGTTATTGGTCGTACCGGTACCAGTCTTGTCTGTTTGTTTATATTACTGAATATATGTGTTGTTGTGTGATTGTTGTTGAATTGTTGTTTAATTGATAACAGTTGTGAACTGTTGCTTGTTGTTGTGTGCTTTTGCATTGTGAATGCAATGTGGTTGTTTTCAGAGGTCAACTGTTGTTGGTTGGGTTTGGGTACTACTGTGTAGTTGTCGAGGTTTCTTTGAGACACATAGTTGAGAACAAGCCTAGTCAGTGAAGGTAGTACTCAAGCTATCGGTTGATTACTGGGAATGGCGTAGCGCCCAGTAGTCGTGGTTTCTGGGTTGGGTGGATACCAGGAACCGCCGGTCCTCTTGACGTTATGTGCTTATGTGTTTTACTTGTGGTTGTTGCTTAGTTGTAAGACTTGTTATGAGTGGGTTGAACCGTCGGTTACGGTTCCATTCACTTAGCGTGAGCTAATCCCTCGTTGTTGATTCTTTTTGCAGATTAGGTTAGCTTGTTGTTGATGTAGATGTTCGGGTTGTAGATGTTGACTGGAAGTTTGACTAAGCTTGGCGCAACTCTGATCTTTTGTAGTTGTCTTTTGGAAAAGTTTTATATAAGGCCCGTTTTGTATTAATATGGGTTGAAATTAATATGGTTGTGAATAGTTAACTAATGTTGTTATATTTTGGTCGTCGTTAAACTTGGAAGCATTGTAAGTCGGTAAATGTTTTGTTTTGGGGGACTTGCGCTTCCGTTTTCGAAACATAATATTAAAATGATATGTTTTGGTTTGCGTAAGGACCGGGCCTTACAAGTTGGTATCAGAGCCTAGGTTTGGGTGAATTGGGCATTTGCGAATGTTCAATCCCAAATCTATTTGGTGTTAGTCAAACTTTTCGGTTAGTGGGATTAGCTTTTGGTTGGGGGATTGGTGATACTAACGATTAACAAGTTGCAAGTTGTGTTTTGGTTGTGAGTACAGGAATGGCAGATGATGAGAATACGACTCCCAATAATGCTACTAGAACTGAGCTTCCACCTCCAGAAATTAATAATGTTAATCAGGGTGGTACTTCAAATGTGAATCATGATGAAGCTAGTCAAGAGGATTATGTGTTGCAATTAGAAGATGATGTGATAAGACTCAAAAAGATTGAACAGTTGTATTTGGAGTTACAATCTAGGGTAGCTCAGCAAGCGTATCAGTCTCCTCCTCCACATCAGCAGAATAAGTTGTGTTCATTTAAGACTTTTAAAGCGTGTGGACCCAAAGACTTTGAGGGAGGTAATGATCCAATGGTGACATTGAATTGGTTAAGGGACACCGAGAGAAAATTTGATGTGTGTCAGTGTGAAGATGAGTTAAGAGTTAAGTATGCGGTTCAGCTATTGAAAGGTCAAGCTATGAACTGGTGGGATTCTGCGACTGCACAAATGACACCGGAGCAGAGATCTAGAATTACTTGGGCTGAGTTTCATAGAGAGGTTAGTAAACAATTTTGCTCTGAGTTTGATATGATTAGACTTAGGCAGGAGTTTTTGGATTTGGAGTTTTCTGAGAAAATAACAATGGATGAACTTATCAATCAATTCACTGATAAGTTAAGATTTGTTCAGCAATGGGTTCCGGACGAGAGGACTAGGATTACCCATTTTGTTAAGACTTTACCCCCACAGTACCGGACATCAGTGAGGTTGGCACGTTCTTTGACCGAGGCTTTTGAGTTAGCTAGGTCGGTGCATAGTGACAATCAAGCATGGGAGAAGTCGGGTAAGAATAAGTTGGTGCAATAATCTAAGAGTGGTACTACTGGAAGTAAGAGTCAGAATCGGAGGATTGAGTTTAGCGAGGGCTCGGTGGGTAGTGATCCAAACCCTTGGTGTGCCACTTGTAGGTCGAGGCATTCGGGTCCATGTACTCCTCAAACATTAAGGTGCATTAAGTGTGGAGCATTGGGGCATGGTAGTAGAGATTGTACTTTTCCTCAGTCTGTGTGTTGGAACTGCAAGAAAGAGGGTCATCGGGCAGGTCAATGTCCGGAATATGTTAGACAAGGTTCTGGTTTAGCTGGAAGTTCGGGTTCTGGTTCGGGTTCTGCATCATCAATTGGACAAAAGAGAAAGATGGCGCCTCCACGAGCTTTTCATATGACAGTGGGAGATCAAATGACAGTGGGGGAATTGCTTGAAGTGAATAACCAAGGTAGATTCTATATTGACTTTGATGTAATATAGTTTATAGTATTGTATGCCCATGTGTGATTGTAGCGTTTGGTCTATTATGTGTGGGATTGGATTTCGGGGACGAAATCCTTTAAGGGGGGAAGATTTGTAACACCCTGTTTCTGGGCCTGGAAATAAATTGTATTTTAATAAGTGTGGTTGGTTTAATTAAGAATAAACAAGTAAAAGAGCCTCAGTTTTAATTGTGACTAATGAAATATTGTTTAATTTAAATAAACAAAGTTGACGGAAAAATAAAAGTATTTTGACTTACAGGTATTTTCGGGTTCCAGACAATAGGTTAAGAACGGGTATAATTTATACATAATAAAAGATGGGGCGGTGGAAGTATCTGGATCTTTATCACCTAACTTATTTCACTATCATTTCTCAAACTCTCTCAAGTTCTTCATCCATAAATTCAAAAGAAAATCAAGAACAAATTATTGTGTCAAAATCGTGCTAAAGGAATCTGAGTTTCTTCATCATCTATATCATCTTCTCCATTTGATTGTATGTCATTTTGTGTTCTTGAGCTTATATTGTAGAAATGGGGAAAATGATGAACATATGTGATTATGTGAAATTGATGCTAGATATTAGTTACAACATGATTAGATAACGATTTTACATGATCATATGATGATTGAATGCTAGAAATGGTTAGTGTTCTTCATTTAGTTCATAGGTTAGGGTTTGATGATTTTGATTGGTTTGATAGTGATGCATGAGTTAGATTGTTGTTAGAAAGTGTTTGTTGTTGTTATTACATGTTTATGGTCGAAGTTATGGTCATTTTTTTGTGTAATTTCGTGTTTGTAATCTGATTTTGGTAAAATGGAGTTTTGGTTTCGGAGTTGGTTTGAAGCTGAAGTGCAGGTCGTTTTTAAGCTTGCGAACGCGATCCCAGCTATGAACCCGGATCGCGTTCCATTGTGTAATCTCATTTCAAACGGATTTTGTTCTTGCGAACGCGATCCTGCCACCTTTCCCGGATCGCGTTTCGTAGTGTAAAACGGTGACAGAATTATTTTCAAAGGGGAACGCGATCCCACCAATGTTTTCCGGATCGCGTTTGCATGAATTATTTTGAAGGATTTTGTAAATTTTGAAAATGCATAAGTGTTTAGAAGATGGTGTTTTTAGTGGCACTTATGGTTGACATTCCTTTTGTGGCACTTAAACGGTAATTTAGTGGCACTTTTTATTAAAAGAAATACATAATAATGTGAACGATTTTAAGGGATTTCGGGGCTTAATGAAAGAGTTTAAAGTCAATTGGGTATTGTATATGATATTGCTTTAGTGGCACTTCCGTGACATTTTAGTGGCACTTTATGCTTAGAAATATATGTTTTGAAATATATGAATTTGTATTGGTATAAGATATACATTGATGAGGCGAGATACTGACTTGGTTATTATTTGTTTATTCAGATAAGCGGGCGGCAACTCAGTAACATAAGACCACTGAGTTGAAGATCTTGACTATCGGTGAGTGGAATTGTAGTCCTCGGTTTCACCCAGTTGTAACGGGTTCGGTTACAACGGGTAACCAGGATTGTTTATATCAGTAGGTTGTTGTTATTGGTCGTACCGGTACCAGTCTTGTCTGTTTGTTTATATTACTGAATATATGTGTTGTTGTGTGATTGTTGTTGAATTGTTGTTTAATTGATAACAGTTGTGAACTGTTGCTTGTTGTTGTGTGCTTTTGCATTGTGAATGCAATGTGGTTGTTTTCAGAGGTCAACTGTTGTTGGTTGGGTTTGGGTACTACTGTGTAGTTGTCGAGGTTTCTTTGAGACACATAGTTGAGAACAAGCCTAGTCAGTGAAGGTAGTACTCAAGCTATCGGTTGATTACTGGGAATGGCGTAGCGCCCAGTAGTCGTGGTTTCTGGGTTGGGTGGATACCAGGAACCGCCGGTCCTCTTGACGTTATGTGCTTATGTGTTTTACTTGTGGTTGTTGCTTAGTTGTAAGACTTGTTATGAGTGGGTTGAACCGTCGGTTACGGTTCCATTCACTTAGCGTGAGCTAATCCCTCGTTGTTGATTCTTTTTGCAGATTAGGTTAGCTTGTTGTTGATGTAGATGTTCGGGTTGTAGATGTTGACTGGAAGTTTGACTAAGCTTGGCGCAACTCTGATCTTTTGTAGTTGTCTTTTGGAAAAGTTTTATATAAGGCCCGTTTTGTATTAATATGGGTTGAAATTAATATGGTTGTGAATAGTTAACTAATGTTGTTATATTTTGGTCGTCGTTAAACTTGGAAGCATTGTAAGTCGGTAAATGTTTTGTTTTGGGGGACTTGCGCTTCCGTTTTCGAAACATAATATTAAAATGATATGTTTTGGTTTGCGTAAGGACCGGGCCTTACAAGTTGGTATCAGAGCCTAGGTTTGGGTGAATTGGGCATTTGCGAATGTTCAATCCCAAATCTATTTGGTGTTAGTCAAACTTTTCGGTTAGTGGGATTAGCTTTTGGTTGGGGGATTGGTGATACTAACGATTAACAAGTTGCAAGTTGTGTTTTGGTTGTGAGTACAGGAATGGCAGATGATGAGAATACGACTCCCAATAATGCTACTAGAACTGAGCTTCCACCTCCAGAAATTAATAATGTTAATCAGGGTGGTACTTCAAATGTGAATCATGATGAAGCTAGTCAAGAGGATTATGTGTTGCAATTAGAAGATGATGTGATAAGACTCAAAAAGATTGAACAGTTGTATTTGGAGTTACAATCTAGGGTAGCTCAGCAAGCGTATCAGTCTCCTCCTCCACATCAGCAGAATAAGTTGTGTTCATTTAAGACTTTTAAAGCGTGTGGACCCAAAGACTTTGAGGGAGGTAATGATCCAATGGTGACATTGAATTGGTTAAGGGACACCGAGAGAAAATTTGATGTGTGTCAGTATGTTTTGGTTGCATCAGGAAATAAAAGGATTAGGGGGAAGTAAAGGAAAAAAGGTCGGCCCAATTTTAACCTACTTCAATTATACGGGTATAATTTAATACCCCTTCTCAACCTATTGTCTGGAACTCGAAAACCATTTGCGAGTCCAAACGTTTTATTGTTCCGTCAACTATATTAATTTAAAACAATTAATATTTCACTAATCACAATAAGTCCTGAACTTATTTTAACCATTTATTTTCATCAAATCTAACAAAACTATTTCCTAACAACTAAAAATCAGGAAATAATATAAAACTTCTAGGCCCAATTTGCGGATGTTACAAATCTCTCCCCCTTAAAAAGATTTCGTCCCCGAAATCTAATCCAGCTCAATAATCCAAAATGTCACAATCGCATAATCCCCACAATGATCAGTTACTACATCAGTTATATTCGAAACCCAATGATCAAAATCCACGATAATATCACATTCGCTCCATGACAATCCATTGATATAATAATTTTAAACTAACAGCTTTCAATCCATCCACTAAGTCTAAAAAGATCTCTTAACACAATTTGGATAAATTCCATCAAAATCCAGCAAAGGTTTCAACAATATCAGGTCTCACAATCAAATCTTTGATTTGATTTCTCCATCAACAATGTCTCCATGAGTTTAAGGCAAAATAATTGTTATAAACTCCAAGTCAAGGTATCATCATTGTTAGGATTTATTAATTTGATGAGACAAAATAAAAGACGAAAGTTGAGGGACTAAAGTTAAATAGTTTTATTTTTATTAGTCTCCTAGTATAATTATGATTTCTTGTAACCCTGATGATCTCTATTATATAAAGAGACATAGGGACGTAGGTTTTGGGTGTGCACAAAAGAATGTAGACGTCTAGGGTTTTGATTTAGCCTCAAGATCAAGGTTTCTTGATCCTGTTATATTTGTATAACCGTGTTATTCTGATCAAATAATATTGGGGCTTGTTGAGATAACATTGATTTGTTCTTATTCCGCTGCAAATTATTGTCTTTGTTATCATTGATCCTAGGTCAAGATCTAAACAATCTGAGCTAGATCATTCTTACGTTTTCACAATTGGTATCAGAGCAAGGTGGCTCATGATCTAGGATTTATCAAGTGTACGAGATTGAAGATAGAGTGAGAACATTTAATTCATCCGTACAGCATGTTTAATTGTCAAGTTGAAGGGAAAATGTTCGATAAAGCTTTTGCAATAATTAATTACACCAACATGGTATTAATTTAAATACCACAAACTTGTTTCTTATGATTTATTTGTTAACCGACTTATGAATTGATTGGTGTATTGCTGCATACTTTTGCTGACTTGAGGATTGATCGTATTATTAAATTTGGGCAACTAAGTCAATAAAATATAATTTGTATGGTTTATTTTTCTGGGATACTTCGCTTAGTGCAGAATCAGGTTTACGAATTCTTCTTTCTGGTTCAAGGGTTTCTGAATGAACAAGACTAAAGATTCTGTTTTGGATTTGTGTGTACAGCTATCTGATTGTTTCGTTGAATCGGTTTCTTACTATGAATCTATTTTAAATTATTATTGTTGCTGCAATTGTTGTTCTTGCAACACATGGTACAATCAGGTTAGGGTTTCTGGAGTTTCATGGAAGAGATGCAGGTGATCAAAGATTAACGAAGGCAGCCTAGAGTTTATTTTCAAACCCTACTTCTATAAAGAACGAGGAGTCATTAAGTGCACTCATGAGCAGAGATTATGCTAGGGTTTTCATGTTTGTACTGTGATCAAGATGAAGAGCAGCTCATACCACATATTCAGAAATTTTGCAACGATTGAATGGTTAGTGGTGATGATGTTGATATGCAAAGGTTTACAGAACTAATATACAGTTTGAAGCTGCTGCATGGGATTTTGAGAACGATTTGATCAGGTTGCAACGAAGATTGACATAGGGTTTGTAATTTGCGTCAATGTACTGTTACGATGACTACACTTGCTAACTTGCTATTGGTTTTGTTTGTCTGATTGATTGGGGTTTTAAGTTGAAATTACCACTGTTAGTTCAGCTCAAAGCCACTGTTAATGGTTTTGGAAGAATATTGTCACTGTTTGAGGTCTTTGGCGATTACCACTGTTGGTTTGGTGGTTACCACTGTTTGTGAAAGTGGTGGAGATTACCACTGTTTGGGTATTTTTAAGAATATTACCACTGTTGATTGACTTGGCGGTTAAAACTATCAGTAATAATAGTTAACACTGTTAGTACTAATTAGTTAAAACTGTTAGTTTAACTGATAGTTTTGGATCTCGGATGCAATTGTTTTTCATAACAATTTATTCTTACTGATTTTATGGCTCGCTTCTGAAGATGTGATTACGAAGAAGATTGATTATAGCTTATTTGATATTGTAGTTGAGTTTTACAGGCGTGTATCTTATCAGATCTCAAAGTAATGGTTGTAAACTTTGAAGATAACTTGTTTGGTTTGTATGGTGACGACGAAGACTTGACAAAATCTAGCAAACGTGTGAGATTAAACTTAGGATGCTCAATGCTCACATTTGCTATCACTTGGAAGAGTTTGGGTTGCTCGGTGACTTATTATGGAAAATAAGGATTTTTGTCAAAGAGATCTTAAGGGGAGATTGTGATCTACTTATACATGGAATATAAGTTCGACGTCGTGAATAGTACAAGATATAAGGTACAGGTTTGGAAGATTCGATTTCTTCATCAAGTTTGTTATACTCTATTTTCTTCATCGGTGATCACTACATAGAGCCAAGAGATTCAAGAGATGGTGAATATATTTTTAGGGGAAGCTTACTGTTTAATGTTTCATCATCTACATGTAACACTTGAGGGGAAGTGTTTACAAGTTGCAAAAGAACCCTATTGGATTATGACAAAAAGGGGAAGAAGAATTTGAAAATTCAGATTTGCAACTTATCGCATGGCATGGTTTACAAGAAATCAAGAGTTAAGGGGAAGTTTGTGCAAGAAGATCGATATTTTGTCATCATCAAATAGGGGAAGATTGTTAGGATTAATTAATTTGATGAGACAAAATAAAAGACGAAAGTTGAGGGACTAAAGTTGAATAGTTTTATTTTTATTAGTCTCCTAGTATAATTATGATTTCTTGTAACCCTAATGATCTCTATTATATAAAGAGACATAGGGACGTAGGTTTTGGGTGTGCACAAAAGAATGTAGACGTCTAGGGTTTTGATTTAGCCTCAAGATCAAGGTTTCTTGATCCTGTTATATTTGTATAACCGTGTTATTCTGATCAAATAATATTGGGGCTTGTTGAGATAACATTGATTTGTTCTTATTCCGCTGCAAATTATTGTCTTTGTTATCATTGATCCTAGGTCAAGATCTAAACAATCTGAGCTAGATCATTCTTACGTTTTCACAATCATCAACTACTTAATCATAATAAATACCACATGTCACACGTTACTCCGTGAGCAACTTATAAATGTAATTACATGTTTTCAATTCTTTCCACATTCACATATCCCAAGATATATGCTCCTATCTGTTTCCCCCAAGCACATGTAATGGTTCACAATTACAATCAATCGTCAAGTTCCCGCATTGCCAATTTGTCTCAATTAATTTATCTCAATCCACTCAGGTCAAAATCTTATAAACAAAAGATTGACAACAAATAAGTTCAACACAAAAGTATGGGCCAATATCAAACACTAACCCCAGTCACCTATGTGATAAATTAAATTATCTCATCATCACTTAATTCTATTTCAACAGAATTAATAAACACAATAGGAGCAAATTTAGTTTATCACATATCAAACAATATAAAGGTACAACTAACTCTAAGCTACATAATCATATGCCAGTATAGAGTAATACAGAAGTACCTGGAATGACGTCACATGTCTCGACAGTCGAATTAACTGTCATCAGAAAAACTCTGCCAGCAACTGATAGCACATTCTTCCCCTCATGGCAAAATGACGACCTCCCGACCAACCTCGAATCCTATCTCATAGCCTCTGGACACTGATTTGCTCGATGACTCTCCTTGTGACAAATCCAACAAACATGAGTAGGATAATCACAATCCCTAGCATCATGACCAAACACATCACTCTTAATACATCTAGAAGTTTGAGAAGTACACAACCCGGTATGTCTGGTTTTACATCTGTAACACCACTTGGGTTTATCAACTGAACCACTATGATCACTTTGTTTCCTGCTTTGCTGACTACTCTGTCCTTTATGTTTACTTTTGCCATGACGATCACTTTCAGAATACTGTAAAGTCTTTTCTTTACTTTGCATATCTCTAGCCCGTATATCACTATCCACTGAACGAGCTAAATCAAAAGCATGTGCTAAGGAACTTGCCAATCTTACAGTAGTACGATAATCGGGTGGTAGTGCTCTAACAAAACAATCAATCTTGGTTTTGTCATCTGGAACCCACTAATGAACAAATCTTAATTTATCTGTAAACTGTGAAATCAACTCATCAATAGTCATCTGATCTGTCATATGTAGTTCCATAAATTCCTGTCTAATACGTGACACATCAAACTCTAAACAGAATTGTTTACACATCTCATTATAAAAATCCGGCCATCTAATAGATACTTTTTGTTCTGGGGTTAAAACAGATGTAATCGAATCCCACCAAGTCATAGCTCGACCTTTAAGAAGCTGAACAGCAAATGGAACTTTATCCGTCTCGTCACATTTACAAACCTCAAATTTTCTCTCAGTATCTCTCAACCAATCCAAAGTAACTGAAGGATTTGAACTACCTGAAATTCTGAAGGTTTACTTCTCATAAATGTGTTAAAAGAACAAACCTGTCTCGGTTGCTGTAAAAGTCTAGCCTGTCTGTCCTGTTCAACCTGTTGTTTGAAACCTCTAAGTTCAAGTAATTCACGCTTCATTTGAGATATATCCTCATCTCTATCAATATCCTCATGAGCTGAAAATATAATACCAGTCTGCTCATATCTATCACTCTGTATCTCCAAAGGAAAAGTGTCCATCCGAGAAGCACTATGGGGAATATTGGTCGGGTACTCATTACCTGCCATATCTGTATCACAACAACAATCTCACAAATTGTTAATCGTTAGTATCTACAGACTAACAATTTCAATCACTAACTAATCCCACACCTGGAATGTTTGACAAACACAATCATAGATTTGGGATCGAACACTTACCACCATTCAATTAACCCAAACCTATGCTCTGATACCAACTTATAACACCCTGCTTTCAATCAACACATTTTAATAATGTATCTCGACCTGGAAGCGATGTCCCAAAACAAACTCTTCATTTTAAATACAAATACATTCAATAATTTATAATTTCACAATCAAAATACAGCCGTTGGGTGTTATATAAATCCAACATCACAATATTTAACAAAATCAATATCAAAGTCAACGCAGCAGACGTCAAACATTCATTCAGATCGACACCTTCTTGCCCGACCACCCTGTCAAGTCATAACCTGCAAGAAGTAATTTAAAGTGGTGGGATTAGCACAACTGCTAAGTGAGATAGAACTGTGACCGACAGTCCAATCTAGCAATAACAACTTTGTCTACAACAAATAATCACAGTCACAATCATATGGTTTCACACAACATCAGAGGATCGGTGGTCCTTGAGGCAGCCCAAAACCAGTAAAAAGCTCCTCAAACAACACTTAGTAACCCCACTGAGCTGTAGGCCAAAACAGCGGTTAATCATAACCCAACTGAGCTGCAGGCCAAAACAGCGGTTAACCGATAGCTAGTTACTATTTTCACACGACCTAATTTCCTATTAACGACATGTACAAGGAAATCCCTGTCGTCCAACAATAGTAACCAAGCCTAAATCATCTTGACCTCCGATTAATCACTTATGCCCAAAGGCCAAATAATCACAATCAGCATATCAGACTAAACAGTCTTTCAACAATAAATCTACATTCACTTGCTGTAACTAAACCTGTTACAGCTAAACCACACTGAAGGTACAGAACCACTCACCAATCACCTTAGTCTCCACTCAGTAGTCTAATGTTACTGAGTCTCTTGTTTATTTGAAATCACCACAAACATCACAAGTCAGTAACTTGTCTCAATAACAAACTCATGTTATAATTATATAACTTACTTCACATAATTATACCAATTAAGTATTGAATGTACTTGAACTACAACAAGATTACCAGGTGCCTTTTAAGTCTCTAACATACTCACACAATCATAATCAGATTGCCATTAGCAACATATTATACTACTACTACTAGCCATTCTCATCATTAAGTTAGTTTAGTTATTAACTTCATTACACTAATCCAATTCACCATCATATATGTTAAAATAAACTATAAGTACTGATTTATCAACATAACATAATATTATTGCAACATACACTTTAATTGCTATACTAAACCGACAGCTTCTAATATTATGCAGAAACGAAACTGAACTGTACAGACAATAATCGCGTCGCGATTCATCACTAATCGCGTCGCAATCAACTATAAATCGCGTCGCGATTTCGACCATGTCGCGTCGCGACCTGGTACGAACCAGCAGCCCAGCGAATTTCTTCCTGTTTATCTCAAAGTCGAATCAAACACAATCAAATCCACAGTTTCAGGTTTCTAATCGATTGTGACAGATAACAAGAAGTATATATCATCACAAATCATCATATATCATCATCAATTTTACATATAATCATAAACCCTAATGATTTGATCCAATATCAAATATAAACCATAAGAACACTTACAAGCACTATATGATGATGATGGTGGTGTTAATAGAAATCTGATGATGATAATGAATTAATCACAGTAACAAGATCACTCTTTCCTTCCTCTCTTTTGATCTCTCTATTTAAATTTCATTTGTATGTATGTATGTTTTGGTTGCATCAGGAAATAAAAGGATTAGGGGGGAAGTAAAGGAAAAAAGGTCGGCCCAATTTTAACCGACTTCAATTATACGGGTATAATTTAATACCCCTTCTCAACCTATTGTCTGGAACCCGAAAACCATTTGCGAGTCCAAACGTTTTATTGTTCCGTCAACTACATTAATTTAAAACAATTAATATTTCACTAATCACAATAAGTCCTGAACTTATTTTAACCATTTATTTTCAACAAATCTAACAAAACTATTTCCTAACAACTAAAAATCAGGAAATAATATAAAACTTCTAGGCCCAATTTGCGGATGTTACACCAATTAAACCGTAAACCGACCGAACGTACACCCCTATTTGCCGTCCCTCAAGGCATACTTTCGAAGAGTTTTTTTTTTCCATCTTTTTTGGTGAGTTTCACATTTACTAACACATGTGTTAAAATGTTGCGTTTAGGGTTTAGAGTTTGAGGTTTAGGGGTTAGTGTTTAGGGTTTGTGGTTTAGGGGTTAGTGTTTAGGGTTTAGGGTTGGGGGTGTCAAAATATCATCCTTCAATTGTTGTGTGAGTGACCCGTGAGATACCAAATTCTGTGAGCAACCCGAAAAAAAGATCCTGCTGCACCGTCCGAAAAAGAATCCGACTGTAGACTATAAATACTCCTGGTGAATAGTAAAAACACGGCCGTCAATTAATATATATACAATTATTATGGAGTTATCTTATACTCTTTAGGGCATAGTTAACCAAACTCTTAGGTTGCGTTTGATTCGTGAAATTCAACAGAATTCGATAGAATTGAAATCTCAATTCCATTTCACAAATATATTTGGTTCACAAATGAATTGAGTTGTAAGTTATCTAATTTCCTCATTCAAAAGAGTTCACGTTCCATTATTTAGTTTATTTTTCACTTTTATTTTTTCAATGAAGGAAATGAGATGTAGAAGTTATGATTGAAAATTGAGATGTATCCAAAGATATATCCATTTGTAGCCGACTGTTTGCTAGAATTTTCTTGATAAACTTGGATTTGACTAACTTATACTTTAGAAAGATAATGAACGCTTAGTAAAAATAAAAGTTTTCGCACATCATAAAATATATAATAAATACGCTTGAATAGATGAAAATTGATGAGTTTATTAAATGGATTTTATTACTTAAATAGGAATTTTTGAGTAAGTTGTGTCCTCGGGACAGAAGATAGACAAACACGACTTAACTTACGCCTTTAGCGCATAAGTTAGAAAGTTGGGGGCATATAAGTAGGACATAAAAATATACTGTAAAATGAAATTCCATCGACAGTTTATTTGTTCTTCCACCCCTTACAACTTGTGCTTTAATAAGTGCAATAACGATTACAGCTGATAAAGCTTGTTAACATAATAATCACACATCAAGGTGGACAATCGATCTCCATACAAAGGAATCATCTTAATTGTTTCCCAACAATCATATTAGGCTATTAGCCATTATTTCCTTGATATATATGTATCATAAACCACACGACATCAATATCAAATCAATCAAGGCCATTTCACGTATCTAAAACCGATATACCCTGAATGATCTAGGAGTAATGAATCAAGGTAATGACACACCACCACAACAAACCTCTTTTTATATGAAACGGTCGTCAGATATAAAATGCTCATTCATTTTATGCACATCTATTTTTAAGTTTTTTTACGCAGCCCACGTATGGTGGTGATTGCGGCTTAGGAAAGCAGGTAGAGGGGGTTGGATTGAATAGTACTTACTCTCAAGGATAGATTAGATCTTCAATCAGCAAAAAAAATATGAACGATCCTCAATTTTGTGGACCAACACGAAAATATTTACCATTTGTTCTACTGCGACTAGTTTATGTTCATTCTCCACAAGGTTAACAAAACGTACAGATACATTTGTCAAGAAAAATGCAACTCAGACTCACTAGTTACAAACTTACCTCAATGTGTTCTTAGACATTTGTTACGATCCCACATCGGCCATATCTAAGTTTGGTTGGTAACAATATTCAAATAACTGTCCTGTGCCCTCCGAAAGCCCAAATCTGTATTAAAAGAGAGGAAAATGTTTTATACATGCATTTCCAAATAAAAAAAATTGCAATGTCTAAAGTGGTGCATAGTTCTATAGATGTGTTGACTATTGGCCAAAAGTCTATAATTACCCATCAACAATGCATTAAGAGATGAATCTTTATTAATAACTATCATTCTATCAATAACAAGAAAAGGTAGTAAAGTTGATAATGGACAAAAAAGTAACTGTAGATCAGATTTCAAGCAAAAGCAAATGTTGTAAGATTCATTAGGATGGAGATAGTAGAAAACATTTCATGTTCATAATTCATAGAAAAGAACGCTAAGAGAACGGAAATCCTGTTTTTGAAGGCATTACCATGATAAAGTTTGAAGGTGGCACTTTTGAGCCAATTAGCAATCAATGGTCTATTCATTTAACGTTTTACTCATATCTCTAACTAGGTCAAATAGGAAAGAAAATAGATCTAAAGAAATGGGTCGCATAGATTCACAGTCACCAAAGCGTTTTTTTTTTTTTTTTTAAAGGCATAAATCCTACTAAATTATTTTATTAAAAGAAATTAGATTACTACTAGAATAAATACATATAATGTAATCATCTTGGGAAATATTATAAACATAAATTTAACCTTTTAACACTATGTTAACATTTTGGTGTGAAAGTGTTGCATACCTAATTTTCAAGTTTGATGTTAAAATTACGCGAGGAGCAAAATAAGGATCTATTTCAACGAACGAATGCAAGCACGCACACACACACACACACACACACACAAAAGTTGGTATATGAGGAGCCTTTACAAATAACTAAACCAGCGGATCAGGAAGCCACGGATAATAGACGACAAATGGCAGAGGAATTTTGGAAGACTCGCTGGCCTTTCTAGCATACTGTATACATGTATTTTGTAATTACAATGTTCCATTTTATATTGATCATGGGTATAACATGTGAAATAAGGTCTTACACGAATTTAAGCGAAAGTGAAGTAATTTACCCATTAATATAACTTATTTGCCTCTTGTTGGTCAAAGTAATATCAGCTATCTATGGACCATGTAGTTCACATACAAAATACCTAATAACATGTTATTGATAACGCACATGATGCCAACTATGAATGGATATGCATCAGACAATATGAGACGGTAGAATATGGGCTAACCTTGAGACTTGTATCCCAACTTCCTGTGCACAAGGCACTACCATCAGCGGACAACCCCAGACAGCTCACACGAGCCTCATGTGAGTTCTGGAGAGTTCCAAGATTTAACACAACCTGCAATTCATTAACCAGTATAAAGAATTACTGAAACCGATTCTGGATAAACTGTTGCATATGAATATATATTCTAAATGCCAAATACAGGAGTAAGACACGGAGTTTTGAACACTACCAGTGTGTTCCGCAAATTGCATTTACACTCGTGGGTCCCATTTATATGATGCAAGAAGAAATAATGACGTGATTCCCACTTACTTGATGTGAGGAGAAACAAGAATTTCCTATCTAGTGAGGCACAAGGGTCTACAGTGGCTTAATATGGCTATTTCTTTCCAAATGCCTAAACATGGCTTGATTTGGTTTGTATTTTGGGTAAAATGTAAAATTTAGCTAAAATGTAAATGACTCAAAGGGGTTGACTGGGCCTAACAGGCAGAAAGCTACCAGATTTATTTCAAATGCTCAAAACCTCCTAATATGTTTGATTTAAAAGCAACATTGTGATTATAGCAATAAAGATTTTATACACTTATTCAAGACAGCAACTTAAAAAGAAAAAGACCAAAAGAGTCTAGGTCTGACCAACCCAAACCATATTAAAAAACAACCTCTATTATCCGGCATTCAGACCTGCCCCCACGCCCCAGTATGTAAGGTCCATTCATAGTGAATCATATTACCTCTGCCAAAAGAGTATCCCATACAAAGCAATCACCATTGGAGTAGCCAGCAAAGAGCAGACGTCCTGATATGGAGAAAGCAATAGACTTTACATTAGGGGCATTGTAATCACCCTGCTGCTGCTGAGGAGGGTACACTTGGAGCTGGTGGCCAGTTCTAATGTCAAAAAGTCTGCAAGTCCCGTCATCAGATCCACTTCCAAATCTATTTCCATCTGGGAAGAACTTTACCGAATTAACATCCCCCTGATGACCATGAAACGTTTTTACTGCACGACTAGCAACGCGTGTATCCCAAAGACGTACAGTCGCATCACAAGACCCAGAGACAAACATTTTTGAGTTGGACCCGCTGATCGACACACTGAAATCAACATTTAAAACAATGAACCAAGCATAGAGGTGGCAAAATAGGCAATTCGGGTGGGTTGAGTAACGAGTCAAAATAGGAAACTTTTTTGTACAAGTCAAAATGGTTGGGATGGGTTGACCCGATATACTTTTTGTCCAAAGTTTGTAAGCTGTTTCTAAATTTTTGGTGTGTCAAATATGATTACATTATTTGTATATTTCAATATTAATTAACTAATATTTTATATGTATAATTTAGAGGGTTTTATGCATAATAAAACACACTTAAAAGTTAAACTTAACCTTTGACTAATTCGACCAGTTTCCTTATTAACTAACTACTTTAAGATTACCCGTTTGAACCATAAGAAATAATATATAACCAAATAGACTCATTCATAAGTATCCGGGTAGAAATTTCCACCCCTAGATAAAGAGCAGAAGCCAGGTATTTAAGAACTAAATGACTGGCAATAACAGTTGTAGAGTCGAAACCCACTCAGTTCAAAGTTCAAACAGCAAGAAAACTAGTAATTGGGTCTTTCACATCTTATGTTAAGAATTAAGCCTTTTATTTCCTGATAAAACCATAAGACAAAAACATGTGCCGCAAGTGATAGTTTTATTCACCCGTGCATCTATGTTCTTCCTCTAAAATCCAGATTAAAGATAGTTGGAGGATTAAAACTATATACAAAATTTCTCCATACAATGAATAGGAATGTAAAAAGACTCCATTTGTCACTGATAGCAAATTGTAATTGCTAAATTAGTTCAGATAGTAGGTGTGGATCAACAACTTACCTAAGAACATCTGCGGTATGCCCTGATTGAAACTCCCCTCCAAACACAGATGTTCTCAATCCTGTAGTTATATCCCATAATACACATGTCTGATCACCGGAACCAGTTATTAAACGAGTATCATCATCTGGAACGTACTGACAAGAGGATACATAACCCTTGTGTCCACTAAGCATTCTTGATACTGGTATATTACCATCGTTGTCAAGTGGTGAGCTAAGATTAAAGATGGAACATACGCTATCAAGGCCGCCACATGCAACGGACTGTCCAGTTGGAGAAAAGGCACATGTCATAACCCAGGCACATGGGAGTTTGATGGCATGGGTTTTCTGACTTGTGAGAGCATTCCAAACTATCAATCTTCCATCTTGGGATGCACTAACTATACGATTCTTGTCAGGAGTCCAATCCAGTGAATACACCTGCATTACCTTTTGATCTTAATAATTGCAATTCAGAGATTACAAATAATCTTATTGACATATGGTAAGACATATAAATAGCAGTAATTTAAGAAGATAGTAAATTTCTCCATAAGTTGAAGGCAGATGATATACAAAGGCAAACTAACGAATTATGAAGCAACTTGTAAGTAGATTATTAGATACTGATGAATAATATATACCAACTTTATTACTGAAGTTAGAAGATATTGAGGTACAGCACTTATGCATCATTTTAGCAACATACTCAGCCAACGAAAGAAAACAACAAAGTACAAACAAAATTTTTGACATTATATTTAAAAACAGAAATTGGTTTCAAGCATCAACATAGTCACAAAATGATCTGAAAATGCAACACACCAAGTGGTCAGAGATAATCTACATGCACCAATTACAACTTTGACATCAAAAGTCAAATCACTCCATTACTGAAGCATACCACTTCTGGCAAATATAGTGGACTACAGATGAATTGAAGAAGTTCATGATAGAATCTCATGATGCATCTTGGTGTGCTCTAATGGAGGTGGAAATGAAATGAAGTATCACAAAGGTTTACAAATGGAACTAACTATCCTTTAAGGAAACTCATTACTTTGAAGAGCACGTTTTGTTTCTTCAATATGAGGCTTTTTCTATCATTCCTAAATGGAAAAGAAAAAGAAAAAAACCTTACACATCTGATGCTAAACCCATTAACTTCCCGTATACTCTTAGAAAAAGGAATATTTGTGATCTTGTAATTATAATCCCAACACCCACAACAGAATTACACACTTGCGATTCCCACCCATCCCATCATAAGAAACGTGACAACTTAATCTTAACTTCCTCATAGGTAATGTGTACCCTCAGAATTGTTATAAACTTGTTGAAATAGTGGAATCCTAACAACCTCCAAAGATTCAGATGCATCAAACTTTGGATCCACAGTGTTCACGAACAAGTGAAAAACCACAAACAGAACTAACTTCGGAATTGGGCACAATATCAAAAATCTTTTATATGCACATAACCCAAAGCCATTCTGGTGAAAGTCAATAGCTAAATATTGTGGTTGTGTGATTGTGTCCTTTACAGTTCCAACTACATATGGCTGGCGTACAACGTACGGGACCCAGCAGGCAAAGACAAGGGCAATTAACAACTAACAAAAGCCCTGAAGATCTAAAACAATAACAACCACCAATCATAAGATTGGTCAACAAGCAATGCCGGCCTGACAAGCCTTAAATTCTTATCTTCTCAAACATCTTATCTACCATCCAAAATAGCTCAAAAACCAACTGAAAAAACTCAGACCAAGACCACTCCTTAATCTTATCAATCTAATTATGCATACTAATAATTAGACCACTGGTCAACTCATCATCACCAAACTTAAGTCAACGGATTCAATACAAATTAACATAAAATAAAAACTAGAATCTCACCTTCCCTGTATGTCCCTGTAAGATCCGACAACAAACCAGATCCGTCGGACCGAAAGCAACCGGTTTCTTCCCTTGCGCTCTTGCAAAACTCGCAACTATCAAATTCAATTACAAAACATTAGATCTAATAAGTACATTGAATACACCAATTGATTAATAAAATAAACAATTCAATTAGATATACCGTCTGTATCTAGAAGTTGAAGACGCCTTTCACGTAATCGTTCCTTGAGTGAATTTAGGGTTTCCGTAGCAGTTACGTGTCTCTCTTTTAGCTCAGTAACAGACATCTCTGTATATCACTTTGAGTTTCAATTTGAGCCTTAATTGATCTTCATATTGATCTGTAAGCTGAAGAAAATGTAAAAATCTGATCAAATTCAGTTGTGGATGTAGATATATATATTTGGGTTGTGTATAGGAAGGAATTAGGGGTTTATGAAGGTGTGAAGACTTGAGAGGAGAAATGGAAAAGAAGCAGAAAGTGTGTGTAGTTGCAATTGACTAAAGCAGATGGGCCTACTGATTGGTGACGTGGATACATGACAGGATAGAATTAGTTGGTGAAGTGTGAGTTAGAACTTGCTTTGAAGTGCTGGCCTTTTCTTTTTCCCTTTTTCTTGGTAATTACCAATGTTTTAAAACCCGGGTTTTTAGTCGACCCGGAAAAGTGTTAATTTCTGGTCGGACCGGTCAGACCGGTTGGGCTGGAAGGTCGGACCGGAGTTAATAATAGTATACAGTAGTAGTCTTTAGTGCCTTTTTTTATTTTTTTATAATTATAAATATAATTATTAATTATATCATGTATAATAATTATAATCCATAGAGTAATAAAGGGTGATGACACATTGATTCCCTTGTTATTCTTGGAATATACATCAATATAATAATTATATAATCCATAGAGTAATAAATAGTGATGACACATCAGTCAAAAATTCCCTCATCATTCTTGAAATACACAATTAATCAATATTCCCTAATTATAAATGATTAAATGTACATAAAAAATAAAAAAACATGAAACCCGGGTCAATGCGCCGGTCCGGGTCCCGGTCCAACCCGGTCCGACCGGCCGGGTCAACCGGGTCGTTGACTAGTCAACATTTTGAAAAACCCGGGTTTTTTTCGCCCGGAAATCTTTAAAAATGCGGTCCGACCGGTCCGACCGGGCCGGTCGAACCAGGTCTTAAAACACTGGTAATTACATACTTCATATTCCAGTAAGAACACTTTCAACAGTTGCTTCTTCAGTTTTGTCAATTCAGTGTCACGTTACTACACTCAAAACTGATGAAAGACCGATTAAATACTGCTAATGGTATTTTCATCACTCTAATTTTTAGGCTTCACATTTACCAATATAACTACATTTATATACACTAAACAAAAAAACAATATATTAATTTTTTAAGATGGGTGTCACCCCCAACCCCCCTTCCTTTTCATCGGTAAACTAAATAAGCAAAACTGACGAAACAACCTACGAAAGGGTGCCAATGGTGTCGGTTTGGAAAGGTTTCATCAGTTCCCAACCGATGAAATCATTGGAAGAGACCTAAGTTTTGATAACCGGTGAACTGATCTAAAAGAAATGTTAAGATAAGTAATTGAAATTGAGATAGATAATGAAATATTAAGGTTAGGATATCCATCAAATTTGCCATTTGCATTTTTATTTTTAGAGTATTGTTAGTATAAAACGAAAATAAAATTAAAGTTTATGTTTAATCTATCATATAACTTGGGATAAATAACAAGACTAACTAGTGTAACGGTTTCAAAATCAAATAAAATGTAGTTAAATATATAGACATTTTGTAAAAATTTCTTGAAAAGTTAAGATAATTTCTTGTTAGTAATTATTGGTTTCTTAATATTTTTTTGTATCAAATAAGACATTTCTAGATGCATGATATTTAAGAGGTGGGTTGGTCAATTTATTTTTTCAATTAGAGAGGTACTTAGCAGCCAAATATGAACACCGTGGCTTTTTATTTTCCTTTGGAAATAGACATAAAATTTTGAAACATATGGACCAAGTATTTGAGCTATGAACACAAAAATGGACTACAATGATGATGGAAAGTATCTAGGTTGGAATATAAACGTTTAAACTCTTTACGGCTGTGAAGTAAATTATTTATTTAAAAATGTAAAAAAATAAATAAAAAGTTTCATTGCCGGGGAATCGAACCCGGGTCTCCTGGGTGAAAGCCAGATATCCTAACCGCTGGACGACAATGGATTTTTGTTAATCGAGTGGCTTATTAATTTGATAAAACCAAAATATACATATAACTTCACTACAACGCAAATTATGGATCAACGTGTGGTCCCTTTGAACTGAATAACATAATTATCGAATGTCAAATCTAGCAGGAACCAAATACAATACAATTTACTAAAAAATAAAGTATAGCTTGTTATATAATACCATATCATAGCTACAAAATGTACAATGCGGAAACCAGTTTCTTCTAGTTAAATAAAGATTTATTGGAGACAAATATCAACATAAATTAGGTAACCCGTTCTTCAAGGATCGCCCGACACAAACGTTGACACCAAGCAATTAAGGAACTTGATGTTATTTAGGCTCATCAGTTTGTAATACCATGAAATCATGGGTTTAAATAACCTCACCTAGCTTCTAACGTACAACATACAAGTTCATATTCCCCCGGGATAAACACAACTGTTGTAACCTGCAAGAAATATGTGAAAACATGGTTATGAGAAATAAAGACGATATGGTGCAAGTCAAAATGGTGAATGTATCAATGGGCTACATAATGAGTAGAGGATTCAGACATGGCCCACAACATTAAGAAAAAAAGTAGATCACTAGAAAGATGTATCGTAAAAGTAAGACATGTGTTTGGTCTAATGGTAAGAAGGTGGATCATAAAACAGAAAAATGTGGGTCAAAAGCCTAAACTTCGCCTCTCCATTTAGAAGATTATATGATTCAAGATATAGGTTACATGTTAATGAAGAAAAAAAGAAGTGCTTAGATGTTCAATGGGGTACGGTGGAGGTCACTTACATTCTATCAGTCGTATAGTCCTTATCAAATTGGCCATTTCGGTTAACTAACATGATAACGTTGTATAAAATTATTACATAATTAAATCAGGTTCAAGAATGTACACACTTGATTCATATAAATTACCAATGCATGTAAAAATAAAAAAGATGAATGATCAATGTGTATGTAATGCGTTCTGTTTTAAATTCTACGAACAAAGGTTGCTTAAAGAGGAAAGAAGCTTACTAGGATTATTGGATGTGAGAGTCGCCGTTTGAAGGAAGTCACAATTCCATGGATTCCTACCAGCAGTTTGATAAAGAAGGTTCATTGCATAAGCAGCATGGGCTGCTACTGTGTTAGGCTCAAAACAGGCACCACCAGGTTGAAGTGGACCACAATCGAGACCTTGACTACATACATAGTCTAAATTTGACTGCAATTGTGCATCTGAGACGTCAGGTTTAGGCACACACCATCCTGATGCTTGAACCGGTACTGATGGTGTTGATGGAGTTGTAGGAGTTGTTGGCGTTGTTGGAGTCTAGATGAGATTAAAACAACCTCAAAGGAATATGTTACTACCAATATAAACTATAGTCATGTTTGTGGCATTTCTATCGAAAGCCGTTCTTTTATTCAAAATTAAAGAAAACAATAAATGTGATCAGTGTCTAACCTGACTATTCTTCGAAAGACCCACATCATAGGTCATTGAGAGATCTGGCTTAAAAAGCCCGAATGATCTCTCAGAGCCCGCCCCAGGCTTCAAATTCTCATCATAGAGCGCAAAGATATAAGTATCAATAGATTTTCCGGGCATCAATGGTGTTCCGACCTTTGATCTTAGGTGGTTGATCAAATTACCATTGTAGGCTTTAGCGTTATCCACACTGGCCCCAGCTTCATTCGGGTCACCCTTGTAAGCCCACCCCGTTTCTGCAACCACTATTTCTACATCCTTGAACCCCATTGCATTTAAAGCAGACCTCACAGCATCCACCTGTGATGTAAAAACTCTGAATACCATCAGATATCTGCCGACTAAATATGGCTTTCCAATTCCAGCAATATGTTCACATTCAGAAATGTATCATGTATGTTTTAAACATTAAAATTACTGGATATCACAAAATGTTCTTTTATCCACAATACAGACAAGCAATTAGTATGAAACATCTTAAAGTTGGTAATGTTAATTTTTTTCTATACATTTGTCTAACTGATCAAACTAAACTAGATAAATATATTTGTGTATATAATTTTGTTTCGTACCACCCCATGTGGAAAAGTGAAAACTTTAGTAAGCATCATCAGAAATTATTGAAGGAATTGGATGCCATGGTACGTATATATGTACCAGTCACATGGAATCTTATTCTTGCAGTAAATTACTTATATATTCGTGTGGTCTCTATAATTATTATGTTATTTAAGTTATATATAATATAATGGTATTATTAAGTCGGTCAATGAAGCCACATGAGTTCACAGTATCGGTTCCAGACAGATAATGAAACCAATTAACAAAATGATATGTTCATATATCATAACATAGACTACAATGACCAAAATAATTGATAAACACTACTTTTCATGGCTGAGAAGCCAAATTATGTTACAAATAATGAAATCTTTAGTCGTATTTTATAGGACAATTGTTATTGTAATACATCTCTTAACATTTTAGTCATCAAAATTTGTACTCTCATGAAAATGATTGATAGAAACCACCACTACAGTAGGACTAGAAAGTTCATTTATAATAATTAACAACCATTTATATAGTTTTTGAAATGGGCATTGTTTTAAAGAGTAACTGAAAATGAAGTGTAAGCTGACCTGTGCATCAAACATGTTCATGTACTTGATACCGTTGCCTGAGTCAACTCTGCCTGCGTTGGGTTGGAAGAGACAAAAGGCCAACGTTTCAGCTCGTGTATCACTCTGGTAAGCAAAGAATGGGTAAGGGTTGATCATGAAAGGTGACCCATTTGCACTGTGGAACTTCAGTAGCGATCTCATGGTATCACTGAACCCAGAATTGAATACCGCTGAAGAAGGTGGATCTGAGGATGATAGCACTGCCATTGAGTGCACCGTTGATACCTTGATCTTTCCACCTAATGATGCTGCATAATGCATACATTTATTTTAGTACGTTTTCAATCATAAGATCTAATTCGGTATGCATTAATTCTAGAAAAACAATTTGGATAATTACTGGATACTAATTAAAACTCAACTCCAAAGTTTGAAAACGTGAATATGAATGCAAAATTGCAAACTATATGTCATGCATGTATCAACTAATGTATTTTCTAACCAAGGTTAACATATTATGGTTTACTTGGTAAAACTAGCCCAAACAACTAACTCAAACCTATACAATGGGTTTAGAATTTAGATAGCAGACGAAGTTGTAGCTGAAGTTAATTGAATGATTAAAAAAAATTATGTTAATATAAAAATGTGGAACTTTAAATATAAGTGGGGTAAGATGCTTGAAAAAAAAAAAAGATTTTAACTAGCCATCTTTATACAATTAGATATGTAGTTTTGATAACCGGCATAATTTTATATACATTGATAATTGATACTATTGTTCAATTTTTATTAAATGTACGTATTGATCAAATAAAATTTTTGTACTTAGGTCTCGTATTCATATATTTTGAAACTATTACGAGTAGTTGAAACTATATAAGAGCATTTATTTTTTAATTATTAATAAAGACACACGTCATATGCAATATATATGAGCAAATAGAAATGTTGATTAATAGAACAACTATAATTTTCATTTGTACAAATAGCCCAAAAAGATAACCAAATTGTCAAAATTTAACGATAAAAGGAATATGAGTTTTGTCGATGTCTAAAAAGGACTCACATTTCAAAATTGTGTCATAAAAGGATTTAAGTTGTCAAAAAAATTCAATTAAGGGTAAAAATTACCATTTCATTTTAAAAACGTGCCATAAAAGGATTTAGTATTTTGAAATCGTGCCATAAAAGGATCAAACATTTTGAAATCGTGTAATAATAGGATTTAACACTAAAAATAATAATTCGGGTTTAAACACTTACAAAGTAAAATTAGTGTTTATAGCGTACGTTTTCTAGGTAAAAAATGTCACATATTAATTGAATATTTGAGATTTAAGCATCGCATTAGCTAAAACCGACCAAAAATTGAAAGAGAAAACATGTAAAAATAATTACACATTTAATTGAACTTTTTTGATAACTTAAATCATTTTATGAGATTATTTCAAAATGTGAGTCCTTTTTATTGTCAAATTTTGACAAGTTGGTTACCTTGTTAAGCCATTTGCCATTTCCATTTTATTATGTTCCATTTCCATTTTCAATATATATATTTTTTAATATAATAGGAGTATAATCGTAATATTCTTAGAAAATAAAAAAGAAACAGTGCCAATTTTGGAAAGAAAACTGAAAATTACAGAGATATAAATGGTAACCTGCATTAAGGGCGTTTTGGACATTTTGCATGGCGGGCAGACAAAGAGACACAAGACTTTGGTCAACAGCGGTCATGACTTCATTACCAACTGTGATGACAATAATATTACTATCCGGATAACCCAACACGTTCGAGTTAACCCACTGAGTCGCATAATTCGGATCCGAAGCCAATGCCGGTATATCCCCATTCGCCGCTCCAATCACGATCCCAATACCCGTATTCGCTAGTGCCCGAATAATCCCAGGATCCGCACCGTACATCCTCACTTTTCCTATCGACGTTGACTGCAACAGCTTCGCCGTCGCCTCCGGCGCCGGCAGATTGTCGGCCACCTGACCATAGTTCACACCGACAAACGATTGCGAACCTGTAAAGTCAATATATACATCCATTTTTTTAAATCCAAATACAATAAACATATACAACTTTTGATCATGCTAATTAATTAAAGTGTATCAGAAGTAACGAAAATTAAACAACTTTAATTGTGTTTTGAAACAGAGCGGAACTCAGATTCGCAGTGGCAGTAACAACAACTAGAAATTAATAAATAGCTTACTGGCAGAGTGAAGTAAAAAAGTGAATAAAATGAAGAACATGAGTATAGCTAGTAAGGTGTGTGTTTGTATGTGTGTTTTAAGTGAGTGAATGATGATGAAAGTGATAATTTAAGGGGGTAGGACGGTTAAATATAATTTGTCGTGTACTCCGGTAGGACGGTGGTGGTGGCCGGTGGGTGATGATGATAAATATGAAGATATACGTACGGTTTATTTATTGGTGTTGGTAGGTAATATATTAATTTAATAATTAAATAATGTAATGTACTGAATGATTTGATTGATATTATCTAACGGTTACTTGATAAAATAATAAGCGTGTGAAATGTGTATTATTTTCATATACTGTAATAATCTAAGGAGCGTTATGCCTGGTAAAATTGTATTGAATTTTATTATTATTTTCATTAGTGTAATGTGTATTTAATATTTAAGATTTAGGTTGAGATGTTTAGTAACGTGTTAGCCATTTCAAAAGTTTTGGTTATGTATATTTGTTACCAGTAACTTACACTTTCATAGTTTTATTAAGGGAAATGTTATTGACAGCCTAAGGGCTGTCAATAAGAACCCTTGAATTTATTTATTAAACTCAAACTTTCCTTTATTATTAAAAATCATAATTAATACATCACATATATTGAATTTATTTATTAAACTCAAACTTTCCTTTATTATCAAAAATCATAATTAATAGTACATCACATATAAAAGAAAAGTCTCAATGAATTAAATACAAAACTTCAGTGTATTAATTATATTTTTGATTATATAAGGAAACTTTGACTTCAATAAATGCACTTATTGACAGGCCTTAGGGCTGTCAATAGCATTTCCCTTTTTTTAACTTACATGTCGAAAATTACTGTTTTTAACTGTTGAACGATATTTAAGATGCTAGCTAGATTGGCTATGATTTATCGACATTGAACCGAATATAAAATGTTGGATTTGTGGATAAAATGAGTCCATACATTTAAGACAACTTTTGAATATATGTTATGATGATTTTGTTTTGAAACAAATGTGGCATTACATTTATTTTCTTGTGTTCTTTACATATCAATAGATTAAAGTTACCTTTAATTTCTAGTCTTCTTTGAGACTTCATCTTCTTCTTTAATTCATGATAGACTTAGCATCATACAAGCTTTTTGTGATGTTTGTTGCACAAATACAGGGTGGTTTGTGTTGGTAAATAAAGTGCTAGGTTGGTGGGAAGTAGGAGCAATATACAAGTTGTGAACTCGAGAGGGGCTTTCATGGCGTGTAACTTAAGTGGTAATACGTGGGATATTTTTGCCACAAGTAGTACAAGGTTATGAGTTCAAGCTCTGTTATCCCATAGTTACAACCGTCGAGTGAGTTAGCCAGGATTGTGGGCTGTCATCCCGTGTATTGTTAACGGGTTTTGTTAGCCACAGACGATTATGAAAAACAAAAAGGTTTTGTTAACGGAAGCCCTTAGGGCTCTCGTTTATAAAGCTGGACATGCATAAATGATTGTACATTCAACATAAATTCAGGGGGTCAACGTAAATTCAGGAAGAGACCTAGAGTTTGTTATGATATTTATACAACTATTGATGCATGTCTACGGGTCTTATTGAAAGCCTTAATGGCTTTTGTTATCATTTTCCCAAACAAAAATAGCATTTGTTTTTCCAATGATTAAAAAGTTATCTGATTAAGTTCAGTAATAATTTAGGAGACTTCAGTCTTTTACTCCGTATTAATGTTTACTACGAAATTAATTTGTATAAATTTAAGGGGATTTCACTCATCATCCACCTCATTTTGTATGCATTTGTTTGTAAAAGTTTTGTATGTGTAGCATCTCTCAATACAAATATCCATTTTGTAACCGACTTTTTTGTTCAATAAATACATGTCATACATCCATTTCCTATATACACTCTCTACCACTCCCATTCCCTTAGATATCGCATCTTGATTGAATATGCAAGCATTAACATATATGCACAACACAAGATATATGCATAACTTCCCCTTTCATAAATTATCATAAAATTTTGCTTAACCGATTTATATATCATGGCTATGTTTGCTACGGTGCGTTCTTCGTTTTCTCTCATCCTAATAACATCATATATATGCTATTTGATATCATGATTGCACACCCCCTTAATCAAAATTTAATACTAGTTTTCATGTCTATTTATATCATTATATGTATGTAAATGCAAATGTGGGTGGATGAATTAATGAATGGAAGTATATATGCTTATGCAGAAGTATTGGCGATCGATTTCTAGCCACAACCATTTGTATGGAACCATTTTAAAATCACAACGCGCCTTCATTTCTTCAAGCACCACCAACACTGCTAAAGCCAAGCTTAAATCAAGAGCAGATCTTTTCCCAATATATATTTTGCTGGGATTTACAGGGGGAGCGGTGTTCCTTGCAGTGAGGAGTGTTACGCAACAGCTGGTTCACCACCCTGGTGTGCAGGTTAACAAGACCAACAGAAGCATGGTTCCAGAAGTTGATAGCCCAGATACATCTCTGGCTTCTGGGGACAAATTTATCACCAAATCGGTACTCAGGAAAGTGGCTCACATTCAGAAACGCGATGACGTTGTCCCCACTGACACTCCGGACATTTACACCCGCCGGTTGGTTTTTCATTTATCCAATTTCTCATCCATCCATTTTTGGTTTGGTATAGATTATTAATTCTTACATACATATTTGCAGATCTGGCGACTCTACAAACCTGAAAACAGTGGGAGTGGAACCAAGAGCCAATCGTGGCTGATTTTCCATGTAATCTTTCTGCAGAAGTTGGTTTGTCTGTGACTGAAAGGTCCATCTAAAGTTATGTTAAGTTTATCATACATTCAGTTTCATAAACTATGAATAAAAAGTTAATATAATTATGTGTACAAAATTTCACTCAACCAAATAGACCATAACGTGTTAAATAAAGAGGTTTGTTAGGAGATTTAGATGTTGTATCTATCTTATACTATATTATGAAGCACACAACTTTTTAATAACAAGTACCTCCTAATTTCATTTAACATGTAAAACTGACAGTAGATCACTGTGACAGGGTGACAAGCAGTGGTAATGCTAAACTTCAAAAAAACGACAATTAAAAACCCAATTGTTTTTGCAAAAAAAAAAAAAAATAGAAACACAAAAAACTATAACGCACGCATATAACAACTCAAAGAGATTCTTCAAGAAACAACGTATCGAGGATACAAAACAGTACACAAATGGAACCCAAAAACCAAAACTTGAAGCACTCTTCAATCAGGAGCAACAATTTTACTAAATACGCGCAGATTGCTACAATTGATTTTCATATGTTTAAACCTTTAGGCATGAGATGGACCTTCAGCATATAAAGAAACACCATATTGAAAAGAAATATACCCGCATAACGATAACAACATGATGATGATAGCTGGTACCAGTTAGCCTCCTGAGTGAGACATGGGGGTTGTTACAAACTGTCCATCCTTGTAACTATGAATGTACTGCTGTGGTAAAGCATGCTCCACCTGCAATAGCATATAACATTCCATAATATGTTGGTAAATTTGAAACCTGGAAGAGAAACAGAATTTGGAATTATAAATCACTGACACCAGGTACAAAACTTGTTTTCAATAAAGTTGTAAAGTTCAGCATATAAATACCAGTTTGTCACTTTGATCTTTGGTCGTTACATATATACAGATAATAGTGTATCGACCAAAAATGGTCAACCATCGAAACATAATGTTAATGAACGACCATGGAAATATAATGCTGCAAGTAGGTTCCATTATTTGATCTAGTCAAATGCCCATATATGAGATCCTATTAAAATTTGTCCTACCTTTTCAACAACATTAATCTGAAAACTACTTCCGATGACCAAACATGTTCAAAATGAAACATCAAGGAACTTGATATTCACCATGAATGAATTCACCCACACCACCAGTATAACCATTTTCATGGCCCTTATTATGGCACCTTGCAATTCATAGACGTAAGTGTATGATCGACCATTCATAGGTGTAATGCCACACTTGATATGTCATACATTATACAATTACTCATGCTTTCGTTGAAGGAAGCCAAGTAAACAACGCGCACATACATTCTCAGCAATCCAGCATAGTCATCTACTACGGATGCCAAGTTTAGAGTTTCTGAAGTCTATGAAAGCATTAAGTTCCCATTTTTTGTTTATAATGAGTAGCATATTGCTAGTCCTTATGGGCATAGACTTCAGAGACTGTTAAGTAGTTATTTCTTAACATTTATAACTTATTAGGAAACCATTAAGAGTTATTATGTCAACAAAAAGATGACCAAAATAAGGTGGCATTTCAAAATAAGACTTTCGGGGCAGCAAAGAATTATCATGTAGCATTTTTGTCATGGGTGAAGCATATAAAACAACTGAAAAGATGACCAAAACAATAAAACGGGAAACATACCAACTCATCATCAGGACCAGAGGCAACCAACACATTGATTTCACTCGACTTGGCAGTTGTTATAGAAGCCTCAAGAGAATCCTTGCTCAAGTACAACTGGCAACCTGCTGAGTTGTCCACTGAAATAGTAGGGGCTGTACCCTATAATTGTCCACATGCAAAACAATAGAACAGCAGGTTAACAGTAAAAGCAGCTACCAGCCAATAACCGTATAAGCATTCCATAATATAATAGAAACCACTCTAAACTCTAAAAATAGATAATTACTGCAATTCAGGCCCAAAAAATATACAAGAAAATCAACCACCTTAATACAGTAGAGAGAAGATTAATACCTGGCATTGAACCTCAACACTGTTGCAATTCACAATTTCACAAGCAGCAACAACGTCCTGTTTTAGAGTTTCAAAGTCAGTGTTCATTTTATCCAAGTATATGCCTCAAATGTAAATAATCATATCTGTCTAACTAACCGTGAATACAACACCCATTTTTGTGCATTTGTCAACAGTTATATTGTTAACTTTCCCTGCACAAAGCAGTTTTATCTTAATTGTAACAAAGAAAAGCGTAGACAGACTAGTACAGGACTTGCGATTTTTACACATTGACAAGATAACTCCATACCAAGGAAAAGAAATCAAAAAAGGCAGAGTACCTTTAATTTGTAGAACTGAATCTTTGCATCCAAATATGTACACTGTTTGCTTTGAATCACACTGATCAATCAACAAATCTTTCTTCCCAATTTGATTCTCAACAACCCATCTGCATATTATGTGAACGAGTTGCCTCTATTAACAACGTGATATCTTTTGTCAATCATGAAGCATAACACAACACATGGGTACTCACTTGCGACCCATTTGAAGCTCAAACTTAGGAGGTCCAACTTTAGAAATAGATGGCGCACTTGCACGAACTTCTTTTTCACCAGCACTGACAAAACCAGCTCTATCTGCACGGTTCTTGGTCTTCATATCATCAGTGACCTTTCTTAATCCTGAAGAATTTAAAACCCAGAGTCAATAACCAAATAGACCTGATAATTAAGAAGGGGCACGGTGCATTGAAATAGTGGAACACTACCAGCAGTAACTGGCTTAGAACCAATTTCTTGAAATACAGCGGCCATTCCTTCCTTTGGGCGTGAAGAAGATGGCTGAGAAGACTCTGAGGTGAAGAGCGAGGCAGGTGGAGGGGGTGGAGGAGCAGGAGCACTTGGTTTTGGTGCAGCTTTTGGTGGAGCAGATACAGCTGACCCTGTAGCACTCCATACTGGCCCCAAAGGATAATGACTCTTCACATAATTTCTCAATCCAGGTACGTAAAGTTCTTTTAGAGCTCTTGCCCACTCTACATGATTGGCGTCTTTATTTCTATATTCTACAAGAACCTAAATTGAGAGCATCAATCAATATATTAGCAATGCAAATTCACAGCTTTTAACTAGAAAGTGTCCAACATTTGCGATAGATGCAAGGGTAAAGTGTAAATGGCCAAATCCTACGTTTGAAGAGTGGATAAAAAGAATGTGCTCCTGTAAAGCATCATGCGTTCAATAGTTAAGTAGTTATGAATATACGATAGGAGATCATTGACATAACTAAGAAAGAATTAACTATAAATATGGCCTACTGTTGAAATAAATAGAAACCACCTGTTCCAAACAATTTACAAAATATACCGGAAGAACAATACAAGAGTAGTTATACAAAAGGGATGTAATTGCAAAACCTACCGTGTCAGAACTATATGAAAAAATGATACACTTGACTTAAATAAATCACTGTGCATGCAACAGCATGGGACATTTCTGCCACCTGAGGATTTGGTTTCTATGCCATGCTAATAGCCACTATTGGCAGGCTTAATGTTGCCCATCTAAATATGAATATCTTTGCATCATATGTCCATCCAAAGGAGTACAAACTTGCTTTAGGAAAAACCTCACATTACTTTCAAAAAGAGATTATTCATATGATCCGTTCGAATATTTTACCTATGTTACTTTAACAAAGTTTTGCCCCCTCATAATAATTCTTCCACAGTGATTCAAGCCAGCAACAGACCCCTTGACTTATCCGTCACACCCCAACCTCTAAACTTGTAAAATTGATTTGGTAGATGCATACATCATGGAATTTTATATCATATACGTATACATGTGCTCATTTTTTTAGAGATCAGATTTGGTGCATCTGAATTATCAACATTTAAAAGTGTCTGAATGTTTGATCCTACAAAGAAACACAACCTTACATACATAAACTTCAAAATGAGAGAATATAGTACCTTATTATTGTAGAATTCAGCTGCCTGCCAAGATTCTTCCACATGTGCGATAGGCATGCTCATTCCTGTAGACATGAAATCAACAATAAGTACCCTGATGCAAAACGCAGTACGACCTTTGTTAAAACACAAAGCATAGAGAATACTTCTCACCACAATCTTTGCCCACATACGCAATCCATGCTAGAGCTGTTAAACTCTCGGCAACAGCTTTTAAGTGGTTAAAGAAATCAGACCGCCTTCCTTCTGTCATGCTAATTGCTTTCATTAATTTCTCATTCAATGGCTTCAGAAATTCACCCAAGCCTACCATGTCGGGTTTCTGCGTAATCAACACATACACACATACCAAAAAACAAAATTCAACAACATAGCACAACTATTATCATCAACAAAGAGGAACCGTTTACTATGTAGTACGACACAATAACTTGACCTTCACCCAGACTCCTTGGTCAAACAACTAAACACATTGTAACTAATCAATCATTCATCAAATATACATGGCACAAATTTTAGATACATTGAAGTTAAGTTCAACAGCGAAAAGACAGTTGAGCTTCAATAGATCCATTTCAGAGCTAAAAGAGCCATTTTCAGCACTATAGTGCTCAAACCATTCAGGTTTCATTACCAAGGTTGCAACATCATTTATCTGGTGACACGAAGCAAATAGAAATCATAGATTCGTAGCAATACAGATTACAAAAACATTCTAAGAATGACCATAAGCTTCGCAAAAGGTGAACTGAATCAAAAAACTTATTTTCACTATAACTAACCTAACTTCTCAAATACACAATACTCAATTACTCATGGTACTAACTACAAATACTTGTCAAACATCAACTACAGCATCAAACGATCCACATTTTAGAGCCCTAGCAATATCATTATCCAAACTGCAGTAACTTCGTCTACAGATTAACATGCTTGCTACATCATTTACATAGCGACACAATTAATGGGTAACATATATCTCAAAACATGAATATCCGATACCTAAACTGTAAGCTTCAATAAAACTGACCTAACTTCTAGAATAATACACAACAAATATATCCCCGATTATAAATACAAACTCATAAGGCGAACATAACTAACCTTAGTTTGCTTGATTTTGATGAGAAGCTCTTTTTGAACAGTAAAAGCTTCATTAAGCACATTAGTGACGTCATTAACCTGTCCGCCAATCTTCGCCGCAGCACCGGACACTTTGCCGACGTATTCCGTCAAAAAATCGTCAAATGCGATAATCGACGGATCCGTTGATGCGGCAATGGCATCAACGTCGATGTTGCGTGACTGCGAACCAACTGAAAGTGATTCTAGCCGTGCTACGGCGGATTCTAACCGTTGTATCAATTTCTCCTCCATTTGGTTACTTTCTCTCTCTAGAAGTTGAAGTTTCAGTTTCTCTCTCTAAAAAATGAGGACATAAAAGCAGATCTGGTATACCTGGCAGTGAGACGTGGGAATATAATCTGTTTTTTGTGTGATTTTAAACGCCGAAAGGGAAAGAGTGCGTTTTGGTGATCATGAATATCGGGCTTATGTTTTTTCTTATTTCTTCAACTTTTTCACTAAAAAAAATTAGAAGAAAATATAAGGAATTTTTTAATATTGAACAAAAGACATAAAGAAAAAGAATTGATAAGCATATTAAACTGCTTTCCTTGTTGGGGCTATATGTGAAGTAACGCGGCCAAAATTCATTTAAACTTTGATAAAAGATTGACTAAATTAAGCTCCTTAACTATAAATTAACTGAAGATGAAGCTAGCTGAAGTTTGTGATTGTAGCTTGCGATTTTAATAGCCGGAACTAGCCATTTAAAAGAGCTTCTATTTTAATATATTCTTTTTCAACAATCTTCATCATTTTCATTTTACCATACATGGTTTATGAAACATTTAAAAGAGCTTCTATTTTAATATATTATTTTCTCAACAATCTTCATCCTTTTCATTTTACCATACACAGTTTCTTAATTCATAAGACTAAAACTAAAGGGAGGTGATAAATACAACATGGATTTTGATTCAAAAAACAAAACTGTGCAGTAACATGTTGTACTGTATGCGTTAGATGTGTAAAACTGTGTTGTATGACTCAAAATATGTGTTGTATATATCATCACCCAAACTAAAATCTCAATCTTCAATAAGCTCATATACAGTAGAGTAAATTTCATAGATGGTCCATGTGGTTTACATCGATTTACGAAATTCGTCCCCGTACTTATATTTTCACTTTTTCAGTCCAATAATTTTGCTTTTTGCTTGAAAACGGTCCCTCCGTCTAACTTCGTTTATTTTGGTCCGTTAAGTCTATCATGTGACTTGCATGCGAGGCCAGTTTGGTCATTTCCACTAAGCTTGCTTTTATTATTTTATATTTTTTTTTATGTTTGTTCCTTTCTATTGTGTTTATAATTTTCATTTGATATTAAAAAAAAAAAAAAAAAAAAAACAGCAGCAGCTTCATGCCATCGTCATCCAGCTTCCACCATATAACAACAACAACAATTATTTAATCTTCATTATTAACTTCAAACAATCAAATCAAGATCATAAATTAACACTACAACAACATCATCAACATATAATCTCATGTTCAAAAATCCAATCTTTCCCTAACAATTACCCCAATTTATATCAACACCACCCATCAAAAATCTGAACGTAACAATCTCCGACGCAGCAGTATCCGGTCGTCACTTGCACCATCTACGAAACCCACAAATTCCGGTCAACTACACGAGTAAACGCCGGCTATCTTCATCCAATTGCCGCCGCCGCAACCCTTTTGCTTATTTTCGTTTTGTAGATATTGAGTTCTGTTTTCTTTTTTCTTATTGCGGGTTTTGTTTTCGTATTGTATACGTTATATTGTCAGTAACGACGGTGGTGGTTGTGTTTTCGACACACCTATAGCCACCACCACTACCGGTACTGGTGCCGGGGAACATAGACATAAAAGGCGATGTTCGTTTTTGTTTAATCAGAAAGTTTGGTTTTCGTCATAGACCATCAACAAATCTTATCAATGGTATTCGATCTATTGTTTCTGATCTATGATTTTTTTAAGGAAGGGTGGTGGGTACACTGTACTCAAGGAAATAGTCTTTTAAGTTTTAACAATGGTGTGAGACGGTGATGACATTGAATGGTTTTTAGTACACTGTCACGATGATGATAATACATATGAGGATGGTGGTGGTGAGATACTGGGATGAATGTGGATCTAGAAAAAGAAAGGAACTGAAGATGATATACTGATCTAAATTCTAAAGCCTAAAGGATTCAATTTCATGACTGATCCCTGTGGTTTAGTTCCCTGTGGTTTAGTTCAATTTACAAAACCACACCTATATTTTTAGTGGAAATGATAAAATTGCCCTCGCTTGCAAGTCACGTGATGGACTTAACGGACAAAAATTAACGAAGTTAGACGGAAGGACCGTTTTCAAGCAAAAGCCAAAGTTATTGGACTAAAAAAGTGAAAAAATAAGTATGAAGACGAGTTTCGTAAATCGGTATAAACCACATGGACCATCTATGGAATTTACTCTATACAGTAATATGTTCCGCCAGAGACACATGCCGTGTGTGCAATCAAGTTGAGCATTGCTTAAAATAATTTGGAGTAATGATGATAACATCATAACATCATTAATAACCCGTTTTTCAACAAAAGTAAATTAATGATCATTCTTTTAAACTTAAGCATTTCTTTCTTTGAAAGTGCCCCCTGGATGTGGATCTAAGTGTTGATCGATAGTAATAGATTGGCGGAATCAATCAATTACACAAACAAGTAATAAACTCAAACCGAAAACAATGATTAATCAAAGTAAACGAGTATATTAGCTTGTAAATCGTATTGGAACTGTTTACAGAAGTGCTTAGTCGACAAATGGTGCTAGGGTTTCGTCAACCCTAGCCGAAAACCCGTAGGTTTCAATTTATACTAAAACAAAATCGGCAGACATGCGTCACTTGGGAAGTGTCGCATGTCGCCGCCCTCATGCGTCACTTACCTAAGTGTCGCTATGCGTCACTAAGGCAAGTGTCGCCTAATGCTAACCTTAAGTGTCGCAAATACAGAAAATGACTTTTCTATTAAAACTAACTAACGACACTTACAACTCAATAGACCAACTGACAGACACACAAACATGTATCAACAAACTCCCCCGTGTCTTCAGCTTGGTCTTCAAAAACATCTTCAGTTTAAACCCAACCTGGTGGAAATACTCCACCAGCATGAATACCCACTCGAACACAAATCTCGACCACCTTCTCGAACTTTGAAGCTTCTTCTTGATCATAACGATGATACTCCATCTTACTTTTGTGAAGAGCTTTCAAATCTTTCTTCGTCAAATTGATAAGGCTGATCGGATCAAAAACACGAAGAGTTCTTCCATACTTTGCAGATAAACTCCAATTACCCTTCTCAATCACTGGATCTTCAACCGAAAGATATTCAATGACTGCTTCTTGAGTAACAGAGTCAAACCACCAATATCGTAATCTTTTCAGAAAATCAAGTGGTAATGACTGCAAAGGCACAGTTTTCTGACTAGCAGCTGGAGGATAATGATACTTCACAATCGGTTGCTGAGTTCTTGAATCCAACTTTTTCTTGTATGAATAACGAACTCCCAACTCTGGTCTAACCCACAAATACTTCTTGCTGTTAATATCTCTTCTGAGAATCTTCTGAAACATATTACCACGAAAATCATCAGTGTGGTTAACGATATTCAGCTGAGCAAGACGATTTAATTCCTCCTTCGGCAATGTGCTGATACAGTTAAATCTTGGCCGAAAATACTGTACTCCATCTCTTCGCTTAATAAGAATCAGAAAATTGACTTCATCAAACTTCCAACTTCTGATTAATCCAGTCAAATCACCTCGAACCTGATATGTTTTGCAAATCTTCAATTCAGGCTTGAGCTTTCGAAACATTGGGCGCTCTGAAGATGTAGACGGTTGCGCTTGTTCAGGAACAGATTCAGCAGTTGGTTGTTCCTGAGTAGTATCTGTTTGAGGCTCTTGGTCATCATCAGAATCATCGGACTCAATGATCGGTGCATCAAAATCGTACGGTTGAGCTGGTTGTTTCTGAACTGGTTCCGATTCTCGCTCAGGTGCTGGTTCCTGATGAGGATTAACCAAATATTCTTCGTCTGACCCTGGAACCTCAGCATCCATCTCTATATCATCCGGATCGACTGATCTATCTTCTTCATCATCCGGATTTATCAAACTCTGAATGTATGTGAGATTAACATTCGAATAATCAACCGAAATGGGTCTCGGTTGTCCTGGAACATCAACGAAATAATCCAAAGCAATGTTTTCATTAATAGAATCTGGATTTACATTTTCGGATTCTGACCTTCCTCTGACCTTCCTCCCCCGAAACAACAGTAACCGCTTCCAATTCTAACAACCTAGACTGCACATCTTTCAATTCTAGCTGCAACTCCTGCACATGAGCTGCTTTTATCTCCAAATCTTTTATTTTAGCAGCTTGAGCTTCAATCACGGCAGCCTGATCATCAAAACGCTTGTTCATCTGAGTTATCTGATCAAGTAACTGCTGAAGCATCGCAGTCGGCGGTTGTTGTTGTTGTTGTTGATCTTGGTGACCAGGTTCCTGAATAGTAATTCCTGTTCGCTGGCGTCTTCTCAATGGTAAATTAGCATAAGACGGAGAAGACCCAGCTGGTCGCTTTCCAAGATTAGGCGGTACATGAACACGCCCCGCAGAAATCCTTCTCAAAATACGCTTAAAGCGTCGAGGATCAGCCAACTGTATTCCATCCAATGCATCCTGAGGTGGTACATCACCTGGAGAATCAGGTGGTGTAAGACCACCATCAGATTCCTCAGCTGGAACCTCTTCAACTTGCTCAATATCCTCCAAATCTTGAGCTACAGCAGCATCAACTAAATCTGCATCATTGACCGGAGGAGCAACAACATCCTCATAACCATCCCCGGGCGGCGCAACATAGTTTTCATTTACTATGTGCCCAAATAACTCACGATCAGGTAAGATCTGAGAATCTTTTGGTGGCAGCTTACAGTCATTGAAAACACGTAACATCATGGGCGTTGGAAATAGTAACGATCTTAGATCCGGAGCTATTCCCAAATTCAAATCATTTAACAACAGCTGAACAAAACGAGGATATAACAGCCATTTTTCTTTTCCAGCTCGAACATTATCAACCATATTCCCGAAAATATAACCGCTGAAGTTATACGGCTTGTTATAAACTAACGCCAGCATCAGAGATAAAGTCATGTGACTAGCAGCATCGTATCCTCCTTTTCGCGGAGATAAACACACAATTACGATGTGAGCTAAGTATCTCCAAACTCTACAGAGATACTGTTTACGAAAATCAGTAAGCTGATCAGCCGGATAACCCAATCTCTGATGACCCCCGTAGATAAAAGTGGTCTCAAAAACGGTCGGCATATCGTTTGCATCATCAAACTGCAAAACACGGCGAACTGAATCCTGTGTAATCTGAATCTCACGACCAAACATAGTGGACACAATCCTCGGAGTGTCGTTCTCTGTTCTGATAAATGCGTGGTCATAAAACTCCTCGATTTGATTCATATACACTGGTACTGAAGCTGTAATAGCGTAATGAATCCTCGAACGTCTAAGAAACTCGATCATCGGCCGAAAAGGCAACGAGTTCTTATGCGTAGATTCCAAAAATGCAACAATGTTGTGCCTGGTGTTTGTGCGACGATAATAATCCTGAAGATTCTCCATCTGTAACTATAAACCAGACAAGAACACGAAAAATCGTTACAGAATAAGCTCAAAATCATAATCGAAAAATCTGATATTATAGCGTCACTGAAGAAGTGACGCACGTAACATATCCGACACTTAAAGAGTGCCGTATGAAAATCAGAAATCAGAAGGATGCGTCACTTAAGGTAAGTGACGCATTGAAAGCGTCACTGGTGTAAGTAACGTTGCCGCAACATGTATCATTCAAGCGGCACTTAACAAGTGACGGGTATGCGTCATTTATAAAATGACGGTTAGTAATAGCGGCACTGACAGCGTCAGTTAAGGAAGTGACGGATCAAAGCGTCACTCGGTAAGTATGATGTGGGAGTGACGCATAAAGGCGTCACTCAGCAAAGTGACGTTTAAAGGCGTCACTTGTTGAAGTGACATTAACCTGTGAAATTACCATTAAGCGTCACTTAAGGAAGTGACGCTTGAAGTGACGCAACGATGAAGATCATCGTGTCACTGTTCAAGCCCAGAAATCACGACGAACCAAATTTGGGGTTTTTTGAAAACGAGTTAACCAAACGGTGCGGCAAGTGAAGACGAGTAAAACACACCGTTTATTAACACAAAACAATAACAAAACGATCCCCAATAATCATGATTTCATAAACCCTAAAAACCCGAAACTTCAATCGACGATTAAATCATGAATATGCAATTATAATAGATAAGAATGGTACCTAATGATGCGTATAAGTGAGATGAACAAGGTAACGGAGGCCGATTGCACGCAAAATACACAAAAAGCCGTAGATCGATCGGAAAGCACGAACAGTCGAAGTGACGCAGCGACGAGAGAAGTGACGCAAAGGTAGTGGAAGTGACGCGTAGTGAATAGTGTTGGTGGTAGAAATAAGTGCCGGATACGGAATATTTATACCAAAACCCTAATCAGCGTCACTTTTATGCGTCACTTAGAACGACTCTTAAAGCGTCACTTTTATGCGTCACTATGAGCGTCACTTATGAAGTGACGCATATCGACAGTTTTTAACGAAATTTAAAATTTTATCGATCTTTTGCGTAGTACTCAATTTGACAGTAAATGTGACTTGGTAAAAAAAATAATATAATTTAACAAAATTACAACAATAAAAACCAAACTAAATACATTCTTTTTGGTGACGGAGTTGATTAAGTCTGGTTAGGGATCATATCGGAATAACATACAATTATTAGGAATAGTAAGTGTTATTTCGATCATCAGTATATTTGTCCACCTTAAATTTACTTGGCACATTTAAAACACCTTGTATAAAAATTATTTCAAGACAATTATTGGTATTGTTTGTCCACCTAAACATGTTACATCCGTGTCTGTGAGTTAACCTTTTATTGTTAAAATGAATATTTCACAATGGTTCCCACCATAGATATACCCCTATAACTTAGACATTAACATAGTTTCCAAATTTAGAAAGAATATAAGAGAATCAATTTTAAGAATCAAGCCAGCGGTGACAGGTCTGTACTTGCGTACAACAGAGCAACATAACTTGATTCAGGTATAAGCAAAACTAAACGCAGTCAAACCAAATTTGTGGCGACCTTGTGTAGTATCTTAAATTTAAGACTTTGCAAGTGCATTGACTCACGTTTGCTTAGTTTTGAGAGTAAGCTGAATTGAGACCAGGTCTGCACTTACGTACAACAGAGGAAACAATCAGCATACTCCCCCAAAAGATCTCAGATATACGATCCAAAAATAGAAGTATGTCAAGCTATGCTAAGGAATTAAGACGTAGAGTCGTACATCACAAGGTGTTTACCACATGATCATAGACATGTATGTAAATTACTTCTTAAAACCTCAGAGACCGGTGTGTACCATGCCTACCAATACATCGTATGATGAAGATAATTTAGATAAAAACTGTTTTAAGTGTGTCAGATAAACCTACTGACACATCCAAGATAAACCTTAAAATTCCATTTTGTGCATGTCACCCGATGTACTATCATATCCCAAGTTGTTTACAGACACAACTTCAACGTCTATTTTAAAAATGTAGCAACCTTGCGTTTTCTTTAATACTAAATAGTACAAAGAGTGGCTGTTGCGATTTTTTTTTTTTTTTTTTTTTTTTTTTTTTAACACACATAAAAGCAAATAACGTTAACTATCCAAGTCACAGATTACTTTTTAGACCCAAAGAATCTTAAACCGATCATGTTGACCAGTTCATCAAATCGAGCACGTGAAAAGGCTTTGGTGAATAGGTCAGCATTTTGTTTAAGGGTGTCTATGTGGACCAGGTCTATCAAGTGTTTTTCATAGCAATCCCGTATAAAGTGGAACCTAAGTTCAATATGTTTTGTCTTAGAGTGCTGTACGGGATTGCGTGTGATAGAAATAGCAGCAGTGTTATCTATGTGAATGGGAGTCATAGTAAGAAGTAACCCGTAATCGCGTAATTGGTGCTGAATCCAGAGAACTTGGGCACAGCAACTAGCGGCAGCAACATACTCAGCCTCTGCTGTAGAAAGAGAGACTGTAGTTTGCTTCTTGCACTGCCACGAGACCAAACGCGATCCCAGAAACTGACATCCACCCGTTGTAGACTTCTTATCGATACTGCAACCTCCATGATCCGAATCTGAATAGGCTGTGAGAGCGAAAGTCTTCTCATTTGAATACCAAAGACCAAGGGTAGGTCTAGCTCTGAGATAACCAAAAATTCGCTTTACTGCCTTCATATGTGACACCTTTGGTTTAGCCTGATAACGTGAGCAAATCGACACGGCAAATACAATGTCCGGTCTTGAGGCAGTCAAATACATAAGAGAACCTATCATTGAACGATAGTCCCTCTCCTTGCAATCTTCATCTTCCTCAGCAAGTTTGAGATTGTGATTAAGCTCGATGGGAGTCCCATAGGTTTTACAAGTGAGCAGGTCATACCTAGTCAACATGTCATTGACATATTTTGACTGATGTATATAAATACCTTTTGCAAGCTGCTCAACTTGTACACCTAAAAAGAAAGTGAGCTCCCCCATTGCGCTCATCTCAAACTCAGACTTCATGATTTTCTCAAAGTTCTTACACATTGCCTCATTGGTAGACCCGAAGATAATATCGTCCACGTAAACCTGCACAAGTAGCAAATCTTCCCTATCATCTGACTGTTCACGAAGAATAAATAGCGTGCTATCGATGTTCCCTCTCACAAAACCATGCTTAATCAGATGTGTAGTTAGCCTCTCGTACCAAAGTCTTGGTGCTTGGTGAAGACCATACAACGCCTTGTTCAATTTACAGACGTATTCAGGATGCGCAGGGTCTTCAAAACCAGGAGGCTGTTTAACGTACACATCGTTGTCAACCTTTCCATACAGAAACGCACTTTTCACATCAAGTTGATTGACGCGAAATCCCTTGAAGGACGCGTATGCCAGAAAAATGCGTATGGATTCCAATCGAGCAACAGGGGCAAATACATCATCATAGTCCAACCCCTAAATTTGGCTGAAGCCTTGAACTACTAGACGTGCTTTATTACGAATTACAACGCCCCTATCATCCATCTTATTACGAAAAACCCAACGAGTGCCAGTCAAGTGGGCACCCTTGGGTAATGGAACTACTTCCCAGACTTGCAACTTTTCAAATTGTTGTAGTTCCTCTTGCATGGCCTCGATCCAGGATGGATCTTTTAAGGCCTCGTCAACTTTCTTAGGTTCATTCTGCGAAAGATAACATGAATTAACATTAGCCACCAGACCCGAAAGTTGTTCAGTATCAGTCTGTTTCGCTTGATGTCTTGTTTGAACCTTTGCATGAGGATCACCAATGATATTATCAATGGGGTGATCCTTATGTATCCGAGTCACTGGAATTTGATCTGGCACAAGATTCTGTTCCAGGTTACTCAGATCTCCCTCATTTGCAGACATATTCGGAGAAGCATCATCATCATCATCTCTTTGAGAAAATAAATGAGAATAATTCATATTTTCTGCTTCCTCTCCCTCATCACTTACCTCATCCTCTCCTCCTTCCTCTAATGACGGCATGTTTGGATCATAAGGAAGCTCCTTGGTGTAGTTATACACTGTTTTAGAGGTAGAAGGAGCATCTTTCGAAGGTGTAACTCGAGAAGTAGATGTTGGAATAGGTGTTGTTGATGGTGGTGTGGGTGTTGGTATTGGTGTAGTATCAGTTGGTGGTGGTTCGGGTGTTGCATTAGGAGATGGGTCGGATGGTTTACTAACTGGTGTATCTTGAGAAAAATCAAGTCCATGTAGCATGGAAACTAACTCTTCCGTTTCATCATCATCAGGAATTTTGAAAGAGTCAAAGAGATTTCCATAGTTGAAGAACCAATCCGGACCTGTTCCTTGAGGAGGTTCCGTATACCTTAAACATTTTACTTCAAACTGTTCCTCAATCTGATTCATTGATTTGTTAAAGACTCTTTTGTTCGGAGAATTGACTGAATATCCAAGAAAAATCCCTTCAACAGCTTTGTCACCAAACTTAGAGACCTTATCTTTTGTAATCATGATCATGCATGGACACCCAAATGGTTCTAAGAACTGAAGGTTTGGCTTACGGTTATTGAAAAGTTCATAACACGTCTTGTTCTTTTTCTTAACCGTGAGCACTCTGTTGAGAACATAACAGGCAGTATTAACTGCCTCAGCCCAGAAGATGATTGGTAATTTGGAGTCAGCTAACATAGTCCGAGCTGTCTCTATAATTGTCCTGTTCTTTCTTTCTGCAACTCCATTCTGTTGTGGAGTCCTTGGAGCACTGAATTGATGCTCAATTCCTCTTGTAGCACAAAACAATTCGAGAGTTGAGTTCTTGAATTCAGTTCCATTGTCGCTTCGAATCCTTTTCACCTTTAAGTTGCATAGATTTGCCAACTTATCCAACAAATACACCAGAATATCAGGAGTCTCCCCCTTTGTAGTCAAGAAATATACCCACGAAAACCTTGAGTAGTTATCAGTAACTACCAAGCAGTAAGACCGACCACCAATGCTCTTTGTTGAAACTGGACCGAACAGATCCATATGCAGTAGTTCTAACGGAGCTGCAATAGAATTCACAACCTTAGACTTGTGGGACTTCTTGTGGAGTTTTCCTTTGTGACAAGAAACGCAGTCATCTTTTAGAGCAAATGACTGTTTTGGAACTCCCCTCACTAAATCATTATTAATCAGAAAATTCATTTTACGGAAATGAATATGTCCCATCCGTCTGTGCCAAAGGAGTGATTCCTTTTCTGAAGCCTTTGAAAGAAGACAAGTATAGTCACTTGTAGTCTCCACAGTTCGCATATTCATCACATAGGTGTCATTCTTTCTAGGTGCCCGCATCAATATCCAATCCTCAGGAATGACATACCCCGGCTTCAATATTACACATTCCGTCTTTGTGAATAACGTGGTGTAGTCCTTGTCACAAACTTGTGAAACGCTCAGCAAGTTGTGAGTCAGCTCAGCCACATAATTCACATTTTCAAAGCTAACTTTTCCATTTGTTAGCGTTCCCTTTCCCGAAATCGTTCCTCCTGAATCTCCCGCGAAAGCAACGTATCCTCCCGAGTATGGTTTAATATCCGTCAGAAGAGACACATCGCCAGTCATGTGTCGCGAGCAGCCACTATCCATATACCATAAACTATCCTTCACACGTTCCGACTGCTGCAACACATCAAAGAAAGAGATTAGTGAGAAACGGAGACCCAAGCCTTTACAGACTTAGGTCTTCCATGGTCATCAACAATAAGCACGTCAGATAGGACTTTATCTTTAAACAAATTAGAATTTTTATCTGAAGTGTTATTGTTGACGACTGAAGAGTCAGCATCAGACTCTTTTCGTTTCCAAACTTTTGAAGGTTCGGAATTGATATCAGAAATAATGTTGGGCTTTTGAATTGGCAAAGGTTTTTGCTCAACATTACTTAGCTTCAGAACAGGCTTGGGAGACTTTGAGTAACGCCTAGGTGGAGATTTTGAAAAAGAATTTCTATAAACTGATGTCCTAGGCATCTCTCTCCCATAGCGCTGATTTGACAGCTTGGGACAGTCACGGATCAAATGTCCTTGTCTCTTGCAGTAGAAACAAGAACGAGTCTCAACTAACGGTTGAGGCTGAGGCATTACCACAGGAGGTGGAGAAACATTTCTAGAACATGAACATTGAGTACATGTCTTAGAAAATGTTTGCTTTGGTTGAGAGGTCGAAGTTGAAGGTTTATCAGACAAAACTTTTTCATTTACTAATTTTCGTTGCAAAATCTTTACAGGTGACTGTAAAGTTTGTTGTTTTGAGTTTAAAACATTGGCTTTACCCTTGTTTGTTTGAACCTTAATTTCAGGTTCAACTTTTGAAACCACCTTTTCAGGTTTAACTTCAACTCTCTTAACTTCAGGATACTCCTGATCCGTAATATCCTCAATCTCAACGATCTCCTCAAAACAAATTGGAGATACATCCTTTTGCTCAACAATCTCCTCAGCACTAACAGGAGATTTATTCAGTGGCTTAACAAACTTAGGAGTGGGATACTCTGGCCTCGTGGTTTTCTCCTTCTCCTGTTTGTTAGATTTAGCCACTTTACCCTTGATACCCAACAACTTAGCATAATCAACTGGAATTTCATCAAGGCCTTCCTTAACAGGTAAAGGAGTATAAGTAGTAGGAGGTGCTATTTCAACAAAACCTATTCCTTTTCCTCCCTTACTTTTCCTATCCTGCTTATGATTGCTAATAATTTCATTAAAGATCATTGTCGCAGAAGTTGACCCTAAGACTTTATCTTGATAATTACCATACTCACCTTTTAAGTCTGAAAGCTCTTTGTTTAACAGTTCAATTTCAGTAAGATAACTTTTAATTGCATCCTGTTGACTAAAAACTTTAGCTTTATAAGTTTGAGTATCTAACTTATGAGCTTCAATATGTTTTTCATAGAGTTTTTCATTTTCTTTCAAAAACTTATTTGACTCATTAAGTTTTGCAACTTTATCTCGCAACTCTTGGTTATCCTTTTGAAAAGCCTCTAGAGATTCAGTTAGATTAATGCATGAGATACAGTTTAAAGGTTCAGGTGATTCATTTTTGTAAGGCCCCTTTCCTTACGCAAACCGAAACATATGATATTATATACTATTCGTTAAAAGCGTGGTCCCAAAACATAATTACCGGATTACATAAGTCCCAAAGGTACCAAGTTTTAAAAACATTTACACACATATATAAGTTTAGTTACAACATTTACTAAACCCCGGGCGTTAAGAAAACTATCAAAAACCAAAAGTTAGATTCCCAAAAATTGTCAGAGTAAGCGCTGTGACAGTCAGCCATCCCATTAAGTATCTACAACCCGGTCCACACCTATTAAAAGCCTGCAAAAAGTTTAACAACGAGGGATTAGCCAATGCTAAGTGAATGGAACCGTAACCGACGGTTCAATTCAGAAGTAACAAGCCTACAACGCACAAACCAAACCAACAAATAATGCTTACAGCCTAAAGCATCGTAAACAACAATCACACAAATTATGATTACCGCTTAAAGCTTCGCAATCATAAACACGTATCGTCAAAGAGGACCGGCGGCCCCTGGTTAGCCAACCAGCGAAAGCCTACAACCACTGCCGGCCCCAACAGTGGCTTACCGATAGTTTGAAGCTATCTTCACTGACAAGGATTCGTCCCTCAACTACATGTATCGGGAAACCCAGGCAGCCCAACAATAGCCACAAACCCAACCAGCGTTGACCTCTGAAATCACATATGCCAAACGGCCCAAGCATCACATATTTCATAATAGTCATGACAATATGTAGCTAACCTATTCAAACCGCATAATCATCATGCCAACAATTAATAACAATAATAACCAAGTAAACCAAATCACAATATCAACAATCATGTCAATGTATTAACCAATAACCTATAACAAGTCAAACCAATAACCGAAAGTTCATCCGTTGCAACCAAACTCGTTACAACGGAATTGAACCGAGGAATACAATTCCACTCACCGATATTTCCAAGTCTTCAACTCAGTTGTCTTATATCACTGAGTTGCCGTCCGCTTATCTGAGATTACAATAATAACAATAAGTTAGTAATAATTCATTTCCAATATTCATGTTATACACATATAACATATATCCTAATACAACCATATCACTTATAACATAATTAATTATCATCAATGCACAAACTACAAGTTAACACATTTGACGAATTTTAACACACCAACGCGATCCAGCAAGGGGAGCCAGGATCGCGTTCGCCTTCATAAAATCAATCGACCTTCAAATTCCACTTATCAACGCGATCCAGAAAAAGAGGGTGGGATCGCGTTCACTTTTAGAAAAACATTCGGTTACGAAATTTCACTAGGAAACGCGATCCGGAGAATGAGATAGGATCGCGTTCATCAAAACAAATCGGCCCAGCATCAAATTATAACTAGGGAACGCGATCCGGCCAAGGCCACCCGGATCGCGTTCGAGTGATTTACAGCAAAGTCAGACCTGCAACTTGCACACTCGAACTCTAACCCAATTTTCACAAAGTCAGTTTACAAATACGAAATTACCATGAAAATGACCACAAACTTGAACTACTAACATATAATAACCATAACCAACATCATCTAACAACAACCTAACTCATGCATCATAATCAAATCATCAAAATCACCAAAACCTAGCTTATGAACTCAAAATTGAAGAACACTATAAATTCTTATGTAATAACATCATCTAATCATCAATCTCACCTTATAATCATCATGAAATCTATAATCAATCATCTCAAAGCTTAAATTCATACAAAACACATAATTTCATCATTTACCTAATTTCTATCAAATTGGTTTATGAACACCAAGAACACTTACAATGATTTAGCAAGATAGAGATGATGAGCAAGATGGTTATAAGTTTCTTTCTAGTGATTTGAATCCACAAACACAAGTTTATAATTTGTTTCCTTTGATTTCTTTGAATTTGAGATAGAGAGAAATAGATGAACAAAAGAAAGGTAGGTGAGAATGAGTCGGTCACTCCACCGCCCCATCTTATTAATTAAGTGTAAATTATACCCGTTCCTAGCCTATTGTCTGGAACCCGAAAATACCCGTAAATCAAAATACTTTTATTTTTACCGTCAACTTCATTTATTTAAAACAATCAATATTTTATTAATCACAATAAAAACTGAAGCTCTTTCACTTGTTTATTTTCTAAATAAACCACTTAAACTTAATAAAATACAATTTATTTCCAGGCCCAGAAACAGGATGTTACAAATCTTCCCCCCTTAAAGGATTTCGTCCCCGAAATCCAATCTCACACTATTAATCCAAACGCTACTGATTACACTTAATCATGCAATACTAATTACAATTTACATATCACATCAAAATCAATATCGAATCTACCTGGATTGTTATCTTCAAGCCAATCTCCTACGGTCATCTGAAATGCCCGAGGAGGCGCAGTCTTTCTCTTTTGCCCGACAGATGCCGAGGAACCCGAGCCTGAACTCCCAGCAAATCCTGTACTCCCAGCCAATCCAGTTCCTTGTCTTGCCTTCTCCAAACACTGACCCGCTCTGTGGCCCTCCTTCTGACAATTCCAGCAAACATTCCTTGGAAAGATACAATCCTTAATATTGTGTCCAAACCCTCCACACCTAACACACCTAACAGTATCCGAAGTACACGGCCCCGGATGCCTCGCTTTACAATCCACACACCAAGCAATCCTATCTCTTGCCTCCTCAGAAAAAGACACTCTCCTACTCGCTTGACTTGATTTGCTACTCGTGGAACTATTCTTGGAATGGTGCACCGCCTTTTCCTTAACTAACTTTTCCGAAGCTCTAGTGTCACTATCCACCGACTTAGCCAAATCAAAAGCATTTTTCAGATTACCGGCTAATCTCACCGACGTCCTGTAGTGTGGTGGCAAAGTTCCCACAAAATGATTTATTCTATCTCTTTCATTCGGAACCCATTGCTGAACAAAGCGTAGCTTTTCTGTGAATTGAGTTATAAGATCATCTATGGTCATAGTCTCAGTCAATTTCAAATCCATGAACTCCTGCTTAATCCTGACCATGTCAAACTCCGAGCAAAACTGCCTGCAAACTTCATTATGGAATTCCATCCAAGTGATAGAAGATCGTTGCACAGGTGTCAAATGTGCGGTCATTGAATCCCACCAATTCATTGCCTGACCTTTCAGTAACTGCACTGCATATCCAACCCTTAACTCCTCCTCACATTGACATACCTCGAACTTTCGTTCAATGTCCCTTAACCAATTTAAAGTTACCGCTGGATCATTACCCCCTTCGAATTCTTTCGGTCCACAAGACTTGAAAGTCTTAAAAGAACATACCCGCCTCTGTTGATTAGGAGATGGAAACTGAGATCCAAAATTTCCTTGTTGTGCTAACCTTGCTTGTTGTTCCTTGTACCATTGTTCAAACTTTCTTAACCTTAGTACCTCATCTTCTAACTGTAATTTATATTCCTCATCACTAGCCCCCTCCTGATTAACATTAGATGTACCACCCTGATTACCCTCATTATTTTCCGGAGGTGGAAGCTCATTTCTGGGTGCATCATTGGGAGTCGGGTTCTCAGTATCTGCCATTCCTGTACTCATACACAATAACTCACAACTTGTTAATCGTTAGTATCACCTATACTAACTAATCAACCCCCCATTCATAGCTAATCCCACTTACTGAAATGTTTGACTGTCACCAAAAGATTTGGGATTGACATTAGCCAATGTCCAATTCACCCAAACCGTTGCTCTGATACCAACTTGTAAGGCCCCTTTCCTTACGCAAACCGAAACATATGATATTATATACTATTCGTTAAAAGCGTGGTCCCAAAACATAATTACCGGATTACATAAGTCCCAAAGGTACCAAGTTTTAAAAACATTTACACACATATATAAGTTTAGTTACAACATTTACTAAACCCCGGGCGTTAAGAAAACTATCAAAAACCAAAAGTTAGATTCCCAAAAATTGTCAGAGTAAGCGCTGTGACAGTCAGCCATCCCATTAAGTATCTACAACCCGGTCCACACCTATTAAAAGCCTGCAAAAAGTTTAACAACGAGGGATTAGCCAATGCTAAGTGAATGGAACCGTAACCGACGGTTCAATTCAGAAGTAACAAGCCTACAACGCACAAACCAAACCAACAAATAATGCTTACAGCCTAAAGCATCGTAAACAACAATCACACAAATTATGATTACCGCTTAAAGCTTCGCAATCATAAACACGTATCGTCAAAGAGGACCGGCGGCCCCTGGTTAGCCAACCAGCGAAAGCCTACAACCACTGCCGGCCCCAACAGTGGCTTACCGATAGTTTGAAGCTATCTTCACTGACAAGGATTCGTCCCTCAACTACATGTATCGGGAAACCCAGGCAGCCCAACAATAGCCACAAACCCAACCAGCGTTGACCTCTGAAATCACATATGCCAAACGGCCCAAGCATCACATATTTCATAATAGTCATGACAATATGTAGCTAACCTATTCAAACCGCATAATCATCATGCCAACAATTAATAACAATAATAACCAAGTAAACCAAATCACAATATCAACAATCATGTCAATGTATTAACCAATAACCTATAACAAGTCAAACCAATAACCGAAAGTTCATCCGTTGCAACCAAACTCGTTACAACGGAATTGAACCGAGGAATACAATTCCACTCACCGATATTTCCAAGTCTTCAACTCAGTTGTCTTATATCACCGAGTTGCCGTCCGCTTATCTGAGATTACAATAATAACAATAAGTTAGTAATAATTCATTTCCAATATTCATGTTATACACATATAACATATATCCTAATACAACCATATCACTTATAACATAATTAATTATCATCAATGCACAAACTACAAGTTAACACATTTGACGAATTTTAACACACCAACGCGATCCAGCAAGGGGAGCCAGGATCGCGTTCGCCTTCATAAAATCAATCGACCTTCAAATTCCACTTATCAACGCGATCCAGAAAAAGAGGGTGGGATCGCGTTCACTTTTAGAAAAACATTCGGTTACGAAATTTCACTAGGAAACGCGATCCGGAGAATGAGATAGGATCGCGTTCATCAAAACAAATCGGCCCAGCATCAAATTATAACTAGGGAACGCGATCCGGCCAAGGCCACCCGGATCGCGTTCGAGTGATTTACAGCAAAGTCAGACCTGCAACTTGCACACTCGAACTCTAACCCAATTTTCACAAAGTCAGTTTACAAATACGAAATTACCATGAAAATGACCACAAACTTGAACTACTAACATATAATAACCATAACCAACATCATCTAACAACAACCTAACTCATGCATCATAATCAAATCATCAAAATCACCAAAACCTAGCTTATGAACTCAAAATTGAAGAACACTATAAATTCTTATGTAATAACATCATCTAATCATCAATCTCACCTTATAATCATCATGAAATCTATAATCAATCATCTCAAAGCTTAAATTCATACAAAACACATAATTTCATCATTTACCTAATTTCTATCAAATTGGTTTATGAACACCAAGAACACTTACAATGATTTAGCAAGATAGAGATGATGAGCAAGATGGTTATAAGTTTCTTTCTAGTGATTTGAATCCACAAACACAAGTTTATAATTTGTTTCCTTTGATTTCTTTGAATTTGAGATAGAGAGAAATAGATGAACAAAAGAAAGGTAGGTGAGAATGAGTCGGTCACTCCACCGCCCCATCTTATTAATTAAGTGTAAATTATACCCGTTCCTAGCCTATTGTCTGGAACCCGAAAATACCCGTAAATCAAAATACTTTTATTTTTACCGTCAACTTCATTTATTTAAAACAATCAATATTTTATTAATCACAATAAAAACTGAAGCTCTTTCACTTGTTTATTTTCTAAATAAACCACTTAAACTTAATAAAATACAATTTATTTCCAGGCCCAGAAACAGGATGTTACAATTTTGTACCTCAGGTGTAATATGAGCCATGAGACACTGTTGAAACTTTGTAGCCTCCGCATTCCAGTCATGAGTAGTTGGCTCAAAAACCACCAAAGCATTGTCCACAACTAACGTCTTGCCCTCTTCTTTCGTTTTTGGAGGATCAGGTTTAGTAAGGCCCGACGGTGGCATCTTGGGTTTCTCGCATTCCCTAGCGAAATGACCCAAATTCTGGCAGTTATAACAACGGACCTTGCTTTTATCAAAACCAAATCCTGACTTCCCATTGCCTTCTAAACTCTTGCGTCCAGTTCGTTGCAAGAATTTTTGAACCCTTCTTGTTATCATAGCAATGTTCCAATTCAAGTCCATCTGTTCTAGATCATCTTCATCCAATTGTCCGTAATCCTCCTTGATCAGTTCCAAAGTTGTATTTGGTTGAGTAACCAAATCTTTGTAAGAGCTCAGAAAAGCTGTATAAATTGCAGCTTGCTCTTGTATTGCTGGTGAAACTGGAGCCTGTTGTTGATTTCCTTGAGATGTACCAGAAAGATAAGCTGTATGATGACCTCCAGAAGAAGCAGAAGATGAATTGGTATCCGTTATAAATGCTACTCCACCGTAACTCTTGCCAGAATTGACTAGTCCAACTCCACCAGTTGTGGCATTCTGTACAGATCCACCTGACTTACATTCTTTCTTCTTCAATTCCATCGCATGAGCTTGTAGAATATCTATCAATTGATCCAAAGTCATCCTCTGTAATTCTGGATTTTCTTTTAAAAATTGGACTTTCACATCCCAAGCACTTGGCAACACGTCTAGCAACTTCTTGTTTACCTCAAGTGCAGGGAGATTGTATCCTCCTTCATTTAACTCACTAACCAGATGTGAGTATCGAGTGAATAAACTGGAAGTCAGCTCATTAGGAATCATGTCAAATAGATCATACTGCTTTTTGATTAATTCTAGCTTAGCCTCCTTGTACTTTTCATTTCCTCCGCATCTTGTCTCAATTGCCTTCCACAGATCATAAGTTGTGTCATGAGATTTAAAGAGTCTCATAACATCCTTTGGCAAACACATACAGATAGAAGAATGAGCCTTTCTTTCTGTTTCATACTCCTTTTTCTCTTGAGGTGACATAGCATTATATGTTTTAGCTGGAGGAACACCACGATAATTTCCTTCAGCCACTGGAGCAACATATCGTTCTTTTAAAGGTCCCCACAGTTCAGGACAGTGGAAATCTATATACTGTTCATATCTATCTCTCCAATACACATAATCTAAATCTGGTCCAAAGAACGGAGGTTTATTACTGGAGCCAATATCATTGCTCTGTCTGAGCATCTCTCTGATTCCTCTAATATCTTCCTTATCAGACATTGAAGCGTACCTGTAAAATCAACTTAAAAAAAAACTTGGAAGCTGATTAGTAACAAAGGCGTCACTTGGTAAGTGACGCACCTTAGTGTCGCAAAGAGTAGCGGCACTTGATAAGTGACGCTATCGAGTGACGGATAAACAAACAGAACGACACTAGAGATGAGTGTCTTATAAACACGTAAGTGACGTACTCAAGTGACGGACTTGAGTGTCGCTTAGCAATAGCAGGCGTCACTAAGGTAAGTGACGCTTTAAGTGACTGACAGAAGTAACGCGTCACTCGTAGTAAGTGACGGATGATACACAAGTGTCGTATCAAATGACGCAGTAGAGTGTCGGATTGAACAGTAGGTGTCACTAATGTAAGTGACGTATAATACTCAAGTGACGTTACTAAGTGACGCACTTGAGTGTCGTAAAAACCCTAATTGTTCCTTACAGAAGTGTCGCTCGAAGTGCCGCACAAAGTGTCGAAGTGACGCTCTGAGTGACGCAGAAACGGCTGTGAACACCCAAAAACCCTAAAAATCGAATTTTCGTAAACCTAATGAAAATTCTTGAGTCCCAATCGTACGAAACCTGTAAATCTTTACTCAAAACACAGTAATAGCACCAAATCGATCCTAATCTTGCTAGAATGTCTTTGATCTTCACAAAATCGAACCGAAAACACTTCAATACACGTACACACGTCGATCAAATCAACTCCGAGGCTCTGATACCAGTTGAAAGTGCCCCCTGGATGTGGATCTAAGTGTTGATCGATAGTAATAGATTGGCGGAATCAATCAATTACACAAACAAGTAATAAACTCAAACCGAAAACAATGATTAATCAAAGTAAACGAGTATATTAGCTTGTAAATCGTATTGGAACTGTTTACAGAAGTGCTTAGTCGACAAATGGTGCTAGGGTTTCGTCAACCCTAGCCGAAAACCCGTAGGTTTCAATTTATACTAAAACAAAATCGGCAGACATGCGTCACTTGGGAAGTGTCGCATGTCGCCGCCCTCATGCGTCACTTACCTAAGTGTCGCTATGCGTCACTAAGGCAAGTGTCGCCTAATGCTAACCTTAAGTGTCGCAAATACAGAAAATGACTTTTCTATTAAAACTAACTAACGACACTTACAACTCAATAGACCAACTGACAGACACACAAACATGTATCAACATTCTTTTTGTCCTAGAAGGCCATAATTTTAGCAGGTTCTAATACCCACTTAGTTTGCACATGTTTGGAATTTATTTACCATGATGAGTTTATGAAATTCGAATTCAAAGTATAAAGTACATGAAATAAATCAAAATCATTTAAGTGTAAAATTAAAATAATATGGATCACACAAATCATTAGTACCCTAATTAAAATGCTTAATGGCCTCTTAAATCAATTTATTCCCAGGGAGTGACAGGTGTATTACGCATTTTACTCTTGGTATTTTCATCTTGAATTTGTCACATGTCGAACTTCTCATTAACACGTTTTAGACGTATATATTAGTCACATGAATCATTATGTAGTGTTTGTAATCGTAGCTCAATAGTAATTAATATATTGGCAGGGGCGAAGCTAGAAGGGGGGCAATGGGGGCAGTCGCCCCCCCTAGAAATAAAAAATTATTGAAAAAAATAATGTTTTTAAAGGTAATCAGTGACAGTTTAGAATTTTGACCCCCCTAATGTGATAGAAAGAAAAAAAAAATTTTTTTTGCCTCCCCTTCTAAAAATCTCTAGCTCCGCCCCTGTATATTGGTAAGGTATATTCATTCATTGGCAAGTAAAACTCAGACCATATTTTATTATAGCACAATCAAATTTGAGTACAAAAGAAAAGAAAAGAAAAATAGAAAACTTATAACTAATAATATTTACACATGAATACTACTTGTTGCAATGGCATTTCAGTTTAATAGTAGTAGTAGTAAAGAACTACAAACAATTCGTGTCTCGTAAAGAGACTTTTCGAGTTTTCGTAAATGCACAAAATTGATGCTAAATTCTATATATAGATATAATCTGATAACTAGTATACCTCCTACACTGTATGCTGAGTGAGTGGTTTGTCAAGTAGACGAAGAACCATCTATTCATCTCCGACTTTATCTTTGTTTATCACCAACATTTGGAATTGGAAAAGGAACTTTAGTGGCAGTAGGTGCATCTGGACATGGTATAGTTGCGGCCCTAGGTGGTCGAGGTTCCTGGAAGTTATGATAAGGCGAACACACCATCAAGAGATGCTAAAAAAATGCAAATTCGTAGGGATACAGGATGTTACACACAAGATGTATCATGACAGCAGGAAAGTAAAACAAAAGGTAACAATCTCGACCCATTTGCTTATGAATGTGAGGATTTGAGTCATGCCTAACCGTAAGATGAGTATAATAACACGAATCAGCTAAGAAGGAAAAAGGTCAACTGAGTCAAAAATCTTCCGAGATGCATTTTTAATGCATTAAACTTCCTACAAGATTTTATGTCATACGTCGGATGATTAATAATATTATGTAACTTTGTAATCATATTTGACACAAACTATAAAAGAAAATGGAAAAGAAGTATTTTGGGTCGCCCTAACTTTACCAAAGTGCCAACAAAGATTACTTGTCATGAACTGTTACCCAACCGTCCCATTGTACTTCTGAATATAATCTGATTTGACTCGTCTTTTAACGAAGAATCTCAAGTCAACAAGCTCAAACAACGTAAGAACATAGTGTACTTTTGCATATGATCGAATACACGTTGAGCAGTACATGAATAAATGGGTATGACTATACCTATATCCATAGATAGTGCCAAATGAGTTTTTATTTATATGCATATCACAAAACTAAAATTAGACCATTTTAACCACTTGGAGAATTTAAACACTCGAAAACATATGTGAAGCGATAGACCAACAAACATGAAACAGATAAATGTTAGTTGGATTTGAATCAACATCATGGTGTGTGACCGCATTGAAAGATGAATAAACCAAAGAAAATACTTACTCCACGAAAAGGGAAGTCATCTGCTTCGAGCATGTGTATAACTTGCCCCATCTTTGGACGCTTGCTTGCATCCATATCTATACAACGAAGGCACACCAATAATGCTCGTTTTAAAGCTCTTGGAGAAGGCCGTAAATCGATTTTTGGATCGAGCAACTCCTCCCCCCTACGACTTGCTACCATTCCCTTAAACCAGTCAACCAAGTTCATCTATAATATAAAAAAAAACACAGAAAAAAGAATCAAACTGGGCATATCATTGGTAGAAAAATTAAAACCATTTTTTAAACAGAAGGGGTAGAAAAGTTAAACCATTTGTCAAGTCAGAATGTATTTCATTGATAACAAGTCAGACTAGGCAAATGTAGAAAATTATCTAAAACTAACACGGGCTGAATGGGTCAAATAGGTTTGACATGTCAAATGAAAAATGTACCTCTCCAGGGGGTCGGGAATAATCGATTGGACTCCTTCCTGTTACTAATTCCATGAGCAAAACTCCAAAGCTATAGACGTCACTTCCCTCGTTAAGCATCCCCGTACTTGCATAGTCAGGTGACACATATCTGCAGATCATTGCCAGTAAGTACTTCATGGGGCCAGAATTACAGATAAATTAAAGAGGCAACAACACTAACCCAAATGTCCCCATTACTCGTGTAGTCACATAGCTTTTCTCAGATTCCAGTAACTTGGCAAGTCCAAAATCAGCTACTTTTGCATTCCATTTTTTATCCAGGAGAATATTGCTTGATTTAACGTCACGGTGAACAACTTTTGGTTCTAGTCCTTCGTGTAAATATGCCAATCTAAGCAAAACCCCGTGTGATTGTTAGTATGTATCAAATTTACTGGGCATATGTAAAATGCAAGTTATATTATCAATCATGGGAATACCCTTTTGCAGTCCCAACCGCAATCTTCATGCGTATGTCCCAAGTCAAAGTGCTGGTTGGTCCTTTGTCTCCATGCAACCATTGTTCTAAATTTCCGTTGTCAACAAACTCGTACACAAGCATCCTGTGTGAGTTGGGACAGGTACAAACAACAGAAAATTTAAAACGCCGGCACCAAAAGCATGAAAATATATGAGTTGTGATTCTGAGCTTTTGTTTAGCTCAGTTATTCCAGGCAACAAATATATATATGTATATCAGTTTTCAGGTTTTACAATATGACAATGAAACTGAACCAAATCAACATTACATATAGGAAAATATTTATCAGGTCGCCAAATATTCAAAATAATTGAGAAGCACTAGATGACTAAAAACTATTTGGTGGTTGCCGAACATGCTTGATTCCTCTAGTTGGCAATGATAGATAAATTATACATTATGGGGGGGAGGACACTTGCTTCACAGGTTCTCCTTTTTGGGAGAACTTTTCTGATTAATATGCTCTAAGTGCGAAAAAGAATATTCACATTCACAGTAAAGGATATGACAGTACCACAAGATGAAACTATTGATTTACAGGAATATATATACATCTTGCAATGCTTAAAAATGACAGACTAGTTAACTTACAACGTATACTAATCACAAAGTACCTCTTAGCACCTTCTGCGCAAAATCCAATTAGACCAACGAGGTTCTTGTGCCTTACTTTGCCAATGGCTTCAACCTCCACCTTGAACTCCTTCTCTGCCTGTCCCCTATACATTCAAATCAAAGTCTCTAAATATAAAGTTTGGTATAAAGAAATTACTTTATCAAGTCCGTAAAGATCTTAAGTATACTTAAACATTCCTACAACTTATTAGGAACAGGATTATTAAATCTCAATTTGATAATGAACGGAGACGATTTATACACCTGCCACATAAATTGATGTTCACACCACAAAGACACTCAATTTATGCACATATTACTACACCATGTATGCATAACTGTGGTGTATGCAGGTAATTCTACTGCTGTTTAACATAGGTTCATATACTCGGATCATCTTGGGTCCCTTTTGCATACATCAGTTTAGAATTTTAAAAATCATTTAAATTTGACCTTGACCTATAATATAACTTAAAAATTAATCAACCTATTGAAAGTTAAATTCCCTCCTAACAAAATTCAAAGTACTTAAAATATTTTTTAAATTTCCAAGAGATCATGGATTCTAATCTGACATTTGTTGTTCACGAGGCTACTAATCACTCACCAAAACCAATTAAACAATCAATAATCTTATTCATATTTCCTAATTCAAATGCTTAACACAGCAAAGTGAGTAATAAAGAGCTATCGATTAACCCACCTTTTTTTCTTGAAACAAGAGTGGAGTAATAAAGTAACCATATACTTTCTCTGTCACCTTAATTATAATAATAATAAAATTATTAATACACTAATTAACAAATATATTTTCAAATTTAGATCTAAATTCTTCAAACAAAACAAAATCACTATACTTCTTCTGCTTCTAAAACGCTTAATTTATTACTCCCTCAGTCTAAGCACGGAGACAGTTTTAGAAAATTTCTTTAACTAGATTTCAAATGGACGGAGGGAGTACTAATAAACAAATATATTTTCAAATTAAACTTACCTACTTGTTCAAACTTTATGTCATTTAACTTCATCTTTTTGGTAAAAAAAAATACATTTACTTAACCAGCACTTGTTATAAACAAATATGTTTATCTAAACAGACATCTCATCAAAACAGATAGTAAAAAAAGTAAAAAGCCCAATGGAATCACAATGTGACGGAGAGGGTAATAATAAAAAAATATATTCAAATTAAACTAAATTTAAAAAAAATAAACTTACCTATTATCCAAAAGACTCTTGACAGCCACCGACAAACCATCATGTAAAACACCTTTATACACAACACCATAACCACCTTCTCCGATCACATTTTCCGTCGCAAATCCATCCGTCGCTATCTCTAACTCCTTCAAATTAAACCACCGGCCCCATCCAATATTACTCATATTCTCAACGGACATACTTGATGACGTGTCCACACTCCCACTCGTACCCGAACCTGACCCTGTACCCGAACCCGAAACGTTACTTCCGGAATTATTATCATCAATTTTTCTCGTCTCGATCACTTTAATCATCGGTTTAATAACTTCTCCCACGTCATCATCATCATCTTTATCAAGCTCGAACATACTCATTAACGTTTTGGCTACTTTCTGATGCTGATCTAAGCATGTCGTGTTGGCTTCGCTATTTTCTTTTACGACGTCATGCATTGTACGACGTCGTTTTGATTTATGTTTATGAAGGAAAAACAAGAAGATGAGTAACAGGATTGCGGTTACAGTAGCTACCGTGATCGCAACAACGACGTATAGTTTTTGACCTAGGATTGGTGTTTTGGAAGAGAGGGAGGTGACGTCTTCGCCGGCGGTGGAGGGATGGCCGGAATGTGACATGATTCCGGCGAGATTAGGAGTAGAGAGTTTTTGAAAAGTGTAGAAAATGGAGGAGCATTCAAACTGACAGTAGTAATGACAAAGGTAAAAGCATGGCGAGAGTCAAGTGATTACTTTTAGTGGAAGTGGGTTTGAGATTGGAGTTATTTACAGGAATGCCACTGAGGTATTTGACTGGAAAAGGAATAATGTAAATGATACTCGAGTCGGTGTTTGACTAGTGTTTAAATCTGTCTATTTTCATTTTTATTATTATTAAATTAAATTCTAAAGATATATGTATGTTTTTATATTCATTGTATATATATATATCATTTTAATTTTAATTTAATACGTGGGTATTTAGTAATTGAAATTGAAATAGAGTAAACAAATAGCAACAGAAATACGTAAGCGATTTGAAGTAAACAATAGTTGTTTAAAGTACTTTAAACTATACCGACACTTCTGTTTGCGTATTACTGTATCATTTACTTGCGTAATGTCCAATCGGACCAATCCAACAAATATTTATTTGTTTCATTTTTAAGTCGATTATATATTATATATAGGGTGTGTTTGGCAACCAATTTGTATGGGATTCTTGGGGATTCTACTAGATTGAAATTCTAGTTTCAAGAAACTCAATCCCCTTAAGTTTTACAATCCATGTTTGTCACCCAATAAAATGTAGGGCTTCAAAGTAGCTTCTCATAGAATCTCCATCTTCTAATTATAAATTTACCATATTACCCTTATTCTATTACTAACTTTTTAGAAAATGTAAAGGATTCTTGTCCATTATATCATTTCACATCAATAAGCTCCAACTCCAGCTTGTTTGCCAAACATGTATAAGAAAATAAAATCTCCAGCTCCAACCCTAAATATAAGCTCCAGCTCTTAAAATCCATCTCCATTTCCAGCTTCAGCTCCATCTCCATCTCCATCTCCAACCACTTTTACCAAACACACCCATAGTGTTTAATTTCTGAAGGTTTTCTTTATTTAAAAAGAGTTTTAATCAAAAAATCTATATAGAAGAGAAAAACGAAAGACATTGGGTGTGTTTGGCAACCCAATTTTAAAGAATTCTAAGGGATTTTAAGAGATTGAAGGGTGTGTTCGGCATATACATTTTAAGGGATTCTAGGGGATTGAGTGAAACACCCCGAAATTTAGAACTTTTTTTTTTTTTTTACACTCTCTTTAATGTCCCATAACTAACCCATTTGTATAATTTAACTTTAATAACTTCCCCTAGTTGAAACAAGCTTTTTAAGACACAAACTTTCATTTTTTCACTGACAAACGCGATCCGGGAAAGTGGTCGGGATCGCGTTCATGTGTTAAAAACATTCTGTGACGATTTTTGCCTTGCGAACGCGATCCGGCTCAAGTGGTCAGGATCGCGTTCCTTAGTGTATTTCAGAATTCAGCCAAAATTCAACTTTTTAAACCAACTTCAAACGTGCATAACTTTTTACTCGTTATGAGTTAGGACCTGAAATTTTGCACACACATTCACTATGACCATATAAACATTACCTCAATTCTACTTTTTCAATTTTTATATTTTAACAAGATTTGACCCGTAAACGAGTTTTCGGCTATTTTAAACCAAAAATGCTAACATGTCAAATTCTAAAATACATCAAATCTGACCTCCATCTTTTGACTACACATTTCAACTTAACTTTAGAACTTGTGAGAACTAAAACATTTGACTTTCAACGAACTTGACCCATTTTGACACTTAAACTTCAAATGACCCATTTGGGCACCAATTTGACCCGTTTCCAACTTTGACTATCCAATAACACTCCTTCACACTCAGTTGACTTTATAAAGTCAAAACATCCACTTTTCATTCATTTTGTCATAAAACTCTAACATTTCAAGTCTCACAATTTGACAATTGACCAAAACATTAACTTTCATCAAACTTTCTACATAACATAAGTGAACATTCTAACCTTCTCAAAACATTGTCTAAAATCATAAACTTTACAAACGGGGGTGTTATTGTATCGTAAGCATGATCAAAAAGGGATATAAACTCATTACCAACCAAGCAATGAGCTCCACCACTAGCTTTCCATAACCTTCTTTCCCGATTCCTCCTTTACCTTACTTGAACTTCCTGAAACATGTTAAACACAACATATAAGCATAAATGCTTAGTAAGTAAATGGACTCTAACAATTAAAATCTGCAACACGTTAAGGATCCATAACATCTAACATGTCAAATTCCGAAGAATTGACATCAAACTAAGCTAATGACAAAGTCATTACTTAGATACCACCAAGCGAATGATAAATCATTCCTTGGTTCCACATGTCCAAATACTTACCTTTTCACTTGCACAAACAATAACTTGAACTCTTTCACACTTGATCACCTATTCACATAATCACATAAACACTTATCAATTACACATTTAACTAACTCTTTCTTACTTCTTACATGGGAATTAGATGTTAAATCCCATAACACCTAATAATCTAACATAAGTTCCATACACATGACTACATAATCACATGTATTTGGGTAATTGAAACTAATTTTTATCATTCACACTTCCATACATCATAAACATCACTAACTAGTGATCAAACATACTCATAATAATTCAATTACCCACTAAACACATGATTATAAGATTATCAACATAACTAACACAATTAAATCATTCTTTCTAACTTATTAACATGTATGGAACTTAATTACAACCAATTACCCATCAAAATCACCAACTTAGGGTTTATGTAACTTAAACCCCAACTCAATTTAAACAATTAGAGAGTTGAGTCTTACCTTATAAAAGCTGAATTGAAGCTTAGAAACTTCAATTAATCAAAACCCTAGTTCCAATTTGATTTTGTTCTTCCTTAATCTCTCTCTCTCTCTAAATCGTCTCTCTCTCTCTCTAGAAATTATATACGTGATTTTGTTTTCTGAAAATGAATAGAAGTAACAAGAAGATGCAGGATTTTATCTATATATTTCTCATTTAACCCTCCAACTTTACTAATTTGACATTTTCTACCCTCTAACTCTATTTTCTTTACATAGTTAGTTTCACTAACTAATTCTAACACATAACAATTATTTCACATAACATAATATTATATACATATAATTTAAATAACTACACGCATATAATATAATTTAAACTTACAAAAATTTGGGGCGTTACAACTCTCCCCCACTTATTCAGGATTGTGTCCTCACAATCCATTCCTGATACAGAGCCGGATAATACTTAACAATTTCATGCTCCGGTTCCCATGTAAACTCTGATCCTTTTCTATGCTTCCATTGAACTTTGAACAACTTAATCTCTTTATTTCTCAATCTCTTAACCTTCTCTTCTAGAATCGTTATCGGTTGTTCTACATAGTTCAATTGGTCATTGATCTCTATCTCTTCTAACGGTACATACAAAGCCTCATCCACCAAACACTTTCTTAAGTATGACACGTGGAAAGTGCTGTGGATTCCTGCTAGCTCTTCCGGTAGTTCAAGTCTATAAGCTACCTTTCCTACTTTTTCTAGAATTTTGAATGGACCGATAAACCGAGGGCTTAACTTTCCTCGTTTTCTGAAACGTATAATGCCCTTCCATGGAGATACTTTTAACATCACTCTATCTCCAACCTGAAATTCAATTGGGCGTCTTCTAACATCGGCATAAGACTTTTGACGGTCTTGTGCCATTTTCAACCTTTCTCTGACTTGATCAATCTTTTCAGCTGTTCTCTGCACAATATCAGTATTACCCAATTCTCGCTGACCAATTTCACCCCAACAAATTGGAGTTCGACATTTCCTTCCATAAAGCATTTCATATGGTGGCATACCTATACTCGCGTGGTAACTATTATTATATGAAAACTCTGCCAAAGGTAAATGTTCATCCCAATTACCACCGAAATCAATAGCACAAGCTCTTAACATGTCTTCTAATGTCTGAATAGTTCTTTCACTCTGACCATCAGTCTGCGGATGAAAAGCTGTGCTCAAATTAACACGAGTACCCAAATCTTCTTGAAACTTGTTCCAGAACCTGGAAGTAAACCTGCTATCCCGGTCAGAAACAATAGAAAGAGGTACTCCATGACGTGCCACCACTTCTTGAACATATAAATCTGCAAGAGCTTCTGAAGTATACGTCTCTTTAATTGGTAGAAATATAGCACTTTTCGTCAATCGATCCACAATCACCCAAATTGTATCATGCTGGCGTCGGGTCTTTGACAATTTGGTGATTAGATCCATAGTAACATGTTCCCACTTCCAAACAGGAATATCCAAGGGTTGCATCATTCCCATTGGCTTTTGATGTTCTGCTTTCACCTGTAAACAAGTTAGACATTGTTCGACATATTTAACAATCTCTCTTTTCATACCTGGCCACCAATAATCTGCTTTTAAATCGTGATACATTTTAGTGGCACCAGGATGAATAGAATATCTGGATCTATGCGCCTCATCAAGCAATAATTTCTTTAACTCTGCTGATTTTGGAATCCAGATTCTGCCATATCGAGTCTTTAATCCTCGGGAATCTTCAACAATATTCTGAATCTGGCCTTTAATACGTTCTACTTTCCAATCACCTTTCTGCCAAGCTTTCTGCTGCACCTCTTTAATCTGATCGAACAAATTTGGAGAGACTGTAATTCGAAGAGATCTAACAATCAAGGCATGATGCATTGCCTTTCTACTGAGAGCATCTGCAACTACATTCGCTTTTCCAGGATGATAAAGGATTTCACAATCATAATCCTTCACCAAATCTAACCAACGTCTCTGTCTCATATTAAGATCTCTCTGATCAAAGAAATACTTAAGACTTTTATGATCAGTATAAATAGTGCACTTTACTCCATACAAATAATGCCTCCATATCTTAAGGGCAAAGACTACTGCTGCAAGTTCTAAATCATGTGCTGGATACCCTTTCTCATGTTCTTTCAACTGTCTCGAGGCATAAGCTATTACTCTTCCACGTTGCATCAATACACAACCTAACCCATTATGAGAGGCATCACAATATACAACCATATCTTCAGTACCATCGGGAAGTACTAAGATAGGTGCCTGACTTAACTTTAATTTAAGGGTTCTGAAGGCCTGTTCATGCTCATCTTTCCATTCATACTTAATATTCTTACGAGTAAGCTTTGTGAGTGGAGTAGCAATTTTGGAGAAATCCTGGATAAACCGTCTATAATACCCGGCTAAACCCAGAAAACTCCTTACCTCAGTCGGATTGGTTGGGGGTTCCCATTTCATCACCGCCTCGACCTTGGTAGGATCAACCTTAATTCCTTGACTGTTTACAACATGACCCAGAAAATGAACTTCACGAAGCCAAAATTCACATTTCGAGAACTTGGCATAAAGCTTTTCATTACGTAACATTTGCAAAACTTGCCTTAAATGAAGTTCATGTTCACCAGCAGATTTAGAATAAACAAGAATATCATCAATAAACACAATTACAGATCTATCGAGCATTGGACGACACACCCGATTCATAAGATCCATAAAAGCGGCTGGTGCATTAGTTAGACCAAATGGCATCACCACAAACTCATAATGACCGTATCTAGTTCTAAAAGCTGTTTTAGACACATCCTCTTCTCGAACCTTGAGTTGGTGATACCCAGAACGTAAGTCAATCTTAGAAAAATAGCTGGCACCTTGCAACTGGTCAAACAAATCATCAATCCTAGGTAAGGGATACCTATTCTTGATGGTGACCTTATTCAATTCCCGATAATCTATACACATGCGCATTGTTCCATCCTTTTTCTTAACAAACAAAATTGGAGCACCCCATGGTGAACTACTTGGACGAATAAACCCCTTATCTAACAATTCTTGTAACTGTTTCATCAATTCTTGCATTTCTGAAGGGGCAAGTCTATACGGAGTTTTAGCAATAGGAGTAGCTCCAGGGATAAGATCTATACGAAATTCGACTTGCCTATCGGGTGGAATACCCGGTAGCTCGTCAGGAAAAACATCGGGAAACTCCTTTACAACAGGAATCTCCTCGAGTTTTGGAACACTTTTCTGAAGATCTATCACGTGGGCCAAAAAGGCTTGACAACCACGTGACAAATGACGTTTGGCACGAGCGAAGGTACATATGGATAAGGAAGGCTTTTTCTTTTCCCCATAAATATCAATCACTCCCCCACTTGGAGTATTGATACGAATAATCTTTTTCTCACACTGAATTATAGCATTATACCTACCTAGCCAATCCATACCCACTACTACATCAAACTCACCCATTGGCATTGGAATGAGATTAATAATAAAAGATTCATTACTAATCTGTAATTGACACCCACGGAATACATTAGCAACATAAACTATTCTATCATCTGCAACCTCAACATCCAGTGGAGTGTCTAACTCACTAAGGGGAACAGAGAATTTCTGACTAAACTTTTCTGACACAAAAGATCGCGAAGCTCCCGAATCGAATAATACATGTGCAGGCATTAAATTTACAAGAAAGGTACCTGTCAGGACATCGGGGGCTCGCTGAGCTTCCTCAGCAGTGATCTGAAAGGAACGGCCTTTAGACTTTGGAACTTCTACAGCTTTCTTTTCTGAAGTTCTTCGAGGTGCTGAAGAAGTAGGCCGGTTCCCAAGTTTCGGACATTCTGATTTTATGTGCCCCGGTTCATAACAATTATAACATACACGAATTGGGTTTGGACAATCTCGGCCAAAATGACCTTCTTGCCCACATTGATAACATGCGTTGGTGCCAAACTTGCATTCTCCAAAGTGTTTTCGATGACACTTCTTACATTCAGCTGGCACCGGTCTATCATCCTTCTTTGTACTCCCACTCGGTCTAAACTTCTTTGATGAACCGGAACTTTGATCACTTTTTCTTTTAGCAGCTGCCACTTGTTCGTCTTTCTTTAATTCCAATTCCTGGAATCGCGCCTCGTCTATCATCTCTTCAAGTGTCTGACATCTCTTTGGAAGTACATACTTTCTAATTTCCTTTCTCAAGACCTTATGAAAATGATTCATAAGCATCCTTGGATTATCCATGTACTCTGGACAAAAACGAGCCCTATCCAGAAAATTTCCCACCAACTCATTCACTGATTCGTTTGTCTGCTCCATAGCTAAAAACTCTTGACGAATTCTATTCAAATCTGCATCTTGAGAATACGTGCTTTCAAACATCACTTTAAACTCTTCCCACGTCAATTTGCTAATAACTTCATCACCCTTAGTTCTACACTGTACATTCCACCACCACTTAGCACGATTCTTTAAAAGGTTAGCTGCATACCTTACTTTAAATTTGTTGGGACAATCCACAGTAGCGAATGCCCCTTCTACCTCTGAAATCCAACGATAACATTTAATTGGATCCAGATCACCATCATACTCTGGTGGGTTACAAGCTGAGAAATCTCTATAACTAATCTTTTTCTGCTCTTCCTGAATATTAACTTGTGGGATTTCCCCTGGTCTAGGCATAACTACTTCTCCTCTCCCTTTCTGCATTTCTTCACTTACAATCTTTCTTACCGTATCTGTAATCGTAGTCACCAAGAAAGGAAGAGATGCTTCTTGAGCTTGACTAATCTCTTTAGACACAAGGGATTTTATACCTTCCCAAGACAATTCGGTGTCAGGAATAGGAGACCTTGGTCTTTCATTTCTGCCTCCTGCTTCATCATCTTGGGCTCTATTACCCGGGTTAAATCCAAGAGTAAGATCTATTTCTCGCTCATCCATCTTTACTGAAAGTAGACATGGTAAAATTTAACTCAATTTACTTAACATTTACAAGTCTACTTTATCTATACTTCTAACATATGACACTAACAATAGCTAATAACTTATCCTCTAATGTTTCGTGATTTCCATGGATACCCATATGGTAATATGATAATCATTGCGTTGGCCAGGCGCACTAATTACCGTATTAGAATATAACATATCCAAAGTCCACACGACACACTTTGATTCAAAATCATTAGCACACATAATCTCGTACACATAACAACTCTAAATCATGCTCAATACAACAATTAAAATGGTCTAAGATCAAGTACCCACTAATGGTGGATACCCGAATCCCTTAAACCGTGCTCTGATACCAACTTGAAACACCCCGAAATTTAGAACTTTTTTTTTTTTTACACTCTCTTTAATGTCCCATAACTAACCCATTTGTATAATTTAACTTTAATAACTTCCCCTAGTTGAAACAAGCTTTTTAAGACACAAACTTTCATTTTTTCACTGACAAACGCGATCCGGGAAAGTGGTCGGGATCGCGTTCATGTGTTAAAAACATTCTGTGACGATTTTTGCCTTGCGAACGCGATCCGGCTCAAGTGGTCAGGATCGCGTTCCTTAGTGTATTTCAGAATTCAGCCAAAATTCAACTTTTTAAACCAACTTCAAACGTGCATAACTTTTTACTCGTTATGAGTTAGGACCTGAAATTTTGCACACACATTCACTATGACCATATAAACATTACCTCAATTCTACTTTTTCAATTTTTATATTTTAACAAGATTTGACCCGTAAACGAGTTTTCGGCTATTTTAAACCAAAAATGCTAACATGTCAAATTCTAAAATACATCAAATCTGACCTCCATCTTTTGACTACACATTTCAACTTAACTTTAGAACTTGTGAGAACTAAAACATTTGACTTTCAACGAACTTGACCCATTTTGACACTTAAACTTCAAATGACCCATTTGGGCACCAATTTGACCCGTTTCCAACTTTGACTATCCAATAACACTCCTTCACACTCAGTTGACTTTATAAAGTCAAAACATCCACTTTTCATTCATTTTGTCATAAAACTCTAACATTTCAAGTCTCACAATTTGACAATTGACCAAAACATTAACTTTCATCAAACTTTCTACATAACATAAGTGAACATTCTAACCTTCTCAAAACATTGTCTAAAATCATAAACTTTACAAACGGGGGTGTTATTGTATCGTAAGCATGATCAAAAAGGGATATAAACTCATTACCAACCAAGCAATGAGCTCCACCACTAGCTTTCCATAACCTTCTTTCCCGATTCCTCCTTTACCTTACTTGAACTTCCTGAAACATGTTAAACACAACATATAAGCATAAATGCTTAGTAAGTAAATGGACTCTAACAATTAAAATCTGCAACACGTTAAGGATCCATAACATCTAACATGTCAAATTCCGAAGAATTGACATCAAACTAAGCTAATGACAAAGTCATTACTTAGATACCACCAAGCGAATGATAAATCATTCCTTGGTTCCACATGTCCAAATACTTACCTTTTCACTTGCACAAACAATAACTTGAACTCTTTCACACTTGATCACCTATTCACATAATCACATAAACACTTATCAATTACACATTTAACTAACTCTTTCTTACTTCTTACATGGGAATTAGATGTTAAATCCCATAACACCTAATAATCTAACATAAGTTCCATACACATGACTACATAATCACATGTATTTGGGTAATTGAAACTAATTTTTATCATTCACACTTCCATACATCATAAACATCACTAACTAGTGATCAAACATACTCATAATAATTCAATTACCCACTAAACACATGATTATAAGATTATCAACATAACTAACACAATTAAATCATTCTTTCTAACTTATTAACATGTATGGAACTTAATTACAACCAATTACCCATCAAAATCACCAACTTAGGGTTTATGTAACTTAAACCCCAACTCAATTTAAACAATTAGAGAGTTGAGTCTTACCTTATAAAAGCTGAATTGAAGCTTAGAAACTTCAATTAATCAAAACCCTAGTTCCAATTTGATCTTGTTCTTCCTTAATATCTCTCTCTCTCTAAATCGTCTCTCTCTCTCTCTAGAAATTATATACGTGATTTTGTTTTCTGAAAATGAATAGAAGTAACAAGAAGATGCAGGATTTTATCTATATATTTCTCATTTAACCCTCCAACTTTACTAATTTGACATTTTCTACCCTCTAACTCTATTTTCTTTACATAGTTAGTTTCACTAACTAATTCTAACACATAACAATTATTTCACATAACATAATATTATATACATATAATTTAAATAACTACACGCATATAATATAATTTAAACTTACAAAAATTTGGGGCGTTACATTGAGCTTCTAGTTTTCATATCTCAATCCTCTAATCCTTGTTTGTCAACAAAATTATAGTAGGGATTAATGAAAAAAGAATCCCCTATAACATTTCTTTGATAAACTTTTTCAAGGAGTTTGAAAAAGAGACTCCAGCTCCAGCCACAATCTCCAGCTCCAGCTACTTGTTACCAAACACACCTTGAGCTTCTAGTTTCAAAATTCTTCATCTCTTAAAAAATTTCAATCCCTGTTTGGCATAAAAATTGAAACAGGAATTCTACAAAAAATTAATCCCCAAAATTAGAATATCCTAAAAGTAGATTCTTCAAATAATCCTCACCCTCTTACATATTAGCATATTAACCTTCTTATAATTATTAAAAATTTAAAAATATAAAACATCATGTCCATTTATGTCATTTTACATTAATAAGCTTTAGCTTCAGCTAGTTTGCCAAACACTTATTAAAAAATAAAAACTCGAGCTCTAACCCCAAATTAAGCTCCATGTTCAGCTTCTAACTTCCGTCTACATCTCAATTAGTTTTGCCATATTAACCAATGTCACTCTTATAAATTTGCGATAGTCAATAATAAATTTGGCTTTTAAAATTATGAATAACTTTTGTTCTACGATCACATATCGTCATGTACTTTTATCATTGACACTACAATTGCTGATGAGGTGACTTAATTAAGGGCACCCTTTTAACGATAACAATATATAAAATTACATCAAACTTTAAGTATGAACATGCACAAATTATATGTTTAAAAGTGTTCTTTGTAAGTGCATTTCTTCCTATCTATTATAGTGGTGATTATCTCATACCATTTTACAAATACTCAAATTTCATTAAAAAAAAATTGGGTGGCTCGATTTCCATGTCTGCCATCGTTTTTGCACCGTCACTTTCGATTTGTAATGCCCAAAATTTATTGTATAGCTTATTGAAAACCATAAATGATATATTCTTTATTTTTTTTAAGAAATTTTCTTCAAAAAATCACAACTCGAACATGTTTTCTAATTTTTCAATTTACTTGGAAAATTTTCTACAAAACTGAAATAGTTTTCCATAACCAAATGCGTTTATTTTCTATAAGTTTAATTTTATTATGATAAAAGTAGTAGTAATACTTTTAACTTAATAATAATAATTATTAGTATAAGGGGTATAGGTATGATTATGAAGTCAAGATTTTAGTTTTGTAATGTGGGTCGGGGGGAATCTAAGAACTTGCGGTGGAACACATGGCGCTCGTGGAAGAGAGAGCTTCCATCATCTTTTTAACAAGACTTGGATTTAGATCACATTTTTAAATTTTTGTACTCTTTTCTTTTTTCTTTTTCTTTTCCTAACTTTATTGTTTTTTTCTTTATTATCATTTGCTTCAACTACACTATATCCCCGGGCCATTTCCTTATTATGGAGTAAAAAACACTTTCAGTTGTCTTGTTACATTCTTATATTATCATTTAATTATCTAAAATATTATTGTTACCATACTTTACAATTTGATTAGTTTTCATTTATGACAATTATTTTTGTTATATGTTGACTTACCAGTAAATTTATAAAGCCGTGCAATGCACGGCCCACTATCAACAAAGTTAATTTTGAATTTTTATAAGTTTCTATATACATATTATCTTCCGGCTTTGGCTTTCTTCTGATAAAAATACGTATCTTATCTTCAAGATTGATGATTAATCGAAAGGGCAAATAGCCCGAAAAGGTAACCAACTTGTCAAAATTTGACAATAAAGAGAATATCACTTTTACTGATGCCCAAAAAGGACTTACATTTGAAAATCCTGCTATAAAAAGGGTTAAGTTGTTAAAAAGTTCAATTAAAGGTGTAAGTAATGTTTCATTTTTTCTCTTTCAATTTTTGATCGGTTTTAGCTTTTGTGGGGCTTAAATCTCTAATATTTAATTAATACGTGACATTTTTGACCTACAAAACATACATTATAAACACTAATTTTACGTTTTGAGTGTTTAAACCCGAAATTTATTTTGAGTGTTTAATCCTTTTATGACACGATTTCAAAATGTTTACTCATTTTATGGCACAATTTCAAAATACTTAATTCTTTTATGGCATGTTTTTAAGAATGAAACAGCAATTATACCCTTAATTGAATTTATCTGACAACTTAAATCATTTTATGTCACGATTTTAAAATGTGAGTCCTTTTTGGGAATCGACAAAACTCATATTACATTTATTGTCAAATTTTGACAAATTGGTTACCTTTTTGGATCATTTGCTCTAATCGAAATAAGAAAGACAATTATGTCTTCTTCTACTAATATATTAGAACACCATAATTTATAACCACTTATCTACATCAATGTTCACATATGAACGAAGTTATCACATGTGAACAAATATGTAATTTAGTGGTTCTCATACGTTCTCAACTTATACTATCAAGTGGTTCTCATTTGAAGGATGTTAAACGAACTTTGATAAAAAAAAAAAATGCTAAAATATGGATTCTATGTTGAAAATGTTTGATAAAAATGTTAAATAAGATGTGTATTCTCGATAGAGAATTGTAAGGCCCCGACTTTACTCGACCCAAAAGATATCATTTATATATTATATTTGGAAAATCGGAAGCGCAAGTCCCCCAAAACAAAACATTTACCGACTTACAATGCTTCCAGGTTTAACGACTACCAAATATGACAACATTAGTTAAGCATTTACAACCATATTAGTTACAACCCATATTAACACAAAACGGCCTTAGATAAAACATTTTCCAAAATACATCCACAAAAGATCAGAGTTGCGCCAAGCTTTAGTCAAACTCCCAGTCAACATCTACAACCCGAACATCTACATCAACTAACCACAGTCTGCAAAACATTAAACAACGAGGGATTAGCTAATGCTAAGTGAATGGAACCGTAACCGACGGTTCAACCCACTCATAACAAGTCTTACAACTAAACAACAACAACAATTAAACACATAAGCACATAACGTCAAGAGGACCGGCGGTTCCTGGTATCCACCCAACCCAGAAACCACGACTACTGGGCGCCAAGCCAATCCCAGTAATCAACCGATAGCTTGAGTACTACCTTCACTGACTAGGCTTGTTCTCAACTATGTGTCTCAAAGAAACCTCGACAACTACACAGTAGTACCCAAACCCAACCAACAACAGTTGACCTCTGAAAACAACCACGTTGCATTCACAATGCAAAAACACACAACAACAAGCAACAGTTCACAACTGTTCACAACTGATCAACAATTCAACAACAATCACACAACAACTCATATAATCAGCAACATAAACAAAACAGACAAGACTGGTACCGGTACGACCAATAACAACAACCTACTAAAATAAACTATCCTGGTTACCCGTTGCAACCGAACCCGTTACAACTGGGTGGAACCGAGGACTACAATTCCACTCACCAAATATTCACGCCTGATCGCCAACTCAGAGGTCTTATCTTACTGAGTGGCCGTCCGCTTATCTGGAAACAACAACAACACCAAGTCAGTAAACGTTCAACACAAATCACAATACTTATATCAAGATCTCATATAACGTATTTCAATATCATCTAACATATATCTTATATACTATATCATATAACACGTATCACACATCATATATCTTTAACATTTAATCATACAAAACAAAAGAAATGAAATTGCTGGAAACCACCCAGAAACCGCCGGCTTGGGCAGGGAAGCCGCCGGCTTGGCTGGGAAGCCGCCGGCTTGGCACCCTGGCCCGCCGGGTAAATTAACATTTTCAGCATCAGAACTTAAATCACCTAAATAAGCCAATTCAGACCGCCGGCTTGGGGTCCTAACCCGCCGGCTGACCACATGAAGCCGCCGGCTTCAGTGATCAAGCCGCCGGCTTGATCATAATACCAGCAGCAGCAGAAACAACAACACAACTTACGGGCTTTAACACCCAAATCTCAATTCTACACTTCTATACTTCGATTATTTGCAATAAAAACGACATATAAACATACATTAACATATACCAACATCAAACAACCTATTTAACATCATATTCCATCATGCAATCTTCATTTATATCTCTAAAATCACCAAACCCTAACTAACAAATAACTTGAAGAACACTAGCAATTCCTACCATATTATCATCATGCAATCAACTCATTTCACTGAATAATTAACAAGTAATTACCACATACGATTTCCAATCTTCAATTTACACTAATCACATATGTTCATCATTTTACCAATTTCATGAAATATAGTCAAGAACACTAAATTACTTACTATCAATGGAGAAGATGATATAGATGATGATGATAATCAGTTTCCCTTTGCTAGATTTAACCTCCAATTTAGGATTCTTGATTTACTTTGAGTTAGATGAGAGAATTTAGAAATGAGATAGAGATGAGAAATTAGGTGAATAAGAAAATGAGTCGGTCCACACACTTTAATCCCACCGCCCCATTTACAACACAGTATAAATTATACCCGTTCCTAGCCTATTGTCTGGAACCCAAAAATACCCGTAAGTCAAAATACTTTTATTTTACCATCAACTTTAACTTTTTAAAACAAACAATATTTTACTTGTCACAATTAAAACTGAGGCTCTTTTACTAGTTTATTCTTAAATAAACCAACCGAACTTATTAAAATACAATTTATTTTCAGGCCCAGAAACAGGATGTTACAAATCTTCCCCCCTTAAAAGATTTCGTCCCCGAAATCCACTCCCACACATAAATTAGACCAAACGCTACAATTACACTTAAGCATACAATACTATAAACTATATTACATCAAAGTCAATATAGAATCTACCTTGGTTATTCACTTCGAGCAATTCTCCCACAGTCACTTGATCTCCCACTGTCATTTGAAAAGCTCTAGCAGGCGCCATCTTTCTCTTTTGCCCAACCGATGATGCAGAACCCTAACCAGAACCCGAACTTCCAGCTAAACCCGAACCTTGTCTAACATATTCCGAACATTGACCTGCCCGATGACCCTCTTTCTTGCAGTTCCAACACACAGACTGAGGAAAAGTACAATCTCTACTACCATGCCCCAATGCTCCACACTTTATGCACCTTAATGTTTGAGGAGTACATGGACCCGAATGCCTCGACCTACAATTGGCACACCAAGGGTTTGGATCACTACCCACCGAGCCCTCACTAAACTCAATCCTTCGGTTCTGACTCTTATTTCCAGTAGTACCACTCTTAGATTATTGCACAGACTTATTCTTATCCAACTTTTCCCATGCTTGATTGTCACCATGCACCGACCTAGCTAACTCAAAAGCCTCCGTCAAAGAACGTGCCAACCTCACTGATGTCCGGTACTGTGGTGGTAAAGTCTTAACAAAATGGGTAATCCTAGTCCTCTCGTCTGGAACCCATTGCTGAACAAATCTTAACTTATCAGTGAATTGATTGATAAGCTCATCCATTGTCATTTTCTCAGAAAACTCCAAATCCAGAAACTCCTGCCTAAGTCTAATCATATCAAACTCAGAGCAGAATTGCTTACTAATCTCTCTATGAAACTCAGCCCAAGTAATTCTAGATCTTTGCTCCGGTGTCATTTGTGCAGTTGCAGAATCCCACCAGTTCATCGCTTGACCTTTCAATAACTGAACCGCATACTTGACTCTTAACTCATCTTCACACTGACACACATCAAATTTCCTCTCGGTGTCCCTTAATCAGTTCAATGTCACCATCGGATCATTACCTCCCTCAAAGTCTTTGGGTCCACACGCCTTAAAAGTTTTAAATGAACACAACTTATTCTGCTGCTGTGGAGGAGGAGACTGATACGTTTGCTGAGCTACCCTAGATTGTAACTCCAAATACAACTGTTCTATCTTTCTAAGTCTTATAACTTCATCCTCCATATGCAACAAATAATCCTCTTGACTAGCTTCATCATGATGAACATTTGAAGTACCACCCTGATTAACATTATTAATTTCCGGAGGTGGAAGCTCCGTTCTAGTAGCATTATTGGGAGTCGTATTCTCATCATCTGCCATTCCTGTACTCACAACCAAAACACAACTTGCAACTTGTTAATCGTTAGTATCACCTATACTAACCAATCCCCAACCAAAATCTAATCCCACAAACCGAAAAGTTTGACTAACACCAAATAGATTTGGGATTGAACATTCGCAAATGCCCAATTCACCCAAACCTATGCTCTGATACCAACTTGTAAGGCCCTGACTTTACTCGACCCAAAAGATATCATTTATATATTATATTTGGAAAATCGGAAGCGCAAGTCCCCCAAAACAAAACATTTACCGACTTACAATGCTTCCAGGTTTAACGACTACCAAATATGACAACATTAGTTAAGCATTTACAACCATATTAGTTACAACCCATATTAACACAAAACGGCCTTAGATAAAACATTTTCCAAAAGACATCCACAAAAGATCAGAGTTGCGCCAAGCTTTAGTCAAACTCCCAGTCAACATCTACAACCCGAACATCTACATCAACTAACCACAGTCTGCAAAACATTAAACAACGAGGGATTAGCTAATGCTAAGTGAATGGAACCGTAACCGACGGTTCAACCCACTCATAACAAGTCTTACAACTAAGCAACAACAACAATTAAACACATAAGCACATAACGTCAAGAGGACCGGCGGTTCCTGGTATCCACCCAACCCAGAAACCACGACTACTGGGCGCCAAGCCAATCCCAGTAATCAACCGATAGCTTGAGTACTACCTTCACTGACTAGGCTTGTTCTCAACTATGTGTCTCAAAGAAACCTCGACAACTACACAGTAGTACCCAAACCCAACCAACAACAGTTGACCTCTGAAAACAACCACGTTGCATTCACAATGCAAAAACACACAACAACAAGCAACAGTTCACAACTGTTCACAACTGATCAACAATTCAACAACAATCACACAACAACTCATATAATCAGCAACATAAACAAAACAGACAAGACTGGTACCGGTACGACCAATAACAACAACCTACTAAAATAAACTATCCTGGTTACCCGTTGTAACCGAACCCGTTACAACTGGGTGGAACCGAGGACTACAATTCCACTCACCAAATATTCACGCCTGATCGCCAACTCATAGGTCTTATCTTACTGAGTGGCCGTCCGCTTATCTGGAAACAACAACAACACCAAGTCAGTAAACGTTCAACATAAATCACAATACTTATATCAAGATCTCATATAACGTAGTTCAATATCATCTAACATATATCTTATATACTATATCATATAACACGTATCACACATCATATATCTTTAACATTTAATCATACAAAACAAAAGAAATGAAATTGCTGGAAACCACCCAGAAACCGCCGACTTGGGCAGGGAAGCCGCCGGCTTGGCACCCTGGCCAGCCGGGTAAATTAACATTTTCAGCATCAGAACTTAAATCACCTAAATAAGCCAATTCAGACCGCCGGCTTGGGGTCCTAACCCGCCGGCTGACCACATGAAGCCGCCGGCTTCAGTGATCAAGCCGCCGGCTTGATCATAATACCAGCATCAGCAGAAACAGCAACACAACTTACGGGCTTTAACACCCAAATCTCAATTCTACACTTCTATACTTCGATTATTTGCAATAAAAACGACATATAAACATACATTAACATATACCAACATCAAACAACCTATTTAACATCATATTCCATCATGCAATCTTCATTTATATCTCTAAAATCACCAAACCCTAACTAACAAATAACTTGAAGAACACTAGCAATTCCTACCATATTATCATCATGCAATCAACTCATTTCACTGAATAATTAACAAGTAATTACCACATACGATTTCCAATCTTCAATTTACACTAATCACATATGTTCATCATTTTACCAATTTCATGAAATATAGTCAAGAACACTAAATTACTTACTATCAATGGAGAAGATGATATAGATGATGATGATAATCAGTTTCCCTTTGCTAGATTTAACCTCCAATTTAGGATTCTTGATTTACTTTGAGTTAGATGAGAGAATTTAGAAATGAGATAGAGATGAGAAATTAGGTAAATAAGAAAATGAGTCGGTCCACACACTTTAATCCCACCGCCCCATTTACAACACAGTATAAATTATACCCGTTCCTAGCCTATTGTCTGGAACCCTAAAATACCCGTAAGTCAAAATACTTTTATTTTACCATCAACTTTAACTTTTTAAAACAAACAATATTTTACTTGTCACAATTAAAACTGAGGCTCTTTTACTAGTTTATTCTTAAATAAACCAACCGAACTTATTAAAATACAATTTATTTCCAGGCCCAGAAACAGGATGTTACAAGAATACTTAAATATGACAAACTATTAAGTAGATCAAACAAAGTTTGCTAAACATTAGAAAAGTATAAAGGGTTTATTGTTTCGTTATGTATTAAACTTTTCACTTTTTGCTATTATATGAGTCTAACTTTGAAAACTTCTATTGTATATATTGAACTTGTAAATATGGTCTATTGTATGTAAAATTTTCTTTTTGAGTAAGACCCAAATAGGAAAATTTCATTTTTTGACCTTTCCAAAAAGGTATTTACAAGTTCACTACATACAATAGAACAAATGAAAATACAATAGTAAAAAGTGTAAAGTTTAATACATAACGAAACAATAAACCCAAGTATAAAATGATAAATTGAAAATGTTTAATAAAAAACGCATAGATGTAAATGTGTTAGAAGTGTAAACTAAGATGATGAATTTTTTAGGAGTTGAAATATTGAACTAATTAATTTGTCACTCTCTCCATCCCAAATTAAGTGTCTCACTTACTATTATGAGTTATTTAAATATATGTGTTAAGATAAAGACTTTAGTACGTAAAGATGAGATGTTATGAGTTAATAGTGACTTTTCTAAAAGTGTGTACATTTTTAGATGAGACGTGTATTTTGGGACGGAGAGAATATTATTATTATTATTATTATTGTTATTATTTTTATTTTAAAAGTTTGTTTTTATAGAAAATGAAAAAAGAAAAGAAAAAAAAGTGTGATGTGGCAAAAGGATTAAAGGAGAGTGAATATAGTTTTCTTTGTATATAATTAATATAATTATTATATAAATATAAAGATAAAGATAAAGAAAAGATATTATCTAAAATAGAGAGGTTTAAAGATCATGTTGACTTGAATAACAAATTATACTTGTGAAGCAAGAAGTTTATTGTAATATTACTCATACATAAGTGGTCTATAGTTCTATACTATACTCTCTATCGGACTCATGATTTTTACATTTCATGGAGAGTTTTTCACTTTAACATATTATTTGTTTGTTTGTTTGTTATCTTTGTGTGATTCTTGTTAAGGTGATTGATTTCAACACTTTAAAAAAATATGAACAATAAAGAAAATGATTGGTATGCCTAAATTTGTATTACTAATTATAGACTTAAAGTTGTGATTGTTAGGTTTGAAAAATTGATTAAATAAGATTAAGATTAAGAGAGAGAAAAAATGCAACCAATCAGAAAGTTAGACCCGTTTTTAGGTCTACATAAGTGGGTCTATTTAGCGTTACTCTAACAATAATCCAATACGCTCAGGTGAATCGATATATATGTTGCTTTAGGAGTTTGGCAAGTACTCCAGATTATGTGATTAGCTTTAAGTAGTTTGGAGTAAAATCAACTAACGATGCTAGCTGTCATGTTTAGTTGATTGACAAATCACAAATGAATATACTAATTAGGTTGCATTTTTTAAAAACTATAGAAAGTCTTCTTCTTGTCTTGTCGCCAAAATTATGCTGTTGTCAACGACACAACTACTTAGGCTGTCGCTGCCTCGCCGTAGAATAAAGATTGGAAATATTATTGAGTTGCAATAACACTAAAATTTTATTTTATATTTCGGTTACATTAACACGATATTATATGCGGTACTAATAAGTTGCGGAATAATGTCTTTGATCAGTAGCATTTTTGATGGGAGGGTCTCTTGATTATATTTGTATAGTACAGAGATCTTTATTTTTTTAACCAAATATCATAACTAGAAATAAATGAATAAGGCTAGTACAAATTAAAGCTAAAACTTATGATGATTCGATTCAGTCAAATTAATTTAGCATTCATGGCTAGTAATTACCGTCAGTGTTCATAACTTGAGAAACCATAATTTATACATGAACATGATTCAGCAAGGGCCCATGCAACCTGGCACTCCGTATGTGGCATGCCATAAATTGCAGTAGCTGCTAGTTGGTTTCAAAATGGAATAATGGATAAGAGCATGTATAAAATGACATGATTTTGATATTTATCATACACTTGTACGTTCCTTATATAACCTAAAATATCATGTGATTGCAATTTGTTACGTAATTATTTCATATTTCTAAATTGTGGGTCTTGTCATATTCTAGATTATTGCGAACAAGGAGAGTGAGATGTGTACTATGATCAAGACATTAGTCCACAAAGTCTTTTGTTTGTTAAGTGTGCTTTTATGTTTTGAGAAATGAAAAAAAATAAAATAAATAATACTAATATCCACATAACTCGAACACCAAACAAATGGAAAATGTAAATCATAGGGTAAGGTTTTTAGGTGCAGCTGCATTTTGAGTAGAATGATGTACATACAATCTCAGCCGCTAATTTCTGTGATCAACAGCCCACAACAATGCATATAATACGCGAAACGATTTGTCTATTTTAGAAATCACCTTCTATACGGAGATATAACTACCAAAGTGCATAGAACTATAGAAGTATCCTCATAGCAGTAACATAGGTTCATATTAGTAGCAAAGAAACAAAAAAGTCACGGGTTCACATAGATTCCGCAATCGGCACTAGTTTTACTCTGAAAGGTCGGAACAAATTTCTTTAACTACAAGTCAAGTCATATAAGAATAACACAATGAGCGTGTTGGGATTAGATGATCACCACACACTTTTCATGTCAATTTAAATATACTTGTATAAACAAATATTTAGCTAAAATAATTATACATACGATACTATTACAATTATAATCTGATAACAATTTTAGATGGTTGGATGCATTAATATACTCTTATGACTTAAACCATTTGAGATAAGGCATACTTCCAGCAGACCATTCATAACCACAGCTATGTCTGAGTGTTGATCATTTCATGAGATGAAATACTTGGAACTATAATATTTGCAATCATCATACGAATATTTAATATACTTGATTAGTGGACCAGTCTAAGATTGAACGGTTTCCAGGTCCGATCCAACACTGCCCATATTAGCAGTACCGGTCCCAAGGCAGGACAGTACTGGCCCGGGGTTTTGACCCAGATGTAGTACATAATGCCACAACCATAACTTCTACAAATGAATGACTGAGACCCAACTAGTTCATGGACTAGCATTCATTTCCAGTTGTTACAAAAAAAAATAGAGTATGAGATTATGCAAGGATTCTTCAAAAAGCCAATAAACTTTGGAAATAGTCAGACAAGTGATAACTTACATCAAGACCGCACTCAATGGAACAAATCAGAACATGACCAAACAAGAGAAGAGAAACTGTAATGCTATGCGGTCGAAGCCCTTGTCACCGAGGAAGTCCAAAGTCTAGCGAAAATTCGTAGAAAGATGGAATTAGTCTAATGAAGTCATTAGTAAAAGCTCAAGGAACACATAGATCAACCAAGAAACGCACAAGGCATACAAAAGATTTGTGGGCCCGTGACATCGGATTGTTATTACCCAACTACCCATAATCATATCTTCATACGAAGGGACCTGGAACATCACCAGGAAATAGGATCTTATGGAAACACTTCAAATGTATAGGTCAAAACATAAATCTCATAATTGAGAGTGAAGAACACAAGTTTCTTAGTAAAGACAACTAGCACATGCTTCTCACTCATGACGAATGAGCATTGGTAAAAGGCACAAGATAAAGAATATTTCAAATGCACGACTCTATATGGTTTCATATATTCAAACTCAATGGCATTGAATGCTACATAGTCGTTACACATCACAACTACTTGAAGTTACTCAAGAGTGAGAAATTATTAAGATCACAGCATGAGAATTTCGATTTGAGAACAAAGTTAAGAATTAAAACTAGAAGCAGATTTACATGTTAATGCAATATGCAAATTTTCTCATGCCTTAACTGCCTTGATTAATCCCGCTGTCACAATGATGATGCAAAACCTATAGCAGTAAGCAGAAGAACTAGTCAGAATATACGTTGTATTGCCGCAACGATAATAGATTCTCACTCTCAGTCTCTCACCAGTAAGCTAAGGAAGATACCTTAAACAATATTGCATTTCTCTCATTCTCTAGTAAGCAACACATTGAGGAGTATTCCAAAATATATAATTACTATCACAACCCATACTTCATGCAATAACGAACTAATGATAACACAACGAGAAAATCTCGATGAAAGTATAAGTACCAAATTATTGAATTCTAAATCTTCTCTATTGCCGGTACAAAAGAGAAGGTAAAGTGACAAACGACTCGTGATTAGTCATTAACAATTCGGTTTCAACACCATGTTCCTGTTGACACCTGAGTGGAAATGTTTTCAAATTTAATAACTAGGCTACTTACATGTTGACGGGTTTACAAAAAATTGCCAATATCTGAAACTCGCGATTTAAGTTTTTTATATAAATTATGTTAGAGGCTGTGAACACTTGATGTATGCCATGAGCGACTTTTCATCCATTAGAATAATTTCTTTTTAAGCTAAACCTTGAAGTTTATCACTTTATCCTGTTGACCAAACACAATACTCTGAATCCAAATTCGTTCTCACATAAATGTCTTGAAACTGCCCCATCAAAACCCAAGTTATTAACTCATAAAAGGCATTTAGATATCTATAATCTATATCAAGTAGGCATGACATAAAGGACTAGGTGTTAAACACTTGTCTCCGAGGGTTCTCCATTATCACGTCTAGCTATAAATGAATGTCAAGGACGGGTGTCCATTTATAGGCTCTTAGCTAAACCCCCAAACGGATCCTCGATTCAATTATCCGTACCTCAAGCATCCCAACACTCACTATGTCCAGTAAATACGTTCGACTGTAACCTAAATCCAGGACTTTTGTTAGTGAAATCTAGCTACTTAAATTTACCTACCCAGTTTGTTTCTCTTATAAATTTAAATCAAATACAATATTCCCAAATCCACAATAAACAAGGGTAATCAAGTAGCATACTTTAAGGTCATCATAACTAGTTAATTACCAATCCATTCAATATCTAATAGCTCTTATAATGTTTCGCCAAAACAATTAATGTCACCAATAACATAAGCACAAATTATAATGCAAACTGTAAGCAAATTGATTATGTATATATACCTTGAGAAAGCCAGCTCCAACAAGTGTTATCAACAGCAATACTTGACGTTAGACGAGCAGATGCAATTGCACTGTGAAGAGGCATCATTGATTCAACACTTCCCAATGCAGCAACAACCCTAAAAACACACGAAACATCACATTCAATAAAACTACAAAAGTGATTTGTAATTCACAAGTGCTCAATTGTTTGTAATTAACCTTGAAGCTGAGCGATGGAGTGCTTTTGTCGATGAATAAAAAGGAGAAATGGGCACGGATTTGGGGGTTAGGGTTTGTGAAATAAGATTTGATTTAGATGTAATTGTTCTTGCTCCGGAGATGATTGCTGATCTGGTTGCTGAAGCCATTGTTTTTTTTCTTTTCAAACACAGTGTAGTCCTGTATAAACCCTAACTTGAACCCCTAAAGTGACTTGTACGAGAGGCATCTTTTGTTGTACTTTGGGGTTAGTGAAATTTTTGAGGGGTTTTGTTCGAGTTCTGTTATATGCCAAGGACCAGGGGTTTAAATTGTTATTTCCTGTAAGAATCATGAAGAAATTTGATATGTATTTTTTTACTCCTATCTTTGAAGCAGAGCATGAAAAAATAATACTACTACTACTAATAATAGGGCTGCAAACGAGTCGAGCTTTTATCGAGCAACTCGAGCTCGGCTCGAGCTTGAGCTCGATCGAGCCGAGCTTTTATCGAGTTCGATCCCGAGCTCGAGCTTAAAAATCAAGCTCGAAATATATATCGAGTCGAGCTCGAGCTTTTAAGAGCTCGGCTCGAGCTGTTATCGAGCTTTTCGAGCCTTAGTTAATATTTATATGTGTATATACATATATATGTAATTTTTTATATGTACATGATATTATTGTTATTTTTTGAAATTGTTAAACTATTTTCCATTGTTTTTAACTTATTTTTACGATTTATTTTAATTGTATATATATTTGAAATTAATTTTTTTATTGATTTTATATTTTTTAAATAAATTAAAATAAGTATAAATATTTATTTTAAATTTCGAGTTTTTCGAGCCGAGCTCGAGCCATTCTAAAATATTTTCGAGCCGAGCTCGAGCCTGCATCTTGAAAGCTCGTCGAGCTATCGAGCCGAGCTCGAGCTTACCCTACATGAGTCGAGCCGAGCTCGAGCCCTGTCGAGCTCGAGCTCGGCTCGACTCGGTTACAGCCCTAACTAATAATAATAACAAGGGTTGTTACCCCGCGCTCCGCTGCGGGTGTTTTGAAATTGTCTATGGTTTCAAACGCCTAAACCTTCTATTAAAAAAAGTACTCTCTCCCTTCCAAATTAATGTTCACATTTTTGTTTTAGTTTGTCCCAAATTAATTGTTTATTTCAAATTTTTAACCAATTTAAAAATGTTTTTCAATAGTCATCATACAATTCTATTGCTTCAAACTGTGATGATCAACACTTTTCTCAAACCGTGTATAAACTAATAACGATCCAAACAAATTTTCTTATTTCGGAACACATGATTTCTTTTTCTTTTTTTGAACATTTGATTTCTTTTTAAGTATAATAAGTTTTGAACCGAAGATCCATGCCATGCACATTGTAGCCGACACGTGTTGTTATGGTTGCCACACATGTCCTCCCTAATTTTCAATCCATTGCACTCATCAACTTATTAACTTGAATTTCTTTAGACAAAATCTGGTATTAACTTTTATTTATATAAATAAAAAATACTAATGTAGAAAAGATTTCGTAAACATTAGTACATAAATAAATGATACGGAGTATCTTTGATACTTTAGAAAAGAATGACAAAAATCAAGTTATTTGTATCATTAAAATCTGTAATTTTCATTTACCTAACCACAATCAGTAACTTATATAACCACGGTTTAACTTTCCAGTTGAGTTACTTTAACTTTTCAACAACTCACACACATTACCATCGATTCTATTACTTCTTCTATTCTATCTTCAAAGTTATCTCTCATCTGATGTATTTATTTTCAAAATTAATGATTTTTCCATCTACAAAAAAAAAAAAAATTGAAATCACAAATTGAAACTATCTTTATATACTTGTAATTTAATCCATCAATCTGACCATCCAGTTTAAGGTTGCAGCGGTGGGAACGGCGACGATGGCCGGTAAGTGGTTGCACCGTCATTGGGTAATTTTTTGTCCAGCGAGGTAACCGGATTTAGAGGCTCATTGTTTTACAGCTGTGGAGCCGGAGACGGTGGCCGTTGTTTTACAATTGTGGAGCCGGAGACGGTGGCCGGTAAGTGGTAGCACCGTCAGAGGCGGTATATTTTTTCCGGCGAGCTAACCGACTATGAAAACGTTGTTTTTCATGTTCATATCTGCACGTTTTATGGGGATAATTAGGCCGGAACAATTTTCCGGTGATATTTAGGCTGACAAAGTTTTCCGGCGACATTTAGGCCGTTTAAATTTTCCGGCAATTTTTAGGCCGGCAAATTTTTCCGCATCTGAACCTTTTCCGGCTATATTTAGGCTGGTCAATTTATCCAGTGATATTTAGACCGGTCAATATTGCCGGCATAAGCTGATTGGCCGGATGCAAATAGGAAAAGAGCAAACTGCGGTAGAGGATTAAAAACCTCCGTGAACAGTAAAAACGGGTCCGCTAATGTATATATATACAATACAATAATAATAATAATAATAATAATAATAATAATAATAATAAAGAACTAATGATATATATATATATAGTACGGAGTAATATAATACAGTACATTAAACTATAATGTGGGATCCTTTGCAACTAAATTTAAAGCTAACCCTACTCAAAGGGGTTTTAATTGAGGAGTAAGCAAATTAATTAAATTTAGAAACTTTTACAGTGCAAAATGAGGTTTCACTCGTTATAGGACTTGATCAAACATCTCACATCTTAAGAACTGTTAGAAACTCAGAATCATACCGAAGCCATACGCTGGCTGAACTCATCAAAAGAAACGGGTCAAATGAATTTGAAGTCAAAGAGTGTTCATAAAAAAAAAAATCAAATTCATTGACCAATTGAAACTTTTTCTTATTTCCAAAAGGTTGACATTATTAAGATTATCTCTATTTTTTATATGATATGATAGATTTCATAATCATCATACTCCGTATTTATCAAATTGGTTATCTATGTAGTTCAAAAAAGAAGTAGACAAAAGAAGTTGGCGGGAGAACCTAACATAGCATGGCACAGAACTTTGTAACCTTCAATAGATACCCATGGAAGAGCCCATAACCTATTCCGCAACAACCCAACACATCATGGTGAAACTGTTATATCATTACAGACATAAGGGATGGTGAATTACGGATTACCTCTATTTAGTTCTCGCTTCAAAAACCAGGTCAAAACACAACCCATCCACAATTTACAATTACAAACAAAAACTATTTAACCAGGCTTTAACCATAAACATCAAGCTCCAAATTTTTGCAGCAAGATTTTCTCACAGCTAAAACCCAAATTTTCACTATCTCTATATATCAACAACCTGACATCTTTCCATCATGATCAACACATAATCTCTTTGTGTACCATATCTACCTAATCAGAACCACCACAAGTTTCAGTCTTTGTACTATTATCAAAGAATAAATCCATCCTATCCTAGTCCTCATTTAATCTTTCTTCATCTTGCACAAACAATGGTTCAGGGAAGGCCTCCTTGGAATGCCTTATAGTAGACAAACAACGGTCCATACCGTCCTGCAAGTGAGATCCAGCCGTCTGTTGTGCCAAGCTATGTTGCCAGCTGCCACTACTCCAAGAACCCCTAGAAGAGGAGTTCACTCGAAATCTGGCAGAACTTGTGGTTTCATCCCGTACAACTTTCAGAGGATTTTCTAAAGCTTTGAGTACAAATCTCATAAGTGGTCTCCTTGAAGGTTTTGGATGAAGGCAAGATTTAGCAATGATAGCCATAGCCCATACTTCCTCTAATAAATCCTCGTATACTACTAGAGACGGATCCATTATGTCTGTCACAAGTTCTTTATCGTATACACTGATGGATGGAAGGATACCTTCCAATAAATCTTTTGTGATTGAGTCATTCGACGCACTAATACCAATTTTACCCGTTACAAGCTCGAGCAATACCTTTCCAAAGCAATACACATCGTATGCACACGTAGCAGTAGCTATGCCTAGAAGAGAAACTTATTAGTTATATAAATAAATCAAAGCATATTTAAGGTTCGTCTGAAAAAGTTAATACTATTCTAGTTTAAGTGAAGAGGTAGGGTAAATATGAGATGAAACTTTGGCAAATTTGGAACAAACAGATAACAAAACTTACCAGAAACACTCTGATCTGATGTCCTGCACGAATCCAAGTGATTATTTCTGTTAAACCCTCATATAGTCATATTTGCTACTATAAAACAGCAAGTATGATCATTTAATGAGAATGCAAATGGGTACTTACTGGGATAATCGTAGCAACCTTGTGATCCTCTTTGAATTACTATTGACTTGTCGGGTACACACTTCGCTTAGACTTCCTAACCGCACTTCATATTTATCATCAAGAAGTATACTGCTAGCTTGAACGTCTCTACAATAAACAACATAAAAATTGAAAGATCCATAACCAATTTTTCTCTTAATTTCTAAAGTTGAAATGAACAAAATTCATTAAGTGAAGACTCAAAGATATAACAGCCAAAACAGTTGTGGTATTTTGTGAGGTAGTTTATTTATCTAGATGCACCTGTCCATTTCCCTGCTTTAGCTTTTTTGGTTTATTTATGGATGCTTCTACCGCTGGTCAACTCCGAAATCAGATGCTTCTGGGGTATAGTTTGGTGGAGTTGTGGTGAGCTGCACCATTGACCAATGACCACATACTCGAATGGTTGACCATGATTACACGGGATATGGGATTGGTGTTGCCTACTTTCTTGAGAACAGATCCTAGTCTATTCTAATAAAATAAAGAAAATAGTCTAAACTCAGAAAAGTACTGTAGAAACTAATGTGACAATCAAAAGCATAGCATACTTACGACTGACGAGAAAAAGGAAGTGAGAAACATGTATTTATCAGAGGTGGCTATTTCGATCCATTTGACTAATGAATTGGATGATTCAGGCTATGTTCTCTCTAACGGACCAGATAGAAGATTTGCTAAAAAGGAAATGGGATAAAAGCCGCCCAAAGTGTATTTCATTTTTTAATGCATAAAACTTCCTAAAACATCTTATTTAAAAATTAAGTTTACTACTGGAATGATATAAATATATATCCATATTTGACACAATAATTATATATTTAAAAGAAATAAAAATTCAACAAAAAGTTTTTCGGGTCAACCCACCCCATTTGACCCATACTAAAAAATTGCCTTTATTTACATGTTACACAACTAATCTGAACTGCCCATTTCGCCACCTTTAGTTTTGTTCTCGATACTTTAGACTGATAATGATGAACTATGCCATTATGCATAAGTAAAGCGACAATATGAATATAGAATGTTCCGGCAAAATCCAATAAAGACGTAAAGGATCTTCAGTATACCTATGAACAATGGGTGGAGAACATTCATGATGCAGATAACAGAGACCCTCAGCAGCTCCAATTGCAATTTTCAACCTTGTGATCCAATCCAACGACTTTAATATATCATCATCCGAACCATTTTTCATGTACAAGGAACTTGACAAATCCCCATTTGGCATATATTTGTAAATCAGAAACTTTTCTCTCTCTTTCTCCAAGCAATGCCCCAATAGAGGAACAAATCTGTGATGAGAAATCTTACTAAAGGTATCTAACTCTACCAGACAGGTGCTATTTCCTGACTGCACGTCAAATCTTTTAACGACTATACACGCCCCACCATCCAAAACACCCTTAAAAACATCACCAGAATGACCATCTTTTAAAAAATTCGCATCATTAAAGTCATCAGTGGCCGCCACAATCTTCTCATAAGCAAACACTTCCCCATAACCTGAAAGATTTAGACTCGCTCTTTCAATGGGTCCCACCCCAGTTCCTGTTTGACTTGTTTCCCTTTTCTTAAAGCTGCATACGATCAGTAATATAACCAATGTCGCTAAGAGGAAAGTGAGTCCTAAACTCCCAAAAACTGCTGCCAGTATGATCACTCTTTGTTTGCTTTTATGATCGTGTAAGGTAGTTAGTCCAATACTATCAAACGATAATCCTTTCTTAGAATAGAATGCTGCACATTCTTTCAAATTCCTTTGACTTGACCAGCTTGTAAAGCAATTTTCATCCAAAACTGCAATATTACGTGCATAATCTGGTATTTTCCCTTGAAAGTAATTGTAAGATACGTCCACAGAACTAACCCTCCTAACTATATTTGTCAGCACCCCGTAAAACATATTGTGCGAGAGATTAAACGCCGCCATGGTCACATTAGCATGCAAACTAATATTTGGAAGAGACCCTATAAAATTATTACAAGATGCATCAAAAAACCTTAAGCCAGGCAGTGACCACAATGCATCAGGAAGCTCACCAGTGAAATTATTATTACGAATCACCATTCTGCGTAAGTTCCTCAAATTCCCTAACTTTGTAGGCACACGCCCAGAAAACGAATTGGAACTCAGATCAACAACAACCAGACTAACAAGACTAGCAAGTTGAGTAGGAATTGTAGACGAAAGACTATTTCTAGATAGATTCAAACAATGTAGGTTCAACAGGTTCCCAAAAGAAGACGGAATCAAACCAGTAAGCGAATTCCTCGAGAGATCAAGAACCATAAGGCGCGATAACATACCTAAACTCGATGGAATAGTACCCGTAAGATTGTTACCAGATAGATACAATTCACTAAGACAAGTCAAATTCCCAATACTGAAAGGAATACCACCAGTGATTTCACAGAACCTAAGATCAAGAAACTTAAGTGTTTTAACCTGAAGCCCTAACCAATTTGGTATTGACCCAGGAAGCGAAAACCCCGAAGCATTTAACGAAACCAATTGTGTAAAATTCGCAAGCGAATCGACCGAAAATCTTGGGTTTTGACTACCATTTCTAGTTCTTTTAAAACCTGAAATATTAATCCCAGTAACAGTACCATTTTCACTACATACAATACCACTCCATGTTAAACATGGATCAGTTTTAATAGGCCATTGCTTCGTTCTTACCCCTAATGTTGACCTAAGCTGAAACAGAGCTGCCCGTTCTACCCGTGAATTCAGAGAACCAGATTGCTGCTGTTGCAATGTACTACCAGAAAGCCATAACAAGAGTAATAACAGTGCAATTAAATTCATGTAAATTGACATTTTTATTCAGTTACGGAACTAGGGTTTGTATATGACTGTAGAATTGTACTCTGAATCACATTGTGATTACCTTGAATTGTGATTAAGAATCTGAATGAATCTTTAAGTATCTGCTTAGAATGAAGTAAGAATTGGTTTTGTGATTCAGAGGTTGTAGGAATTGAGAGAATTTTGAGAATTGAAGAATGGAGTGGATGAAAAAAACTGACAGTGAGTTCGTTAAGTTTTCAGAGAGAGTTTGTGTTTTACTACGTATTAGTTTTGCAGAGGATGAAGAATTGGAGATTTCATGATGAGTGATGACATTCATCAAATAAAAAAATATATTAAAATATTATTTATATACATTATTTTAAATATATAAGAAGAAGGTTTGGCTTTCGCTTTTCGCAAGTAGGACAAACATGGTCTTCCTTGAGTTTTGTTTGATTGTATTTTACGACACTTTAAATCCGTGTATATACATAGACCGTTGATTTTTAATATGAAATTTCGTATATAGTATCTTGTTTCTAATAATAGATTGTTTATGTTAATACTAGACATCAAACCCGTGTATACACACGGGCCATTGAATGTGAATTTGATTTTTATAATTACGCAAATTATGTATACGGTAAAATTCTATTTCGTAAAAGTTAAAAAAGATATGCAATGAAGTTCAAAAGTCCTTAAAAGAAAGTAGTATAATAAATTGATTGCGTATATTAATTAATAATTGTAATAAAATACAAAGAATTAAGATTAAGATTAAGATTGTATTTATTTATTACCTTACTTATTTAAAGTTAAAATCCTACTTATGCAAGTCTTCTAATGAAATTCGGAACCTAAAATAATAATAATTATATTGATAAATTAATATATAAATATATTTCAATACAAAATATGTATTCATGACATCATCTCATCCTAAATTTTAGCTAATTGGATAAAATTAAAGAATTTAATTGGTTAATTGGGATTTTAATGATGTCATCATCCGCTTCCTATATATAATTTAAGATGTATATTAAACATTAAACATTTAGTTTAATTCATGATAATATATTACTTTATGTAAATGGATTTATATAAGTAGAGATTTTAAAATTAAAAGATTTTGAAACCAAGTTAGTGAAAAAAATTTAATTATTTTAAACCTATATTAATCTTTTCAGGTAATTTTATTCCTACTCGTTATATTAATAAAAAAACATTACAGATCGATTTGGATAATGTTTTAGTTAATAAAATTTTTTTACTGAAGTTAAAGGACTTAATTAACAAATTGAAGTTTAATTAGAATGATGACATCATAAAGGTGATTCCTATATATAATAATAATATTTATAAGATAAGATTATTAATTTTTATTCATATCTAATTTAAGTTAGTTTAATTTAATTTAATTTAATAGTTTAAATGTTAGGAGGAAATGTAGAATTGCCCATGACTTTACATCCTCTTGGTGCTGGAAAATTTCATATATATCCCTATAAAACTTGTAAATTACATATATGTCCTAAGTACAAGTTTTTAATGCTTAATGTACAATGGTATTTAAGCATGTTTTGAATATATGTGTAATTTCCAAGTTTTGCAGGGATATACATGTAATTGCCCCTTAAGTTTTTATTAGTGGCGATGACAATTACTCTTTAATACTGTTAAAAAATTGTTTAATTACAAAAAATAGTACATACCGCCTCGAGTTTAGAATCCATTATTAGATGCAACTATACCATGATGCTCTTTTATTAATATAATAATAAATAATAAAATAGTATGTATATATATTGTTAAAATATAACTCTTCTTAATTAAACTACCACGACTCTCTCACTATCAAATATCAATCACTCTATATTTTCCCTATACATGCACATGGTTAATGGTTGTACGTAGGCCGGCCAATGAATTTGGGAGGTCCTGTGCGATATAAAAAAAGACTTCCCAATAGATAAAAAAAATTCAAACACATATATAGAAAAATGCCTTATTACTACAAAAATTATATAAAGAGACAAAAATACGAAGTCATTATCTATCAATACCGAAAACTTACAATTTTCATTATTTATTAAAAAGAGCTAATCTCCAAGCATTCTTTGAATCAAAATTGTTGATTAAACCTTTATAATCCATACTCTCCAGAAGATTATTATTCTCAGTTGCTATTATTGTCAATCCGTTAAGCCTCTCTTATGACATTGTAGAACGCATATATGACTTCAACAACTTAATTTTTGAAAAACTTATTTCCGCGATTACGACAGTTATGGGAATAGTCAACAATACTTCATATGCGGTAATCGCATTAGAAAAGCAATTGACCCTATACTAATTATAGCAACTCTCGTAGAATTTGGAGGCTCTCAAATTTTAGTGGCCATGTGCGCTGGCACATACAGCATATGTCAAAATCTTCCACTGATTGTACGTAGAATGAATGTCTTTGTATATTCGTAGCTTTTCTGAAATGTGAATAGTCAAATTTCTTAAATATGATTGTTTTATTGTTGTAACTTAAATTACAAAAATTGATACATCAATTTCATATGACAGTACGTGATTGGTGGTATCGACATATAATGATAACATAATAATCAGCCTACCTTTTATGTACATATAACGAGCCGCTTCGCGAGGGAAAGATTCCTTCCTTCAACTAATTACATGCATGGTCTTAATCAAGACTTAATATTATCCACTTTCACCTGGACATGCACTTATTTGCAACAATACATGCAAAAACTTCAATTCAAGAATTAATTAACCCTTATAATCAATTGGAATTAGATAATAGATATACATCTAACATATTAAATTTATCATTTTCACAATTAATTTACTGTAAAATATCATACACATATATAAATTTGAGCAAATTACATAACAGTAGTAGAGTATCAAATTTTGATATTATGATACATTAGCTTTGTATATATGCAAATTTACAATCGGTTGTTATGTTTGTAACAATCCCGTCGCAAAGCGTTAATGCCTCGTTAAAGAACAAATATCTTCATTAACTTACGTGGAGTGCCATATACAAGGCCGAAATATATTTCATTACAATCATTCGTATCTATTGAAATATAATGATGCTATATGACAACTGAGACCTGTGGTCTTCTATAAACATTGTTCTTACACCAAATTACATAATTATCAGTGGCATGTTTTGCAAGCCGAGCACTTAATTGTGACTATTTCTTCCCACCGATATAGTTTATATGTGCAGAAATAGACAAATTGCTCGTTACTGCACAAGTAATCACGAAAACTAGTAGTGTACAAAGAAAAATCGCCACTAAAGTTTCGATGATCTAATATGTATTTCTTCTCTAATCTAGTCTAGTCTAGTAATTATATAAATGATTCTATTGCTACTTTTACATGATTGAGTTCGTTTTAAATGTGTAGTCTAGATATGGTGGCTAGGGGTGAACAAAAATCGGGTTTAGCCCAACCCAACCCGAACCCGAACCCGAAACCCGACCCGGGTTTTAGTCAACAAAGGGAAACCGGGTTTTTGACCAACCCGAACCGGGTTTTTTCCGGGTTTCAATCGGGCTTTTGACCGGGTTAAAACCGGTTTCCGGGGTTTTTTTGGGTTTTCAACCGGGTTTCCAACCCGACCTTCAACCCGGGTTCAACCCGATTTCGAATTCTAAAAACCCAACCCGGTTATGTACCCGGCGGGTAATCCCAAAACCCGAACCGGGTAGGGTCATACCCAGGTTCAACCGGGTAGGGTTTTCGGGTTTTTTTTCGGGTAGGGTATAAAACCCGTGCACCTCTAATGGTGGCATAGCCTAAATCACAAAATTGGATTTGTGGTGTTGATGAAAGCTGGGGATTCATACCTCTTTTACAACAAAAGCCCAAAACAACATAAATCGTTTCAAGAAGGCCCATTAGAAAATACAAGTCTACTGCCGAATGGACAATTATTTAGTCCATTATCATTTATCAATGAAACATTTTTCCATTATTTGTGTTCACTTGTAGAGTTGTAGTGAACTAGCTTTCATGTTTTGATTATTTTAGCTACGCAAAATTGTTAATTTCTCAATCATTCCAGTATTCACGTGAAAAAAGATAGGTAGATATCATTTCGTGTACTGATTTTAAGCTAGCAGAGACGAAATTACCTGGTAACTACTAGCATATAGTCAGGGGCGGAGACAGGACGGGGGCAGTGTCGGCAGCCGCTCCCACAAGATATTATAAATTACGCAAAAAATGGAATTTCTAAGCTATTAATGACATTTTAAAATTTTCACCACCACAAAACTATAAAAGAAAAAAAAATTAAAAAATTTCCGCCCTCTCCATCCGAATTTCCTAGCTCCGCCCCTGCATATAGTTATAGATTTATTTATTTATTAGTTTTGAGCAAAAGCATATTGTTAAAAAATGAACAGGGATTTGTTAACAAATATAATTTGGAGGGTACTCCTAACCCTCATATTATATTTTAATGGTACGTGTGTATCCTACCTGCTCAGTTAAACATATGGAGTTTGAGCATTTGTAAGACAATATCAGTGTCATTTATTGAAGAGCACATACGTAATGTCTAAAACAAAAGCGTATCTAATCTATTCAATGTTTGATGATCGTCAACACACATACTGTCTATTCATTTTCATCTTTTATTTTTTCAATATTTCGATATCCTTATTACTTTATTTGTTTGTTTATGTAGACATATCAATCTGTTTTCTATAATAGAATCAATAACTTTTCACACGTAATACCAATTGTTAGGATTTTTGTTTTTGTTTTTTAATAATACTTATTATCTCTACTACTTATAAAGAGTCTCAATTCTTGAGTCTTAAAATTCTTAAACAAAAGAGAAAATTGCTCGGATCGTCCTTGTATTTGTCCAAAAAATCACGTTTCATCCCTTATTTCAATGAATGTCACTAGGTGTCCCTGTATTTGTTATTTTGCTTCACTAGTCATCCCTTAGCCTAACAACGTTAACTTTTTCCGTTAAATGAAAGCATGTGCAATACATGCGAGGGTATATTTGTCTTTTCCCTTTCTTCCCCACACCTCCTTCAATTCCCACCACTTATTCTTATGTTGACCAAATCCACAAACAACCTGCAACTCCAATTTATTCCCACCTTTCCCCTTCAATTCCCACCACCTAATTTAATGGGATCAAACCTGCAACTAGATCCAATTATTCCACATACAAAAAAATCACCAAACCTAAAAAATGAAAAAGTCAGCCACCATCCTCCGCATAATTGGTCGCCGGATTTAATTGCCGCTACTACATATCCGGTGCATTAGCTCGCCGATAACTCGCCGCCGTCAACATATCTGGCATACATGTTCGGCGGAACTACTTGCCACCACTGCCATCATCTTCAGCCATAACAATGATGGAGGAACTTGAATTTGATACCGATCTACTTATACGAATCGAACCCACCCACATATGCCCTCAGTTTTAATTTGAAAGTAGTTGATTAGTGCAGCAGATCGTTGAACTCCTACTCGGCGCAATCTTCCATCACCGGAATCACCTCCGAATAGTGATAAAAAGGTTTGCAAACAAATCGGTTTGGATTTAGGGAGAACAAGATTTGTGAACAATTAGGTTAGTTTTCATTTTTTTGCACAAGATCTGGAAAAACATGAGTCCAAATTAAGGTTTTAGTTTAGAAAAATGAGGTGGATTTTTGTTTTCGTGTACAATTTAGAAAAAGTGGAGTGGCTTTTCATGTTTGTGTCAACGAAATTGGAGTTGCATGTTAGTCAACATAAGAATAAGTGGTGAGAATTAAAGGAGGTGTGGGAAAAAAAGGGAAAGGACAAATATACCCTCACATGTATTGCACATGCTTTTATTTAGTGGAAAAAGTTAACATTGTTAGGCTAAGGGATGATTAGTGAAGCAAAATAACAAATACAGGGACGCCTAGTGACATTTATTGAAATAAGGGATGAAACGTGATTTTTTGGATAAACACATGGACGATCCGAGCAATTTTCTCTAAACAAAACTAAAATTACTAACATATTCATATTACACTATCTATTAATACATCTACTATTCATGCTTTTGTATATATATATATATATATATATATATATATATATATATATATAAAAGTTACTTATGAATTATATGTGAAACGCCCGAGATTTTTTTGTTTAAAAAAAAAACCTTATTATATATGTTTATACATACTAAAAAAATATGAACTCCTAATGTTCAAAAACATAACGGGTAATTAACGGGATCGAACATAAACAGTTTCTGACCAGACAGACTTCGCGCCGCGACCACCCATGATCGCGCCGCGATCTTGAATCATCGTGCACCGATCACTACAGATCGCGCTGCGATCCTGACCTGCACAGACCTGCAGCAACTCAGCTCAAAACCTGAACTTCAGACGCGCATAACTTTTAACTCTTTTACAACCAAGACACGAAATTTTGCAGACACTTTTCATATGACATAACGAAGGTTTCCCAATTGGCACTTTTTCAAAATTCACACTAATTATGGTTTTGGACTTATATCCGAAAAATGACCATTTTGACACTTTTTAGAACCAAGTTTGCAACCATTTTGATTCAGCCACTCTAACCATTTTTCACAAGTTCATTTGCACATTTCAACACAACGACATGTGCCAACGTCGTCCAAACCATCATTCCGACTAGTTTTAACAAAATGACCCATTTGGACACCTTTCGACCCGTTTGGAAATCAACAACAATTTTACCACTAGACTTCCAAATCATCAACATATTTACTATTACATGTCCAAAATCATAAAGACTCACGGGTGCCAATTACCACAATCAATCAAAATTCAACATTTGGTGTTTTGATCACATTTCCACCAAAATCATGACCAAAATCACACACTTCCACATCTAGCTAGACTTGCAATTTTACAACAATGATCATTCATTTTGACACTACAACGTTCAACTACGTGTTTTATTAAAATACAACCGGGCGATTTATACAACATGGTAATCAAGACGACAATTCAAAAGAAAGGAAAATTTGCCAAGCCGTATATAGCATACTTCAATCCACGTTATCTCATCTCAAGCTCTTTACCCGCCCTTTGTCCACTTGGTTCAACCGAACCACTCGCACCTATAACATAAGGGAGTTGATAAATACAACAAATAAAGTTGATTCATACAACAACTGTACAGTAGTTATTGCATATAGTACAAGTACTCAAAGCACATTTTTGGTGTATGAATAACTTTTATTTGTTGTATTTATCAGCTCCCATAACATAAAACAACTGAACGGGTAATCATTAAGCTTAGTGAGCATACGAGCAATTAAATGAATAATCCACCAAATTAAACAACATATAGCAATTATCAACAATACATATTTGCTTAGGCAAATAACTACTGAGCAATTGTAGAGATTATTCATTCACTATACGGATCCGCGGCCAACTAATCACTTAGTACCGTACAACAACTCGTACGAGTACTACAACAACATCATGTGCAACACAAGCACATTTTCATTAACAACAACACTATGCTAACAAAGTTAGCTAATCTCTACAAATACTCATTTCACATCATTCAACAAATTAACAACAATGATCAACAACAAATATCAAATATAAAGCATAATTAATACTCCACTCGATTGTGTGAACCTCTTGCACGTATGCAATCCGGAATCACACAATCAGTGTTTAAAATTAACCCCCATATCACTCATCTTTACCTTGATTACTCGAAAGCATGAGATATATATATACAAGCACCACTTCCTTTTCGCACCTAAACAATCATCAAACATCACATAAATATTCATATATATAAGGTTACTCATGCTCTCGTTTAATTTATATTAATTACAATTCAAAACTCCAATTTTGTGCATTTTAGTACAGCTCCAACTAGCTGTTTTGGATATCACTTTTGGACCTTCTAAACCTTTATAAAATAAACATATTTTATATCGTTACGAAGGTATTACAACACACTTTAATGTACAACTTTCACTTTTTTGTAAAACACAATACATGTTAAGTTACAGCCTTCTAAAAATGGCAAAAAGTCATTTTGTGATGTTGGAATCTTAGCAAACAGCACTGTCGCGACTCCTATCGGTCGGTCGGATTTGACTCCGGTCGTTGTTCCAACAGCAACAGAAGCGGCGGACAGTGAGTTTTAAATTTATATGAGCTGGGGCTCAAACTATAAGTACTACCTACCTTGGGGGCAAGCAGTAAGTATAACTCGAGGTCGTTATTAAATCGGAGCGAATTGAAATAAAGCGGGTCACCAAAGATTATGGTCGCAATTAGGATGGGGGTAGGTAGATAGATTTTGAATTGATTTGGTTTTCTAATTATCCTAAATGCAGAAAAGTAAATAATGAGAAATGAAATTAGGGTTTAAGCAGACAGGTAGAGATGTGATTGCTGAAACTTGGATACTTGGGTTTCGGGATGATGTTCATTATAAAATTGATTGGAGATTTACCAGATAAAGAGTAGACATACTTTCGGTGTAAATACTAGGACCCTACGTTCAGGTGAAACCCTAGAAACATATGTCACTGGAATCCTAGGTTATCATGATTCTGATCAGATCAGGCTGTTTTCAAACCCTCCTGAGCCTTTGCTTAACTAAGACAAAGTCACCCTAAATGTTCTAGGGATCAGGCATAAGGCAACAGACCGCAATTATATTTACTGACCTTTCTTAACACCTAATCGTCTATTTACTTTTATTATAGCAAATACTGATTGTATCCTGTGTACGTTAAACTATTGGTGTGATAAGGGTTTTGCATGTCTAGGTATATGATTGACACTACCCTGTATTGTTTCTATTGAAGCACATACTTAACCATCATAAATATAGACCCTCCTTTACAGTCAGGCGTTCATCCCTAGGAATAATCACGGTGTACAGGGCAATTAGGCATTTCCACAGTGTTCCAAACCCTAGATGTACTGACGGTGTACTGGGCATTTAAGCATTTCCACAGTGTTCCAGATCTTAGGTGTACTAATGGTGTACAGTGCAACAAGCATTTCCACAGCTTTGATTCCTAGACCACAGTTCTAGAAGGGTCACTTTTAGGTAATTCACGATGAAACAATTCCATGGCATTTCCTTAGCTTCCACGTATTTGTACTTCACACGAGGTGTTTCCAACGCTATACGAAGTACCGTGCCTTTTAAAGGAAAGTTCATAGTTTCATACTGTAACTGGAGATAACTGTATATTCATAGTATTAGGGTTGATCAGATCCTATCCTAGGGCAACAGTCACGTGAAAGTCTGGAAAGGGTGATGAGAGACTAGATCTATATTCAGGATAAGCTTAACCAGATACACAACATAACAATTTCCAATCGTATAAATGAAACATTAATTTAACATCATCCCTACTCCTAATATCTACATTTCAACAATCACAATATTAAACTACTCTATAAACATGGCAATATGCAGAATACAAACTGAAATAACATAAAGCACAAGTATTATAACAGTAAGTAAAGTTTAGATATCACCGAGAATACAGCAGCGTAATACTGAGGATTACAAATAGTCTGAACTTGAAAAGCTCGTTACAACAAGATTACCAAGCTAAAACTTCCTCTAGACTCGAACCGTAAGCTCAACCCTAACCTTTCTCCTCTAACTCCTAAGAGTAGTGCTAGAGAGAGAAAGTTAGAGAGAGAAAGTGAAAGAAAATGAGAGAAATGAAAATGAGAGAAATGTGAGAGTGTGTGAATGTGTTGAGGTGTGTAAAATGAGGAGGGGTGATCCCCTATTTATAGGCAAAGCTCAAAAATCAGCCGTACAACTCGCGAAACAGCACGTACAAGCAAACGATGCACGATACGGGGGCAGGGGGGCCGTATACGGCCTTGGTGGGGCCGTATACGGTGTTAAGAGGCTGTATACGGTCTTAGGTAGGCCGTATACGGTTGCCAAGGCCGTATACGGTGTCCGTCTGATTTTGTTCGTTGCTTAAAACGCGCGTATCTCCTTATTTATGCGTCCGTTTGACCTGATTCTTTCGCCTGTGGTTTCGTAATTTCGTTACGCTTCTAATGATGCTAACTTCACTGAAATTGGATGTGTATAGCTCAAGCATAGCTGAAATGACTTTATAGGGTCTGATACTGCTCAGTCTTCTCCGTTCTTTATCCGATTTGCATGATTCTTGATTTTCCCGTCTCGATTTTACCTGTTTTATCATATGATGAAGTTAGAATGTGATCTATATAAGGTAAATGAGGCCGGATGATTTTGTGCACGTTTATTCGCCCTGATTTGCTTGTTATTTGGACGTTTTAGATGATTTTTGCAGCAACGTCTATATTTAGACCACTTTAGTGAATTTTAGTAAATAATGATCATTTTGGAATGTTTTCACTAAAGATACGTCCAAAAAGTGTGGAATGTTGCCCTTAAAAACATGACTATTTGAGTCACATCAAGTTATTCCACACTTAGGCGTTGCTTGTCCTCAAGCAACACTCAGTTAGAAAAACATTTAAAATTTGGTTTTTAAGGGGCGAGTCAAAATAATTTCAAAATGATACCACTTCTAATATGACTAAGACTGTTTAAGAATAAGGGAAAGGATAAGATGATCCTTTCAGAAGCAAGAAGCAATTATCATCAAGCATACTACCAATCGTCATGATCTTGGAGTACACATGACTAGGCGATCTCACTGAAGGTGGTCACTCAATTCACTCAAAGTGTATCGGGTTCCCTAACAATCTAGAACAAATGAAATCGCTCAAATAAGCCAGTCATGCAGCACTCATCGTCATAAGCTTGGTCGAGAATCGGATCTCCACCACTTAGGTGAGGACGGTGCTAACTATCCCAAGACATTCAACGGGTGGTAGTGTTTGGTGAGGTTTAAGGGTATGGATAGTGGTATATGTTTGGTTGTAAGGGTTTGACTTATCTTAAAACTCAAAGATAGTGAAAAACTTTATTTCAGAACGGAACGGAGGATTTTGTAGCTGCTCGTCTTCTATCGAATTTTTCTTGAGAAGGTGATACTTGAAGCACTCAGCTTTATTTGATGGAACTATTTCTTTTTCTTTTCTTGATTTTTCTACTTTTTATTTTTCTTTTTTTCTTCAGAACTTCTTTGCCAGGGAATTTCTAAGGATATTTTATGTTGATCCTTTCAGAAATCCTTTTCGGGACTATGATCTTTGATCTTGAACTTCAATTTCTTTTATCGTGCCAATTTTTCGCACTTTTGACTTTTTAGAGTACACATAAGAGGAAGACTTTAGAGCATAATTGAAGAGGATGTTCCAAAAGATGTTTTTCACGACCTTAGAAATTCTAAGATAAGGTTTTGGGAATTTTGGGTGAGTAGGGGTTTAGTACGAGGGTTTTTACGAAATGAAAGGTTTGGGCTCAACAGGGTTTACTAGGTGGATCATCGATACTGAAAATAAGTATCGGAAGGGTTTTGGGCTTGAAGAGATATGTGAGAATTGGGTTTAAATCCTAAGGAATGTCAAGGTCATCTAGCTGCACCTATACCGCGTACGGTACACACCAATGTGGTCTTGAAACGTATGTCTGGAGCAAGTTCTAATTCAGAGATGCAAGCATCGGCACACACAAGAAATGAAAGTGAAGCATTAAAGATGAATGCTTTTAGGCTCAAGATACCTCACTACAAAATAGGGTTGTATGTGCCTAGCCATGCTCCTTTCAGATTATTGTTTCTTGCTCGAGAAATTCCTACCTTATTTTCCCTATATTCCAAAATACCTTTACTCATATTTCAAGAATGATTCTTTTCGAAAGTATTTAACTCAAAAACTTAGAGTTTAGTTTCATAATTTAACTCATAATTTTAAATTTTTTGAAAAAATTTGTTTGAAAAATTCGTTATTTGGGAAAACATTTTATGAGTAATGCTATTTTGGACATAAAAATTGCTTAAAATTATCCAAGGTATTCTATACCTTGCTATCCCACACTTGGATGAACATTGTCCCTAATGTTCTCTTGAGTTGAGTTTTTACTGGAGGTAAAATCCCACACTTAGAGTTTGAACATGTAAGAAAATGTTTCTTAAGTGTTAAATTTGGGTTTGAATCACACACTTAGTGATAAGCTCAGGATAGGGTATAGAATATAACAAGCTAACAAGACAGAATATATGTGATCATGAAATGGATAGACGGTTAAAAAAAAAAAAAAAAAAAAAAACTCCCCAGATAACGTTTTGAAGCATGTGAAATTTTGCAGGAGAGAGAGAGTCGAAGCGAGCTTTCTTCTGCATTCTTCTTGAAGTACAGCAAGCTTCATATGGGGTTATCCGGTGTCATGTATCCAACGTTATCAGAAATCAACTTCAATTCTTTTAAGTGGGGATCCTTATGGTGTAGAATCCCATACTTTAGGTTTTGAAGAAGTTAGAGCTATTTCGATAAGTGTTTGTGGTGTGGGGAATGATCCCACACTTAGTTCTTTGAAGTGCTTAGATACAAGGAAGTTTTGAGAAGAATGAGGCCCCTCCATGAGATGTTGAATGTTCCGCAGTCTGCAAATATTGAAAACTGGTTCGGGTTGCCTTTTGACTTCACGGATTTTCTTCTTGAAAGTGATTCATCTCGCCTTTTTCCACGTTCATACATCACAACATTTCTACTTATTTGACAGAAAGAAAACAAAACATAATAAGTAAAAACATAATATAGATAAGGATAGAGTGATCAACCAACTAATGGCTGATATAAATAAGTTCCAAAAGTAAGGTTCAATAGTAGCCAAACAAACACAAGATAATAGTAATAATGTCTGAAACCAAAGTCAAATGATGCAAATGAGGTAGAACTATGAGGCTGGGGATCCCTGGTCAGGTGCATCAGTATGCTGAGTAGGAGCTGGTGCTGTAGATGGTCCTACGACTGACTGCTGGCCACTAGATACTCTCTGTCCCTGTTCTTCAGCATTGATCAGTTTGAGCTGAATCAATATGTCTCTGAGGGTAGCTGCTGGCAGTCTCATCGGATCAGTGTAGCCCCACTCTAGCAAAATAGCCGAAGTAACCCCTGCTTGCTCTAGTAAGGTCATGTAAGCCTGACGTAGCATGCTCTCTATCGGTACAGCTGAGGAAGAGATCGGTCCCAAGTTTAATAGCATCCCGAAAGTGTCAAAAGATACAACATCCGTGCCCAAGTAGACTGTGTCAGCACGGTAAGATCCACTGGCGACTGGCTGGGCAGGATGAGGAATCACAGGTGCAGAAATCACTGGCTGAACTACCGGTATCTCGGTCTCAACTGACTGGACCTGCTCTGGTACTGGTGTGGTCCGAATAGCGGGTGATGGTGTATGGGTGGTATGTGATGGGATGGATGTATGTGGTGGTGCTATGGCTGGTGGTGGTGGACCGCATCGGTACATGTAAGGCTCTGGGTCAGGAATACCAAGTTTCCTGGAAATCAACAGCTGATGGGAACGGCTAACCTGAAGAGCACGCAAAAGATAATACTGTGTCAGCGAGGTCACTGGATCTGTGTAGTGAACAGTAGCCTGAGCTGGTGGCTCGGCTGTCTCGGCTCCTCTATGCGGGACACTAGCATGAGTAGTAGGTGCTCGGGCTCTATCAGATGGGCCATCCTCAGTATCTGCAATAGGTGAGGATCCTCTAACATGCTTCCCAGGGAGACGACATCCTGGAATGATCTGTTTGGTGTTCTTCCATAGGCACTGTCTCTGCTCATCTACCTCGACAAGATGGATCAACTTGCAGTAGTCCAAGTTGAATGGCAAAGAACGAGAACAAACAGTAAACTCCTCAGTGTGGTCCTCAGTCAACAATCCCATACTATACAGCAATCTAGTAATAATCGACCCCATGAACATGTGCCTATCCATGTCTGTCTCAACCCCAAGTCTCTCAGCGATCAAGAAAGCAACATTCAGATTCTTTCCTCCTATGATTGCTTCCATGAACTTCAACTCTTCGGCACTCACAGCTCCACCTTCCTTCTTTCCAAATATATAACATGCTAACAACTTGTGAAGGATGTGATAAACCGGCTTGATGAAAGTGGATGACTTAACACAACTCCTAAAGTTTGATCCTGCTAAATCCATCCAAATATCCTTATGGTTCCTGTTTGGTAGGCTAGAGATGTCTTGAATACTGTTTCTGAACCATGCAGAGTTGACCTGAGACTCTGTATATAAACCAAGATACACTCCCAAGTCGGCAACTGAGATATGATGAATCTGTTCCTGAAACCTGAATGAAATCTTTCTTTAGTCGGATACGCTCATTTTTGGATTCAGCTGGTAAGTCATCATGAACTCTGTCACTACTTCTCGGTATGCATACTCATCTATATCGAAGAGACGGAGAAAGGCATTGTTCACTTGACCATCGGTCTCATACATCAACAAATTCTTCAACTCATCCCTTGTAACGCCCCAAATTTTGTAAGTTTAAACTATATTATATACGTTTAGTTATTTAATTCTATGTATATCATATTGTGTTATGTGAAATAAATTGTTATGTGTTAGAAATTGTTAGTGAAACTAACTATGTAAAGAAACTTGAGTTAGAGGGTATAAACTGTCAAGTTAATAAAGTTGGAGGGTTTAATGTGGAAAATTTGTAAACAAAATCCTGCAGCTTCTATTTCCTTCCATTTCCAGAAAATAAGAATCACGTACAGAACTTTTAGAGAGAGAGAGAGAAACGATTTAGAGAGAGAGTCAAGAAGAAGAGGTGAAATCAAGTTAGGGCTTTGATTAATTGAAGTTCTTAGTCTTCAATTCAGTTTGTATAAGGTATGTAAACTCCTCTAGCTTGTTTAAATTGAGTTAGGGTTTAAGAAATTGAAACCCTAAGCTAGTAAAATCGATGGGTAATTGGATAATTGAATGAAACTAAGTTCCATACATGTTTATAAGTTAGGAAGAATGATTTAATTGTCTTAGTTATGTTGATAACCCTATAATCATGTGCTTAATGGGTAATTGAGTTATGATAAATAGGTATGATCACTAATAAGTGATGTTTATGAAGTATGGAAGTGTTAATGGTAAGAACTAGTATCAATTACCCAAGTACATGTAATTAATTATTTCTTTAACACCCCCAAATTTAATGATTTGCGGAAGCTTGATTTGGGTGTTACTAATCAATAACAAAGCACAAAGATATATAGTAAACGACTCTACATGCGTCGTTTTAACAAAATATATTGATAATGGAAATGTTTACAACATTTAAAGCTTTACATAGCTCGAGTTTAAATAAAAGGAGATTTCAGTACATAAGTACTTGTATAAAATATACTAATGCAAGAAAATCTCAATCGTCTGTATGCTGACTCGAGCTAAAAGTCCTGAAGCAGAAACATCCTATTGCTTGGTACCTGCGATACATGCTAAAAGGTCAGCTAAAAGCTGGTGAGCTCACAGGTTTGAAATCCAGTAACATCGTATGAACCGCAAGATTTAAATAATTGAATTGCATCCAGCAATTGATAATGTATATGTATACAGCCATGAGCACATAGTTGAGCTTAACTCGAGGTTCGGGTCCCCTATAGAGAATTCCAGGCGAGGTGCCTCCACGAATGCCTAATCAACATTCGTCTTCCCAAATATTAGTACGTCCGTTTACCCGGTTAGTGCTTGCTAACCCGAACGAGGAGGGTCAATCCTATATGGTACCATATACTAATATTCACGCTACAACGTATTAACAACTATGCTGACGGAGGACTTTAAATGATTAGTTGTGAAAAACTCATGTAGTATATGAAATGTTTGTACTTGCGTTCACATGTAAAATAAGCAGTGTATCACACCCCTGAGTAAAACAGTAAAAAGAGGGGCTATGAGACTCACCTGAGTCTGAAAGCGTTTAGATAAACGTAAGTTGATTAGCCGAGTATGAAGTCCAAAGACTTGTAACCTGAGGGTGTCCACGACACGCGATGGTTATAAACATGATTGGTTATCTCAAAAGATCACCCTTGTAGTTGTTACACAACTAGATATATGTCCAAATTACTACGATTTGGTTGATTTGTTAAGTGTTTGAAAACATGTACGGCCCGTTGGTGACGGATTTGTAATAATAATCTCAACTATTATTATTTTGATTTCGTGGCGTTTTACTTGAAAAATGTGTTTTGATTGTGTTTTAGAAGCCGTTACGGAATCTAAGTACGGGGGTCCGGGGGCAGCGCCCCTGGTAGCGGGGTCCAAGGGGCAGAGAAATTTTTATTTCTACTATATTGCTTTGACGAAAAACGCATCTGGGATCTGAATTCGGGTAAAATCGAGTGGTAAATTTCGAGTCTCGACACTTAGTAAAAATCTTAGTTTTCTGTGTTTTGCGACACAATATGCGACACAAAAGTGGTTATGCGACACAAGGGTTGTGTCGCATAGAAGTGCGACACAATGTCTATACGACACAAGGGTTGTGTCGCATAGATGCGAGATGCTGATTCAACAGCGACATAGTGATTGTGTCGTATGGGGTTTGCGACATAGTGGTTGTGTCGTAAGACTTGCGACACTAATTCTCGGGTACGACACAAGGTGCGACACAGAGGCTTTTATACGACACAAGGGCCAAAATACAACACAACATGCGACACAAGGCTTGTGTCGCATGGATGAACATCAGCCCAGAAAGTCCGGCTGTTAAGGTTTTTCCGGCCAAAAATCCGTTTTAAACTCGTTTTCAAGCTATAAATTCGTGTTCTATACATTGTAATGGACATATACAAGTTATAATAACATCTACAAATGAAAAATACTAAGAATCGAGAGATTTCGGGATTTTGTCAGAAACTTACAAATTGCCGAAATGGAAATCCGGAAAGATAGAAATGTAGATCGTTGCGAGGTGGTCGTGAATCTCTAAAAATATTGATGATCCGGTTGCGTTTCGTGGTGTTATTTGCGATTTTTAGTGGATTGGTGGTTTTTGGAGAATGAAAGAAAATGGGGTAAGAGAGAGAGAGTGAGTGGGTGAAATGAGGAAGGAAAAGGAAAGTTGGGAGGTTTAACATCCAACTTTCCAGTCACCGCAATCGCGGTCCGTGCAGTGTTCGTTTACTCCGTTGTTTAAACGTTAAATACTTATTTTACATATTAATTAATAAGTTTTAAAATACGAATTCATTACGCTACATTTCAATTAAATATTTCACTAATCAATTTATATTTGAGTTATAAAATGTAAGTTAGTTTGTTTTGTTAGTTTGCGCGTTGAATGTTTTAATTTGTGTACTTTTTGTAATTACGATACGAAGCGAAATTTGAATATTATCAAAATAATATTTTTGACAAAATGTTACTATATGATGTCACGTTATTTAATAAAATTTGTCACCATCGTCCGTATTAAATTGAACCGAATTACATTCGATTTAAATTGCGTACGATTTAATCAAATCGCATTTTCGTATATATTCAACAATATATATAATTCGATACATTAATTAGCCTAACACAGAACTAATTACATGTATTAATATATGATTAGGCACTAATCGCTAGTCCTAATTTAGCGGGTGTTACAAATTAGATAGGTGTATGGAACTTATGTTAGATAATTGAAGGTTATGGGATTTAACTTCTAATTTACATGTGAGAAGTAAGAATAGGTTATTTAATCATATAAGTGATATGTGTTTATGTGATTATGTGAATAGGTGATCAAGTGTGAAAGAGTTCAAGTATTTGTTTGTGTAAGTGAAAAGGTAAGTATATGGACATGTGGAACCAAGGAGTGATTTATCATTCGCTTGGTGGTATCTAAGTAATGACTTTGTCATTAGCTTAGTTTGATGTCAATTCTTCGGAATTCGGCATGTTAGATGTTATGGATCCTTAACTTGTTGCAGATTTTAATTGTTAGAGTCCATTTACTTACTAAGCGTTTATGCTTATTCGTGTGTTTAACATGTTTCAGGAAGTTCCAGTAAGGTAAAGGAGGAATCGGGAAAGAAGGTTATGGAAAGCTAGTGGTGGAGCTCATTGCTTGGTTGGTAATGAGTTTTATCCCTTTTGGTCATGCTTACGATACAATAACACCCCATTTTGTAAAGTTTAAAATTTTAGTCAATGTTTGTAAAAGTTAGTAAGTCTCACTTGTGAAAGATATATGGTTTTGATGAAAGCTAATGTTTTGGTTAAAGTTAGATTAGTGAGACTTAAAATGTTAGAGCTTGTGTATATATGAATGAAAAGTGGTTGTTTTGACTTTGTAAAAGTCAACTGAGTAAGAATGTATTCTATTGATTGGTCAAAGATTGAAATGGATCAATTGGGTGTCCAAATGGGTCACTAAGTGTCAAAGTGTCAAGATGGGTCAAGTTTGTCGAAAGCCAATGGTTTTGGTTCTCACAAGTTCTAAAGTCAAGTTGAAATGTATAGTCAAAAGCTGGAAGTTAGATTTGATGTATCTTAGAATTTGATATGTTCATATTTTTGGTTAAAAATGGTCGAAAATGAGTTTACGTGTCGAAATGGGTTAAAACGGAAATTTTGAAAAAGTAAAAGTTAGGATACGTTCATTTGACCATTTTAAACGTATCTGCAAAATTTGGCGATCCCAGGTATTACAGATTAAAAGTTATGCGTTGTCAAAGTTCGAGTTTTGGTATCAAAATGTGCAGACTCTGGATTCTGCTGCTGGAACTGCGAATCCGGCGGATTCATGGGAATCCGGCAGATTGCCATGAATCCGGGCGGATTCCGGAGCGTATTCAAAACCGGATTGCTTAATTTTGGTTCTGGTCAAAAGTTGGGTTTGAAAGAGTGGGGAATCCGGCGGATTCCCGTGAATCCGGTCGGATTCAGCCAGTGTCCAGCAACTTTTATTTTTGAGTTTAATCATAAATAGGTAATGCAATAGCCAGTGTTTTGGGACCGTAATAAGTAAGTATAAATAATTCGAAGTGTTATGTTTTTTTTTTTAAAAAAAAACGGTCACGTTTTCGGGGTGTTTCAAGTTGGTATCAGAGCACGGTTTAAGGGATTCGGGTATCCACCATTAGTGGGTACTTGATCTTAGACCATTTAAATTATTGTATTGAGCATGATTTAGAACTGTTATGTGTATAAGGTTATGTGTGCTAATGATCTTGAATCAAAGTGTGTCGTGTAGACTTTGAATATGTTATATTGTAATACGGTAATTAGTGCGCCTGGCCAACGCAATGATTATCATATTACTATATGGGTATCCATGGAAACCACGAAACATTAGAGGATAAGTTATTAGTTATTGTTAGTGTTATGTGTTAGAAGTACAGATAAAGTAGACTTGTAAATGTTAAGTAAGATGAGTTAATCATAACGTGTCTACTTTCAGAAAGATGGATGAGCGAGAAATAGATCTTACACTTGGATTTAACCCGGGTAACAGAGCTCAAGATAATGAGGCAGGAGGTAGTAATGAAAGACCAAGGTCTCCTATTCCTGACACCGAATTGTCTTGGGAAGGTATAAAATCCCTTGTGTCCAAAGAGATTAGTCAAGCTCAGGAAGCATCCCTTCCGTTTCTAGTGATGACGATTACAGACACTGTAAGAAAGATTGTGAGCGAAGAAATGCAGAAAGGGCGAGGAGAAATAGTTGTGCCCAGACCAGAGGTAATTCCTCAACCCACTATTCAGGAAGAGCAGAAAAAGATCAGTTATAGAGATTTCTTAACTTGCAACCCACCAGAGTATGATGGCGATCTAGATCCAATCAAATGTTACCGTTGGATCTCAGAAGTAGAAGGGGCATTCGCCACTGTGGATTGTCCCAACAAGTTTAAAGTAAGGTATGCAGCTAATCTTTTGAAGAATCGTGCTAAGTGGTGGTGGAATGTACAGTGTAGAACCAAAGGTGATGAAGTTATTAGCAAGTTAACTTGGGAAGAGTTTAAAGTAATGTTTGAAAGCACGTATTCTCAAGACGCAGATTTGAACAGAATTCGTCAAGAGTTTTTAGCTATGGAGTAAACAAATGAATCAGTGAATGAATTGGTGGGGAATTTTCTGGATAGAGTTCGTTTTTGTCCAGAGTATATGGATAACCCAAGGATGCTTATGAATCATTTTCATAAGGTCCTGAGGAAGGAAATCAGAAAATATGTACTTCCAAAGAGATGTCAGACACTTGAAGAGATGATAGATGAGACGCGATTCCAGGAATTGGAATTAAAGAAAGATGAACAAGTGGCAGCTGCCAAAAGAAAAAGTGATCAAAGTTCTGGTCCATCAAAGAAGTTTAGACCGAGTGGGAGTACAAAGAAGGATGATAGACCGGTGTCATCTGAATGTAAAAAGTGCCATCGAAAACACTTTGGAGAATGCAAGTTTGGCACTAACGCATGTTATCAATGTGGGCAAGAAGGTCATTTTGGCCGAGATTGTCCAAAACCAATCCGTGTATGTTATAATTGTTATGAACCGGGGCACATAAAATCAGAATGTCTGAAACTTGGGAACCGGCCTACTTCTTCAGCACCTCGAAGAACTTCAGAAAAGAAAGCTGTAGAAGTTCCAAAGTCTAAGGACCGTTCCTTCCAGATCACTGCTGAGGAAGCTCAGCGAGCCCCCGATGTCCTGACAGGTACCTTTCTTGTAAATTTAATGCCTGCACACGTGTTATTCGATTCGGGAGCTTCGCGATCTTTTGTGTCAGAAAAGTTTAGTCAGAAATTCTCTATTCCCCTTAGTGAGCTAGACACTCCACTAGACGTTGAGGTTGCAGATGATAGAATAGTTTATGTTGCTAATGTATTCCGTGGGTGTCAACTTCAGATTAGTAATGAATCTTTTATTATTAATCTCATTCCAATGTCAATGGGTGAGTTTGATGTAGTAGTGGGTATGGATTGGCTGGGTAGGCACAATGCTGTCATTCAGTGTGAGAAAAAGATTATCCGTATCAATACTCCAAGTGGGGGAGTGATTGATATTTATGGGGAAAAGAAAAAGCCTTCATTATCTATATGTACCTTCGCTCGTGCCAAACGTCATTTGTCACGTGGTTGTCAAGCCTTTTTGGCCCACGTGATAGATCTTCCGAAAAGTATTCCAAAACTCGAGGAGATTCCTATTGTAAAGGAGTTTCCCGATGTTTTTCTTGACGAGCTACCGGGTATTCCACCCGATAGGCAAGTCGAGTTTCGTATAGATCTTATCCCTGGAGCTACTCCTATTGCTAAGACTCCGTATAGACTTTCCCCTTAAGAAATGCAAGAATTGATGAAACAGTTACAAGAATTGTTAGATAAGTGGTTTATTCGTCCGAGTAGTTCTCCATGGGGTGCTCCAATTTTGTTTGTTAAGAAAAAGGATGGTACAATGCGTATGTGTATAGATTATCGGGAATTGAATAAAGTCACCATCAAGAATAGGTATCCCTTACCTAGGATTGATGATTTGTTTGACCAATTGCAAGGTGCCAGCTATTTTTCTAAGATTGATTTACGTTCTGGTTATCACCAACTCAAGGTTCGAGAAGAAGATGTATCTAAAACAGCTTTTAGAACAAGATATGGTCACTATGAATTTGTGGTGATGCCATTTGGTCTAACTAATGCACCAGCCGCTTTTATGGATCTTATGAATCGGGTATGTCGTCCAATGCTCGATAGATCTGTAATTGTGTTTATTGACGATATTCTTGTCTATTCCAAGTCTGCCGGTGAACATGAACTTCATTTGAGGCAAGTTTTGCAAATGTTACGTATTGAAAAGCTTTATGCCAAGTTCTCGAAATGTGAATTTTGGCTTCGTGAAGTTCATTTTCTGGGTCATGTTGTAAACAGTCAAGGAATTAAAGTTGATCCTACCAAAGTCGAGGCGGTAATGAAATGGGTACCCCCAACCAATCTGACTGAGGTAAGGAGTTTTCTGGGCTTAGCCGGGTATTATAGACGGTTTATCCAGGATTTCTCCAAAATTGCTACTCCACTCACAAAGCTTACTCGTAAGAATATCAAGTATGAATGGAAAGATGAGCATGAACAGGCCTTCAGAACCCTTAAATTAAAGTTAAGTCAGGCACCTATCTTAGTACTTCCCGATGGTACTGAAGATATGGTTGTATATTGTGATGCCTCTTATAATGGATTAGGTTGTGTATTGATGCAACGTGAAAGAGTAATAGCTTATGCCTCGAGACAGTTGAAAGAACATGAAAAAGGGTATCCGGCACATGATTTAGAACTTGCAGCAGTTGTCTTTGCCCTTAAGATATGGAGGCATTATTTGTATGGAGTAAAGTGTACTATTTATACCGATCATAAAAGCCTTAAGTATTTCTTTGATCAGAGAGATCTTAATATGAGACAGAGACGTTGGTTAGATTTGGTGAAGGATTATGATTGTGAAATCCTTTATCATCCTGGAAAAGCGAATGTAGTTGCAGATGCTCTCAGTAGAAAGGCAATGCATCATGCCTTGATTGTTAGATCTCTTCGAATTACAGTCTCTCCAAGCTTATTAGATCAGATTAAAGAAGTGCAACAAAATGCTTGGCAGAAAGGTGATTGGAAAGTAGAACGCATTAAAGGCCAGATTCAGAATATTGTTGAAGATTCCCGAGGATTAAAGACTCGATATGGCAGAATTTGGATTCCAAAGTCAGCCGAATTAAAGAAATTATTGCTTGATGAGGTGCATAGATCCAGATATTCTATTCATCCTGGTGCCACTAAGATGTATCATGATTTAAAAGCAGATTATTGGTGGCCAGGTATGAAAAGAGAGATTGTTAAATATGTCGAGCAATGTTTAACTTGTTTACAGGTAAAAGCAGAACATCAAAAACCCATGGGAATGATGCAACCCTTGGATATTCCTGTCTGGAAGTGGGAGCATGTTACTATGGATCTAATCACCAAATTGCCAAAGACCCGACGCCAGCATGATACAATTTGGGTGATTGTGGATCGGTTGACGAAAAGTGCTATATTTCTACCAATTAAAGAAACATATACATCAGAAGCACTTGCAGATTTGTACGTTCAGGAAGTGGTGGCACCTCTTTCCATTGTTTCTGACCGGGATAGCAGATTTACTTCCAGGTTCTGGAACAAGTTTCAAGAAGATTTGGGTACTCGTGTTAATTTGAGCACAGCTTTTCATCCGCAGACTGATGGTCAGAGTGAAAGAACTATTCAGACATTAGAAGATATGTTAAGAGCTTGTGCTATTGATTTCGGTGGTAGCTGGGATGAACATTTACCTTTGGCAGAGTTTTCATATAATAATAGTTACCACGCGAGTATAGGTATGCCACCCTGTGAAATGCTTTATGGAAGAAAGTGTAGGACTCCAATTTGTTGGGGTGAAATTGGTCAGCGAGAATTGGGTAATACTGATATTGTGCAGAGAACAGCTGAAAAGATTGATCAAGTCAGAGAACGGTTGAAAATGGCACAGGACCGTCAAAAGTCTTATGCCGATGTTAGAAGACGCCCAATTGAATTTCAAGTTGGAGATAAAGTGATGTTAAAAGTATCTCCATGGAAGGTCATCATACGTTTCAGAAAACGAGGGAAGCTAAGTCCTCGATTTATCGGTCCTTTCAAAATTTTGGAAAGAATAGGGAATGTAGCTTATAGACTTGAGCTACCGGAAGAGTTAGCAGGAATCCACAGCATTTTCCACGTGTCATACTTAAGAAAGTGTTTAGTGGATGAGGCTTCGTATGTACCTTTAGAAGAGATAGAGATTAATGACCAATTGAACTATGTAGAACAACCGATAATGATTCTAGAAGAAAAAGTTAAGAGATTGAGAAATAAAGAAATTAAGCCGTTTAAAGTTCAGTGGAAACATAGAAAAGGATCAGAGTTTACCTGGGAGCCGGAGCATGAAATTGTTAAGTATTATCCTGCTTTGTATCAAGAATGGATTGTGAGGACACAATCCTGAATAAGTGGGGGAGAGTTGTAACGCCCCAAATTTTGTAAGTTTAAACTATATTATATACGTTTAGTTATTTAATTCTATGTATATCATATTGTGTTATGTGAAATAAATTGTTATGTGTTAGAAATTGTTAGTGAAACTAACTATGTAAAGAAACTTGAGTTAGAGGGTATAAACTGTCAAGTTAATAAAGTTGGAGGGTTTAATGTGGAAAATTTGTAAACAAAATCCTGCAGCTTCTATTTCCTTCCATTTCCAGAAAATAAGAATCACGTACAAAACTTTTAGAGAGAGAGACAGAAACGATTTAGAGAGAGAGTCAAGAAGAAGAGGTGAAATCAAGTTAGGGCTTTGATTAATTGAAGTTCTTAGTCTTCAATTCAGTTTGTATAAGGTATGTAAACTCCTCTAGCTTGTTTAAATTGAGTTAGGGTTTAAGAAATTGAAACCCTAAGCTAGTAAAATCGATGGGTAATTGGATAATTGAATGAAACTAAGTTCCATACATGTTTATAAGTTAGGAAGAATGATTTAATTGTCTTAGTTATGTTGATAACCCTATAATCATGTGCTTAATGGGTAATTGAGTTATGATAAATAGGTATGATCACTAATAAGTGATGTTTATGAAGTATGGAAGTGTTAATGGTAAGAACTAGTATCAAATACCCAAGTACATGTAATTAATTAGATAGGTGTATGGAACTTATGTTAGATAATTGGAGGTTATGGGATTTAATTCTAATTTACATGTGAGAAGTAAGAATAGGTTATTTAATCATATAAGTGATATGTGTTTATGTGATTATGTGAATAGGTGATCAAGTGTGAAAGAGTTCAAGTATTTGTTTGTGTAAGTGAAAAGGTAAGTATATGGACATGTGGAACCAAGGAGTGATTTATCATTCGCTTGGTGGTATCTAAGTAATGACTTTGTCATTAGCTTAGTTTGATGTCAATTCTTCGGAATTCGGCATGTTAGATGTTATGGATCCTTAACTTGTTGCAGATTTTAATTGTTAGAGTCCATTTACTTACTAAGCGTTTATGCTTATTCGTGTGTTTAACATGTTTCAGGAAGTTCCAGTAAGGTAAAGGAGGAATCGGGAAAGAAGGTTATGGAAAGCTAGTGGTGGAGCTCATTGCTTGGTTGGTAATGAGTTTTATCCCTTTTGGTCATGCTTACGATACAATAACACCCCATTTTGTAAAGTTTAAAATTTTAGTCAATGTTTGTAAAAGTTAGTAAGTCTCACTTGTGAAAGATATATGGTTTTGATGAAAGCTAATGTTTTGGTTAAAGTTAGATTAGTGAGACTTAAAATGTTAGAGCTTGTGTATATATGAATGAAAAGTGGTTGTTTAGACTTTGTAAAAGTCAACTGAGTAAGAATGTATTCTATTGGTTGGTCAAAGATTGAAATGGATCAATTGGGTGTCCAAATGGGTCACTAAGTGTCAAAGTGTCAAGATGGGTCAAGTTTGTCGAAAGCCAATGGTTTTGGTTCTCACAAGTTCTAAAGTCAAGTTGAAATGTATAGTCAAAAGCTGGAAGTTAGATTTGATGTATCTTAGAATTTGATATGTTCATATTTTTGGTTAAAAATGGTCGAAAATGAGTTTACGTGTCGAAATGGGTTAAAACGGAAATTTTGAAAAAGTAAAAGTTAGGATACGTTCATTTGACCATTTTAAACGTATCTGCAAAATTTGGCGATCCCAGGTATTACAGATTAAAAGTTATGCGTTGTCAAAGTTCGAGTTTTGGTATCAAAATGTGCAGACTCTGGATTCTGCTGCTGGAACTGCGAATCCGGCGGATTCATGGGAATCCGGCGGATTGCCATGAATCCGGGCGGATTCCGGAGCGTATTCAAAACCGGATTGCTTAATTTCGGTTCTGGTCAAAAGTTGGGTTTGAAAGAGTGGGGAATCCGGCGGATTCCCGTGAATCCGGCCGGATTCAGCCAGTGTCCAACAACTTTTATTTTTGAGTTTAATCATAAATAGGTAATGCAATAGCCAGTGTTTTGGGACCGTAATAAGTAAGTATAAATAATTCGAAATGTTATGTTTAAAAAAAAAAAAACGGTCACGTTTTCGGGATGTTTCATCCCTGATCCCTAGCTTAATCATGTCTTTCCATACCACATACCGATTACTGCCTATCGGTCGCTGCAACCACTGGCGAATGAGTTACCTATTCTTTGAAGATTTGGCCAAGTAGCTGAGTGAAGGTGGGCAATTTTCCATCTGTGATAAAAGACAAGAAAAGATTAGACCATAACCGTGATATATTAATGGATATGCTAAAGTATTTCCAAATTTTCAGAAAAAATTGGAAATGTAGGCTTTAGAAATGGGCATATCCAAAAATTTTAAAATTGCTAAACCTAACCGCAATCAATCACAAATCACCAATTTCTTATTAGCTTATGTCTAATCAAGGGAAAGTGGCACAAAGCTTCAAGTTCCTAGCATAATCAAAGCAAGTCAACAAGGTACCTAACTTAATTATCCCAAGCACTAAAAACTTAAATACTTCATGTTTATGGTTAATTAATCTAAATGAGATTAAATCCAAGGTCATATAATTACCTCAAGTAAATCAATTAATCATAAAGGGCATATTACCAATTAAATATGCAATCCAACTTTCCGTAATTTCCAAAAAACATAAAGCTTTATTCACATGATTTCAAGCAAAGAATCGAAGTAAACTTATTTGACAAAATGGTAGTTTTTAGAAAATGACGTTTTTGTTGATTTCATTTCAAAGTCATACACTTTATTAATTAAAGTGATAAACTTTAAAAACGATTAAATGAACCGAAGCTTGTTTTGATAATCTTGTAAGCTTTTTAAGTTTAGAAAAGTCATAAACATGGTTTAAGAATAAAAGTTTTAAGTAAAAATGATGTTTATGATGATTTTATCAAAAATGAGCTTACTTTAATTACCAAAAACTAGATTAACCATTTTCTAATTGCAAATGATCAATCAAAACATGTTAACCTAGCATATTTAAGCATAACTCAATCAACAAAAGTCAACATAAGCAATTAATCAACCAAAAAGTCAACACTTTAATTTTCAAACTTGCAATTAAGCTAACAAATCACTAGATTATGTTTGTAATCATGTTAAGCATCAAGATAAGCATGAAATAACACTAAAGATTGCAACTTTTAACCATGAAATCTATGAAAATGAGTTACAAGCCCTAATTTTTAAAGTTTCATGAAAATCACAAAAGTAGGTCAAGAATTACCTTAAACTTGATGTAGTGATGTTGTGGATGTAAGAAAGATCATAAAATGATGAATTTTGAGCTTGAAATCATGCAAAATGGTGAAGAGATGAAGATTTGAGGATGGAGGTGGTGAGGCCGACGGTTAGGGAAGAAGGAGAGGGAAGAAGATGAATTTTTTTATGTTTTGTCTTATGTGTGTGGCTAAAATCCCTTTTATAGCCTTTCAAACGCACGCGATTTAAAATTTGCGAAAGATACGAAACATACAAGTAAAATTTTAAAGTTTAAAATTTTAAATAAAATAATTTTAAAAAGTATGTTCGTAATTTTCTGAATCTTTACGCGCAGTCTGAAAAGTTATTACGAATCGTATGCGAAATCGTATACGTTTTTATTTAAAACAAGACAATCTTTTTGTGTTCTTTAAAATCCAAGACAAATTCAAAATTAATTTTTCAAAATTTAAAAATAAACTTTTTCGAATTTTCTGAAAATGTCTGAAATTCGTTACTGTGTCGCGCGAATTTGAATTTTAAAAGAACGTTTTCTTGTGTTTTTAAATGCAAGCTTTTAAATTTAATAATTAACCACTAATATTACTTAACCTACATATTCAAAATAAAACTAAATTAACTAAAATTTGGGTTGCCTCCCAAAAAGCGCTTGGTTAAAGTCGGTAGCTCGACTTTTGGACAAATTTATTGAATATTGCCCAAGAGCAATTGTTTAAGTGAATTTGGTGCTCTTGGTTGAGGGAAAGTGTAGCGAGGAATAAAGTCACAAGTGAGAATCTTAATGACAGAATCAACTAGGTCTGCGGGATGTAACGAGAATCGTTCGTGTTCAGTGAGAAACATACGTTCCTTTTTGCCTAAATCTAGAAGATTGTCAATAAACTTGTTAAATTCCTTTCTAACTTTCTTAGGGTTTGAAATTCCGTTTCGTGATCCGTCATCTATATGGTTTAAGTCATGAAGAAGCATTCCTAGGGTTTGTTGAAATTTCCATTCTTCTCTCGAATCGGGATCTCCGGTGGTAGTGTGAACTGACTCCATGATTTCTTCGATTAAAGATGTTTGTGAAACAGTGAAAGGAAATTTTGACTGAGCAAATAACAAAGTGAGTGAAACGTTAATATCCTTCCTTCCAGTAAAGAAAGCAGCTTCCATGTTATCGTCAGTGGCTCCAGGGAATATCTCTAACAACTTGTTGATCATATAAGTAGCGGGGTCAACGAAAAATGGAATTTTATCAGAAATTACGAGAGATATAGCGGGATCTTTGCTGATCCAGAACTCAAGCTCATAAATCATAGCCGCAACATAATGATTAATTAGGGTTTGGGAAACCGGTTGATAATCGGTGCAGGCGAATATGTCCATTAGCAGGTCTATTTCTGATTTAAGCTTTAGTTCTTGCTCTCGATATTGTGTGAAGATACCTTCCTCCTTTTGATTTGGAAGATGGTGGAGAATACCAACCTGTTTCTTTATCCTACGAGCGACTTCTCTTTGTTCAACCGCAAAAGGAAAGTCAGACGTTTTGAGTTGTCTGGCAAATGCCCGACAAACATCCAATCTCCTATCAGGATCAAAAGAGTTACCTACGTAGCGGATATTTTCTTCAGGTTTGATTGGCAAAGTCCTATCAACAACACGATAGATGGTGTACTCAGGTTCGGGTACGAGGTTCAAAAAGATAGGTGATTTTGGAGGGTATTCGTAAACTTCTTCATCCCAGGGTGGAAGACGTTCTTCAATGGGTGGAAAACGAAAGGGTTGAAGATGTTCAGAGTTACTCTCGACAAAACCAGATGAGATAGGGAATTGAAAGAAGTTTTCTAAGGAATATGAAATCTCAGGAGCAGGTATAACCTGATAGCTTAGAATGCTAGATGCAGAAGTTGAGATCTTCTGATGAGAATCATGGTTTCCTAAGTCAAGGTCTAAGAATTGCCCTAAAGTTCTAGATTCATCGTCTGAATTAGCGAAGATAACTTCGGAAGAGGATAAAGATGAAGAGTAGACGTCAGATTCCAACTCTTGTTCTAAGCAGGCGAAGAACTCAGCGTCATCCATGGCCATCATTTCTTCGGACGTCTTGAGGGCGAGTGGAGAAATGGGGCTAAACGCAAATGAATCATAGAAAGATGTTTTTGTATTTTTCATTTTTAATTAAACTATCTAAATTATTCTAAAGAAAGCAAATAACTACCAACTAAGTTTGAGAAAACCTAATTGGAAAGGATCTCCTAAAAGCTAGAATATCTAAGACGGCTTCAAATCGTAACGCTCTACGATCTCCGGCAGCGGCGCCAAAAACTTGTCGCGACTCCTATCGGTCGGTCGGATTTGACTCCGGTCGTTGTTCCAACAGCAACAGAAGCGGCAGACAGTGAGTTTTAAATTTATATGAGCTGGGGCTCAAACTATAAGTACTACCTACCTTGGGGGCAAGCAGTAAGTATAACTCGAGGTCGTTATTAAATCGGAGCGAATTGAAATAAAGCGGGTCACCAAAGATTATGGTCGCAATTAGGATGGGGGTAGGTAGATAGATTTTGAATTGATTTGGTTTTCTAATTATCCTAAATGCAGAAAAGTAAATAATGAGAAATGAAATTAGGATTTAAGCAGACAGGTAGAGATGTGATTGCTGAAACTTGGATACTAGGGTTTCGGGATGATATTCATTATAAAATTGATTGGAGATTTACCAGATAAAGAGTAGACATACTTTCGGTGTAAATACTAGGACCCTACGTTCAGGTGAAACCCTAGAAACATATGTCACTGGAATCCTAGGTTATCATGATTCTGATCAGATCAGGCTGTTTTCAAACCCTCCTGAGCCTTTGCTTAACTAAGACAAAGTCACCCTAAATGTTCTAGGGATCAGGCATAAGGCAACAGACCGCAATTGTATTTACTGGCCTTTCTTAACACCTAATCGTCTATTTACTTTTATTATAGAAAATATTGATTGTATCCTGTGTACGTTAAACTATTGGTGTGATAAGGGTTTTGCATGTCTAGGTATATGATTGACACTACCCTGTATTGTTTCTATTGAAGCACATACTTAACCATCATAAATATAGACCCTCCTTTACAGTCAGACGTTCATCCCTAGGAATAATCACGGTGTACAGGGCAATTAGGCATTTTCACAGTGTTCCAAACCCTACATGTACTGACGGTGTACTGGGCATTTAAGCATTTCCACAGTGTTCCAGATCTTAGGTGTACTAACGGTGTACAGTGCAACAAGCATTTTCACAGCTTTGATTCCTAGACCACAGTTCTAGAAGGGTCACTTCTAGGTAATTCACGATGAAACAATTCCATGGCATTTCCTTAGCTTCCACGTATTTGTACTTCACACGAGGTGTTTTCAACGCTATACGAAGTACCGTGCCTTTTAAAGGAAAGTTCATAGTTTCATACTGTAACTGGAGATAACTGTATATTCATAGTATTAGGGTTGATCAGATATTATCCTAGGGCAACAGTCACGTGAAAGTCTGGAAAGGGTGATGAGAGACTAGATCTATATTCAGGATAAGCTTAACCAGATACACAGCATAAAAATTTCCAATCGTATAAATGAAACATTAATTTAACATCATCCCTACTCCTAATGTCTACATTTCAACAATCACAATATTAAACTACTCTATAAACATGGCAATATGCAGAATACAAACTGAAATAACATAAAGCACAAGCATTATAACAGTAAGTAAAGTTTAGATATCACCGGGAATACAGCAGCGTAATACTGAGGATTACAAATAGTCTGAACTTGAAAAGCTCGTTACAACAAGATTACCAAGCTAAAACTTCCTCTAGACTCGAACCGTAAGCTCAACCCTAACCTTTCTCCTCTAACTCCTAAGAGTATTGCTAGAGAGAGAAAGTTAGAGAGAGAAAGTGAAAGAAAATGAGAGAAATGAAAATGAGAGAAATGTGAGAGTGTGTGAATGTCTTGAGGTGTGTAAAATGAGGAGGGGTGATCCCCTATTTATAGGCAAAGCTCAAAAATCAGCCGTACAACTCGCGAAACAGCACGTACAAGCAAACGATGCACGATATGGGGGCAGGGGGGACGTATACGGCCTTGGTGGGGCCGTATACAGTGTTAAGAGGCCATATACGGTCTTAGGTAGGCCGTATATGGTTGCCAAGGCCATATACGGTGTCCGTCTGATTTCGTTCGTTGCTTAAAACGCGCGTATCTCCTTCGTTATGCGTCCGTTTGACCTGATTCTTTTGCCTGTGGTTTATAATTTCGTTACGCTTCTAATGATGCCAACTTCACTGAAATTGGATGTGTATAGCTTAAGCATAGCCGAAATGACTTTATAGGGTCTGATACTGCTCAGTCTTCTCCGTTCTTTATCCGATTTGCATGATTCTTGATTTTCCCGTCTCGATTTTACCTGTTTTATCATATGATGAAGTTAGAATGTGATCTATATAAGGTAAATGAGGCCGGATGATTTTGTGCACGTTTATTCGCCCTGATTTGCTTGTTATTTGGACGTTTTAGATGATTTTTGCAGCAACGCCTATATTTAGACCACTTTAGTGAATTTTAGTAAATAATGATCATTTTGGAATGTTTTCACTAAAGATACGTCCAAAAAGTGTGGAATATTGCCCTTAAAAACATGACTATTTGAGTCACATCAAGCACCAATGGGCTGTTTTACAACCCACTTTTGAGCCACCTAGACACGTCCATTTTTAGCAAACTTTATATCGAACTAAAGGTCTTCAACTATACTTTCATTATCTGCTTTCAGATTTCTCCACAACATTATACACACAAAGTTACAACCCCTCAAAGTTTGCCGAAAACATTTATTTTACTTTTCGCCCAAAAATCCCAATGATCCGAAATTGCAATATAGTCATCACACATATTGCAACCAACATACTGAGGATCATATAACATCATTTACAACTTTTCTTACTTCATTTACCATTCTAAGTTTTGTATGATTAGTTTGACTTTTAAAGTCAAACAACACAATTTCATCTATTTTAAGCCTAACTCAATCTATGGCTTAACTACTCTTTCTACTACTTTAAACATCATCAGTAACATCAATTCAACTCATTTAAACTAACCATAGGGTGAGTTAACAACATTTTGTAAGGATTCATCAAACCTCTTTTTCTATTATGAACACTAAATTGATTTATCAACTTTTGGATTGAATTGATGTTAACCACATTGATTTCCATACTTATACATCACTAATCAACCATAATCAAGCTTAATTTTCATTTTATATATGACCACACCCTCAAACCCCTATAAAACCTCATTTCTAGGTCAAAATAATGAAGAACAAGGATTACCTCAAGTTATGAATAGTTGTGGTAGCTTGAATTTGAATTAGCTAGGTTTAATTTTGATGTTTGTGGGCTGATTTTGATCTCCCGGTCTCTTGTTCGCTCACTCGCTGTAACATCCTCGAAATGGACCTAGTTGTTTTATATTATTTCTTGATTTAAATTAGTATTTAAATGTGTTTGGATATAATATTGCTTGAATTAGTTGAAATAATTGGAATATGAGCCGAATATTCCAATGTGATAAGTGAATTATTAATTGTTGTAAATAAATATAGTTGACGGTACAATAAAATGTTTGGACTCGCAAATGGTTTTCGGGTTCCAGACAATAGATTGAGATGGGGTATTAAATTATACCCGTATATTTGAAGTCGGTTTGAGGAGCCGACTTATATATCACTTTCCTTATTTAGAAAGTTTCATATGAAACTTCAAAACTCACAGAACACTCTAAATCAAAGCTAGAAATCGAATCAGGAAGCTGTGATTCTTGTTAGATTTCAATATCATCAGATTATCATCACCAGATTCTTCAATAAGTAAGTATTCTTGTGTATTTAAGAATTTGAGTTTTAATTGAAATTGGGTAAATTGATGATTTGGAGGAATTGAATGTTAGAAATCATGTTGTAAGTGTTACATGATGATTACCTGAAGTTATATGTTGTTTAAAGCTATTAGAAATCGAGTTTGGAGTGTTTTTGTTAAAAACCCGTAAGTTAGGGTTTTGCAGATCGCACAGGGCTGGGACGAAGGTTGAATCCGGCGGATTCGGGTTGGTTATGGGAATCCGGCGGATTGAATAGGAATCCGGCGGATTGAATAGGAATCCGGCGGATTGGGAACCGAATTGGTTAATAATGTGCTGATCATGAGTTGAAACTGAAACACCATTGAATCCGGCGGATTTCCCTGGTTGTCATAGGCTGTTCCAGTGTTTGTTATTTAAAGCTAATCTCCAGCAGCTTTTGTGTTGTAAATATAATTTGAGTATGATATGTTATATTTTATGATTTGTTGCATGTTTACACATGAAATGGTACAGAGTGTTGAGTACCATTTGATTATTAAATACTATTAGATGATTGTTTATCATGATTGAAGTGGTACATTGTATAATGTACTATTGTGATATGTTATATGATTATAACATAGACTTATTGTTGTTAATGAGTACTAACTCATTGTTTATTTGATTGTAGTCTCAGATGTGGAGAAGGCTCAGTAATATTAGACTTCTGAGCTTGCGGCTGAGGTATTGGTGAGTGGATCTATAACCTCAGTGTGATTTAGTTGTAATGATTTGGTTACAACAAGTAATTATAGTATTACTTTGATAGGATGTATTTGTTTGAGATATCTTGCCATGTTAGTTTGGTTGTTTGCTTACTTGGCTGTTTGAGCTAGTATGTAAGATTCTGAGGTCAACTTGACTTGACAGTTGGACTTGGTTGTTATTGTAGACGACAGGAGATCTTGAAACTTGAAATGTTGGTTTAGAGATCTAGGTCGTGTGTGATTAACAACTGGTTATCGGTAATTCTGTATAGGCCAATACAGATGATTGATAAGAGTTCCTTGAGTACCAAACCGCTATTAGGGTGTCTCAGGAGCCACCGGTCCTCATGACGATTGATAACGCTTGATTGAAAGTTGCTTGATTGAATGATTGGCTTATTGATTTTCTGTTTATTGTTATTTGATGTAAACAGATTATTATGCTAAGTTGGACTGTTGTTTATAGTTTCATTCACTTAGCTTTATGATAACCCCACCACAGTTCTTCCTGCAGGTTATAAGTGATGGGACATATTGGGCGGGGCAGGAAGTGTTTGGAATTGATGGAATGTTTGACAGGCTTTTACTCTGATGTTAGTTTTATAACTAAAGAGATGTTTTGAATTATGTAACATCTAGTTTGTTGAAATGTCATGTATTTAGTTTGAAAAAGTTTATTGACATTTTGAGTACATTGATAGTATGTTTTTAAATCTACGCTTCCGGGTCGCAATTATTATATTGATTGTTATAATAAACGAGGGGTGTTATAAGTTGGTATCAGAGCAATAGTTTGGGCGAATTGGACATGATAGAATGTTCAATCCTAAACTTTAATTGAGTTGAGTCAAACATTCCAGTGGGTGTGGGTTTAGTTGATTAGTGAATGTGTGAGAAAGTAGTTAGTTTAATATGTACTAACCCTTAACAAGTTGTGAAGTTGTTGTTTGATTGCAGAGACGGAGGAATATGAGAACCTGATGGGTATTCTCATTGATTCCTCAATACACGTTGGCTTAAGATTGCCAGGTAATCTTTGATAAGCCTATGTTAAATTAAATTTGCTTGAACTGTTTACTTTGTTATGATAAGTAAGCATTGTTGTGAAGTTAATTGAGTCAGACTGATATGATTCCCCAGTTTTGAGTCAACTAATGATTGCTATATGTTGACATAAGGATAGAATTACTAAATGAGATGCTTTTTGTTGCTCATTGTTGTTAGTATTTCTGATTGAATTGAAAATGCAGAAATATGTTTAAGTAGACAGAGAGTAGATTAAGGTTTTAACTGGAGTGATGTTAGAACCTAAGAGTGTCTAGATTGCGAGACAAAACTAGTAGATTGATTACAAGGAGTGACTTAAATCCTTGTAAAGGAAAGTGGTGTCATTTAATTTGAAAATGACTGCTATTTGAAAGAAAATATGTGTTTATGTGACTACATGATATGTTTTGATTGTAGTTAAACACTTGAGCTAAACCAAGACTGATAGGTTTATGAAAAATGTAGAATAATAAGGTGAAATTGATTTGGGAAGTGATAGATCTTTCTGATCAATTGTGAATTAATAAGTGAAATGTTTTGTAGTAACATGATTGAGTAGGTTTGTTGTGACATTGATGCTTGATAGTAAAGCATATGTCAAAGTGATGATAATTAATTAAGATATGTCATGAATTTTGTAATAAATAGGGACATTGAATTGTGTTTATTATTAAAATTACAATTGATAGGTTATCATATGTTTGAGGTTTCAGACAAGTAGATATACTGAGTAATTCAGTTGTTGAAAATAAATTGTGTGAGATGGCTTGCATATGTAAGGTTGAATATGTAAGTGGTAAGCTGATTTTGAGTGCGTATCAGTTGATAGAAACTATTAAACAGATTATGATTGATTTGAAATCATGAAGTATTTAATACATATATGAGATGAGAATAGATCACATTGATAATTATAATGTAGAGTAACCTGAGAATGGATTGTGAAGAACATAATTTTGCAACGCCTGATCACCGTTGTTATATTATGTTGTGTCACATGAACTTGTTGAGGCTACTTGGTATAAAAGAAATATAATGTGATTTTGAATAATTAAGCATGAAAGTCTGCTAAGTGGTTTAATAGTTGTTCTGATAAGAAAATAATCAGTTGATAGGACTGTAACAACTAGACTGTAAAGGTGCCAGTGTAAATGATAGTTGTCATTGATAGAGGTTTTGATGATAAACCTAAGTGACTAATTTGTGCTAAGTGGTTTAATAGTTGTTCTGATAAGAAAATAATCAGTTGATAGGACTGTAACAACTAGACTGTAAAGGTGCCAGTGTAAATGATAGTTGTCATTGATAGAGGTTTTGATGATAAACCTAAGTGACTAATTTGATTTTGTTGAATATGTAATTGTGATTGATTGTGATAGATTACATGTAGGTGGATTTGATAGTGTTTAAATGAATCACTATGTTGTATCTGGCTTGTATGAAGCCAAGGTTGAGACATGTTGATATTGTCTGGCTTAAGGAACTTTCAGTATTATTGAATGTAATAATTTGAAGTCTATGTTTGAAAGTAAACATACAATATGAAATGGCTTGTATTGAGCCAAGATTGATGTAGGTTGATTTTGTCCTTGTGAAGGATTGATAAAATTATTGAAAGTAATAATTTAAAATATATGTTTAAAAGTGAACATATAAGATGAAATGGTTTGTTGGGAGTTAACTTGATGGTATGTTAACTTTGAAGGTCAAACCATGAATAGAGAATTGTGTATAAAATTTATTGCTTGTAATTGGTTTGAGGTTAGGTCAAACTTGAGAAAAGCAATTAGAGAATTTTATTGATTGATTGATTGAAATTGAAATTGACAAGTAGTTAACTGTGTGTGTTGAAATAGTCTAACATAGATTGTAATGTTATGATTTTGTGGAATATGATTGAATTCCTTGATTAGTCAAAACATGTTGAAATGGGTCATTTAAGATCCAAAGGAGATAGATGAATTGTTTAAGTTTGTGAAACTTGATTATTACTTAAAGCTAGTATTAAGTAATTGAAATATTGTTAAGTGTAATTGAGTATTCAGTTAAGTGATTTTGGATATTTGAGCTGAATATATGTTAAGGAATTATACAGATGTGAAGTCATTATATGATATGACAGTTATAATTTGTTGAAAGGTGCAAATTAAGTCACATTGATTAGAGTTGTGATAAGATAATCTTACCAGTGTGTGAGACTTGTGATGATAGTCTAGATCTGGGTAAGAATGTGAGATGAGAATTAATTGAAAATTATTATTAATAGTTGCATAGGTTGATTTGTACCTCATGATGAGTTATTTAAGTATTGAAAGAATTGAATGGATTCTTTAGTTATTTGTTGATTGTATACAAATGAAGTAAGTGATAAAGTGGTAATATGGGATTAGATCCAATTAAGATATGATATGAAAGTATATCTAGAATTGAACTGTATTAAAGTTTAGTTGATTCTTGTTTGATAAATTGAGAAATATGAATTGAAAAGTTGTTCATATTTTGAGAAATAAGGTATGTAGGTATAGTAAATGTCTTAGAGAGTAAGAGAAACCTTGAAAGTGATAGGTGATGATTGTGTTCACCAAGCTTTTCTTGTAAGTTTAAGTTGAATTGTTTAAGTTATATACGAGTTGGTAAGTATATAAGTGAAACATAGAGTTGTTGATTGGTAATTGTTCCATGTCCTGTGGTATGGATATGTGATGATTGGTAATAGTGTGAAGGCTTGATAAAGACTTTAACAGTCTGAATGGCCTAGTGTATAGGATTAAATGGAATTGATGTGTCCATTTTAGAAAATATCTGAAATTGTGTAGGTATGTATGTGTGGTGTACATGAAAATAAATGGCATGATAAGTTTTAATAGAATGAATTAAAATGTGCCATAAGATATGTAGAAGTCAGTTAATTGTGATTAACTTGATGTAGATTTTGTTGGAAATGTGTTGAAAAGTAGCACATTGTGATATTGTGATACTTGAATTGTAGTATCATAATATAGATTAATGTTGGCTTAGTTGCTATATTGATGGGATGTAGTACTAAGTGATTATGTGATTAAAGTTGTATAAATTCTAATTGCTAGTGATTAAGAAGTTGATATAATCAAGTAGTAGCTTGAAATTTAAGAATTTGAATTGAAATAACTGGTTGTTAAGAATAGATTCTTGATGTTTTACCAGTTTAAGTAATATGTAAATTCTAACTTGATGGTTAGTTAGGATTTGAAGATAAATAGTAAGTATTGATAGGCGTACTGAAATGTATAATCACTAGTGTTGTGATTATTGGAAGTGTTATTGTTGTTGTTAACAATTGATAGGTTGTAATGAAAGGAATTACAAGTGGAAATAAGTCAATGTAGAGGTTGGTTGAATGTAGGTAATGTTTGATTTTGGTACTTTTGTTGATTGAGCAAAGTACTAGTTGATTGTAGTCTTACCTACTGAGTTTGACCTCTGCTTTGCTTATTAATGTGATATGAATCTGGATTACTTTTAAGTAAAGGATTTCATATGATTGTAGTGATAAGTGAATATGATTGGGTATTCAAAAGAGTAAGTATGAAACTTTTGGATAAAAAGTTGACCTAGATTTGAATTTCAGATCTTTGATGGTAGAGATTTAAGATTGTGATCTGTATATTAGACTGATTGTTGGTCGTGAGCTGAATTATATTTCAGTGTTGCTAGGTACATTGTGGTTTAATAACCACTGTGGTGATAATGTGATTGCTATTTTGTTGTTAACAGAGATGAATAGTGGTAATATGTTAAAGATTTTAGCATGTTGCTTATGTCTGGATTGCATAGACCTATTAAGTGATTGTAAGTTTCACTTATTGCTTAAATAATAGTGAATTCACTTGTTGAAGTAAGTGTTGGTTTTATAAGATATATCTGATTGATGATATGGGTTTGGATATACTGTATGTGTGCGTAGGAAAGGATAGAAGCATATTCATGGGAACATGTGCATGTGGAAAGAATTCAAACAATTTAAGTATAGTTGTAAGTTGCTATTGAGGATTAATGTATGCTAAGAGGTATGTGATTATATCACATTAGTTAGACTGATTGAGGTTAGATTTCGAGGACGAAATCACTTTAAGGGGGGAGAGTTGTAACATCCTCGAAATGGACCTAGTTGTTTTATATTATTTCTTGATTTAAATTAGTATTTAAATGTGTTTGGATATAATATTGCTTGAATTAGTTGAAATAATTGGAATAGGAGCCGAATATTCCAATGTGATAAGTGAATTATTAATTGTTGTAAATTAATATAGTTGACGGTACAATAAAATGTTTGGACTCGCAAATGGTTTTCGGGTTCCAGACAATAGATTGAGATGGGGTATTAAATTATACCTGTATATTTGAAGTCGGTTTGAGGAGCCGACTTATATATCACTTTCCTTATTTAGAAAGTTTCATATGAAACTTCAAAACTCACAGAACACTCTAAATCAAAGCTAGAAATCGAATCAGGAAGCTGTGATTCTTGTTAGATTTCAATATCATCAGATTATCATCACCAGATTCTTCAATAAGTAAGTATTCTTGTGTATTTAAGAATTTGAGTTTTAATTGAAATTGGGTAAATTGATGATTTGGAGGAATTGAATGTTAGAAATCATGTTGTAAGTGTTACATGATGATTACCTGAAGTTATATGCTGTTTAAAGCTATTAGAAATCGAGTTTGGAGTGTTTTTGTTAAAAACCCGTAAGTTAGGGTTTTGCAGATCGCACAGGGCTGGGACGAAGGTTGAATCCGGCGGATTCGGGTTGGTTATGGGAATCCGGCGGATTGAATAAGAATCCGGCGGATTGAATAGGAATCCGGCGGATTGGGAACCGGATTGGTTAATAATGTGCTGATCATGAGTTGAAACTGAAACACCATTGAATCCGGCGGATTCAAAGGGAATCCGGCGGATTTCCCTGGTTGTCATAGGCTGTTCCAGTGTTTGTTATTTAAAGCTAATCTCCAGCAGCTTTTGTGTTGTAAATATAATTTGAGTATGATATGTTATATTTTATGATTTGTTGCATGTTTACACATGAAATGGTACAGAGTGTTGAGTACCATTTGATTATTAAATACTATTAGATGATTATTTATCATGATTGAAGTGGTACATTGTATAATGTACTATTGTGATATGTTATATGATTATAACATAGACTTATTGTTGTTAATGAGTACTAACTCATTGTTTATTTGATTGTAGTCTCAGATGTGGAGAAGGCTCAGTAATATTAGACTTCTGAGCTTGCGGCTGAGGTATTGGTGAGTGGATCTATAACCTCAGTGTGATTTAGTTGTAATGATTTGGTTACAACAAGTAATTATAGTATTACTTTGATAGGATGTATTTGTTTGAGATATCTTGCCATGTTAGTTTGGTTGTTTGCTTACTTGGCTGTTTGAGCTAGTATGTAAGATTCTGAGGTCAACTTGACTTGACAGTTGGACTTGGTTGTTATTGTAGACGACAGGAGATCTTGAAACTTGAAATGTTGGTTTCGAGATCTAGGTCATGTGTGATTAACAACTGGTTATTGGTAATTCTGTATAGGCCAATACAGATGATTGATAAGAGTTCCTTGAGTACCAAACCGCTATTAGGGTGTCTCAGGAGCCACCGGTCCTCATGACGATTGATAACGCTTGATTGGAAGTTGCTTGATTGAATGATTGGCTTATTGATATTCTGTTTATTGTTATTTGATGTAAACAGATTATTATGCTAAGTTGGACTGTTGTTTATAGTTTCATTCACTTAGCTTTATGCTAACCCCAACACAGTTCTTCCTGCAGGTTATAAGTGATGGTACATATTGAGCGGGGCAGGAAGTGTTTGGAATTGATGGAATGTTTGACAGGCTTTTACTCTGATGTTAGTTTTATAACTAAAGAGATGTTTTGAATTATGTAACACCTAGTTTGTTGAAATGTCATGTATTTAGTTTGAAAAAGTTTATTGACATTTTGAGTACATTGATAGTATGTTTTTAAATCAACGCTTCCGGGTCGCAATTATTATATTGATTGTTATAATAAACGAGGGGTGTTATACTCGCTCTTTTCTCAAACCCTCTGGAATATGTTTTGTGAATATGGCGGCTTGTGTGTGTGTTTGAATTGTAATGGTTTTATTTTTATTGGTTAAATTGCTATTTACACTACTAACCCGTCCACTCATTGTCTAGAAATTTATATATACGTCACATTTAAAAACTCGCAACTTCTACTATTTCGTACGATTTATAAAACCGTTTTATAATATAATTATATTATATTCGTATAATAATACCTCAAATCTTGGGGTGTTACAATATGAATACATCCATGTATAATATACATATAAGTTACTCATGGTAATCTATATAAAGTATAAACTATTAGTGTCATTTTGTAAAGTTTAAGTTATGTTTAAAAATCAAAAATTTGGAATATCATCTTATTCGGGTTTAAATGAATAACCCGAACCCAACCCGAATTCAAATAACCCAAAATCCGAATAATCGGGCATATTTGAATTAGGTTTTGGGTTAGATTATAAACTTAAAAAACCGAATAACCCGACCCAAATAACCCGAAACCCGAATAGATTATCCAATTAACACCCCTAGGTCACACACCACCATTGATTTTGTGTATACTTCTGGTGTTTAAATCGGCTTATTTTAAAGTTCCGGTATTTCAGTTACAATAAACATACGAACTCATGCAAATAAACTTATTCAAAGATTATAATTGAAACGTATTGTAATAAGTAAGTAAGTTCAAATTAAGTTTATCCAAAATAATCCTTATATGTGACTAGCATACTTGTGCTATGAAGCGGGCTATGATAATAGTATCTTATGTATGTGCTTCAAGGACTATCTGCGAAGATGACTCGGTAATGACAGTTTGCTTATATGCAAAGTTGACGATTTGAAATACGATGGTGAATAGTGAAAATGATAAATTAATATAGAATAAAAATTACATAAGGTCTTAATATTAAAATTAAAAGTTTTATATATAAATAAGGAAATAATTACGTAATTAGATGGGAGACGGGAGAGAGGCAAGTTTGTCATTTTACTTTATTTTAATAATTTAAAAATTCAACAGTAGACATGTTTTATAAGTTACTGTAACACCCCAAATTTCAGGAATTTAATATTGTACACAGATATATTTTTATTACGAAATATTATTATGTAGATAATAAAATACGAAAGAAAACGTAAATGATTTTATTAGTTCCAGACTGTAGGAAATAAAGGGGATAAAATTATGCAGTAATAATATATATGTACGTACGGTTTTAACAGGAGAATTATCTCCTTTATTCCAAAGCCTTCCAGACACAAAAATAAAACCACAGGGACGATCTTAGCTTCAATTCTTCTTCTTTAATTCTTGATTCAAGTGTTCTAGGGTTCAATTCATCACTACAAATCATCAAGAACATCATGTAAGTGATTCTTTTTCATGTTCTAACCTAAAAAATGGGTTTTTAGGGGTTTTGTTAAATTGATGAAATTAATTACGAAATTAGGGTTTGAATATGATTAAACTAGTGTTAATTAGTGTTTTGATAATGATTATTAACTATGTTTCACCATGAAAGTGATTAATTTGAACTATATTAGTAGTATTCAAAGTGGGTTTTTATGAAGATTATAAAATTAGTGATTTTCATATGAGCTAAAGTATCTAACATGATGAATTGATGTTAAGTTAGTGTTTTATAATCATTGATAATGATATAATATGATGCAAATTATGACTTAGTGTTAATAGGTGATTTTAGAGTTTTACTAAAAATGTATGAATTAGTGTAATAAGCTTAAAGAGGTGATTAATGATGTAATTAGAGTATGATTATAAAGGTGAAACGTACATTAAAATAGTGAAAGCTTAAAAGTGATCATGTGATGTGGTTGGAGTGTGGGTGATTAAAGAATTAAAACAAGTGTAATCAAAGTGGGGGAGGAGTTTTATGTGATTCGAAGATTTATGATTGTTAGTGTCTAAAAGTGTTGTTATGATGATATGTATGACTATGTAGGTGTTAGAGACATGGAGAGCTTTCATTGGTGAAATCGTCGTCTAAGAGATTATGGTGAGTGATACGGGGGTTAAACAGGTGATGTGATAGTGTAGTACCAAATAGCTTGCGGGCTAGAGGTTTATACAATCAAAGAATAAGTTATTTGTTATGTTTGTTTAATTATGTTTATTGCTTAATTTAATTGTTGTGTTAAATTACTTGTTTATGTTTAATTGTTATGTGATTAAATTCTACTTTGTAAGAAAAGTAGTGATTTCTCATTAGCTTGATGTTAACCAAGTAATGAGTAAGTCACTAGCTTAAAGGTAAAGTAAAAGAATTTGGTGCGAAAGGTGATGAATAGTATATGATTCGATTGTGTTGGATTCCGGATTGCTTCCGTGCAAGAGGCTACACAATCGGGTAGAAGATGATTTGTTGACATATGTGGATTAAATAGTGATGATTTGGTGAACAATGTATGAATTGGTTGTATGTGTTTCCGGATAGCTTCCGAGCTAGAGGATCATACAATCACGTGGAAGTTGCTTGTTATATGTTTTGTTTCTTATGTGTGTGTTTTAGATTATGTTAAAAGGTATTGTTGATTAGTGAATTGATTGTTGTTGGTTAATGATTATGTGTAAAGATTCAGTGGTGATTAGAGAGTTAACTGCGGTTAACACAGTGTTCAGTGTTCAGTGTACAGAGCCCAGTGATTTTGTGCTTATGTAATTGTGTTGATATGTGTTAAGTGTTATGTGGATTAGTTGTTTGATTTCCTGTGTACTCACTAAGCAGTTGTGCTTACCCGTTTCAGTGTTTATGTTGTATGTTGATGTTTTGCTAGCGACATGTGGATAGAAGGTTTATGTGAAGTTAGTGACGTGGATATGGAGAATGCTTGTGGTTAGAGCATGCTTTCTTCTTTTGAATTGTTGTTTTGATATTCAATTGTGTAAATCGCCCAAACAAAGAGTTTTCGAATTAAATATGTTGGTCAATGTATAGTAGTTGACTTTGAAAGTCAAACTGAGTTATGGTGTCTAGTGTATGTGGTTGTCAAGTGTATGAAGTCATATGATTGGTTTGGTTTGGGTCAAAGTGTTAAATTGTAGAAATAGGTCGAAAGTGATTGGTTGGTCAAATGTGAAGTTGACATATAGTTAACAATGTTGTAAGAGTCAAACATGTATGGTATTGGGTAATGTGGTGGTGTTATGTAGTAGATATGACAAAAGTGCCCAAATGGGCACTAAACGGGTCAAAGGAGTTCAATCGGGTTAGAATGTAGTTATGTGGGTTTGACCAAGGGTGTTAGACTTGTTTTGAGATGTTGAAAATGTGTGAAAAAGGGCAGAGGCTAAAACCAAGTGGTTTGGGATATAGAGTGTTCACCAAAATGGGTTAAAATGGTCAAAAAGTGGTTATACATCCGTTTTCTCGTAATATGTGTATTTTGGAAAGGTGCAAAAATATAAAGTTTCATTTTGGCATTATGGAGGTGACTGCAAATTTTCAGGGTCTAAGTGTTTACGAGTAAAAAGTTATGCGTGTTTCAATTTCGTAAAATTACAAGTGTTGCTGAGCAGACATGCCATGGCCATGTCATATAAACGACATGGCCATGTCCTTAACAGTAGGCTCACTTTCTGTCAGCACAATGCCATGGCCATGTCCTGTAATCGTCATGGCCATGTCCTATAATCGCCATGGCCATGTCCCTTCACCATGTCTTAAAAATGATGTTCTAACTTATGTGTAGAGTTTATATGTATAAAATAAAGTTATGGGACACTATAAAGAGTATATATATAAAAAAAATGGTTCGTGAAATCAGGGCGTTTCAGTTACTATCATAGTGTCCGCGCAATTCAGCAGGTGCACTATTTAATGCTTAATGTAAGCCACAATAAGCATATCAAAATGAATATTTAGACGTTTATCGGTTAACCTTATAATGGTGAGTTTTATTTTTTTTATATCTAATGTAGTGGATCTTATATCAAATGGCTCCATTCTGTTTAGACATAATTTATTGGAAACTAAGTAAACTGATTTGATACAATAAGAAAATAATTATAATGAATGTAGTGTATATATATATATATATATATATATATATATATATATATATATATATATATATATATAGTTATATTTGTATATTATATAATTTTGTTGATTATTCGGGTTATTCGGGTTCAGGTGGCCAAATAAGATTCAAATTCGGGTTATTCGGATTTGGGTTTGAGTTAACTATTCGGGTTCAATTATTTGTGGCACCCTAATGTGTGTATTTGTTGTACACTGTGTAAGAAATATAAAAGAAAATAAAATATTTATTCTCATATATTGTATTTGTGTAAGGTTGGCATTTGAGGGGCAAGAGGACACCTCTCACTCAAGAGGCAACCCCATCTCCGCATATCATTTATTGTTTTTCTTGATTTCATGATCCAGATTCACTGTATTTTAAAATTATTGCATTTGAAACGTAAAATGAGATGCGATTATTCTGACATAAAATGTAATATTTTTAATTTACAGTGAAATTCATGCCGTTGATAACGGTATTTTATGTATGTTCTTCAAATGAGGTATGTTCCTATGATCCCATACTATTGTATTTATAATCATTTCATGTTTCTTTTGTTGTATGGTTAATAGTATAACTTGTATGTATAGGTTAATTTTCACGATGATCAAAATTCTCCGATTCTCAAATCTCTATATAGTTAATTAATAATTACAGTAATTAATAGATTTAAGACAATGAAACTAAGGGGTATTCTTGCATTCACCAATAAGTTGAAGGACGAAATGCAACGTTAGTATTAGGGGTGTTCAAATTCGGATATCCAAAAATTCGGATATCCAAATTTCGGATATCCGAAATTTTGGATAGTGGATATCATTTTCAGATATCCGAATCTGAAATTTCAGATATCCAAATATCCGAAAATTATAAAAATTCATTTTCAAATCCTTCAAAATGTCACATTATGTAATTAAATCTTAAGTTATTGAGTTTATATATTGAAAATATGAAATATTAGGGCACATAAAATCATTATTAATCAATATACAATTACAATGATCTATTAATCTAAAATATACTTTTCATAAAATTAGAAAAAAAAAATATATTTTTTATTTTTTTGGATATCGGATATCCGAACTATTCGAAATTTTCAAAACGAGATATCCGAATCCGAAATTTCAAATATACGAAATTTTGAATATCCGAATTTTCGGATATTTTCAGATCGAATCTTGGGGTAAGTTTTGAACCCCCTATATAACATGTAACAGAAAGGGGAAAATGAGGACATGCGTGCCATGGGGCGTGGCCGTAATTATCGGCATATTTTGATGAAAGATATTTATTTATTTATGTGGGGCTGGGCTGACGTATGCCAACTTGGGCCTCAAAATATCTTCTTATTGTAAATCAAGCCATCACGTGACATGGCCCTACCCGAAAAGAGCAAAATATCTTTTTATAACCATGGTTAGTTTTCAACCACTACTCCCAACTTTCACCTAACACTATTCTGCCGTCCCGTTGTAATGCATGTTATTCATTAATTAATTAATTATCTAAGTATTAATCTAATATATAATATAATGTAATAAAAATAAAAATAATATATTGGTAAAGATTATTGTAGATGTTATTGTCTCGTATATTGGTTTTGGTACATCTCAGAATTTCAAAGTAGATATTTATCAGAGCAGAAACTTCTAACATGATTGTTACGTTTGCAAAAATAGTAGTAACTCCAAAGTGCTTAAATTTATAATCGGTATTTTTGAAAAGCTTATTAACTTGACCAAATGGATATTGGCTTAGCTATATTGTAGGGACTCTCCAACTTTGTAGTTGTAGGTTCAAGTCCGGTAGTGAACATATGTATATATTCGCAGTGTTTTAAGACCCGGTTCGAATGACCCGGTCGGACCGGTCGGACCGCATTTTTAGAGATTTCCGGGCCAAAAAAACCCGTGTTTTTCAATATGTTGACTAGTCAACGACCCGGTTGACCCGGCCGGTCGGACCGGGTTGGACCGGGACCCGGAATGGCGCATTGACCCGGTTTCATTTTTTTTTTTTTACAATTTCTATGTACATTTAATCATTTATAATTAGAGAATATTGACCGATTGTGTATTTCAAAAATAATGAGGGTAATGAGGGAATCTTTGATTGATGTGTCATCACCGTTTATTACTCTATGGATTATATAATTATTATATTGATGTGTATTCCAAGAATAACAAGGGAATCGATGTGTTATCACCCTTTATTACTCTATGGATTATAATTATTATACATGATATAGTTAATAATTATAATTATAATTATAAAAAAATTTAAAAATTCACTAAATACTACTACTGTATACTATTATTAACTCCGGTCCGACCGGTCCGATTAGAAATTAACACTTTTCCGGGTCGACTAAAAATCCGGGTTTTAAAACATTGTATATTCGTGGAAAAGATTGTACATATTCGTGGTAGGTAAGTATGTGTAAGTTTGCCTTTTCAAAAAAAAATAATAATAAAAAAATAAGAAAAACATATTAACTTGGGGTGAGTTTGGCAAGCAATTAATAGTAGCTTTTAAAAAATAAGTTTGTTCTTTTCAACGTTTTAAAAACCGGTTTTTTTATCGACTCGGAAACTCCACCGATTCCGGTCGAACCGGTTCAACCGGTCCGGTCCAACGACCCCCAAAACCGGCCACGTCACCATTATTTAAAAAAAAAAAAAAAAAACCGGTCGAACCGTCCGGTTTCCGGTCGAACCCCCGGTTCGTTGACTGGTCAACTTAAGGTCAAAACCGGTCCATTCTAACTCGGCACTTCCCCCGGATCCGGTCGAACCGGCCGGTTCGAACCGGTTTTTAAAACATTGGTTCTTTTGGGTCAATTTACATCAATAACTTCAACCTAGTTTTATCAAACGATTTTGAACACATAACCCCAGACCCCAATTTTGGCATTTGATATCTTTAAAAATCGAATACTAAAACGAGTCGAAGGGTTTGAGTCCCATATGTAATCCAAACCATGGTTAAAAGATTACAATTAAGTGCGTATTACGCACAACGAGCAAGTTAGCAAACCATGGTCAATTTGACCCCTTCCAGGCCCTGCTGCCTATATAACGACTCCATTTCCACTCTTCATCACACATTCCTTCTTCCTCTTTTAGCTATTTTTTCCGATCAATTAATGGCTTCCGCAGACGTTGAGTTCAGATGTTTCGTCGGTGGCCTCGCATGGGCCACAACTGACCGATCACTCGAAGAAGCGTTCTCTCAATACGGAGAAATCATCGATTCGAAGGTCCGTTTGTCACAGTGTTCGGATTCGGATCTGGATCGATCCTTATTCGACTCTGTTTGACCTGAGAAATCACTCACACGAATTCTGTTACTCTGTTACTACTACTGTTACTTTGATCTGTTACTGTTACTGTTACTTTGATCTGTTACTGTTTTACTGATACTGATATCGATTAACGGTACGTTCATCCTCTTCTCTTTTTAGAGACAGACGATTGAATCGATTGATTTTACGATTACTTAGATTTCAGTTCTTAGATCTGTATCTATGTTATCAATTTTTATTGCGGTTTTAAAATCAGAGTAGTTTATTTATTTCGGTCTTATTAGTTATTACGATCGATTGATGATTGCAGATCTAACCGTGTTGTTTTTTGTGTTATTCAGATCATTAACGATCGGGAGACTGGTAGATCTAGAGGATTTGGATTCGTAACATTTAAGGAGGAATCAGCGTTGAGAGAGGCAATTGAAGGAATGAACGGTCAAAGTCTTGACGGACGTAACATCACCGTTAACGAGGCCCAAAGCCGAAGCGGTGGAGGCGGCGGTGGTGGTGGCCGTCGTGAAGGTGGATACGGTGGAGGCGGTGGTCGCCGTGAGGGAGGATACGGAGGAGGAGGTGGCGGTTATGGAGGTGATCGTCGTGAAGGCGGTGGTGGTGGTTATGGAGGTGGACGTGACCGTGGTTATGGCGGTGGTGGTTATGGTGGTGGACGTGACTCCAGGGGAGGAGTTGAATCTGAAGGCAGATGGTGAAATTAGGGTTTTAGATTAATATCGGGATCTGGTTTCGTATTTTTAAGTTTCAAGTAATTGATGTTTGTGTTGTTACTGTTTTTGACCTGTGCTCTCAGTTATTCTATCGACTATTAGATGAGGTTCTAATGAAAAAAATATGGTTCCGATTATCCATTTTTTTTCTTTGCAGATTCTATTTTAAACCAGTTTTCTTCCTAAAATTGTGAAGAACAACACAGATGTTACATATTATGATCCCTGAACTTTATTAATTAAATGCTTGAGAAGCTTTTGTGACAAATGAAAAACAATAAACCAAAAACATTTGAACTTGAAAATTGAAAATTGAAAAAAATATACTTGTTATTGAACTTGTTACCAAGTAGCTATCACGCTTACAACATATACTTGAAGTAACTACGAAACAACCATCAAGTAACATTGTCTTAAGAAATGCCTTGGACAAATCCCATTTGATAGTAAAAGATTAGTTGACGAAATCGTATGTTAAAAGGATTTAGGAGATCTTAAGAGATCTTAATTCTTAACTAATTAGCACCCAACCCTAACCACATACAAGATCAATTTTTCAAAATACAGGATGCCTTGAAGTGTCTAATCCTCTCTATTGTACTATAGTACATTTGTGGTTGATTTGTTGCCGTTTCATACCCAAAAATTGTCGTTTCATTTACATAGTGGCACTATTGTAATTATGCAGAAACTAAGGGTGCGTTTGGTTCGTGGGATTTGAGGGGATTTGGATTTCAAATACTTTGAAATCCCATGTTTGTTTCAAGGATTTAAAATGCAAAGGACTTTTAAATCCTGTGAATTAAGGATTCTCAAATCCTTCAATAAAGGAAGGGATTTCAAATACACTTGCACATGCAGCTTTATTTTTTTTTTTGACAAAAATGCCCTTCTCCCACTTCCCCAAAAATCACTTTATCTTGGTTGCTATCTTTCTTTCTCATCTCAAATTATCAATCGATTACTCTATTGCCTCTACTTTTTTTTTGCTTATACGAATGTTTCTACGCAATTACTCTACATCATATTTGAATGTTTTTTTTCCCAAATTCCCATCGATGGTTATTCCTATTCGATTTTCCAATATATATGTATTAGGTTTTAGATTTTCAACTGCATCATATATTTTAATTTCCTCGTCAATAATCTTTGCTGGGTTTAGATATATGGCAAATGAATGATAGTTATATAAATTTAAGATTGCAGTTTGGTTTTGGGCTTTGGAAGTGATGAGAATTTTTGGGGTTTTAAATGTCAATTTCTTCCATTAATGGTTCTTCCATTAACACTGAATTTCTTCCATTATGTTTTTCTTAATTTTAATATATCGATGTCAATAGCTTTTTGTTTTGGTGTAAACTGTGATACCTCACTTGTAACTTGAACGATTTGTAAAAGTGATTAGGGATGGGGACTGTTTTGTAATTGACCATGAATTGGGATTTCAAATCCTTGAAAGATTTGCTTGAACCAAACATGTACAAGGATTTCAATTCAGTGTTTTAAAATCCCTCATCATTTCAAATCCCATGGTATTTTCAATCCTGAGATTTGAAAAGCATGAACCAAACGCTCCATGGTATTTTCAATCCTGAGATTTGAAAAGCATGAACCAAACGCCCCCTAAGGTTATTTATTTTGTTTGAAAAAGTCAAATAAGATGGCTTTTGAACGTACAAAGGTTTGATGCATTTAGATAATTAGATGGCAGCAACACATCATCATCACCATAATCATCTTCCCAACAATAACAACCATGATCATCTTCTCAACAACAATTAAATTAAAATTATTAACCAACAATTAGATGTACCAAAATATCTACACTAAAAATTCTAAACCGATTTAACTACAAATTCTACACTAAAAATTCAAAATCGATTCCAACATATTTACTAATTAAGGGAGGGAAAAACGAGATCTGAAACTTTTTGCCAAAGTTCTTTAAACAAGATCCAAAACATATAGCTAGATCTGTACATATATCCAACAACATATGTTAAAAATTGAAGACTTTGAAAAGAATAGTAGATATAAGAGAAAACTTCGGTGGTGATGGCGGTGATGAAGAGCGATGTGGTGAAGATTGATGGTTGTGAAAATCGGTGGAGGTGAAAATCTATGGTGGTGAAGTCCGGTGATGGCGAAGTACGACCGGCCGACAGTGGTGATCCGTGGGTGAGTGGTGATCGGTGGATGAATGGCCGGGTGGTGGTGGTAGTTAGATGATGATGGTGGTCTAAAAGTTCACTCTTTACGAAAAGGAATTTGAAAGTAATTAGATGTTCAGATTGTTGTTGATGACCATTGTTGAACAACAGTGAGTGAGCGTTCCTTTGGAGAAGAGAGTACAAAAACAGGAATGTAAGAGAGAAAAAGGATTTCTATTCTAGAAAAGTAAGAAAGATGTCAGTTTATGGTTTTACAAAACCGGTGACTATTTTGATGGTTTTACTTTTACATTCCTTATACTCCGTAGTAGATTTTACTCCCTCCGTCCCGGAATAAGTGTCCTGTTTCAGATTTTGAAGTCTTTCTTTTTCAACTTTGACCTTAAATATCTTTGTTTGTGTTATATAATACTTTATGAAAATTATACCAATGGAAATACATTTAAAACTCAATCCATTCATATATTTTGCATCAAGTATTATATAACACAAACAAAGATATTTAAGGTCAAAGTTGAAAAAGAAAGACTCAAAAAGTCAAAACAGGACACTTATTCCGGGACGGAGGGAGTATAATTTTTATTATACTTCGTTCGTCCTTATGGTTTATCGAAAAATACTAGTTTAGTCATTTTAACTTTTTAATTACACCGTCCATCCTTATTTTTGAAACTTATTGCATGGATAGTCCTTTACACTAACGACAATTACATTTCTCCGTTAAGTCATGTCACATGATAGGCACGTGAGGGTATTTTTGTCATTTCAAATCTAAAATTAAAGAGTAAATTCCGCCGTTCGTCCTTATGGATTGTCGAAAAATACTGGTTTAGTCCTTTTAAAAAGTTAAAAGGAGTAATTAAAAAGTTAAAAGGACTAAACTAGTATTTTTCGACAAACCATAAGGACGAACGGAGGAATTTGCTCTTTTCAAAATAAAAAACCCTTCTTGAATTGAAAGTGGGCGAAACGAAATCACTAATCCCCGATCAAAATCTGTAGAAGGTCAACACCCAATTTGATTTTCTCATACTTCAACAAAATCGTTTTAAACAAAATCATTTTTGTAACCCAATTTTAAGGCTTCTGAAACAAACTTGGTGATGGTGGTGGTTACGGAAATCGTCAAATAACCGTGAGGTTGGTAACGAAGATTGTGATGGTTGCGGGTTCTTGAACGCATGTCAACGCCGCTCGGTTAGCGACCACGATGGCGATATGATCGAAAAAAACAACATAGTTCGGTCGCGCGTAACGAAGCAACGTCTGTGATGTTGCCGGAAAAGGTGTGACACCCGTCAAATTAGAACTAGTAATTAGTGCCTAATCATCTGTTAATACATGTAATTAGTTCTTTGATTATGCTAATTTATGTATCCTTCTATATATATATTGTTGAATATATATACACGTACGCGATTTGGCTAAATCGTGCATTTCATATTGGATGGATTCCGACTTACCTGGCCGTTGGTGAATCAATTTATACACTACATAAATCTATTTTTGTGATAAAATAGTCATTATTTATTTAGTATTATTATTGTATAATAATATGCTCGAAAAACTTATACGTTGAATATAAAACGTAACAAATGCGAGAAAACGCGCGAATCGAACCCGACACTCGAACGAAATCCAAAATATATTTTGATAACTCAAAATAAGTGTTTTAAAAATATTTAGTCAATCTATATATCATTTACATATTAAAAATGTACACGAAGAATCAAACGTAAAACAATTTAACATATACCGCACGTTTAATGTATAACCGACGACACAAATTGAGGAACAAGACCCGAAAGCCCAAGACCTCATTTGGGCTGACCCAAACTCGTGGTCAGCTGCCCATGGGAGCCCACAATCGGCCCAAGGACTCAAAAGAATCAGCCCTAAGTGCCACCATATATAACTTACCTTATAACACATAACACTTTCATTTAAACCTATGTAACCACCACTTAACCTCTCAAAAATCACTTCTCCACTCTGCTCCAGCCGACGACTACCACCACCACTCTCCTTAGCCCTTTCCTTGAAGATCTAGCCATACTTTCACCATCTCCATCGTTGGAACAAGAAGAACAAGCAAGAAACATCGACTAAGGACAACAACAGCACCCATCGCATCATTTCGGCTCTAAATCTGTGCTCACTTGGTATAAACCTCTCATTTTTGCTTTAATTTACTTGCATAAACTTAATATACATGCTTGTGGTTCATTTCTACTGATTATATCCAAGATCTATACGAAAAACCAAAAGACAACGCTATTAACCAACGGGTAAAACTATTAACCACTGGATAATAAAATAGATCGGGTTAGATCGGTTATAACCGAACCATTTCTTGATGAAATCCAACGTTTCTTAGCTCTAAACTGAAGTATTTTGAGTCTAGTTTACGAATATGTAAGCCTTGTGTCTTATTTCAGTCGTTTTCTATTTTTAATAAGTCAAACAAAGTACAATAGCAGATCTGAACAATCTGACCAGGACCTTGACCAAATCAAAATGGGTATATCTTAGGCTATGGAATGAATTGGAACTTGAAACCAGTTGGAAAAGATCACAATTTTTGTTAGTTTTCCAAATCCTACTGGCACTTTTTGCGAAGCTTTGTAAAACTCCACTTATGACCCGATTATTGGACATATGTCACAAAAACGGGTTGCTTGACCCTTGTCCCTTTATAAATTAATATCACGAGTTTCGTTTGGCTAAATATCATGTAAGAATATGGAAATTAAATATAAGACATGTAAGAACAATATATAATTTTTCCAGATTCCATCTCGACCTAAAACTTAGTTAAAACGAGGCCCGAACGAGACCGAAATCTGTCATATATAAACTAAAGGGTCTGTTTTCGTCTTCGTATTAAAAACGACACTTGCGGGTGGCCAATGGCCACGAAACTCATTTTCTATAAGTTTTATAACATAAAAGGTGTTGTGTCAAAGTTTCGGGTCAAACCAAGCATTTTTGACCAAAGCCTAAAAATCTAAAAACTTCTCAGGCCGATTTGCGACATAATTTGCAACATAACTTTTCCGTCGCAACTTTTTGCGACAGCAACATCCATATTGCAACATAACTTTTCCGTCGCAACTTTTTGCGACAGCAAACTCCATTTTGCGACATAACTTTTGTGTCGCAACTTATTGCGACAGAAACCTTCTGTCGCAATTCTCAGAATACCTAAAAACATTTAACTACCAAGTATTGGACTCGCGTAACAACCAAACAATATACGACACTACTCGTACTTATAAAACATATACTTATGAAAGTATACGAAGAAACAATACAAAACCTAATAATAATGTCTTCGGGAATTATTATTACATACTTAAACATTCACCAACGGGCCACAAACGTTTTCGATTAAACAAACGATTAACTACTTGGACATAACTAGTTATGTGGACAACTAGCATGAATGGTCTTTTGAGACATTCACTCATACATACAACCTTATATGCTTAGGGCATTAGGAGGTTGCGGGATCGGAGAACCTACGGATTGTTGTTACTTCGGCTTTACGTTTATTGATTTAAACGCTTGCTCTCAAAACTCAGGTGAGTCTCATAGCCCCTATTTTACTGTTTTTCACTCAGGGGTGTGATCCATTGCTCGTTTTATTTACATGTGAACGCAAGTACCAAAACAACGATTTATACTACATGAGTTTTCACAACTAATCAATCAAAGTCCTCCACAACATAGTTTGGTAATACGTAGTAGCGTGAATGTTAGTGTATGGTACCATATGGGATTGACAATCCCCGTCCGGGTTAGTCGCGCTAACTGGTCAAACGGACACATTATCATTTGGGTAGACGAGTGTAGATTAGGCACTCGTAGGAGGCACCTCGATCGGAATTCCTTAAATGTGGACCCGACCCTCAAGTTAAGCTCAGACTATGTGATCATGGCTGTATAGACACTCATTTATTTGCTTGATTGCAATTTTAATTCAACTAAATCTTGCGGTTCATACGATATGTTTTGACATACAAACCTGTGAGCTCACCAGCTTTTAGCTGACCATTTTTAGCATATATCACAGGTACTCAGCAGTAGGTTGGACTGCCCATTCAGGATACTTTAGCTCGAGTCATCATGCAAACACGAAATATCAAAGAGATTTTTATGCATTTCTAGATTTTGTACAATTAGATATGTAATAGAATCTCTCAAGGAAAGTCATGTGAACTCAATGTTTTGTAAACATTTTATTATATCAATGTACTTTGTTAAACGACGCATATAGAGTCGTTCATTATATCTTTGTGCTGTGATTACTTTGATTAGTCGCTCCCCGAACCGAATCGCTTCCGCATCACGAATTTGGGGGTGCGACAAAAGGAGAGTAGCAAAGTTGTCGGCGATGTTTCCGATTAAATTTCTGGTGATATTGCCGGAGAAAGAGAGAAACGTGCGTGGGAGGAAGATGGATGTGTATGATTCTTTTTAATCTACTATTTAAAAGATGAAAAACCATCGGATTTAGAAATCTACTTTCATGTTGGGGCCTCATATCTGGAAAGACACGGAAGCAAGATCTGGGTTGTGGTATTATAATTTTGAGTAAATTACTCCGTTCGTCTTTATGGTTTGTCGAAAAATACTGGTTTAGTCTTTTAAACTTTTTAATTACTCCATTTAAATTTTTAAAAGGACTAAACCAGTATTTTTTTTTGACAAACCATAAGGACGAACGGAGTAATTTACTCTTTAATTTTAGATTTGAAATGACAAAAATACCCTCACGTGCCTATCATGTGACCTGACTTAACGAAGTAACTAACCGCCGTTAGTGTAAAGGACTATCCACGCAATAAGTTTTAAAAATAAGGATGGTCAACGTAATTAAAAAGTTAAAAGAACTAAACTAGTATTTTTCGACAAATCATGAGGACGAACGGAGTAATTAACTCTTTTTATTAACATAAGGTAAAGGAGGAAGAATTAAAAATTTAAAATAAAGTAAATAATCAGATTAAATATGTGTGAAAAAGGTTGGATGTGCCTTCCACGTTTTTGGTCTTATACCACGTACTAATATATAGTTTACATCTGTCACCTATTTTTTTTTATTATTTTTTTGTTTTTGTTTTTGTCATGCCATCTATTAAAAGAGATGACACTTATTTTTATATGCAATGACAAAAATCACATACTCCCTCCGTTCCAATTTTATTGTCTCCACACAAAAATACGCAGTTTAAGAAAAGTGTACTAGTCGTATTATACAACCAATAAGATTTAATCTCTCACCACATTCAAATGTTTTGATTGGTTCAAAGTACAAAGTGGACAAAAAAATTGGGACATCCCAAAATGGAAAGATAGACTATAAATTCGGGACGGAGGGAGTATATCTTTGTAAATACAAATTCTTACTCCCTCCGTCCCAAATTTATAGTCCACCTTTTCATTTTGAGATGTCCCAAATTTATTGTCCACTTTGTACTTTCAACCAATCAAAACATTTGAATGTGGTGAGAGATTAAATTTTATTGGTTGTTGAGTACAACTAGTACACTTTTCTTAAACTGCGTGTTTTTTTTTCTGTGGACAATAAAATTGGGACGGAGGGAGTATTATTTTTGTTGATTATTAAGTTAGAGGGTAGGGTTCAAATGAGAATAGGATTTTGTGAGAGAATGAGAGAATCAATGATATCAAACCAAGTGTACAAAGAGAATGTTCACATGTACAAAACCCATTTACGCCCAACATCAATTATCTCACAAACGACAAATCGAAAAATTATGAAACTTGCACCATAATTTTCAGCGTTTTCTCCTCTTCGATTTGCCATCCCTCAAGGCATATTTTCGACGAGTTTTTTGTCCTTCATTTTTTGGTGGGTTTCACATTTACTAACACATGTGTTAAAGTGTTGCGTTTAGGGTTTAGGGTTAGGGGTTAGGGTTTAGGGTTTGAGGTTTGGGCCGAAACCCCAAACCTCAAACCTCAAACCCTAACCCCTAAACCCTAAACCCTAAACCCTAAACCCTAAACCCTAAACACTTTACGGAACTCTAAACCCTAAATCATACTAAACCCTACTAAACCCTATACCATACTAAACCCTAAACCCTAACCCTAACCTTAACCACAAATTAAATGTATAACCAATCATTAACACATGTGTTACTAATTTGTAAAACCCACAAAAAAATGGAAGAAAAAAAAAGTTGTCGAAAGTATGCCTTGAGGGACGGCAAATCGAAGAGGAGAAAACGCTGAATAATATAGTGCAATTTTCATGTTTTTTCGACTTACCGTTTGTGAGATATTTAATTTTTAAAGAAGTGGAGGAGAGAGAATAAAGTGACACATGGCAGAAATATGTTGGTTCCCTCATTCTCACCCAAAGTTGGTGTACTCATTTGAACCTTAGTTTTCAAAATTGTATGCGTGTTTACGTGATTTAAAGTTTTTGATATTGTAAGATACTAAGATACATCAATGTGGAAATAAAATTCTTACCGTATGAGAAAGTAATACCTATTTATCAACTTTTTGTTTATTAGTGTCTCAAATGATCTTATGTTTTAATCAAAGTATGATGCTTAGGTGAGTATATTATTTTCGTTTGTAAATCTTCCAAATACTCAACAAACGGGCTATATATATAATATCCGGAGTGAAGCCCGGGAAAGCTCATCTAGTTAGCTACATTTACTGCATAGAATGGATACCCTCAAAATATTACTACCTATATTTATAACTCTGATGATAGTTTTTATAATATAGAATTATTGATTTTGTCATTTCAAATTTTACAACAAATTTTAAGGAGATAAGAGGAAGAGAGATGGTTTTGACCTTCATGCGAATGTCGATATTTGATATGCAATTAAGGGCCAAGTTGAAATTTCACAATGCAATAAATTACTTGAATTTAAGAATTTTCTTGTCACTTGTATCTGTATCTGTTGTAGAATGATCATATTGTTCACTTCACAAAGAAGGCCCGTTTTGATAACATGAATCTTCCTACTGTTGTTGCTACACCAACAGTTGGTGCAAATGAACAAAAATCAGTTGTGAATTTCACGTAGACAGTGGAGGATGGATCCGTTGCGCACATCTACAAGTGAAAATAATTCTACTCAAATACGTGTGGCACAACAAAATCTCAAGATTGTTATCGGTTAATCCCAGCACCAAGTAGTGGTGCAACAAAATCACAAGAATGTTAATTCTCTATTACTACTGGCACAACAAAATCTCAAGAATAAACTACAGCTGGTAACAAAATCTTCAGAATGTTGATGCATCAAGCCCCTAGTCAATGCATTCAACACAATCCGAGCAAAACTCATTCCTCTAAGTGAATAAAAGTCGTTGCCTGATACACTAACCACTGCTAAATCTTCATGGTTGTATATATAATCAATCTTCATTCGTGAAGGATGTCTATATTATTGGATTAATTTTGATATACTGCAATATTATCATCTACTTAAATGTTTGGTTTATGGTTTTACCTGATACTTTAAAATTTTCAACCTGATCCTAATTATCCAATTCATAACATACAACCACTATCTGTTTGTTATAGGGAGGAATAGTGAACTCCTAGTCATATAGATTAGACATTTGAGGCCCAAATCCTAGCCAAATATGGTCTAGTCCTACAAATGTCTATAAATAGTTGAAGAGGGAGACCCAAATGGAAGCCCATATTTAAATGTATGAAGAAATAATTTATACCTGAAGTAAACAATGCTGCATGTGATGTTATCACTTGATTACTTTAAATTAAAATGTTAAACATGATCTTCCATACTTAACTTCTTGATATGTTCATCATATTAAACAGTAATATGTAAAAGTCGATCAAGAGTATATTTCAACCTTCTGCAGGACCATTTCTCCAACGAAATTGCAGATTCATATTCGCTTGAGACTGAGGGAGAGGGACTGCGGAGTATAACTTATCTATAATATAAAATTCCTGTAAAGATATCTTAAAAAAACATTTTTATAGTACGATATGCCAGGACCATTCAAAAAATTCAAAGGTGAAGGTTTCTTCAACTTGCAATAATGGACATAGGAATCCACAAAGTTAACTTTTGTTACATGATGATAAAATGATGCCTTTTCAACATATCATGATGATGATGCATCTCACTTCTCATCTCTAATTTATGTACAGATTCCTAAAGAAAGTTGCATACTTTATATGTTATTCAGGTCAGCATAGCAACTTGAATTTCGATATTCGGGTGATTTTTCAAATTACATGACGCCCTAGACTTTAAAGTAGAGAAATCTTTAATGGTCAATAGGAATTCTCTATATTTAGGCCAACATTCACAGCACCAATCATTATATTGACATAGAACTATGATTGTGCATTTTTATCTCTTACACATGAAACCTTCGACAGTAAACTTTATAGATATCATGTGTCATAAGAATCAGTATAGCGTGGTTGTCACACTCTTTACAGACTTGCAGCTTATTTCGATACAAATGATTCCTTTGTCACATTACTACTACTACTCCCACGCGAGTATAAAAAGAGTAGTGACATCTTTTCTTTTACCCATTTGCTTAGAAATGGATCTACATATATTTTATCGCTAACGGATCAAATGGGTAATATTTTTTAACTATAAAAAAAAATGAGATCAACACGTCATATGAGTCAGTCAAAAGTGAATTAAAATGTAAATTGCTTCTTAAAAGCTCTTAGATGGTTTCATTCATATATATTGGATTAATTTCTTATTAAAGTAGCGTTTCAATGATATACTAACACTAAATGTTTATAAAATGCAAGGAGAAAGGAACAAAGAGCGTTAGAGGGTCAACCCATCCTGACTCCTCTGACCCTTTTTTAAAGTACCCGTTTTGGCCCATTACCCAACCATTCCAACCCGTCCAATTTTCTCCTCTAAACAAAAGAGTGACATAATTCTTCCACTATTATATGATTTCCAGAAAAAGGTTTATATTATGCAGTCAACTGGAACATTTCAGGAAGACAAGGTAAACCACACTCAGATTTCTTGCTGACCCAGTCACCCAAATATGGATTGGAACTCAACTACCTCCGGTCTCGAAAATGTCAAGAAAACTCTCCACTGAATCAAGCCATGCCTAAATGTAATCTCAAACATCTTTTTTACTATTATCAAATCCTATAAAACAGCAAATTTTCAAGATTTTTCTAAATCTGAATCATGATTCGGCCACCATATTTCAAGTCACAGTATTGTAATTACAAAATAAACAGTGCCTTTTGCCCAATGATACTGGATTACTGGGCAAATATTGGCCAAGCAATTTCTCGAAGTTGAAACATTGTTGTCCCAGGATGAACCTCAAAGAGTGTGACAGCATTACAGAATTTATGATAGCTCCATTCAGATATGCATTTTGCCACTAAAAGTGAATATGGTTCTATATTTATATTCACTACTCACAAGAATTAAAGTAGTCAGATATTCCCCCATTTCTTTCCAATTCCATTTGTTGTAATAAACATTGATCTACACGCACGATTCACAAACATAATGGATAAAGGTGAGACTTTGGCTGTATACCTGGATTGCTGACCACAATCCCATATGATTGACCAAGGATGAAGGATGATGATTCAAACTTCTTAAATTAAGAACTTGATTATAGAACTGCAGGTAAAAAACTTGCTGGCAGTCAACTAGACGGAACAACTGTTTTTGTTGATAGTTTCATTAATAAAGTTAAGGGTACGTTTAGTTACGTAAAACTCCTTCAATCTTCCGGAAAACTAGAAAAGTGAAAGATAAGATTACGTGTTTAAGTTTTGGTTATCTGGAGAAGTTCTCTCAGAAATGGTATATAAGTATGATTTATGGTTTCCTACATTTCCTATTCTAGAAAATGAAAACTCCATCCCTTACATTTGAACGCGTTTTCTGAATTTCTTCAAGTTTTTGAAGGGACACAAAACTCTACAACGTTGAAAAATGAACAATGGAGATAGTTTTCCGTGACGCCCTAAACAGTATAGATGGGGAATGTGGCATAACCTTATGTATGTGAATATCTTACATATCATTGCATCAACTTAGTATGTTTCTAACTTACGAGTATATAATAAATGCATCACTGACTCTTAAAACTATTTCTTTTATTTACAGTTTTAGTTTTAACCTTGTATGATACCCACATATAGACATGCTTATGTAACACAAGAAATATCTTTAATTATTTTCCAACTAAGTTCTGGTTTCCACTTATCATGCACCTACATTCTTGTGGCATAGCATCCAAGAAATGGAGATAATATTCTGATCACGTACCTTACGTTGTTATGTCATTTTATTCATCTTTTATCACATCAGTCAGAATAACTGTGGAAAGACTAAGAATTAGAAGCCATTATAAAGTCTCAGAATATATATGCAGAATGTTTTAAATTAATGATAGAAATAAAAAAGTGTGTTAAGGAATAAACAAACACTGATACAAGTTCTTGACCCCAATCTTACTATAGACAATTAAAGCAAAAAGATTCCTATAGTACTAACACAGTACATAAACAACATATATAAATGGGTGTCTATAATTTACCTAATACCAACAAGTATGTCGGTGTACATCTGCATGAAATTCGAGTAAAATTATCATCCACAGAAGCATCAATATAAAGATTTGTATTTATTGTCATATCGAGTAAAGAGCCAACTAATTAGGCCATTGACAGGAAATGTTGGCTCCACAACCTGAGAAAAGGTAATTATGATTTATAAGAAAACAAATTTGTATCATGAGAGATATCCTAGTATATCAAAATATACAGCCAATGAGCTTCAGTTATGTGCAGCATATGATGGGAAATTATTGTTGATGCTTAAACAAGATTTGATGAGCTTATTGTGCGGATTAACTGTGTTACGTGTAAGCATCTTAACAGACAGAGCAGACTAAACTGTAAAGGATAAAAGGACGGATTAAAACAAATAAACACCATCAAATGGACATAAAAATGACCATTGATTTGATCAAAACTTAACAAGATTCTAGTACTAATTGAGTACTAATGGAGTTGTTAAGATTTTCATGTACTTACTTTAAAAGAGCATAGATCACCTCAAAATGTGAAAAAGGTTATCAGTGGGGAAGGGGAGGTCCTCCTACCAATCTTTAAAGCTTGTGATATAAAAAATAATAAAAACAAAAAGATCATATTGTACAAGAGCTAGAGAATCATAATACAGTTCATACCACGAGCAAAGATAAGTGGATAACACATGTTAACGTTTTCTTTAAACAATCGACATAACAAATCATTGTACGGAAACACAACTCGCCAGCTATAAAATTTGGAGTTTTGTTCAGGACAAAATACATATCCGGTCATCCGGATAACCCATGAAGGGCCAATTCATTTATCGTGAACTCTATAACTAGTAAGATTGGGTTTTGATACTCCTATGAAGAGTTATGTATGTTTGTTTGATCCAGTGACTGGGCACACCTTATTTGTTTGATAATAATAGTTTTCTCAATATATTTCTCTGAGACCCAAATGTAATTTCAGTTGGCATGTTCTGCTTTAAGGCACTGACTTGTGAGATTTGCCTAACCTGAGAGTATATCGCTCACATATAATCCAAATCATGTGAATGGAGTGTCGCTATTTGAAGTTCATATGCTATACAAGCAATAATAGATAATCGAGTTGAGCCAAGTCTTGTATGTCAGGTATACCACTTCAACCTTATTTAGAACTATGATATTGAATTACATAAGAGAACCCACATGCCGAAAGTGAGATTTTACCCAATAAGACGTCTATTAAGATATGAAATCAGTGACAATTAGAAAGATAAATGGTTCTTGACGAAATTGATTTTTCCATAATATGAAAACTTTGTCATTAATCCTACTCACTTTTGCGATGCTTAAGGAGATGTATCATTCAATATTCTTCTCGTTCTACAGTCTTTATAGGCCAACTGGCATGACCCCACTACCCCCTCCCTCTGTTCCTGGAGCTTATAAAAGGCACACATTGCAACCTATCGACACATATCAGCTCTCAAGCTTTTACTTGAAAGAGTGCTCTGTCAACACTCAAAATTCACTTGTATTCTGTCTAATTTTTTTGCTATTTCTAGTTCTAGTCATTAACACATCGTCATATTTTTATTGAGTGTGTTGTTGATATGGCATCTAGCTCAATGTCTTCACGTGGGTCAGGTTCATGGACTGCCAAGCAGAATAAGGCCTTCGAGAAGGCTCTGGCTGTGTTTGACAGGGACACCCCTGACCGGTGGCATAATGTCGCTAAGGCTGTTGGTGGCAAAACTGCACAGGAAGTTAAGCAGCATTATGATGACCTTGTGGAGGATGTCAAGCACATCGAGAGTGGTCAAGTTCCTTACCCTAATTACAGGACCACTGGTGGGGCATAGCTAAGGTAACATATACACATTAATATTAATATTAATTTATATATAACATAACCTACTATGAGAGCATTTGGTTTTTTTATGTCTTTTTGCTGACGTATGGAATCAAGTTACCCGCAGAACACACTTATACCTTAACTCTCACTTTTTAAAACCTGCAAAGGGTGGCCAAGCTGGCAAACTAGCTTAGCTACTTTGACCCGTAAACGGTAGCCTGGTATAGTTGTATATGGTGGTTATATCACCCCCTTGTTGTCTTAGTCGTCCAAAGGTCAGATATCACGATTAATAGAAGAAAAGGAAAAATGACGACAAAAATAGTTGATTTCCTTACTTTCATTCATGAATGCAACATGTGTCATCTTTGATTAAGTTCATATGCATTCATTAGGAAAAAGAAAAAAAAAACCTATAATTTTCCTTCTTTAGGAATTAAGTTTTCGGAACACAACCACCACTTTAGGTTGCAACTGTAGAGCAGAAAGTTAACTAGTCCATTCACATCTTGCTGCTGCTATCATGAAAGTGCTCATGCAGTTTTCTAGGTAGCAGAGTTGCCATTGCGTGTATACAGTATACTAAGATCCAATGATGTATAAAACTGCGTAAACTAATAAATAGATAGCAACAAGTGCGTAAAATAACAAAGTATACAGCATTTCTAAACATGCTAACTTTTTCATCGACATTCATGAATCTGCTTATCAAAATTGCAGGATGACAAACCTTATGTGTGAAGCGAAACATGGACATGAACAAGTAGCAAGAATAAATATGCAACGATTATTGACTTCGATGCAAGCAGATGTAACTAGCAATTTCAATTTCGTTGATGTGAATTAACTTCTGCTACTAGCTGGCAGAAAATCTCTCGTTTTCTTTTGTTTTTCTCTTCTATTTCTATACGTGTAATCGAGTGGAGTAATGTAGCTGTTTTGCTCCATTTGCAATTTATGCGATCAAAATGTTTGCTCGTTTTATGGATTCTCAAATCTTGCTGTATATAACATAACGAATAATGCAGCCAAATTAGAAACAAATGATCTAATCTTCATATCAAGGAAGGGGTTGCAGACGAGCTTAAGCTATAAAAGCAGAACTATGATTTCCGTCGTACTTATTCAAATTTTGGCATTTGAAGCGAGCCACTTTAAGTCGAGACACAATGTTGGACATTAGGAGTGTACATAAAAATCGTTAAACTCGCCATGGGAAGGCACAATTTCTTAAAATGAACTGCTACTATAACAAAAGATATATAATACGGAGTAGGATATATCAGTTGGCACATTTCACCAGCATTACCCAAATAGATATGAAGTCATCTAATTTGAGTGGTCCTGCATTTTGAGCTGCTTTTACAAACTGTACAGTGCTTAATTGCTTATATATTATTTTCAAATATGCTATAAATCGTGCCGTATGAAAATTCACTCTATAAAGTACAAACTATGCATCATCATCATAAAACAAAACGTTTGACAAAATCATCAGGCTGAAGCGCAATTCACTCTATAAAGTACAAACTATGCATCATCATCATAAAACAAAAGGTTTGACAAAATCATCAGGCTGAAGCGCATGCTGCAGCGATAAGGTGATATACTAATCAGATACAGCCGTTTGTAAGGATAGTGAACTCTCGACTCCCTTATCATCAGCATTTCTATGCGCAACGACCTTAGACATTCCAAACATCTGCAGTATGCATGATACTATAAATTAGAGGTTGGAATATGAGCGAGTTGAGCAACAAGTAACTTCTTCAAAATGGTTCGAAACAGACCAACCGATACAGACTGGCCCAAAACACTTTCGGTCCAATATGGGTTTCTCTCAAATATTATGCTCAATAACAACCTAACTCCTTTTATTACTACTACTTTAGTTGACTTTCTAACCGTTAGACCCGTTACGTTTTAAGCTACTTTATTTACTTGACCCGTTGACCCACAGAGATAAATCATGACGTAGAATCAACTCATTTATAAGTAAATGACTCGTGATTGTCAGCTCTACTATACATGATAGGCATCAAGCATCAGGCCTAGAGAACTACTTCATATCAAAGAAACAAACCTTTGAGATGGTTTTTTGGAAGCACGTCTTATGTTCATCCATGGAAGCATTTATAAACTCATCGATGTGATCTTTTACATCTTGCAAGAAAGTTGCATCCTCCGATTTCTTCCTTCTACACGATGTAACAACTGGAGCAGGAGCAGGAGCAGGAGCAATTGGTGGTTGATTTTTTTCTGTTGTCATGGGATTCTCAATACAGTGCTTTTACCTAAAAATACTTGCATCAAAACAACTATTATTAAATTTGTGTACATACAACAATTAAAATGTATTAGATCATAAAATAAATATAACATCGAGAAGGAAGAATTAGAATGTGAAGGAGGGATGCACAAAATACTTGAAATAGTTTATAAACTCATAAAACCTAGGTTAAAATGGATGTATCCATAAAAAGTTAACAGTTGTGTGGAGAACAAATTAACGAACTTTTCTGTTAGTTTATATGAAATATAAACCTATAAGCATAGCACTATAAACTATAAACCTTTAACTCCTAAAATCCAGCGACTACGTTTATGTTGCAGGAATTTATGATTAGGTTTTCAAACTTTCCCCTATTCTGTCAGCAGAAACGATTGAGGAATCCCTAACGAAATCTAAACATATTTCTTCGATTATATCGTAAAAATACTGAATTAATACTACAAATGTGATTCGAGACGTACCTTAGTATTCTGGGAGAATAGGAGGAGATCATCAAATGTTTGGTATGCAGTTGGATTTCTCAACCTTGAACAAAACTATATAAAATAAAATCGAGTTCGGTGGACTTTGACCTTTCTTATTGGACCGGCCCGGATCGAACTGAACCCAAACCTGATCTGGTTCCGGTTTAACTCCGGTTTGGGTTAAACATGTTCGTAAATCTTGTAATCTGAAAAAAAATTATTCGATGTAGAAGTATGTTATACGTACAAATTATCGTATTTTGGTGCATTTTAATTCGTTCAACGAAACTACAATAATAATGTATACACCCACTATTATTTGATTTAAACAACATTATACTTTTCTTTTGTATGGTATTTCAAATTCTAAGTACGTTATTTTTATTAATTTCTCATATTGAAACAACACTTAAACTCAAGGGAAAATCGTTAAACCGTCGTCTCATCATATGTATTTTAGTTTATTATTGTGTAAGGTGTATGACCCAAAAAAAAAAAAAAAAAAAAACCCTTCATTGTGAGTAAAATGACATACCAAAAGGTCACAAAATATTAAATTGATCTTATTTAAGTAAAAAATGTCACACAAATTTAGAGATATTGATTTAGAAAAAGTTATATAACTTGATACGGAATTACGGAGTAGATGCCAATGCCCAATGGTGGTGGCCTGGATCTGGATCTGGATCCTACCACCACAGTGCGTGTGAGATCCTGTTTTCTATCTTGGGCCTAAACAGTTTTTCCAGTAACATACTATTTGTTTTTCAGTGTTAGTTGTATAACAAACGAATTTTATTATAATTAATTTAAATAATGTTGTCTATTTTATATAATTTAGAGAAAAATGCATAAACCGTCCTTATGGTTTTGCTCAAATTTCACTCGTAGTCCTTTAATTAATTTAATTATATAGATTTATTTTGAAACTTGTTATGTCAATAGTTCTTTATACTAACGATTGTTAACTCTACGTTAAAAAGGACCACGTGTGTAGTTTCTTTTATTCTTTTAAATTTTTTGAATAAAGATAAATTATAAAATCTAATATAGATACATTATTAGGACAAATAACATTTTCATCTTTCACATTTCACTTAGCAAAATTCATCATCAAATTATTTCTCTTCTGGATTGAAACGTTAAATTTTATAGTCAACAACCGTCTTTCACCACTCAAGGACCATCCGTTACAATTCATCTTATCTCGTCATAACTTTGATGGCCACCATTTCTTCTCTTTTGCATCCACTCCGATGACCCTAGCATCAAAGTAAAATGGCGTTGAAAAGTGAAAACTAATTAAGTCACAAATGTATATTTAGGTGGAAAAAGATGATGGTTAATTTGGGTAGTGGAATATAAAATTTAATGTTTTAGAGAAGTATATGATCAAATTTGATGATGAATAAAATGAGAAAAATGAAAATAATGTTACGTGCACATAATAATGTATCTATACATGTGTTAGATTTTATAATTTATATTTTACTCAAAAAATTTAAAAAGAATAAAAACTTTTACATAAACGGTCCTTTCTAACGGAGAGTTAACAATCGTTAATGTAAATAACTATTAACGTAACAAGTTTTTAAAATAAAGGATGATTAATTAAAGGACTTTAATAAACCACAAGGATGATTTACGTAATTTTCTCTATAATTTAGAAATCAACGTAACAGTGCATAAACAGGATTTTTCATCATGGTTTTTTTTGGAATTTATTTATTTAGTCGACTATTTATATTTATATTCAATGGCTTTGAATGCAAACATCCCATGTGCAGAAAGCTAAAACGTGGAAGTAATTTACTATTCACTTGAATATTCGTTGAGTAATATATATCAATTTAACTATCCGGTAAATTAATAAATATTACTCCGTATATACCAACTTGAGTCAGATTGTAACACCTTACCACGTAGGAAGATTCAAAATCACTCAGATGTATGTATTATATATATTGGTGTTTTTCTTCAGGAACAAATACAGTTTTAAGATAAGGAATAACTTAATTAATCAAAGTAATTAGTGACTTTTTATATTACTAGTTCTGCATCTAAAATATAATGTTTTACTAACATATTATTATTATTATAACAAGGGTTTTATCAACGGAATCTCTTGAGCTTTATTCAAGACGTACTTTCTCACACGCATATTTTAGATGCTTAACTAGTAAGACACTCTTAACGAAGCTTTCTTGGCCCGTTTGTTTTTGACTTAATGACTGAATAATTAAAATGCTTTATATATTATGGTTAATAATGATTTAATATCTAAACTTTTAACTTTTTTTCGCTTTAACACCTCAACCGTTTTTTTTTTTAACACTCCAACTTACAGTTTGACCAATACTTAATACCTAAACTTTCAACTTTTTTTCGTTTTAACACCTAAACTTCTTTTTTAACATTTTAACACTCAAACTTATAGTTTGACCACAGTTTAATCTCTTTAGTTTGTTTGGCCGTTTAAAATTAAACTTCTGGATTTTTTTTGATACGTACATATATATGATTTAAATGCTTATAAATTAATTGTAACGTGTCATCACAATTAATTTTATAATGTTTTATTTTGATAGCGATATATTTTTATAATGTTTTCGTGTATAATATTTCTAGTTATATGAAAAGCTATTTATAATGAATGTATGTTGCTAAAAAATGATAAATGGGTATTAAACGATAAATGGGTATTGAGTCAATTATTTTAACATTACCTATTCAGCAGGTTACCGATATAAATACCCTGATTAAAATCTGACCAGGTAATAAGTTAGAATTATAACAATAATAAACTATAATTAACACGATAATAACATTCGAGATCCCGAGATTAGCTAAACATTCGAGATCCCGAGGTTAGCTAATCTTAGTATTATTTGAAGGATTAATAGAATACATATTAAATAGACAACACATAAGAAGAATTTCTAGTATATTCAAATCGAATCTTGATTATTTCAAACTTAAGAGTTAACAAAAAAAATCAGAAGTATAATTTTAAACGGACAAACAAACTAAAGGGATTAAATTGTGGTCAAACTATAAGTTGGAGTGTTAAAACGTTAAAAAGGAAGTTGAGATGTTAAAACGAAATTTTTTTGAAAGTTTGGGTATTAAGTTTTGGTCAAACTATAAGTTGGAGTGTTAAAACGTTTAAAAAAAAGTTGAGGTGGTAAAACGAAAAAAAGTTGAAAGTTTGGGTATTACACCATTATTAACCCTATATATTAAGTCGCATGTGGTTGTTTGTTTTTTGACCATTCAGACGTTCAACACATAAAACAAACAACAATTAATTAAATATGACTTATTCAGGACAAACATTACATACCTAGATAGACAATGCACCGAGCTTAATAAGGAAAAAAAAAAAACAAATGGGCTTTAAAGTCCGTGCATATTAGGGTGCGTTTAGTTGTAGAAAAAAGGAAAGTTTTCCAGAAAATTTTTCCAAAAAATTGGAAAAGTGGAAAACGCGTTCAAAATGAAGTTTTTTGAGAAAATTTTCCAAGAAAATGGAAAATCCACTTTTCCAAAATATAACTTGGAGGTGGAAAACAACTCCCTCCCACTTTTCCAAATTTTCCTTTATGAACTTCCCCCCTCTTTTCCAAATTTTTCAAGATATTACTAGTTTTCCAAAATACACTTTTTATAACATTTTAAACGTGTTTTTGTTATAAATAATTATGGAATGGATGTCCATATCTTTAATACAATCATAGATATCTTTTACTATATTTACGAGATTCTTTTCTTTGAGAATACTCCATTGTAATCTTATAAATACCTCCATTGAGAGATGGATAAAATAATTCTCTTATCGATTTCTCTCTATATTGTTCTTGTTCTTCTCATTATTCTTTATTATTTTACAACACGTTATCAGCACGAATCTCTAACCTAAATTTTGAGTTTGTAGCCGACAGTTAATATGGAGCACAAGTCTCTACATGGTTTACAATTCGAGTGTCTGATATTGAGGTACGATTCTTTTATAAAATCTTCTATTTTATTCGATGCATTATATAATTTTATATTTAAGTTTCGTATGGCATGTGCCGTTATGCCGTATACTTGTTTTTATGTCTGGACAAGTGTAATCTCCCCTTAACTAGGTTCCTTTGCATTGCATTGATTTTTGATGTGATTAAAAACTAAAATCAAGTTATAATTATTTTCAATGCTATGTTTCATCGATCAAATCGTACATGTCTTTTCTTTTGTTATCTCTAATAAAATATTAAAGATTATTGGTAGAGTGAAAAGTAGGTAAGAATTTATTTGATGTACGTAGCTCTTTACGAAACTTCAGGGTAATACACCGACCCGGACCATCATGATTCTCAACAGATTGTATTTTATATATTAGTTCCAATGATTTTTGACGAAAGTAATTAAATCCATATGAATATATTAATAATGTTGATCTTGACATCACGTTGGTTAGCATATACCAAGGTTAAACTTAAATAGTATAGAAATTTATATGTTGCTCCTACGACTCTGTATCTGTTAATAAACCATGAAAAACAAGTTTACTTGTGTTTTAAAAATTACTGTTTGAAGTCCATAACGTTATGAGAAGTACAATATATGTTATTATACCTATTTGGACTGCATCTAATTTGTCGGTGTTTCATAATTGTTATTTATAGTTATATATATAAATATTATTTAATTTGTTATTTATTGTTTGACTTATTTGATAAGGATCAATGTTATGCAAAACTTGGTACTTAGCTTTAATTCGCTCGCATTCCGTCAACCAATGATCATGATTGAGATAAAACGTTATAATCCGATTAATTGTTTTTTGTGTGATACCAATATTCAGACTAGATAATTTACATTGATTGATACTAGTAGTTAATATATATAAGTGATAGAATTCTATGAACAAAAAGGAATGTTATATGGGTTTTGGAATTATGTCACTTTTGTGCAAGATGTGCAGTGCATGTTATGTTTTAAAAATAATTAGTTTGTATACTAGATGTAATTTTCAGTGCAGATATATACATGTTGGCTCATCAAAGTAATTGCTTGTTTACATTGAGCTCCACATAATTAATTGATTAGTACTTGTACTCGTTTACTTTATACTTTGCTTTTGAAGCTTATCAAAATTTGCAGGGTGTTTCATAACTTGTAGTTTGGTTTCGGAATGCATAATAATTATATAAGTGTTTTAATATAATTTTAACTAAAGATATGTTCGAGATATCTAAGAATGTGTTAAAGATAGAAATATACATGCATTTTAACCATTGTCAACTTAATTATTGTTTTATACGGAGTATCTAGTAACTATTTGGATGATTTAAGGTAAAACAAAAGAGTGTGCATCTGCCTTAATTTTTGTTAGTGACTACACTATTTGATCAAATAAATGAAGTTGATTTGGTTTTAAGCTCTATTTTCTAAAAGACTTGCAGTAATATCAAAATCTCTAGAATCTTAATATACATGTACGGCTTAAAAAGGAGTCTTAGCCATAAAAGTGAAACATATTTACTTGATGTTACATGTAGTTATACATATATTTTCCTTATTAACCGATATCTCTACAATTGGGGATTGTGAGGTATTATTTTATTTGGAGATTACCGCACCCCTAGGTCTAGTGATTTACTTATATCAACATTAATAGCTCAAAAACGGTATCTTTTGCATATATCACATTCCATGTAAGTTTATGAAGTTGATATAATAATATAATTATGACACGATATGAACTCATTATGGTTGGCATTTTTATTATTGATTTTTTGTGTTCGATTACGTGAACAATTTATAACAGTGCTATTTGGTTATAATTAGAGAGTATGCTTGTGTGTTATTATATCTATTAAATTAGGTGGCATACACCCAATTTTAGAATTTGTGCTATTTTATAAAGCATGCATAATTTGATTACAAGCTAAGGAGTTGTGTACTATATTATAGATTATAGATTATAGATGCCAAAGGTCCGATATACAGAAATAGTTTAGACGACGAACAATTTTTCTAGTACAATAGCAATAGATTAATTTGTTATCATGAATACAGAGGCAATTAGTTTACAATCATCATATCTACTTGTATGTTAGGAATATATGAGACAAACTGTTCTTTAAGTTCGTCATGAATAAATTACATTGTACAATATTCAATTATTTGGATGAGTTTCATGTGACGATGTAATTGCTTCTCACTTTATTTGTTAAGAGTATTATATATGAAAATTTATTGATAAGCAAATTAAGAATCTTCGAGTTTACGGTATATGTGGCTGAGCATTTTTGTACGAGAATGTTATGGATTGAAAAGATATAAAATTAATGCCTTATTTAAGTTAACTTTTGTTATTGCATAGTTTGCCAGATCTGCATGATTTATTTATAATATGGTATTTTATTCATGATAATGTGTGATATTAGAACATTGCACTTGTTTGATGTTATAGAGTAATAGTGATACTATACATAATAGTGTTAATATATTGAAAGCTCTTAATTAACGAGCTAATTAGCCGTGAGATAAAATTTTAAAGTGAACATACACTTATTTTTCTCATATTCTCCGGCTTGTATTATAAAAGGAAAGTGCAATATGGTCATAAACTTGGCGTTTATGGATCTTGAATATTATATATATTTGGCATGACTGGTTAGACCATCCTGAGTCAATGGTGATGCGAAATTAAAATCGGGAGATTCTTGAAAGTGATGATCTTTCATCTATTGTATGCTCTCAAAGAAATTTAATCATTACCGACTAAAGTTGGGATTAAATTCCTAGAGATATTGGATATGATATAAGGGGATATATGTAGGCCTATGTATCTACCTCTTGGACCATTTAGAGTTTTAAATCGATGCATCGTCTAAATGGTGAAGAAAATTGCAACCTAGAGTTTGCATGATTAAGTGACTCGGCAAATGAGATTGCGAGCACATATTTCAAATTATCATATTTGTTTTGATAATGTCGGTGAATATATACTTTTCTGATTATCATATTAAGCGTCTTTGGTTGATTGTAATAAGTGTTGAACATTTATTCGTTCATACACCGATTACTTTTGTCGAAACGCTGACAAGTGTATATAGTATACGACAAGACTGCGGTCATAATGAGAGCATAACTATTACTTATAGTATGGGGCCATGTTAGTATACATGAATTTATACGAATTCGCATCAGGCCAATGAGATTATGATTCGTCCCCTTGATAATTGATATTTGGTCATGAAAAAGATATATTCCATCTTAAGAGATTTATTTATTTGTGCGGTATATATATTTTATTGCTTCACCACAATGCACAACGTCTAGATGTGAAAATGTTGGGAATATATTTGGGGAGGGGATAAGCAGCTTGAATTTGAATTATCACAATATGATGTTGATCATCGTAGTAAGAATATGAATTGAAAGTTCAAATGATAATTCATAATTAACAATTGCCAGACATATTCGTTGACCAAAATTGAGTGACTAAGTCACCTATATAAGCTGCTCTGCTCCGAATATGATTGATAATAAGTTCACAACATGTGAAATTTGGTAGATTAATCGATTCCAAATAAAATCCTCAAAGTAAAAAGGGAGCAAGAAATAATATGGTCAAATTCGAGGTAATAAAGACCCCATGAGATTTTGATAAAGAGACACTAGACATGAAGGTTCTAGATGAACCTCGGGTACCCAAAAGTGGAAAACTGAAAAGTGAAATGATCTTAATAATTAATTTTTGTGTCTCGGAAAGTGTGGAATCGAATAAATGAAATCGACGTCGTTAATATTTTTGTATAATATAGCGCTAGATTTTGTTAACGAGGATCGTAAAAGTATTGATGCCAAGGAGTGCATATATGTAGAGATTATTGGCCAATATGAAAAGACGCAAGAAAGTTATGAAAAGTGAAATATCTTGATGTGAGATGGTTAGGCTTAAATTCTATACACTTGAAAGTGTAAAATCTATTGTATATAAATCGGTCTTGATGCAAAAGCCCAATGAGTATGAAAATATGAGATATAAGGCAAGAGTGGTGAGAAACACATTATTTGCAAAGACCTTGATTTAATTGTATGAGACATTTTTCTCATGGTGGATGCAACAATCTTATTAATATCTTATAAGTTTGTCTGGCGATATAAGAAACTTTGAATCGCGTCTATGGATATTGTTAGAGCTCATTTACTATTGAAACTCCGTGAAGGATATAAAATGCTTCATAATTGAAAATCTTAAGATAGAAAGAAATGTTCTCGAGAACACGAGTTGATAAAATTGAGTACGTCCTTATATCGTTTATATTGATTAATTGGGCTAGTGATAAGATAGCCCCGTTGAATATTTCTTGATAGAGTATGCTATGAAAAATGATTATGTTTGCCCATACATTTTGGAAAGATGTTTGAATACACATCCATTATGATTCATATATAATTAAACTATTTGGGAGCTTCCAAAGGCAATTAAATGCACCAAGAAATATATGTGCACCAAGAAATCTATATAAGAAGTGCAAAGAAGACTTTATGGGCAAATGAGATTTACTAAGCTCTTCTATGGTTGTGATTATTTGATTCCTTTCGACCCTCGAAGGATGACAAGGAAATTATTGGTCAAGAAATATAGTATTTAGATATCATTGGGCGTTGAGATTTATAACTATTCATACGAAGAAATTTTTATTGGAGAGTTATAACTTGTTTCTTTTTAAAGACATTCATGGTGTTGCCCATACGCTTAACACGTAAGGAATGATACATCGATGGTAATGAAGCCATGACTTATTTTGTGAAAGTGATAATTTACTTATGGATTAAGAAATAGCAAAAAGTGAAGATATTAGCCGTCAACAAGTGTGTACAAGTGATGAGATCTATAGATGTTCTCATCAGGGGGAGAAAATACGCGTTGCACTCTTTTTCCCTTGACTATGATTTTGTCCCACTGGGTTTTTCTAGCAAGGTTTTTAATGAGGCAACATCCCCAAGCGTATTGAAAGAATTATGTACTCTTTTTCCTTAACTAGATTTTTTGTCCCTTTGGGTTTTATCTAGTAAGGTTTTAACGAGGCATAATCTTTATACAATGGACATCCAAGGGGGAGTGTTATAAATAATTATGGAATGGATGTCCATATCTTTAATACAATCATAGATATCTTTTACTATATTTACGAGATTCTTTTCTTTGAGAATACTCCATTGTAATCTTATAAATACCTCCATTGAGAGATGAATAAAATAATTCTCTTATCGATTTCTCTCTATATTGTTCTTGTTCTTCTCATTATTCTTTATTATTTTACAACAGTTTTCTAAATTTTCAACACTTTTTTCTAGAAAACTATTTTCTTTAGAAAATTAGAAATGGAAAATTGTGGAAAATTTTCCACAACTAAACACGCCCTTAGATTTTATCATAGGAAAACCTTGTTGATAATTTATTAAAAAAATATATTGTTTAAATTTGAAAAAGTGCAACATATTTTTCCTTCCGATTTATTTTCACATGCTTTTATATATACCGAAAGTAGAAAAACCACCAAAACATTGTTTTCTATTAGAAATTAAAAAAACGTCAAAAATCATATTATTTGGTGAAGCATACACCCATATGCCCATTATCACATCTACCTCTGCTACCTTATAATAAAACTCTCAAATCCCTTTAAATAAAAAACCTTTCGCTTCATCACATTCACACCACCCTCCAAAACACACCGGCAAAATATCATCTCCGGCCATCGTATGGCCACCGTCTCCAACCACCCATCCACCACCACCACCACCCTCACTAATTATCAAACAAATGTCAAACTGAAGTACGTTAAATTAGGCTACCATTACTTAATAACAAATCTTCTAACTCTATCTCTCCTGCCTCTCATTGTCATGACAGCCGTCCACGTCACCCAACTCAATTTTCACGATCTTAAAAACATCTACAGTCATTTACATTACCATGTCATCGCCATCACCGTGGTAGCTTGTACGGCCGTGATCGGGTTTACTACTTATCGTATGACCCGACCCCGACCCATTTACCTAGTTGACTATTCTTGTTACCGCCCCACGGACGATCTAAAAGTCACATACAAAATATTCATGGACCATTCTAGACTTCACGGCGCATTTAACGAATCATCATTAGAATTTCAACGTAAGATTCTGGAACGATCTGGGCTGGGAGAAGAAACATATCTCCCAGCCGCATTACACGCCATCCCAGCTGTCCCTTCTATGGCGACAGCTAGGCAAGAAGCGGAAGAAGTTATGTTTGGAGCTCTTGATAATTTATTTAAATCTACAAAAATAAATCCAAAAGATATCGGGATTTTGGTTGTTAACTGTAGCCTTTTTAATCCAACTCCGTCGCTATCTTCAATGATTGTCAATAAATACTCCCTTAGAGGAAACATTAAGACGTTTAATCTAAGCGGAATGGGTTGTAGCGCGGGCGTGATTGCGATCGATCTAGCGAAAGATATGTTACAAGTTCACCGTAACACGTATGCGGTTGTTGTGAGTACTGAGAATATTACACAAAATTGGTATTTTGGTAATAAAAAGTCAATGTTGATACCAAACTGTTTGTTTAGAGTAGGTTGTGCTGCGGTACTTTTATCAAATAAGTCAGCGGACAAAAATAGATCAAAATATAAACTCCTTCATCTCGTCCGAACACATTATGGTTCGGACGACAAGTCATTCAAATGCGTGTACCAAGAGCAAGACGAAAGTGGAAACACCGGTGTTTCGCTTTCAAAAGATTTAATGATGGCCGTAGGAGGCGCGTTGAAGTCAAACATCACTACATTAGGTCCGCTCGTGCTTCCGATAAGCGAACACATTTTATTTTTCGTTAACTTAGTTGCGAGAAAGGTATTTAACACGAAAATGAAGCCGTATTTACCGGACTTTAAAATGGCGGTTGATCATTTTTGTATTCATGCGGGCGGGCGAGCGGTGATCGATGAGATGGAGAAAAATTTACAGTTGACCGAAGAACATGTTGAACCGTCACGGATGACGTTGAACCGGTTCGGAAACACGTCGTCTAGTTCGATTTGGTACGAGTTGGCTTACACCGAGGCGAAAGGGAGGATGGAAAAAGGGAACCGGGTTTGGCAAATTGCATTTGGAAGCGGGTTGAAATGTAACAGTGCGGTTTGGGAAGCGGTTCGAACCGTTAAACCATCGGAACATAATCCTTGGGAAGATTGCATCCATAAGTACCCTGTTAAAATACTGTCTTAAGTTTTATTTGTTTATTTGTTGTTTTTTTATTTATAAAATATATAAATATATAAAAGAAATGTATTAGTATATTGTAACATGTTCAGGTAAAAGGTCTATTTTATATGTTATTTTTTCTGTTTCTTTGCTAGGATTGGACAAACAGTCCTTGTGGGAGTCCCTATTGTAATGTAATTTAATATTTACTAGAAGAGATTCTTTAGTTATACGGAATTGAATTTATGTAACATAGCTCTACATTTAAGTATTTCTTGTGTTGCGATTATCAACAATTAATAATCGCTTAAGTATTTAAGTATTTCAACATTATTTTGGGCGAGTTGATCGAGCTCGAGTCTAGTCGAACTCATACTATGTTCATTTACACCCCTAATTAAAAGATGGTTAAGAGCATCTACCCTCGCTAATGTGTGTGCGACATTATATGCTCATTTAGATCTTTCTACCTACAGACATTTATCGTAACTTTGAATTAAATTCGGAGAACATGATCTATTCTTTAATATTGTATCACATAGATTAGATTAGAAGTGAGAGTTTGGCTTTTAAAATGAATACAATCAGTAGATTTCATCTCTAAGTGGAAAGTGGAGTATCAGTAGTAGTGACGATGTAGTTTTCATATAATCTCATTAAATAATTAATTTAATCATCTCTTATAACAAAGAAAAGAAGAAACTATTATGCGTCAAATTTGTAAAAGGATATAAAAAGCCACTAGGCCTAAAGTAGCTAATTTAGATTTTAGAGACTGGACCAAAAATGGCTTCAATTGGTTGTTGCCTTGCGTACTATATATATTTTGGTTGTATTGGGCCAGATCCAGTCAGGCAAATTCCAGTAAGATTAATTGCATATATAAAATAATTTTAATGTTTTCAAAAGGCATTTTAAATTGGGATTTTTCTAAATTTAGACCTAAAGACTGCCATAACCTTATATACCTTGTGAAACTCTAGAGCGTTTCATTTAAAAATTGGACCATATTATTCAAGGGCTATGTTTAAGATATCCATGCACACATAAATCGTTTGTACTATAATAATAACCACCGACTTCTGAATTTAACTTCTCCCAACCAACTTAATGTACCACCACTTTATATATTAAATTACTTTTTAAGCATAGCTCATAGGGTTACATTTAGCAAACTCCATTATTATATATCGCACATGGTCTATTTTTCTATATTTTTACAAGTATATTTTAATAATAAAACTTTTATTTTATCCTTAAGACGTATAACAGCATTAAACATCAAAACAAAAGTCATTCAACATTCTTGTACCTACTTTCTCTAGTTACACAAATTAAAATTATTTAATTATGTTTTATGTTTAAAGTAATAAACAACTAAAAGATTTAAAGTTGACAAAACTAACAAATTTTGTAAAGTCATTACTCATTAAAAATAGAAATCGGGTTTAGAATGATGAAAAACAATAGAAAACGTCTCACACAGCCATGCATGTTCATTGTATAGCGGAGCATACCATCAGAAACGTGTTAGCAGCTACAACTCGATCGATCATCTTATTTTATGTTTTTCGCTGTAATTTAATAATTTTTGAATTTTTTTCTTTCCCAATCTAATCTAAATCAATGTTCACATGTGAATGGAGTTAATCACATGTGAACAAACATGTAATCTAGTGGTTCTCAAGGTTCTCAACTTTTAGTTGGTTCTCATTTGAACCTAACCCTATATAGGTATGTAATCTAGTGGTTCTCAAGGTTCTCAACTTTTAGTTGGTTCTCATTTGAACCTAAACCTATATAGGTATATATATATATATATGTATATATATGTATATATATATGTATATATATATATGTATATATATATGGGAGGATCCAGAGGGAAGCCCTTGATCTTGGGGAAGGGGGGGAAGTGAGTTATCCACCGTCGATCTATTGCTCTTTGAAGTTACAGCACTGGGTTTTGTTTCCTGTTCAGACTTAGTGTATTTATAGGGATGAGGGCAGTTACGTCTTTTAACATTCTATTTTTAATTTAATTAATTAATTATTTTATTGATAGCGTAAATACACGTAAGAAGTAATTTGTGTATGTTCTTCGATCAATATCCAGAAACATTCGGTCAACAATTATTTGATTCGATCTCCTATACTCAATATCATTAGCAATTCTAATTCAGTCAATTCCTAATTGTTGTGTGTATGATTGAATTACTTTTCAATTATAATTTCAATTGTTCCTGATTGTGATTTTTTATAGATTTCACTTATTTTAGTTTTTTATTCAGCTTCCTTCGATTTTCATTATATATACAATTCCGATTCCTTTTTATTGATTTGTATCCTTCATCTTTAGGGTTTAATCAGCATATACATTTGTTTTTAGGTTATAACTTTTGTAATCGTGATTGTTTGCAGCTATTACGATGAATTATGGTTCCAGTCTTATGTTTGAAGCGAATTCAAGTGTTCCCGATTCTACCGGTCAGTTATTACTAAAGTGATTTGTGTTATTTTGCAATTTATGTGTTCATGATGCTGATTTGAAATAATGGTAATATCACTCGCGATGAATGTTACTTACTTTTAATATTTTTGTATATTTAATTAATGTGTGTATCTTTTTATTATTCTTTTTGTAGCTTCTATGATGTATTCTAGTTCCAGCTTTCCGTTAGAATTGAATTTAGATGCTTCTTATTATACTGATAAGTTATTTTAATAATAATATTACTCAGGATGAATGTTAGTTACCTTTAATATTAGACATGAATGTTGTGTTTAGATTTTGATATTCTCAATGAGGACTAACGACTAGTTGCATACTTGGTTTTGTTTAAGAAGTGTTATCTGAATGTAGAATTCGGGACTTTGAATATAACATTTAGTCTTTCTTTGATAGCGCCCAATTCAAATGCATATATCAAGGTGTTGAAATAGTATTACACCAATATATACTTCTAATTAAAGGCACTTCTATGATTGTTGGTAGTTCTTCAACTTTTAACAATGAGAAATGTACTACACACGAGAATGTATATGTTTAGATGTTGGTGGGCAGACTATTGTGTATATGTTGGATACAAGGATGTATAGACAATAATGGGAGGGTGATACTACTCATATTTACGGTTATGCTATTGGGGTTCCAGTGCTACTGTACTAAAACTTATGGTCACTTTTCCTTCATGTATGCATAATTATGTTATAGTCATTTAACCTTCAGAAGTAAATCTGCTAGAGCTATGGGTCCCAATACTGAACTTAACCTTGGTTTTAATCTTGCGGTAGGTTAATATTGATAATTCTGGTACTTTGTTATGCATAACTAAGATTAACAGAAAGGTTTTTGAAATCTTTATAGACGATAAATCTGCACAACCTGGACAAGATCTTTGGCATAAATTGCATCTTAATACTTAAGCCGAGTTACTACAACGCTATTTGAATGGTTTGGGGATTTTTTAAGTGAACTCTTGTTTAGGAATTTTTACAGGCTCCCTTCAAAATTCAATTTAGAAAACATTCAAACATTGACTCAATTAAAGGATCTCAACATGGTGTAGGTAAATTTAGTATAATAAAGGGATCATTGGTGGTGCGTTTGGTGGTTGTACTATTGCTATCTTTCGTGGTGGGTTCTTCGTTTGCTATGTTTCTCGTAGAAGAAAACAAAACAATCAAAACCTAGTGACAGGACGTAATTGGGTATTACTTTCCTTATATTGAAAATCACTCATTTGGTTATGCTGCTAATACTAACGCTACATGAATTTGTGCACATACTGTTTCCTTAAACCTTGGTGTCATTTTTCGTTTCCAGATAGATTATGGCAGCAACCTATACTTTGGATTATGGTAGACTTCTCACTGTTTATAGACTTAGGAAGTTTTTTACAGATGAAATCGAAAATGGAGAGAATAAACTTGCCATTAAAACGAGGTAACCCACTTTTCGATCAAGGTGTGAATGAATTTAAGACTGAAAGTTAGATTCTTTCAAAAGCTTCGACATCACACCTCTTTTTTTGATTGGTCATAGTGAAGAGAACACTGAGATGATCCTTATGTTCTTGACAACCAATGCATCATCATTATGCATCAGGGGTCGGAGTCTTGTGAGACAGTGGTTTGCAAGCTTTGTACTGGATCTACGTTATTGTAAATAGGAATGGAATGAACAAAACAACAAGAGGTTTGTGGGAATGAATGTAATGATATATGATGATGATGATTTATTTTTTATGGTTGGGATTTATTTAATGAACTACAATGTTCGAGATTGAATAACATCGGCTGATTCATTCCTTGTTAATTTGAAATATGTTTTATTTCTACGTTGGAAAGTATTATCAATAAGTGATAACATTCATTTAGATGAATATTTAGTGATAATATTTACTATAAATACTACTCCTTCTAATTTATTTAACTTATTAAATGTTATAAATTAACATCTAGTTAGATAAATATTAAGTGATAACATTCATAGTTGAATGTTGTAATTTATTTTCAGTTGATATATGTTATCATTTAAGATTTATCTAGCTTATTGAATATTAAGAGAAAATTGATTATAATGTGATAACATTCACCGGTAAATATTGATATTCATTATAATGAACATTAAGTTATACTCCGTAATATTCATCTAGATGAATATTAAGTGATAACATTCGTTTTGATAAATGTTATAACTTTATATTCACTTCCTATAACTTAACGACAAAAATCGGCAACGAACTGCCACAAAATGTTCCAAGTATGCAACCTACCAAATATATTGCCCAAGTACGCAACAAACTGGAAGAACCTTTACCCGTGTGAGTAATATGGTAACTAGTTACCTGTTATCCCGGTAAACATAAGGTACGTGGCATTTTTCTTTTTTTAAAAAAAAAATAACGTGGCTTTTTTTTTTCACCTCAACTTTTTCACAGAAATATATTAATCACAAATATATAATTTCATCATCTTTGTTTACAAAACCCAAATCTGGGTTTACACATTCAAGATACAAAACAAAACCCAAATTTGTTAGCTTGGCTTCTTCTACCACACTCTCTGCCGACCAACCTCCACCCCTCGCCTAAAACCTGCAAGTTCCGGCCGCCCCCTTCCCTTCACCGCACCACCACTAATTCGTTTCTTTTTTGGTGGCTCAGCCAATCGACCAGCTTCCCTTCACCGATTGGATATAAACTCCGACCTTGCGTAACTAATGTTTGGCCGTGGATGTGGACCTGGTGGAAGCACTATTCCGATGGAGTTTCAATTTGTTGAGTTGGTTCAAATATGTTTGTATCCAAAACACCTCAACGAATCCAGATTCATCTTAGTTCTATACTTGTGTTTTAGATTTGGAATCTGGATTTGGTTTGTTGTTGTCTAAATAAATTGGCCGGAAGTTTATCATGTTGCCGTAAATTGGATGACACATGTATGACGTGGCCGGAAGTTCATCATCGTCGAAGACCATATTTGGCAGCTTTTTCACACCCAAATCATGATCATCATGGTAATGATGATGTTCATGTTCATGTTCATGGTCATGGTCATGAGAGTGTTGATACTGATGCTGCCCTAAACTCAATTCTGAATTGAAACCAAGTATCATAAAAACAAAGATTAACAGTAAGCTACAGATCTGATTTTTACAGTGATACCCCACTTTCATTTTGGGTTAGTTGAATTGAAATTGGGTTTTTTTTTTATACTTTCGGTGGGAGGTTTTAGGAAGATGGGCGTTTGCAGGTGCCTTCAATGGTAATGAAGCAGATGATGATAAAGAAAAGGATAATAATTCCGATGAATACTGTAGTAGGGTGTTTTTCTTAGATTAATTAAGTACTGTTAGTTGCTAAAAATATTTGGGGGTATTAATTATTTCGATTGAGAATGCCGCATCTTTAATTATTCCGTTGTCTTTTCACTATACCTAGTACTTAGAGATAGATGGATGCCATATGTACGTATGACGTGGCAAACAATTGATGTGGTAGCTGATGTGTACATGTAGTCATCATTTTCAAACTTCAAAAAGGTAAAAATGAACTTTGTAAGGATCTCAGCACGAAATCTTCCAGTTTGTTGTGTACTTGGGCAATATATTTGGTAGGTTGCATACTTGGAACATTTTGTGGCAGTTCGTTACCGATTTTTATCATTTACCCTTATTTTAAATATATAAAGTGATAACATTCAATGGCAAATACTATAATTTAATTTAATTTTAGTTAATATAGCTTAATATACATTTTGATGAATAAAATAATAACATTCATTTAAATGAATATTAGTTTTTAACATTCACTTGGATGAATATTAATTTTTAACATAGGATATGGTTGTTGTAGACTTGTAGTCATAGTTGCCATATGTTTGTTTTTTATGTTGGTATTCAATTTTGAAAATTGATAGAATATATGTTTTTAACTTGCTTAAATTTATGTTCATTCACATTCATTGTTGTCATATGATTGCTACTTAGATTGCAATCTTAAGAATTTTTAGTACCAAGTATTTACTTAATTGTAACATCCTCTCTTTTGGTCCGGTAATTTCTAATTTTAAATTGATGTATTTAATTGTATTAGAAATTATTTGATAAATATGTTTAAATTGCGAAACTTAGTTAAATAAGCCTTAGGACTTATTGTGCTTAGTAAATTGTTGTTTGTTGTAATTTACTATAGTTGACGGTAAAATAAAATAAGTTTCTCGCAAATGGTTTTGAGGTTCCAGGCAATAGATTGAAAAAGGGACTAGTTTTAAGTGGATGTGGGTCGGTGTAAAAAGTTAACCGACTTATAAACTTTCCCAAATAGGAAAGTTCTTTACTTTCCTTATTTAGAAACAAACACCTAAAACCTCTAAAACCTTAAAACCCTTGCAAATCATAATCGAAAAACTTGTGGAATTGGAGCTGTGATCTTGTGTTATCATAATCATCATCATCTTCTAGTGGTAATTCCTTGATTGTAAGTTAGTTTTCATGTTCAAATTCATGGTTATGATCATTTGAAGTTTTGACATGAATTGATGTTGAACTTATGCTTTAAACATGTTATGGTATGTATATATGATGATTTGTGAGCTGAAAACTGTTGCTGTACTTGAATTATGGTTAGCTTGTATAATTTTCAAAATTGGGTTTGAGCTGTGTGTTTGCAGGTCAGAATAAGAGCTGAAACGCGTAGGAACGCGATCCTGACCCTTTTCCTGGATCGCGTTGCTATATGAAAAACGGTTACAGAACTTTTTCTTCTTGGGAACGCGATCCAGCTCATGTTACCCGGATCGCGTTACCATGTGAAATTTCATCACAGAACTTTTTCAACTGACGAACGCGATCCCACCACCCTTGCCTGGATCGCGTTTGAATGAATAAGTTTGATGAGTTTTGCAAAATTTGAAAATGCATAAGTGTTTGGAAGATGGTGTTTTTAGTGGCACTTCTTATGTCATATTCCTTTAGTGGCATTTAGGTGGTACTTTAGTGGCACTTATCCATTGAAAATATATGTTATAATGTGGATAATTCTAATGAGTTATGAGACTTAGTAAAGAAGTTTAACGTCGACTGAGTATTGTATATAATATTCCTTTAGTGGCACTTTATTGATGTTTTAGTGGCACTTTTGTAGAAAGATATTATTGTTACTTACGTTTGGAATTGATTAACAATGTGATTACTTATGTAATGTGTTTAATTACATAAGTACCATTAGTTGAAAACAAATTACTAACTTATGATTGATTTTATGTTCTCAGATAATCCAAGGGCTCAGCGAGATAAGACTGCTGAGTAAGTAACTGAGACGAATCAGGTGAGTGGATTTGAAACTCATAGTTTGATTTGGTTGTGTCAGTTTGATTTCAATCAGTAATTATAGGATTACTATTGATAGAATGTTAACTTGGAAATGATATGCCATTTGATTGGTGGTTTGATTAGCCTGTGAGCTTGATTGATGAATACAGAGGTCAACTAGATTGTCGGTTGGACTTGATTGCTAATGTTGGTCAACACAGGGTTGCGTACATGTGTTGATAGAGATTAGCATTTAGTTAGCGGTTAATCACTGTTTTGACCTACAGTTGATTTAAGTGTTCTGATGGGGCCACCCGGAACAGGGTCCTTAGGAACCACCGTTCCTCTTGACGATATTTGTTGCATTATTGATTGTGAACAGATTGCTAGCTAAATTGAATTGTAGTTGATTATTCATTCACTTAGCTTCGTGCTAATCCCTCAATTTACTTCCTGCAGGTTATGTTTAATTATGTGGGTAGCCAGGAAGGGACGTTTTGATGCTGGGAATGTTTGAAACTTACAACTCTGATCCAGTTTGTAATAAATAATGTTTTATAGTATATAATGCCCCGGGTTTGTAAACATGTTAACTATGTTTGTTTAGTAGTTAAACATATTGTATAAAGGGTTGCGAAAATTTCTAGCAGGTTTTAATAGAATATGTATTTCAAGTAGTCGCTTCCGCCAAACTTAATATTATATTGTTGTATTAAATGAGGGGCATTATAAGTTGGTATCAGAGCAATAGTTGGGGCAATTGAATATGATTGTATGTTCAATCCTAAACTTTGATTGTGTTGTGTCAAACATTCTTGGGAAAGGGATTATGTACTGAATGTGAATCGGTTAGTAGAATAGGTGCTAACGACTAATGATTTGTAAGCTGTTATGGTGTTTACAGATATGGCGGATAACGAGCAACTACCTGTTAACCCTAATAATGCCTCAAGGCCTGAAGTTGCTGCTGAGACTCATGATGACCGGAATGAGAATGCTGGTACTTCTTTCCATGCTAGAGAGGAGGCAGAAAGGGATCAGTATCTACTTCAATTGGAAGAGGAAAACCAACCACTTAGAATGTATAAACAACAAAAAGAGGCTGAATCATCTCATCCTGTGTTTGGTACGATTTCACCGCCAAAGCAAAAGGTGTGTTCCTTTAAAACCTTTATGAGCAGTAATCCGTCTGTGTATTCGGGTAGTACGAATCCTTCTGTAACTCTAGATTGGTTGAGAGATGTTGAAAAGAAATTTGAAGTCTGTCAATGTGAGGAAGAACTAAAAGTTCCTTATGCAACTCAACTTTTAAAAGGAGCAGCTATGAATTGGTGGGATTCGATTACTTCTGTATTAACTTCTTTTCAGAAAGCATCTATCCGATGGTCTGATTTTCGTAATGAAGTTTGTAAGCAGTATTGTTCAAACTATGATATAGCTCGGATTAGAAAAGAGTTTATGGATTTGAAATTAACTGATAACATGTCAATGGATGATTTGATAAATCAGTTTACAGAGAAACTCAGGTTTGTTCAGCAGTGGGTTCCTGATGAGAGAACTCAGATAGAACAGTTTGTGGGTACTTTACCTGATCAGTATCGAACTTCAGTGAGATTAGCTGGCTCTCTTTCTCAAGCTTTCATGTTAGCTCGATCTGTTGACAGTGATTTAAAACCTCAACAGGCATCAAGTAAAGAAATGGTTTCTCAGAAATCTAAGAGTGAATCTTCTGGTAAAGGTAAGCAACGGTGGCAAGGAAATCAGCAGGGTAAGAAACAAGAAAGTCGTGGTGGTACTTCTGATCGTCCCAATTGGTGTATTAAGTGTAGAGCTAGACATTTTGGGCCGTGTACTGTGCAAACCACTAGATGTGTAAAATGTGGTGTGATTGGGCATGAAGCCAAAGATTGTGTTTTTCCCACTTATGTGTGTTGGAATTGCCATAAGGAAGGTCATCGTGCAAATCAGTGTTCTGAGGCTAAGAGGCAGGGTTCGGGGACAGTTGTTGGTTCATCAGCTTCTTCCGGTCAGAAGCGGAAGAATCCGCCATCTGCAGTTAGTAGGGCTTTTCAAATGACAGTTGATGAAGCTGTCCATACAGATGACGTGATCACGGGTACTTTTCTTGTAAATTCTGTACCAGCTCGTGTTTTATTTGATTCTGGTGCAAATTGTTCTTTTGTATCCATGTACTTCTGTGATAAGTTGAAAATGATGCCTACTGTGATAACAAACCCAGTTGAAGTAGAAATAGCTAGTGGCAAATCGGTTCCTGTTACCACCTCGGTAATTGGAGCTAGTATTATAATAGATAGCCAGACTTTCCCAATTTCCTTTCTGTTGATGCCAATTGCTAGTTTTGATGTGATTATTGGTATGGATTGGTTAAGTCAGTATAAAACAAGCATAGATTGCCACAATAAGCTGATTAGAATTCCAATCTCTGAAAAGTCATATGTCGTGGCTCGAGGAGAACGGGATAATGTTTGTATACCTTTGATTAGTATGATGAAAGCTAGGAAATCTTTGTCCAAGGGCTGTGAATCGTATCTAGCTTATGTGATTGATGCTAAGTTAGAAAAGAAGTCCCTTTCTGATGTACCGGTTGTTTCTGAGTATCCGGAAGTATTCCCTGATGAATTACCTGGTTTACCACCGGTTAGGGAAGTTGAATACCAGATTGATCTTGTTCCTGGCTCTTCACCTATAGCCAAAGCCCCTTATAGATTAGCTCCGTCTGAGATACGTGAAATGATGAATCAGATACAGGAGTTGTTGGATAAAGGGTTTATTAGACCTAGTTCTTCTCCCTGGGGTGCACCAGTTCTGTTTGTGAAAAAGAAAGATGGGTCTTTTAGAATGTGCATTGATTATAGGGAATTGAATAAAAGGACAGTAAAGAATAAATATCCTCTGCCTCGGATAGATGATTTATTTGATCAGTTGCAGGGATCTTCATTTTATTCAAAGATTGATTTGAGATCAGGTTATCATCAAGTTCGTGTTAGGGATTGTGATATTCCTAAAACTGCATTTAGAACCAGGTATGGTCATTTTGAATTCCTGGTTATGCCTTTTGGTTTAACGAATGCTCCCGCAGTTTTTATGGATTTGATGAACCGTGTTTGTCGACCTTTTCTTGATAAATTTGTGATTGTGTTTATCGATGACATTTTGATATATTCTAAATCCGAATCAGAGCATGGAATGCATTTGAGGTTGGTATTGGAAACCTTAAAGAGAGAACATTTGTATGCAAAGTTTTCTAAATGTGAATTTTGGATTCGGGAAGTACAGTTTTTAGGTCATATTATTTGTAATGATGGTGTTAAAGTTGATCCTTCGAAAATTGAAGCTGTAATGAATTGGAAAGCTCCAAAGTCTGCTTCAGAAATAAAAAGTTTTCTTGGTTTGGCGGGTAATTACCGGAAGTTTATTAAAGATTTTTCTAAAATTGCCGGTTCGTTGACTAAATTGACCCGTAAGGATGAAAAGTTTATATGGACTGAACAACAGGAAACAGCTTTTCAGACTCTGAAACAGTTGTTATGTCAGGCTCCTGTGTTAGCATTGCCAGATGGGTCCGATGATTTTATTGTTTATTGTGATGCATCGATTGCTGGTTTGGGTTGTGTTTTGATGCAGCGAGATCGTGTGATTGCTTATGCTTCTCGTCAGCTCAAACCTCATGAAAGAAATTATCCTACCCATGATTTAGAGCTTGCAGCAGTTGTGTTTGCTTTAAAAATCTGGAGGCATTACTTGTATGATACTAAATGTGTTATTTGTACAGATCACAAGAGTCTTCAGTATATATTTTCACAGCAAGAGTTGAATATGCGGCAGAGACGATGGTTAGAATTAATCAAAGATTATGATTGTGAGATTAAATACCATCCAGGGAAAGCCAATGTGGTTGCTGATGCTTTAAGCCGCAAGGTAACTTCTGATCGAGTTTATTTTATGCGTTTAGAAGTTTCTTCTGATTTGGTGGGTCAGATTAAAGCTGCACAGTTAGAGGCTTTGTTAGATCATAATTTGAAATCTGAAATTATGTTGAATCGAAAGGAATTGTTATTGGATGATTCGAGAGGATTAAAAACCTTTCAGTCTCGTGTTTGGATTCCTTTATTTGGTGGTCTTCGGGATGTTATTCTGAATGAAGCCCATAAGTCCAGATTTTCTGTACATCCTGGAAGTACTAAAATGTATAATGACTTGAAACCTTTCTATTGGTGGCCTACAATGAAGATGGATGTAGCAAGGTTTGTTAGTTCTTGTCATATTTGTTCTCAAGTTAAAGCTGAACATCAGAAGCCGTATGGGTCGTTGAAACAGCTTGAGATTCCTGAATGGAAGTGGGAACATTTGACTATGGATTTTGTAACCAAGTTGCCTCGAACTGCCCGAGGAAATGATATGGTTTGGGTTATTGTTGATCGATTGACCAAGAGTGCTCATTTTCTCGCTTCTAGTGAAACTGCATCTTTGAGTAAACTTGCACAGTTGTATGTAAATGAGATTGTTTCTCGGCATGGTATTCCATTATCGATTGTATCTGATAGAGATCCGAGGTTTGTATCTCATTTCTGGCAGAGTTTGCAGCATGAATTGGGTACACGTGTGAATCTTAGTACAGCTTATCATCCTCAAACCGATGGTCAGTCAGAACGCACGATTCAGACGCTTGAGGATATGTTAAGAGCTTGTATTCTAGAGTATGGTGGTTCTTGGGATTCTCATTTGCCATTGGTTGAGTTTGCTTATAATAACTCATATCATTCTAGTATTGGCATGCCTCCATATGAAATGCTTTATGGACGCCGTTGTAGAACTCCAACTTGTTGGCTAGAGGCAGGTGAGAAGCAATTTGCAGGTCCAGACATTGTTCAGATGACAGCTGATAAAGTAGCAGTGGCTCGTGAAAAGTTGAAAGCTGCACGTGATAGACATAAACAATATGCAGATCCTAAACGTCGACCTGTTACTTTTGTTGAAGGTGAACTTGTTTATCTGAAAGTTTCGCCTTGGAAAGGGGTAATACGGTTTGGGAAACGTGGCAAATTGGCTCCTCGATATATTGGACCGTTTAGAATTCGTCAGATTGTTAATGATCAGTCTGTTACATTGGATCTTCCTCCAGAGCTTGCTGGTATTCATGATACGTTTAACATTTGTTATTTGAGGAAATGTAACGTTGAAGACCAGTCTCAGATTCTTCCTTTGAAAGATTTGAAAGTTGATCAGAGTCAGAAGTTAGTTGAAGAACCAGTAGAACTTCTTGACAGAAAAGTTACTAAACTTAGGAAGAAACAGATTCCCATGGTGTTAGTGAAATGGAAACATAGTTTAGGTGAAAATCTAACTTGGGAGACTGAGAATAGTATGAGATCCAGATATCCTGGATTATTTTATCGTGATGAGATTTCGGGGACGAAATCTTCCTAAGGGGGGGGAGAGTTGTAACATCCTCTCTTTTGGTCCGGTAATTTCTAATTTTAAATTGATGTATTTAATTGTATTAGAAATTATTTGATAAATATGTTTAAATTGCGAAACTTAGTTAAATAAGCCTTATGACTTATTGTGCTTAGTAAATTGTTGTTTGTTGTAATTTACTATAGTTGACGGTAAAATAAAATAAGTTTCTCGCAAATGGTTTTGAGGTTCCAGGCAATAGATTGAAAAAGGGACTAGTTTTAAGTGGATGTGGGTCGGTGTAAAAAGTTAACCGACTTATAAACTTTCCCAAATAGGAAAGTTCTTTACATTCCTTATTTAGAAACAAACACCTAAAACCTCTAAAACCTTAAAACCCTTGCAAATCATAATCGAAAAACTTGTGGAATTGGAGCTGTGATCTTGTGTTATCATAATCATCATCATCTTCTAGTGGTAATTCCTTGATTGTAAGCTAGTTTTCATGTTCAAATTCATGGTTATGATCATTTGAAGTTTTGACATGAATTGATGTTGAACTTATGCTTTAAACATGTTATGGTATGTATATATGATGATTTGTGAGCTGAAAACTGTTGCTGTACTTGAATTATGGTTAGCTTGTATAATTTTCAAAATTGGGTTTGAGCTGTGTGTTTGCAGGTCAGAATAAGAGCTGAAACGCGTAGGAACGCGATCCTGACCCTTTTCCTGGATCGCGTTGCTATATGAAAAACGGTTACAGAACTTTTTCTTCTTGGGAACGCGATCCAGCTCATGTTAAGGATCGCGTTACCATGTGAAATTTCGTCACAGAACTTTTTCAACTGACGAACGCGATCCCACCACCCTTGCCTGGATCGCGTTTGAATGAATAAGTTTGATGAGTTTTGCAAAATTTGAAAATGCATAAGTGTTTGGAAGATGGTGTTTTTAGTGGCACTTCTTATGTCATATTCCTTTAGTGGCATTTAGGTGGTACTTTAGTGGCACTTATCCATTGAAAATATATGTTATAATGTGGATAATTCTAATGAGTTATGAGACTTAGTAAAGAAGTTTAACGTCGACTGAGTATTGTATATAATATTCCTTTAGTGGCACTTTATTGATGTTTTAGTGGCACTTTTGTAGAAAGATATTATTGTTACTTACGTTTGGAATTGATTAACAATGTGATTACTTATGTAATGTGTTTAATTACATAAGTACCATTAGTTGAAAACAAATTACTAACTTATGATTGATTTTATGTTCTCAGATAATCCAAGGGCTCAGCGAGATAAGACTGCTGAGTAAGTAACTGAGACGAATCAGGTGAGTGGATTTGAAACTCATAGTTTGATTTGGTTGTGTCAGTTTGATTTCAATCAGTAATTATAGGATTACTATTGATAGAATGTTAACTTGGAAATGATATGCCATTTGATTAGTGGTTTGATTAGCCTGTGAGCTTGATTGATGAATACAGAGGTCAACTAGATTGTCGGTTGGACTTGATTGCTAATGTTGGTCAACACAGGGTTGCGTACATGTGTTGATAGAGATTAGCATTTAGTTAGCGGTTAATCACTGTTTTGGCCTACAGTTGATTTAAGTGTTCTGATGGGGCCACCCGGAACAGGGTCCTTAGGAACCACCGTTCCTCTTGACGATATTTGTTGCATTATTGATTGTGAACAGATTGCTAGCTAAATTGAATTGTAGTTGATTATTAATTCACTTAGCTTCGTGCTAATCCCTCAATTTACTTCCTGCAGGTTATGTTTAATTATGTGGGTAGCCAGGAAGGGACGTTTTGATGCTGGGAATGTTTGAAACTTGCAACTCTGATCCAGTTTGTAATAAATAATGTTTTATAGTATATAGTGCCCCGGGTTTGTAAACATGTTAACTATGTTTGTTTAGTAGTTAAACATATTGTATAAAGGGTTGCGAAAATTTCTAGCAGGTTTTAATAGAATATGTATTTCAAGTAGTCGCTTCCGCCAAACTTAATATTATATTGTTGTATTAAATGAGGGGCGTTGTATTAATACACTATGATGACAAGTTTTACATCTCTTTTTTACGGTTTTGTTATGTTTCGAAGTGTTTTTTTTCATTCGTTTGAGACTATTATGATGCTTATTAAGCATATGTCAAGGTCAGTGGGTTTGATATCAAAAGTTTGTCGCAAAATAGTGAACAATATGCTACTGTTAAGTTGAAGGTGTTGAGGTGCGAAAAGAAGATCATGATGCTGGCAACAACAATTCTTTGGCTAGCGTCCGATTGAGCCGACGCATCTCCTTTGGTATTTTTAGTTACTACATTCTTAATCATATCGGTTGAGCTAATTACTTGACAGAATGTGAACTAGTCAACGTATCTGGTACGAACCCACATTCCATACTTGAGCCACAAGCTAAACGAGTAAAAACTTCTCATTAGTTCCAACTTTGCATATGTTGACTTTGAATTTTTGAATTTTTTAAATGATGCATGAAGTCCAATTTGTAAACTTTCCAACTCATTGAACGAGTAAGTTAATACTTTTCATGTGGAGAGCTTGTGTAAATAGACTTCTGACCTATCAAAACCTTTACATCATACATGTGTTCCTTTACCATCTTGATGGTGATAATATTCATTTAGAGGAATATTAACACTAATTTAATTTTAACATTCATCGTGATGAATGTTAAGTTAACATTCACCACGACGAATATTAACGATTTTGGATATAAAATTTATCAATTGATGTTATAGCCTACAAAAAGAATTTATCAAGGAAGCTTAACATTCATAACATCGATTCTGATCAACATCCATTAATTTACACTTTTTAGTTTTTGACACATGTATTGACGAAGTTAAGATGCTCCGTGATGAATATTACACTTCCCCATTCCCTAAAAAAAGAGCTTCCCCTTAATCATCCACTACAGTATAATCTGTTAATGCATACTAGTGGTTGATTTATCAATTTGAATAGTGGAATTATCATTTGCCTATATATATAAAGTGATGACATTTATTGTTAGAATTAACATTCACAATATAATACACTGTGACTTTCAACCAACTTCGTCCTCTTATATTTCCAATTTTAATCGATAGGAATAAACTTATCTATAATTAAGTCATTCGTAGGTAAATGGGTTTGAATTAACACCCCTATGATAGTGCCCGATTTAAAACCAAAAATAGGTGTGGGTGATATACATACAATTATACATGACCATATGTTTACATGTTTCCTAGGCCATTGGGTAGAGGCATGCAAGTACAACTCATCATGGATGTTACCAAATATTGGCGTTGGGTCAGCGGGTGATTATCGACTTCTCTCACGAAATTTTAAATTTACAACTTAAAATTCACTTTGATGAATATTAAGTGATACCATTCATTTCGATGAATATTAAGTGTTAATGTTCCTTAAAAAATGTTATAATATAATTTCGGTTGTCATAATTTCACATTCATTTTTTAATGAATATAGGTGACAACATTAACTCGTGATTGTTATAATTCGATCTCAAATGTTAACAACTAAAAATTTATTTTGATGAATATTAATTGATGACGTTCGTCGAAAAGCTTTATCATTCAATTTTTGTTGTTATAACTTAATATTCATTTTGATGAATATTAAGTGATAACATTCTTTGAAAAACTTTATATATAATTTAAATTCAGCTGTTATAACTTGACATCTATTTATATGACTATTTTGTGATAACATTCATTCTGAAGAATATTCAGTGATAACATTCCTGGATAAACGTTATGATTTAATTTTGGCTGTTTTAACTTTATGTTCATTTTGATGAATATTTAGTAATGAAATTATATATTAAATATTATATTTTAATTTCAATTTTTATAACTTAAAGTTTGTTTTGATAAATATTAGGTGATACCGTTCATTCCGATTAATATTAAGTCATAACATACATTAATAAATATTATATCTTAATTTTAGTTGTTATAACTTAAAGTTCGTTATGATGAATATTAAGCGATAATATTCATTCAGGTGAATATTAAGTGATAACATATATTAATAAATATTATAATTTTAATTTAGTTGAAGAATGTTATAAGTTAACATTCATCAATGAATTATTTACATGTGTAGTTTATATCTTAACATTGAAAATTTTTATATTTTAAATTCAGTTGTTAAAACTTAAAGTTCGTTTTGATGAATATTAAGTCACAATATTCATTCAGATGGATATTAAGTGATAGCATACATTAATAAATCCTACAACCTTCTTTAATGAAAAAGAAACACAAAAGTTCCAGGGAAACCGACGGCTTTCATCGGCCCTTTGTTGTTATGGCCATGTTGCAACATCATATGCATCATTGCATAAAGTGCCAGAAACTATGGAGATGTTGGAATGTGCTTCTAGCCATGTTATATTAATGCATCACATAAGAATGAGCTCATGATACTTTCTTTAATTAGGCCATAAAACATCAAGAGCGGTAGAAGGGTGAATCTTATATTGACTATTGTCGATGATCCAATTGTAATGGAATGGACTCAAAATACTCCGACCAATCTTTATGTTATCTTATTGGCTGTAACTTTGTGGGCGAGTTTGCCGTATACAAAGTTAAAATCACACAATGATTAAGCTGAAACATTAGTAGTGAATTTGTAAGGTTATGCAACCGTTCTATGTTCTCGCACTAACTCGTAGCTGCTAATTTCACAACACAAGCCCCTAATATCACATAAGCAAAAGCATCAAAAGTTACATCATATTCAACAACCAACTCAATCAGAGGTCACAAACTGAACTGATTGAATAACAAAACAAAATCAGTAATTTTTTAAGTGCGATGTAACTCATCAGTTCGATTGACCCAGAATGTCGTTTAGCCATAAATCTGAATTATAATAAACTAGTGAGTCAATTATCATTACAAAAGCTACATTACTGCAATAATAACTCATATATTTTTAAGAATTTTTTGCACTTTGGGCAGCTTATAAAACATGTCACCGGGTCAACCTCGCCACCAATAAAGGCAATATCGTTTGGCAGAATAGACAGATGTGCAATCCAAGGGATCGGATAATTGGCACAAGAACTGTGTGCATTCTGATGTAAGTTTGACTGCATCATAGTCGGTTGACTGAACTGAAAAATGGCTTCCTGCTGCGTCGATGGTTTTGTTGATGAAATCTAACCGTGAAAGATAGTCCTTCATGGGGAAGATGAAATTGAGATGATCCCTTGCCTAAAAGAGAATAACTAAAATTAGGCTTAACATGTACCTATTTAACTTTGTACTAACATACAAAGTATGTCATAACAAGAAGATTGTATATGTAAAACAGGCAATCAACCAATGTTCCATAGCCAAATGTCACACCATTTATGTGTCGCTTATAAACGACTACAAAAACCGTATCATTACAGGAATATATATTTGTGAATAAAACAAATTTAGGAGGTAGCATGCATTAAAATTTGACTTTGTGTGACTTTCAACACGTTAAACCCATACCCGACTGGCCCATTAGGTAAGTTTATTTATTTGATCTGATTCAGATAAAATACAGTCCCTCAAAAAGGATAACTAGCATACCAGTCGATATTCACGAGCCCGTTTAGGAAGCTTGAGATAAGACATGTTTCTAGTCTCGTAATCCCACAAAAAGAATGTATGATGGATCCACCGGTTTTCAGTAATTGATTGTGCATTTCTACCAAACTTGCGATGGCCAAATACATAATCTACAATAAATAAAGAAAAGTCATGCTGTCAGACTTGTAGCATACCACGTAATATTCCGAAGATACTATTCCAGTTATCAAAAATTGCATCTAATGAACGAGCCAAGAAACTATGCAACAAAATCAAAGTCGAAGAATTACAAAACAACACAAACAAGCAGAAAAAAATGAAATTCCTCAACCTAATTGGGATTCAAATATACAATCCCCGTACCATTTTCACGAAGCCTGAAATCACCAGTTTCTTGTAACACTTTACTGTATAATAGGCTGCTCCAAGACATGATAGGTCGAGGATATGGTTGTACATTAGGAACGACATCCTTGTTGCATATAAACGAAACAAATATTGTCCCGTGATCAACTATTACAGTCCCACCACCAGTAAACCTTCATATGACAAGAATTTTATGATCTACTACAGGACTAACAAATTCATGTAAAATAATAAAATCTCAGTAACGTTTCAAAATCCTAGATAACATTCTTCTGATTTTAACATCATAATATTAAATTTATATTTCACATCATATCTATTTAATCTAATCTATTTTCCATCACACACATCATATAATTACTTAATATTCACCCGCATTCAATCGTATCAATCTCATAAACATTGCCATAATAAATAGTACCTTATATTCATCAGATCACTTACCAATAAAGAAACCAATGTATCGGTGTACAGAAATTAAATGACAAACTTACCTACATAGATCCAAAGTTTCTGTAATTATTCTTGTTTCTTGTGCACCGGGTGCATTCCTTTCAACCATCCCCACTGTACCCCTTTGGGCAATGGCAAGTATGACTTCCATCAGTGTTGTTACATATATGCAGGCAGCTGTTTAGTCGGGGTTCTTCACACTCATTAACATCTAATCAGTAAAACGTAGGCATACACACAGTTTCAAACAGTAGGTAAAACATACAGTCAATTGCTTCTCAAAGATTGGTTTTGTGAAAAACCAAATGAAAAGGAATACCTAGGCAGCCATTTCAAGGTACGGAGTTCCCTGATAACCAACAGAACACCGAGTTAATAGAGGTGACAATTTTGATCCATTTAGTAGTAGATGGGAATAAAATGAGTCCATTTTATATTTTATTAAAAATAATTTAAAACAGTAAAAATAATAATAACATTCATTCTGAAGAATATTAAGTGATAATATTTATTCCGATGAATATAAACTGATAACATTCATTCTGATGAATAATGTTATAGTTCAATTTCAGTTAATGAATGTTATCACTTGAAATTCATCAATGAATTTTCTATGTATAGATTTTGTAAATTAACATTCACTATCATAAATATTAAGCGATAACATTCATTCCGATGAATATTAAGTGATAATATTTATTCCGATGAATATTAACTGATAACATTCATTCTGATAATGTTATAGTTCAATTTCAGTTAACGAATGTTATAACTTGACATTAATCAATGAATTTTTCTATGTATAGATTTTGTAAATTAACATTCACTATATGATGATGAATATTAAGTGATAATATTCATTTTGATGAATATTAATTGATAACAATAACATCAGTTGATCCTACTGGAACATTGTGTGAGGTTGCAAAACCATTCAGTATATGGGTTCATAAAGACGTTATCAAGACACAAAATAATAATCCTAGTTATCAAGACACAAAAGGTCAATAGATGGACATCATATCATAATATCATAATATATCATAGTGGAATGATTCAGAGGGAAGTGCATTTTTTGAAGGAAGGGGGAAGCGTTAGTATTAATCAAAAACATATTACCTTCACCCATACATATCTCAAAAAAAGCGAACTAAAATTTAGTAAATGTTAATCAGAATCAATGCTATGAATGTTAAGCTTCCTTGATAAATTATTTAGACAAGTTATAACATCGATTCATGAATATTATACCCAAATCCGTTAATATTCATCGCGGTGAATGTTAGTTAACATTCATTGTGATGAATGTTAACAATTAAAATATTTTTCAAATAATGTGAAGTTTTAACATTCATCGTAATGAATATTAATTAACATTCATCACGGTGAATGTTTACAATTTATTAAATAAATATTCATCAACTAATGTTATACCTTACAAATGAAATTTATTCGTTAAGATATTCTTTATAGCATCGATTTTGATTACTATTTATTGGTAAAAATTATTTTTTGTTGACATTTTGATTGATAATTGTAAGATGCTTTATGACGAATAATAACGCTTCCTCCTTCCACCAAAAAGGCACTTCCCTTTGATCACTACCCATGTATCATATTATCATATATATCACAAATATGAACAAAACCTTGCAAAAGTGTCACCTATGCAGTGTTATGTTTGCATAATTGCAAGCGTGAAGCCGTAATTTAATCTACACCCTTTTTGTCACATAAAAGTTATCTTATCATGCATAAATCCTACCGAAAATTGTTGTGAGTCTACTACCATTTTAATATTTAATAACATTTTAATATAGTTTTTAGTCTTCTGCAGTTTACACCTTCAACTCAACATATTTACTTTTAACTTCTAAAACTACATAAGGATAATGTAACAGACTAAACTTTATACATAAAATTAAAAAATCCATATCCATACGGATGCATAACAAATGAACAAATACCTGAGCGTTAGCCCTAACAGACAAGCCATGTGGCTTTGACTGAAAACTAGGGTTTGTGATCGACGTCAGCCGTAGCGAGTTCGATGATGCTAAAAACGAGGATTTAGTAAGCTTAATAGAGCTCAACGATGAGGTATGAATGGTTTTCACCGGCGGCAAGTTCCGGCTGACTAAGAGTGAACCGACGTTTGATTGAAAAACACAAAATTAAAACAAATTAAAGCGATATGTACACTTAAATTGAAGAATCTGAGGTAGATTATTGAAACTTTTCTTACCGTTTTGTTCTTCCCCAATTTCTGATTTATCTTCACTTTTTTCTTCAGATCTTGTAGTTTCTGTTTTGTTGATCGTATCAACAAGACCGTGTTTTCAATTTAGGCAATCGATTATTGATGAAAATTGCTCATCAATTTGTATTTGGATAGTGATTTCAATTAGATTGTACCCTAATTCTGATGAATGAGCGTGAATTCTTTTTGTCAGATTCAATTTTAGCATGTGGTGTTAATACAACAACTTTTGCTCGAAATTACCCAAGTACCCCTCCGCGTTTTATTTTAAATGAAGTGATCGGATGGTCATTATTCACTTCCCCCTTCCCTCAAATTACCACTTCCCCATTGAACCCTCCCCTATATATATATATATATGTATATATATATATATATATATATATATATATATATATATATATATATATATATATATATGTATATGTATATAGTGGTGGGATAAAATAAGAAGGGGAAATCTTGTGAGAAGGTGCGAACCAATTCTGAGCCGTCAGATCAGTTTCTACGTCGCGGGGGCATTTTAGTAATCACAGCAAACTCATCACCGCCTATTTCAAAACCGTTTTTTCCTTATGATTCTTCGATTAACAAGTCGATTAATCGGAGTTCCGAGTATCATCATAAAGTTCATCTATAATCTCTACTAAAATGACAGAAAAACCTCCAGAAAATGCAACAATGGTGAAATTCGTTACAAAAAGTAAGAAATTACATTCTCGTAATCGTATCAATGAATCACATATAATCATTCTCATTCAATTCCATAATCTATTTTCTGTATTTTGCAGCAACTAAACGAAAGGAGTTTGTAGATAAATCGTACTCGAAATGGCGGAATAAACTTCCAGATACTGTGAATCAATACGATGATGATTCAACGGACACTAACGATGAAGGTAATAGCAAAATTAAGTATTAAAATGTAGAACTAAACTGAATGTGACGATGATTGAGTTGTGAGATGCATTTTCCCCCAAATAACAACATGTGCCTTACAAGTGTTTGATAAAATGTCAAGCCTAATATATAGCCTTCCATAGTTACATGTGATAGTATTATTTTGAGTAAATATTATATACTGATTCTATAACGAATGATTTCAAGCCTAATTATATAGCCTTCCTTGGAAGTTGTATTGAACTAACATGCGAATGGAGTGAATGTTTGAATGACTTGATTATAGTATATTTTTAGTGTATTTTATATCTGTAATGTAAAATTGCTGATATAGAAACTTGTTTACAGACTGAGATATTGCTAGTGTAAAGTAACTTGAAAGTTTATGTTTGTGATATGGATATGGTATGTGGTGAAAAATGCGGTAAACTAAGGCTGTTTAAAATTGGCTTGTCATGAAATGAAACAGCTCAGGTAGACTGGTTTATGTTGAAGTAAAACATACTCCATAAGTTTACTGTAAGGTATTTAGTTTGTCGAGCACATAGTGTCAGTGTGTCGCTTCAATTGAACAATTTAAAAGTTACACAAGCATAGTGTGAAATCACTTCTTTTTCCGAAGACTAGTATAGTGTGGTAAACTAAGACTGAGCACGCAGTTTTTGTAAGCTGATATATTGATGTTCTGTTGGAGCGTATAATGTGGTTCAAGGCTATTTAATGTGATTAAGTACATGTATCTTATATCCTTTGCTACTCTTAAAATTAACTCAATGGCTACTCTCAAAATTAATGATATCAATGTTTAATAGTTCCACTAAGTAAGTAATAACTAGGACACTAACTTGGTCCTTGCTTAGGATCTGATCACGTGGGAAGCCTGTGGTTGTGTCTCATATAATTTTTTGGGTCTTTATGGTAATATATATGATGCATGCTTTTTCAAAAAAAAAAAAACTAACAAGGACACAACAGTAGCTACTCTTGACAAATTCTAATGCAAACTGCTACTTAAAGTTGCAATGCTCAAATCGACATTAATCACATTAGAAGTTAACATAATCACAACAAAGTCATAGTGATTATTGCATTTTAACAAGTGAATATCTGTTCTAAATGATTTTACATTTTACATTGATATCAGAGGATGATGAGGAAGTAAATATTACATTAAAGCATACTATACAGATTCTATATGCAATTATATACTGATTCTATGTGTTTATTTATTTTACAAAATGTGGGAGGTTTTACAAAGCGAAATGGAAAGAAGACATGTCCGAAGGAAAAACAAAGACAACAAAGGGTAAAGAAGAAAGAAGTTATGAAAGCGAAGAAAGAAAAAAAGAACATGGGTAACTACTGATTAATATCGTATTATTTCTGTCATACTTTTTGGTCAGTGCTAATATATTCATATAACCTTATATGATGCACAGTATCTACTTCTTCCTCGGAAGAAAATGATAATGTTTCGGAAGAGGAAACTGACAGTGATGATTTGCTGATGCTCACTTATAATGAAGAAGATGTAAAGGTCAAGAAAAGAAAGAAGAAAGTTCCATTGAACTCAGATTCGGATACTGTCTATGAGATTCCTAAATCCCCAAAGCAAATCAACGCCTTAAAGAAAAACAAAGTCTCATTACTGAATGAACATATTCAAGTACTGATTCGAGACGCTATTCAAGGTGTTCAGTTTGAGAAGAAGAAGAAAGGAAAAAAGGCTAAGGAAGAGTATAGTTCAGTAAGAACAAGGAGCTCACCAAAACCACTGTTTAATGTAATTAAGGTTTTAAGTGATGATCAAAAACAAGCTATCAGAGACATTGGATTTGGTTCTGTCCTTGAGATTTCTTTTGGTACAATTCCTGCAAGGATTGGATATTATGTAGTAGATAGACTTGACGAAAGAACACTAACGATAAGGTTAGAAAATCGTTATCTTCAAATAGATAAACAGGTGGTACATGATATGTACGGCATACCATTGGGAGGAGTGAAATTCAAGAAAGAAAAGATCAGTAAGGGAGCTGATAGACTTACAAGAGAGTGGCGAGGTCGTATTGGAATGTTGAAAGGAAACATTCGACCAAGTCATGTAGTGGAAGCGATAACCAGATCACCAGAGGATGCGGGAAGAAACTTCATTTTGAATTTCCTTGTTTTATTCAATACATGCATGGCTGAAAATTCAATAATGGGTACATGCAACCTCAAGTTTCTGCCATATATAAATGATGATGTGGATATAAAAAGTCTGGATTGGTGTCAGTACGTCATTGACTGTTTGAAGGAAAGCAAGTACTATTGGGACAGAGATGATGATGAATCTTTTTACACTGGACCCCTTGCTCTATTAATTGTAGGTATCATATGTTACATTCTTTGTAAAGTCTATAAATATTTGTTTACTAATGTAACAAGTTGAATTGTGTAGCTATTCTATGTTGACTCTACGAAGTGTAATAGATTACAAGTCATTCGGGAAAGACCGGCACTCAAATCATGGACCTCTCAATTACTTAGCCAAAGAGAAACCGCTGAGATCAGTTCTGGAGGTTTTGGTCGGGGTGAACCTGAATTACCATTTGAAGAAGAGCAGAATATGGTAAATATAATTGACGAGGAAGGAAGCAAACAACCGGAATGTACTGATTTCAAGCTCACTAATGTCCAGGTATAACCTATATCCAAATTTTAAAACCTTACATGCATATAGTTACATGATATGTTATAGTAACTCATAATTTTTTGGGGATTACACTGTTTTGATTCCTTAAGAGACTCTGTTCCTGATTCATAAGATAATACTCACAAAAAATGAAAATGTAATCACATAAAAGAAAAGTGATTATGAAGTTGTAAATTGTGATTACTAGAAGTAGTTGACACTAATAGTCCTAATATTGTGTATATAACTAAAAGTGGGAAAATAGATTGACAGTTTGGGTCACGCATCAGGTTAAATACAATGTTTGATCCGTAGTTGGTTTTGTTCGGAACAGATTTCTGGCAACGTTAGGCAATTTAAATTAGTAATCACGTTTTACAACTGAATAATCACTTGTATTTTGTGTGATTGTGCATATTACTGACATCGTTAACATCTTTTAGGAATATATTGAAAGCATCAATTCAAGATTCCTTAGTTTGATGAACGGAAAGGAGAAACTTGGTGGTTTATTGGCTGAGGCATTGTCAAAGTTCCCAGACAATGAGAAATTGCAGCAATACAACAAACAAGCTGAAGAGTTCTTTGGAAAGTCAACATTCGATGCCAGAAAACCAGATAGAAATGGAATTGCTTTTAAGGAACATTACAACAAACAAGTTGAGGAGTTGTTTGGACAGTCATCATTCGATGCCAAAAAGCCAGATATGAATGAGAATTCTTCATTGGAGGCTTTTACTGGCCAAATGGATATTGAAATGGTTGATGTTGGAACAAGTGGTGAAGTTGAAATAATCGATAACCACTCAAAGTCAGGGAACCTCTTTCTCATGACTAATGGAGATAAAACAGTTGTTAAAGCAAAGACTTCGAGTCCTGGAAAAGTGAATTCTGAGTACTCACCAATGATAGGGATGGTTGCTGACACAAACAATGTTGCTTCTGCAAATGATCAAACTTTGATTTTGTCACCTCAAAATATATATAGTTCACCACCTTACACTGATTCATTTTTCAAAGCGATTGATGAGGTTGTAAGCAAAGCGAGGGCAACAAATGTCATTGACTTTGAACCACCATCATTTAGTCTGAATTTAACACAGGAGTTTGAAAGATCTTCACACGAAAAAGATAGTGATCCAAAAGAAGGGGTTGGCATCAACCCTTTATCTTCCAAGAAGCCTGAAGTTGAGAAACTGGAAGGAAAAGATGAAAGCGTTAAGACAACTCGAACTGAAATTGATAAGGTTTCAGATATAATGGTTAAAACGGTTACTCGAGAAGTTAGTGCGATGACTATTGAAAAAGTTCCACCAATACCTCCTGTAAATTTTGAACTGGAAAAGCCGAAGCGAGATTTAAGACCTTCTGAATATAAAAAATCACCTTTTAAGGAGCGCGCAGTGGATTTGTCAAAAGGTTTGACTACAAGCGAGAGGAAACTTTTCGACTACTTACACTCATTCAGTGATCCAATTTGGTAAGTAAATTACATATCAAAATGACTTATAAAATCTTATGTTTAAGTTAATTATATTTATAATCAACTGACATAGTTTTGTCTGATTTCAGGAGAGTTGTATTTGAATGCATTGATGGCTATATGCTGATTCCAGATATGATCCAAACCATCTTACCATGCAGATGGATTCTTATAACAATAATCGACATTTGGTCACATATGCTTAACGTTGATGAAAAGTTCAAATCTTCAAACTCTCCATCAAGATTCTTTTGTTCTACAACTCACTTGGTAAGCAATAATCGCACAACCATTTGTGTGTTTAATTTGTTTCATGTCTGATATTATGATAACATCAAGATATTTATTGTTATTATACAGAGAGATGAGGTGGTTGAGGAGGGAAAACTAATGACTAGTGACGTGAAATCCTTTTTTGATAAGATCGCTCTGAATTCAAAGATTAAAGACGGTCTCGAATTGCTTAAAGATGTGGATTTGGTAAAACTTCATGTGATATTTTTACTTTATTATTCATATTTTCTTTATTAAATGTAGAAAAATATATGGTGTTTCTTAAACAGGTATTCTTCCCGGTTTTAGCATCAGGCCATTATTATCTGATGTGTTTCAATCTCAAGAGAACTGCATTCTTGATAATTGATAATGTTGAGGATGAAAAGACAATTGATGAGAGGTACATGTATGCTCCAGCAATCATGGTAAGTACCAACTACAGATTTTATACATACAACAATGTTATAATATTAAGTTTCGAATACTCATAAGCAAATATGTGGTAATCAGAGATCGAATTTTGGAAGATATTTGACTGAAGTTGGACATGGAAAAGCAAAATCAGTACTGGTAGCTAACCCACAAAGGGCAAAAATGAAGTGGAGGACATGTACAAATTCAGAAGATTGTGGCGTGTTCGTTATGCGTCATATGGAGACGTATATGGCACAACCAATTAAAGAATGGGATTGTGGATTAACAAGAGAGTCCAATAAACAACAGAGGCAACTTAACACCTTGAGAATCAAATATGCAGATAAGATACTTTTATCTGACTTCAACATTCACAAAGATAAGGTGCAGGATGAAATGGAAAAGTTCAGCACTACGGATCCTAGAGAAAAAGAACAGATAATGATGAAAAGTTATAGCAAACTATATCCCCGGTCAATTTAGCTACTTCGGTTTTATGTCTTTCAAACACTTTCTATTCACGTTACAATATGATACTTTTGTGGATATTTTTTCATTTTTAGCTTTGAATATAGTTTTCACTGAACTTTGTATAGTCATTACTATAACAAATTTGGAGGTTTGAGGTATAGTAATGTCAATCTTTACTGTAATGTCAATTTTTAGCTTTTTGAATATAGTTTTCATTGATCTTTGTATAGTTATTACTCCAACAAATTTGGAGGTTTGAAATATAATAATCACAAAGCTAAAGGTGGGAAACAGGTGGACGGGTTGGGTTGTGCAGTAGGTGAAACAAACCTGATTGAATCACACTTGTGTTGGGGTGGAACACATCATGTTTGTCTCATCTAGTTGTGTAATGTAGTTTAGTCATCACAAATTTCAAAACGTACAGCTTGTCTCAACCTTGAGACCACGATCCCTTTCGAAACCAAGAGATGACATTTTTGGCCCATTAACTCATAAACGGATTGATTTTGAATTGGAGAGTTTTTGTAATCACAAACTTTAGAATTGTGTTGGCTAACTTTAGAATTGGAGAGTTTTTGTAATCACAAATCTTGGAGAGTTTTTTGGTAACCTTTTTATGCCTATATTTGGCACCAAGTTGTGATGGGTGATACTTATTTTTTTTTAAATCCTATCATCATGACCTTATCTATTGACGCTGGACCAGATACTTGGATTGTAAGTAAATAATCACAAAAAACAACCACATAATCACATAAGGTTAATGTGATTATCGAGTTTTTATTATCGTTTCAGTTGTTTCTAACTGTAATAATATGAATATCATGCAATATTCAATAGGTGTAGAGTTTGTGATGATGGACTATATATATTGATGTTCTTTTGTGTATAGGCTAGTTGCATTCAACCTGGGATATCTTCCGGAAGGTGACAAAACAGTAATTACTAAATCAAATCAGGTATAACCCGATTAGCAATGGAGGCTGCAAGCAGAATAGTAGCATCAATTCAAAATTTCTATGGAAATTCCAGTTGCAGTGTTTTTACTCTGGAATTTTAGAAGTACAAATATTATTTTGCATATGAACAGACTCAGGTATCCAGAAACACACAAACAAGAACACCCAAACTTCACTCACTCGGAATTGATCAAAACTGACTAGTCTCTAAGTTGCACAACATTGGGTTAGTAAAGCATTAATTCCAATCTAATACAGAAACCAAATTGCTATCCATGCCTCAAATACAAGTAAAATATTTCAAAAAAGGACATTCATTTCTCTAATAGTTCAAAGTAACAGAGTATCAATAGAACGAAATGAAAACAAACCAAGACAAAGATAGTATGCTTATCCAATCATCCAAACCCCACCAAGGCTGGTGAATCAATTGTATGTAAGCTTTATTTGAAAAGTAAGAAAGTACTAATGCAAGGAAATCCTTTTGTATGTACTTATGCTAGTACCCAAACATATTTACCTATTCATCTTTATTTTTTGTTGGACAGTTACGAGAGTCATGATGAGAATATTCACCACACTCCTTGCAGAGCCTCTTTGGCTTTGAGCTTTTTGCAATTGCTTTATCACGATCACTGGACAGCCTCTTTCCACCACTTCCACAGCCCTTGTTTCTTATACCTTGTGGAACTTGTACATCAACCGCAGCAGGTTTAGAAACACCAATCAATGACTCCATAGTTTCTTTTACACTCATTGTAGGTTCTTCTGAGATATCAGCATCTATCTCATCCTTCAAAATGTGCAACTGTTCTTGATATTTGAGAAGTCTATCTTTGTCAATACTTAGTCGACTAAGAGAATATCTAACAGTTGAGTAAACATCCTGTAGAACCATCCCGCGATCGTCCTTTGTACTTTCTAAGTTCATATCAAGCAAATCTACTTCTTCAGCATCCATAGTCCAACGGGTTGCGATATATTCAGTTGGAATCTCCACAACACCTGACAACCACAAGGCACAAAACATATGCCGACACAGTATACCAAATCGCACATACTTCATGCAACGACATGCCATCCTCCCATTAGTTGCATCAGAGACAACCTGTGAAAATGAAAAAAAAAAACAAAGAAAGTATACTTACAATTGAAATGAAATAACAAACTATCAATTTTTTTTAACAGTTCATATGAATTACAGATATGAAAATCATATATATTATGTACCTTGTATTGGCCTTTGACCTTCATTTGTTCATCTTTTTCCTCAATAATCCGTAATTTTTGGCCATCTTCTATGGTGAAGGAAATTTGGGAGCATGAAAACACAGATTCATAAATCTCATCCTGCACTTCAAAAAAGATTGTACGAGTGTACACCTTAGCAGCATGTCTTTCTATTTTACGAGATGTCTTAAAGACAGGTTTTGTAGTCCTCGTTTTATGATCTAGTGTACGCTGCACGCTTCTTTGTTTGTCTATCGCCGACTCAAAATGACCCATAAACCTGACTAGCATTGAATAAGGATGTGAGAACCTTCCGAAGAAGTAATTTTCACTCTCAGAACGTGATGTGGTCCTCATTAACCCAGACATTGGTAAGTCCCTGAAATACGCGGGAATCCACCTCTCCCTTATGTCAAACATGTCACACATCAAGTTGTTATTTTCAAGCTTATATTCTTGTACTATCAATAACCACTTTTCTTCAAAATTAGTGGGATTAGTGGTAGCATTCCAAACAATATGATTGAATCTTTCAAGAAAATCATCGTCTTTGTATATTTTTGAGGGAATCTGCACATACAAATATTACAAATGTAAATGTAAGTAAACGCTTATAATAATCACAATACAACATCATTAACTCTGGTAATTTATCAGTTATATCAAGTGATTATTTCTAGATTATTTTTTCATACCTTATCCTTGAGTTTCTTCATAATATGCCACATGCATAACCTATGCCTAGAATTGGGAAGAACATCTATAATAGCTTGCTTCATCGCAGGATCCTGGTCTGTTACCACCAATCTGGGCTCACTGTTATCAACTGATTTTAAAAAAGCTTTGAGCAGCCAAGTGTAAGAGTCGATAGTTTCCCTAGCAAGCAAACCCGCTCCAAAACTAACACACCTCTTGTTCTTGTCCACTCCGGTAAATGGAACAAATACCATATTGTACCTAAAAACATATAATTTGGACATTTATACTACAAGTTAGTAATAGGTATTTCATTACTAGAAACATTGTTGCACTTATCATATTTAAGATAGACAGAAGTATTACTTGTTTGTTTTGAAGGTGGCATCAAAGGATATAACATCACCATATGCTTTATAATTCTGTTTCGCTTTTCGATCAGCCCAAAACATTCCTATTAACCTATGATTCTCGCAGCACTTATACTCGAATGAAAAACCGGGAACATCCTCTACTTTCATTAACATTTTGTCTATAGTCATCTGCGCATCACTCTCTCCGATAAAGCAATTCAGATCCTTGTTGAAATTTTTAAAATCAGCAACAGTTCCACCCACATTCTCATAAGATCCAGTTAACTCTTTCATCACTTTGTGTGCCACAGAAGCACCAATATTCGCGTTAGAAACATTAACAATGAAAGACTTTTGTAGATAGTCAAGATGCCTACGCTGCTTTAGAAGATGATTATCTGCAACACTCACCAATTCGTGGTTGTGTTTCTCCTCGAAAAAATATATGACATATGAGTTCCCATCCCCCAATCTCCTAAATTTTACACAAGCTTTACAACCTGTTCTAGTGTCAGACCTATGAGGTTGTTTGTCTTGCAAGCTGTCAAACGGTTTACTCAACTTAAAACCTTCTTTACTACATAACAGATACTTCACATTCACCATTCCATTATTTGAAAGTATAGATGTCGATTTACGAATATCAAATCCACCTAACAAAGAATATCTTTTATAGAAGGCAATGGCTTTTTCCAACGAATCGAATGTTAAACCTATTGCAGGTTTAGCATATGCTGCTGTCTCAGGTATCCAAAATTCCGTACCACCAACAGTTTCATGCTCAATACCAGAACCTATAATGCCAATAATCACATAACACAGCATATTAATCACATCAGTTTTATTTAGCATAATCTGTATAATCACATAATATAACACAACAATCACAACATTTTTAAAGATAAATTTCGTGATTAAGTCATAGAGATCATCATACAGCCTATATAATCACCTAATAAAGCACAATAATCACATCAGTTTGTTAATAATCACCTAATAAGCATGATAAATTAAGCGATTAACTTCGTAACCTAAATAATCACCCAATACAACACAATAATCACATCAGTTCTATTAGTATACAAACTTCAATTAAGTGATTAAGTCATAGAGATCATCATACAGCCTATATAATCACCTATTACAACACAATAATCACATCAGTAGTATTAGTATACACACTTCAATTATGTGATTAACTAGTAAGTAACACCTAATACAAAACTGTAATCACCTAATCAAACACTGTAATCACAACACTTTTATTTAGCATAATCTATATAATCACATAATATAACATAGCAATCACAGCATTTTAAAGATAAATTACATGATTAAGTCATAAAGATCATCGTACAGCCTATATAATCACCTAATAAAGCACAATAATCACATTGTTTTATTGATAATCACCTAATAAGCACAATAATTTTTGCAATTAACCTCATAACCTAAATAATCACCTAATACAGCACAGTAATCACACGAATTACATTTAGCGCGTATAAAGCAAACCTCGTCACCTAGATAATCACAATTTAGAATTATAAATTCATATCTTCTAAATCAGTTATTCAACGTCAATTTATTGATAATAATCTAACCGTTTGATGCTATCACTATACGAAATTCATATGCACGATCAAAAATTCACACAGCACATGTAATGAAATTGCTAGATTTTAATTCAAAATTGAGCTTACAATGATTCTCGTTGGAACACGACGCACGATCGGGATCGCACCTCATATTTACTGCGAAAGAATCCGAAGAATCGAAAGAATCTGAAGAATTCGAAGAATCGAAAGAATCTGAAGAATCCAAAGAATCGGAAGGATCCAAAGAATCGAACGAAAAATCTATGTCAAATTGTGACGTATGTAGCGTGGACTTTATCAGGTAATGCGAATTAAATATATGAGGTGTTTATAGGATGCTGGAAATTACCAAAACACCCCTGCTAGCATAAACAAGGTAGTTATTGAATCAGGTCCGGCCTTTATTTTAGGCCGTTGATGGGCTAATGTGACGGCCCAGATCTCTTCTTACCTTCTCACAATAATCTTCCTTCTTATTTTAAACCTCCTCTATGTATATATATATATATATATATATATATATATATATATGTATATATATATATATATGTATATATATATATGTACAACGACCATTACAGTATATAATTTACACCTAAAATCGTATTTTTGACCTTTGACCGACTAATGTTGAGCTTTATTTGTAAATTCACTTATATACATTATGATACTCCAATATTAAACGTCGATAAATTAAAATTTACAATATTTTGATCAAACTCGTGGAATAAAACTAAGGTTGTTTATTATGCATTATTTAAAAACTAGTTTAATGACCCGTGACTACACGGGTTTGATAAAAAAATCTAAATTTTAAAATTAGTTGATATATAAATGTAAAATTAACTTTTACATGTATTATTACATTTTGTAGCCATTTTAATTATGTTTTTTGTAATACTAATGTAATCACATATATATATATATATGAGTAAAAAATTGTCGTCTTTATGGTTTAAAAATGAATATCACGAAAAGTAAAATTATAAAAGAAGATTATTTGAAAAGTTTTGCAAGTGTAATTAATGTAGACAAAAGTTTTATATAGAATTCTCCGTACAACACTTTGTTTACAAACCAAAAGGCCATAAGAATATAATTTTAGAATGTTTGATATTTCAACTTTTGTATACCTCACCGAAATTCAAAAAGAAAGCAAAATTACTAAGAGCAAATTTTCATCACATGCATGATAATACTACCAGAAATGCATATCTTTCAAATCTCAAATTTTCTTAAGTATGACCACTATATAATTCGGTGAAGGTAGATATATCTCAACCTGGAGGTACAACAACCACAATTAAATTGAATATAAAATATATAGATTTCGAGTCCACTACTTTTCAAGAGCACTAATGACTACCCATTTTGATCCCAATTATTTACACTAATCATATGCACAACACCAAAGACATATCCTTTTGCTTTGTACATTTTTATAACCCATCTCTATTATTTCAAAACTAACATACCCGGTTGTTCAATCCTATAACCCTTCAAAGTATATACTGGACCTGCTCTTTTTGGGCCTCTGTCCACTTACTTATCCATTGTATTGACTCAAACTTGTACAAAAATGACTACCCATGGGTCACTGATCCATTGCAACCTTTGATTAAAATGAGTTCTTTCTGCCTCCATTCTCTTTCTGAAATATACCTCACTCCATTCTTTCTTCCTCCATTTTCAATGTTATCTTGAAACAGTTGCCATTTTAGTATATCTGTATATGTGTACGAAGTCCTGCAAACAAAAAGAACCATATAAAATTAGCAGGATATCTAATAATAGTGTGAACATGGGCTAGTAACACTAAACAACGTTCCACTTCCCAGTCAAACCTAATAAAAATCAAATATCTTTTTACAATCTCAAAGAAATCGAAAAAACCTCCCATTCAAACTTAAATTCACTACATGCACTTACATGAATAACTTACATGAGCTTTATTTTAATTAAATTTACCTCCAACAGCAGTTAGTTAAATGGTGTTTCCTCAACGGATTTGAATAGCTCCAAGAAGTTGAGGTAGTCGAATCCTCCACAACTTGCCTTCCCCTGCACCTTGATGGCAACCCTCAGTTTGGGTGGCTGATCAAAGTCACAAAAGTTTTTGAAACATGAAACATAAACATTGAAAATGTTGATGAATGCTCATGTGTGAAACCTGAGATTGAGTTATTATCAGGTCTTTAAGCATAAATTTAAGCTTCTTTTCTTTCAACTAAATCACAGTCAAACAAATATCAACTATTAAAATGCATCCAAGAATTAGTAATTATATTTTATCAAATAAGGTATGGGTTATCTTAATATGGATACCAAAGGAGAGGATCATATCCATTTTAAGATTACAATTCCTTATATAAACATTTAGCAGGGCTAAATGATACTGTAGTTTCTACAGTTGATGAATAGTTTGAATATGTAATATGTTTATAAATAATTGTATGAAGCAGATTTATAAGTTTAACTCTTTGGCGGAGTGGTTGGTGAACGGTGGAGGTGATCTACGCCTCTCAGGTTCGAATCCTGCTACCATAATTACTTTTTGTTTCATAGTTCTTTTAATTTCTTATTTGCTTTGGTGTTTGGAACTATATACTTTTTAATTCTTGATTCCCGATTCGAATCCAAAACAAAGTAATAAAAAAAAGACTCCGTATTCCTTGGTCTTGACGTTTTGGATAAGCCCCATTACTTTATCACTTTTTCCACTCTCTTCTCACGACACCACTTACCCCTTAGCCATGACATTATCCATTTGATTTTCTGTTAATCTTCAACATCTAAATCTACCACTAAAACTACAATGTGATTTCTTCTCAACATCGTTTTTCAGATAGTCAGTCAAAAATGTACTTTCTTTTGAATGCTTCCTATTGCTCATTCTTATATTTATATATTATTGCACCTACAGCTTGGATTTATGGTTGAGGATTAAAGTGAACGCATATATTTATCTGCTTTCCAAGTAATACTTTCTTGCACACCAAGTGCTTGTGATAATGCCTGTTTTTTTTCTTTTCCTTTTGAGAAGACATGTCACTTTATTATTGAATGACTGCTTATGATACTTTATTTGAGCAAGTTTTACGTAGTGTTATTGTTGGTATGACTGTATGAGTATGATTGGAGTAGACTTATGTAGGTCAGATGTGATGAATCTTGGTGGTTTGAATCGGTGACATGAAGGTAAAACTTAGTGTTACTGTGGTATATGGTAGGTGTTTGGAGCTTGAAGATATGAATTGAAAGTGAACCATGTATGAATATTTGAAGATAATTTGATGAAGACTTGAAGATGGACGGACGAATCTTGGAGAAATTTATCGGTATGTTTGTTTTTACGCTTTTCTTATGTACTTTAGAATTAACCTATGAGTTGTGTGTATGTTTTGTGTGGTTACTATCAGTTTGCATTTTCTGAAAGAAGTTGTGTGCTTTACTTCTATGCCCTTAGTTAAGGATAATTCATATGAACTGTGCTTATAAATTGATGCAAGTATATATAAGCACATCTAAGGTCTGCAATTACTCCAGATTATCTATTCAATCGTTGAAGATCAATAAATTATACACAAAATTGAATATTAGTAATTAAAATGTACTAATAATGTTTTGTATATACATTGATTGATTTAGAATAAATCAACATTTCAGCGTTACGTTATGAATATATCCAGTTAGAAAAAGATAAACATTTATACAAATATTAATGGTGCACCATTATGAGTCGGGGTGGATGCTATGAAATGAAAGAAAAATGTTGAGTGTGCCTACTTTTGTAAGCCCTGTTTAAGGGGATGATTTAGTGGACATAAAGAATTGTAAATATGAAGAAAGATAATAAGTGGAATATAACTGTTAGTGATTGTATGGTTAGGTCAAGTGGAGTATAAGTGTTACTGATTGTATGGTTAGGTCTATTTGATTTGTAGGCTTCCATGTTTCGGTACATGTAACAACACTCGAAGTGAAATGATAAGATACGGGTGTTGGAGAGGGTGAAGTTGGGCATATACTAGGCGAGTTGAGATCAGGAAGTGTAAAAAATAAACAAGGGAAAACTCATGGGCTCATGGCACTTTGGCATTGAGTATTTGCATTTAATCTCGCACCTTATGAGAACATCCTTTGTTATTGCTCAATTTAAATTCGACAATGGTGTATAACTTATAATTACTCTGTACTATAAACAAGGGAAAACTCATGGGCTCATGGCACTTTGGCATTGAGTATTTGCATTTAATCTCGCACCTTATGAGCACATCTTTTGTTATTGCTCAATTTAAATTCGACAATGGTGTATAACTTATAATTACTCTGTACTTATTATTAATTATATATATATATATATATATATATATATATATATATATATATAAATGATGAACATTCTATGTATCAAATTAGAGACTTCATGTTCATAGCATTCTTTTGTCTATTTATTATTGCATTAGTTTTTGGCTATTTTTTTCTTGCTCATACACGATTCAGTCATGCACTCTTGAGTTCATGGCTTCATCACGGGTTTTGTACCTGTTGTATTTTGATTCGAGTCTTGATACGTTGCTTGCTACCTTCGTGCACAGGTTTTTACCGACATATATTATTGGCATCCGCTCATGATGTTTATCTTATTTTCTTTACTGATGCCTATTTTGCATTGTACTTGTAATGTACAATATCTCATTGTCATTTGCATTTCACAAGCATTGCTTTCATTCTTAATGGAATATTATGTTTTCAATTAAATCATCGCTCGATAACTATGGAACATAAAAAAAAAAAAACGTAACTTGAAATATTTGAGAGTTCCCGAAAGATGTTTTGTCACAACAGTAGCTTTAGTGAAAGAAGTAAGGAAAATTGTTTACATACATATGAATATGCCTTGTATGAAAGTACTTGATATCATGTTACGTTGGAATTGTTACAAGGGTCTTTGTGCACCGTTTTTGGCTCACCACAAATGTTACTTGGTACAATCGTGTGGCTTTGGAAAATTGGAGAAACTTTTATGCAACTTTTTTGGCTCACCGTAGATGTTGCTCGGTACCACCATTATGGTTGGAGAAACTTTTGGTGCATCAATTGACTGACGGGCTGCCATTGCTATCACTTTGCTACTAAAAATGTTATTTGTTATGCCAAGTAGGAAACTGTTAATTTGTGGTGCAATATTGATATCGTCCAAGTATCTGTATAGATATGTATGCTTTTGTATTTCCGTCTTCTTCATTAGTTCGTTCACTCACTTTATCACTTAATAAAGTTAGCTACATGTTGTGAACTTGATGAATGATAAGGTTTTTGTGAGGTGCATTGTTGATACTTTTTCTTCTTCTTTAATTAAGTGGTTATTAAAAGCGGTCTCTTGATAAAAGTCATTCATGCAAACATGTAACTCAAAAATCCCGCCGCAACGCGAGGGCCAAATATACTCGTTCTATAACAAATGCTAACTAACTAATTTTTAGTTAAACCTGAGAAATTTTGTATTATGTTTGGTTTATGTATATCAGTAAACAAAACTTCGATTTTATGGTTGGTGTTCATCAAACCAATCAAGTTGCTTTGAGTTAACTATATAAAGTTAACTGCATATATATCATCAATGTCTATAAAAAATATGCAATTTCAATAGAAAATGCTTACCAGAGGGTTTATAAAACCAGAAAGGACTAAACTACAATAAAAGAATCATTGGTAATCCAAAAATAGGCGTAGATCAATCCTCTCATACGTGGCCTCCATCAATTCTCTCATAAGATGTAAACAAAATTAATAGTATTTCCTTTATACCTACACCCCAAAATGTATATTAGATCAAACAATAAAGAAGCTTTCTTTATTGTAGATCAAAAATTAACGTGGTTAGATCTCACAGGTGGATCGCGGAAGAAATTACAACATGTTCATTCTCATGGATTAAAAATAGGAGGAAGCTTTCTTGTTTATTGGCGGATTGGAATTATTGTCCATTCTCAATTTGTGTTTAAATGTATCGTTCATCTATGTAACTCTTAATTATGTCCCTTCTTAGTCACTTGCTAAGTTGGGTCATTTTATCTTGATATATATATTTATTTGCCGTTTCCAAAAAAAAAGATCAAACAATAAAGAAACCTTGGTTAGGAGAATACACAAGTTTATAAGATTAAAAAAATGAATAATAAGCACTGAAAGTAGGTTGGTTACAGTTGCCATGTACTCCACTGAAAGTAGTTGCAACTTAGTTGAAAGCACTTTCATGGTTTCTACTTGCAGCCCTCTGACTAACATTGATAATCACCAGCAAAACAAAATCAACTACAAATCATGCTGAATCTAAATTCACAACTGAGAAACATTCAATCAAACAGTTGGTGGCCAAAGAAATAAAAGCCTAATATGAAAAAGGAATCACCACCTACAGCATATCTACACGAAACCATTGTACCTCTACATATATTAGAAGTTGCAACAACGTATGATAATATTCACTTGAACATTATGACAAGCAAATGACTTGAATCCAAAATGGAAGAACCAGACTTAAATACATGTAAAGTATGAAACGAAAATGGAAGAACCAGACATCTGAAATCGCTTTAAAAAACAATTACACAAAAACAAATAGAAAATAATACATGAAAAAGAGTAGAACACAGAGAAAAAGATTTAAATCATCTTAATCCTCTGAAATGGAAGCCACTACATAGAAGAAAAATAAAATATGGTGCGAACAAAAAACCCTAAAATTCATATGAAATAGAATGGTTGTGTATACTCACATTAATTTCCATATAGGAAATGGTTCATTTTCACCCTCATTTTCATCCTTGTAACGATTCACCACCATCATCTATATATCAAAATCGAGATAGAAAGATCGAAAAAGAAAAGAAAAAGTATCTAACTTTCTAAAGTAAACATTAAAGTAGGGAAGAAACAGAGGTAGAAGAAGAAATATAAATACCTTTTGTTGAGCTTCGCAAACTGATTCAACTCAGCACAAAAATCCTAATGAGCAGATTGTAACAAAGAACTGACTTATGAACCCTTCAAAGTAGAAAAAGAAGCAGAAGAGGAAAAATGGAGAGAAAGAAACCTTGAAAGACGGATTGATTTTGAAATGAGAGGAATGCCAAGATGGTAGAAGACATATTAAGTGAAAGCTTCTCACGTAAGTTTTACCACTAACTGAGTTAGGGTTCCAATAAAAAAGTGTATTTGAAAGGCGTGACAAAGGACCAATTAAATTGAAGAGTGAAAGGGATTCAAATTAAGCGGCTAGCATGCTGAATTGTAATTATTAAAAGCATTTTGCATGCTTAGTAAATATAAATGCACAGATATGTTTTTAAATGTATAATTTTTAAAAAAAATCAAAATCATGAGAAAAAAGCTTGTATGTCATAGCGCCACATCATCAGAATGATTGTCTAAAAATGTGCCAAATCAGCTTAATGACATCATCATAAACCTTCTTTTATTAGATAGAAGAGATAAAATAAAAAATCAAGTAGGGAAAAACTATATTAATTTTTTAGCACATCCTTAATTTAGTAACGTTTAGTAGCTAGAGTACTAGAGTGGACGTATAATTAATTAAAAAATAAATATATCTTTCTTTATAATAAATTGACTTTAGTTAATGAAGAAAAACAAAACTTGTATAGTTATATCAACTTAAATAACACTCCATCTTTCCCATATGCATTAGCCGCCCTCGTTATAAATCAAAATACCTTGAATCTATCTTTCTCATTAATTTTCGCTAATCTTAAATTATATATAGGAAACAACTTTTATGATGTCATCATTAAAATTTAAATTTCAATTTGTCAATTAAGTCGTTTAAATTTAGTTAATTTCAAAATAAGATCCCTAACTTATTAAAAATATTTTTTTTAATCAAATACTCACTTACATATAAAAAGAAATTTAAGCTCTAATTAAAATATTATCCAAATCGATCTGTAATGTTTCTATTTTCAATTCACCGAGTATGAATAAAATTATTTGAGAAGTTTAGGGTTTTAGTTACAGAAAACTCCCCACTTTTCTAGAAAAATTCTCTAAGAAAACAAGAAAATTAGAAAACGTGTTCAAATTCGAGTTTTCAAAAAAACTTTTCTAAAAAAAGAAAATTCATTGTTTTCCTTTTTTATAACTACAAAGTTGAAAACTATTATTGATGGTTTTCTAAGTTTTCCATCTCTACTATTTATTGGAAAAGGAAAACTCCACCCCTTGTAACTAAACACGTTTTCTAGATTTTTCATATTTTTCTAGAGAAGTAAAACACTTCTCATTCTCTGGAGAAATGGAAAAAGAAAAATGGAGAAATTTTTCTGTAACTAAACACGCCCTTAATATAGACTTAAAATAATTAATTTTTTTCACAAACTTGATTTCAAAAACTTTTAATTTTTTTATTTCTACTTATATAAATCCATTTACATGAAGTAATATTATCATGATACCAATTAAATGCTTAATATTATTGTTAGAAACAAGATACTTAATACGAAATTTCATATTAAAAAACTAACGGTACGTGTATATACACGGGTTTATAGTCTAGTATAGTTTAATAAATAATAAATAATGTGTCAAGTTCGATTAAATTAATTAAAAAATATATAGAAAACAGCTAGGTACGTACTACGTAGCTCAAACTAGTTAATATTAAAAAGGAATTCATTTTATATTTTCAAATAATCACACGTTTCTGACCATATCCAATTTGTTCCACCCGGTTAATTAAATTAAATATGACCGAAATGATCATTATAACCAAAAATGTAACACCTTTTTGACTTCAAATTTAGCTTTGTTTAGGTGGAAGAGTAAAGATGGGCCAACTTATTTGTAGCTGGAGTAAAACTTGTTAAATCATCACTTCTAGCTAGATCAACATTTAATTATCTTATTTCAAATATAACTTGAATCAAGTTAATTGTACTTTATTTCATAATTTTGGGATCTATTTATGGATTCTAGGTTATTATATATGAGTATATTATAATGCCGTTTGAACTTTCTATACTAAGAAGTTTTCGATAATCTTTCACATTTTAAACATTCCACGTAGACAATTATGCAATTTTCTCATAAGAGTCAAACGAGCATATTACCTTCGAGGACTTCATAATAATCGCAAATCCATTGACTATATAGAGTGAATAATTATAGCTCATATATATTAGTTATTTAATTTATTGAAAAGGACATAAATTATTCAATCTTCTATCTTATATTTATTTTATATTTTTTTTTTTATATATTAAAAGAAAAATCTTGAGAGAATGAGGACCATTAGATGGAGATCAACAATTAAGATCTAACCCTTAATTTATTCCGTGACATCGTTAATCCCATTATTATGTGACTAGAAGACTAATTTACCCTTCTATATTTACAATATAAATCATTTGTTTTTCCTTTAATGGTAGATAATCCTCTAAATATTTTATAATTTATTATTTCTTCTATAATTCAAACTCTTCCTACAATCTTATTTGTTTTATTTTTTCTAAAAAAAACTCCAATAAGTTATTTTCAATTCCAAAAAATTCATAACTTCATTCCATCGCACCGTGATTTAAATTCTTATATGACCTACTATTTACAATTATTGGATCATGGATGCTAACGGGTCGGGTTCCGGCGGATTTTAGTTTATTTGTATCCATACAACCACATTTTTTAATTCTTTTATCAATTTTCTAATTTACAATGCTTGGATTATGGATGCCAACGGGTCAGTTTCCAGCGGGTTATAGTGTATCTGTACACATACCGGTTTAGAATTTCGTACTAATACCCGGTTCAATACCCGTTGGGTACCCAATTAGTATTTGAGTTGTCATGTTTTGTCATCTTTCGTTAAAGTTAAAAAGATAAAATAATGCATTATAGGTTGTTGATTTAAATTACAGAGAGTAACTTATATGGACGAAAACCACCAATGCACTGCAAAGAGCGTTATGTTTTAAATACAAAATAGTATTTCCCTGCTAAACCGGTAAATTTGCTTATTTAGAAAAACATATTCGTACGATTTTAAATAATATAGTATTATTAAATATCAATACAATTAACAAAGTCACATCATACACAATATTATCTCTATTAATTAATTAATTAATTTGGACTCATCAATTCAAAATCCATCACAATTCAAATCCTTAATATATTTTTCATTTAAAATTAAAACAATACAAACCGATGTACCGTACACCAACACCAAAACACTTATTAAATCCATATAACACATCCATATAAGACATATCATAAAGTTAACTCGCAAATTTTACGGTTCTTAAACAAGTCTTCAAAATTGGAGAAGTCGGACTAGTTTTTGCATAAAATAATAAAGAGTACAAAACCTTAAATGGTATATATGTCAATTGAGATATAAAAGAGAATTGAATAACTCTCAAAAACTACTCTTAGGGATTAAATTAACGATAGGATGCTAGCAAGGAAACGTAATGTGTACGTATAAATAAGACGAAGATCGCATGAATTAAATAGGGAGAATTCGTACGTATGGAATTGTATGGTATATTCAATAATTCAAGGACCATGCATGATCTCCATATATATAGAGAATTAATCATGGGATGAGTAGGACATTTAATTCAATTCATAGTGGTTATCCTTAAATAAAATACACGTAGGCGGGAAGCAAGAACAAGGATGCAATCTTTGAATTTAGGTAGGTATCCTAAATTAATCCCAATCTCTTTTGCCTTTTGGACTTTTGGCCTTTTGGGACACGTTTCCAACAAATTACACCTTAGAGAAGTATAAATAAAAAGTCAAACTAAAAACACGGAATGACATGCAAAAACCCTATAAAAGTTGTTTGAATGTGATACAAAAGTAAAAAAAGTTGTAGCCGTCAGTATTATAATTGCATAATTGCAACAGTATTTACCAAAAAAAGTCAAGTCTAGTAGCTAGGTAGCATTAGACGAGTCGCGCACAAATCCGGACACCCGGTCCTCATGCCTATATATATTCAACTTAGAACATATTCATCGTACACACATCACAATCTGATATTTATACTTTTGGCTATCATATCATAATTATTTTTAAACAAGTTGGAAAATGGGAAACATTTTTGTAGTTCTAACCCCTCTGGTTCACGGGCTCGTAAAGCTAGCAGGTTTGACACCACAAACCATAGAAATCGAACCCGGAACCATGATGAACATTTGGGTTCCAAAAGAAACCGTCACCAAAAAGAATGGGAAAACAGTGAACGTACCACCTGCCAAACCGGCGGTACTACTTCTCCACTCGTTCGCCATGGATGGTATTTTCACGTGGTTTTTACAAGTTTTGGCGTTGACAAAAGACTACTCGGTTTACGTGCCTGACTTCTTGTTCTTCGGTGGCTCAATCACCGATAGAAACGAGAGGTCAGCTAGTTTTCAGGCCGAGTTTGTAGCTAAAGGGTTGGAGAAACTAAAAGTGGAGAAGGTGACATTAGTAGGGTTAAGTTATGGAGGGATGGTTGGGTTCAAGATGGCCGAGTTGTACCCGAACTTGATCAACTCTATGGTGATGTCTGGCACCGTTATAGAGTTGACAGAGTCCATAAGCCTCAAGTCGTATAGACATTTCGGTATATCGAGTTGGTCTGACCTTTTGAACCCTGAAACAATCCCAGGGTTGAGGAAGATGTTTGCGGCTGGTTTTCATAAGCTTCCGTGGCTTCCCGATTTCGTTTATGGAGACATCCTTGAGGTACGTGTGTTTTAATTTTCTCAATCCATTACAGCAAAATAAGTTACAAATACAATATACATACTAGAGTAACAACAAATCTACAAACAAATCATTGTCACGAATTAATAACAAGATATATGGCGGTGGTTATCTTCAATTCTGATGTGTGCAGACGATGTTTATCAACCGTGAAGAGAGAAATGAACTGTTACGAGATTTGGTTGTTCCCGACAAATATGCAACCTCGGATCCACACTACTCTCAGGTAGTCGAATTATTAGTACGTAGTATATTATTTTTGATAATAAATGCATATATGGTATATTAAGTTTTAACAATTAATATTATCGATCATTCAAAACTTGAGTCGGCTACTATTAGGGGCTGAACTAGATAATTTGAAGAGAGGAGGAAAAAGTTATTTATTTTTCTTCAATAGTTATGAGGAGAAAATCGCTTAAAGTTGACATCAATATCTTCATTAACAGTTTTTTTTTTAAGGGGTTAGATGTCCCTTTGAACTAGATAATCTATGTTTGACTATTATAGTCCAATATTTGCATCAACGGTCACAAGTTAGAAAATTTGCATTGATAATTGATTCGTGTAAAATGTGTACTTTAAAATATGCAATAGTTACGACTTTTTGTTGCTTGCTGTATTATACTACGGAGTATATGTTAAACCCTTAAAAAAAGACTTTGCATCTAAATAACTTAATTTTCTTCTTACAGAGGATACATATGTTGTGGGGTGATGACGACGAGATTTTTGATTCCGACTTTGCTCGGGCTATGAAATTGTAAGTTGAGCCGATATAAAGTTTACTTGACGTACACATTATATTATCATATATTCCTATAACTTATTATGAAATTAGGAAATATGTGAATAACCTAATTTTTTAATATTTTGATTGATATAATATAATGTAGGGAATTGGGTGAGAAAACAAGGTTGGACTGGATAAAAGATGCAGGGCACCTATCACCGTTAGAGCATCCATTGGAATATAATAAACGCCTTAAACTTGTTCTTCAACACCTGACGAAAGGTCAATGAACAATATATAATATATATTGGTGCATATATATGTTGTTTATATCATTATCATTATCATTATTATTATTACTCCACAAGAAGAATATAAGTGTCGTTTTCAGATTCTTGTAAGTTTGTTTAATTTTTGGAATTCTTTCTTTTGTTTTCTTGTAAACCAAATTAATTTAATTATGATAGTACAAAAAGTAAGGAATTTAATTATTTAATAATAAAAGCATAAATTTCTTTTTTTTTTACCAGAAGTTAGCTTTGGTTTGTATCTATATTTTTGTGTTTATTACTTTATTGTATAGCCTCCTACAAGCTCAACATTGGATCACGTACAAATGACATACATTTAAGTCTTTGAGATTTTTTATTATTAGTATATTAGATAGACTAGGTAAAATACCCGCGACGACGCGGACTATATCATTTTAGTTTGTATATGTAATTATATACAAAATGTTATAGGAGAGAAAATGAATTGACTAATACTATAAGAATTATAATAACGAAGCCTTAACCATACTCGTAGACATATATTATATTCATTTTATAAATATAGATTGTGATATTTAAATGTAATACACGACATACTATATATTAAACAATTAAACAATGATAAACATTTACCGATTATTTGTTGTGTACGTTTTAAGTTGAATTCATCTTTTATTTATAAAAAGCAAATTTCATCAAGAAACCAATCTACATAGATACATACGAACAAAAGCAACCACACACCATTCTATAGGCTCATGTAGAACACAATTGTTATATACATTTGACTAACATAGCAACCTCAACAGCAGATGTGACACCCGTCAAATTAGGACTAGTGATTAGTGCCTAATCAAGTTTTAATACATGTAATTAGTTCTGTGTTAGACTAATTAATGTATCGATTAATATATATTGTTGAATATATATACAAGTATTGCGGTTTAATTTAAATCGTACAACTTCAAATCGAATGTAATTCGGTTCAATTAAATACGGACGTTGGTGAACAATTTAATTAAATAATGTAACATTATTTAATAACGCTATTATATCCCAAAATATTATTTCAATAATATTTTAATTCAATTTCGTATCGTACAGACAAGATTTACGAGATTAAAGTATTAAACGCACAAACAAAGCGAAACAAGTTAACGTTATATTTTATAACGCAATTATTAAGTATTTGTTAAAAACACTTCAACAAAAATATTTGTATTTTAAAATGCACGGTTAAACGTATAAAATAAATAATTAACGTTTAAACGATCGGGAAAACGAATACCGCATGGAGCAGACGCGGGGACTGAAAAAAAAAGGGGGGGGGGGGGGGGGGGGGGGGGGGGGGGGAGGCTTCACCAACAACCCACCCCTCTTTCTCTTTCTCTCATTTACCACCTCCCACCATCTTTTTCTCTCTCTTTTCTCTCTAATTTCCAAACCACCACCACCTCACAAAATTCACCAAATAACGCACTTAGACTCGTCGGATCATCAAAATAATTAGAGAAAAGGAATCATCACGCAACGATTTTTCGAAATTTCATTTCGACACCGCGTAAGTTTCTGACAAAAACCTGAAACTCTCCGTTTTCGATTATTTTTACATAATTATGGGTTATTTAGGTTGATAATGTCCAAATATGGGTTGGGTAAAAGTTTTGGACCAAATGGTCGCCGGAAAACTCGTTTTCGACACAAATTCTGGTCATCAGACCGTAACGTCACTTTTGGCCCAGACTTCATGCGACGTCAGCTGCGACGTCGCAAAACTCATCACGATGTCGCACGGTGCGACATCAGTCTCAACGTCGTCTTAATTGGCCGACGTCGCACATAGCGACACAAGCCCCTACGTCGCAAGAATCAACAATGTCGCATATAGCGACGCCACCCACAACGTCGCATTAAATTGCGAAAGTCGCACATAGCGACGCCATGCTCAACGTCTGTAACACCCCAGTTTTTAAGGTATTATTTTAGTAAATAAAAATATGTTTTTATAGTTCAGTTTTACAGTATTATTTTAGTGTACGATAATATATACATCTTTTTAATTTTAGATCTCTAAATAGTGAGATATAATAGAAAACGTAAGCTAGTTGTCCAGTTCCAGACTGTGTAGTATAGAAATTAAAAGGATTTAGATGGTTCGTACGTGCTTATCTTTCAGTACCTTCTCATTTCATCCAGAACTTCAAAATAAACAGAGGAAAATCGCAGGGAACAAAGGAAATCAAGAATTAACCTTCAAACTTCAAATTAAACTTCAATCCAAGCTTTAGAACTCAGAATCATCATCTCCTCCATCTTCTTCAACCCTTGTAAGTAGTTTCTTTCTCCTAGAACCCTAGAAATTGGGTTTTATGGGGTTTTAGTTAATTGATATGATTTAATCCGAAATTAGGGTTTGTAATTGATTAGTTAGTGTTAGTATAACCTATAAACAATGATTAGAATCCTAATTTCTTATTACAAGTGATAGGTTATGATTATGGTTTATGAAATTTCTCATGAATCATATGTTTTAGTTTATAGCATGATTTTGATATGTTAGTAGATTGAATTAGTGATTAGAAAGTAGTTAAATTCATAATAAAGCAATGATTTTGATTATGATAAGTAAGTTAGTTAGCTTAGTTGAAGTGAAATTAGTAAACCTCAAGTGGGGGAGAAAGAAATAGATGATTAGTCATTGAAAGTGTGAATTAGTTGTTGATTATGTGCTATGTGTATGTAATAGGTGCTAAAGAAGAATTGTCCTCATTTGATCATCTTGTTTCAATTTGTGCTACAAACCAAGGTGAGTTTATGAATTGATTAGATCATGATCATGTAACTTGTTGTGATTAGCTTATGATTATATCATGATTATGATGAAAGCTTGTGAGTAGAATGGTTAATGCTTATTAGCCATATTTTGATTAGTATAGCTAACCAAGGTTAGCCTTGTACGATTAGTGGTTAACTTATGTTAGCCAAATATTGATTAGCTATGTGCACATATGATTAGAATTGTGAAAGTGAAGTTGCAAGAAAAAGGGAAGTAGTTCTTTACTTTGTTCATTGTTTGCTTTATGTTAATAATGCATTGTATTGATTAGATTTCATATTCTCACTAAGCAAATTGCTTAATTAGTTTAGTTATGTTGTAGGTACAAGTGAAAGCGGAAGGGGTAAAGAAGTTGCGAAAGGGTAGAAGTGGAGTGCTAGCTTGTTGTAAGTTACACAAGCTTTCTCTTTAAATTATCGTTTTGGAACCATGAAAGATCGCCCAAACAATGTTTTGACATGTTTTGGTTTTGAAAGAAATGACTAGATTGATTATGTGTAATAGAGTAAAGTTGGGTAAGATTAGTAGATAATGTTTGGAAAGTGTTAAGTTGTAACTTGTAATAGTGAAAGTGATATTTTGATTATGTACATATTGAAAGTTTTAATGAAAGTCAACGATGTTATTAGTTAATTTGGAAGTGTGTTTAGTTATTGAATGGGTCAAATTAGCTCTTTTGGATCAGCGGGTCATAATGGGTCAAAACGGGTCTTAATGATGCCTATGAACGAATTTGAGTTAGATAAAGATTGGAAGTATAGTGATTAGTCTCGCAAGTTTGTTTTGATAGTAGAAATGTGTGCCTAAAGTTTCAGCTTCTAAGTCTTAATGGTTTGAGACTTAGTATGTTAGAAAAATGTTGGAATTTAGCCGAAAATGACCCTTAAGCCCAAATTCCGACAAATTGAGAAATTTGAAAAAGTGCGAAAATAGAAAGTTTCATTTTGACTATAGTAAAGTGCCTGCAAAGTTTCATGTTTTAACTCTTTGTCGTTTGAAAGATATGCGCGTCCAAAGTTCGGAAAATAGCAAATAGTGGAAAGAAAACTGCAGGTGCTGTAAACGCCAGGGTACCCGGCGGGTAGCCTGAGTACCCGGCGGGTAAAAGCAATATTAAGATCAAGCCGGTGGTTTCCTAAGCCCACCCGGCGGCTTCTCAAGCCTTTAAACGGGCTATAGGTTCTGTTACCACAAAAATTAATTCACCCGGCGGCTAGACGTGGGTACCCGGCGGGTAACCCATCTACCCGGCGGGTAAGTGGTGTTTTCAGTAGATTTTTATTTTTAATTTAAATGTAATACAGATCAATAGATTAGTATACAGGAACGATAATATAGATAATGGGACCAATAGAAATACATTTCAGTGTAAAAAAAAAAAAAAAAAAAAAAAAAAAAAAAAAAAAAAAATGTTCAGATTTTCAGGGCGTTTCAAGTTGGTATCAGAGCGATGGTTTAAGAGATTTAAGCAATCCACAGTAGGATTGCCTAAACTTAAACCACTTATAAATGTGTAGTAGCTAATTATAGTTATGTTTTTGCAATGTTTTGCATATGATTAGTAGATTATGATTAGAATAAGAATGATTGCTTGGGTTTGGAATATATTTAAGAATTTTGAATAGAAACATGTATTTAGTTTAATATAACTACGTCTGGCCAACGAGGTTATATTTTGCTAAAGTCATGTGGGAGATTCAAAGTTGTTAAGTATGTGAAGATAAAGGCAATCAATATGTAATAGTTGAAGTAGAGATTTTTTATGTTATTAATTGTGTTCTTATATTGTTTAGTAAATGGAATCCACACCAAACAAAGAAGCTGAGGGTTCAAACGTACGTTCTCCCACTCAAGAGGAGAATGTTTCAGAAAGAAGTTTAGATCCTGAGGACCGGATGCTATTAAAAGATGTGATTGGGCAAGCCCTACAGGAATTTGCTCCTAAGGTATATACCCGAATGGAGCAAATTATTAATACACGATTAGTAGAATTTGAACAGAAGCATCCTGTCTTAGCTAACCCTCAGTTGAATAGTGAAATGTTAAGTGCTCAGCAACAAATGAACAAAGAAAAAGAACGTTTTGAATATAAAAACTTTGCCAATTGTAGTCCCCCAGAATTTCATGGAGAGAGAGACCCGATTAGTAGTCATAGGTGGATTAGTAAGATAGAAGAAACTTTTCTACTTTGTGACTGTCCAGAAAGGCTACGTGTACTGTTTGCTGCTCATCAATTGAAAGATAGTGCTCAGGATTGGTGGGGTACTCAAGTTAAAACACATGGTGCTATAGAAGCTGCAAAGTTTTCTTGGAGTATGTTTAAAGAAAAGTTTATAGCAGAATTTGCTCCCATGGCGGAAGTAGAAAGATTGAAAGGAGAGTTTTTAGCCATTAACCAAGGGAAAATGTCGGTAACTGAGTACACTAACGTGTTTTATGATAAATCTCAGTTCTGTCCCGAATATACCTCGAATCCAGGGTTAATGAAGGACCATTATTACCGACATTTGAATATTGATATCAAAGAAGCAGTTGACCCTACTATTTATGATTCTATTCCTAAGATGATGAATAAAGGGTTGACTCGAGAGAAAGAGTTGCAAGTGAAAGCTGAGGATAGAGCCAATAAGAGAAAAGCAGAACAATCTTCTTCTCAATCACAGCAGTCAAAGAAATTTAAAAATTTCGGAAAGCAGCAGTCATCACAACCACAACAACAGAAGTCACAATCTCAACAATCAAACCGTCAATCACAAGCTCCAGCTCGGGAATTTCCCAAGTGTAAAAATTGTGGCAGAAAGCATCCAGGAGAATGTCAGTTAGGGAGTACAGCTTGTTATAAGTGTCGTCAGCAAGGGCATATTGCTGCTAATTGCCCTAATCCATATAGGATGTGCTTTTATTGTTATAAGGATGACCACTTACAAGCTAACTGTCCTGCTAAACTAGAAGATATGAAAAGAAATGAACAGAAGAAAGAAGCAGAAAAGAAAAGAGAAGCTAGTGGACAGAAAGCTAAAGGTCGTTCTTTTCAGATTACAGCAGATGAGGCAAAGGAGTCACATGACGTGGTGACAGGTACCTTTATAATTAATACTATACCTGCCCATGTTTTATTTGACTCTGGAGCCACCAAGTCTTTTGTATCATTGTCATTTTGTGAAAAGTTGAATACTCCTATTGTTAAATTAGAACGCCCTTTGGAAGTTGAAATTGCCGATAGCAAATTAGTTATTGTTAGTGATGTTTATAGAGGGTGTACTATTGAAATAGGAGGTGAGGTGTTCAAAATAGATTTGATTCCTATGCAAATGGGGGAATTTCATGTAGTTATAGGAATGGACTGGATGGGAAAGAATAAGGGTATGATTAATTGTCATGAAAAGATAGTTCTCCTGAAAGCACCTAGCGGAAGGGAGATTGTTGTCTATGGCGAGCGTTCTAATAGATCCATTCCTGTTTGTACCTTTGCTCGAGCTAAAAGATTTTTGTCACACGGGTGTCAAGCCTTTTTGGCGCACGTGGTTGATAATTCTAAAGCTGTACCCGAACTTTCTAGTATTCCAGTGGTGAAAGAATTTCCTGAAGTGTTTCCTGATGAACTTCCAGGTATTCCACCTGATAGACAAGTGGAATTTCGAATTGATCTTATTCCTGGAGCTATTCCAATTGCTAAAACTCCTTATCGGTTAGCTCCAACTGAAATGCAAGAAATGATGAAACAATTGCAAGAACTTTTAGATAAAGGTTTTATCCGTCCTAGTAGTTCACCTTGGGGAGCTCCAGTATTATTTGTAAAGAAGAAAGATGGTTCCCTAAGAATGTGTATAGATTACCGGGAACTAAATAAAGTGACCATTAAGAACAGATATCCCTTGCCTCGAATAGATGACTTATTTGATCAGCTACAGGGTGCCAGTTTCTTTTCAAAGATTGATCTTCGTTCTGGCTACCATCAGTTAAAGGTAAGGGAAGACGATATTTCAAAGACTGCTTTTCGTACTCGTTATGGTCACTTCGAGTTTACAGTTATGCCTTTCGGCTTAACTAATGCTCCAGCTGCATTCATGGATTTGATGAACAGAGTTTGTCGGCCCATGCTTGATATCTTTGTTATAGTTTTCATTGATGATATTCTTATCTATTCTAAAAGTGAAGCTGAGCATGCAGCACATCTCAGGCAAGTTCTTGAAACACTTCGTTGTGAAAAGCTATTTGCCAAATTTTCTAAATGTGAATTTTGGTTACGAGAAGTCCAATTTCTTGGACACGTGATCAATATTCACGGTATTCAAGTTGATCCTTCCAAGATAGCAGCAGTGATGAAGTGGGACCCTCCTACGAGTCCTACTGAAGTTAGGAGTTTTCTTGGCCTAGCTGGCTATTATCGTCGTTTTATTCAAGATTTTTCAAAGATTGCTACTCCTTTGACTCAGTTGACTAGAAAGAGCGTTCAGTGGAAGTGGGAAGATAAGCAAGCTAAAGCGTTTCAGATGTTGAAAGAAAAGCTTAGTCAAGCCCCTATTCTTGTTTTACCCGAGGGCAACGAGGATATGGTGGTGTATTGTGATGCTTCAAAACTTGGATTAGGCTGTGTTCTTATGCAGCGTGGGAAAGTCATTGCTTATGCTTCGCGCCAGTTAAAGTCACATGAGCAAAACTATCCCACTCATGATCTTGAGTTAGCAGCTGTGGTCTTCGCTCTTAAAATTTGGCGCCATTATCTCTATGGTGTTAAATTCATTATCTATACAGACCACAAAAGCCTCAAATATTTCTTTGATCAGCGTGATTTGAACAATCGTCAGAGAAGATGGCTAGATTTAGTTAAAGATTATGACTGCGACATACTTTACCATCCTGGCAAAGCAAATGTTGTAGCCGATGCTCTTAGCAGAAAGGTTAGCCATTTCGTTCTTTCAGTGAAATCTTTTCAAATGACTGTGCTTCCTCAGTTATTTGATTCTATTAAAGCTGCTCAGATTGAAGTTTTAGCTTCTAATGACCCGAATAACCAACGTTTAGCGGGTCAACTTTCTGAATTAGTAGATGATTCTAGAGGTTTAAAGACTCGTTATGGTAGAATTTGGATACCAAGAACGAGTGAAGTAAAGAAAGAGTTACTAGATGAGGCGCACAAATCTAAATATTCTATTCATCCTGGTGCTACCAAGATGTACCGTGATCTGAAATGTGACTATTGGTGGCCAGGTATGAAGCGTGATATAGTTAAACATGTTCAGAATTGTCTCACTTGTCTGCAAGTTAAAACAGAGCACCAGCAACCATACGGTAAACTTCAGCCTTTAGATATACCAGTATGGAAATGGGAACACATCACCATGGATTTTGTTACCAAGTTGCCGAAGACCCCTAGGCAACATGACACTATTTGGGTGATTGTGGACCGATTGACAAAAAGTGCTATCTTTCTTCCTATTCAAGAAGCTTCTTCTTCAGAAAAGTTAGCCGATCTTTATGTTAAAGAAGTAGTTGCTAGGCATGGGGTTCCACTTTCTATAGTTTCAGATCGTGATACTCGTTTTACTTCTCGATTCTGGAATAAATTTCAAGAAGACTTGGGAACTCGGTTGCATATTAGTACAGCTTTTCATCCTCAGACGGATGGTCAGAGTGAACGTACCATTCAGACTCTTGAGGATATGCTTAGAGCTTGCGCCATTGACTTTGGTGGCAGTTGGGATACTCACCTTCCATTGGTTGAGTTTTCTTATAATAACAGTTATCATTCTTCGATCAAAATGCCACCTTATGAAATGCTATATGGTAGAAAATGTCGAACTCCAATTTGTTGGGGTGAGATTGGTCAGAGAGAGCTTGGAAGTACAGATATAGTACAGTTAACTACTGAGAAGATTGATCAGATTAGAGAAAGATTAAAGATAGCACAAGATCGACAAAAGTCATATGCAGACAAGCGGAGAAGGCCTATTGAATTTCAAGTAGGCGATAAGGTGTTACTTAAAGTTTCACCTTGGAAAGGGATTATACGTTTTAGAAAGCGGGGAAAGTTGAGTCCAAGGTATATTGGACCTTTTGAAATTATTGATAGAGTTGGCAAGGTTGCGTATCGATTGCAATTACCAGAAGAACTTGGTAGTATTCATGATACATTTCATGTGTCTCAGCTCAGAAAGTGTTTAGTTGATGAGGCTTCTTATGTACCACTGACAGAAATAGAAATAAATGATAAATTAAGTTATATAGAAGAGCCAGTTAAAATCCTTGATCAGAAAGTAAAGCAGCTCAGAAATAAATTAGTTTCGATAGTTAAAGTTCAGTGGCGACATAGGAAGGGTTCAGAATTTACTTGGGAACCGGAGGAGTGGATGATGATATACTACCCTGCGGTACACCAAGAATGGTTCGTGAGGACACGAACAGAATAAGTGGGGGAGAGTTGTAACACCCCAGTTTTTAAGGTATTATTTTAGTAAATAAAAATATGTTTTTATAGTTCAGTTTTACAGTATTATTTTAGTGTACGATAATATATACATCTTTTTAATTTTAGATCTCTAAATAGTGAGATATAATAGAAAACGTAAGCTAGTTGTCCAGTTCCAGACTGTGTAGTATAGAAATTAAAAGGATTTAGATGGTTCGTACGTGCTTATCTTTCAGTACCTTCTCATTTCATCCAGAACTTCAAAATAAACAGAGGAAAATCGCAGGGAACAAAGGAAATCAAGAATTAACCTTCAAACTTCAAATTAAACTTCAATCCAAGCTTTAGAACTCAGAATCATCATCTCCTCCATCTTCTTCAACCCTTGTAAGTAGTTTCTTTCTCCTAGAACCCTAGAAATTGGGTTTTATGGGGTTTTAGTTAATTGATATGATTTAATCCGAAATTAGGGTTTGTAATTGATTAGTTAGTGTTAGTATAACCTATAAACAATGATTAGAATCCTAATTTCTTATTACAAGTGATAGGTTATGATTATGGTTTATGAAATTTCTCATGAATCATATGTTTTAGTTTATAGCATGATTTTGATATGTTAGTAGATTGAATTAGTGATTAGAAAGTAGTTAAATTCATAATAAAGCAATGATTTTGATTATGATAAGTAAGTTAGTTAGCTTAGTTGAAGTGAAATTAGTAAACCTCAAGTGGGGGAGAAAGAAATAGATGATTAGTCATTGAAAGTGTGAATTAGTTGTTGATTATGTGCTATGTGTATGTAATAGGTGCTAAAGAAGAATTGTCCTCATTTGATCATCTTGTTTCAATTTGTGCTACAAACCAAGGTGAGTTTATGAATTGATTAGATCATGATCATGTAACTTGTTGTGATTAGCTTATGATTATATCATGATTATGATGAAAGCTTGTGAGTAGAATGGTTAATGCTTATTAGCCATATTTTGATTAGTATAGCTAACCAAGGTTAGCCTTGTACGATTAGTGGTTAACTTATGTTAGCCAAATATTGATTAGCTATGTGCACATATGATTAGAATTGTGAAAGTGAAGTTGCAAGAAAAAGGGAAGTAGTTCTTTACTTTGTTCATTGTTTGCTTTATGTTAATAATGCATTGTATTGATTAGATTTCATATTCTCACTAAGCAAATTGCTTAATTAGTTTAGTTATGTTGTAGGTACAAGTGAAAGCGGAAGGGGTAAAGAAGTTGCGAAAGGGTAGAAGTGGAGTGCTAGCTTGTTGTAAGTTACACAAGCTTTCTCTTTAAATTATCGTTTTGGAACCATGAAAGATCGCCCAAACAATGTTTTGACATGTTTTGGTTTTGAAAGAAATGACTAGATTGATTATGTGTAATAGAGTAAAGTTGGGTAAGATTAGTAGATAATGTTTGGAAAGTGTTAAGTTGTAACTTGTAATAGTGAAAGTGATATTTTGATTATGTACATATTGAAAGTTTTAATGAAAGTCAACGATGTTATTAGTTAATTTGGAAGTGTGTTTAGTTATTGAATGGGTCAAATTAGCTCTTTTGGATCAGCGGGTCATAATGGGTCAAAACGGGTCTTAATGATGCCTATGAACGAATTTGAGTTAGATAAAGATTGGAAGTATAGTGATTAGTCTCGCAAGTTTGTTTTGATAGTAGAAATGTGTGCCTAAAGTTTCAGCTTCTAAGTCTTAATGGTTTGAGACTTAGTATGTTAGAAAAATGTTGGAATTTAGCCGAAAATGACCCTTAAGCCCAAATTCCGACAAATTGAGAAATTTGAAAAAGTGCGAAAATAGAAAGTTTCATTTTGACTATAGTAAAGTGCCTGCAAAGTTTCATGTTTTAACTCTTTGTCGTTTGAAAGATATGCGCGTCCAAAGTTCGGAAAATAGCAAATAGTGGAAAGAAAACTGCAGGTGCTGTAAACGCCAGGGTACCCGGCGGGTAGCCTGAGTACCCGGCGGGTAAAAGCAATATTAAGATCAAGCCGGTGGTTTCCTAAGCCCACCCGGCGGCTTCTCAAGCCTTTAAACGGGCTATAGGTTCTGTTACCACAAAAATTAATTCACCCGGCGGCTAGACGTGGGTACCCGGCGGGTAACCCATCTACCCGGCGGGTAAGTGGTGTTTTCAGTAGATTTTTATTTTTAATTTAAATGTAATACATATCAATAGATTAGTATACAGGAACGATAATATAGATAATGGGACCAATAGAAATACATTTCAGTGTAAAAAAAAAAAAAAAAAAAAAAAAAAAAAAAAAAATGTTCAGATTTTCAGGGCGTTTCAACGTCGCAGTCAGGATCTGTGACGTCGCAACCAACGTCGCACAAACCAGAAATTAGAAAACACAGATTTTTACTAAGGGTCGAGACCCAAAATTTATCACTTGATTTTACCCAAATTCAAATCCCAGATGCGTTTTTCACCATAACATCTCGACCCCAGCCAGGGGCCGGCCCCTTGGACCCCGCCAGGGGTTGCCACCCCTGGAACCCCGCTAACCAGGGGCGCTGCCCCCGGACCCCCGTCACTTAGAGTTTGTAACGACTTCTAAAACACATCAAAACACACTTTTAAGTATAACACCATGAAATCAAAATAATAATAGTTGAGATTATTATTACAAATCCGTCACCAACGGGCCGTACACGTTTTCAAATACTCAAATCAATCAACCAAATCTTAGTAATTTGGACAAGTCAATCAACCAAATCGGGGTAATTTGGACATCATAGATAAACAAACAATTACAAAGGTAGTCTTTCGAGATACCTGTATAATTAATAACCATCACGTGTCGTGGACACACTCAGGTTACAAGTCCTCGAACATCAATTCTCAAGCTAATCAATTAAAGTTTATTTCGATAAACACTCAAGGCTCAGGTGAGTCTCATGGCCCATATTTTACCGCTTTTCAATCAGGGGTGTGATATTATTGCTCGTTTTGTTTTACAAGTTGAACGCAAGTACAAGTCAAATCAAATACTACATGAGTTTCAAGCTAATCAATTTAAAGCCCTCCATAGCATAGTCTGGTAATACGTAGTAGCGTGAATGTTAGTATATGATATCATATAGGATTGACAATCCTCGTCCGGGTTAGCACGCACTAACTGGTCAAACGGACGTATTAGCATTTGGGAAGACGAGTGTAGATTAGGCACTCGTAGGAGGCATTCAAGTTGGGTTTCCTTAATTGGACCTGACACTCAAGTTAAGCTCAGACTATGTGCTCATGGCTGTATAACTTTTATTTTGCTTAATTGCTTTATAAATTCAATTATAAATATTGCGGTTCATACAAATATGTGTTGACTTACAAACCTGTGAGCTCACCAGCGTTTCGCTGACCCATTTTAGCATGTATCACAGGTACACAGCAGTAGGTTGGACTGCCCAAGCAGGAATCATTAGCTCGAGTCAGCATTCATACAATCAGAGATTTAGCTGCATTATTATATTTTGTATAGATTAATTATGTACTTAAATATCTCAATTTCAACCGAGCTAATGTAAACAATATTTTTGATGTAAACTTTTGGTTTTATCAATACAAATGTAAAACGACGCATATAGTGGTCTTTCATTATATCTTATGTGCTTTGTATATTGATTAGTAACACCCAATTCGTGCTTCCGCTAAACAGTAAATTTGGGGGTGTTACAGATTGGTATCAGAGCCTAAGGTTATAGTGAACTAGGTTGCATGTAGTGGGCCTAGACTATGACCGTTAGGCAGTATTTCCTCATTAGGCATGACTGGTTCAGGAATTACAGCATACGACTTTAATTTAACATAGCCTGATCAACTATGTACAATTAAGGAAAGATGATGTAAGGTCTAAAACGATTATGTTGAACAGGAATACACTAGTTGACTCTGACCTCGAGAGAACCGAGACTCAAATATGTCTGTGCTAGACACCCAATAGGCTATTATGTGATACTAAGTATACATAGATAGGCCTCGTTACAATCTTAGGCTATATTATATAAGTTATTATATGGATATAGGCCTCATTCTTTCTAACGCCTTGTCTCAGAATGGCAAACACACCACCAAGTTCATCACGCTCTTATCCACATGGATCACGAAACCCAAGGGTGGCTAGAAGGGATGCCAGGTCGCCTCGAGCTAGCCCATATCCCACTCACCTCACTCTACCGGACTCAGCCGCTAGGGTACATCACCACGAACAACGACTTAACGCTATGGATATCGAACTACAAGAAACTCGCGAAAACTGGAGACTCACAGCAATGGAACGAATCGAACAAGTCTCCTAAGATCACGAGCACACTGTTAGCACCATGAACACTCTCCAAAATCAAGTGGGAGAAACTGTCGAAACCATGGAGGTTGTCCACAACCAAGTGATTGGCAACCGAAATGAAATCTCTGTCCTACAATCAAGGCTGCATCAGTGCGAGACACGTCTAAGGGAAACCGAGGACGCCCTCCGAACGGCCAACAGACTCGCAGAATCTGTGGCCTATCTCAATGCACTGTTGCCACAACTCAATCTACGTCGGAATTAGCTTAGGCTGAAATATGTACTATATTGTGCTTTCGTAGGACTTATGTAATTCGACCGGATGTAACAATTTCTGACACCTTTTGTTAAGTATCTAAGCCTGTAACTTTTGAGACTCGTAACTCGAAATTGTCTGTAATCGTTTGACTTCGTAATATCAGTTGACAATTTCCCTCAATTAATCTACGTTATTGATTTTACATCGTGATGTCGTGTGTTACCGCTTTTATATATGTACATCTGTTGTGATTATCGTTCTGGTACAATTTCTCATGTACCTTTTGTTTCTTTCTTGAAGAATCATGCCGCCCAAGAAGAAAAGTTACAGTGATGCTGAAATCAATGCAATTGTTTCCCGAGCTGTGGCCGATGCCTTGGCTGCTCGGGACTCGCCTCGAAACTCCCGAAGTACTGGTGAAGCTCCCACTAATACCCCTGTCATCAAGCCTTGTTCTTACAAGGACTTTCTTAGCTGCAAACCACTATACTTCAAGGGCACGGAAGGTGCCATTGGACTGATCCGTTGGATAGAACGGATGGAATCTGTTTTCAACCTCTGCAATTGTACGGAGGATAACAAAGTTAAATTCGCTGCCTACACCTTTCAGGAAGGTGCTCTTACGTGGTGGAACACCCACGCCAACTCTGTGGGCATCGAAATAGCAAACCAGCTCCCTTGGGCTGAATTAAAGAAGAAGCTAACGGAGAAGTACTGTCCCGAAGAAGCCCTACACCGTCTGAAGGAAGAGTTTTGGTACTTGACGGTGCAGGGTACCGATATTGAGGGTTATACCACCAAGTTCCAACAGTTCGCCTTACTATGCCCGGGATTGGTTATACCGGAGACAAAAGGCATCAAAAGGTACATCCGCGGCCTTCCTGAGAGCATTCAGGGGAATGTCGCTTCGGCCAAACCAACCACTATCGAAAGTGCTATCCGGCTACCCCATGAACTCATGGCACTAGTTGTCAACCGTGAGACATCCAACAACTCCTCCTCCAACAACAAACGCAAATCCTCTGAACCTCACAACAACCAAAGCAAAAAGCCCAATACCATCCAAGTTTATAACACCAATTCTGAGCCCAAACGTAGCTACACTGGGGACAGGCCATACTGTTCCAAGTGTAACTATCATCACCATGGTCCATGCAAGTCTCCCTGCAACAACTGCAGGAAGTACGGGCATTCATCTAAAGATTGCCAAGCCCCTAAATCCAACAACAACAACCAACAACCCAAATCCTGTTATGGATGTGGAGAGGCTGGACATTACAGGAATGAGTGTCCTAAACGAAGGAGCAACAACAACAACAACGCTAAGGGAAGAGCATTCGTACTCAACTCCAGGGATGCCCGTCAGGACCCGAATGTGGTCACGGGTATGTTCCTCCTCAACAACTTAACTGCTTCTGTTCTATTTGATACTGGTGCCGATAAAAGCTTTATTTCTGATGAGTTTTGTCCACTACTTGACATCACCCCCGTTGCCTTAGATGTTAAGTACACCGTAGAGCTAGCAAATGGTAAACTCATAGAAACCAATAGTGTGATACCTAATTGCACTTTAAGTCTAGCTAACGAAACCTTTACAATTGATCTCATGCCTGTTGAAATCGGGAGCTTCGATGTTATCATTGGTATGGACTGGTTGTCCAAGCATCGGGCTGAAATTATCTGTTATGACAAAGTCGTTCGCATACCCCTCGCCGCCGGTGGAACTTTAATCATACAGGGGGAGACCGGCGGGACGAGACTCAATATCATATCTTGTTTAAAAACCCGAAAATTTCTGAGAAAGGGTTACCCAGCAATCCTCGCACACATCATGGAGAAAAAGTCGGAGGAGAAGCGACTTGAGGATGTGCCGATCGTTCGAGACTTTCCAGAAGTCTTTCCTGAAGAACTGCCTGGTCTACCACCACCAAGACAGGTTGAGTTCTCAATCGATCTCGTGCCAGGTGCTGCGCCTGTGGCCCTAGCACCATACCGTTTAGCCCAATCCGAACTTCAGGAGTTATCCAACCAATTACAGGAACTCCTGGAAAGAGGATTCATTAGGCCGAGTTCTTCACCTTGGGGAGCTCCGGTCTTGTCTGTCAAAAAGACGGACGGTTCATTCCGAATGTGTATCGACTATCGAGAGTTGAACAAGTTAACCGTCAAGAACCGATATCCACTTCCACGCATCGATGACCTGTTCGATCAACTTCAAGGGTCGAGTTTTTATTCCAAGATCGATCTTCGGTCAGGTTATCATCAACTACGTGTTCGCGACACCGACATCCCGAAAACTGCCTTCAGAACCCGTTATGGGCATTACGAATTTCAAGTGATGCCATTCGGCCTGACCAACGCACCGGCTGTATTCATGGACCTTATGAATCGGGTGTGCAAGCCTTATCTCGACAAGTTTGTCATTGTCTTCATCGATGACATACTCATATACTCGCGCAACGAACAGGAACACGCGCATCATCTCAAAACCATCCTAGAGCTACTTAGACACGAGGAGCTTTACGCCAAATTCTCCAAGTGTGAGTTCTAAATACAAACTGTTCAATTTGTTGGACACGTTATCGATAGTCAGGGAATTCATGTAGATCCTTCAAAAATCGAGGCTATCAAAAATTGGCAACCGCCGACAACTCCAATAGAAGTACGGCAGTTTTTAGGACTGGCCGGGTACTATCGACGATTCATCGAGAACTTCTCAAAAATAGCCCTACCACTCACGACACTGACTCAAAAGGATAAAAAGTTCGACTGGACTGATAAACAAGAGTCAGCATTTCAACTTTTGAAACAAAAGCTTTGTAGTGCTCCCATTCTATCCTTACCCGAAGGCACCGATGACTTCGTGGAATACTGCGATGCTTCACATCAAGGTCTCGGTTGCGTATTGATGCAACGAGACAAGGTCATTGCTTACGCCTCGCGACAACTCAAGGTTCACGAAAAGAACTACACTACTCACGACCTCGAACTTGGAGCTGTTGTTTTTGCTCTCAAAATCTGGAGACATTACCTCTACGGCGCTAGGTGCACAATCTTTACCGATCACAAAAGTCTCCAGCATATCTTCGATCAAAAGGATCTCAATATGAGGCAACGTCGCTGGGTCGAGTTGCTTACCGATTACGACTGCGAAATCAAATATCATCCGGGCAAAGCAAATGTTGTTGCTGATGCCCTTAGTCGAAAAGAACGAACGAAACCACTTCAAGTCCGAGCCCTCAGTATGACCATTCACAACGATCTAAACATTCAGATCCTCACTGCTCAACTCGAAGCCCTAAAAATCGAAAACATCAAAAACGAAGCCTTGCGGGGCATGGATAAACAATTCGAAATCAAACCTAATGGCGTTAGGTATTTCTCTAATCGAATCTGGCTGCCTAGTTTTGGGAACCTAAGAGACTTGGTGATGGATGAAGCTCACAAGTCCAAATATTCTATCCATCCGGGATCCGACAAAATGTATCACGGCATCAAGGATTTTTATTGGTGGCCGAACATGAAAGCCAAAATCGCCAACTACGTCAGCAATTGTCTTACTTGTTCGAAAGTCAAAGCCGAATATCAAAAACCTTCTGCTTTACTTCAACAGCCCGACATTCCTGAATGGAAATGGGAACAAATTGCCATGGACTTCATAACCAAACTACCCAAGTCATCGAGCTGTTGCGATACCATTTGGGTGATCGTCGATCGTCTCACAAAGTCTGCTCACTTCCTGGCAATCAAAGAAACTGATAAAATGGAACGCCTCACTCGAATCTATCTGAAAGAAATCGTAACCCGTCACGGTGTTCCAATCTCGATTATCTCCGACAGGGATAGTCGTTTCACATCTCAATTTTGGCAATCACTTCAAAAATCATTGGGTACTCGTCTCGATATGAGTACCGCGTACCATCCTCAAACTGATGGCCAAAGTGAACGAACAATTCAAACACTGGAAGACATGTTACGGGCCTGCGTAGTTGACTTCGGAGTAAACTGGGAACGACACCTACCGTTGTGCGAGTTTTCGTACAACAATAGCTATCATACCAACATCAAGGCTGCACCTTTCGAGGCACTGTACGGTCGTAAGTGCAGATCACCTATCTGTTGGACCGAAGTTGGGGATAGCCAACTCACGGGTCCGGAAATCATTCACGAAACAACCGAGAAAATCTTCGAGATTCAAAACAAGCTCAAAGCCTCACGTGATCGTCAGAAAAGTTATGTTGACGTGAGACGCAAACCACTCGAGTTCCAGGTTGGGGACCGAGTACTACTCAAAGTATCGCCTTGGAAAGGCGTAATCTGATTTGGCAAACGAGGGAAGTTAAATCCCAGATACATTGGACCATTCGAGATCCTCGAGAGGATTGGTCCAGTGGCATATCGATTGCAGCTGCCATCCGAGCTCAGCAGCGTGCACCCCACTTTTCATATTTCAAATTTGAAGAAGTGTCTGTCTGATGAGACACTTATCATTCCACTCGATGAAATTCGAGTTGACGACAAGCTTCACTTCGTTGAAGAACCCGCCGAAATCATGGACCATGAGGTCAAACGACTTAAGCAAAGTCGTATTCCCATCGTCAAGGTCAGGTGGAATTCGCGGCATGGTTCGGAATTCACCTGGGAACGGGAGGACCAGATGCGACTCAAATATCCTCAGTTATTCACTGACGCTACTCCAAACACGACTTCAAACTAAATTTCGGGACGAAATTCTTTTAACAGGGGGAGAATGTGACACCTGTCAAATTGGGACTAGTGATTAGTGCCTAATCAAGTTTTAATACATGTAATTAGTTCTGTGTTAGAATAATTAATGTATCGATTAATATATATTGTTGAATATATATACAAGTATTGAGGTTTAATTTAAATCGTACAAGTTCAAATCGAATGTAATTCGGTTCAATTAAATACGGACGTTGGTGAACAATTTAATTAAATATTGTAACATTATTTAATAACGCTATCATATCCCAAAATATTATTTCAATAATATTTTAATTCAACTTCGTATCGTACAGACAAGATTTACGCGATTAAAGTATTAAACGCACAAACAAAGCGAAACAAGTTAACGTTATATTTTATAACGCAATTATTAAGTATTTGGTAAAAAACACTTCAACAAAAATATTTGTATTTTAAAATGCACGGTTAAACGTATAAAATAAATAATTAACGTTTAAATGATCGGAAAAACGAATACCGCACGGAGCAGACGCGGGGACTGAAAAAGGGGGGGAGGCTTCACCAACACCCCACCCCTCTTTCTCTTTCTCTCATTTACCACCTCCCACCATCTTTTTCTCTCACTTTTCTCTCTAATTTCCAAACCACCACCACCTCACAAAATTCACCAAATAACGCACTTAGACTCGTCGGATCATCAAAATAATTAGAGAAAAGTAATCACCACGCATCTCGACCCCAGCCAGGGGCCAGCCCCTTGGACCCTGCCAGGGGTTGCCACCCCTGGAACCCCGCTAACCAGGGGCGCTGCACCCGGACCCCCGTCACTTAGAGTTTGTGACGACTTCTAAAATACATCAAAACACACTTTCAAGTATAACACCACGAAATCAAAATAATAATAGTTGTGATTATTATTACAAATCCGTCACCAACGGGCCCTACACGTTTTCAAATACTCAAATCAATCAACCAAATCTGAGTAATTTGGACAAGTCAATCAACCAAATCGGGGTAATTTGGACATCATAGATAAACAAACAATTACAAAGGTAGTCTTTCGAGATACCTGTATAATTAATAACTGATGTGCTATGAAAGCGCGTCTTGTTTTATATTTTATAAATAGAAATAGCTAATAAATATTTTCAAGCAACCAGGCAAGAATACCCGATCGAATGTAAATATAGATTTGGTAAGTCCGATTCGAACACAGGGAACGGCGGATTTATTATAAATAGAAATTAACAATCAACTAGAAAACAGTAAATAAAGGGGGACGTTTTAGTTCCGGTCGAATATTTGTTTAGAAAACATTAATTTAAAACAATTAAACTTAAATAAAAACTTAATTTAAAACAATAAATAAATAATAATAAATACTAAATGGAAGTAATAAGTAATTGTATAATTAATGTCACTCAGATTAATATTTCCCGATTCATTACGTATTGATTATCTAATTGTGATTCTTTTAGATCAACTTAACATCAAATTCTTCAATGTCATTAAATTGAATGTGAATTAGCCAACGGTTCGGGTCCAACTAATTCCTACAATCTAGGGTCCAACATTAAACACTGGTTCCAATGTCACAAGATGATCAGTCAATTGTGTGCCTTTCCCTAAATCATGCATTAAACATTCACAACTAATTATAATTAACTCTATTGGTATGACTCAACAATACCCAATAATTAACTTATTGTCTCGTTCATTTTAAAGTGAATAATTATTAATTTCTCAACCTATCAAACTCAATCTATTTAGCAATGATCAAAACTCTAAGATTAAAACCATCAATAATTAATAATATCAAAGGAACTCAATCTCATTGATATTATTAACCACGTTGAGAACTAATAACTACCAGTTACCAATAAACAAGGATTCGCGAGTAATATAACCATTTTCAATTAAATAACTTAGTCAATACGCAATTATAATCGTTCAACAATCATAATCCAAGTTCAATCAATTACACAATCACTTTGATATTCAATTCATCATTAAAACAGAAATAATCAGATTATTCAATAACAAATTCATCAATGAAATCGAATAAAAGAGTTATACCGAATCAATAAAGACGAATTACAACGATCCGCGATGAATAACTTCAATCCCGAGCCCTTGTACCTCCAAAATACTAAACTAATTCGTAACTTAAACCTAAAAACCGAATATAAACCTCTGGAAATGAAAAACTAACTTCAACTCTCGTTTTTAGGGTTTTAACGCGTTTTTATACTTCTGTGGTTTTTGATCCATACGGCGTATGGATTTCCATACGGCGTATGGATCAATTTCAAGCCCAGCCCAGACTCGCGTAACCTGGGCCTCCTGCACCACAATCCATACGGCGTATGGATTGGATTTCCAGCCGGTTTCTTGATTTTTCTTCATTTGATTATATCTTCGACTTCGGCTTCACTTATTTCTTCAAATATGCATCATTTAGCTCGTTTATTGACTGTTTTCCATTCCTTTCTTCATAAACGCTTCATTTCCACATCTATATGCAAATATGAATGAAATCAATATCTATTCTTAATTAAATGCAATAGAAACATCCAAGAATAGGGGTAAAATACTACTAAAATATAGTACTTTTGAGCGTTTATCAATAACCATCACGTGTCGTGGACACACTCAGGTTACAAGTCCTCGGACATCAATTCTCAAGCTAATCAATTCAAGTTTATTTCGATAAACACTCAAGGCTCAGGTGAGTCTCATGGCCCCTATTTTACCGCTTTTCAATCAGGGGTGTGATATTATTGCTCGTTTTGTTTTACAAGTTGAACGCAAGTACAAGTCAAATCAAATACTACATGAGTTTTAAGCTAATCAATTTAAAGCCCTCCATAGCATAGTCTGGTAATACGTAGTAGCGTGAATGTTAGTATATGATATCATATAGGATTGACAATCCTCGTCCGGGTTAGCACGCACTAACTGGTCAAACGGACGTATTAGCATTTGGGAAGACGAGTGTAGATTAGGCACTCGTAGGAGGCATTCAAGTTGGGTTTCCTTAATTGGACCTGACACTCAAGTTAAGCTCAGACTATGTGCTCATGGCTGTATAACTTTTATTTTGCTTAATTGCTTTATAAATTCAATTATAAATCTTGCGGTTCATACAAATATGTGTTGACTTACAAACCTGTGAGCTCACCAGCGTTTCGCTGACCCATTTTAGCATGTATCACAGGTACACAGCAGTAGGTTGGACTGCCCAAGCAGGAATCATTAGCTCGAGTCAGCATTCATACAATCAGAGATTTAGCTGCATTATTATATTTTGTATAGATTAATTATGTACTTAAATCTCTCAATTTCAACCGAGCTAATGTAAACAATATTTTTGATGTAAACTTTTGGTTTTATCAATACAAATGTAAAACGACGCATATAGTGGTCGTTCATTATATCTTATGTGCTTTGTATATTGATTAGTAACACCCAATTCGTGCTTCCGCTAAACAGTAAATTTGGGGGTGTTACAGCCGAACACCAACAATCCCAACCATACAAATTTTAATGTCACGGACTTGAAGATTTACGTCAATTACATAGTTAATAGATGATAATGATATTTTCTTTTGCCTATGCATAACCGTTGAAAAGGAGTCTACCTCTGCTGTAACTTATATTTGATATAAGACTTCAATTGAAATCAAGTTGTACTTGAGCATAGTACCATCAGCAAGATTTGTAGAAGCCAAGTTGACTTGCAGTTCTAGCCTTAATTCCCAAATCAGCACTTGTGTAACAAAAAATTCTTATTTAAAATATTACGTCGATTACTGGATACCAATAATTATTACGTTAGTGTCACCATAATGTTTATTCATTCAAGCATTTGAATTTTTCACAAGAATATGAGGTTGTGTACCATGTTTTGGATTTCGCGCTAGTAAAACCTCGAGCCCTTGACCTCAATCTTCATAATTTTTCCTAGATAAGAAAGATAATCAATTTTCAGTTTTTGAGCTTCAACATTCCGAACTATAAGCATAAAAAAAATATATCAATAAGATAAGATAGTACTTTCTAAATCATAACTATTAGAAAATCATCAAGGTGATGTGGGTTAACGTAAAATTTGATTAATAAGAAGTGTTTGTTAGTCTAGAAAACTCAGCATGATCCTTCCAAAGCTTGACCCACACTATATATTAGCACCAATCGCAACTCAAATTTCTTTAAGACCACCCGTTACCGAACCCACATTTCTAAAAGAGTTGAGTAGGGAAGATAGTAAATCTAGTCATAGTTTACCTAAGTACCCATTTTACAAAGTCCACTAAGATTATAAACTTCTCATTAAAAAAAAATAACCTTAAGTACATACACTTTCTAATCCACAGTTTATGCAAAACCAATCGGAAAGCAAGAAAAAAGCACAAAATGAAATAAGTGGTTACAAAGTCTTAGAGATATGAATGAAACAGTAAATTGGGTCAAAAAACACCATATTGCTAATCTAAGGTCAAATAACGGGTACCTCTCTTCTCATGGGAATTTCATAAAAGATGGTAAAATATGTCTACCTATAAAATAACAAAGACTACAAATGATTATATAGTACTAAATACTTATGATTAACAAAAACTTATGATCATGATCTTTGAAAATATGATAAGCAGTCAAGACACCTAACCATTCAGAATATACAAAGAAAATGTAATTTACCAATCTTTAGCACATAAGGATAATGTAATGTGTTGATATAGATAATTTACCAACCCTTCGAGTTCTTCCCATATTCGTGTCCTCCAAGAAACATATTGCAATCTGCCAATTAGCAAACCATAATGAGTTCAAGAATATTAAATCGACTTTGAACTCCTGCTTGCGGTTATAGGAGATTTCACTCTATTTGTGGATCCATTTTACCCTCGCTCAAATGTCGAGTTTTCTATTGTGTGGCACGCAATCAACTATGCAGCTAACTATAAAATTACAATGTGGTTTTTGCATTCTAAGTTTTTATGAAGAATAGGAGTGACCTGCAACAATATATCAACAATCTAACATTAGGCACATTTAAATAAAGACAATGACAGCTTTGCTTAATATAGATTATTACCATCCATTGTTCAAACAAAGACAGCTTTGAACTTTAAAACTCTAATGTTACCGATTAACATTGTTGGACCAATTTTATATGAGATTCATGTGTTTTATGATTCCTCCATGTACATAAGGAATCACAATCACACTCTCACATAATGATCCTTCAAGTGATTTCTCATCACACCAGACAGAAAGCATGTTCGAATGAACTTCAACACATTTATCAATAAATTGAACCATGGAATATAATAAGCATTACTAATTACAACTATATAAACATTAATAATTACACAGCAGTCAGCACAGTGATGAATTCAGTGAACCATATAACAAAAGGATGAGCTAAGAAGCTAAACTTCTTTGTAACAAATAGGTAGAAATAATTTTTACAAAGCCTGAAATTTATCACCAACATTCCCTCCACGTTCATAAAGTGACAATACAACCTGCTACCAAATATTAATTTATTCTTCGTGTTTCCTAAAATAGTTAAGAAAAAGATGGCATGCGTAAAACAAATCTGTAACTTAAGATGCAATTTATGAATGATCTACTTGAACTTCTACCGTTTCCAATTGTGCTGCTCGAGACCTTGGCCACAACAATTTCCCACTGGGTGTCAACCGTAACATTACCTTCATTCATCAATTTCAACATGCTTAGCTGATTCGATGGATCATTGGGATAACCATCTCACACTCCAAATTAGATAATCACCAACAGAAAATAACGATATGTATTAAATAACAAATGATATCTTTGGTGTTAAAAGTACTTTCGAAATAAAATAACTCAAACTATATAGGTAACATGTTTCCATTACCTCTTCTTAGACGACCCTTCACAGCTTCATCCTCACACGGAAGACCAAAACCTATTTTAGAGAGTGAAATTGTTTATTCATCTATCACACAAGCACCATGAAGTAAACACGACTTGCATCAATCACGAAAAAAAGCATGCCCCTATTAAGTCAGTTAATCATATGTTCATCGAATTCCTCACACATATAATGGTAAATAGAATAGAATACGGTTTTTAAATATAGATTGCATCTGTCACTTGCGAAATTTCATAAATAATCAGGGTTTGAAGAATCCATTCATTGAAACTTACCTTACTTGGTAGAATAACTGTCTCCGACAATAAACTTTCCCACGCCACATCTCATTCAGCCATCGAACTAAACCGAACAAACAAACAAATCGTATCGATGGATTAGTGATTCACTTATTTGATTTTGGATAATCATCCAGATCTTGTATTCATCAATCAAGAGTTCATATTGCGATATATTAACAAAACCTAAATTAACTAAGAATTTAGTGTAACAATAATATATGAGATTGTAACACCCCAATTTTATCAGGAATTTAATTTCGTACGCGGGTATAATTTTATTGTAAAGTATTATTATATAAATGATACAATATAATAGAAAACGTAAGACGGTTTCCCAGTTCCAGACTGTGTATTTAATAAAAGAAAGGATTAAAATAGATGAATACGTGTGTTATTTCTCGTTCATTCATATTTCCTCCAAAATACTCTAGAATAGAAAACAGAGACTAGAGAAAATCGCAGGAACTATTCTTCATCTCTAAATCATCAATTGTAAGCTAGTAATCTTCAAGTCTTCATCTTCTTTCCATTCCTAATCATTGTACTAAGAAGTTGGAAGTGTTACCTTTGGTAGTATATTGTGAATCATCAAATCAAGACTAAGGTGAGTATTATAAGGATTTCATCAAGTAAGTGGTAGTATGTATTTCCGAATTACTCTCGAGTAAAAGGAGCATACGATCATGTGAATTTAATTGTGTTTTATTTGTTTAAATCGTTACTTGTGGATTGTTATGATATGAATTGATTGTACATGTTATCGGATAGCTTCCGAGCTAGAGGTGGGTACAATCAAGTGGAAGTTAATTATATTACTTGTATATATTTATAGTGATATGAATTGATTGTACATGTTACCGGATAGCTTCCGAGCTAGAGGTGGGTACAATCAAAAGTTAGTGATATGAAGCTTATGAAGTTTATGATGTAGAGTTGCTAGTTTCACTAGCATAGTGTTTATGTAGCTATGTTATGTATTATTTGATTAAATTGCTTATATGCTCACTAAGCAAAAGTGCTTATTGTTTAAGTGTTTTATGTTTTAGGTGAAAGTGGACAAGGAAAGGGGAAGGCGGTTTAAGGGGATAGCGTGGATTGCATGATATTAGAGTATGGCAAGTTTTCTCTTTGAAGTATCGTTTAGATAAGACTTGTGTAAAGCGCCATTTTAAGACATGTTTTAAAAGTTAGTCATGGTGAGCCATGACATATGAAATTTTGATGTGGTTTGATTTTCAAAGTCACGAATACTTGAATATGATGTAAATTATGGTTTTAAAGTTTTAATATAAGTGTTTGAATTAAATTAGTGTTCATAGAATGGTTTCCTAAAAATGGAGTGAATCAATGGTCAAGTGTGTTTTTATTTGAAATGAAGTGTTGACATGTAGTCAAACATTCCATTAGTCAATTATGGGTTGTGATTGGCTAGTCAATGGGTCAAAGTAGTCATTGTGGGTCAGCGGGTCAAAAAAGGGTCGATATGAAAGGGTCGATATGGGTCATTAAATGCACTTACGGTCTAAAACGGGTTAGAGAAGGGTTAAGGGTGTGGTGAAGCATCTTACAACTTTGTTTTAATATGTATGATATGTGGTCAAAGGCATAATGTCTCAGCCTTCATGGTTTGAGACTTGGTATGTTCACCAAAATGGTCCAAAATGGTCATAAATTGGTCATACGTCCATTTTCTCGATAAATGCGTATTTTTAAAAAGTGTAAAAAGGGAAAGTTTCATTTTGGCATGTTGGAGATGTCTGCAAAATTTTTGAGTCTAACTCTAAACGAGTAAAAAGTTATGCGTGTCCGAAATTTGTTTACAAACCTGAGTTTGGTCCATGTTTCAGCTGAAGTTAGTTAAAAGTGGAAATATGGTTTAATGGAAGTATTGAGTTTCGGTTGATTTTGGTAGTGAGGAAATGGTAGTAATATTGAACTTATCAAATGAATGTTGACCCTAGAGGTTTATGGGTCGAACTATTGTTATTTTTCTAAAGGGGTCAAAATGGGCAGTTTAACGGGTCAACATGCCAAAATGTGTCAAAATGAGTGTTTGAATCATTTTAGTGTGGGCTATTGGCCCCAATAACGTAATGGAGCGTGTTGAAAGGTAAATTTTGGAAATGAGTCCAACGGGTTGTGAATTGGTCTGGAATATGTTAGTATTCGTTAGAATTCTTTAGAATCTGTTAGTATTCTTTATAATTCGTTAGTATTCTTTAGAAGTCGTTAGTATTCTTTAGAAGTCGTTAGTATTCTTTATAAGTCGTTAGTATTCTTTATAATTTGTTAGTATTCTTTATAATTCGTTAGTATTCTTTATAATTCGTTAGTATTCTTTAGAAGTCGTTAGTATTCTTTATAATTCGTTAGTATTCGTTATAATTCGTTAGTATTCTTTATAATACGTTAGTATTCTTTAAAAAAAAAATTCACGAATTTGGGGCGTTTCAAGTTGGTATCAGAGCGATAGTTTAAGATAATTATGTAATCCACTTTAGGATTGCGTAGTCTTAAACTATTATGAATGCATGATTATGTTTTTATATGATTTTAAGATTTGTTGTTATGACTGATTGAGTTTAAGGGTAATGAATAGAAGTGTGTGGTAAGTCTAATATGATTTCGTCTGGCCAACGAAATTAATATTATACTATTGCACATGGGTGATTCATAGCACTTAAACATAATGCAGATTAGGAGAGGATTGTTTTGATAAATTGTGCATGCAGTTTAATTGTTGTTTATATTATGTGAAGATTGAAGGTGTTAACTAAATTGTTGATTTTGTGTTAGATGGATGCTACTAAGAATACCAGTGAACGTTCTTCCCCGCGTGAGGAGAACCGAAATTTGACTCATGAGGAAGAAGTAATGATAAAGAGGATAGTTGGACAATCTCTAGAAGCCTTTACCCCAACGATGATTACTAGAATGGAAAACATGTTGTCCGAGAAATTTAGTGAGTTTGAAAGACAACATATAGCTCCCTTAAGAAATGTTGGAACATCCTCAACCCATGTAGAGACGAATAAAGAGAAAGAAAAGTTTGAGTATAAGAGTTTTGCTACGTGTAATCCGCCTGAATTTTGTGGAGAGTTAAACCCAGTTATTAGTAACCGTTGGATTAGTGAACTTGAAGAGACGTTTTTGTTGTGTAAGTGTCCGGATGAGTCAAAAGTGATATTTGCAGCTCATCAACTTAAGTCAGATGCTCATGAGTGGTGGAATTCACAGTTAGAGACGTATGGTTTTGAGGTAGCTTCAAAATTTACTTGGGATAAGTTTAAAGAGATATTTAGAGGAGAATTTTCACCACCTGCAGAGTTAGAAAAGTTAAAGGGAGAATTTTTAGCGATTGAGCATGGAAGTAAGTCGATTGCAGAGTATTCTAAGGTATTCCATGAGAAAGCTAGGTTTTGTCCTGAGTACACCTCTAATCCTAAGTTGTTGACCGACCACTTCTATCGTCATCTCAACCTAGAGATTCGTGAATCCATTGACCCACTTGTTTATAATACCATTGCTAAAATCTTGAATAGAGCTTTAGTGCGTGAGAAGGATTTGCAAGCTAGAGTTGCTGAAACAGTGAGTAAGAGAAAGGTAGAACGCACCACCTCACCATCTTTTGTGTCTAAGAAAACACGTTTTGATGAAACCATACCACGGCCACAACCATTACAACAACTTAGCTCCCAAACTCAACCACAAGAGATACCCCCATGTGAGAAATGTGGTAGGAAACATACAGGGGAGTGCAAATGTTTTAAGTGTGGGAGACCGGGGCATATGGCATCGAATTGTCCAAGCCCTCTTCGTTTATGTTATTATTGTTTTAAGGAAGATCATCTTCAAGCTGACTGTCCGGACAAAGCTAGGGATAAGCATAAGAGAATGGAAGAGAAGGTAGCAATGACGGTTCCAAAGCCTAAAACTCGTGCTTATCAGATAACCGCTGGAGAGGTGAAAGAGTCAGCTGATGTGACGTCAGGTACCTATCTTTCAATTCTATACCTGCATACATTTTGACTCTGATGCTGTTAAATCTCTAGCATTTATGTTGTTGTGTGTATTTAAGTCTCCTTAAGATTTATTATGATGTTAGCGTGTGTCTAGAAGTGTTCGTGAGGACACGAACAGTTTAAGTGGGGGAGAGTTGTAACACCCCAATTTTATCAGGAATTTAATTTCGTACGCGGGTATAATTTTATTGTAAAGTATTATTATATAAATGATACAATATAATAGAAAACGTAAGACGGTTTCCCAGTTCCAGACTGTGTATTTAATAAAAGAAAGGATTAAAATAGATGAATACGTGTGTTATTTCTCGTTCATTCCTATTTCCTCCAAAATACTCTAGAATAGAAAACAGAGACTAGAGAAAATCGCAGGAACTATTCTTCATCTCTAAATCATCAATTGTAAGCTTGTAATCTTCAAGTCTTTATCTTCTTTCCATTCCTAATCATTGTACTAAGAAGTTGGAAGTGTTACCTTTGGTAGTATATTGTGAATCATCAAATCAAGACTAAGGTGAGTATTATAAGGATTTCATCAAGTAAGTGGTAGTATGTATTTCCGGATTACTCTCGAGTAAAAGGAGCATACGATCATGTGAATTTAATTGTGTTCTATTTGTTTAAATCGTTACTTGTGGATTGTTATGATATGAATTGATTGTACATGTTACCGGATAGCTTCCAAGCTAGAGGTGGGTACAATCAAGTGGAAGTTAATTGTATTACTTGTATATGATTATAGTGATATGAATTGATTGTACATGTTACCGGATAGCTTCCGAACTAGAGGTGGGTACAATCAAAAGTTAGTGATATGAAGCTTATGAAGTTTATGATGTAGAGTTGCTAGTTTCACTAGCATAGTGTTTATGTAGCTATGTTATGTATTATTTGATTAAATTGCTTATATGCTCACTAAGCAAAAGTGCTTATTGTTTAAGTGTTTTATGTTTTAGGTGAAAGTGGACAAGGAAAGGGGAAGGCGGTTTAAGGGGATAGCGTGGATTGCATGATATTAGAGTATTGCAAGTTTTCTCTTTGAAGTATCGTTTAGATAAGACTTGTGTAAAGCGCCATTTTAAGACATGTTTTAAAAGTTAGTCATGGTGAGCCATGACATATGAAATTTTGATGTGGTTTGATTTTCAAAGTCACGAATACTTGAATATGATGTAAATTATGGTTTTAAAGTTTTAATATAAGTGTTTGAATTAAATTAGTGTTCATAGAATGGTTTCCTAAAAATGGAGTGAATCAATGGTCAAGTGTGTTTTTATTTGAAATGAAGTGTTGACATGTAGTCAAACATTCCATTAGTCAATTATGGGTTGTGATTGGTTAGTCAATGGGTCAAAGTAGTCATTGTGGGTCAGCGGGTCAAAAAAGGGTCGATATGAAAGGGTCGATATGGGTCATTAAATGCACTTACGGTCTAAAACGGGTTAGAGAAGGGTTAAGGGTGTGGTGAAGCATCCTACAACTTTGTTTTAATATGTATGATATGTGGTCAAAGGCATAATGTCTCAGCCTTCATGGTTTGAGACTTGGTATGTTCACCAAAATGGTCCAAAATGGCCATAAATTGGTCATACGTCCATTTTCTCGATAAATGCGTATTTTGAAAAAGTGTAAAAAGGGAAAGTTTCATTTTGGCATGTTGGAGATGTCTGCAAAATTTTTGAGTCTAACTCTAAACGAGTAAAAAGTTATGCGTGTCCGAAATTTATTTACAAACCTGAGTTTGGTCCATGTTTCAGCTGAAGTTAGTTAAAAGTGGAAATATGGTTTAATGGAAGTATTGAGTTTCGGTTGATTTTGGTAGTGAGTAAATGGTAGTAATATTGAAATTATCAAATGAACGTTGACCCTAGAGGTTTATGGGTCGAACTATTGTTATTTTTCTAAAGGGGTCAAAATGGGCAGTTTAACGGGTCAACATGCCAAAATGTGTCAAAATGAGTGTTTGAATCATTTTAATGTGGGCTATTGGCCCCAATAACGTAATGGAGCGTGTTGAAAGGTAAATTCTGGAAATGAGTCCAACGGGTTGTGAATTGGTCTGGAATATGTTAGTATTCGTTAGAATTCTTTAGAATCTGTTAGTATTCTTTATAATTTGTTAGTATTCTTTAGAAGTCGTTAGTATTCTTTAGAAGTCGTTAGTATTCTTTATAATTCGTTAGTATTCTTTATAATTCGTTAGTATTCTTTATAATTCGTTAGTATTCTTTAGAAGTCGTTAGTATTCTTTATAATTCGTTAGTATTCTTTATAATTCGTTAGTATTCTTTATAATTCGTTAGTATTCTTTAAAAAAAAAAATGTTCACGAATTTGGGGCGTTTCAGAGATACCTTTACATCAGCAACTTCACCCCTCTGATACTTCTTTACTTTGATTTCCCGAAAAAGTTTATATACACATTTGGATGTGTGTGTGTTAAAATTTTGAATCTTGCAAGACATACGTGTATCTCCATGGGGATTGATATTTGATTACGTGGTGCAACAGCCGGTGGAGAAGAAACGGTTATTGAGGCGACGGGGACGGAAACAGAGACACAGTCGTAATGTAAAGGATACCAGGAAGGTTTATGGGAAAATGCCGTTAGATCATAAATCCATTGAAGGGTCCAGATTTCCCCATCGTATTTCGCTTTAAGTATATGTTATAGATAGATATGTTCGTTTAGTACATGGGAGGTGATCCTCACACACTCCTTTTTGGTTCATACACACCATTTTATGCAAAATACCCATTTTACCCTTTTGCATCTTATATAAAATTTATTTTTATTATTTCCGTTTGCATATGATTCACCCTGATAAAAGTCTAGTTTATATAATTTTACTACCACTAAAATTCCACTACCAACTCCAAAACAAATAATGAAAACCTAAAACTTCGATCCAAACAGTAAACGTTGGATCCAAACGTAAAATAAGAATTGCATCTCTCTTCATTATTTTATTTCAAAGTTTTATATTGGAACAATTAGGATTTTCTAATTGGCATCATGCGACATCAGTCGTTAGAATTGGGTCATGATAATGCCATAGGGTGTTTTTACTCATCCAGAGGCACAAAATATGAATTGACGTTTATACCCTTTTCAATTAATTTACATATATCACAATTACTCACGTGTATTTGCTAAACTCCACAAAACCGTTGGCTCCCTTTCCGTCTTTTCCACTTCCCAACTCCGACCATCTCAATTTCGCCGGCCGTCCATTATTTTCCGTGGTTATTGACGTCACTTGCTTCCAAAGATCTCCAATTCACCGGAGAAATTTCATATATCGTTATTTTCCGTCTCGATTTGAAATATAATCGGGTTTGTCTCATTACATGCTTTGATTCACACAGGTTTGATTGGTTGCAGTGGGTACTTCATGAACTTTTCTTTTGATCATGCTTATGTTGATGATGATGATGCCAAAGTTGTTTGTTATGCAATTAGACGGTTTACTTTTCAAAGATTAATTTTGGACCAAACTCCCAAAGTGATGACATGAAGAAGAATAAACATCTTGTAGATAGTAACTATGAGATGTTTGATGCGATTGAAGAAACAAGGTTTTTTTCTTCCTTTTATCTTCATTATGCACCAATTTATCATCTCCATTACGATTCTTTTTATCTCGATAGGAACCGCCACGATTACATTGCAAAGTAACATACTTGTCCTTTTCTGAATCGCGAACAAATAACGCATATCCCTTACTATAATAGAATGCTCGCACACTATATAGTAAATCAGTACATGATTCGAATCTGGAGCTACTGAGGTAAAGTTCTTCATTCTGATTCATTAAACTTGGTGGATCATTTGAGCTCATCTATCAAGTATATACACATATGAAAATAGATCAGAATGGTTAACGTAAAATTTGTCGTAACTAAAACACAATTCCACTCGTTAAACTAACTAGTAACAGTTTAGTTAGAAACTCGATCATGATTCAACGATTTCAAAACCTAATCAATTAACAACTATAAAATAGAAATAATGAATAACCTATTACCATTAATCATTACTTTCACATCTGACTATATGAAGGGGATAAAAGAAGTTAAGATCGCACTTGATCTAAAACACGACCAACAAAAACTCGTTCGCTAATAGACGAGTGAAGTGTATATATTTATTCACTCGGCGTTTAAAGTGCTTAACGTCGATGTCCACCGGAAAATAATCAATGGCCGGTTGAAAAGGAGACGGCCGAAGTAGGGGAAGCGGAAGAGACGGTAGGGAAGCAACGGTTTTTGTGGGATTACCTGTACGTGAGATATGGTAACCTTTTTGATATGTGTAAATTAATTGAAAAGGGTATAAACGTCAATTCATATTTTGTGCATGTGGATGAGTAAAAAACCCCTGTGGCATTATCATGACCCATTAGAAATAATTGTATTCCCAATTATGATCGATGGTTTCGATTTGAAGAGCAGTTTTACCACCGCATAATAACAATCATTCGCACCAATTTATTTTTCACTCAATTCCCATCTGACGTAATAAAATGCATACGAATCATGTTAATATTTTTATGCGGTGGAAAACAAATTCCTCCGAGAATTACAGGACATAGAGATATCTAATATCTTGTTGTCGTACCTGGGAGTTTTGTTAGGTTTACCATCATTTGGGGAATATGAAGATGTCAAACCGTCCTCCAAGAATAATTGTGATTGATTCGGTGGAATTAATAGTTAAAATTAAATATAATATGAAGGGTAAATTGGGTAGTTTTCACAAAAGGGTGTGTATTGACTAAAAAATAGTGTGTGAGGATCACCGAGTAGTAATAATAACAAGTTACGTGGCTAGTTAATAATAATGAGCAAGTGTTTCAATATTTTCATAAAAATGTAGGAATAGTGTATACCTACGTGGCTACGTACTATTTTCATACAGAGAAAAATGAAAAATAAAAGGTGTATATTATATATATTAGTTTTCAAACTTCTTTACTTTTAGTTGGTTCTCATATGAACCTCCCTATATATATATATATATATATATATATATATATATATAGACTTGGGATCCTGTGAGAACAAGGAGATTCCGTGAGAACGGTGAGAACACATCTTAGCCATCCATTTTTTGATCAAAAAACCTGATTTTGGAGGTGGCATTTTTGTAAATACTTTAAAGTTTGATTTTGAAAGGTTAACATAAGGATTGCTAGGTGAAGTTTAATTTTTTTTGCTTCGCAATAGTTTTAACATGGTGAAGTTTTATTTAATTTTTGTTAATCAACATATTTGAAGTAGTGAATTGATAAGTATAAAAATTAATCTTTTCAAAAACTAATGTTAACAAAAAAATATTTACTTAATCTCATTAAAACTATGTGAATCTATAAAAATAAAAATTCATAGCATCGTAACCTTATGTTAAAAAAAATATTAAAATTAACCTCACCAAAATGATGTGAAGCTAAAAAAAAAAGAAGCTTCACGTGAGCAAAATAATGTGAAGCTAAAAAAAAAAAATTCACACGAGCAAAATGATGTGAAGCTTAAAGAAAAAAAAAGTTCACATAAGCAAAATGATGTGAAGTTAAAAAAAAAAAGTTTCACGTGAGCAAAGGTGATGTGAACCTTCCAAAATCAAACTTCAAAGTATTTACAAAATTACCATCTCCAAAATCAGGATTTTTGATCAAAAAATGGATGGCTAAGATGTGTTCTCACCGTTCTCACGGAATCCTCTTGTTCTCACCAGAACCCAACCCTATATATATATATATATATATATATATATATATATATATATATATATATATATATATATATATATATATATATGGGAAGGATCAAGAGGGAAGCTCTTAAATTGGGGGAATGAGGGAAGTAAACCACAACCATATATTTTCTCACATCATCTATAATACCCATTTTCTCAATTTATGCCTAAAATCCAAAATTAAAGCATGTAGTTCAATGATTCTTCAATCAAAAACATTGTAAATCTTCAGATCCATCAAACACATTCATACACATCTTCAATTCGTCATAATTCGGATTCATCTAAAATTATAAAATTTGGTTTAATTTTTGGGTTTTTGAGAAAATTTTGATTTGGTGATGAAAAACAATAGAATTAAATGAATTTCTTTGTAAAAAACATATAAACGAGTAATTAATCGAATTATGGTCGTCATTACAATCGAATTTCACAAACTCAAAAAATTCCCAGAACGTTAACATTCATCTGAAAAGCATGTTATCAAAATTACAACTTCATAGTTCTAAATATTCATTTATGATGAATATTAACGTATATATGCTATTACACACCATTGAATGTGATAACATAACATTCATTAGTGTATAATAATGTATACGAGTTACATTCATTTACGATGAATGTTATAATTATCATTGTGTATAATACCATGCATGTACTATATAAGTTAATATGCATTGTAAATGAATATTAAAGTGTTCATTATTGTCAATAACACATAAAACTAACATTCATTACTTGTGAATCTTAAAAACTAAAAAAAAGAAGTACGATATTAACATTTTTTAAGATAAATATTATAACTAATATATATTATTATACAGTAATGAATGTTAAGTTATGATATTCATTAATATAAATAACATATATAAGTTACTATTCATGATAAATGAATGTTTATGTATATTAAATTGTAATTTGATTAACATGCTTTTGAAATGCATGTTAACGTGCTGAGAGGTGATTTCAAGTTATTTACAAAAATGCCACCGCGTTGACTTTTGAGTTGACCAGAATGTGTGGCTGAAAATAGCTTCCCTCCTTCCCCCATTTTTTTACTTCCCTCTTGATCTCCCATATATATATATATATATATATATATATATATATATATATATATATAAATAAACCTATTGGGATGGTGTTCTCTTAAAAAGTATCAAAATATGTGTGAAGGGTTGAAATGATACATACAAAGATTGAAGCTAATATATATGTGTATTTAATGTGGCGAATAGTGGTACGGTATAAAATGATTTTATAAATAATGTTGCATTGAATTTTTACATTATTTTACCGTATTGATTGAAATAGATCTCTTTAGAGCACAGGGTGTGGTACACAGTGTTCTGGAGAATGTTGAAAATGAAAATTTTATGGTGTGGTGAAACTGAATTCACAGTGTTCTGGACAGTGTTCTAGAGTTTTTTATTATTTGTTTTATTTGTTTTTTTAATGATGATAATTGTATAAATTAATATTTAAAAACAAATAAATCAAATAAAAAACAATTAATTAATTCATTAATACTTATAAAAAAATTACAAGTCCTAAAAATTAAAATGCATAATTTAAACACACAATTTAAAAAGTCCTAAAAATGTTAAACTTAATATTTGTTATTATGTGTTATTATTATTGTTATTGTTATTGTTTTTCTATTTACGTAGAATCTGTATGTAATTTGCAAATAATATCATTATTTTAAAATAGAAGGATTAAAATTGTATCCATATACAACTTAAGGGAGTTGTATTGAAAAAAAAAGTAAAAAGTACATACCGACTCATTGACTCCTATTCATCTTCCGTGTGGACCTGTAGTTATCTTCCCAATTAGTTTATTGCATCACTATCCCTCCATTAAAATTAGACTTGAATTTTCTTCTATTTGTCTAAAATGAATGAACAATATACGCTAGTAGATCCGCCAATGCATTGAACGTTGCTTGCCTTCACCGTCTGAAACCGAACGCTGGCACCCAAACTCTTACGAGAATGCCGGCGAGAACTCCGGCACGGTGCGTCAGAACGCCGTCGCACGGCGTTCTCGTCGTTGAACGGTGATGCCACGTCGATCCACTCCGTGTGCTCTAACACCAAATGTTTGCTAACATTTTAGTTTAATTTGAATTTTGATTTGATGTTAGCACTAGAGTATAAACTTGCGACAACGCGGGCTACGACAATTGAGTTTGTAAATGAAACAATTAAAATTTTAATAAACATGATATCTTTTCGTGTGTTAAACGAACCAAAACATCGTACGATTCTATCGAGATTTTATTGCTTTTTTTATTCGAATAATTAATAATAACTAATAATTAACATTTAATATCTTCACACGATTTTTTAGGATTTTGAAGCTTAAATTACAAATTTTTTTTTATAATTTAGTTAATTAATATATTTAAATACGTATTTATAAATTTAATCCTATTAAATTTAATAAATAATGATAATGAATATAAATATAATAGGGGGTTAAATGTAACTATCAACAAATTAATCTACATCGTTTGATCGATTTTGAAAAATTCAATTAAGGGCTGAGATTTCTCGATATTGTTTTGCTTTGAGTATAGTTTATTATTTATTATTATTATTATTACTAGATTATAAACCCGTGTATATACACGGGCTGTGCTAAAAAAATTTAGTTAGTTAAATATATGTAACATTTATTGTTGTTAATATGTAAATGTTAGTACTTAAAAAAAACAATAATAATTTATGGGTTAAAATATATAATTGTAAACCCGTACATATAATCGTAAGCATAAATATCAATCTTATCTTGTATCATACTAACATTAAAATGAGAATAATGTTGGTTCGGGATACACAATATAAACATTATGTTATAATGTTTTAAGATTTGTTAAAAGAATTTGCAAGTTTATGTCGAACATAACTGAAATTGTTAAAATAACATCGAAAATCAAATTTTAAACCCGTATTACGCTCTATGTAAAATAACTGTTTATATCATATTCCAAAGAGCTCATATGAAATGAGAATATATTAAAAACATTTGAACTAAATTATAGTTAAAATGCTTTTTAATAAAATATACATATATATAATTTGGAAGATAATAAATTTTCTTCTACACACATCCTAAAAAAATAAACTTGTATTTTTTCACACCTGTTTAATCACACGGTTCCTCATTCGAAGGTTGTTTTTTTATCAACCAATCAAATGATTTGATCTTATCAAACTTTCAATTAACCAATCAAATGTATTTTTATTTACCTAAAATCCCGCTTTTGTAGAGAAAAACCCTCTTAATTTACTTATAAAATATCTTCTGGGAAAAGATTCCGCTAATGTTGTAATCCAATACAAATTCTCAAATATTAATACCTAAAGAGCTTAATATTTTTACATTCACTCAATTTGTATATATTTAATTAATAAATAAAAAATAATTAAGGATAAATAAATAAATAAAATACTTATGTATAGCATAGAAGGACTACAAAATAGGAAAATATGACATATGAATGATCATTTGTGTGTTACGATTCATCATTTAAATGGAGAAAAAATTTATATTTTTTGAAAACATTATGTTATAATTTGCAGAAGCTGATATAAAATTTATCTATAAGGTCGCTAATATCAAACATCTAAAGGTGTATCCGAATCAACAATTAAATAATAAATTTGTTGAACTTAATATTGAAACTTTAGAAATTTTTCTATATATCATGTTTGCAATCTAAATTTTCTTTTAATTCAATGTATTGGATGAGTCTTCATCCTTATACACATGATACATGCGTAAAAACTTAATATGAAAATTTAATTTACTAAATTTTTTTAAAATGCATTTTAATAGAATATATATATATATATATATATATATATATATATATATATATATATATATATATATATATATATGTGTGTGTGTGTGTGTGTGTGTGTGTGTGTGTGTGAAGGTTTTTATAATTTTTTTTTTTTTTTTGTAATTCTATAATTAGACTTTTCAAGGAGTCGTTAGATAGAATTTAATTAATAGTTTGATACTATTTTTTAATTGATAAACTTAATGAAATTGAAATATTTGATTGATTAATAGACTTCTATATTTACAAAGTGAAATTTTGGCATTCAAATAAAAATGAACATATCTCATTGATACGGTTTATTTCCTAAAGGGAAACTATCATTACACAATACCATGTTATAAAATACGCTTCAAGAGGATTTCTACGTAATGTAAAACGGAGTTTGACAAAACTGCTATTTCAATCATTCATTTTCTTTTTACTTTTTGTAAATACCTTCGATCTTATTCGTATTATTTTACTAAGTAATAGTATTAGTATTATAATTATTTTTATTGTTAACGTTTTCTCTTTACTTGGAAAAAATATAGTTATAACTAACTTTGATTATTCTTTCTATGAAATTTCCCTCATTACAAAATGCTCTTTAAATGAACTTATAAGTAGAATGAAGAAAGGAGTTTGACCAAACCCGTTGGATGATTTTAATTGATAATGATCACATATTTAAAGTCACTATTTTGAGTTTAAACCCGTGTATATATGATGGATGTAAATTATAAGATATTTATTATTATTGTTAGTTTATTTCAATATATAGTTTTTAGATATATTATTATTTAAATAATTAGTTTTATGATATTAAAATAATAGGAAATTGATTAATTAAATGATATAATAGTATTTTTTAATGATTATCTTTAAAAATAAATAATATTATATCTAAAAAGAGTTGCATCGAAATAGATAGCCATATTGTTAAGTGTGTACGTGAGTTATAATAATAATAATATTTAAATAATAAATTCTACTCTTTTAAATATTAAATAAAATTTAGTTTTTTGATAGTATAAAATTAGATTATTTTTTTGAAATAAATTTTCTAGGTAGATAAATGAATTTGATTGGTTAATTGAATCATTTATAAATTCTAGGTATTTGATTGGTCAATAGATCTCAATTTTGACAAATATTTTCATAGCACAAGTTTTCTTTTATTAATATTTATATTTATTTATTATTTAGATTAGATATAGTTTATTTAAGTTTATAGATTGGATATGGTCTTAAGGATTAAGTAATTTTTTAAGGCTATTTTTAAATTACAATTTTTCTTTTATTGGACGACAAAATCTTAAATATAATATAGGAAGCGGACTTTTGACATCCAATTTCAAAATTGAAATTCAATTGACCAATCAGAATTTAGTATTAAACTCTTTATCTCATTATTTATTAGAAACTAGCAGAATACCCGCGCAATGCGGCGGATAGTAATTAATTTGTGTTTGATGATATCTTTGTTCATACAACACTTAAGTTTGATTGTTGTCTTCTCATCTTCAAACACATAAAACACACAAAGGACACACAATTCTTAAACAAATGCTTTTTTCTTGTAATTACACTCACGAAAATAAAGGTACGGGACATCCAATTATATCGGAATTTTTACAAAAGTAACAAATATTTTGTTTGGATTTTTTTTGTTTAATATAATTTTAAAAGATACATACTTCACTTGCGAAGTAAGAAACACTCCATATGACCGAAGCTCCTGAATTCCTGATGACGACCAGCATCTCCATGTATCAGCCCCCACCCCTTCTAAGACCATCATTACGCAAAGAGCTGTAAAAAAAATATTTTAGACTTGAGGGTTCATCATTTGTAAAGTATTTCATTGCACAATAATCATATCATACTATAAATAATGAAATCTATGTTTTGCATAATATAACATCCATTTGAATGTCGATATGTTCATTAATTAAAGAGGATATCATGAATGATATGGTTATAAAGATTATGATATGACGACAACATTTACATACATATCTTGGATTAGAAATACCTATTAATTCAAATCACATGAAATGCTCATTGATATGATCTTATAAAAAGTGAGATGTTCTTCTGATTGAATTTTGCATAATATAATAAATTATAGCAATCAGATATGCTAAAAGGTCATGGGAGCCTTTAGTTGCTTGAATATGAAAATGGCGAAATAAGAAGGGGGACAAAAAAGAAAAAATGCATATATATAGTCCATGTAAGGCTGACATCTAAGCTTTCTATGTATTCACCAACTACAAATAAAAATTATCAAGCTAAAAGCATTCAGAAAAATGTCTTTATTAGAAGTTGCTGCCTTATTCCTGCTATAAGATTCAACTTATTTTGCACCATCCTTTCAAAAATTACTATCCAATAGCCCCATATGCACTAATCTGTGTACCTAAATACCTGCAATCTAAAAGCATTAAAGCTTACCTCATTCACCAGAACATGTTCTCCAGTTTTAGTCTATTGGTGGTTTTAATGCTATTGCAAGTGCAACTTTCAGATAACAATTGCTAAAACATTTTCAAAACAATGTAGATGACAAAATAAAATACCCAAATTAGAATAGCAAGCAATCTATCAAGAAACAGCAAATCATCAATATATTAATAATCAACAATTATTAATAAACAAAATGAGCTATCAGAGTGTTAATTACCATTGATTGTTACTCAAATTGGTCCAAAACCCTCCCATATTGCTCCACAATCAATTGAATATTCAACTTCACAAAACATCAATTCAATTTTAGAACCCAGGCTGACACTTTTTGTCACCAATGTCAAGTGAGTTCACAAAATGATGACTTTAACTTCATTTTCACATAAGATTTCTTGTTGAAAACGGGTGAATTTAAAATCAAGCTACTTAAATAAAGTACACATATCGAGCAAAATTATATCATATACAGGAAGACATTAGATCAGATAGTAGTATATCACATAACGTTTATTAAAGTTCAATCCTATGTAGAAAGTACTCACTGCGGAATTTCATCAAACAGTTATTGTGCGATAAATCAAACACCTTGAAGTTTATTCCTTTGTAGAGGGTGTTTGGCTCCGCGGTAAGCTTTTAGCTTATAGCGGTAGCTTACAGCTCCAGATTTGGGGCTTTTTAGCTTTTAGCTTTTTAACCCTTTAAAACCCCTAAAAGCTCCATGCATCCAAACACTAAAATAGAGCTTTTTAACGTTAACTTACCGCAAAAGCTAAAAAGCTCCTCCTTACCGCTCCCCCAAACACCCCCGTATACCTGATTGGAAACAAAATTGACTGAAATAGATTGAAAGGAAGGTATAGATGGTTGCATCCATATCCATCAATTTTGGATGATTATTATGATTTCCATGACCATGGTATGGTATTACATATTATGAATGGATGGATATATACATAGAAAAATGACTTGGAGACTATACAAAAAATTATCTGAAAATCATAAGAAAGCATGATACAATAACTCATATACCTTCAGCTAGGACCAATTGAGATCAACGAAGATGAAACCGATCACTGTTCATTGATATTTAAATCGATAAAATAATGTGATAATTGAAATTGAAGACACCAGCATGTGTGATTAAAAATGATTTAATGGTTTTTCAGGATCGGGAAGGAGGGTTGGAGGAATGATACGGTGGTGGGGTGGGTAGGGACGTAGGGTTGGGGGTAACTTCGAGGCAGACATAAGACGGAGGAGAGATCATTGAGTAATTTAGGTTTTAATGAGGGTAAAAGAGTAACTCATGTTTAGGCAAGGGCAATTCGGATATTTTCGATATCCCTCTACTCAATCTTTTCAGCCAAAAACTCAAAACCCTTAATAAGGGGTTAAGATTATATTAAAATAATATTAAATAATCGTATATATACATAAAATATTAAGATATCTCAAACGTAGATTTGGATTGCAATATAATTAAAATATTCCAGGTTATCCCACCACAATTCTAATTGTTGCCTTAAATTAGACAACTCCTAATTTTATCCAAAGTATACGTTTGAAAAATTGATTACCGGTTTAAAATTAATTACTAATTAATTACTATAAATACTAACTTTTAACCCATTAGTTTTATTAAATATTGAATTTTAGCTAATTAATTACTATAAATACTAACTTTTTTTTTTTTTTTTTTGGAAACGGCAAATAACACCTGCGGGCCAGTAATGGAGTATCATCATACCACCACTACCAGCCCATATATTGCCTCACCTAGGAAAAACCACCACAGGACTCGAACCCGAGACCTATGGGTAAAACCCCAGCTGGTAATACTAACTTTTAACCCATTAGTTTTATTAAATATTGAATTTTAGCTTCTATTTCAGTCATTTTAAATTTAAAAATAAAATCTATATTCTAATTATATTGATACCTTAATTACAAGGGGAAAATATCTACTTTTAATCTTACTTCATTAATCATCTTTTAGTCGTTTTATTGTGATTTTGATTTTTGAAGGTTGTTTATATTTTGATGTTGGTTAAAGATGTTTGATTTAATGTTTTTGTTTTACAAACACCTCCCCAAAGAAATTTGGAAAGATGTTCACAACAATTGTAATGCATTCTCAATTATTGATCGTGAAAAGATGACCAAATGCTAACATGTAATATATAATCATAGACTAACTCAGGTACAAAACTCAACAATATGCATCTCATGTACAAATAAGACAACTAATGTGATGTAGAAAGAGGTCTTACAAAGAACATAATTTATGTTCCGTATTTTAATTTAATCGTTTATAACTGCAACCTTGTTAATGAATAATTGGATACCTTACAATTCAATATATTTTCACTTATATTAAATGCTTTCCATTGAAACTTACTATCTACACCCTTGATTTTGTATTTTAGTTTCAAACAATATTTCATATCTATTAACTCATAAAAATGTTCTACTTTATCATATAAGGAGGGATTCTATCAATATATATGAAAAGTAATTACAAAATTATCAGTCCGTGTGTATATTGGAAGCGGACTTATGTCAACCTATTTTAAAATTGAAGTTCAATTAACCAATCAGAATTCAATATTTATTATTTTATTATTATTTAATTTCATTAAAAAATCATCTTCTCTTAAATACTCTATTTTTTTTTCAAAGAATACCCTTTTAGAAGTAAAAACTATTTGATACTTAGAAAACTAAGAAGTAGTGTTTAATTAAAACTGTAATGCTCTTTTTAATTAGTACGTATAAATTTCTTGTCATAAAAGGTATTCTCTATTGATTTTACTATATCGTCAACTATTTTACTATATCGTCAACGACAAGGTTTTACTATTTTAGTTTCAACAGCTTCTCACACATAATTACAAAATCAGCTCATAAGTAATAGTAGTAAGTTTATAAGTTTTCCATATTTTTATATAATGTTCTCTTAAATATTTTCTCTATTTTTTCTAATAAAACCCTTTTGAAAATAAAAACTACTTAATACGTAGAGCACCAAGATTGTCATGTTATCAAAATATTAAAGAAACTCCTTCAACTCCCTCACCTTCTTTCATATTCGACATTTTCTCTAAGAGCACCAGGATTCAACATGTTATTGGCAAAGTTGAGCATCACACACCGGTTCATTCGAAGTTAACTTTTTTCTTTCTTTACTTTTTCATTTTATTACATTGAGTAAAAAAAAAAACATTTTGTGTGACATCTTCACTTCAACTTTAAAAGTTGAACCACTCTCTTAAAGAGTGTAAAAAACTTTTTCCAACAAAAGCTTTTGAAATTCTTAAACTTTTGAGGTAAAGTTTTTTTTGAATATTGTGACCATAATTTATAGAGAAATTAAAGTCTTTTTTTTTTTATATATAAATCTATGTGCCATTGTAAAAGAGTTTTAGAAAGCTTTTGTTATTGTGAATGCTCTAACGGATTATGTATGGTATGCAAGTTGAGTTTATAATATTTTGGCTTACACCTTTCGCTTTTTGTTGGCAAAAATAATGAAAGCTTAAGAAAGTAGTTTTTCAAGTTTGAAAAGTATAAGCCTAACACAAAAGAAATTTAATAAAACTGAACTTTTTTACAATATTAATGGTTTGATGATATATTTTTTGACATGGTTTGTACATGACACATGGTACAAATTAGATATGAAATTGTGTTGACACAAAATAGTTAAAGCATTTTGTTTAATTAATACTATTGAGATTTTTTTTATATTGGATGTGCATTACACATGTACAAAAATCAAAAACGACGTCTTCATTATAAACTATCAATTTAAATCTCTATTCTGATTGAACATTCGCTAATTGTAACCATTCAAGTTTAATCTCAGACAATATACATCGGTGGTATTCCGCAACGACAATATATAAATTTATTAAAGACAATCATATATATAAACAAATATGAATTCAACGAGCCGTGTGTATACACGGGTTTGAGGACTATTATATTTGTGAAGGAGAAGTATATGACAAAAACAAAAATTTTAACTCATGGACCATTCATGAGACAAAAAGCCCAAACTTACTCCTCATGAAAAGAGCATATGGCCCAATGTCACGATCCATAATATTGCTATTCATCCATCTCTCTCCTTGCCCAACCCCCAAAGTAGGCGTGAACAAACCGGGTATTTTCCACAACCCGACCCGACCCATTATCCAAACCGGATTTTGGTCAACAAAATGAAAATCGGGTTGTTGACCTACCCGACCCGAACCGGGTTTTTGACCCATTTCAACCGGTTTTTTACCGGGTTTTCCAACCCGACCTGATTTCAACCCGGTCCCAACCCGATTTTGAAATCCAAAACCCCTAACCGATTCCCTACCCGCCGGGTAGTGAAAAAACCCGAACCGGGTTGGGTTATACCCGGTTCCTACTGGGTCAGTTTTTCGGGTTTGGGCCGGGTCGGTTTTCCAAACCGGTTTATTTGTTCACGCCTACCCCAAAGTACCAATTAACCTTGATTTCTTGGCAGAAATATAAATATTGTGAATTAGTAAAAGTAATTAATTGCAAATCTAGAGAAAGTAAAATATTTCAATGATATAAACATGTGAGAGGCACAAAACCTCTACATCGTTATAATACGTATTCAATTGACATTAATAATAATAATAATAATAATAATAATAATAATAATAATAATAATAATAATAATAATAATAATAATAATAATAATAATAATAATAATAATAATAATAATAATAAATAATAATAAAACAATAATAAATTGATTGGAATAAATCCGTTGATTGTGAAACTTGAATTACAACTAACACTTATCATTTGAACACTTGAATTATTGATTTGAAACATGCACAACATGACTTATATATACATCTTTGATCACTATCTTGCAATCATATTTCACTACCTAGCTTAAACTCACCTCGAAAACACGTTAATTAACCTTTGAGTATGTATATAGAAATTAATTATAAATAGGAAATTGATAACTAGATCCTTAAAAGCTTCCGTTAAGATGTTATGACATACATGAAAATTTGTACTTTGAAAATAAAAATGTTCGGTACAATTGTTTTATACATATTCAAACATCTTAATGAAATCCCTCGTTAGCAAAACCCAAATACATACTAGTAATATTCTTAATTTTTTATAGAGTTGATCGTTATTTTATCAATATCAAGTCAAGTGTTATATTTCGGATAGGAGGTTGTGGGCAATTATTTAGGAAATAACAATGAATATTGTGAAACTAACAACTATAATGTGGATGTGAGATCGGTAATGATAATAATCTAATCTAATCTAAATAATTAATAAATCTCATGTCTGCGCAGACCTTGAAACAATTGCTAATGGCCAATGTTATCCTGTCTTGCTAGTCACCTCACTTTGATTTTATGGACTCATAATGTTATTCTATAATTAATATAAACTTTCATTTTCACGCTTCATAATTTTATTTACTATAAATATAAACTTTGATTTTATGGACTCATAATTTAATGACACTATCATCATCATAACATATATATCAGTAATAATTTCTTAACTACGCATAATATTCATTTACAATCAAATTAAAGTTCAATAATTGATGATTACGTACATGTACACTTTGTAACACGGATCCAGTGTGAGTAGAATTCATGATCCAATAGGCTTGAAACACAAGCTGCACTAAAATATTATTTATAATAATAATTATTATTATTATATAAAAATATTAATATAAAAATGTATCAAATCAAAAGCATGTATATGAATAAGTAGTGTTTTTCATCTTGTGCTCCCTAACCACTAGTTACTATGAAAGGAGGGCCTCAAAATGTTGTAATGTTGTCCACTTGGTATCATCTTCTTATCCACAAACAACTCCATCATTTAACAAACCAAATTAAACCACCATATCCACGATTATGATTTCTTCATTGCTTTACAACTCATGTGTATTTGTCTCTCCTAATCTCTCTCTTTCTCTCATACTCGATCAAATGGTGGCATAGAGATTTATATCTACAACTTGTTTTACTAGAAAATGATTATATCATAAGAAACGCAAAGTAAGTGATAGAGATGATTAATTAACTAACCTTTGTGTTTGGTTCGACCATTCGAGTTGAGGCATATACTTGTAAGATTGCTCGAGTTTTTGAACTTTTTATAACTGGCTACTTGAACATGTTATAATGTTATTGTTAACATTTATATGAATTGGTATTACCCGTTTCTTATTCATGCAATTCTTAAAAATTATTATTCACTCGCTATTTTACGTGGGTAACATGCTAATAGGATAATCTTACAGTCCAGGTGGGAAGACATATTTCAGCCCAGCTGTTAGATTCATGCATGATGATGAATGCAACTGAAGTTGGCCCACTGCCCACAGATACTGGGCCTCAGTTTTTGGGTCCATGTTGTTCCACTTTTTGTCAAATCATGCCCAATAATATTTCGGCTTTTTTTTTTAATTGTTTTTCCTTTTTCAGAACTCATATACCATAGGTAGTTTATAAATACAAACCCGAAATGATAGCTTAAAATAATTCTAAATTTCTATATCCGTAAAAGTGTGTGTAGGTATCTAGTTAATGTACTTTTCCAATAGGGGTTTCTAGCTTCTAGCTCAATGAATGACTGTTTGTATAACTACATTATAAAAGGGAAATCATCCGTGTAGCAAATTGCACAGATCGATGGGTTATTACCAATGTTTTAAAAACTGGTTTTTTTATCGACTCGGAAACTCCACCGATTCCGGTCGAACCGGTTCAACCGGTCCGGTCCAACCACCCCCAAAACCGGCCACGTCACCATTATTTAAAAAAAAAAAAAAAAAAACCGGTTGAACCGTCCGGTTTCCGGTCGAACCGTCCGGTTTCCGGTCGAACCCCGGTTCGTTGACTGGTCAACTTAAGGTCAAAACCGGTCCATTCTAACTCGGAACTTCCTCCGGATCCGGTCGAACCGGCCGGTTCGAACCGGTTTTTAAAACATTGGTTATTACGTGCATTCAAATATAAAAGAAGAGATAAATCCTGTATATTTTGATAAGTTCAAGGGCCGAATGTGTAAATTTTTGTCTACCTTCTAATTTTATTGTATGTATAAAAGTTGTCAACAACATATATAATATCTCCTATCACTCCTATGAAATATTGTATTTTCTTACAAAAATACAATGTTGATTAGTAAAACACAAAACTCTGATCAGTTGATTCAGTGTGTTAGAAAGTATTCAATATTGGTTTGTTACATATTATCCGGAACTAGTGTTAAAACGTTCGACATAAATTACGTGTGCATAGTCTTTTTAAAAGTTTCATACAATTATTCTCCGGTCATCGGTAAAATCATACACCAAATGTTCCAAATTAGCATGTTGCTAACAACTTAAGAGTTTTATAACTCATTACGTGTTACATGTATCGATCACATATTATTTACCTTACTCAAATCGCGTAATATTTATAAATTTTACTAGAGCAATATTGGTGTTGAAATAATGTGTAAGTTTCATGGGAATTTGTAGATGGTGTCACTAGCCCTATAAAAGATACTATTTCAAGGAATATTAATCTGGTGAAGGCTTCTTGTAATTCGACATTTTTCTTCCTATTCTATATATAGTAATCGAACACCCGAAATCCGTGGTTTCGGTAATCATATATATTGAGCTTTTAGTACCAACAAGACTTTTTTTCATTGCAAAATGATTATGTTTGACTACTAGGCGACTACCTAATAAGAACATAGAATTTTATCAATTCGTGTCACAAATACGCTAATAATTATTTATTATAAAGTGTTGATAATCGTCCGTCCCAAAATAAGCGTCCACTTTACATTACAATCTTATTTATCCTAAAATAAGTGTCTATTGAAAAATGACTACTAAGAAAATGATATACGTAGTAAGATATTTCTTTTAATATTATTAATTTAATAAGATATATCTTTTTTAAATCTATTTAATAATCATAGTACATGCATGCCTTCTTAATTAAATTCATTAACCTGGCCTTTGGATCTGGTGCAAACATTTTATTGGTACATGAAGCAAGCATACCTCCATATCTTTAATATCCCCATACCCAAACTTCTCCATAATTGAACCACACTGCAAAATAGGCTAACGGGACAGATTTCTTTGTTCAATATAACAAAATACGGAGTATATTATAATCTTTTTTCCATTTTTTCATTTTTTAATATAATAGTCTAACACACATAGTTGTTTATAGTTTATGTTTAAGGTATGGTACTCCACTAACCAGTTAACACATGTTTTAACTTTGTAGACATAACGAAAAACGATCACATTTTTTTTTTTTTTTTTCATTTTCTTTTAAGGCCCTACACATCGTAATCGTAATTAATTTTGCTACATACAAAATTAAACATTTTTGAACATTGTATTGCACGAATAATATGGTTAGTTGGTTATTAAACGTCTAACATACGTATTAAAGATACTTTTTTTATATATATAAATTTCTTTTCTCTCATAGCTTACGGTTCGGAAGGCAAGAACAACTACTATACAAAAGGCTAGTCTTTTTCACCTTTAATCTATTGATAGCTACTGATAATGATCATTCATTTGACCAAAGAAATATGTGATTTAAACTTGAGGGAATAGATCAAATATCTTTAGAACATTTAAGCAACTGTACGTAAAATATATTCAACGAAACAATAAGAGTAAACCTTCATAATTTTTATACAATCACATAACCTATTGCCCCTGAACTTATATGTGTGTTTTAGCAAAATTGTATACGAATATCCACTTGCTACATTACACACATCGAATAGTACGTGCATCTTCTCTAGCATATTACATAAAACAGACGTGTCCGCACAAGAACCCAATGTTACGATATCAATCAATAATCAATGAGTCGGTTTTGATATGCTTACGATAGTACTTGGTTACGAATTAATACCAAGAAGCGACACGAGTAAATTAGAAACCCTCAAGAGAGGGATAAGGAGAGGGAAAGGGAAGGGTTTTGTATGGGCAGTCATGTGTGATATCAATAAATTTATCAATTTAGGATTTAGATAGAAGGAGTAAATAAGAGGGAGGGGATGTCACAAGAGTTTGCATAATACAATTTGGCCCCCACGAAGCTAAAGGTGTCAGCAAGTCATTGAGATTTTGACCCTCCAATCACTTACCATGATTTTGTTCACTATTATTGCTACAATACTCATGATTGACTCCTTGATTCAAATTTACCATTCATCACTTCATTTGCCAACACTCTCCATTGACCAATGGTTAAAAATGGTTAGACAACCAAAAGAAAGTTACACTACGCATCATGATAGGTTGAATCAAAAACTATGAATTAAATGTATCCCGTATAAAACTAATGGAAAATTGATAACGATAACCCTAAATGTTGTCAATAAAAAGTTATAATACTAATGAAAATTTGATAACAATAACCATAAATGTTGTCAATAAAAACTTAGAATGAATGCTAATGAAAAATTGATAATGATAACCCTAAATGCCGTCAATAAAAAGTTAGAATACGCATCAATACTTATATTCTTATTACCTTAAAACTTACCGACTCTCTGAATTTTGGTTCTTCCCAAAAATATATATCAAAGTAATTAATTTATGCATATTGTTAACAACTCGTAGTTAACAAAACCTATAATTAATTTTTGACAGTGAATTAGTTTTTTTTTTTGAAAGGCAGTTTGGAATCACTGACGGGCCACTTAGGCCCACCCGATCATCTCACCATAATGCACCCTCGAGAAGAAAGCCCAGCTTCGTCCCCGGCCCAAGTGCCGACAGATCCGGTTGCCGAAGTGGGTAAAACTCCTCACCCCGGAGCCCAAAGGCCCAAGGGATTTTCATGCACCGAGTAGGGTTTGAACCATGTACCTGCAGCATAAATGCCTGATAGCTCTAACACGTGAGCCAAGTCTCAAGTGCTAACAGTGAATTAGTTAATCATCACATCTTGTTCTCAATTGTTGATGCTTTGAAGTTGCAATTTGGAAGTGATAGGACGACATATTTTAGGGGCGCGTGGCGGAAATAGAAGCCCACACACAAGGATGGAATCTTTCTTCTATTCATGACTCCAAAAGTTTTATCAGGTTACCAAATACCATTCACATCACATACCTTTATGAATTATGATGGAGTAATTAAAAATTTAACATCACCAACCAATCAGATTCTGCCACGTGGAACCTAACCATCGTTCCCCTGCCCCACGTCACGTGAGCTATGGAAGGTTCAGTAGCCGGAGCCTCCCGCCATCCTTCATGGACCTACCCACCTACATCCCCACAACTCCGATATTTAACCAAAAGAGTGACTGTGAGTTATAGAATGAAAAATCTAAATAAATATAGACGTAATTTATTTATCATTTTACGTATAACTAGTATAGCATCCGCGCAATGCAGCGGTACTTTATACATAAAAACTTTGTGTTAGCTTGGTGAGCAAATAAAGCTTGCTTTCACTCATATATGAAAACCAACAAATCGTTTTCGTATCGAAATGATATTGGTTGAAGAAAGGATAAATGGACATTTGCTAAATGTAGCATGTCAAGAGCAACTACAAACAACATTTTAAATGTTATGAATATTGATAACTGATATGTTGCCAATATTTGATGTTATATATTCAACGTTTTAAACTATATATTAAAATAAATAGATAGAAGATCGATAAATATTATGGAAATATTTGTATCCACTTTCATTTGTCTTAGTTAATTTGTATAGTCTTTAAAGCAACTCCAACAAAGAGTTTTTATAAAGCTTTTTTGTACATTAAAAGCTTTAGAAAAGCTTTTCTTTGTTGGTGCAAAAACTTTTTTTAATAAAAGTTTGAGATTTGTAAAGCTTTTGAGGTAAAACTTTTTTGAATATATGTGAGTATTAAATTATAAAGAAAAGCTTCCAAAAGCAAATTCTCATCGGAGTTGAAGCTTTTTTGTAAACAAATTCTTACTGTTATTATTATTATCATTATCTATCGTTGATCGTATCATATGTTATCACTGTTAAGTGCTAAAGAAAAAGTCACCCATCCACATTGGACCTATATTGAAAAGCAAATCTATAAGGGGAGTAGGAACAACTGCACCCTCAACAAATTTATATCAGTGTCATTTTCGAATTTTAGTCCCCTAACCTTCAAAGGTGGTAGATTATAATAAAAATTTACTCGACAATTAGAATATCCTAATTTCACCCCTACCTTATATCCAATGTTTTAAAAACCGGTTTAACTCGGCCGGTTCGACTGGTTAAACCGGAATCGGCAACAAAACCGGTTCAATGTTTCTAGTCTAAAATTCCCAGTTCGACCGGACAAGAGGGCGGTTCGACCGGTTAAAACCGGGATCGGTTGGCTTTCCGGTTCGGTAAAAAAACCGGTTTTTAAAACACTGATTATATCTATCACTAAATTCGCGCGTCAATATAGTCATGACTTAAGTCTTCCAATTCTACTTGATGTCGTACCAAAATTGACTAGAAATACATGACCACCTGAGCAATTTTCATTATCTAGTACTAATATATAAAACATCTTGGTAATTTATTTATTATATAAAATTTTAATATTAAGACTAAAAATTTCTATATTTTTGGTTATATATAACCCTATCATTTTTACATATTTTTCACTTTTCACCAACTGTATTTCGAATCTCGAACCTCGAACTTTACATATGAGCAAACTAGTGTCATCTTACAATCATGAGTAATCCACCAGTGAATAAGAAAACTACAACTATCTGTGAGTCACCATTTACAACAAAAATACAAAACTTCGTTGCAAAATGCGGATATGCTAATGTGTTAAAAATGTAATTCTAATTGATTATTAGGGGGCTAAAATATCCTATCATAGGGTTTTCGTAGAAATTAGACATTAATGAAACCTATAACCTCGTGTAAAGAGTCACTTATACATTTAGGATTTTGATAACAAGTGCCCTAAGGGCACTACTTAAGATTTCCATAAATAATACATAAACTTTTAATGAACATCAAACTTTCCATGTATATAAACAATCACAAAGTCACTTTCCATATATAATTGATAAACTTGTGATTAATATGGTAACAATGTTGTTTATTTAATGTTTGAAACTATTTTTAGTAGGCTTAACCAATGCCCTAAGGGCAATGGTTATCAAAACCCATTTATTTATAGCATCAATCAATCATCATGTATATATGTACATCTACCTTTACATTTATAAATATATGTATAGTGTATAATATAAGGTAGAAGGAAAACATACACGTATGTATGGTATTGCTACTTTTATATGTATAAAAATCTAGGAAATTGCTTAAATAATAGATAGCATTTATTAGGAAATGATAGGATACGAATTGGGAATTGATGATTGAAAACAGAAAATAAAGACAAAATTGCGTGGATCGTCTCTGTAGTTTGCCCAAAATAACAAACCGAGTCCCTGTGGTTTTTTTTTTACCTGAGGCATCCCTAAACTTGCAAAAAGTTGCGTGGGTCGTCTCTGGTCCTAACTTTCGTTAGTTTTGACGTTAAATGCAGGGGTATAATGGTCCTTTCATTAGTTAAAGGACTGCCCACGCAATTTTGCAAACCACATGGACTGTCCGTGTAAATTTTCAAATTTCATTTAATATTTTTTTATTGTAATTCTAAATACTTTTTTTAATTGTGTTTAATTAATTAATTTTTGAAAATTAAATTTATTTAATAACTAAAGATGTTCAATTTTTTTAATTGTATGTACTTTTTCAAAAAAAAAAATTGTATTATTGTATATATGCAATTCTTTTACTCCATATTTTTTATTGTAAATTTAATAGATTTCAAATGTTATTTTTTTAACATTTATTTTTACTTGTTGCAAATTGAAATGATTACCTTAAATACTTCTTTCCTCCATCCCATAAAATTGTCCCCTAGCAAAAATTGTTCGAACATCGTAATTTACTTAGATAAACGTAATTCTTATTGTTTTAAGTGTTTTAATCTACGGAACCGGTACAATACCGCTTTAAACGGTCCGGTATTCGGTACTCACTTTATGGTCAAAAAGATAACCGCTATCTGTAACACCCCCAAATTGGATGATTTACGGAAGCTTGATTTGGGTGTTACTAATCAATAACAAAGCACAAGATATATAGTAAACGACTCTATATGCGTCGTTTTTAACAAAATATATTGATAATAGAAATGTTTACAACATTTAAAGCTTTATATAGCTCGAGTTTAAATAAAAGGAGATTTCAGTACATAAGTACTTGTACAAAATATACTAATGCAAGAAAATCTCAATCGTCTGTATGCTGACTCGAGCTAAAGTCCTGAAGCAGAAACATCCTACTGCTTGGTACCTGCGATATATGCTAAAAGGCCAGCTAAAAAGCTGGTGAGCTCACAGGTTTGAAATCAGTTAATATAGTATGAACCGCAAGATTTAAATAATGAATTGCATCCAGCAATTTAATAATGAATTGCATCCAGCAATTAAATGATAGTCATCGTGTATACAGCCATGAGCACATAGTTGAGCTTAACTCGAGGGCCGGGTCCCCTATAGAGAATTCCGGGCGAGGTGCCTCCACGAATGCCTAATCCACATTCGTCTTCCCAAATATTAGTACGTTCGTTTACCCGGTTAGTGCTTGCTAACCCGAACGAGGTGGGTCAATCCTATATGGTACCATATACTAATATTCACGCTACAACGTATTAACAACTATGCTGACGGAGGACTTTAAATGACTAGTTGTGAAAAACTCATGTAGTATATGAAATGTTTGTACTTGCGTTCACATGTGAAAAATGAGCAATATATCACATCCCTGAGTAAAACAGTAAAAAGTAGGGGTGTTCAACTTCGGGTACCCGGTATTTCGGGTACCCGAACTTCGGGTACCCGAACCTTTCGGATAGTGATTTTCACTACCCAATTTCCGTCCCGAAATTTCGGGTACCCGAACTTCGGGTATCCGAAATTTCGGGTACGGATATCGGGTAATCCGATACCCGAATTTTTTTTTTTTTTTTTTTTATGCAAGATTGTCTTTGATTTACTACCCCCTTGTAAAACAATAATGAGATTCACTAATACTCTAAGCAAAATTAATACATTATATTTGCAACTAGTAATAAGATATATTATACATATATATATGTATAAAATGTTGGAAATGAAAGTCAAGCTAATGTGTTTTATGTGTTTGCGTTCCTGGGATACACATGAATACGTAAGGTAACGATGACAAGAAACCAATTATACCCAACATAAAAATATTATTTAAAAAAATGTTTGGAATTTTCGGGTATTCGGGTACCCGAATACCCGACTTTTTTGAATATCACTATCCAATTCCCGAACCTGAATTTTCGGGTACCCGAAATTTCGGGTATCCAAAATTTCGGGTATTTTCGTGACGGGTATTTCGGGTAATCGGGTATCGGTTTCGGGTTCGGATATTTTGAACACCCCTAGTAAAAAGAGGGGCTACGAGACTCACCTGAGTCTTGTGAGTTTAACATAATAAACTTGAGTTGATTAGCCGAGTATGAAGTCCAAAGACTTGTAACCTGAGGGTGTCCACGACACGCGATGGTTATAAACATGATTGGGTATCTCAAAAGATCACCCTTGTAGTTGTTACACAACTATATATATGTCCAAATTACTACGATTTGGTTGATTTGTTAAGTGTTTGAAAACATATACGGCCCGTTGGTGACGGATTTGTAATAATGATCTCAACTATTATTATTGTGATTTCGTGGCGTTTTACTTTGAAAAATGTGTTTTGATTATGTTTTAGAAGCCGTTACGGAATCTAAGTACGGGGGTCCGGGGGCAGCGCCCCTGGTAGCGGGGTCCAAGGGGCGGCAGCCCCTGGCGGGGTCCAAGGGGCAGAGCCCCTGGCTGGGGTCGAGCTGCCAGGTCAGCTTGGAAAATTTTTATTTCTACTATATTGCTTTGACGAAAAACGCATCTGGATCCGAATTTGGGTAAAATCAGGTGTTAAAATTTTAGGTCTCGACACTTAGTAAAAATCTGAGTTTTTTGTGTTTTACGACACAATATGCGACACTAAAGATGTTATGCGACACAAGGGTTGTGTCGCATAGGAGTGTGACACAATGTCTATACGACACAAGGGTTGTGTCGCATAGATGCGAGATGCTGATTCAACAGCGACATAGTGATTGTGTCGTATGGTGTATGCGACATAGTGGTTGTGTCGCAAGACTTGCGACACTAATTATTTGGTACGACACAAAGTGCAACACTGAGGCTTTTATACGACACAAGGGCCAAAATACGACACAACATGCGACACAATGCTTGTGTCGCATGGAAGAACATCAGCCCAGAAAGTCCGGCTGTCAAGGTTTTTCCGGCCAAAAATCCGTTTTAAACTCGTTTTCAAGCTATAAATTCGTGTTCTATACATTGTAATGGACATATACAAGTTATAAAAACAACTACAAATGAAAAATACTAAGAATCGAGAGATTTCGGAATTTTGTTGGAAACTTACAAATTGCCGAAATGGAAATCCGGAAAGATAGAAATGTAGATCGTCGCGAGGTGGTCGTGAATCTCTAAAAATATTGATGATCCGAGTGCGTTTGATTATGTTATTTGTCGATTTATGATGGTGGTGATTTTGGATAAAAGAGAGAAAAGAGAGAAAAGAGTAGGAGAGAGAGATGAGAAAGTGATAAAATGAAAAAGGAAGGTGGGAGGTTGAGGTTAACCTCCCACTTTTCAGTCTCCGTAGTCGCGGTCCGTGTGGTGTTCGTTTTCTCCGACTTTTAACGTTTATCAATTATTTTTCTTATTAGATGGTAAGTTTTAAAATACAAATTATTACGCGATATTTTATTTAAATATTTTGCAAATCAATTTATATTTGAGTTATAAAAAGTAAGTTTGTTTATTTAGTTTGCGCGTTTTAATATTTTTAAATCGTATAAGTATTTTTTGTATGGTCCGAATAAATACGAAATATTATCATAATAATATTGTTGATATAAAAACGTTATTTAATAAAATTGGTCACCAACGTCCGTATTAAATTGAATCGAAATACATTCAATTTAAATTGCGTACGATTTAGTCAAATCGCATTTTCGTATATATTCATCAATATATATAATTCAATACATTAATTAGCCTAACACAGAACTAATTACATGTATTAACATATGATTATGCACTAATTTCTAGTCCTAATTTGGCGGGTGTTACACTATCAACCGGTTCGATACCGATATTTTACCAGTTTACCTGCTTTGGTACCATATACGAAATATACATGTTTTTCTGACTGCGAGTGTAACTTTGTAATATTTAGTTTTAAATGACTACGAGTGTAACTTTGTACGCCATCATTTAAACGGTTCGGTACCGGTATTTTAAGTGTTTTTAACATTTAAAACACTTAAATGTTAAAAACACTTTAAAATACGCATATAAATGTTAAAAAACACTTAAAATATAAATGTTAAAAACACGCATATAAATGTTACAACACTTAATGACAAACAAGCATATAAATGTTAAAAACACTTAAAATACTGGGTACCGGACCGTTTAAATGATGGCGTACAAAGTTACACTAGCAGTCATTTAAAATGAAATATTACAAAATTACACTCGCAGTCAGAAAAACATGTATATTTCGTATATGGTACCAAAGCATGTATATTTCGTAAATGTTAAAAAAAATAAACAATATAATTAGCTTATTAATTTTAAATTTACACGGATAGTTCCTATGGGTACCAATGCTCACCCCTAAAAATAACCTTTAAAATCTATTAAATTTACAATAAAAAATATGGAGTAAAAGAATTGCATATATACAATAATACAATTTTTTTTTAAAATGGTACATACAATTAAAAAAACTGAACATCTTTAGTTATTAAATAAATTTAATTTTCAAAAATTAATTAATTAAACACAATTAAAAAAAGTATTTAGAATTACAATAAAAAAATATTAAATGAAATTTGAAAATTTACACGGACAGTCCCTGTGGTTTGCAAAATTGCGTGGGCAGTCCTTTAACTAATGAAAGGACCATTATACCCTCGCATTTAACGTCAGAACTAACGAAAGTTAGGACCAGGGACGACCCACGCAACTTTTTGCAAGTTTAGGGATGCCTCAGGTAAAAAAAAACCACAGGGACTCGGTTAGTTATTTTGGGCAAACCACAGGGACGATCTACGCAATTTTGTCGAAAATAAATGAAGAGAAAATTACACAAACCATCATTTATGTTTTCATCAAATTTCATTGGTATTCCTTTACCATTTTTAATTACAGTGATCATCTTTATTTGAAAATTTGTTACGTAAACGGTCATTTACACTAACGATCGTTAACTATTCGTTAAAAAAGACCATGTTTGATATTTTTTTTATTCTTTTAATTAATTATTCTTTAAGTAGATTGTAAATGATAAATTATAAAATCTAAAATATGTATAGATACTCAACTCTAATTTCACTTAGCAAATGCAACACCAAATTCGGCCTCCTTCTCCACTGATTGGTGGACTTTAAAATATGAATGTTTAACTGGAGAATGAACCGAATTTGGTGATGGATTTTCAAAGTTAATGCTTAGTGCATTTAATAATGTATGTATACATATTTTATAAATTATAATTTACTCGAAGGAAAAAAATTTTCAAAAAATATCACACATAGTCTTTTTTTTAACGAATAGTTATGGGTGTTGATAAATACAACATATTTTTTGATACATACAACAAATGTATGCATTGCAGTGTTGTACTGTACTGCATCAATATGCATATAAGTTGGTGTATGAATAAAAATATGTGTTGTATTTATCACTAGCCAATAGTTAACAGTCGTTAGTCTAAATGACTGTTTGTGTAATAACTTTCAAAATAAAGGATGATTAGTGTAATCAAAAATTGTAAAGGACTATTAATGAAATTTAGGTCAAACATAAAGGATGGTTTGTGTAATTTTCTCACGAATGAAGTAGGGTGTTCCCATTTTTTTGATAATATATACGGAGTATATAATAAAGGGGCTATCCAAAAATTTATACATAAAAAATATAAATAAAAAATATACAAATTTAGCCATTTAGGTGTTGGGCAGGACATACCCACGTGTCAGTCATGTCATTGGTGGGTCCATGGCCCATGGGCTCTCAATCCTTGTGGGTTGCATTCGATGGGCTATTGTTTCTCTCTCATCTATCCATCATCTTTTATATTTATTTATAAAAATATAATTATTAATAAATGGAGTATAAATTATACTCCGTAGTAGTAAAAATACATAGTTATTCCCACAAGTTAATACATCAAGCTCCCCAAATTTACAAATGTATATATATTTAGTGACTTTTAACAGCATGATACTGGTATATTCGCCATGACGATGAGGTGAATCACATTATCATACACCCATGCCATTTTTTATTTTTTTTTGATCAATCATGCCACTTTATTGTATAACTTGTTATTTGAGGTAAATCATATATACTACATCAGGAGTGTCTAGTTGTAACATGTCTTGATATCATTATGTCTTGATATCTTGCATAAACATTTTAAGAATGGTCAAAGAAATTATCCGAATAGATAACGAGAATATCCAGTTGGACCATGTAAATGAGAGTAAAAAATACGAACCTTTCTCTAATACTACCTACTCCGCTTACACATAGATATACATTCTGTATAATAATAAGTTATGATAGTTTAATATTACCCTCAATATTTTTTTATTCCAAAATAAATAAAATAACAAAAATGATAAAGTTGGATACATATATATTTATTTAACCAAGTTATTATATATAAATATGTCAATCCTCAATATAGATATAGGTATATTTATTCCGGCCACTTGTGTCAGACTCCGGCAGGTGTCACTCTCCGGCAACTTTTTCCACTTCTATATATTTATACCCACCCACCCCACACTCCCCTACTTATCCTTACATTTTTAAAAAAGAAAACACACTTTGATCGTACAAAACGTCTTTTTACATCAAAAAAGAGAAGCATAGGCATATTGTGGTTTTGAGAGGACGTGAGTTTGGCATGTAAAAACGTACTACTACAACAACAACATACAAACCTACCTAATCTTCCTTCATTACATTTTACACATATACACATTACCATTTCTTTATTCACAATGAATACCCAATTACAAAACATTCGAAACGACCCGAGTTTACTTGAGAGGCAACAAGCAAGAATGAAATGGCAACAACAACAACCACAACCACAACAATGTTTTTTTGATGGGAATAATGATCAGCATCTTCAAAGCATGTTTACTTCGCATTTGATCGGTAACCAGCCCTCTTTGGATAACGTGAAGCCCGACCCGGGGATGGATGAGGGTTGGGCCAGGTTTGATGGTGTAGCATATGGTGATCAATTGGGTTATGGGTATATGAATCAAAACACAGGATTAAACATGACACCATTAGGGGTAAATCAGTCATTTCCACAAGGGAATTCAAGTTCAGTTTCAGTTTCAGTTTCGGTGTCACCTAAGAAGAGGAAAGCTGATAAGGGTCAAAGCATACAGGTCTCTAGTCTTTCTATTATTTAATTTAGGATTTTAATAATAACAGTCCTAAATGCCATTATGATTTATAAACATGTTTTTAATGTCTAACATGATAGTACGTTATGCATAAAATATTTTTTATTATGTTGTAATGTCTATCATTAAAAGGACTGTTTACTTTATTATGTTTTAATGTCAAGTTTCCTAAAAAGTACATGTATTTCATTAAATTAACAAGTTTGACGTGTGACACTTTCAGGTAGTTACCGAAAAAGAAAAGAAAATTAAAGGGTGTGCTGAAGAAGGAGATTCTAAAATCACACATCAAAATAGTAACAGCGACAAAGCAGGTGACAGCAAAGAAGCTTCTACAAACACTTCATCTAAAGAAAAATCGAAGGTGTCCGAGGTTCAAAAACCGGATTATATTCATGTTCGAGCGCGCCGTGGTCAAGCCACTGATAGCCATAGTTTAGCCGAAAGAGTATGTGAACCGAAAAGCATTTAGAACTTAATAGTACTTTTTTGCATAATTATAGATGATTATGATTTATGACTAAATTCGATCATGACAATTAATATATAGGTAAGAAGGGAGAAAATTAGTGAGAGAATGAAGTACCTGCAAGATTTGGTACCAGGGTGCAACAAGATCACAGGCAAAGCTGGAATGCTAGATGAAATTATTAACTATGTTCAATCCCTTCAAAAACAAGTAGAGGTAATTATAATTAGATCATTTGCCATTGTATTAAATTGTTGTTGTAGTACCTATGTTTGTATAAGGTGATATCTAAGTGACCATTCAAGTATATTTAGTAGCCAAAATACTGAACATTTGTATAATTTGGGTTTAAACAGTTCCTGTCCATGAAGCTTGCTACTGTTAATCCGGAGCTAGATTTCAATATCGATAATGTTTTCACGAAAGAGGTAAGACGAATATTCATAATCATATAAAAATCTAGGGCAACTGGGATTCGGGCTATATTTTTATATCTAACGGGTCAAACGGGTAAAAGTATAAGAGGATATGGGTCGAAGTCTCCTTTAAGTATATATATTTAATATACATGAAAAGTCTTTCATTATTTTCAACCAGATTATTGCTAAATAACAGAACAGGTTTCATAATCACACAATACTTAATTATACAAGATTAAAAAGTTTGAACAAAAAGTGTTGCAGGTCAACCCAAACAAACTCGTACCAAATGATAGTGGTTTTGACCCGTTACCCAATTCGTTTGAGCGATTTATATTACCACATCTAGCGGAACAACATGATTTATGATAATTTGAAAGTATCACTAATTTTTAACCATTATATGTTTATATCAGATGTTTCCATCCCCAACAAGCGAATTCCCAGCACTTGGATGTTCTTCAGAAACGGCTAATTCTGCATATTATCAGTTAAATGCATTGGATCAAGTGGTATCGTATTGTGGACTAGACACAGGAATTAACCCAGCAGAAATGGCATTAAGAAGAAGTATTAGTAGTGTTCCAATTTCAATCCCTGAAACATTTATGGATTCATCTTGTTTCAATGTAATTTCTTCTGATCTTTCCCCTTCATTCTTTCAATTGTAACTTTTGTTCACTTCACTGTGAAAAATAAGTCAAATATTTTTACTTCGTGCATATCAATCTGTACTTGAAGCGAAAAACGGTGAATTATATGGTACAACCATAGAGGTACAAAGTACTATCAGAAAAGCAGGCCAATGTTATAGTTTTAGGCTTTTAGCATAGTCCATTATATCCCCTAGAGTCCTAGTTTCTTACCAAAGTTTCAACCTTTTTTTTGATACAGCAACTCCAGCCAACTGCTACATGGGATGCTGATTTACAGAATCTGTACAAAATGGAATTTGAACAAGGAACATTGATACCATTTCAATCCCATCAATTTACAGGTAGAGTGAAGTGAAACTAAAAAACTTTCTAAAGTCATTAGAAAAATGATGCCAAATGAAAAACTATACTAACAAGATAGTGACCATAGGGAGACCCACAAAAGTAGGAATGATTTTCTAAAAGAATAAATGGGTCCAAGCTCAATAACCAAGAAAGTTGCATAGTAGGTATCTTTCTTTATCCCTGTCTTCCACCAAAAATGATTAAAACTTTTTGGGCCTCTAGATATTAAGTTGTCCATTTGCATTCAAAAAAAGAAAAAAGCCAACTTGAAGATAATGCACTTCTAGCACACCATAAAAAAGGCCTCACTTGATAACTATACATTTCTTTTAATGGTATATCAGATATGAGCACATTTAATAGATATACGTACAAAATTCAAAATATATGAGAAATGATTTGTGCATCAAACTGCATGTAAGGTCAGGTGTACCGTGTACGTAGCAAAAACAAATTAAGGGCTAAATCATAAATATTTACAAAAGTTTTAAGGGTAGAACATGTAGCTGTGTTATTTTTACCCTTTACTGCACACAAATTACATGATGCTAAAGTCACCTATGCTTTCCCCAGATATATAATGAAGCACTATTTACATGTCTTGCAGGTTTAAATGATGAAAGTAATCTGAAGATGGAGATGTGATCAGTGAAAAGAAATTATTTAGCATAAGATAGATTATAATTGTTATTAAAGAAATTATTCTTTACTCATTTGCCAAGTATGTATCACATATGCAAGTACGGATACTGGCATTGTAGGAACAATAATTAGAAAATATAATGCATATTACAAGTAAGATTTCCACCAGCAGTTGCAGTGTTTACGATATGGATAATGTTCTTCAAAATTTAATAAATCAAAGATGGAAACACAGGCAGGGACCAAGAAAATGACAGATAATTTCAAATTAACTTCAACCATGATCACGACCATTCTTAAAATGGCGGTCTATTACTCTATTATCACAAATGGCCTACAAAATGCAACTTGCAAAAAATATAAAAGCAAAGCAGAGAACAACGGAAGTATTTGCTCTAAGACGTATACATTTTTTATGAAGTAGCACATTATTGAATAAAAAAGTGCGAATACGAAATAACCACATTCATGATCCATTGATCCACTTAGTTGGGTCATGAGTAAGATCGGCATACTACCTGATTTGATCCAAATCTGACCCATTAATGCACCTACCTAAAGGCTATCATCAATAGCATCAAAGACTGCGAGGAACCTATATACCCCAAGCAAGCGACAAGTCAAAAACAAACAGACAAACCAGCCAATGAGTCGTATGGGTACTCTTTTGGGACCGAAAGAGACATATCGTGCAATAAATGACGAGAGAACTCATTCTCGAAGGGGCCATAAGTGTAACCCTTCATTCCATTACTCTGGCAATCCTAAATATTCAATTTTTGGTTATTTATACTTATCAGACCTTGCTTACATTAAGAGTTAGTTAATTAGAACTCAACCTACACTAAGATCTACTACTCCATGTCCTAATGTGGGTGGCACTCAGCACACGCAGCCACAACATTAACATTAACATTAACAATTCAATCCTTATTGGTTATTACTTAAATATATATAAAGAAGACAATGGGGACCATGAAAACTGCCTATGAGTTTCACTGCATATGCTATTCTACTTGCCCCTAGGGTGTCTAAGAGCCACATTTTTCTTTCATTTTCAAGCAACATGCAAGTATGCAACAATGACCGGTGAATCCGGCCTCATCCATACCAAGATCTTCTTGATTTTGTTTGCCTCACCCGACGGTGATATACATGTATCTTTTTTTTTTTTCCTAGGCCCACTTCAGTAGTCACAGATTTATCCCTTCATTCAATCCCTTCAAATTCTCACTTCACATTATGCAATTGCAAGAAATAATAATAATAACACATAAGAAGATTCTCTTGCCAAAGTGTGGATATCAGTCAACGTCTTGATCAAAGATATTTTTAGGACCATTTCATTCACCTATTTGGTCCTGTTTTTCAGAAGTATGTGGCATGCAGCTTTAGTAGCAACCACTGACAAGTACTTCAATAAGCTCTTCAAGTATTTCAAGTACTTCTTTTGAACTCATTTAGGGAGTAGCAGAAAGGTTTAATTATAACATATAAGATCATCTACCAAATTTTATAGAACACTGCACTTTTGGAGGGCCATGCACTTACTGAGAATGTAAGTATATATTACAAGGAAAGACATGATTATAATGTCCTAAAGTCTACATGGAGATAACTACACAATACCTGATTCCACTCCAGGATTCTACTACTCCACCTCTAAATTGGTAAATGTGGTGCGCTTAGCAACTTACAATATGTATCTACTACACACATGAAACAGAAAGTATGAAGCTTAGAAGACCCAACTTCTACCATAGAACACGAGATCTATTACAAATTTCATGTTGTGTGAATAACCCAAATGAAATTGTCTTAACAAAATAGCGATTCCCGCAGTTCCAGATTACTTGACATGACCTATTTGTCAAACATATAAAATAACCCTGAATACTAACTGAATCAAAGAACTTTCTGGACCATAACAATGGTAATGATAATTTGTAACTAGTAGTAGCAGGGTTAAGATTTTGGATTGAAACTTCGCTAATGGGGGTGTTTGGGACTTCTTATATTATAACCATCATCAGTTCAAAAATAAGTAGGTAACAACCTGCTTCGTTTTAAGTGTTTATTCCTTCTAAAATAAGGAGATAAACAGTTATTAAAAGTGTTTGGGATAGCTTATCTGCAGTAGAAGTAAGCAATAACCAGATAAGCACTCCCAAAACACTCCCTAAGAAGGGAAGTGCTGCATTTATTCAGGGATGGAGGAAGTACAATATGCTCTGTTAGGGTTTTGCAGGGAACCTATAGCTAATCACAGAATATAACAAGCTTTATCCAATAAATATATGGTAATAAATATACAGAACGATAAACATTAGTATCATACAGAAGAAATAACACTAAGGACAACATACATATCTACAAATGAAGAGGGAAAAGAATAATTAATAATATAGTCAAGCAATCACCGTTTGTAGCGGAACAGTCATTTCACAATCACTGCAACCATTAACTAAATTCAGACATTTGGTAGATAAGCAACTCTTCATAAAGGTAGTTCGCTCTTCTCCAAAGAAACCACCTATTCTTCCCCAGCTTCTACTGTATCGCAGATTAAATAATATTAGAACCCATTTCCTATGACAATTTGTAAGCAGAAAAAAACAAAATGAAAAGGATCCAGTATTCATACCTATACCAGGAACAATTATGACAGGTGCTACTTTGCAGTTGTGGAAGCAATACTCGCTAACACTACCCTGTAGTACACTGTATCCACAATGCAAAAAGGCAAAGGAAAAGTGAGACTAACCAACATACTAGAGTGGGTTATTGCAATCCATTTACTTAAGAATTAATCAATGTAGGTTTACTTTTATCTCGGACGGGTAAATGAGTTCCAATTAAAAACTTGATTGAACGAGAACGGGTCAAATGGATGGTGAGTTGCTCATAGTGTATTTTAATGCATGAAACCTCTTTAATCATTTATTTGAATCCTTTTTTTCAAGAAACATTTTACTATTAAATCATATTTGACCCACTGGTTATTTGTAAGACATTCAAAAACTTTTGACAAAAAGTGGTTCCTATCAACCTGATCCGACCAATTACAATTATCATTTGTTTTGACCCGAACTTGTTACCAACCCCACCTGCCAGCGTTTCACCACCTCTAAAGAGTACCTTTGCATTAGACTCCGGCCTCTTGTACCCATCACGACTGCTATGGGTTTCACTATTTCTGCTTCCTTGCAAATTGCCTTACCAGCATCTCCTTCCACTATCCGAGTCACGACTTTGACCTATTTTCAAGTAATATTTAGAACTTATTACAGAAACTGGCAATTGCCAACATATAATGGATTACCAGCTTGGCTTAAATACTACCAACATAGAGCTAATTTGGCAATCATACGCTTCTCTTATGCTGAAAGTTGACACACTATTTACATCATCTAACAACTGAATTTCTCCATTACCCTAAGCCTCAATTTAGAGAAACATGAAAACTTAATGAATGCAAAGCTCTCTTTGTTGTTAGATATGACGTCACTAGGTTTCTTACGCCACTAAAAAGATAAGTAGAAAATAAAAATCAATATTGAGAAAAACATATCATGTTAATCGATAAAGTTTTACCGGGGTACCGTCCCCTTTATCGGACTAATAAAGTATACTACATTATGCTGACTCTGTCCAACTTAACTATTGACTATGATATTGTGTGTTACAGCTAACTTGACATGATAACTTGATCAAGGGAATGTACAGCTAGAGTATACTAACCCACACTAATTCATTTTCTTCTGTTACACTCATATTTCATAAGTAGAGTTTACCAGTCTTCCTTGCTAAGTAAGTTGAACCTACTTCGTTAATTAAGCGATACTACGTCTTACAATTATTTAAGGACAATTAAAGCTAAATAAAGAAGCAGAGGACAATACCAAATAATGATCTGAGGCCAAAGTTTCATAGTGGGTATGAATTTCCTTAGTATTATAAATGCCAACTTAGTCATTGCTAAATCTCTCTTAGTATGCTAATACACTATTTTTCAAACTATCTGGCATAACTTAGCGCATCTGATAAACATATCATACATTGTATATGTTCTTTTAAAAACTCACATACCCCCTACCACGAATTTTAATTCATGGATATATACATTTGTCCATCTTAGGATTTAACATATATTGTATATGTTAATTTAGTGAAGAGACGACTCGTAACTCGTTCATTACAACACACTTCCAAGTCAAAAGTCAATACATAACTAAATAGCCTAGTGGTAAGGGCATCCCAGACTTCCTAGAGGTTATGGGTTCGAATCTTGTCATGGGTACCACCAACGAAGCACATGGCCCACAACGTTAAGGCTTAGTCGGTGCGAGTTTCGGCTCGGACGTTGTGGTATATTTGATGGAGGTGATTTACCCGGCGATGTTGAACCTTGTGGGGGGTTCGGTCGTGCTCCATTGAAATATGGAGCGGCTCCAGTGGGTGGCCCAAATACCCATACAAATATCATCACGATTTTACAATACTTTAGCAATAAGCAGTATTTTACACAAATCCAAATAATTGTATGCAAGGCACCTCTCCTAATTAGTTACTTCTATGATTCACTCTTCTAATCAACTAATTAAACATACATAATATTGTCATGAACATATTAACATATACATACGTACAAGTCAAAAATATTAAAATTTTAGCTCACCTTAGAAACTTTTAAAGCTTCTACAGAAAGTTTTTCCAATAACGTCTGTGACATCTCATAAACGATATTATTCTTTTTACCTTAACCACAACAAATTAGAAAACTTTCAGTTTAAACAAACAAACAGAGGTTATAGTTAGTTGTAAAACAGGAAACTTACTGGAAACAGAGTGAAGGAGATGAACGGTGTCACCGGGACGACAGAAGTGGTGGAGTGCCCAATCAAAAGCGTGTTTGGATTTAGGACCATGATCGACGGCGATGATGATGTCACGGACGGGACGTTGATCGGCGATCCAGTTGTATTCTTCTTCTTCGTTCAAAGTTTGCATTCTCATACTCATTGTGTTGTTTTGGTTGGAAGATTAGATATGAAGAATTGCGTATTTTGAGTTAAATACAGTAGTTAACTTGAGATTAGCGGCAGCCACCAATAAATCGATGGAATCGTGTAGGAAAAGCACAAATGGAATAGCAGCGATTAAATTAAATAAGAGTTTAATCATTACGTAATAATTTAACATTGACCATTTGACAAAACGTGTTACTTTCTCTTTCCTTTCTCCTATCTGTTGAATATTTCATGTTTTTTGTCACGTCAACGATTGCAGCAGTCAGCTATCAGGGGCGGATGAACAGGAGCACGGGGAAGCTGCCTTAAAAAATAAAGAAATCTGTAAAAAGGAAATCTTTTGAAAGGTATTTACGAACTTGATATTATTTGTAACGTTAAGATTATAATTCAATTATAGGGTAGTGTTCAAATGAGAATAGGAATTTGTGTAAGAATGAGGGAACCAATGATATCAAGCCATGTGTACAAAGAGAATGTTCCACATGTACAAAACCCATTTACCCCCAACATCAATTATCTCACAAACGACAAATCGAAAAATTATGAAAATTGCACCATTAAATTCGTCGTTTTCTCCTCTTCGATTTGCCGTCCCTCAAGACATACTTTCGAAAAGTTTTTTTTTTATTCATTTTTTTGGTGGGTTTCACATTTACTAACACATGTGTTAAAGTGTTGCGTTTAAGGTTTAGGGTTTGTGGTTTAGGGGTTAGGGTTTAGGGTTTAGGGTTTGAGGTTTGGGGTCTCTCCCCGAAACCCCAAACCTCAAACCCTAAACCCTAAACCCTAACCCCTAAACCACAAACCCTAAACCCTAAACGCTTTACAAAACGCTAAACCATAAATCTTTCTAAACCCTAAACCTTGAACCCATTCTAAACCCTAAACCATTATAAACCCTAAACCATAAACCCTACTAAACCCTAAACCTAACCCTAAACCCTAACCTTAACCACAAATTAAATGTACAACTAATCACTAACACATGTGTTACTAATTTGTGAAACCCACCAAAAAATGAGAAAAAAAAAAGTTGTCAAAAGTATGCCTTGAGGGACGGCAAATCGAAGAGGAGAAAACGCTGAATTTTATGGTGCAATTTTCATGATTTTTCGACTTACCGTTTGTGAGATATTTAATTTTTAAAAACGTGGAGGAGAGAGAATAAAGTGTGGAGGAGAGAGAATAAAGTGACACATGACAGAAATCTGTTGGTTCCCTCATTCTCACTCAAAATTGGTGTACTCATTTGAACCTTACTCTTCAATTATAATTATAGGTTTTGTCCTTCAAAAATGAATATATATTAAAAAAAAAAAAGATGTGTGTGCACCCCCGATTTATAATTTCCAGCTCTACCGCTACAGCTATCCAAATTTGTTTCTTTATTTGGAGTACTATTATTATTATTATTATTATTATTTATTTTATAAATTATAATAGAATAATAGATGGCACTTAACTTCGATAAATTCAAATTAAAATATAAACTTTTACGGTATATGATTTATCAAAGCCAATATGAGATGTTATATAGCCTTATTTAATGAAGAAAGCAATAAATAACAATAGGTTCTAAAGTTCTAAATGTGAATAATAATACGTAGTAAGTAATTATAAAAACATTACTATAATGTTGATTGTACCATGAAAGGATCATAAACAATAGTACAGTATCTTTTTATACTTTTTTTTTTTTTTTTTTACATTTTATGGTCTTAACTTTTAATTATATACATAAATACTTGATGATTATAACCTAAGAGGTTAACAACATGTAAAGTGGTGTATTATTACTTGTTGCAATAATGATCTTTCCATACTTTTAATTAAAAAAACTCCCTGTATATACATACTTGTTATAATAATTAAATCTTAATATTAGAAGACTATTTTTAAATTAAGTGTTGTTAACCAGCATTTATTAATTCTTATGTTTTTAGATACAAAATATATATTTGGAGAGGTTTGAGATTGTGTTTCCGACAAAAAAAAAAAAAAAAAATTAAAAAATTTATGTGTCACATACATTTTGAAAAAAATATCCTCCAACCTGCCTTTTAGATTACATTTTTCTTTCATAATATGCATATAACCATATATCCGTCACACTTTGGAACATCTCATACCGCCTTCCGCGGGTTAGAACCCAATATCGTCTAGGACAGTGTATGAGGGAGGTTAGACGTAGACAGCCTTACCCCTACCCTAAGGTAGAGAGGCTGCTTCCGGTTCTACCCAATATCCGTCACACTTTCTTTCAGATTATTTGCATTTTACAAACGTGATAATAAAATGATTTCTTCAATATGCAATTCCAAATATCCGTCCTTTCAGATAACGCTTGCCATTATTATAATAATAAAAACATTTATATTTATAATATTAATATTAATTAATGACGACGACGATGATGATGATCGTGATACAAATTGATGATAGGGGGCGGTTCATGGGCGCAGCCCATTAACGTACGCAAGGTACGCAATATCAATGTGCATTATGTATCACGTTTTTTATTTGACATTTTTAAACATGAAAGTGCATTGTGTATCACTTTTTCTAATTTATTTTTTTAAACATGTTCAGGATTTTCAGAAAGTGCATTGTGTATCACTTTTTTTAATTTATTTTTTAATCATATTTTCATATTGTGCATTGTGTATCATACAAATCACCGTCTTGCAACTTTTAACATGTTCATTGTGTATCATACAAATTTTAAATAAAAATATATAAATTTTAATATGTTCATTGTGTATGATTTAATAATTACATATGTTCATTGTGTATCATCTTCTTCCTTCCCTTTCCTTCATCAACTGAAAGAACAAATTCGAGAACAAAAGTTGTCAACTTGATTGAAATCGAGAGTAAATTGATAGAATTTTGAAAGAAAAAATCTTTGAAGAAAAGGAAAGAAATCATTTATATACGATAATACGAAGCAAGTTAACGGATTACTAAATTACCAGGCGGAGGTAGAAGGTGAACGTCGGAATGATCGGAAAAGAAGGACGCGTGGTGGTCTGTGAATGGTGCGTATACTGTGTACCCAAATAAACCTGCGTACTTGAACCTTAGTCATTGATGATGATAAAAAATCATTTTTGTGCGTTTTCCAGTTTGCAAATGCATCACTTCATCCCCTCTATGTATGCAAGAATCTTCTTTTCAGCCCTCGAGCTTCCAAGCTTTTACCTTTAAACCAATAAATTTCCTTTTTATAGACATTTGACCACACATCTTCTATAACCTACTAAGTTAATGTTATTACTAATCTACAAATGAGTCCAAAGTGTTGTTCCAACCTTGATAGTATCTTTCAACATTCAACATATATGAGATTCAAACATAAAGGTAATCAGGTTACCATAAGAATGAAAATCAAGTTATCAAAATACACGAGATATACCGTCACATCAAGGTCTTTATATCGAATCACTCTAGCTTTGTTTAATCTCCGCATCTATAAATTTCTATTTTCAGATTACAAGAGATAGCTAAATCGACACTAGTCCCAGTATATATGACATCTATATAGCCCGTAATTGAGGTACGATTTTTATTAGTTTTTCATTTTTTGAGGAATTATGTTTCATTAAGAAGAATAAAAAAAGGCAGGCCAGGCGCGCAGCAAAAATAATGCCGGGAAAACAATTGAAGCCCAAACATTTTATTTAACCAATTATTACACGTTCCGTGTTTTCTCAGGCCCACTCACCCCACATGTATTGCCTGTTTATATTTTTATTGTTTTTGTGCGTATAAATTTCAACATAATCATTAATATTCTCATTATTACTTTTCCATATTTAGTTTAGCAAAATCATACCCTCGTAATTTATTCCATTTTACTCATAAAATTCAGTGAAACCCCCCTTTGTAACCGCAAGAAATCTGTTCAAATGCCCGTTGAGATTCTTTCTTGAATTTAGTGTTTTACCATTTTTTTTGGTTGATGATTTTTAGTACTAGTAATAATATTACATAGATTTTGATTTTTATTCACATGGCTGTCGCTTATACATTTTTTCTGGTTTTGATTTTGCTTTATAAGTTTAATGTTTGCTTCTGTTGGTTGTCATCGATGGCGGTTTCTTCTTCTTCTTCTTCGAATACGGATGCGGTTTTGATAGTTGTTGATCAATCAGGAAAAGGTGATTATAAATTCATACAACAAGCGATTAATTCGGTTGCTTCTAATAATTCCGAGCTTATTTACATTTTGATTAAACCCGGGGTGTACAGGTTTATTCTCTACTTTATCTTTCATTTTACTAAATTTGTTTGTTTTTCTTGCGCCCTTTGTGGGGCCCACAATTAATGTTGTTGATACATTTGAATTTTCACTTAAATGTGTTTCCTGTTTTGAATAGAGAAAAGATTGTTGTTCCGGCTGATAAATCTTTTATAACCCTAAGTGGGACGGAAGGTTCGAACACCACTATAACATGGAACGATGGTGGAGAGATATTCGATTCTCCGACATTATCTGTAATGGCTTCTGATTTTGTTGCAAGATATCTGACAATTCAAGTATGTTGCTATATTTTAACCTTGGCAATTCTGTAAAATTCAATCTTGGTATGTGAATGATATTGAATTGTTTAAATTCTGTAGAATACGTTTGGGACGAGCGGTAAAGGTATTGCATTAAGGGTATCAGCAGATCGTGCAGCATTTTATGGATGTCGAATTTTATCTTATCAGGATACTTTGCTTGATGATTATGGTAGACATTATTACTATAATTGCTATATTGAAGGAGCCACAGATTTTATTTGTGGAAATGCTGCTTCTCTTTTTGAAGTAAGTCCCAATTTTCCTAATTGTGTTTCATTAAGATCAAGATTTTTTGGGGTTTAAGATGAATGATGACTCAACATTGATAAAACATATCTCAAACAATAAAGAAAATTTAGTCTCATTGTAATGTAAATCTGACTTTAAATTGATTTCTTAGTCTCTTTGCAGCATTGTTTTTGTTTTATTTGAATAAATTGACTATAGGTATCAAATTATCAATCAATGTATCATATATTAGCTTGAATAATGTGTGAAAATGTTGTATGTGTACACTAGTCCACATCTACAGTTTATTTTCTTCTAATAATGAATTCATAAAACTTGTTGCAGAATTGCCAATTGAATTCACTTGCCAAAAATTTGGGAATAATAACGGCTCAACATAGAAACTCACCATCAGAAAATACAGGTTTTGTATTCGTGGGTTGTAAAATAACGGGCTTGGATAACTGTACAGCTCTGGGAAGACCATGGGGTGCATTCTCTCGTGTCATATTCGCAAACACGTACATGTCAAATGCAGTGTCGCCAGAGGGATGGCGTGATTGGGACGATCCGCGTACTCAAAGGTACCAACTTTACTTATATTTCTAGTACTGTATCACATTTTATTTCATCATTGAAACAATGTGATAAAAACATGTTATTTTTGTAAATATATGTTGTAGGACTGTGTACTATGGTGAATACAAATGTTATGGTCCAGGGGCTAATAGATCAAAGAGGGTGAGATGGTCACGTGAGCTAACACGTGAGGAGAGTGCACCCTTTTTGAACAAGAGTATGATTGGTGGGAGAAGTTGGTTTAGACCAACACCAACCCACTTCAGAAAACCCGTGCATCATAAATAGAATTCTAAGTTCATGTGAAATGGATGGGTCATGTGTATTTTTGCATTTGATGTTGTCATGCAACAGCTTGTAAAAAGAATGATTGTTTATTTTTTTCATCATCATCATTATTATTATTATTATTATTATTATTATTTAAGAAAACCTTGAACTTATTTAGAATATCTTGAGTGCAATAATGGATGAATTTATGGTAGATTAAGCTATTACACTCTAATAACTGTGCAACCCCGTATTGAGATTAACAGTCAATCGAGGGTGGCAATGAACTTAATCTTGGTTGAAATTTTTTTGAGGTACTTGGGAAATGATTGGGATTTAGCACTCTTTATATAGGCAAAACTTGATGAAAACCCTACTTACTAGAAGGTTCTAGAAGGACGCGATTTAGGGCAAAGAGTATGAGACATTCTTTGGGACCATTGTTGACGTAGCCCAATGGGGTGAGCCGACCAGGTTAGTGGAACAGCCATGCACGTAATGCCTGCATGGAATGTTTGTCTGATGTACTTTGTGTCAGACCTTGTCGGGAGGTCATGCATATTGTGTGTTGGCAGAGATCCTCATAACTGCATTCAGAAATGCACCGTTATCATGACGGTCGCAGGACCATGATGACGGAGTCGCATCACGGAGGTGATCATGGGAATGACTCCCCTGATCGCAACGAACAATTATGAAATTGTCGAACCGAGCTCGTGACCAGAGCCGGTTCTGTGATGGGACACCGTTATGAAGGCATGCACATCATTAGACATGTTATTTACTCCCTCCGTCCCATATTAATAGTCCAGTATTCTATTTTGGGCTGTCCCAAATTAATTGTCCACTTCCATAAATAGATAAAAATGATGAGATAAAATCATTTTACACCCTTACTTTATATATGTAGGACAAAAAAGTAGGTAAAAAGTAAAGGGTAAAACTGTAATCTTATCAAAAAGTAAGAGAGAAGTTAATGTTTTCTTAAACTGCGTGTTTTTTGTCTGGGGACAATTAAATTGGGACGGAGGGAGTATTAGTTATTAACGTAGTAGTTAACCCACACCAAACATCGTATTGTAATAGAAACTTAACTTATAACTTATTATTATTTTCTTATTAGTTATTATTAGACGAGATTTTACGAAAAATTGTTCGTAGGAGAGAACAAATCTTTTTTTCAATACTGACACTCCTAGTTAATAATCCTAGTGATTGTATTTCTATATTTATTTTGATAGAAAATACGAAATATTTAAATAAATGATTTTTCGTCGAATGACTATTCATCATCTATTGTATTTTAATGCAAATAGGGAGCAAGAAAACTCTATGAAAAGATGGAGGTTCAATTCGATGTTAGTTAAGAAGGAGTTCGAACACAGATGTAAGCTAAGTAAATCAACGGGGAGTCTTGGTCCTATTGAAAATGCCAGTGAAAGTAAAGATCCGAATAGAAATGATTTGGATAAAAACATTCAGAGTTGGGGTGGTCATGACAATTCCAGTAATGTTGATCTTTTTTTTGGCGTCAAGGACATTCGGAATTTCATCTCTGATGATACGTTTTTAGTTAAAGATAGTAATGGGGACAATTATTCTATCTATTTTGATATTGAAAATAATATTTTTGAAATTGCCAATGATCATCCTTTTTGTAGTGAACTAGAAAGTTCTTTTTATCGGAATTCTAGTTCTCTGGATAGTTAAAAACGGATGATCATTCATCAATTCAAGTATAATATTTCTCTTATGACTTGATTCACTCAATATCTCCTTTTCTAATGGAGGATCTTAATATCTTAATATGTAAATATATCTTATATATTGGAGATTAAAAGTTAGTTTGTTATTTATTAGTTTTAATTATGTAACTACCATATATTATTTATTAGTATTGAACCCGTCCGTTTGACGGTTAGAAATAAAAATTGTTGATGATAACAACGTATAAACTACTAAAACGAAATATTCATACAATTTTCAAAAGAAAAACACATTCCGATCACAAAAATCATTTTATACTTGATGCCGATAAGGTAACAAATTTAGATGAGTTGTCACCCACAACAAAATTACGAAAAGTAACAACTGAGTAAAAAAAAAATTGGGCAATAACGTTAGCTTCACCGGTGCTTGATTAATACAGTCATTCTGCCTACACAAAAATATAAACAAGTTAATAAAATAAATAGGAAAAGAAATCATATCATATTTATATAAAAAAAAATTATATTTTAATTTTGAAATACCTTCAAATTACAATTTTAAATACAACATGTTCGTCCAATAGAATATACATCATTGTCTGTTCAGCTCTACCCCAATCTGATCGACGTCAATTATGTAAAACTCAAAATTTGATAGACTGGATATGTAAAACTATTACTACTTTGCAATTTATGAATTGAGTCTGATATTTAGTAACAAAACAAAATAATTAATAGCAAGGTTGTCAAATTTATTATTTATGTCAAATTTATCATTCAAAATTAAATTTATCGAAGTTAATAAAATAAAAATAATGAATAGTAACTCTCGTGAATCATAAAGATGAAGATTTTAAAAAACAACAAGAAATTCAAAATAGTAGTATATGAAAAGTTTAAAGAATGATGATACCTTTCGTTGATCTTGAAATGTTAGGCATGCTTGTGTAGGCAATGTTTAAATGATGTGAAAACTTAACTTTTAGAAAGAAAAAAACATTTATAGGATGTCAAAATTCCAAAATAATTTTTTTGAAAAACTCAAATAATTTCTTTTATCATATATCATATATGAATATATATAACAATGAGCTTCTAAAATTGTGTGGAAGAATTCATGGAGTCATTAAATTACGGTTGACATTCTAATTTTAATTGTTTGTTATTTATAAACACAAATAACATCTCTCAATAATTAAAAGAAAAGCTAAATTAGGTTGACATATTAAAAATAAATCAATTTAAATGAATCTTGACCTTTGAATGATTAAGGGCAATTAATTAAAACCATTGATTTTTTCTTCTAACTATGACTACCTAATTAGCAAAGTCAACACAAACTAAAAGACCTTAATGCCCTTTGAGTTTAACCCTAATTACCCTTGATTAACTTTACTATTCTTATTTAATTACTTTAACTTTAACTATATTAACTACTAACTATACATTCATTAATAATTACTTATACTTTTACTATTCATTTTAAAACGTTAAATGATAATCATCAAAACATGTCACATTTAAAAAGATACTGATGCTGAAACTATAAATAATGATATAAATATTTAAGTATAAATATAATATTTAGTTTAAATAATTCCTAGCTTCTTACGTTACATATATTAATCTCACAATACCTTTATAAATAAAATCAAGAAATTCTTCTTTAAACATCAAAATTCTATAGCATCAGATAACTACATTACGAATTCTAAATGTGTTGCATAGAAGAAAGTCATTTTTATTTTAATAATACACTAATAAGCTTAGCACATAAATTGTTACACGAAACAATTAATATTTCTAAGGAACGGGTCTAATAAAATTTAAAAAATGTAAATAATAAACCTTAAAGTTTTCAATTTTATTACGTTATTTAGAAAGAAGAAAACTTATGTTGTATAAATTGCTTTTTAATATATCCATAGTTGTTATACTCTGACGCCTCACGAGTCGACGCTTTAAACTTAAGTATAAATTCCAATGAACGATTCGAAAAGATCCACGACGCTTAAGTGAACTTGAAGTTGTCTCTGTGAACGACTTTCCAATAAATACCATGCGTTCTAAAAAAAAAATTCAAGATGAAAAGCGTATAGTATCATCAAATAGTTATTACTCAATCAATAGTACGGTTTTCAATAGGTAAATTAGGTTTTTCTCGCTATTGTAATTAATATAAGGACTTTGGTTTACTTTTCTAAAAATCAAGGATTATCAGGATGACTTTGATTTTAGTTTTACATTGGTAGAAACAACGCTCCATTGGGCTATTTTCAAATATTTATAAGACTAATACCCTAAGTTTAGTCGGTAACATTGGACCACTGGGCCATCTCTCTTGATATATAAAAGAAAAGCAAAATCAGAGTTGCATACTAAAAATAGACTAGATGTAGTAAATTAACCTTGGCCATTAAATGTCAAAGGGAAAATAGTTAGAATCGTATATCTCATCTTTTAACTTTTTCTTCCTAAATAGCAAATTGAACTAGAGCCAAAAGACGTTAATGCCCTTGAAGTTTAAGCCTAATTACTCATGTTTAGCATTAGTATTTTTTTTTAATTGAATTACATTCTTTCTTTTACATGATTAAGGCTCCTTTAATGTAGGGATTAATGTCCATCCATTTGATTTAATTTAAATTCGTATTTAAGTCTTAAAAAATATATATAATTTTAAATTAACGTATTCACAATTATATTATTTTTCAATTGTAATATATTTCTAAAATGATATGGTACGTATTAACATTTACTTAAAAGTGTATTTAGGTTAGCGAGTTAAATTATCATAATCAATGTATATTATGATTATATAATTTAACATAATGTATTACATAATTTAACACATAATGTGTATTTTTATATACATTTTTAAAACGACTAATGAAAAGAAAAGTCAGAAAGCGACTTCCATCCTTTTATAATCATCATTATCACCATGAAAGCCCACAATTAAATTAAATTATATACCGTTGTAAATAATCAAAGGACATTAAAAATTAAAATATTCATCATTAACAAAAGTATAAACTAATAGTAATGTACATATATAGGATATTTTATATAAACTTTAAACACCTTTTTTATTTACTTAAAAGTGTCTTTAAATAAGCGGGTTAGATTATCATAATCAATGTATATTATGATTATATAATTTAACATAATGTATTACATTATGTTAAAAATATACCTACGATGTAAATATGTATATATTTTTGAATACAAGTTACTAACAATTATTATTATGATTTTATTTTTTATTAGATTTGAACCAGATTGACAATTAGAGATATTATGCCACGATAAAATTACTTTGATTTATATGTAAAATAAAAGTATTACTATATCTTTGCTTATTAATCTTTTCATTAATGATAATATGTAAACCCCGATGAGATATTATTTTTCACATACTACCTTGGCGAAAGATAACGAACCTACCAAACTTGAATAAATCAATTAGTATGTTTACAACCATGATCAGATAATAAGCTTATATTGCACGTATTTCAACCATATATTTGGTGATGCCATTATTTAAATGTGGTTCATATAGTATATGCTTTATATAATAAAATTTTTATATTTTTTACTTTTTATGACTTCAACGTCTCTGAGAGAACATAATTCATATGATGAAAATTGACTCATAAAAAAAATATAAAATTATTTAAAAATCAATTATACATTTTAAATAATTTGATCGTTCACTATTTATAAAGAAAATTATGGAATAGCCCGCAAATTTGCGGGTTTATAAACTAGTTCTTAAATTAAAAGATTTTATGATGTGACAATAAAATTTAGCAAGGTCATGAAATGACGATACGTATGAAAAAATTTTAGGTGACGAAAGGATAAACATGCCACATTGGAAAGGATATTCTATTAGTAATATATATATATATATATATATATATATATATATATATATATATATATATAGAGAGAGAGAGAGAGAGAGATAGAGATAGAGATGTGATCTAAATTAATTTGAAGATTGATTTTATATATTTAAAAAAAAATTTGATTATGAATGTGTAACATATATTTGAGGGACATGAAAGTAATTTGTCATCTTAATATTTTAACGTCTTAGTCAAAAGGCTAAATCATTTATAGTGTACAGATGTATTGATAACGCTGTAAGAAAATATACAAAATGAGTTGTATTAATTAGAAAACTAAAGTTATATCATGTAATCAATCAATAAATGTAATAATAATTATAACACCCCTCGTTCGAAGTCATAAATTTTTTTTTTTTATAAATACTGGAAACACAAGTCCTCACACTATTATTTACATTCATAACATAAGTTAAATTGTTTCAAACATTATACTTAATTGGGTGTTATAGAACTTCTCAAAACATAACACAACATGAGTTTTAAAACATTATCAGAGTACATCGTCGTCAAACATTCTTCCAAACACAACTTCTTGTCCAAAACATATCAAACATAACCTGCAAGAGTATAGTGGTGGAATTAGCACGAAGCTAAGTGAATAGACAAGCAATTAACAGTCTAACTCAGCTTAACAAATCTGTTTACAACAATTTATTATAACACATAATCATCTCAGAGGATCGGTGGTCCTTGAGGAACCTTCATTGCCGCGGTGGTCCTCTAAGTAACACTTATAACCAACTATAGGCCACGTAGTGGTTTTACCGATAACTCATTGCTATCTTCAATCAACATAGAATCAATTCACAACAAATGTTCACAATTCCTATGTTGACTAACCTATAGCAATCAAGTCCAACCATAGTTGACCTCCACATAACATAATGCCTCAAAGGCCATGTCTCACATAATCACATATATCAATTCAAACTAACAGTTCATAAGCATCATGATCAGGTTTATTCGCAGTAATCAAATATGTTACACCAATTTACACCGAGAGTCACAAGCCCACTCACCTAAATATCTCAAGATCCAAACTCAGAGGTCTTATTTTACTGAGTCTTTGGTTGATCTGAAACCACAACCGAATACAAATTAGTACTCATTTCATAATTGGAGTATCACTTAATATTAAGTGCATAACCATAACCAATAAGTATTACATAACTTAATCATATACGATACTTATATAATATAAGCATACAACTTAAGCAAAGATCATTAGAAACATGGTTTAATAATAATGATACACATAAACCATCATACTTAAAACTTAAACATGAATCAGCCTAACCAGTCGGGTACCATCCGGGTAAGAAGGCGTACCCGCCGGGTAAGCCCAATCCCAAAACCAAGTCCATTTCGCGGTCACAATTTACACTATGTCTACCCGCCAGATCGATTTTACCCGCCGGATTACCCATTGAGCAAGTCTACCCGCCAGGTAGTGGGTTTACCCGCCGGGTAAAACCCACCTTCCAGCGACCTGCAACAGACCTCAAACCCAGATCCGATTTCATAACCCAATTCACAAAAACTCATTTCTGTAAGCATTTTAATGCATCAAACAATAACATCTAACACCGTATATTATCATATATAACATTTCTAACATCAATTTCCTTAAAAGCTCAATAACCCTTCAATTAACAAAATATTAAATTTCGAGAAACCACTTACTAATTTAAGGAAGAACAATGAATATGATGATGAATCTGATACAAGAGATCACTCAAGTTTTGTTTCAAGTTTTGAAGTTTAGTGATTAGGTATTTAGGTTTCAAAAGGTTTAGTAAGTTTTTTTAGGTTTCAAGAACTAACTTTCCATTTTGGGAAAGTTGGTTAATATAGGTCAGCCAAATTTTTAACCGACTCCGTATCCAATTGAAACAAGTCCCCGTTTCACCTATTGTCTGGAACCTAAAAACCATTTACGATTCCAACACTTTTATTTTACCGTTAACTATAAAAAGTTAAAACAAATAATAATTTACTAGTCACAATTATTCAAATTGAGCACAAATTTTTCTAACATATTAAATAACAATTTAAAGCTAAGAAAATTACCAGAATACCCTTAGGTCCTTAGGGCGGATGTTACAAATCTCCCCCTTAAGAAGATTTCGTCCCCGAAATCTCATCACGCTCAAATAAACTAGGGTAACGCGATCTCATACTAGACTCAGTTTTCCACGTAAGATTGGGACCCAAACTATATTTCCATTTAACCAAAACCATATGAATCTCTTTCTTGCGCAGTTTGGTCACATTTCTATCTAAAAGTTCAATGGGTTCTTCTACCAGCTTCTGACTTTGGTCAACTTTCAAATCAAGCAATGGAAGGATTTGTGATTGATCCACCACATTACACTTCCTCAAATAACAAATATTAAAAGTATCGTGAATACCAGACAATTCCGAAGGAAGATCTAGAGCAACAGTCTGATCATTAACAACCTGCCGGATTCTGAACGGACCAATAAATCTAGGAGCAAGTTTTCCACGCTTACCAAATCGAATCACACCCTTCCAAGGAGAAACTTTAAGATAAACCAATTCACCTTCCACAAAAGTAACTGGTCGACTACGAGGATCAGCATACTGTTTCTGCCTGTCTCTAGCAGCTTTCAGTTTCTCACGTGCAATTGCAACTTTTTCTGCTGTAATTTGAACAATATCTGGACTCGCAAACTGTTTCTCACCAGCCTCTAACCAACATGTAGGTGTTCTACAACGACGACCATATAACATTTCATACGGAGGCATACCAATACTAGAGTGATAAGAGTTATTTTACTCGATCAATGGAAGATGAGAATCCCAAGAACCACCATATTCTAATATACAAGCACGCAGCATATCCTCTAAAGTCTGAATAGTACGCTCTGACTGGCCATCTGTCTGAGGATGATAAGCTGTACTCAGATTCACTCGGGTCCCCAACTCATGCTGCAAACTTTGCCAAAATCGAGATATAAACCGAGAATCCCTGTCAGAAACAATAGATAAAGGAATTCCATGCCTCGAGACAATCTCATTAACGTATAATTGAGCCAATCGGGTCAAAGATGCTGTCTCACTGGTAGCCAAGAAGTGAGCACTCTTAGTCAATCTATCAACAATCACCCAAATCATATCACTTCCTCGTGACGTTTTTGGAAGTTTTGTAACAAAATCCATGGTCAAATGTTCCCATTTTCATTCATGAATCTCTAACTGTCTCAACGAACCATAAGGTTTATGATGTTCTGCTTTGACATGAGAACATATATGACAAGATTCAACAACCCGTGCCACGTCAGTTTTCATAGTCGGCCACCAATATAGCGGTTTCAAATCATTATACATCTTTGTACTTCCAAGGTGAATAGATAAACGAGACTTGTGAGCCTCAGTCAAAATCAACTCACGAAGTCCTCCAATCAAGGGAACCCAAACTCGAGACTGAAATGTCTTCATACCCCGAGAATCATCAATCAACAGATCTTTTCTTTTCAACATTATCTCTGACTTCACATTTTGATCCTGTAATGCTTTCAACTGAGCAGCCTTTAACTGTTCTATCAAATAAGAAGAAACTTCTAACCGCATAAAACAAATCTTATCACAAGTTCCCTTTTGACTCAAAGCATCTGCAACTATATTGGCTTTCCCCGGATGATATCGAATTTCACAATCATAATCTTTGATTAATTCTAACCATCGGCGTTGACGCATGTTTAATTCTTTCTGAGAAAACATATACTGAAGACTTTTGTGATCGGTACATATAACACATTTGGGCCATACAAGTAATGTCTCCAGATTTTCAACGCAAAAATAACTGCTACAAACTCTAAGTCATGAGTAGGATAATTCTTTTCATGAGTTTTCAACTGACGAGAAGCATAAGCTATAACACGATCTCGCTGCATCAACACACAACCCAATCCAGCATAAGAAACATCACAATATACTACAAAATCATCAGATTCATCAGGCAGTGCTAACACTGGAGCCTGACACAACAATTGTTTCAAAGTTTGAAAGGCTAATTCTTGTTGTTCATCCCACTGAAACTTAACATCTTTACGAGTCAATTTAGTTAACGGACCATCAATCTTTGAGAAATCCTTAATAAACTTTCGGTAATACCCTTCTAATCCCAGAAAACTCTTAATTTCAGAAGAATTCTTTGGAGCATTCCAATTCATTACAGCTTCTACTTTAGATGGGTCAACTTTTACCCCATTTTTACAAATTACATGACCCAGAAACTGAACTTCCCGAAGCCAGAACTCACATTTAGAAAATTTAGCATACAAGTGTTCTCTTTTCAGAGTCTCAAGAACCACACGCAAATGCATTTCATGTTCAGCTTCAGATTTAGAATAGATCAATATATCATCGATAAAGACAATCACAAATTTATCAAGAAAAGGCCGACATACCCGATTCATTAGATCTATAAAAATCGCGGGAGCATTAGTCAACCCAAAAGGCATAACCAAGAATTTATAGTGCCCATACCTGGTGCGAAAAGCTGTTTTAGAAATATCTTCACGAACCTGCACCTGGTGATAACCTGATCTCAAATCAATTTTAGAAAAGTAGGAAGATCCTTGCAACTGATCAAACAATTCATCAATTCGAGGCAGAGGATACTTATTTTTAACAGTTCTTTTATTCAGTTCCCGGTAATCAATAAACATACGAAGGGTACCGTATTTCTTTTTCACAAACAGAACAGGTGCACCCCAAGGAGAAGAACTGGGTCTAATAAAACCCTTAGCACGAAGCTAAGTGAATAGACAAGAAATTAACAGTCTAACTCAGCTTAACAAATCTGTTTACAACAATTTATTATAACACATAATCATCTCAGATGATCGGTGGTCCTTGAGGAACCCTCATTGCCGCGGTGGTCCTCCAAGTAACACTTATAACCAACTACAGGCCACGCAGTGGTTTTACCGATAACTCATTGCTATCTTCAATCAACATAGAATCAATTCACAACAAATGTTCACAATTCCTATGTTGACTAACCTATAGCAATCAAGTCCAACCATAGTTGACCTCCACATAACATAATGCCTCAAAGGCCATGTATCACATAATCACATATATCAATTCAAACTAACAGTTCATAAGCATCATGATCAGGTTTATTCGTAGTAACCAAATATGTTACACCAATTTACACCGAGAGTCACAAGCCCACTCACCTGAATATCTCAAGATCCAAACTCAGAGGTCTTATTTTACTGAGTCTTTGGTTGATCTGAAACCACAACCGAATACAAATTAGTACTCATTTCATAATTGGAGTATCACTTAATATTAAGTGCATAACCATAACCAATAAGTATTACATAACTTAATCATATACGATACTTATATAATATAAGCATACAACTTAAGCAAAGATCATTAGAAACATGGTTTAGTAATAATGATACACATAAACCATCATACTTAAAACTTAAATATGAATCAGCCTAACCAGTCGGGTACCCGCCGGGTAAGAAGGCGTACCCGCCGGGTAAGCCCAATCCCAAAACCAAGTCCATTTCGCGGTCACAATTTACACTATGTCTACCCGCCGGATTACCCATTGAGCAAGTCTACCCGCCGGGTAGTGGGTTTACCCGCCTGGTAAAACCCACCTTCCAGCGACCTGCAACAAACCTCAAACCCAGATCCGATTTCATAACCCAATTCACAAAACTCATTTTTGTAAGCATTTTAATGCATCAAACAATAACATCTAACACCCTATATCATCAAATATAACATTTCTAACATCAATTTCCTTAATAGCTCAATAACCCTTCAATTTACAAAATATTAAATTTCAAGAAACCACTTACTAATTTAAGGAAGAACAATGAATATGATGATGAATCTGATACAAGAGATCACTCAAGTTTTGTTTCAAGTTTTGAAGTTTAGTGATTAGGTATTTAGGTTTCAAAAGGTTTAGTAAGTTTTTTTAGGTTTCAAGAACTAACTTTCCATTTTGGGAAAGTTGGTTGATATAGGTCGGCCAAACTTTTAACCGACTCCGTATCCACTTAAAACTAGTCCTCGTTCCACCTATTGTCTGGAACCTAAAAACCATTTACGATTCCAACACTTTTATTTTACCGTTAACTATAAAAAGTTAAAACAAATAATAATTTACTAGTCACGATTATTCAAATTGAGCACAAATTTTCCTAACATATTAAATAACAATTTAAAGCTACGAAAATTACCAGAATACCCATATGTCCTTAGGGCGGATGTTACAATAATGCTCGAGTTTAGTAAGTTACAGCCTGTGGTAGTAACTTTTAAAACATACTCAACATCTCTAAAATTAACTTATGTAATTTTTCATTTAATATTAATGTTATCATTTTCACTATCGTATAATCATCAACTCTATATACGAGCCGATTTTAAAGGACATGACAATATGACATACATTTTAATGACATTGAATATATTTAGGCTAGATATGAGATAACCTTTAGACGAAGCAATAATATTAGCTCATCATCATCATTGTATAACAAAATAGTACGTATTCGAATATGTTATACATAGCACGCATGGCTATTTTAGTAAATTTCTATTTTCAATTAGTCTCCTTAAATATAAATAGTAATAATAAATAATAATAATAATAACCGGACCACTCAAAATGATGACGAGCATCTAGGGGTGAGTTTGGTACCATACCGGTATCGAAACGGACCGAATCGGTTGGTACCGGTTTGTTTTTTGTCCCCAAATCAAATACCGAATACCATACCACTTGTATCGGTCGGTACCGGTTCGGTCCGGGACCGATGCGGTACCGGTTCGGTTAGGTATTTTGGTGTGCATAGTATCATACGGGTACCGAACCGGTTGGTACCGGTTTTTTTTTTTTTGCCCAAAACCAAATACCGAATACCATACCATTTGTATCGGTCGGTACCGGTTCAGTACAGGACCGGTTCGGTTTCGGTATTTCGGTGTGCATGCTCATCCCTACGAGCATCGCATCAAAACGTACAACCCTAATTCGACCAATTTTATTTATGTCACGATTTTGATGTACAGCACAGCATTCAAGTGTTATTGATTTTTATTTATTTGTAAGTCTTTTGGGATTTTATTTACTTATTTACAGCGTGTTTTGAGTAAATGTTTGGTTGTTGTATAGTACCTACCATAAATATTTATTTATCAATCAATCCCTAGACTCAACATAAACGATCACCGTTAGTCCGCCGTGGGCGGTGGATAGAGTAAGTAACGGTTAACTTCCGATCATAAGAAAAAAAATGGAAGAAGAAACAAAGTTTAATGCAAATGACAAAAAATCTATACTGATAATAGGAGCAACAGGTAGATTAGGTTTTGAAATAGCCAAATCTAGTCTCCATGCATCTTATCCTACATTTTGCCTTGTCAGACCTTCTAGTTTCTCCGACACTGATAAATCCCGGAAGATTCAGATTCTGTCTGATTCCGGCGCCGTTATTCTTCAGGTAAGTTCTACTGCATGTTGTTTCTTACTAATTTTATTTAATTAGTATTGAAATTGAAAATTAAGGTTAAAAAATGAGCAATGGAAGGCTAGTACATACAGTATATTAAGAAATTATTATCCAATAAGCGCTACATTGTCTAGAATATAACTATGATATGCAATTTAACAGGGCTAAGTAGAAATGCAAGTAACTAAAGCCTGTCATTTGTGTTTAGGTGCACATCGTGTCTAAAAAACTTGTTATTTATTGCATTGTATGTATTTTGATCCTCATATTGCAATGTTGCCGAGTGGCACATTATATAGATGACACGCAAGTAAAAGTACCATAAAAGTACCATATATATTACATACAATATCAACAAATAACAAGTTTCTTACACGCAATGTACACCCGAGTAGTTCGTTACACACTGCACTATGAATGTTATAATTTAGACTTTAGATAGTTGCATTTTGGCTCATTTAGCCCTAATTTATACGGAGTATTAGATAATGGGAATTATTATGCAAATGATTTGAATTATAGGGTTCATTGCATGATGAAGGGAGCCTTATTGAAGCGATTAAACAAGTAAACATTGTGATATGCACTGTAAATTCAAAACAAGTCCTTGATCAGAAGCCACTCATTTCCGCCATAAAGATAGCTGGATGCATTCAGGTAAATCATTATTCATAACTCATTTCAACCTTCTTCATATCGTCCATATTAAAGATTGTTGTTTGAGTTTGTATACTGAGGACTTTTATTTGCAAAAAGGAAATTTAGTTTTTAACTTTATACCCACCCCTCCCTGGTATCTGCTATGGTGAGTTGAGTTGTGTCAACGATCGTTTACTGAAACACTTGATTGTTGTAGAGATTTATTCCTTCAGAATTTGGTATGGATCCTGATAGAACTCATATATCCGACATGGATCAAGGCTTTTATTCAAGGAAATCTGAAATTCGACGACTTGTAGAAGCTGAGGGCATTCCGTACACTTTTATATGTTGCAACCTCTTGATGAGTTACTTGCTTCCTTCTTTAGTTCAGCCTGGGATTAAGGTCCCTCCAAGGGATAAAGTCACCATTTTTGGAGATGGAAATGTTAAAGGTATGCTTCATTGTATCCCCTTCATTCCTTTTTATCACTTACAACTCATTTACCTGTGGATTGATTATCTGGGTCAGGGTAATGTGGTAAACGACACATAAGTTAACTAACAAAATAAAATTGTAGGTGTTTTTATGAAGGAAAAAGATGTTGCTGCATATACCATCAGTACAGTGGATGATCCACGTACTCTGAATAAGGTTTTATATCTGAGACCACCAGGAAACGTGTACTCCATGAATGAACTAGTTCAGTTATGGGAACAAAAGATTGGGAAGCAGCTTGAAAAGATTTACTTACCTGAAGAAGACCTTCTAAAGAAGATCAAAGGTACTGTACGTGAATCCTAAACAAGTTTATCTTACTTTAAATAGTCACTGATTAGTTTCTGAGTTAACTTTTGAATATGTAGAAACGCCATATCCATACAACATGGAAATGGTTTTTATATGCGCAGCATTTGTGAAGGGGTTTCAGACAAACTTTGAAGTGGAGGCATCTGGAGGGGTAGAAGGGTCAGTGCTGTATCCCAACCTCAAGTACACCACCATAAGCATGTTTTTAGACACTTTATTGTGATTCTATTAAATCCCAGGTATCTCTTTACAACGGAGATAATGAGAGTCAAACTATGTTGTTCTGTATCTTGTAAACCTATGTATCAGTTTGTTTTGTTTTGTACTTCATATATGACATGTATTTGATAAACTAGTATGGTACACGCGCAATGTAGGAGAGTGTAAATTTTCATCGGGTATGCATTATTGTTCTTCTTTCGCAAGATTATTTGTAAACTTCTATGGAATTTCAATGTATCTATGATTTATTATATATTTTAATTCATTTAGATTCTAGTTAATACGTTGTACCTTTTGATTGCCATATTCTCGTTATAAATTGGATTTGTTAATGTGTTGTTGTAGTATCCCTATTTAGTAGTGTAATTATATGTAATAATTTCCATATTTAAATATCTGGAGGGGCAAAATAGTAACATCGCATCTTCTGTTTGTAAACGGCGGGTCATGAACGAGTTCAATTGATGTAATTGTGAAGCTCATCACTTCTCTTTAAATAACTGTGTTGCCTAAATATTGTGTACTAACTTCTTTATAATATGTCTTCAACTGTTCGATTTTACGCATATGTAGTGTTTGGAAAACGTTGCCCCCACTAGAAAGTTTTGCACATATTATAGACGTGGCAAAATAAACGGGTCATTTATTGGATTGAGCTCCAAACATGCAATCTTTAGTAGTATCGAGTTAGATCGGCTAGATTTGGTTGTTTAGACAATTGACCCACACAATTAAAAGGTGTTCAGGTGTATACTTTAACCTGATATCAAGCAACCTTTTAACACGTACATTCAGATCAGAAAAAAGAAAAAAGAAAAAAGAAGATCAAGACCAGAGCCATAATCCCCAACAGGCCATCACTTAAACTTACACAACTTATTAATGTGATATTTGAAGAAATAAGAAATATGATAACTTCCAATTGTAAGAGTAAGTGAACATCCTTCAAACAAAATTATTTTACAATCAAAACATGAGACCAAAATTTCAATTCAATAATCGATTCCTTGGTTAAAAAACCAAACCGTACCTCCATACTGCTGCAACTTTACTTTCTGTTGACCCTTGCGCGTAGCAGAACCTCTACTGTCACTTTGTTTCCATTCTACCCTTTTGGGCAGAACCATTTACCTTCACTTTCTTCCTGCTCTACCCTTGGGCGGCGCGGATCCTTTACCTTCACCTCTTCCCGCTTTACCCTTGGGCGGGCCAGAACCTTTACCTTTCTGTCCTCTACCAGCCTTCTTAGCTCTTTCCTTATCCTTTTTCATCCCATGTTTTCTAGCATCCTTCTTCATCCTCCTATCAACAAGTACTTTCCCTTTACCTGTCCTCACTTGTACTCCTTTCTTTGCTACCACCAATTCTTTCTTTGGTCTCACTGGGACTGCCTTCTTATACAGTGTATCAATCATCTTCATTTTGGACCGATCATTAATATCCTCTTGATCAGCAATAGTGTTTGCCTTCTTTCGAACCTTCTCCATCTTCCGCATTGCAACCCGCTTCTTTCGGGCCTTTGCTTGTGCCACCTTCTTTGCAGGTCGGGCATTAATCTCTTTGAACTGGGCTTTCATTGCATTAACCTCTTCTTTTGTTATGGGTTTAATGGGCTGCCTATGTTTCTTCTCTTCATCTAAAAACCATTTCGGTAATCCCTCGTCATCATGAAACATGTATTTGTTGTAAGCATCGTCAAGCATCTGTTCTCTTTGTTTTTTTCTTAGCATTTTCTTCGCACATGCCAAGATTTCGGCTTTTGTTTCCACATCATCATCTGATTCATCTGATGATGAGTCATCACTCGAATCGGTATTTATGGCAGGTACCACCTCAAAATCTTCAGTAGCAACAGGCTGAGAAACTTGAGGTTTTTTCACCTTGTTTTTTGATGTCGGCTTTTTAGGCACCATGAGTTGATTATCTGGTTTGTTATCCACTTGCATGTCATCTTCATCATCTTCACTCTCATCCATTTTTGAATTTTCCTGTTCATCACCATCATCAAAGACATCTTGGCTAAACCATTTTGCAGCAATTTCTTCCTCGGTAGGCTCGGCATCATCATCAAGTGGTATCATTAGAGGATTGGATTCTTGAACACGCTGATCATTGTCAGAGTCTTCATCCTGAACAGCATCATCATCCTCCCCATCATCACCCTACACGACATAACAGAAGTATAGGTTAGCCTTTTGTCACAAAAATATAGTAAAGCAATGGGTCCAAATGGACTAATCTTAAGCACTACAAACTATTTGAAAAAAAAAAATCAACTTTGAATTGAAGAGAAGGGCCAAGTTCAAACTATCAGAGCAGGAAATTTTGATCTATTTACAGGTAAAAGGTTGACTTGTGTTTATACTTCGACACTAACAGGTCAAACAGGAGAAAAATAAGGTTAAATAGGTCAAAAGTTGCCCGAAATGTATTCAAAAAGCATTTAACTCCCAATTTGTTTTAATTCATAATTAGATTATCATTAAAATAATATCACTATTGTCAAATTTAATACAATGACTAATTGTAAACAATGAGAAAACAAAAAAAAGTCAAACCTCAAGAAGTTCACCATCCTCGGAGTGCTTTTGTTTCAACCGTTTTCTCTGCTTTGTACCTCCTTCTTTCTTGGCTACATATTGCTCATAAGCTTCTTCCATTAACTGCTCCATTTTCTCATCATATCTGAAAGCAAAATATGACATTTTATCGTATAATTGTCCAAATTTATTAATTATCAAAATCCATCCATGTACCAGACAAGGCGTGTACTCACCTTCGACGCTCTTCATCAGAGTCCACATCACTGAGTGACTCATCTTGAGAGTCTACTTGGCCTCCCTCATCATCACTATCCACTACATTATTTGGACCGTCATCTTCAGTGTTATCAACAGCGACCAGATCTTTCTTTCCCTGAATAGCAGTGAAATGGGTTTAGATAAAACCATATGGAACATTGGAACTTAATTAAACAGCATATTTACAGAATATGTAACATGAATATATGATACAAATCTGACCTTGATAGATGATAGAGAAAATAACTCAATATCTGTATAACCATCCTCCATTACATCACTCTGCATCCCAGTTGCTTTTCTAGCTTTATCCTGCATATTCCAAAGAAATTAATATGTGAAACAGAAAACAAAAAGTGACAAATTGCATCAGCATTTAAATGTGAATCGAAGTAACCAATTCAAAAGATGTTTATGGATGTACGTAATTAGACTAGAAAAATGCAAAAAAGAGAGTTGTAAATAAGAGGGGGGGGGGGTATTGTATAAAACCTTAGCTTTTCGCTTTGCAACTATCTTTTTTGCCTGTTTTTTCTTCCGCAGCATCGCATTTGTCAATTCTTCCATTTCTTTCAGTCCATCATCATCCTCATCCTCGTCAACTTTGCTTTCAGGTTCAACATCTGCAGGTATAGAAATTTCCTTTTCTGGAGACAGTGCCTTTCTTATATGGATACGCCACCTAAATTTATCAAATAAACAAAACAACTAAGAAAAATGCTGTCTAAATATACCATATAAAAATGCTGTCTATGAATCGAGACATATAGAAATATTAACTTGCTCAAATAGTAGATGAGAATTGCCACCACCATTCTAACAATGATTGTAGCACTTAATACAACAAAAATATAACATTGAATCTTAGGGTCCGGCCAGAATAAACACACACATAGCAACATTCTATGTAAAAGACGCGCCGTCCAATAAATAAAAATTGGGAGCAACTATATACAAACAATTAATTATATAGCCAAAAATCAAAAGATGAGGTGCTCCTTACTTCAACAGATGCTTAAAGTCTTGTTTCCCTAAAACGCGCAAGTCATCACAGAGTGTTTTAACCTGGCCAAACAAGTTAAAATTGTCAAGTTAATATTGTTACAAGTGCTTTCTAGAAATTTAACAAATTGTAACATAACAGTCGTATCAACCTCACTCCCCTCGTACCAAAAAAACAAAAGGTTAAGGGCATTACCTCCTCCGTAGTCAATGCATGATCCTTGATAGGCAGACAAGAGTCATCTTTGAAAGATATAGATGTAACAGTACCAAGAACATCAAGAGGAGCATTCGACCAAATGAAGTCTGTAGCTGAACAGGTTTTCCTCAAAGTTGTATCACCATCTTCATACCTGATACATTGAAGTAGTTAGCAAAAAGCCAACAAGTCAAGCCTCTTAAAATCTAACAAACTAGATCGCATCATGCAAGAAAAATCCAATAGAATGGCTAAACTCAGTAATGCATATAAAAAGGGCTAAGTCGCTTACCCATCACGATGTCTCTTTTGTTTTGTTGTTGCTCTAAGCACATCAATTACCTGAATTTGCAAATTCACACAAAACAGAGCTTCTTTAGCTTTCTTTTGACATATGCTGATCAGGAAAACATACGGAAAAGGTATTTTATAGCTTGGATAGATGAAAGAAAACTTAGTTCATTAAATGTTATTTTACCTTTGGGGGTTCTTTGCCTCCCTGAAATAAATGCCTAACATCAAACAGACGGGGATCTATCTTAGCAGGTGCCTTATATTTTAAACATATGATATAAATCTCAGCAGATGTCGAACGACTAGCAGCTGGTTTATCCACCTCAACCTTTTCAAATAACTGCCAACAAATTACCAATGTTAATACATCATCATCCCTAACATTAAATTAACCACAATAACTTAGAACCAAAGAATAAATCTAATACCTGTCTAAGACAGTAAAGGACTGCATTGTAATCCCGCGACCTAAAAACCTGTTACAAATATGATCAAGTTAGTGAGGGTTCTATCACACTTTCAATAAACAAGAAAAATAGTTGAAAAAATCTTGTAAATAATTTCTCATATCCATAAACGATACAAAGCTGAAATATTTCACTTGTATCATGCATAAGTATACAAAAACATGCATAAAAAAACTATAATCCGATTATCCCGGACGTTAAATTGTATCCGAAGTAAATTAAAGAACAGTACTCAACGAATTATCCCATAGCAGAACATAATGAAGTAATAGAGGTAAAACCATAATAAGGTTCTTTACATATATATACCACACACACACACCTATAGTAACTTATATAAACAAACAAGTATATAGATCCAAATGCTCCCAAACTTTATAAACTATAAATTATAAAGCTTAATCTGAGTTGACCTGTCCCTGTACAAGTACACAAACAAACATACCAAACTATTTCCAATCCAATATTCGCAACAATAGTTCATGTCTGAATCAAGATAATAAAATTAAAAGAAAAAGAAAAGAAATAGAAGTAAAGATGCTTTCAATGAAGTTTGTCACATGAAATTACATTAAGTAGAGCACTAAACCTATCAAAGGTTTCTTTAAGTTTAAATGGACCTAAAGTAATTTAACCGAATTCACTGAAGTCACACTCATGTCAAATGCCCATCCATACACAAACATTAGCTAATATCTACCCACCTACCTATATACAAATTACCAATTAAACACATTTAAAGTAGTATAGTCAGACTCATTTCATATGTGCATCAATTTCACAAAACATTAGCTAATGTTTGTGCAGGTGGATGCATCTCAATATCAAAGGATTAGTAAATTACACAACAAGATTCATAAATCACAGCAATAGTTAATTCAACTAAACAAATCATGTAACTATATAACTATAATTAATAAGCAATTATAAACAGAGCTAGAAATACATACTTTCGTAATAAATGCTCCTTTAGGAGCCAACAATTCAGAGGCGAGTTTAATCGAATCGATAACAAGTGCATTCTGACTAGTAGCTTCTTGAGCCCAAGCACCACCAACATTAGGTGAACCATCATGCAACACCAAATCAAAAGCCTTAACTCCATTCTCATTCATCAATCTCTTAACAGTTGCTCTACATTTAGGCGTCGTAATATCCTCCTGAACCGCAATCGCACCGCGAATAGGCCGAATCGGATCTAAATCGACACCAATTACGAGACTTCCAACCGGTACACGTTCCACAGCAGCTTGCATCCAACCACCGGGAGCTGCACAGAGATCGAGAACGGCGTGTGATGATCGGAGGAAAGTGAATTTGGAATCGAGTTGAATTAGTTTCCATACTGCACGAGATCTGTAACCGTGTTCTTTAGCTAAATGGTAAAATTTATCCAACCTATGCTTTCCTTTAGCTTTTCCACCCATTGTTGGCTGCTGTGTGTTAGGGTTTTAGGGCAAGTGTTTTTTTGATGTTTTAATTTAGGGTTTATAGCGGTGATATGGAGGTAAGGTTGTTAAATTGTTTAAAACGGCGGTTTGTTTTACCCTGAAGTTTTAATTTTTTAGTTTTTGGCACCAAAAGAGTAGGGTTTACGACGAGTAATAGAACGTTATATTCATGTTCATTGGATTTGTATTACTACACTAGCAAAATGTTCGCGCGATTTGCATTATATATTAGTATAGATATAAAAACTTTAATTAATTAAAATTTTTTGTCATGTGTTTATTACTTTAAAGTTTAATAATGATAGTATTATTGAGATTTACATATATGTAGGGGTATGTTAGTAATTTCAAGTAGGTTTTTCAAATATTAATAATAATGTTAGGAATACATTAGTAATTTCCCTCTTAAAAAAACATCACAAACCTATTATATAATAGTATAGATTACTGAACATGGTATTGATTGTTTAATTAAAGTAGATGTCTTAATTTTTACTCCAATTATGATAGAGAGGCATAGTTGATTATAATTGAATCTGATTTTAATTAATGATGTTATAACCTCGATTTCTATATTATATTTAAGATTAACACTAGAAATAACTTTTTTACGAAAAATGGTGTGGTATCGAAGTTGGACCAATTAAATTAGCAAATTTTTTGATTCTCTCATGAATTCTTTCTTCATGATTTGATGCCAAAAATAGAGATTTATAAAACTTGTGTAGGTGTAATATGTCTCCTTAAAAACGTTAAAAGACAAAGTTAGATGACAAAGTGTCAATTATTTTGGTTTAACATGAGTAATACAGATGATAATGGTCTCTAGATTGCGTGTTAATAAAAAATTATTGCTTTGTTGTGAAATCTTCATGGGCTTAATCCATGAACTTGTGGATAGCCCACCACTACCAACTATTCTATTAGGGTTTTCTATAATCCCTATATATACTTATCATTTGTATACTTATTATGTATGAATTATTCAATAACATTTCTCTCTTCCTCTTCATCTATGATTCTTGTTCTTTCATTTTATAACACGTTATCAGCACGAGTCTCTAGCCTAAAAAAAAAAAAATCCCTAAATTCGTAGCCGATTAACCTTGAGGTACGCCTTCTTATTTTATTTTTTCGATGCTCCTCTCCTTATTAAATAACTGCATGAACTATTTGATTGATCTAAATACGTGGCATTATTGTGTTAGTGTATTGCATGATCTAGCTGATTTATACGGAGTATTAAATTGCATATGTTACATGGAGTTTTTGTTAATCGACGGTTTATTTTCCTAAGCCACGTGTTATTTTGTATGTGTTGTTGCATACGTGTTAACTTATGGTGAATCCTAATCCAATATAGAGTTTCTAATATTTTATTAACTATTCAGTGTCATGAAAGTAGTATTACTATTAAAACATGATTATGAATTAAAGCAATGGATTTTTAATTAACTTTCGATGCATCTAGTAACTCTATATTCAGTTTGAATCGTATAATCTGATCTTTACTTGAGCAATACTATGTTAATTAAAAGATTTCACTTTACTACCTATATGTTTTGCAAGATTTAATTATGGTTGCACATGAGCTAAATCGTTTCAATCTAAATTCTCTTTTCTAAGGAAGAATTGATAGATTTTTCGTTTGTTGTTATTCAATTCTTAAATTTTTTTGTAATTTACAACAACTATCAATGTTCTAGTGTGATTACATAAGAAAAAAAAATATTTGTTATTATATTACAAGAACAATCAATGTTCTATTGTATCTACATAAAAAAAAAAAAAAAAAAAAAAAATCAATATGCAATACCTCAAGTTATTGTTATTTTGATATCTATATTATGATTTATCAATATGAGTCAAATAACATAACTTCATGTTGATGTTACTGTTAAGATCCTCAAGATCTATAATGTTTTCAATAACCTCAAGTTATTGTTATATATTTATAAGATCCTCAAGATCTTATTGTTATTTCAATTCATAACCTCATGTTATGATTTAAATCCTTCCACAATGATCTCTTAACGAGAATCAAATCATATAACATCATGTTATTATCATACAATATTTTTTTTTCCTTAGATCATCATGATCTATATATTATGATCTCTTCAAGAGGATTAAAATAAACATAACATAATGTTATTGTTTCAAATATCATCATGATCTACTATTATCAATATCCTCACAAGATAATTAAATATTAACATAACCTCAAGTTATTGTTATATTATTAGATCATTATACAATAATCTCTTAAAGAGATTCAGTAACTAACATTGTTCTTTATGATCTACCTTAATCTCCTCCTCAAGAGAATTAGAAAAATATCATAACCTCAAGTTATCATCAATTTTTATATTATGATTCCTTAAAAATCATCAAATAATATAACCTTATGTTATTATTATAATTAAGATTAAGATCTACAGTGATCTAAATAACATCATGTTATTGTAATATTTATGAGATAAGATCCTTAAGATCTACAATGATCTCTTAAAGAAAAAAAAATGAACCTCAAGTTCTATTATATTTATATTTTAAAATCATACGATTGTGTTAATCTATTTAAGTTGATCATGTTTTATTCATTAATGTATTATTCTGTACACATGATTATTTTGCAACTATTTGAGTTTATGACCTCTCTTTAAATAATAAAGATGAGTGTTGTATAATAATTTTTATAATATTCAAACAAAATTGGTCCATCCGTTAGAATTATTTTAGATCAATTTTGCAATTATGTTTTCTCTACTTAAAAATTCGGTCCACTTGATTGTCGGTTTCAAAATCACTAAGTGTGCAATAAACCATGAATTAAATGATATATCTTGATAAATAATTAAAGTCTTTTGTATGACCATGTCAAATCAATAATATTCCTCATCTCAATGAGGACTTTAAAGAGAATATTTAACGGTGAAAGATCCGTTTGAATTATGTTAAAACCTAGAAGAAAGGTTTTTAACATCAAAAGCAATCAATGCTTTCAAAACTCGCTTTATTAAGATGCACCTCATGTTGCAATATTCTAAAAATATCAGCGAGTGCAATTCTGCAATGATCAATATCATCTTGACTATCCTTGATAGTGTAAGTACATTGAAAGCCCTTGAAGAGCTAATACCCATGAGAAATAAAAAGTAAAGAGGTGTTACTCTAGCTTCGTGGCTTGTATTATAAATGAATGTGCAATTATAGCACATATGGTCATAAACTTGACGTTTAATGGACCTTAATTGTTAAATTAATTGGCGAGACCGGTGAGACCATCTCGAGTTAATCATGATGCATAATGGAACCTCAAGTTTCCTCGACATAATAATTTTACATGCATTGCTCTCAAGAAAAATATATACGTTCCAATTGGGACTCATTCCCTTAAAACTCTGAAATCAACAAACGGGTATTTCATATATCCATATAATGAACCATTTAGAATTTTTAAATCGATGCATCGTCTAAATGGTCATGAAAATCGCGACCTAAAATTTGCGTGACTAAGTAACTCGGCTAATGAGATTACGAGACATATTTCAGAATATCAAATATTGTTTTGATAATGTTGGTGAACGTATATATTATTTAAATACATCAACATCAGTTGATTGGTAAGTATTGAACATATATTTGTTCATACATAAATTGTTTTTGTCAAAAGGCTTAGTTTATAGCAAATCAACATCTATTATGAGAGCAACAATACTATTTATACTCTGGGGCCATATTAATATACATGCAATAATTCGCATCATGCCAATGGAAATAAAATTTCTTCCCCCTTATAACTGATTTTTGGTCCTGAAACAGATATATCATATATATTTTATTTGTTTGTGCTATATATGCTCAACCATAATGCACAACTATGAGACCAAAAGGGGATATCTTAAAACAACTTAAACTGAAAATGAATTATCAATATATAATATTGATCCTCATAGTATCAAGTATGAACTTGAAGTTCAAATGATAATTCATTTTTGATAATTACCAGACTATTTGTTTGAATGATAAGTTGTTAATGCTCCTATTAAAATGGCTAATAAGCCTATGACACGATCCTCGAAAAAAGGAGCAAGTTATTTAGATGGTCAGACCCCAATTTCAATCTAAACTAGACATGAAGGTTCTCTGGTACCCGAAAAATGAAGAGATCTCAATAAATGATATCATGTCTAGAACATCTTGGAATCGATATAAACGATATAATTGAAATCGATGTCGATAATATTATTGTTATAATATAGCACTAGCTATTGTGATTGAGGATCATGAAATTATTTTTGCAAAGAATTGCAAATATTATTTGGCCAATATAAAAATGCGCAATAAATTTATGAAATCTCTTCATACGAGATTTTTGGACTTATAGTCCATTTCATAACAATGTAAAGCCTATTGTATGGCTGGTCTTTACTCAACTTCCCAATGAGTATGAAGCTATGAGATATACGGCTAGAGTGTTGATACTAAGGCTCTTTGCTATATGATAACTCACAAGTCTAGCTCATTTGCTATTTGAATCCTTCAAGGATATAAAATGCTTAAAGATGCTTCCACTTTAAACAACCTCATGCTTTATATAAAGGTTCTTAATTGAGAACACCATTTATTTAATTTGAATAAGATCTTATATCAAATGATTGGGAAGATCTGATAAAGGCATGTTTCACTATTTATAATGCCTCATGGTTTTCATAAAGGGCTCTCGAGGACACTGTCGAATCAAATAAGTCCTTATATCAATTTGGGCATGATAGATTCTTTATTAAATGGACATTTTAGCCCATATTGCATATACATTCTTTATGAGTATTTTGCAATTCATACATCCTTTGAACTTTTTACAAGATTCTAAAGGCGAACGAATATTCATAATTGAATATGAAAGAAATGTCTTGTAAAGATAAACTTTTATCGTGGATAAAGAGTCATACATCCTCATGATGTAGTGATTATTTTAATCCTTCTGACCCCCGAAGGATGACAGATATCATTAGACATTGATATTTCTCACATTAACCGTCAATAAATTCACAAGTGATGTGATTATTAGGGGGAGATAATAAATGTTGCAATTTTTTTTCCCTTGACCATGGTTTTGTCCCACTGGGTTTTTCCTGGCAAGGTTTTTAACGAGGCAACATCCCCTAACATATTAAAAGAATTATGTACTCTTTTTCCTTAACTAGACTTTTGTCCCAACTGGTTTTATCTAGTAAGGTTTTAACGAGGCATAATCATCAAAACAATTAACATCCAAGGGGGAGTAATGTACACTAATGTGAAATGGATGTTCATACCTTCAAAATATTTTACACAAAGAAAAAGCTAAATTTGGATACGCGGGTATTTGTCTGATCCACATAAGGTCAAAAACATGATATGTTTTCACCTATGGAGACACCACAATTTCTTGGAGGTCGTCAAATAATGCTAAATTTATTGAGTTTTATAAATTCAATCGAGAAGTGTCTACTCAAGATCGACGATTCAACACATCCAAGAAGAATGCGGTCTCAAGACAATCAAGGAAATCCAACATTTTATATGAAGACAATGTGAAGCGTATAGCTCAAATCAATGAAGGATATATCAAAGGAGATAAAACTAAACACATTTCATCAAAGTTTTTCTCAACTTATGATCTACAAAATGATGGAACCATTGCTGTTCGTCAAGTCCAATCAAGCGAAAATTTGGCCAACTTATGCACAATGTCATTGACAACAAAAGTTTTTGAGTTGCTAGTTTGGAAGATCGGTACTCGATGCTTGAAGAATATACATTAAACTCAGGGGGAGTATTAAACACACTGCACTCTTTTTCCCTTCATCAAGTTTTTATCCCATTTGGTTTTCTTGATAAGGTTTTTAACGAGGCAGTCTATAGTATATTATAAATGGTGACTATCCAAGGGGGAGTGTTGTGAAATCTTCATGGGCTTAATCCATGAACTTGTGGATAGCCTACCACTACCAACTATTCTATTAGGGTTTTCTATAATCCCTATATATACTTATCATTTGTATACTTATTATGTATGAATTATTCAATAACATTCCTCTCTTCCTCTTCATCTATGATTCTTGTTCTTTCATTTTATAACATGCTTGACATTGTATTTTTTAGACATGGAGTGAGTTTAGTTTTATATACAAAAACAAAAGGCACTGAACTTCATCTTTTGCGAAAATTCCGAGTCTTACAAATGTTGCACAAGGTGCTTAAGGCGATACTCAATAACTAGTTGATGAGGCATTTTTGTAACATAGGTACACATTTCAGATGTATGATATAGCGTGGGACTCGAGATACTAAATTACGGTGATCTATTATCAGTGGATCGCGATGAGAATGGCAATCAAGAATACGTTTAAGATTGCGTTTTGAAGTGATGATCTAATGATTGCATTTGTAAAACACAAATAACTAAAAAGATGTTCAGAACAATAATCATCCCCGTTTTTGTAGCGGAAAAACGTAGGCTAGAAATGCAATCCAAAACACCATCTAACTAATTGTCAAAGATGTTTTCTGGAAGAGTATATTGTCTCTCGAGTAATTAACTTTTTCGCCCGGATATAAACTTATTTTTACCTAAACTTTACTAAATTAAATCAATCAATCTACACGTGTGCGTCTCAACTTAAAAGACATACAAGACTAATTAAAACTACTTACAGTCTCAAATGGGATACACTATTAAGCTCAATTGGCACTTAAAACATACATAATCCAAGGATGGTTCATGGTTCCATCATTTCAGTTAATATGAACCATGGTTCCATCTTTGATTGTGCACCCAGATTCCTTCAAAGCCATGTCAAAGAAACCACCACCATCGATCCTCGAGTCCATACAAGGAGGAGCAAACTCCATAAGAATGTCCCTTAATGTAACCATTCCCTTCACTCTTTCACACTCATCTACAAGAAAACTAAAATTACTCTTCTTTTCTGCTAAATTCCTCATCACTTGCTTTAAAGTGTCCGTATCCGTGTTCGTAACGAGCGAGTCCATTCTGGGTTCGAACTTGTTATGCAACGCAAGAGTTCCTGCAGATATTAGAGCCCCAACTTCATGATTGAGATCATGATGGTCTCGATCTGTGTCTTTGTGTATGAGTTGCTCTACATTCAAATCCCTGCTTTGAAAAACAATGTCATTTATGTTCATGATGGTTGTAATAGCGAGTAATATGTTGATATAGATACAAGTACGTACTCTCTATCAGTGAAGATGTGATCAGCATCCAAAAGACGGTGAATATCGCTCACTCTGACACATCCAATGAGCTTCTGCGTTTGTCTTTGCACGACTGCTATGGCACAAACTTTATTCATCCACAGAATATGAATTGCCTCTGCAATGCTCTGATCATTGTATACTGAAAATATTCGATCAGTGTTCTCGAACCTGCATTAGTAGTTTACAAAATGAGCACCGTACGGTAAACATATTATACTATTGGGCACTAGCTAATTTGATAATCAACGAAGGATGTTTAACCAGTTTGATATCATACAAATAATCCATCATTTATTGGAGATCAAAGATGTACGTGTCAAATTGATTGAACTTATAGTTCATAGTTGAATCAACACACGACTTATGTTAAATTTAACCTTTTTTGGTAATCTAAGGCAGACAAAGAAATTTCAAGTTGTAACCTGAAATCCGACAGCGGTTTATCCGCAATGCTGTCAAACCACTCTAGTCCACTCGACTGTAAGAGCATATGGTTGATGGAATTCTACTAAAGCAAACATCAAACGTTAGTTTCAATCCTTGAGATGAAAAATCTGGTATGGTGGACACTCGAGGTGACAAAATGGACAGGTCAGGGGTAGCAGCCACATGTGAACATTTTCTTTTAATAATTGGTGTGTTAAACATTATCATAAAAACTATATTATTACAATAACAATTTGACATTTTTCGAATTAAATAATGAAAAAGGTTGTAAGCCATACAGAATAGAGAATACTTTGGCAACTTCCCACCCCTTTGATATGTTCAACCCATTTAAATTGAGTCGGCCCTTTCGTAGATAATAGATTAATTGGTCAAAAACACAACCTCTAGTGGACACGTACCAGTAACATAGCTTACGTATTTTGAACTAGGAAAAGGATGAGTTACCTCAGTAACATAGCCTACTACTTTTGAACTGAAATGCTCGGTCACAGGGACCACGCTCAGCCGGTGCTTAGATAGCAACAAAAGAACATGAAAGATCGTTTGGTCTAGTTTCACAGGGAAAACTGGATTCCACAAAAAAGAGGCAGCTAGCTCGCCTATCTGGATCACATCAACAATATCCAATAGTATAAAAATAGTTCACACAACCTTACGTAGGTAAACGTCAATTTTTTAGTGTATGTGACCATTTATTAGTCAGGAAGCCGCCACACATAAGTCGGAAGAAAAAAGGAATTATTTTTAGTTAAGCAAATGTTACTGATTGATGCTTAAGGTACACATATACTGAAATAGTTAGTAACATAGTTTAGAGAGAGCACCTTAGCCTCAGAAACAACTGGAATTTCATCGAGAAAAGCAAAGAACCCGGTAGGCTTATTCTTCTTCGAACCATTAGCAGGATCCATCTTGGTTCCACTTTGATGTTTTTTGTATTCCTAGAAGTGCAAGGATTCACCAACATGTTTCAGATAAATTACTAACAACCATGAATCAAGTTTTAACAACAACCCCTTCATCCGGCCCATTTGTTTCAAACATTTTAGTATGTATCTATGAAAATATAAAGTGTAAACAATCGAATTAGTTACCTGGAGAGACCAAAGGACCATATTAGAAAAACAAACGAATCCGACATACGGATGTGAGAATGATGTGGTCAACATTGTAGCGGTGGTTGGATCGGCCGGTTGTTCCAAACTATCCGCAATCAAAGCTCCACTAGCATTCTTCTCATACAACATCTTAATCCCATCTTTCACACATTCTTGTGTTCTCAATACCACAACTGCCCTTACATTTCATATCATAACATCAATCACACCAATAAACTTCAAGGTTATTGTATCTTTTTGCATTAATAGCAAGTAAAGTTCCAAATACCAACCAACATAAGTACTTATAAGAATACTATAAGTTGTTAGAATCAGTAACAGTATGTGAGTATGTCAATAGTTACTTATAACTATTATAAACTTTTAGATATCAATGTATTCTGCATATATAGCACCTAAGTTATTTACAGCAAAAACAAATTAACATTTTTTAACCCTTAAACTTATAATAGATGAGTCAATTATTTGTTTCTTACTGCATCTACCCATCCGTACAGTTTACTGAACGGATAATGTCTCCACAAACTATTAATTATTAGTAAATTTTGCCCAAAATACCAAAGACGAATTGTGAATTTGTGATGGAAAGTGTACCTGTGGAAGGGGAATTGTGGATTCCAGGAATGGAAGAAATGGGAATGTGATCAAGGAAGAGTTGGAGAGCACTGGCGGAATCAACCGGTGGTGATGTCGGATCAGGAACACCGGAATCGGAATTGTTGTCGGAGTTGGGATTGGAAAGGGTTGATATGATTGCATCTTTTTTCTCTATAATTCCACCACCTTTCGAATCTTTCACTATTTCTTCAACCTTTCTGAAATCCATTTCTATTTCCTATCTTTTCTTCTTTTCCTCATACGATGCATTTCTTGTTCCGTTTATCGTGTTCGTTTTTATATTTTTTATTATATTATACTAATAATAAAAAACGATTATATTAATTCAAAATTTAGTATTGTGGAGTTCTGTGACGTCTCCACGTGTATCGTTGTCGCCACCTGGCTTTCTAGGGGCATCTGAAATACACTCTCGGTCAATCCTGGTTTGGTTTTTTCTGTTTAAAAACTGTATAAAACTATAATAAACTATAAATTATTGTAATTTACTAATTTACAAATAAAAATTTTGTCAGTATACAAAGTTCAGGGGTGTAGTTTTTGACCGTTGATTAAATTGAATCTTAAACATCCTGATAACATTTCATGGTCACAGTTTTGAAACCACCTAATAGCATTTTGGATGAATATCACAAAAACGGGAAAAAAAACTGTCATAAACACAATTTCAAAACCGAATACGAGAGTAACTAGCAAATCCTCATCGAAACAATCATTGTTAAATAGGATACATAGACTGAATGTAGAAAGCTAAACCTAACACAACTGTGATAGATGCAGAAAGACACTTTTAGGTATTGGTAGCCCTGGTGTATATCTGCTGGCTTGCATGTGCAGAAACCATCCTGATAGCACCTTTGGCCATCAATTCTCTGATTGCCTTCCTTGCAAGTGATCCATTAATCTGACATCACACCAAAGATAACAAAATCGAAATTAGAAAAGCATGAGAACGTGTTCAAAAAGATGTCAGATATTAATTTCGAAATAAAAAATTACTCGTAGTGCTTTTTCAAACAGATCATCTTGTAATAATGTCTGGCTACTTTGAATTATCCACCCATTTTATGGTTGACAAACGACTTTGCCATTCAACTTAGAGAACGGATAACACAGAAATAGCATGCCTATTAATAACATACAGTATAAAACATATACATGAATATGTATTTGATGATTGTTCCTTTACAGGTTTTACTATTTTATGACTTACGGTTTTATCAAATTTACTTGGAAAACAAAAAAAATCATCATCCTATACGTGAAACATTTGCAATAATATCAATAATTTCAAAGCTATTCATTCAATTCAAGTAGAATAAATTAATTAATTCTACGTCCAAATAAATAAACAAACCATATAAATGTGCATCATCATGTGCTAAATATAGCACACATTTTGTTCCAAATACTAGTAGAGTAGTAGATAGCAGTTGATCAACTTCCAGTAATTCAGATGACAAAGACAAGTGACTTTGGCATAGATAAGCAAGCCTCTAACAAAGTACACATAGATTAGAGTTTAGCAAAGTTAATCTAAATCAATATCAAATCGCAATTCATTCAAAAATTTTAGTAGATAATAACAGCCTAAAAACTAAAAAAATCAAACTACAATATGCTACAAGCAACTTACAAACGCATATACCAAATCGCAATTCATTCACAATTTATAGTAGATAATAACAGCCTAAAACTAATCAAATCAAACTAGTACATGCTGCAAATAACTTACAAATGCATAAGCAGTCAAAAGATTTTCAAGCAATAAATTGCTAAAGCAGAAATCTAAGACATGTTCATTACAAAGTCCTTAAATCTTACTATTTAATATAGTTACAAATAAATGATATAACAGCAGTGTTTGTAAGAAGAAAATATACCCTAAGACGATCAGATAAAATGGAAGGAGTGATGAGCTTAAACTTAGGGGCCTCAACTAGCAACTTATCATAAGTAGCTTTATCAAACAACACCATGTTGTTCACCTTCTCCTTTTGCTTTCCCTTGCTCCATTTCTGCAATTTTATTCTCAACATAAATCAATATATTCATCAACATATATACAGATAAAATTATGAGTATTTGTATATAAGTATATAACCTTCTTTTTCTGTTTTCCGCCGCCGGATTTTGCGGGCTTGGATGACGGTGGAGGAGCTTTCTCCTTCTTTGGCGCCTGCAGATACAATGAATTACAGATATTTAGGGTTTAGGATGTTACGTAAGTACTTAAGGCAAAACACAGAAGGAAGCCGATAAAAATGTACCATGTGATTAGCTTAGAGAAACGGTGAGCTACGGCGGAGCGCGGTGGTAGCGGTAAATGGTGGTGAATCGCCTTTCTAACTGTAAACCCTAAAAAAAGTTGGGGATTGATGTATATGTTTATGTTAAAGCCCATAAAATGTGATGGGCTTTATTGGGCCTGTTTTTCTAACAAGCTAAAATTATTCTTCAAGTAGTTTTCCACTTTCCGCATTTTAGAATTATGTGATTTATTTCTATTTGTACGTGTTGTTGTGATGTACTATAAACTTGTGTACGTTTGGTTTGATAACTCAACGAACCCTACGTATGATCGAGTTGGTTTGGATAACATTATTAAGCGAAGCCATTGGAGTTTTCCACTATGTGGTTTCTTCCTGGGGTCACAAGTTCGAATCTCGCCTAAGGCATTTTCGTCATGGGAATCTAAGACATGGGAGAGCAATCCCTTTAGAACGTTGCCGAGATTGCGAACTTGGGTGCGGTTCTCATATCAGGGGAGTAACCGCATGGAAATGATCGGGTTGGCTAATATGCCTTTCTGTTAAAAAAAAAATATTATTAAGCCAATTTGACGTATAATATAAGCAAAAACAAAAAAAATTTATCATGGTGGACAATCAATCAGTGTGTTTGTACTAAATAGCCATTATCAACAACTTTTTTAGCTAAGGGTTTATGGACTAGATCGCCAACGTACTTTACTTTTTGTCCCAATGTCACAAATGAACCGGTTTTATTACCAAGGTCGACACCAAACTTTTTACTTTTGTCTCAATGTCACCAACGAACTAATTTTATTACCAATGTCGACAACGAACTTGTTAAATATATTTTGAGGTCATCAAAATAATTTTTTAAGGAGCTACGTTTTGAATTTGTTGATGTGGTGTTGCCATGTATTTCATTTATGTGACCAAACTTCCATGTAAGCTAAACATGTACACGTATGGTTAACTTCGTCTTCTCCGACCGACTAACATGTAATTTTGGGTTACGTTTTTTATAATAAAAAAAAAGTAGTAATTGCGTTTAGATTCACTGAAAAAGTGGTGATTATCGTAAAACAATAAAAAATTACATGTTATTCGATAGGAGAAGAAGAATTAACCATACATGTACAAGTTTAGCTTACGTGGAAGCTTGGTCACATAAATGAAATGCATGGCAACACCACATCAACAAATTCAAAACTTAGCTCGTTAAAAAAAAGGTTTTTTGGTGACCTCAAAACATATTTAACAAGTTCGTTGTCGACATTGGTAATAAAATAGTTCGTTGGTGACATTGAGACAAAAGTAAAAAGTTTGGTGTCGACCTTGGTAATAAAATCGGTTCATTGGTGACATTGAGACAAAAAGTAAAGTACGTTGGCGATCTGGTCGATAAACCCTTTAGCTAAATGGTCACCATTCTCGTAGAAAACTTAGGCAAATCCAGCGAAAACATTAGAGCCAATTAACTTAAAACACGTACACTACAAAAAATTCGATTGGTCAACAGAAAATTCGACCAGTCCCAACACATTTTTTGCCGGCCAATAGATTTTCGCCACATGGACTAAATCTTTCCAAAATGTAAATAAGATGAGATGTAGAAGCTTTGATACATATATTACAAACTACAAAAGTGATGTATGTTTGATTGCTTTGTTGTAACCCACAAAGTAACTGGTTGAACATTATATTATATGTTGACCAACTAAGTTTGTGTGACATATATGTGACGTCTTTTAATTTGTTGAATATAATTCGTCACTTTCTCTAAGTTTACTTTACCATTTCAGCGAATTTTGCATCTATTTCACTAAATTAATTATAATTATAATTATTGACGTACATCATGCATGGGATGAAAAGTATTTTGTTGACCATCCATTTAGCTATTTTTCTCTACTATATAAGAATTTTGTAAACATTACGAGTAGTATATTTCTACAACACTCAACTCGCCATGTTGAATTGTGTTTTGACAAAATATTTTATTTTGATACTGGCAATCGACTTCTGATGATAGACAACGATATAATTATAAATTATATCTCCACGTAAATCATTTTTTTTTTTTAAGTTATCTTTCACCGTTGTTTTAAATAAAGATCAAAACGGTAAGTTTGGGTTGCATGTGTCGGACCATGTCTCGAAGGGTCTGTTAATAGACAACTAAGAAATCAGGTAAGTTAGTTAAGATTACAAAAAAAAAAAAAAAAGGAAGAGAGAGAAAAGGGTGATTAAGAAGACCACATCAAATCAATTCAATGTAAAAGTAAGCAACAAAATATCCCCCAATATTTATTGGATGGTTTTCAAAATTCAAGGGATTTATAAAACACCCTCCTCTTCTCCTGTCCAAAAGGTCCTGCAAATTTTATTTGTCAATGGTAAATTTCTTCCTTCCTCCATGATTTCTGCTTGATTTCCTTTTAGGGTATGCATACATTTCTGTTTGCTTAAATCCCATCGCTAACTCTTGAAATTTGTTCGATTTTTGTGATAAATAAAAACTGTTTTATCAAACAAAACTTTGTCTAAATCACCAACAAAAAAGGGGGAGAATTTACCTTATGTATTAGTAATTATGATGATGATTGTAGTATTGATTGATATAAAGTTTGTTTGTGTGCATATTGGATTTCGCAGCATGCGCGCCTATATAAAAGCACTGGTATGGTTTCCTGGATTCTTTTATAGTCATTTTGTTTATGTGCTAATAACATGTGTGTGATAAAAGGTGTAGGCATTTGACAATGTCCATATATTCGGCACCTGAATTGAACGTAAAAGCTGCAAACATGAGTGACCACATGCATGGACCTCTTGATCGCCCCATTCGATCAAGTATGTTGTTGTACAAATTATATTTTATTTTTTCTCTTCGGTGTCATATTCGTTTAGTCGATTTCTATGTATTCAGGTTCTGCTATTTAATAGCCTTTAAAACATTGAGGATAAATCTCCGAGAAAATTAGTTAACAAGCTTTTTTCAAGTCTTATTACAAGGATGCTCATTTGTATAAGCTGAAATACATATCAAACATAAAGTTTTAATCACTATAACTTAGAATTATTTTATGAATAGGTACGGAAAAAATGGACCGAGAAATCCCTGATGATGATAAGAAGTCAAAGCGGCATTCTTTTAAGCAGAGGGCAATCAGTGCCTCGAAAAGATTTAAAACTTCCTTCGCCAAGAAGGGAGGAAGGAGGAACAGTAGAGTCATGTCTGTCGTGGTTGAAGATATCCGTGATGCAGAGGATCTAAAGGCAGTCGATGCTTTACGTCAAGCTTTGATCTTGGAGGAACTATTACCTGATAAACATGATGATTACCATACATTGCTAAGGTTACCGAATTTTCTATTCCCCCTTTTGAGTGAGTGTATAACATTATCTTCATAGTACATGTGGCAAAATGGTCGGGTTGGGTCACATGTTAGAATATGTGATTTTTTTTGCACGGGGCGGATCAGGATCACCGCCAATCACTTTTTGTCCAATACAAGCTGTCTCCTCTTGAGCTAATTTTTTGGAAGAAAACCCAATAAAGGATCGGGTAAAAATGGCTCTTGGGAAAAAAGAGTGCATGAAGGATTATAATGAAGATACGTACCATAAAAACGGGTGCATCAAAATTTATAAAAGATGGATCATCAAACTATAAAACATGGTGCCTAGGGATATGTGTCAGCACTGGAATTCACCCTACACTTTTCTCCAGAGCCCCACCCTATAACCCAAACCAATGAATTCATAATAAACATAAGAAACCAAGTTCGTTTATATGAAACAGATTTTTGAAGGCCAGAAAATTTGATATTGAAAAGACCAAACAAATGTGGGCTGATATGCTTCAGTGGAGGAAGGAATTTGGTGCAGATACCATCATGGAGGTAATTATTATTAGATAATATGTAATTACATTTTAGTTAACCTGTTTTCAATCATCAAATCTTTGTCTAGGATTTCGAATTTAAAGAAAAAGAAAATGTTATGGAATATTATCCACATGGACATCATGGCGTTGATAAGGATGGCAGACCCATCTATATCGAGAGACTTGGTCTGGTTGATGCTACCAAGCTCTTGCAAGCCACAACCCTCGAGCGTTATATCAAGTACCATGTAATGGAGTTCGAAAGGACTTTTAGTGATAAGTTCCCAGCCTGCTCAATTGCTGCTAAAAAGCATGTTGATCAGAGCACCACAATTCTTGATGTACAAGGAGTGGTAAGTTATTTAACCATTAAAATGACCGGTCACCATTTAACACGTCTATAATTGCTATAAATAGTAAGAAAGTACGACTATATGTCTATATGTTTATCTTTTGTGGAAAATAAATATGAATAATGCTATCAACATTAGTTCATTCATATAACATAAATTAGTAACATTTTTTCATATGAATCAGGGACTGAAAAGTATGAACAAAGCAGCAAGGGAACTTATCCAAAGTCTCCAGAGCATAGATGGTAACAACTATCCTGAGGTATAAATAATTATCTTGAGTTATTGATCTAAAAAAACTTAATATACCAATACCAGACTCTGTTCTCCTATTTATATAACTTCCATGTTTCTTATAGACTCTGTGTCGCATGTACATAATCAACGCTGGGTCTGGCTTTAGGATCTTGTGGAACACAGTGAAATCCTTCCTTGACCCAAAGACTACTGCTAAGATTCATGTAAGCTTGTACTAGACGTGGCAATCTCAACCTGTTATCAAAGTTATGTTGAAAGTCATCCCCGAAGTTGTATTTTCTAAATCCATTTATTCAAAAATTGTATCAATTTCCACATACTAGGAATTTGGCATCCATATTTCACACACTAATTGCTTATGGAAGTACGGAAATTTAGGACAGAAAGTGTTTCGGGTCAACCCAACCGACCCATTTTGTTAAGTATTAAAAACTACCTGCTTTAACCTCTAATTCCCTCTCCATGAACTCATGACAATTAGTTAACATTGTTGACTAGGTTTTGGGAAACAAATACCAGAGCAAGCTTCTAGAAGTCATTGATGCCAGGTATCCGAAAACATTGCCACGTCATCAGAGCCATGGTTTTGTCAGATTTTTTTCACATAGTAGTTTGCCCGCACCTTAACTTTTTAATTCATATGCATTTCCTTGTATGTTGACAGTGAACTTCCAGAATTCTTGGGTGGTACCTGTACCTGCACAAATGAAGGTGGTTGTATGCGCGCTGATAGAGGTCCATGGCAAGATCCAGATATCATGAAGGTTATATCGATACTAAAATAAGTTGTTCTTTCTATACCTATTTTTAAGCATTCTCAAAGTCAACTCATGTGACAGATGGTCCATGATGGTGAACACATATGTTCAAAACTCGAAGTCCCCGAAGAGAAGATCATTTCTGAGGATGAGTCTGCTAACAAAGTTAGTAAATAACTAAATACTTTCAGAATTTAAGGTTATCGGCATAATTATTTAATGCTGACTTTTATTTCGTATAATAGAGCGTTACTAAGAAGGCTTCTTTCAAGCTGGATGATGAATCTCCCAAAAAGCAGAGGGACCACATCAAGCCGACACAACTACCTCCTGTCGATGAAGAAGTAAGTTACCTCCTTCACTCACGTTGCATTTCTTTCTAGAACAATGTGCATAAAATTCTACTTTTATACATTTTCTAATTTTTCATGGTTCTTAACTCTGAAGCATGATAAATCTAATTTGTAGGATCCTGAAAACAAAAACATCCCTGCGGTTGACAAAAGTCTTGATGCACCTTGTTATAAATCAGAGCTGAATTCATCTCTTTCTAAAGGTACAAAATGTGATGTCACTTAGGCCATCACATGCTTATCAAAGGTGTAATATCATTATTCTATGAAGATTTAAGAGAAACATACTATCAACCATTCATCAATTCGGCAAAAAATGTCTAACTAAATATAACAATTTTGACATTTCTTAAAAAATGACTAAACAACCTACTTACATCTATAACAGATAGTGATGCGTGTAAGGTTAGATGTACTAGTGATAAATTTATATACATTATGGTGTAAATATCATCTATAACAACCTAGAAAATTGCCATTTAAATTCGAAATGCTAACTTACAGTTTACTTTTTATAGATATAGATAGTGATGCTTGCAAAGTTAGATGTACTAGTAAGTTAGCCAACCACCTACTTACATTCCTGATGGCCTTGGTGATGGGACTTATGACGGTGCTTCGTGTGACCCGTAACATGCCCATAAAACTTACAAATGCAACATTCTACTCTAGTGGATATATAGAGGATTTTATGGTTAAAAGGAAGAAACAATCAACCATATCCACCGCAGAGTACCTCACCTTGATGAACCGCTTAGCCGACTTGGAGAGAAGGGTCCTTGACCTCAACGATAAACCAGCCGAGCTTCCCCCTGAGAAAGAAGAGTTGCTAAATAACGCTTTAAAACGTGTTGATGCCTTGGAAACAGAGCTTGATGTTGCCAAAAAGGTAGCTCAGATTATTGTATTCATCCAACTAGTAGATAACGTAAATGAAAACAAGCCTGCAGTTTAAGGAACTCAATTCACTATCAAATTCGGAAATTAGAGGTTGAAAAATGGACGGGTTGGGTAAAAAGATTCAATGTGTGGGACACGCCACTACACTTTCTGTATTTCGGTCAACAATATTTATCAGATATGATTGACAAATTCTAATATTAAAATATATATTTATCTTTTAGAAAGGCAATCTGGAATTGAACCCGCAACCCCATGGTTGGAGGTCTACTTCGATACCGCTAGGCCAATGGCCCTTTGGTCTATTATTAAATACTAAGACGAGTTTTTAGATACAATGATTCAGGACATCCTAAGCAGTTGAATGCACATCAGGCAACTTTTGACTTTTGACCACCCCATCACCTGGTTTGACCCATTTGGCCCGTTTCAGTCTACATACTTTATATAATTTCCCAAAACAATAAAATACAACCCAAATTGACCTTTTCATATAAAATGAATTGATAGTGGCATCATTAGTTCTTCAATAACTAGTAAGGTGACGAACTGTTGAGATTGCAAATCACACACATGGTAAATGGAAAAGACACTGTATCTACACAATTCTACAGTTTGCTTGTATTTATTGTTATTGCTAGCATCAATTTTACACAACCAATTAAACTCACACTACATCAAAAAAGAAAAGTATTGTATATAGCTTGGTTCTTTGATTTGTGGAATGATGACCATTTTATAACCTTTGATTTAATCTGATAATGCAGGCTCTTGATGAGTCCCTTATTAAACAACGAGAAATGGTGGCATACTTGGAAAAGCAGAAGAAGAGGAGGAAGAGAAAATTCTTTGTTTTTTGAAGTTTGAACTATAAATATATACATTAAACATATCATACCAGATGATACTACGAAACATAAAGTTGTTTGTGGATTAACTCTATAGATGACTTCATATGTTACTGATACTCACCTGCTGTAGCAACTCCTTGATTTGTGTTTGTCCGCTCAATAAAGTTTGGTCCTTGATCCTTTATCTTCCAATGCTTTGTATGCCAAACCAACAATGCAAAGGTCTGTCCTATGTAATTGTAAGATTTTCTGTTTCAATATACAAGTTTCGTTCGTAGTAATTGTAGTTATTACTAAACAATAATAACTTATATTTTGATTTGTACACCATAGACACAGCAATTAAAGTCGGAGTAAATGTCAACCTGATATGTATAGGTTGTATAAATGGGTTAAACTAGTGTGCTTGTCTACGCCATTGCAGACCTCAAAACATACATTTAATGCCTCCGAGGTCAAAACATACATTTCATGCCTCCAAGGTGAAGGTCGATATGACTTTTCCATAAAACCTTTTGATTTATCCATAAAAGAATGCGGTTACCTACGTCTTTTCTTTTAGCTATGTCAAGGTGTAAAGGGATGCATGATTTGGGTCAACGCAAAATCTAAATGAGGCCACTAAAAAAGGAACAGATTCGGATAATCAAATATTCAGGGAACCATATGTTGATTGGAATTCATTGTTTTTGGACTAAAAAAGCTCAGAGAAGAAGTACCCATAAAGTGGAGTACATTTGACCTAAGCTCTATTTTGATGGACCCCAGGTTACTTGACCATTTGACAGCCCCAAACCCTACGACATGAGTCAATTACAAAGCTTACTTGAAACCGTCACAGAAAATTTAGCATTTATCATATCATATCCCTCTCAAAGTCGATACAGTTAGCGAACAGGTTTTCCGCAAGAATTTCAACATGTTCGTATACAATATTATCAAAAGAAACATCAGAAAGGAAACAACTGAATACACATGTCACTCTTCAGTCTTCACCAGCATGATTTCTTCTTCTGCAAAGACATGCAGCAATAAATTCTGTCAAAAAACTCTCATTATCTTATACTAAAGAAACATATATACTAAACAAAAAGTTTTTAACTCACCCTGAACTTCTTCTCCTCTTGACCGTCAATGTACGCTAGCAATTCTTCTTGCCTCATCAAAGCTTCATGCAGGGCCTGCATAAGATGTAGCACAGTGCCGTTAGATTGGTACACATTATAGGTCGCAACTTGGCCAATTAATTTCTAGTTATGGGTATGGAGCTAGTTTCAACTATCTGATTCTTCTACTGACTTTATGGATCCACCCATTTGGTTTTTATTCACGAGAATCGAGATCATTATATACTATAGAAGTGTTGATGATACTTTTCTTGTTTCACTTTGGTAGACTATAGACATAGCAGACTGTTGAACATTGGGATTAGTATATTTTTTACGCGTATTTAGTGTGTGAAACCATTGATGCCAAGATTCGGATCTTAAGACAGCCTTTACAAAAGCAATTCAATTTTGAAAAAGAAAAAAAAATGACAAATAACATATAAAATATCAGCCAAAATATAGTAATGGTAACAGGCATGATGAAGAATGTTTCAAATAATCCTTAATCCCGTGAAAAGTGCAACGTCTCCCATCTTAGAATTATTCAAAGCTAAAAAATAAAATAATATAAAAATAAAAGAACTTTCTGGCAATTGTCATAAACTATTAATCACGTCAACTAGTGAGAGCAAGGTTTATATATCTATATTAATATTAATTGAGGAGTGTTCTATGTATTTCACATATAGTTAAAACATTATACTTAAATTATGCGTCAAATTGAACATTAGGAGTATTTCATGTGCCAGAGGACTAGCATTCTAAACCAGCATATGCAGCCGTTTTATTATAATAATAACATGGCCAGTGAGTGAATGCTTACCTTTTTGGTAGCAATAAGTTCTGCTTCTAAGGCATCAACACGGCAGACAGCAGCATTTAGCAATTCCTCTTTCTCGTAAGGCATCTTCGATGGCTTAGCGTTAAGTGTATCGACTTTCTCTTCAAGTTCACCTAATCTTTTCAAAACCGATTTGAGAAGTTCTGCCTCTTTAAAAGATGGAGTGGGTGATGGAGGCCGAAAATCCTCCTTAGTTGATGCATCAAACGAGAATTCTTCAGCATTTTTGGCATTCTCAGATGGTGAGTCAGAAAGATTTTTGGTTGCACGGCTCATGGCTGAATTAAAGAGCGTGAAAAAGGTCATGAAGAAGGCAACAAGCATCATCCATATCTGAGAATGAAGTTTTTCTGGTCCCTTTTGAGCAGTAGGTTCAACAACTGTCCCTGTACCAACATTTAAAACCAGGTTTAACCTATTGCACCAGTAACACTATTACTGTAAGCTAGACGTGAGCAATTTCGACCGATAGCCTTACGACTGGGTTTACTCGGGTTATGATTTACCTATAACAGTTTGAAAGTCATCCAAAGTGCATGCATAAAACCTCCTAAAGCATTTTATTCATCAAATGATATTTTTACAGAAAAATAAATAAGAGAAAAACTCAAATTTTAAACAATTATAATTATTTTTTTGAAGAGAAGTGTTTCTCGACAATTCAACCCGTTTCAATGAATTACCCAACCCACCCAAACTGTCCCAATTTTCCACCTCTATAAAGCAGATATTCCTGACCTCTGGAATCATTAGGCTTTGGAGTTAATGGTCGCTTCTTCCATCCAGAATCAACAGCCTTATCAACCATGGGAACATACTCATCGTATTCAGAATATTGACCAGTGTAGCTTGTAGCTCCAATTGTCTTGGCCTATATACAACACCATATAACTTAATTAGTTGCTTTACAGAATATGAAGCGGATCGAATTTCATACTCGATATTTCCAATCAACTAAAACTAAAAAACCACGTAGGGAAGCTGCAGTTCCAAAAACCAATAAAGCGGATATAAGAGACTTTGACGTCATAACAAATTAATTAAAGAATGATACATTGCAAAAGGCAAAAGCAGGAGTGCATATTCTCATTTATAACTACTTGAAATCTTTTAATTTTGTTCTATTTTGTGACGGTTGAATTTCATATTGCATTCAATCTATCTCTTGTGCTTTTAACTACACATTAGTTATATAGTCAAAAGGGCCAATTGTGTAATTAGATAAGTAACTCAAGATTCACTCGCGTAAACCTTTATAATTGTACCTAGAGGGTCTTTAGAGTATACCGAATCAAGTCTATCTTTTCTTACACCGAGGCACAAGAGATAGTCATGGAACAATCTCATGTCAATCTTTTCTGGATATAACGGTGTTGTAAGACGAAACAGAAATCACACAAGAAAAAAGGACAATGCTCACCTCTTCACGAACAGGTGTCAACCTAAGATGTGAATAACTCCTCATTGCTTTGGGGGATGCAATATCGTCAGCATCTGAACCCGACTCAGCAGATGTATCACTGCTTCTTACCTGCAAACGAATAACAAAGTTAATTCTCCAGCAGTTGATGGTGGACAACAAGTGAAGCAGCAATAAAACGAATTACAAGAGTTTGGTCCCTAACTCCCTACCCCAGGAAGTTGAGGCTTAGCATATGCAACAATCTTTCCCTCGCTATTTAAAACTTTTACCACCTGTCTGGCACGTCGTGCTTCACTATTAAGAGCCAACTGCAGTACAGTGTCCCAGAATGTTTAATTCAGTTAACCAAAAAAGACAACCATGGATAAAATTAATACTACAAATGTTTTGAGCAAAATGATAACCTTCAATATTTCAGGATTATTCCACGGCCCTTTATCAGATAGAAGACAACCCCCTTTATCTGCACAAGTACATGTGCCACCTAAGAATTCCGGCAACTCACTGCACAAAGTTCCAATTTTAGTAAAAAGTATTGACAACAGTTTTCACATGAACAAGAAGTAAAACAAACATATATACATGTCATGAAGGAGCGCTTATAACAACATGAAGATGAAGTACCTGGCATCGATTAGCTCAAGTAATTTGTTTTGATACTTGTTACTCAGAACCTGAAGAGAGGAAAAAGATAGAATGATAAAACGAAATTGTATCATCCAACAAGCTTAAAACTTGTGACTTCTACAAGCACGGAAAGAAAAATAAAGTAGAAATGAAGCATACATGAATCTTTGCAACCGTTTTGGGATCTAAAAATGACTTTACAGTACCCCAGAGCAGTCTAAAACCGGGACCAGCATTGATTATATACATTTGATGGAGTGTCTGAACAAATAAACAGTTAGTTAGATATAGCAAGGATAAACAGAGCATTAACAGCTTCATTTGTAAAGCAACTGATCTTACTTCAGGATAATTGTCACCATCAATTTTCTGTAGCCTTGTAACGAGTTCACGAGCACTCTTACTGAAGTTCTTCAGGCCCTGAAATATTCAAAAATTGAATGAAAATTATGATAATGACTACAATAAAAGTACCTGAGGTCCAGAGTCCATCACAATAAAGCACGAGGAAAAACGTACCACACCCTGAACATCCAGAATGGTTGTGCTCGAGTCTATGTGCCTTTTGGCAGCAATTGAACAGGCGGGAAACTTAAAAGCAAAACTTTTTTCAAACTCCCGCACATGATATTTTATGTATCGGTCGATGGTTGTAACTTGCATGAGTTTGTTAGGATCAACTTTCCCTAATCTTTCAATGTAGACAGGTCTTCCTTCTTTATCCACTCCATGATTACCATGGGGATAGTACTTCAAAACTTCACTCAACTCTTGAAAATCGAAATCCTGATAAGATTGAGCAAACAAAATATCAGTTTGTTGCTAAATGAGAGACAGAAACGATAACATTATATTAATGAATATCTCAGATGACAAACACATAGGACAAAGCAAGAATATCCCATAATTTAACCACCTCAATAATCGTATCAGCACCAAACTCCTTTCTCCAGTGAACCATATCAGCCCACATTTGCTTTGCTTTTTCAATATCAAACTTCCTTGCTTTCAGAAACCTGAAGCAAATACAAAATCAATCAAAAACTTACAGATGGTCATAACAACATGTTTTTAAATCATGGAGTATACTACTACAGCTTGTCATTGAGATATACTATGCATGGCAAGAAATCATCTGAGAAAGAGCAAAACTAAAAATAATTCACCACAGACGAACGACAAATGTGATCAGAGCATTTAAAGGCATTTTTAAATCTTTTTTCCTAGCGACAAACCTATTTTACACAATGTGTGTTCTCGTACTAGATCATAAGCACAGATTCTCCATCATATAAAGGTTGTTTTTAGTAACAATACATGTTCATTTATGAAAAGATCAAAATTACAACAGTAAGGCAGAACCTATAATACCTCAACATCATATGATAATCATCAAGTTTTTCTGGCAGCAATTCTTCCAAAATGAGTGCTTGTCGGAATGCATCAACAGCCCGTAGCTCCTCAGCATCTCGAATATCCTCAATAGAGACAGAGCTAACTCGTCCATCGCTTTTCCTTCTACTGCCCTTCTTCTTTAGAGAATGTTTGAACTTGCTAGATGCATTTAGTGCTTTCTTTTTTAATGAACCAATTCGTGTCCTCCTTTCATCCTCTGAGTTCTCAAAATCAGACTTTCTTTCTCTTCTTTCGGATCTTTCTCTTCTCTCTGGTCTCTCATCGTTGCCTGATGACCCCTCAAAGCCTATCCAAATAACAAATACATAAGAACAAATAGTTTTAAATTTAAGTTTTAACACCTCAATGTCTAATCCTATAATAACTGCAATTACATAGCAGACAATCAACTTATTGACCTAATACAAGAACTCATAATTCATCATATTTTACAAAACTATTGCAATAGAGCAATTCAATAGCTTTAAATATCTAATATATTAAAAAATTATATATAATCCGAAGTATCAAGTTATACAACAATATAACACCAAATGGCATCTAAAACTTCCTTGGACAACTACAACACAAACACATAATTATACAGAAGTTACAGTATTTTTTGAGAAATTTTGTAACCTATAATGAAACCCTAATTTCTCATGTGTGGATAACAAAAAATACATCTAAAAAAGAGATCAAACAATTAAAATTGAAAACTCACAAGGCCTTGCAAATCGATCGAGTGGTCCAGACATCGATTCGCAGCTATCAAAAACTCACTACAATCTCTCTTTCGATAATAATCGACAAATTATAAAAAAAACTGCATCACAAAATACAGATAACATTAGCTAAATTCATATGCAAACAGTTGTGATTAATAACTTTCAAGTAAACGTACCTTTACTTTACCGGAATCGATCTGAATTGAAAAATAAAAATAAAAATACAAACGGCCGGTGAATATTATGAAGAAGAATGAAATTAAAAATAAATTATAATGAAAAATAAAAATATCGAGGAAAATACAAGGAGGGCGATTAGGGAGATGATGAGAGGGGTTTTGGTTGAGGGTGGGGCCGGAATAGGTGAGTGGGGTAGGAAGGTGCCACGTGGCAGATTGAGTGTTTTGATTGAATTTTGACTTTTTGTGGTAATTGGATGGAATGAATCTGGATTCTGTTTATGGGTGTTTTTGGCCGACGAGCTTATTAGAGCTTAAGTTTATTTTTTCTATAAACTTAAATTTCTAGCTTTGTTTGGTAGACAAAACTTGAGGAGCTTATTGAAAAAATAAGCTCTGAAAAAAGAAGCTACTTTTAAGTTTATTTTTTCTATAAACTTAAATTTCTAGCTTTGTTTGGTAGACAAAACTTGAGGAGCTTATTGAAAAAATAAGCTCTGAAAAAAGAAGCTACTTGAAGTAGCTTATTATAATAAGTTCCAAGCTTATGAAATGGGAAATTAAATAAATACCCCTTAAATCATTATATATTATATATTTTTTGTCCTTTTATGTCATTTTACATCTTTAAGCTCCAGCTAATTTTACCAAACACTTTCAAAAAATAAGCTTCAGCTTCTAACTTAAAATATAAGCTCCAGCTACAAGTTCCAGCTATAAGCTTCCAGCTCCCGCTACCAGCTAGATTTGCCAAACACACCCTATAACAAGAATCTTTTTTGATTAATTCATTAACGGATTCTCTTTTTATACCACCCAAATCCAATAGTATATCACTTTTATTATTAAAGAAATAGAAAAAGTATAGAAAAATACAGAATGTTAAGAAAAAGTGATGAAAAAAATACAAAAAAAGTACAATAATGATTGTATTTTAAAATAAAAATAAAAAGAAGTATATATATTAGATCCCTTCATTAATTGTGTTAATAAATTATCTTATTAAATTGGTAGTATCGAAAGATAACATGCAATGACATTTAACGAAGGTTGTGGAAAATAAGAAAGGCCTTGATGTATCAATAGTAGTAAAGTGCAAGTACAATATTTATTCAACTTGTTTTAAATTTATTAGCTTTAAATAGTTGCTTGAGTTTTAAAGATCAATAATAATTCAAAATTAATGTGATTGTGCATAAATTAATGAATAGAGGTGGAGCCATGTGGAAGATAAAAGTAGTGCATATTACGATCCATTTGTTATTTGAAGGTTTAATTACCACGGTTGCGAGTCCAAACAAGTTTTGCTACTTCTTTGATACTCCGTAAATGATTAGTTCTTTTTGTATGTAATTTCATGAAAAACTACTAAATGAATCTTGTTTTTGACGAAATCGTGCATGTTCTTGAAAAAAAATATCTATTTATTTTTGTACTATGGTCACTCGAATTTTGAATCTCCAACTAGTTACATGTTAACATCAATCAATTTACTAAAATAAAATATAACTGCATTAATGTTGTAAGGTACGTTGTAAATAGTATGGAAAAGATTACGAAAACTTTATTTTAAAACAGCAGTAGGTGGTATAACATAATATTTCGTTAATGGATATTTAATTCTTATGACAATTTTTTGAAAATTAAATACAACAATTAAAAAATAAATTAGCACCGCTCCCTAATCGTTTTCGTAGGTGGAATGGAAAAGTTGGCAGGCAAGATTGTTTTCAATCTTTACTCAAATTTGATACGAAGTGACAATCTTTACTCAAATTACTTGAAATAAGATTGTTTTCAATCTCATGACAAAAATTATGTATAAAAGATTACTTAATTATATTATAAAGATATACAAATTTAATAATTACATACGCGAGTTAGAAGAAGAAGAAGAAGAAGCAGCAAATAAAATCGACACTTCAACTAGAGACGGAACTTGAACAATTTATTTTTGGGGCTAAAACATACCTTTTTTTTCATTTTAAGGGGTCAAAGTTGTATTTTGTGCATATGTTTGTTGATTTTAATGGATAAAAAGCATTAATATTTGAAAAATGATATTGACAAGGGCTGTCAATAAGATACATCCAACACATTAAGTATTTGAAACTTTCCTTATTCATTCACGATTATATATAATTTAATTTATGTTTATATTTAATTCACTGAAACTTTCCTTTTATTTATGATATATTAAATGAAATATTTGATTAAAAATAAATTTTTATTTTAGTTAATGCATTTGATGTATCTAATTCACAATCTCAATGTCATTTCCCTATTTAAATTTCTTACATTAAATGTAGATGAAATCTGCGCGGGAAAAACGAACTGAAAAATTTAGCTTGGACTCAACACAAAGGAAGTGTTATGGTTGCTTGAAACTTGAATTAACCAAACGAACTATCTTGGCCCAGGTTTTTAGCTCTTGAGTAATACCCCGTAATAAAGTATGCATTTGTTCGTTCACTTGTCAAATCAAATACTTTGTGTGCAATGTACTTTTATTTTTGATACAATGTTTTTAGGTCAGTTTTGACGATAAAGTTACGAGAGTAACATATGATGTTGGATCAATTTGACTAATTTTTACTCTTGTTTTTGTAATAATAACTAGTAAACCACAACCCAACGATTATAAACGAACTTCCTCTTTAACCTATAACTTCACCTGTAATGAGACCGTAAAGTAGTTTCTATAAACTTAAGCTTTATATATTTCAAAAGCGTAAATGTTAAATGGTAACACTTTACTTAGCTTGAATGTTATTCAGTCAAGTTAATCGATTGACAATTCTAATAAGCTCTAGCTAATAGTAAGATAGATCTTCAAAAATATTTGAATCCGACTACTCTAACTATACACATGCGTATATGATATATGTATCATTAGGTAAACTACATTCTTTGCCATGGAAATGATCAAAAGATCAATATTAACCTCAATTTATGTTATGTAATCTCAAAATAGATTTATGAGAAAAATAATATTTTTCCTACAAAATAATTATGTAAGAAGATGTTTATCATTGTTAGAATGGATGATATGGGTCTTTGTTATAGTAAAGGTGATAACATTTTCGCAAAATGTATTGCTAATATGCTAATATTTGAAGGTAGTCTTTGAAACGCCCTGAATTCTGAGTTTTTATTTTTTTTTTATACTAAACAACTGTATATAAATACAACTATTCATACTATTCGGAACTAAATAGATATTTAGATCGATCAACTACTAATTCTTTTTATTTGCTAATTTATAAAATCCTGATGACCAAGGGAATCCGCCGGATTCACTATGAATCCGCCGGATTCAAACAATGTTCAGACCCAACTTTCGACCAGAACTTTTAAAACGAATCCGGTTAGTTGAATCCGCCGGATTCATAGACAATCCGCCGGATTGTCACTGAATCCGCCGGATTCAAACACTTCCAGCAACAGCTCAAAACTCTGCACTTTTTAGTACCAAAAACCGAACTTTGAACACGCATATCTTGCAAACGACAAAGAATGAGACCATAAAACTTTGCAGACACTTTCATATGATAAAAATGAAGATTTCTATTTTCGCACTTTCTCAAATTTCTCATTATATCGGGATTTGGACGTATGGGTCAATTTCGGCTAAAATGATCAATTTTGTTAACATACTGAGATTTAGGAACTGAGCTTTTAGACACATAATTCTACTATCGAAACAAAGTTGTGAGGCTAATCATTACACTTCCAATCTTTATCTAACTCTAATTGGTTCATAGGTGTAACACCCCCAAATTTAATGATTTGCGGAAGCATACTTGGGTGTTACTAATCAATATACAAAGCACAAGATATACAGCAAACGACCTCTAAATGAGACGTTTTGTAAAATAATTACATTTCATAATTAAATCGTTTGAAAAGATATAGTTTTCTTTACAAAAATATGTAAGCCTAGAGTCCGCGTATGTGGCGGGAGATTCTATTACATAACCATAGTTACAAAAGATAATGCAAAAGAATCTCCGTTAAATGCAGTTTGGAAATCATGCGACTCTAGCTAGTAATCCTGGAGTGATCCTACTCCGTAAGTGTACCTGAGAATACATGCTAAAAAGGGTCAACCAAAAGGTTGGTGAATCTCACAGGTTTATCAATAATTAATCAGTTTGAACACAAGATTTCAGCAGTAGTGCCCGCAGGCGTATATCAAGTATTTGCAAATCCAGCAAAAGTAAAGTAATTAAGTTATACCGTTGCCATGAGGCTCATAATCGAAGCTTAACCCGTAAATAATCAGTTGCTCCCGTGACATGCTCGAAATTGAGCAAGCATAAGTAAACGAAATAATAGTCGCCCGTTTATACATAACGGTTCGTGGTAGCGCTACTACCCCGGGCGGGGAGGGTCATTTCCCTAATGGATCCATTAACTACTGTTCGCGCTTAAGTCCATAACTAACGATATATGATGGAGAGACTTCAGTAATTAGTAATTAACTCATGCAATTCCGTTTGGTATAGAAATCAGTTTAGTACTTGTGTTCAGGAAAAATAAGTAGCATGTATCTCCCCCAATAAGATAAAACAGTAAAGGTGGGGCCGTAAGACTCACCTGAGTCTTTGCAAGTACGTTTATATCAATAAACGAGTAAGTAATATCAACCGTAGGTTCTCCGAACCCGTAACCTTCAAATGCCTAAACATATAAAGTTAAGTAAGTAGATGTCTCGCAAGACCATCTAGGCTAGTTGTCTACATAACTCGTTATGTCCAAGTGTTTGTTTAGTAATCCGTTTGTAGTTTGAAAGCAAATATGGCCCGTTGGTGACGGTTTGTAATAATGATTCAAAGTGTTATCATTATATGTATCGTTGAATCAGGTTTCGTTATTTGTAAGTGTTCAACACTTAGTGTGAAATGTATTTACAACATTTAATGACGGGGGTCCGGGGGCAGCGCCCCTGGTAGCGGGGTCCAAGGGGCGGCAGCCCCTGGCTGGGGTCGAGCTGCCAGGTCAGCTTGGAAAATTTTTATTTCTATAATATTGTTATAGTGAAAAACGCATCTGGACTTGAATTTGGGTGAAATCAAGTGGTAAATTTTTGGTCTCGATACTTAGTAGAAATGGTTTGAAACTCTCTGTTTTTAGCGTCACTTATAGCGACACTTAAGGTTTAGGCGACACTTAGGAAGTGTCGCATAAAATTGCGAAATATGAGTTTAGGGCGTCACTTAGGTAAGTGACGCATAAGGTGGCGACACTTAGGCAGTGACGGTAACAAGTGTCGGTTTAAGGTTCTAGGCGTCACTAGAGTAGTGTCGGGCAAGAGTGTCGTATAAAAATTAGGTTTCGATCATAGGCGTCACTAAAGCAAGTGACGCTAGTAGTGACGGATATTGAAAATGCGTCACTTAGGTAGTGACGGGAAAAGAGGGCTTATGCGACACTTAGTCAGTGTCGCACGAAGTGACGCATATCTGGGTTCATCAGTGCGTCACTTACGTCTGATTGACGGATTTTGAGCCAAAAACATGTTTTCGGGTTTCCGTTTGGTCCGATTCTTTTACCCAACCCTTATATGAACATAATAAGCCTATAGAAACCATAAACTAGTAAAAATGATCAAAAACGAGAGATGTCGGGATTTGTCGGAAACTTACAAAACGCCGAAATGAAATTCCGGAAAGATAGCGTTGTAGATCGTGATGTGTTGAACGTTTTTCCCCAAACGAGTGGTATGATTCGGCGATGTTTGGTGGTGTTATTATGCGATTTTGGTGATGAATGTGGGTTGGTGATTGAAAGTAAAAGAAAGAGAGAGAGAGAGAATGGGAAATAGAAATGAAAAAGAAAAAGGAAATGGTGGGAGGTTAAATCCTCCACCATTTTCAGTCTGCGCACTGCACCTCGCGCAGTGTTCGTTTACCCCGTCGTTTAAACGTTAAATAATTATTTTAAATATTAAATTGTACGTTTTAAAATACAATTTATTACGCGATAATTTTATTTAAATGTTTTACTAATCGATTTATATTTAAGTTATAAAATGTACGTTATTTTATTTAGTTGCGCGTTTTAACCTTTTTAAATTGTGTAACTTTCTGATTGTGCGATACGAATGAATACTAATTATTATTATAATAATATTTTTGACATAACAACGTTATTTAATAAAATTGGTCACCAACGTCCGTATTAAATTGAATCGAAATACATTCGATTTAAATTGCGTACGATTTAACTAAATCGCATTTTCGTATATATTCAACAATATATATAATTCGATACATAAATTAGCCTAACACAGAACTAATTACATGTATTAACAAAGAATTAGGCACTAATTCTAGTCCTAATTTGCCGGTTGTTACATTCTCCCCCTGTTAAAAGAATTTCGTCCCGAAATTTAAGTTGAAGTCGCGTTAGGGGCAGAATCGGTGAATAAGTGTGGATACTTGAGTCGTATTTGGTCTTCCCGTTCCCAAGTGAATTCTGGACCGCGCCGCGAATTCCACCTGACTTTGACGATTGGAATACGACTTTGTTTCAGTTGTTTGACCTCACGGTCCATAATTTCGACGGGTTCCTCAACGAAATGAAGTTTGTCATTAATGCGAATCTCGTCAAGTGGTATGATAAGTGTCTCGTCAGACAGACATTTCTTTAAGTTAGAAATATGAAAGGTAGGGTGCACGCTGCTGAGTTCAGAGGGCAGCTGCAGTCGATATGCCACTGGACCTATCCTCTCGAGGATCTCAAAAGGCCCAATGTATATGGGGTTTAATTTTCCGCGTTTGCCGAATCGGATTACGCCTTTCCAAGGCGATACCTTTAAGAGTACTCGATCCCCAACTTGGAACTCGAGTGGCTTGCGTCTCACGTCAGCATAGCTTTTCTGACGATCACGCGCGGCTTTGAGTCGGTTTTGGATTTCAACTATTTTCTCTGTGGTTTCATGTATAAGTTCAGGACCAGTGAGTTGACTATCTCCCACTTCAGTCCAACAGATCGGTGATCGGCACTTACGACCGTATAGTGCCTCAAAAGGTGCAGCCCTAATGCTGGCGTGATAGCTGTTGTTGTATGAGAATTCGCACAACGGTAGATGTCTTTCCCAATTTGTACCGGAATCCACTACGCAGGCTCGTAGCATGTCTTCCAGTGTCTGAATAGTTCGTTCGCTCTGGCCATCGGTCTGAGGATGGTACGCGGTACTCATATCGAGACGGGTACCTAGTGATTTTTGGAGTGATTGCCAGAAGCGAGATGTGAATCGAGCATCCCTGTCAGAGATAATTGAGATAGGGACACCATGTTGGCAAACGATTTCCTTGATGTAAATTTGTGTAAGGCGTTCCATTTTGTCGGTTTCTCTGATTGCCAAGAAATGAGCCGATTTGGTGAGCCGATCGACGATCACCCAAATGGTATCGCAACCGCTCGCCGATTTAGGTAGTTTGGTTATGAAATCCATGGTAATTTGCTCCCATTTCCATTGAGGAATTTCAGGTTGTTGGAGCAATCCGGAAGGTCTTTGGTGCTCGGCCTTGACCTTGGAACAAGTTAAGCATTTGCTGACGTACAAAGCAATGTCAGCTTTCATATTCGGCCACCAGTAAAACTCCTTGATGCCGTGATACATTTTGTCGGATCCCGGGTGGATAGAATACTTGGACTTGTGGGCTTCATCCATTACCAAGTCCCTCAGGTTTCCGAAATTAGGCAACCAGATTCGGTTAGAGAAATACCTAACTCCGTTGGGTCTGATCTCGAATTGTTTATCCATGCCTCGCAAGGCCTCGTTCTTGAAGTTATCGGGTTTCAGGGCTTCGAGTTGGGCAAGATGTATTTGGGTGGTGAGTTCGTTATGAATGGTAATACTGAGTGCCCGGACTCGGAGTGGTTTTGTTCGTTCCTTACGGCTGAGAGCATCAGCAACCACGTTTGCTTTGCCCGGATGATATTTGATCTCACAGTCGTAATCGGTGAGTAATTCAACCCATCTACGTTGCCTCATGTTAAGATCTTTCTGGTTGAAAATGTGTTGGAGGCTTTTGTGGTCGGTGAATATGGTGCTGCGGGTACCATAAAGATAATGTCTCCAGATTTTTAAGGCGAACACCACGGCCCCTAGCTCGAGGTCGTGAGTTGTGTAGTTTTTCTCGTGAACTTTAAGTTGTCTGGAGGCGTAAGCAATGACCTTGTCTCGTTGCATCAGCACGCAACCGAGACCTTGGTGAGAAGCATCGCAGTATACCACGAAATCATCGGTGCCTTCGGGTAGAGATAGAATGGGTGCACTGCAAAGCTTGGATTTCAACAGTTGAAATGCCGACTCTTGTTTATCGGTCCAATCAAATTTCTTTTCCTTCTGAGTCAGCACGGTGAGGGGTTTGGCAATTGTTGAAAAGTTTTCGATGAAGCGGCGGTAGTAACCGGCCAATCCCAAGAATTGGCGTACCTCGGTGGGAGTGGTTGGTGCTTGCCAATTCTTGATTGCCTCGATTTTTGACGGGTCTACATGAATTCCCTGACTGTCGATAACGTGCCCAAGGAATTGAACGGTGTTTATCCAGAACTCACACTTAGAGAATTTGGCGTAAAGCTCTTCGTGTCTAAGTAGTTCTAGGATGGTTCCGAGGTGTTGTGCGTGCTCTTGTTCGTTTCGTGAATAGATAAGAATGTCATCGATAAAAACAATGACAAACTTGTCGAGGTAAGGTTTGCACACCCGATTCATAAGGTCCATGAATACAGCCGGTGCGTTGGTTAGACCAAAGGGCATCACTTGGAACTCGTAGTGCCCGTAACGGGTTCTGAATGCGGTTTTCGGGATGTCAGCATCGCGAACACGTAACTGATGATAACCTGATCGAAGATCAATCTTTGAATAACAGCTTGATCCCTGAAGTTGATCGAACAGATCATCGATTCGAGGGAGTGGATATCGGTTCTTGACGGTTAGTTTGTTCAACTCTCGGTAGTCAATACACATTCGAAATGAACCGTCTTTCTTTTTGACAAATAAGACCGGAGCTCCCCAAGGTGAAGAACTCGGTCTAATGAATCCTCTATCCAGGAGTTCCTGTAACTGAGTGGACAACTCCTGAAGTTCAGATGGAGCTAGGCGGTACGGTGCTCGGGCCACCGGTGCGGCACCCGGCACGAGATCAATTGAGAACTCAACCTGTCTAGGTGGAGGTAAACCAGGTAGTTCTTCTGGAAAGACTTCGGGGAAGTCTCTAACGATTGGCATATCTTCAAGTCGCTTCTCCTCCGACTTTTTCTCCGTGATGTGCGCGAGTATTGCGGGGTAACCCTTTCTCAGAAATTTTCGGGTTTTTAAACAGGAGATTAAGTTTAGTCTCGACCCACCGGTCTCCCCCTGTATGATTAAGGTACTACCGGCGGCGAGAGGGATTCGGACGATTTTATCGTGACAAACAATTTCGGCCCGGTACTTGGACAACCAGTCCATACCCACGATGACATCAAAACTTCCTAGTTCAACAGGCATTAGATCGATTGAGAAGGTTTTGTTTGCGAGGTTTAAAGTGCAATTAGGTATCACACTACTGGTTTCTATGAGTTTACCATTTGCGAGCTCTACAGTGTACTTAACATCTAAGGCCGAAGGGGTGATATTAAGTAGTGGGCAAAACTCATCAGATATGAAACTTTTATCAGCACCGGTATCAAATAATACTGAAGCAGTAAGATCGTTGAGAAGAAACGTACCCGTTACAACATTCGGGTCTTCCCTAGCTTCCCCAGCTTTGATGACAAATGCTCTGCTACGAGCTGGGTTGTTGTTCCGTTTGTTGCTGTTGTTGTTGTTGTTGTTGTTGTTGTTTCTCTGCTTAGGGCAATTATTCTGAAAGTGCCCAGGACTTCCGCACCCATAACAAGTCTTCGGGGCACTGGTGTTTCGACAATCCTTGGCCAGATGCCCAAAGCGTTTGCAGTTTGTGCAAGGGCAGGAACCGTCGTGGTGACGATTGCATTTGGGACAGTAGGGCCTGCTTCCACTGTACCCTTTCTTTTCTGAAGAGCCGGATGAATAAGCTCTAATAGGCTCGGGTCTTCGGTTGGTGATTTGGTTGGATGAGTTGGGGTTTCCTTCCCACTTTCGTTTGTTGTTTGCAGGTGGGGCTGAGGTTGTGTTACGGCGGACAGCGTTTGCCGTAAGTTCATGGGCCATACGGATGGCGTTCTGGATAGTACCTGGTTTGGATGAAGTCACCAGATCCTGGAGTTTTTCGGGCAATCCATCAATATATTTCTCGATCCTCTTGTACTCAGGATCGACCATGGTTGGGCACAGAAGTGCCAGCTGGTGGAAACGGTTGGTGTAACCGGTGATATCATTACCTTGCATCTTATGGTTCCAGAATTCCAGCTCCAGTTGTTTCAGTTCATCCCTGGGGCAATACTCACCCCTTAACATCTCCTTCAACTCCTCCCACGGGAGTTTGTAAGCATCGGCAACGCCCACAGTTTGGGCATAGGTGTTCCACCACGTGAGTGCGGTGTCGGTAAAAGTACTAACAGAGAACTTAACTTTGTCCCCCTCCACACAGTTGCAGATAAGGAATACCGATTCAACTTTCTCGATCCAGCGTATTAGACCGATTGCTCCCTCGGTACCTGCAAAGTTTAGAGGTTTGCAGTTCTGGAAGTCCTTGTAAGAACAAGGTTTAGCAGCAGTGGTTTCAGCGGCATCGCTGTTTCTCGAGGAATTTGGTGGAGTATTCCGAGCCAAGGCTTCAGTGACAGCCTGGGTTATAAGGGAGGTAATCTGGGCGTCGGTGTATGGTCGTGTCTTTGGGGGCATGATTCTTCAATAAAAGAAATGAAGATACATGAGATTTTGTATGAACTTGTAATTGTCACCGATGTACATGTATGAAAGCAGTAATACATAACATCAACATGGAAAATGACAATTAATGTGAGTTGAGATAACAAGTGATATTTGATAGATAAAGTGAGTTTAAAAGTTACATCCTACAGGGATATTACAAAAGGTGTCGGGAATTGTTACATCCGACTAGTTTATAGAGTAGCGCTAGATAGTCATTAGATTACAAGATAGATTACAAGACAAAGGCTACGCTAGTCTTCTTGTAGATTAATTTGTTCCATTAGCGCGACAAGGCGGTCCACAGTTTCTGCTAGTCGGTTGGTTTGCCTGGCATTGTCTTCCACCAAGGCCAGTCGTTGTGCTATTGTTCGAGAGTGATCCGCAGTCTCCTGTGAACGCTGTTCACATTCTTCTAGTCGGTTTCTTACAAGTTCATCCGCACCTAATTCGGCGGTCATGGAATCCTGAATTATGCTTACAGAGAGGTTGGTATCCTCTTGTTCTCGCTGTAGTTGTGATATGCGGTCAAGAGCTTGACGAAGCAGGTAGGTCATTCGGTGTTGTTCCAGTTCCAAATTTTCGAGTCTTTGCTCCTGACTGCGGAGTTGGATAGCCAACATTGGCACCGTGAGATGTGCCGAGTTCTGAGAGTTAGGTATAGGATAAGGGCTGGTTCGAGGTGACCTTGTGTTCCTCCTGGCTACTCGTGGGTTCCGTGACCCATGTGAGTGAGAGTGTGTCGGATTAGGTGGTGTGTTTGTCATTCCTGTGGCAGAGTGTAAGTAAGACGAGGCTAATATATATAAATATATAATATCCAGCCTAAAGTCTAGCACGTATCAAGTAATGGTCTGGTTCTCTCGTGGTCAGAGTCAACTAACGCATTCCTGTTCGACACAACCATTTCAGACCTCACATCATCTTTCCTTAATTGTACATAGTTGATCAGGCTATGTTAAATTAAAGTCGTATGATGTAATTCCTGAACCAATCATGCCTAGTAAGGAAATACTGCCTAATGGTCATAGTCTAGGCCCATTAAATGCAACCTAGTTCACTATAACCTTAGGCTCTGATACCAATCTGTAACACCCCCAAATTTAATGATTTACGGAAGCATACTTGGGTGTTACTAATCAATATACAAAGCACAAGATATACAGCAAACGACCTCTAAATGAGACGTTTTGTAAAATAATTACATTTCATAATTAAATCGTTTGAAAACATATAGTTTTCTTTACAAAAACATGTAAGCCTAGAGTCCGCGTATGTGGCGGGAGATTCTATTACATAACCATAGTTACAAAAGATAATGCCAAAGAATCTCCGTTAAATGCAGTTTGGAAATCATGCGACTCTAGCTAGTAATCCTGGAGTGATCCTACTCCGTAAGTGTACCTGAGAATACATGCTAAAAAGGGTCAACCAAAAGGTTGGTGAATCTCACAGGTTTATCAATAATTAATCAGTTTGAACACAAGATTTCAGCAGTAGTGCCCGCAGGCGTATATCAAGTATTTGCAAATCCAGCAAAAGTAAAGTAATTAAGTTATACCGTTGCCATGAGGCTCATAATCGAAGCTTAACCCGTAAATAATCAGTTGCTCCCGTGACATGCTCGAAATTGAGCAAGCATAAGTAAACGAAATAATAGTCGCCCGTTTATACATAACGGTTCGTGGTAGCGCTACTACCCCGGGCGGGGAGGGTCATTTCCCTAATGGATCCATTAACTACTGTTCGCGCTTAAGTCCATAACTAACGATATATGATGGAGAGACTTCAGTAATTAGTAATTAACTCATGCAATTCCGTTTGGTATAGAAATCAGTTTAGTACTTGTGTTCAGGAAAAATAAGTAGCATGTATCTCCCCCAATAAGATAAAACAGTAAAGGTGGGGCCGTAAGACTCACCCGAGTCTTTGCAAGTACGTTTATATCAATAAACGAGTAAGTAATATCAACCGTAGGTTCTCCGAACCCGTAACCTTCAAATGCCTAAACATATAAAGTTAAGTAAGTAGATGTCTCGCAAGACCATCTAGGCTAGTTGTCTACATAACTCGTTATGTCCAAGTGTTTGTTTAGTAATCCGTTTGTAGTTTGAAAGCAAATATGGCCCGTTGGTGACGGTTTGTAATAATGATTCAAAGTGTTATCATTATATGTATCGTTGAATCAGGTTTCGTTATTTGTAAGTGTTCAACACTTAGTGTGAAATGTATTTACAACATTTAATGACGGGGGTCCGGGGGCAGCGCCCCTGGTAGCGGGGTCCAAGGGGCGGCAGCCCCTGGCTGGGGTCGAGCTGCCAGGTCAGCTTGGAAAATTTTTATTTCTATAATATTGTTATAGTGAAAAACGCATCTGGACTTGAATTTGGGTGAAATCAAGTGGTAAATTTTTGGTCTCGATACTTAGTAGAAATGGTTTGAAACTCTCTGTTTTTAGCGTCACTTATAGCGACACTTAAGGTTTAGGCGACACTTAGGAAGTGTCGCATAAAATTGCGAAATATGAGTTTAGGGCGTCACTTAGGTAAGTGACGCATAAGGTGGCGACACTTAGGCAGTGACGGTAACAAGTGTCGGTTTAAGGTTCTAGGCGTCACTAGAGTAGTGTCGGGCAAGAGTGTCGTATAAAAATTAGGTTTCGATCATAGGCGTCACTAAAGCAAGTGACGCTAGTAGTGACGGATATTGAAAATGCGTCACTTAGGTAGTGACGGGAAAAGAGGGCTTATGCGACACTTAGTCAGTGTCGCACGAAGTGACGCATATCTGGGTTCATCAGTGCGTCACTTACGTCTGATTGACGGATTTTGAGCCAAAAACATGTTTTCGGGTTTCCGTTTGGTCCGATTCTTTTACCCAACCCTTATATGAACATAATAAGCCTATAGAAACCATAAACTAGTAAAAATGATCAAAAACGAGAGATGTCGGGATTTGTCGGAAACTTACAAAACGCCGAAATGAAATTCCGGAAAGATAGCGTTGTAGATCGTGATGTGGTGAACGTTTTTCCCCAAACGAGTGGTATGATTCGGCGATGTTTGGTGGTGTTATTATGCGATTTTGGTGATGAATGTGGGTTGGTGATTGAAAGTAAAAGAAAGAGAGAGAGAGAGAATGGGAAATAGAAATGAAAAAGAAAAAGGAAATGGTGGGAGGTTAAATCCTCCACCATTTTCAGTCTGCGCACTGCACCTCGCGCAGTGTTCGTTTACCCCGTCGTTTAAACGTTAAATAATTATTTTAAATATTAAATGGTACGTTTTAAAATACAATTTATTACGCGATAATTTTATTTAAATGTTTTACTAATCGATTTATATTTGAGTTATAAAATGTACGTTATTTTATTTAGTTGCGCGTTTTAACCTTTTTAAATTGTGTAACTTTCTGATTGTGCGATACGAATGAATACTAATTATTATTATAATAATATTTTTGACATAACAACGTTATTTAATAAAATTGGTCACCAACGTCCGTATTAAATTGAATCGAAATACATTCGATTTAAATTGCGTACGATTTAACCAAATCGCATTTTCGTATATATTCAACAATATATATAATTCGATACATAAATTAGCCTAACACAGAACTAATTACATGTATTAACAAAGAATTAGGCACTAATTCTAGTCCTAATTTGCCGGTTGTTACAATAGGTGTCATTGAGACCCATTTTGACCCATCATGACCATTATGACCCGTTGACTCAAAATGGCTATTACAACCCATTCAATATTGACTAATAACACATTTGACTTTCTCTAAAACTTCTAAATATACACACAACCAAAATATCACTTTTACTACAACTTGCAACTTAACACACTCTAAAACCATATCTACTAATCATCCACAAATTATACTATTACAATATATTCTATCTAGTTGTTGCTTTCATAACCAAAACATGTTAAAACCTTGTTTGGGCGATCTTTCAAGGTTTCAAAACGATAATTTAAAGAGAAAGCTTGTGTGACTTACAACAAGCTAGCAACTCCACTTCTACCCTTTTGCAATATCTTTACCCCTTCCGCTTTCACTTGTACCTACAACATAGCTAGACTAATTAAGCAATTTGCTTAGTGAGGATATGAAACTAATCAATACAATGCATTATTAAATAAAACAAATAATAAGCAAAGTAAAGAAATTACTTCCCTTTTCTTACAACTCCACTTTCACAATGCTAATCATATGTATACATATCTAATCATTCATTTAGCTAATATCAATTAGCTAATCTAATCAATAATTGGCTAACATAAGTTAGCTACTAATCTAAACAAAGCTAACCTTGGTTAGCTATTCTAATCAAATTTATGGCTAATTCTCATTAACCATTCTAATCATTAACTTTCATCACAATCATATCATAAAAACAAGTTAATAACATAATCATGATCTATTCATTTCATAAACTCACCTTGTATGGTAGAATAATTGATAACAAGATGCTCAATAGATGACAAGTCTTCTTGTACACCTAGTAAACATACATATAACACATATATTAACAACTAATCATACTTTCAATTATAATTCATCTAATCTTCCTCCCCCACTACGAATTTACTACTTTCTAGTCACTACTTGATTCTACTAACATATCAAAATCGTTCTTTAAGCTAAACTACATGATTTATGAAAATTTCCATAAACCCTAATCATAAACTATCACTTGTAATATGAAATTAAGATTCTAATCATTGTTTATATGCTAAACTAACACTAACTAATCAATTAAAAACCCTAAATTCGAATTAACCCAATTTAATTAGCTAAAACCCTTGAAACCCAAATTCTAGGGTTTTTAAAGAAAGAAAACTACTTACAAAGGTTGAAGAAGATGGAGAAGATGATGAATTGAAGCTTAGAACACTTGATTCTTGAAGTACTGATGATTAATTTGTTATTTGGTTAGTTAGTCTTGCTCCTGCGATTTTACTCTGTCTCTAACTAAAGTTCTGAGCTTTTTGGAGGATACAGGAACAAGACACGTACTAGGTACTGTTATATCTTTAATTTCTTTAGCTACACAGTCTAAAACTGAACAACTAGTTTACGTTTTCTATTATAACTCGTTATTTAAAGATCTATAATTAAAAAGATGCATATATTATTGTACACTAAAATAATACTTTAAAACTGAGCTATTAAAACTTATTTTTATTTACTAAAATCATACCTTAAAAATTGGGGTGTTACAACTCTCCCCCACTTATTCTGTTCGTGTCCTCACGAACCATTCTTGGTATACTGCAGGGTAGTAAATCATCATCCACTCCTCCGGTTCCCAAGTAAATTCTGAACCTTTTCTATGTTGCCACTGAACTTTAACTATCGAAACTGATTTATTTCTGAGCTGCTTTACTTTCTGATCAAGAATTTTAACTGGTTCTTCTATGTAACTTAACTTATCATTTGTTTCTATTTCTGTCAGTGGTACATAAGAAGCCTCATCAACTAAACACTTTCTGAGCTGAGACACATGAAATGTATCATGAATACTACCAAGTTCTTCTGGTAACTGCAATCGTTATGCAACTTTCCCAACTCTATCAATAATTTCAAAAGGTCCAATATACCTTGGACTCAACTTTCCTCTCTTTCTAAAACGTATAATCCCTTTCCAAGGTGAAACTTTAAGCATCACCTTATCACCTACTTGAAATTCAATAGGCCTTCTCCGTTTGTCTGCATATGACTTTTGTCGATCTTGTGCCATTTTTAATCTTTCTCTAATCTGATCGATCTTTTCGGTAGTCAACTGTACTATATCTGTACTTCCAAGCTCTCTCTGACCAATCTCACCCCAACAAATTGGAGTTCGACATTTTCTACCGTATAACATTTCGTAAGGTGACATTTTAATCGAGGAATGATAACTGTTATTATAAGAAAACTCTACCAATGGAAGGTGAGTATCCCAACTGCCACCAAAGTCAATGGCACACGCTCTAAGCATATCCTCAAGAGTCTGAATGGTACGTTCACTTTGACCATCAGTTTGAGGATGAAAAGCTGTACTAATATGCAATCGAGTCCCCAAATCTTCTTGAAATTTATTCCATAATCGAGAAGTAAAACGAGTATCTCGATCTGAAACGATAGAAAGTGGAACTCCGTGCCTAGCAACAACTTCTTTAACATAAAGATCGGCTAACTTTTCTGAAGAAGAAGCTTCTTGAATATGAAGAAAGATAGCACTTTTCGTCAATCGGTCCACAATCACCCAAATCGTGTCATGTTGCCTAGAAGTCTTTGGCAACTTTGTAACAAAATCCATGGTGATGTGTTCCCATTTCCATACCGGTATATCTAAAGGCTGAAGTTTACCGTATGGCTGCTGGTGCTCTGTTTTGACTTGCAGACAAGTGAGACAATTCTGAACATATTTAACTATATCACGTTTCATACCTGGCCACCAATAGTCGCGTTTCAGATCACGGTACATCTTGGTAGCACCAGGATGAATTGAATACTTGGATTTATGTGCCTCATCTAGTAACACTTTCTTTACTTCACTCGTTTTTGGTATCCAGATTCTACCATAACGAGTCTTTAAACCTCTGGAATCGTCTACTAATTCAGAAAGTTGACCCGCTAAACGTTGATTATTCGAGTCATTAATGGCTAGAACTTCAATCTGAGCAGCTTTAATAGAATCAAATAGCTGAGGAAGCACAGTCATTTGAAGAGATTTCACTGAAAGAACGGAATGACTAACTTTTCTGCTAAGAGCATCGGCTACAACATTAGCTTTACCAGGATGGTAAAGTATGACGCAGTCATAATCTTTGACTAAATCTAGCCATCTTCTCTGACGATTGTTCAAATCACGCTGATCAAAGAAATATTTAAGACTTTTGTGGTCTGTATAGATAGTAAATTTAACACCATAGAGATAATGGCGCCAAATTTTAAAAGCGAAGACCACTGCTGCTAACTCAAGATCATGAGTGGGATAGTTTTGCTCATGTGACTTTAACTGGCTTGAAGCATAAGCAATGACCTTCCCACGCTGCATAAGAACACAGCCTAATCTGAGTTTTGAAGCATCACAATACACCACCATATCCTCGTTGCCCTCGGGTAAAACAAGAATAGGGGCTTGACTAAGCTTTTCTTTCAACTTCTGAAATGCTTTGGCTTGCTCATCTTCCCACTTCCACTGAACACTCTTTCTAGTCAACTGAGTCAAAGGAGTAGCAATTTTTGAAAAGTCTTGAATAAAACGCCGATAATAGCCAGCTAGACCAAGAAAACTCCTGACTTCAGTAGGACTCGTAGGAGGGTCCCACTTCATTACTGCTGCTATCTTGGAATGATCAACTTGAATGCCGTGAATATTGATCACGTGTCCAAGAAATTGGACTTCTCGTAACCAGAATTCACATTTAGAAAATTTGGCAAATAACTTTTCACAACGTAGTGTTTCAAGAACTTGCCTGAGATGCGCTGCATGCTCAGTTTCACTTTTAGAATAGATAAGAATATCATCAATGAAAACTATAACAAAAATGTCAAGCATGGGCCGACAAACTCTGTTCATCAAGTCCATTAATGCAGTTGGGGCATTAGTTAAGCCGAAGGGCATAACTGTAAACTCGAAGTGACCATAACGAGTACGAAATGCAGTCTTTGAAATATCTTCTTCCCTTACCTTTAACTGATGGTAGCCAGAACGAAGATCAATCTTTGAAAAGAAACTGGCACCCTGCAGCTGATCAAATAAGTCATCTATTCGAGGCAAGGGATATCTGTTCTTAATGGTCACTTTATTTAGTTCCCGGTAATCTATACACATTCTTAAGGAACCATCTTTCTTCTTGACAAACAACACTGGAGCTCCCCAAGGTGAACTACTAGGACGGATGAAACATTTATCTAAAAGTTCTTGCAACTGTTTCATCATTTCCTGCATTTCAGTTGGAGCTAACCGATAAGGAGTTTTAGCAATTGGAATAGCTCCCGGAATAAGATCAATTCGGAATTCCACTTGTCTATCTGGTGGAATACCGGGAAGCTCATTAGGGAATACCTCGGGAAATTATTTCACAACTGGAATATTGAAAAGTTCTGGTACAGCTTTAGAATTATCAACCACGTGCGCCAAAAAGGCTTGACACCCGTGTGACAAAAATCTTTTAGCTCGAGCAAAAGTACAAACAGGAATGGATCTACTAGAACGTTCACCATAAACAACAATCTCCCTTCCGCTAGGTGCTTTCAGGAGAACTATCTTTTCATGACAATTTATCATACCCTTATTCTTTCCCATCCAATCCATTCCTATAACTACATGAAATTCCCCCATTTGCATGGGAATTAAGTCTATTTTGAACACTTCGCCTCCTATTTCAATAGTACACCCTCTATAAACATCACTAACAATAACTAATTTGCTATCGGCAATTTCAACTTCTAAAGGGCGTTCTAATTTAACAATAGGAGTATTCAACTTTTCACAAAATGATAATGAAACAAAAGATTTGGTGGCTCCAGAGTCAAATAAAACATGGGCAGGTATAGTGTTAATTATGAAGGTACCTGTCACCACGTCATGTGACTCCTTTGCCTCATCAGCAGTAATCTGAAAGGAACGACCTTTTGCTCTCTGTCCACCCGCTTCTCTTTTCTTTTCAGTTTCTTTCTTTTGTTCATTTCTCTTCATATCTTCTAATCTGACTGGACAGTTAGCTTGTAGATGGTCTTCCTTATAACAATAAAAACACATACGATAGGGATTAGGGCAATTAGCAGCGATATGCCCTTGCTGACGACATTTATAACAAGCTGTACTTCCTAACTGACACTCTCCTGGATGCTTTCTACCACGGTTATTACATTTGGGAAATTCCCGGGTTGGGGCTTGGGACTGACGGTTTGATTGTTGAGATTGAGATTTCTGTTGTTGGGACTGTGGTGACTGTTGTTTTCCAAAGGATCTAAATTTCTTGGTTTGCTGTGATTGAGAAGAAGATTGTTCTGCCTTTCTCTTATTGGCTCTATCTTCCGCTTTTGCTTGCAATTCCTTCTCTCGTGTCAACCCTTTATTCATCATCTTAGGAATAGAATCATAAATAGTCGGGTCAACTGCTTCTTTGATATCAATATTCAAATGTCGGTAATAATGATCCTTCATTAACCCCAGATTCGAGGTATATTCGGGACAAAACTGAGATTTATCATAAAACATGTTAGTGTACTCAGTTACCGACATTTTCCCTTGATTGATGGCTAAGAACTCTCCTTTCAATCTCTCTACTTCTGCCATTGGAGCGAATTCTGCTATAAACTTTTCTTTAAACATGCTCCAAGAAAACTTTGCAGCTTCTGCAGCACCATGTGTTTTAACTTGAGTACCCCACCAATCCTGAGCACTATCTTTCAACTGATGGGCAGCAAACAACACACGTAGCCTTTCTAGACAGTCACAGAGTATAAAAGTTTCTTCTATCTTACTAATCCACCTATGACTACTAATCGGGTCTCTTTCACCATGAAATTCTGGGGGACTACAATTGGCAAAGTTTTTATATACAAAACGTTCTTTTTCTTTGTTTATTTGTTGTTGAGCACTTAACATTTCACTATTCATCTGAGGGTTAGCTAAGACAGGATGCTTCTGTTCAAATTATACTAATCGTGTATTAATAATTTGCTCCATTCGGGTATATACCTTAGGAGCGAATTCTTGTAGGGCTTGCCCAATCACATCTTTTAATAGCATCCGGTCCTCAGGATTTAAACTTCTTTCTGAAACATTCTCCTCTTGATTGGGAGAACGTACATTTGAACCCTCAACTTCTTTATTTGGTGTAGATTCCATTTACTAAACATTATAAAAACACAATTAATAATATAGAAATTCTCTACTTCAACTATTAAATGATGATTGCCTCTATCTTCACATATTTAACAACTTTGAATCTCCCACATGATTCAGCAAAATATAACCTCGTTGGCCAGACGTAGTTATATTAAACTAAATACATGTTTCTATTCAAAATTCTTAAATATATTCCAAATCCAAGCAATCATTCTAACTCTAATCATAATCTACTAACCATATGCAAAACATTGCGAAAACATAACTGTAATTAACTACTGCACATTTATAAGTGGTTTAAGTTTAGGCAATCCTACTGTGGATTGCTTAAATCTCTTAAACCATCGCTCTGATACCAACTTGAAACGCCCTGAATTCTGAGTTTTTTTTTTTTTTTTTTTATACTAAACAACTGTATATAAATACAGCTATTCATACTATTCGGAACTAAATAGATATTGAGATCGATCAACTACTAATTCTTTTTATTTGCTAATTTATAAAATCCTGATGACCAAGGGAATCCGCCGGATTCACTATGAATCCGCCGGATTCAAACAATGTTCAGACCCAACTTTCGACCAGAACTTTTAAAACGAATCCGGTTAGCTGAATCTGCCGGATTCATAGACAATCCGCCGGATTGTCACTGAATCCGCCGGATTCAAACACTTCCAGCAACAGCTCAAAACTCTGCACTTTTTAGTACCAAAAACCGAACTTTGAACACGCATATCTTGCAAACGACAAAGAATGAGACCATAAAACTTTGCAGACACTTTCATATGATAAAAATGAAGATTTCTATTTTCGCACTTTCTCAAATTTCTCATTATATCGGGATTTGGACGTATGGGTCAATTTCGGCTAAAATGATCAATTTTGTTAACATACTAAATCTCAAACCATTGAGATTTAGGAACTGAGCTTTTAGACACATAATTCTACTATCGAAACAAAGTTGTGAGGCTAATCATTACACTTCCAATCATTATCTAACTCCAATTGGTTCATAGGTGTCATTGAGACCCATTTTGACCCATCATGACCATTATGACCATTATGACCCGTTGACTCAATATGGCTATTACAACCCATTCAATATTGACTAATAACACATTTGACTTTCTCTAAAACTTCTAAATATACACACAACCAAAATATCACTTTTACTACAACTTGCAACTTAACACACTCTAAAACCATATCTACTAATCATCCACAAATTATACTATTACAATATATTCTATCTAGTTGTTGCTTTCATAACCAAAACATGTTAAAACCTTGTTTGGGCGATCTTTCAAGGTTTCAAAACGATAATTTAAAGAGAAAGCTTGTGTGACTTACAACAAGCTAGCAACTCCACTTCTACCCTTTTGCAATATCTTTACCCCTTCCGCTTTCACTTGTACCTACAACATAGCTAGACTAATTAAGCAATTTGCTTAGTGAGGATATAAAACTAATCAATACAATGCATTATTAAATAAAACAAATAATAAGCAAAGTAAAGAAATTACTTCCCTTTTCTTGCAACTCCACTTTCACAATGCTAATCATATGTATACATATCTAATCATTCATTTAGCTAATATCAATTAGCTAATCTAATCAATAATTGGCTAACATAAGTTAGCTACTAATCTAAACAAAGCTAACCTTGGTTAGCTATTCTAATCAAATTTATGGCTAATTCTCATTAACCATTCTAATCATTAACTTTCATCACAATCATATCATAAAAACAAGTTAATAACATAATCATGATCTATTCATTTCATAAACTCACCTTGTATGGTTGAATAATTGATAACAAGATGCTCAATAGATGACAAGTCTTCTTGTACACCTAGTAAACATACATATAACACATATATTAACAACTAATCATACTTTCAATTATAATTCATCTAATCTTCCTCCCCCACTACGAATTTACTACCTTCTTGTCACTACTTGATTCTACTAACATATCAAAATCGTTCTTTAAGCTAAACTACATGATTTATGAAAATTTCCATAAACCCTAATCATAAACTATCACTTGTAATATGAAATTAAAATTCTAATCATTGTTTATATGCTAAACTAACACTAACTAATCAATTAAAAACCCTAAATTCGAATTAACCCAATTTAATTAGCTAAAACCCTTGAAACCCAAATTCTAGGGTTTTTAAAGAAAGAAAACTACTTACAAAGGTTGAAGAAGATGGAGAAGATGATGAATTGAAGCTTAGAACACTTGATTCTTGAAGTATTGATGATTAATTTGTGATTTGGTTAGTTAGTCTTGCTCCTGCGATTTTACTCTGTCTCTAACTAAAGTTCTGAGCTTTTTGGAGGATACAGGAACAAGACACGTACTAGTATCTGTTATATCTTTAATTTCTTTAGCTACACAGTCTAAAACTGAACAATTAGTTTACGTTTTCTATTATAACTCGTTATTTAAAGATCTATAATTAAAAAGATGCATATATTATTGTACACTAAAATAATACTTTAAAACTGAGCTATTAAAACTTATTTTTATTTACTAAAATCATACCTTGAAAATTGGGGTGTTACAGTCTTGGTTTGCAACAATTTGTAAACAAAAAGTAAATAAAATTTAGTGTGAATGTAGGTGATTTGTTTTTTAAAATCTTTTCAAATGAATATCAAATGTCATTTTCCAAATGCATACGCTCTTTCATAATAATAATAATAATAATAATAATAATAATAAGTTGATGATGTGTAATGCTTAAAAAATTTGTCTTTTCTTATACTCCGTATATAATAGAAAATTTTAAGATAGTAACTAAGATTAGTTAGTATATGAAAATATTAATAGTATGAATGAGTGGTGATGTGTCACTTAAAGGAGAGATGTGATTTTCTTTATATATAATGTATATATGCTAGTAAAACTTATAGGCGTGCGATGCACGGTCCCATGTTCAAAAAGATTAATGTCGAACAATGTTGATAGTAAAAAAGATTAATGTTTATATTATCTAAAACGTACTATTATGACGATGATAATTTGTAACTAATTAAAAAACTAATCAAGTCTATAGTTGATAGTAAAAACAAATTAATCTAACTAAACACAAAGTGCAACTGTATTAGATTGAAAATTTACACTTACTAATTTAAAGACTTTTAATTGCATCAAATTCTACCTGGTGAAATTGAAAAAATAAAAAAATTCATTTCATTTCATTTTTCTTTGAAAGTACCTATTTTTTTTTTAATGTAACTTAATTCAATACTAAAATATCTTCTACCCTCTGCTCGAAGAAACTAACATCTTAGCTTTTTAAATCAACTATTTTTATATGTTGAAATATCATGTTTTCTTTATATATGTAAAAGTAAGATACATGTTTTCTTATATCTTATTTTTAAAAATACTTGCTAATAATAATCAAGAAAGTAGGAAAGTGATCTTTTTTTGTTCATTTTCATCTTTTAGAAAATGTGACAATATATCTTAAGATGCTTATGTGCTTAAACCGTAAGCTTAAATTATTTTAATTAATTCAAAATTTATTATAATAACACAATTAGTATAAATTAAAAAATTAAAATAGTGATGATGTGTCATCACATGATGAAGTTAGAAAAGGAATAGTTTTCCTTATATATATAGTATATATAAGATATAAGATATACTAGTGTTAAATCCGTACGATGCACGGCTAGCATTATAAAATATCGTAATATGTGAATTATAAGTCAATACGGTATATGAAATGGGAAAACTTTCAGATTATAAAAGAAACTTTTTTATCGTTATTAGTGATGCTTTATAAATTTTAACCCTTCAAAAATGAAATAATAGCAACATTTTTTCCCCACGATATATCAATGAAATGAAAATGTTAAAAAAGATGTGTATGTTATACGTTGATATTTTTCTTGCTAAAAATGATTGTCTAGTCATTGTTATCTTTTCGTTTCCTGTAGTTATAATATGTTAACCTTGCAACAATCTGATACTCAATGCGTATGTTAATAGCCTTGGAAAAAATAAATTGTAACAATTGATATAACATTTTAGAGATTTTATTCAATAACTAATTTGCATATATATGTATCAAACATAAATTATTCTACAACAATCAAATATATACCTACATTATATAGATTTGAAAAGTAATATAAAATTATTAGAAATACATTTATTAACATTCGAATACTGAATTGTAATTGAGTTGTTTGATCTAAAAAAAATAGAAATAGAACTCTCTAAAAAAGAGATAATGAACTTGATCTGCCTATGTATAAAGCTTGTATTCAGTTTACTAACTAATAGAAATTGAGTTCCATTATTATGTAAGTGATAATTAATAATTTCAAATTAACAAAACTTTAATGAAAGATATAATTACATTAAAGCAAGTTCTCATAACTTACTAAAAGTTTATTTATTTATTTTTTTAAAAAGAGAGAGTTAGAGAAGGTAGAGTTGAAAAAACTAAAGATGTTATTAAGAAAATGATAAGAAAAAATAGATTAAAGGACGCTATGAGTTTGAACTATAATAAAAAATTATAAGTCTTATCACATGACATATTATTTTAAATTAAAATGATTATAATTTAATATTATTAATTACTTTATTAAACGAAAATAGTTATAATATAAATTCTAATTGAATATTACCTTATTTGAAATAAGGGTGTAGGATAAATCCACATCATAATTTTCTTTTAATGTGAACAAATTGGTTAAAATGTGTTTTAAGGCGTAAATTTACGAAATTTTTGATTTTTTTTCTTTTTCAATCGAAAATAAATCAGTGTTTACATATGATTGAAGTTAATCACTTGTGAACAAACACGTATTCATTGTGGTTCTCACGGTTCTCAACTTTAATGTAATCCTCATTTGAACCTCTCACTATATATATATATATATATATATATATATATATATATATATATATATATATATATATATATATATATAATAATCGATGACATAAAACTTCTATTTTAACGTTAACGTGGGTTCATGCCAAAGCTATAAAACTTTATGTGTCTTTCACGAATTTTTAACTGTCGGAGTAAAACTTTCAGAAGGTCATTAATGTTTTTGAAAATATAAATTTTACATAATTAGTACCTTTCGAGTGTGCAATTGGCCACTTTTGTCCACATAGCTACGCCTCTACATAGGTCGGGAGTAACATATCACAAATGTTGCAAATGTGAAAAGTTTCAAAAAGGGTTAATTACATATTTCCCCTACTTAAAGCATACAAATATCATATATACCCAACAAAACTACAAAATTACATATATACCCAAATCACTAATTTTATTTATAAATTTAAGATCATCAATAAATCCCATAAATTTGTTAATGACTATTATACCCCCTATTCTATAGGGTATATCCTTGTCCCTCTTTCTTAGAACCCTAAAATCCCTTCAAGAAACAAATCAACCAAATCTATTAAAATCACAAAATAATAAGACGAACTGATTGAAATAAGAAATATATTTGTTTATTGTTTTGTTGGACTTCGGATTGTTTAGGTACAAAGGGATATTTTGATATTGCAGTGATAGTTCTTAACATCACAACCAATATTTCATTTGATGTGTGTAGTAGTGGATATACTGTAATTAGCCTTTGGTTCTTTATATATAATATTAATTATTAATTAATTATTTATTAATAAAGAAACCAGGTTATGTAATATTATGTATGCAAAAATATGCGATGAACTCATGAAGTAATCCACGACGGCTTTTGATCTAATTAATTAGTGTAGAGGGTATTAAGATACAGGGAGAGAGATAGAGAAGATAAGGATAAAATTGTCATTTATCATTTTAAAGTTTATTATTATAAACAAAATTAGTGATTTGGATATATATGTAAATTTTTAGTTTTGTTGGGTATATATGATATTTGTATGCTTTAAGTAGGGGAAATATGTAATTAACCCTTTCAAAAAAGTCTACATTTTTAACCCTTGAGTACGTACTTTTGCATTATAGATGAAAAAAGTAAGGGTTAATTGCATTTTTCATCCTCAAACTTGACCAATTTCACCAATTTTGTCCCTAATCTTTTTTTTTCGCACAACCCGTCCATGAATTTGCCAATTTTTGCAATTTTTGTCCATTTAGCAAACGTGGGTTAATTTGATCGTTAAGTGACATCACGTGCAACACATGTGAGGGTGTTTTGGTCTTTTCCATTTTCCATGTCCTTTACACTTCATATACCCGTGTCTATCTCTCATTAATACTTCACTCCCTCACAAACAACAGCCCTAATTTTCTCTCATTCTAATTTCTTCCTGCTGTCAACAAGCTTCAACAATCATCTGCAAACCTGAGAATTAAAAAATGGTCGTCTTATGTGCGTGTAGAAAACCTACAACGATTTAAATATCATGGACTTCGCGTAATTGAGGACATCGTTACTATGTCTGTTGCCAACAGGTAAGTAATATGAAACCCTAAAATTTGCATCAACTCAAAATTATAATTTTGTTGAAATTAAACGTGACAGGTATACAATTGTGGCTTCGTTCGTCGGTTTGACCCGAGGGCCGTGGATATTATTCCCGGATTGCTAAGGGCACGAAATAATCTTGAAGAGATACTAAGAAGAACAAAAAATGAAAGATGTCGATGGAAGTTTTTTTTTTTATTTGCAGTTGGTTGATGTTTGTACTTTATGTTTGTGTGGCTAGAACTTTTGGCTTTTAATTCTGAATGTTGTTGAAAAGCAAATATGAGCCAGTATATTGTTGTCAAGATCAAATTGATATGCTTTTGTAATCTGGTTGCAAGTGCTATGCTATTATAAAATCTTGTTGAATCTAATGAATTATTAATTTATTTTGAATCAATTTATTTTGAAATGGTTGTAAATAAATAAAGCAAAAGGTATAAAAAAAGTACTAAAGATGTATGCCAAAAGTAGCATAAAAAGGTACCAAATTAGCCAAAATAGACACACACAAAAAACTTAGAGTTTTCGCTTCCTTCTTCTATCCAATTAATTATCAATTTCATTTGAATTGTATTCCACACTAGTAAAATGGTTGTATGCAAAAATCTGGGTACCAAAAAGTATGCTAAAAGTACTCCAAAAAGGTACCAAATTGGCCAAAATGGGTACATAAAAAAACTGCATTTTTCTTTCCTTATGGTCAACATTGCAATTTCGTTTTCAAGTGGTCAAAAGTACAAAAAAAGCTGCATTTTTTCAAGTATGTTCAAAACTTGCAAATTACCACCAACATATTACCAAATGAGTCAAAATGAGACAATTGAACATGCAGATTAAGGTAACCAACATACCATCATGACATTACCAAATCCATAAGTCATTACATGCCAAAGTTTAGACATCAAAGTTGCCCAAAAGTACAACCACTAAAAATATAAAATTACAGTTAAACACAGTTTAGACAATAAACTTGCCCAAATTACATTCACCCAAAAAAAAGACAATACAACAACTTAATTTCCAGATTGCTTTCTCTTTTTTCCAGTTCCTCCTTGACCACTACCGGTAGCTTGACTTGTTCCAACACCTTCACTGCTATTGCCACCTTGACCACCACCTGTAGCTTGACTTGTTGCAACACCTTGACTGCTATTACCACCTTGACCACCACCTGTAGCTTGACTTGTTGGAACACCTTGACTGCTATTACCACCTTGACCCTTACATGTTTTTGAGTTATGCCCTCTGTTTTTACACTTACCACATCTAACACTTTTTCCATGCCTTGAAAGTTTACCATTTCTCACAATTGGGGTTTGTTCAGTGGGGCCTCTTTTCCTTTTCTTCCTAGGCCTACCAACCTGTGTATGATGTAATGGAGGCAATAGTGTAGTTGGACATCCACTCTTTGGCCACATGCTAATTCCATTTGTAGGTTCAACTTTGTAAGAGTACACTTCCTTCCAAGTCTAAAGCTTGTATGCAGGATGAACCCAATTTTCTGGAATGTCAATATCTATTCCATTTTTTTGCATATTCCACATACTAGCTACTGCATGACAACAAGGGATTCCTGTTAACTCCCATTTTCTACAAGCACAAACTTTAGCATTCATGTCCACCACGACCTGTGATCCCCAAGATCCCTTACACTGATATTTATGGGCACCATTCCAAAGCACAACATAGTCATTTGCTTTTTTCTTAATGTTTTCAAATATTGTTGTGGCAGTAGGAGTTAACAATCCATCACTTTTTTGTATCACCCTTTGCACAGTGACTATCCTTTTCATCAAATACTCCCTAATATATTCCAAGCAACTGATTATTGGCATATCCGTTCCATCTACTAACTTACTATTGAAAGATTCACAAATGTTGTTCAAAAGTATGTCACAATGTGCCCTTCCTGAATTTATCAAAAGCAATAACTAATTCAATACTAAAAGCAATACAATCCTTATTACTAGAAGAAACGGATGTCAAATGATAAAAATAAGTGATACAATACTTACCACTAAAGTGTGATCTGGCCCAATGATGAAGAGGTATTTCTCTCAACCAATCATGACATGCTGGATCATAGGCTCTTATCTTATCCATTGCAGCTTCAAAATGCCTTACAGTAGTTTTTGTTGCACACTCCCAAAGCAATTGTTTCAAATCAGGCCCTTTGAATTTTTTAATCATATTTTCATGAAGATGCCTTAAACAATACCTATGTTCAGCTGAAGGAAACACTCTTTCAATAGCTGGGATTAAACCCTATTAGATTTGAACAGTTAGTACAATAAATAAAATAAAAATGTGAAAAGAAAAAAAGTTATAATATAATAATGACCTTTTGTCTATCTGTTATGAATGTGAAGTTACTATTGCTTGTCAAGTCTAAATCATCTCCAATGCATTTTAGAAACCATGTCGATGAATTAGTATTTTCTGACTCAACAATTCCATATGCAACAGGATAAATACTATTGTTAGCATCAACCCCTACTGCTGTTAAAACCTGACCTGGAAAAGGTCCTTTCATAAATGCGCCATCGAATCCCAACAATTCCCTTTTACCAGCTTTGAACCCCCTTTTTAGTACACCTAAACAAACATAAACCCTTTTAAAAATTCTTGTCTCAGAATGTGGATTTGGATTTGGTTCAGGTTGAGTTACAATTCTGACAGTAGTTCCTGGGTTTGATTCTTGTAGCTCTAGGAGATAATCTCTAAGCATAGCATACTGTTGAAAGTAATCTCCTCTCATCCTCTTGACTGCTTTCTCTTTTGCTTTGTAAATGGTGTTCTTCTTAATACTTAACTTCAACTGATTTGATATCAGATCTTGAAGGCCCTTAGCAGAAATCTCAGGAGTGGATTTAATTGTTTCACCTACTTGCTTTGTAAGAAAAGTTGAATTGCAACAATTTAATTCCCTTGTATGAAGACACTTATGTAGATTAATAAATGTTTTCACCGACCACAATTCCTCCCCTACACCTTTAGATACGTGCAATGTCCATGGGCAAGTGGGCTTGTAAGGAATCTTCACACTCGAATTAACCTTTTTACCCTTTGCAATGTCATTTTCTCCTCCACTTTTGTCCTTGCTTGTTGACTCCTTTTTTTTCTTGTTGACTGTACTTTTGTCACTGCTTTTTGACTCATTTTTTTCTTACTTGTTGTCTTTTTCTTTGGTGGCTTTTCTGGAGGAGTATATCCTGGAGTTAACCCAGAACATCTAGCTGTAACCCTTTTATGATCATTCCTTATCACTTTAAGAAGTCTCCTTGTCTCTATTGCATGACATCTCACTAATTCTGTCACCTCTTTTTTCTCCCTAAAGCTTTGACCAACATAGAAATTTGTATTAAAAACTTGATTGTCATTGCCATGTTGTTGTTGTTTTTTGAGTTTCCTTAATTTCTTCCTTCTTGACCTATCTGGGTTGTCTTCTCCATCACCACTATCAAACTCATCAAAATCAATTCCCATCACCTCATCATTCTCATGAATTTCACCCACTTGAGGTTCTACATAACCACTCCTACCAGGCAATTGTACCTTAAAACTGAAGTTTCTCATATCCACTTCCACATCATTAACCTTATTGTGTTGCTCTTCTACAAAGTCATAAGCCTCAGAATTTGCATTTGCATTACTTTCATAAACCTTTGAGTTAGTTACATTTTCATCGACCACATTTTCTGCAAACTCATTCTCATCCACCTCATTTTCATCAAACTCATGTTCATCCACCTCATTTTCATCTACCTCATGCTCTTGTTCCACATTGATTTCTATAAACCCCTCATCAAAGAATGGATCATCAAATGGATTTTCTAAATTCTCAATCACATTTACTTTCTCAGTCACACTCATATTATCATCTCCTAAATTCACAAGCTCTTCAACATTCACATTATCAACTAAGTCTTCTTCTAAATTCACAAACTGTTCTAGATTAATTTCTACAGGTTTTTGCATATTCACAACTTTCTTCTCCACGAGACCATCATCTAGTTGTTCATTAACCACCTTATTTTGTGTTTGTGATCCCATGTAACTAAAAATAGTGGTTATACCATGTTCAATGAATACCTCAATAATCCTACTTTTTCCAACACATGCTATCATATTCCTTACATCTTGATCATTTGCAAGTGCCAGTAATCCATTATCTTCGTCTGATTCAGGTTTCAAAAAATGATAGTACATAACATTCCTTATATTATAGCCTATCTGGGTAAGCATCTTTTCTATTTCATAAACAGAAAAGTAATCAGTATCAACCGAATCAGCAAAAGTGATTGTTCCAGCCACATACTTTCTACCTGGATATTTGGAGAACGCACCACCATGATGTAACTTAATCGAGAAAAGTGTTGGGTTTTTCACTACAAAAACAAAATGCACTCCATCACATACATATAAATACCTAATAACTTAAAATTTGTAAGCTTTATCCGAAAAACAGAGATAAAAATGAGCAAAAAAAATATGATATACTACTGTTGTTCGTACCGTATGCGTCAGATAGTTTGTTCTTATCATGTTCCCCAGGTGCTTCAACTCGAAAGACCCAACGCGGTTTACTAGACATGTGAGCAACGTCGATTTACAATTTCATGAGCTTTCTGAAATTTTTGAAAGTGTAAGGGTTTTGTGGTTGGATCCGGATAAAAATGGAGGATTTTTGGAAATATTGGGGGGGTTTTTTGAGGAAGTGAAATGACAGAGAGAGAAACGGGATGCGAGGTGTAAAATGGAGGGAAAATTGAAAAGACCGAAATACCCTCACATGTGTTGCATGTGATGTTACTTAACGATCAAATTAACCCACTTTTGCAAAATGGACAAAAATTGGCAAATTCATGGACGGGTTGTGCGAAAAAAAAAGATCAGGGACAAAATTGGTGAAATTGGTCAAGTTCGAGGATGAAAAATGCAATTAACCCAAAAAGTAAACTGGTATTTAACTTTGGGCACTTGCACACAAATTACATGTTTGCAACATTTGTAATTTTCATTAAATTTGTGTGAATTGATCTTTAGATAAATTAAATTGGCTAACATCAAAACTGTTTAAATTATGCGGTTGGAAAGAAAAGAAAGAAAAATGACGTCTTAGTTATATCACATTAAAAGTAAGCTAAATGCATATTTTTTGTCCCATCAAAATAACTTTTGTCACTTTCTCCTTGCCTCATGTCTAGATTGAGCACATTTCATCTTTAGATATGTTTGACATTTCAAAGTATTATTTGAAATAAATAATTAATCTTCATTTATAAGCTACGAGTTGAATTTTGATGACAGGGAATCAGTTTTTAGATAATGGGAGGAACATGCATGAAGACATCCCTTCCCTCTTATATAATATAAACAAATAACAAGGCACGCGGCTTAAAAATCATGAGCAATTAGAGCCAATAATTAAGGCTACCAACTAAATCCCTTTTTAATATACGGAGTACTACTTAGTTTAGAGGTATCCGAGGATCGAGTAATTATTTTACTATGTACTCCAATTATGTATTGATGTATGGAGTAATAGTTTAAGTTCTTTGTATAGCTATGGCTGTAAGTTGTAATGTAAAATAGTGGCACTTTAATGCATAAAATATGAAGTTATAGTAACATACATATTGTTTGGATTCAATGTTTTAAGTCATTATATCTTAATCTGAAGTCTAGTTGAATCATTAATATATGATAATGTATCCCAATTATGTCATTCGATAATTTTAACAAGGGTTAAAAGTACAGATTCATGACAAACTACTTTCACTTTTGTTTCAATGTAGGGTAATAAACTGTTTTTCTTTACCAAGATCGGTAAGGTATTTGTAAAAATGTGTCGATGTAACACCCTAGGCGAATCCCACATCGGACGTGGACATAAGGGATCTCAGCACTTATAAGGGTAGTATTCTGCTTATACGACGCAACGCGTTTTGGGACCACAGTGGTAGCAGTTTCCTCGAGAACGCCGTGGTTAAGCATGCTCGAGCAAGGGTAGTCCCAGGATGGGTGACCTCCTGGGAAGTAGCAGTGGTAGTGGTAGTGATAACTTGTTCACCAAAACGGTCCAAAATGGGCACAAACTGGTTATATGTCAAAAATCGTCATTTTTGTGAAATATGAAAAAGTGTAAAAACGAAAACCTTCATTTTGGTATAATGACGGTGTTAGAAAAATTTGGTGTTTCAATTATTAACGAGTTAAAAATTGTCCGCGGTTGAAATTCGTATTTTGTATTGAGTTGGTGCAGGCCTTGGTTTCAGATGAACTACCTGATTGGTAGAGTCCATACGCGGTTGCTCTGAGTGTTTACCCGGCGGGTAAGTGGTGTAACCGGCGGGTACAATATGTTTTAAATGAGCTCTTGCTTCTGTTATTGAGTTTTTAAATTAGTTATCTATTAACATTAAATTTAGTTACCAATATATTTAGAAACCATGTTATTTTAATTTTTTTATTTAATCTAACAACTTTACTACTTTGTCCATCACAATAATATATTTGTCCACCATTACAATGGGTTAAATTTCATCATCGTGACTAATCAATCTACCAGAAAAGGAAAAAAACATAATATTATAACGATCCATGATTTACGGTTTTCGCTGTATTGCACTAGTCTTTTGCTAGTTTTTATTAAAGCACCTCTAATGAAAGCTTTTTCAAAAGCTTATTTATGAAAGAAAAAACTTTTGAATAACTTTTTATCATTGGAGTCCAAAGCTTTATTATTAAATAGCTTGAGGAATCTCAAGTCTTTCATCAAAAGGTTTTTTGATAAAGTGTTTAGAATTCAAAAGCTTTTTATAAATATGATGAAGTGTTGTTCTTGAGGATGCTCTTAGGTTGTAAAAAAGAGCGAAATTATTATTGAGTAATAATCTGGTCACATGGTGGTGACGTTAAAAGTCAAATGTTTGAAATTTGACTTTTTGTGGTAAGAGCATAGGGTGTGGGGAACGGTGTTCTGGACAGTGTTCTGGAGAATGTTGAAAGTGAGGATTCTGTGGTGTGGTAAAACTGAAATCACAGTGTTCTGGAGTTTTTTTATTATTTGTTTTATTTGATTTTTTTTTACCAAAAGCAGACACAGCAATAAACAAAAAAAAAAAAAAAGAACTTCGCACATGCAGGACGTCCGGATGGGGACGGTGAGCCCAGAACGGCGTCAGAACGCCGGTGAGAACGTCGGGCAGGTGTGCCAGAACGCTGTCACTCGGCGTTCTGGTTGGAAAACGTTGTTGCCACAGTGGAGCGCACCGAGTGCTCTAATGGAATGAATTTCGAGTCTCTTTTAAGAAGAACAAGAATCTTTTTTGATTAATTTATTGATTGTGTTATTAGAATTGGTATTATTGAAAGATAACATGGAGTGACATTTAATGAAAGGTTGTGGAACATAAGAGAGTCCTTGCCGCTGAGCCCAATACTGCCTTTCAAAAAATCAATAGGAGTAAAGTGTAAGTACAAAATTTATTCAACTTTATTTTTTTAGCTTTAAATAGTTGCTTGAGTTATTTAAAGAACAATAATAATTCAACATTAATGTGATTGTGCATAAATTAATGAATAAGGGGTGGAGCCACGTGGAAGATAAAAGTAATGAATATTACGATCCATTTGACCATTTGTTATTTGAAGTGTAAAGGTGTTTAAGATTAATTGGTTTAATTACCACGGTTACGAGTTCAAACAAATTTTGCTACTTCTTTGATACTCCATAAATGATTAGTTCCTTTTGTATGTAATTTTATGAAAAACTACGAAATGAATCTTGTTTTTGATGAAATCGTGCAATCGTGCATGTTCATGAAACTTGAATTTTGAATCTCCAACAGGTTAATTACATGTTAACATTAATTTAGAAAAATAAAAGATAACTGCATGAAAAAACATATCTATTTATTTTTGTGTCATGGCTCACTTGAATTTTGAATCCCCAACTACTTACATACTTACATGTTAACATCAAATTTCTAAAATTAAAAAATAACTGCATTAATGTTGTAAGGTACATTGTAATAATATGGACAAGATTATAATAAGGAAAAGTCTATACCTGTATGAATCTTACATAAGAATTTATACATAATAAGTTGGCAACACATATGAACCAATTACATGAATTTGTACATTCTCTTACTTCATTCTCACTCATGATTTAATTGATTCACCTAATTATGTAAACAAAATTATGTAAATTTTGTGTAAGTGTACCATTGCTCTTATAATAATGAAGAAAATAAATAGACTTTGATTTTGTCAACAAACAAAAACTTTATTTTAAAACAGCAGTAGGTCGTATAACTTTGTCAACAAATATTTCGTTAATAGATATTTAATTCTTAGGCCAAAATATATTTTGGTACCCTGAACTCGTCAAACAAGGTCCCCTACTACCCTGAACTTGTAAAGGGACACTACGGTACCCTCAACTCGTAAAGTCGGTCAATTTTAGGACATCCACTCACCTGCCTTAATCACGTGACATCACGTGCCTCTACTCCGTTAAAAAAAAGACGGGTGCGTCTGGTAAATAAAACGATATAACTTCCATTAAAATAATCAAATACCCTAACAAAAAAAACTCCTAACTCTTTTAGTGTGAATCAAAAGTGCAGATTGTGATTCGTGAAGAGGAAGCACCTAGTAAGTTTTATATCTTCTTTATCTAATGTCATCAAAAATTTAGCATTTGGGGCAAACTTCCTCGATAATTTTTTTTTTCTTTTTGTTTGTTCCATTCAATAATTAGTAAATGGTAAGGTTTTCCAGGGTTAAAAATTAGGGCTTTATTTTACCATGTTTGATTAGAAACGTGGTCACATGCTAATATTTGTTTATTTTAATGTTTATGCATTCTTATATTATTGCGCATGTCTGCTCACAAAATGGTAACAATTCACAATAGTAAAGATGAAGCATACAAGGAAGACGAGGGCAGTAAGGGAGATGAGACTAGTTTATCTGAAGATGATTTTGTGTGACACCCGTCAAATTAGAACTAGTAATTAGTACCTAATCATCTCTAATACATGTAATTAGTTCTGTGTTACGGTAATTAATGTATCAATTAATATATATTGTTGAATATATATATCAATGCGATTTGATTAAATCGTACATATTTTTGAATCGAATGGAATTCGATATAAGTAATACGGACGTTGGTGAACAAAATTATCAAATAATATAACATTATTTAATAACACTATCATACCAAAAATATTATTTTGATAATATTCCTTAATTATCCCGTATCGTACAAACAAGACCTACGCGATTAAAATATTAAATGAGCAAACAATCGAAATAAATCTAAGTTGTATTATTTAACTCAATTATAAAATATTTGGTAAAATACTTCAACAAAAATATCGAATAAGTATTCGTATTTTAAAACGTATATTTAAATGCGTACAAAATTATTTAAACGACCGGGAAATAAACACCGCACGGAGCACAAATACTGGAGATAAAAAATTTGAGCCAACCACACATAGGTGGGGTCCATGTGGGCCGGCTCATCACTACCACCCCACCCCCTCATTTTTTATTTCATACACCACACAAACACACACCTTTCTCTCTCACTCTCTTTCTTTTTCTCTACACCATTACCACCACACCACCACCTTCAACCCTCAAACGACCTTAAATCACACGACTCATTTGGAGAAAAACAACCACGACAACAAGAGCTACACATCCATCTTTTCGGATTCTTCTCGCGTCAATTTGTAAGATCCCGACAAATTCTCGAAAACTCTTAGATTTTGATTATTTTTGATTGAATGTTGTTTATCTAGCTTAGATATGTCCAAAAATGTGTATGAAACTCGTTTTCGGAACCTCGTCGGGAAGTTTGCGGTTTTGGTCATTTTATAAAAACGACACCTCGAGACACGACCGACTCAAAATAATAATTTTCATGAACTTTACACACCAAAATAAGGGTTGGGTAAAAGTTTCGGACCGAACGGGAGTCGTTAAACACATTTTCGACAAGTTATTTTTCGGCCAAATGCGAGTGTCGCTCGGGCCAAAAACAGTATAGCGACACTTCGTTAAGTGTCGCCAAGAAACGCAAAAACCAATTAATCGCGACACTTCTCATAAGTGTCGCCAACAATTAGACCTGACACTCCCAGCGACACTTCCTCTAAGTGACGCCTATTTTTGGAACAGTACCTATCCGACACTTATTCTAGTGTCGCCACCTAGTGACGCATGCATACGCGACACTTCACCTAATGTCGCTAATAAGTCATAGACAACAATTTTTCGCGACACTTCCTAAGTGTCGCCAATAACTATTAAGTGACGCTTGGAGTGTCGCATAAAACAGAAAACTTATGACTCTTTTTCACACTGAATGTCGACACCAAATTTCATCGCTCGACAAAACCCAAATTCAGATTTCACAAGCGTTTTTCAATAAAGCAATGTAGTAGTAATAAAAATTTTTCAAACCGACCTGGCAGCTCGACCCCAACCAGGGGCTCAGCCCCTTGGACCCCGCTACCAGGGGCGCTGCCCCCGGACCCCCGTCACTTAGATTTTGAAAATGCTTTATACACAGAGTGTCAAACACTTACAACTTTCAAAACCTATACGATAACACTTGAACATGGTACACAAAAACTTCGATAAGTATACGATATAAAGAAACAAATAACAATAAAACCGCGAAATTATTACTTCAAACTTGAAATGCCCCGAAACTTTAAGAATTTTTTTTTCGGTTCCCACAACTCGGTCCCACATCTCGTATATTTGATACCATATTCTCATCTTTATATTTTGACCCAAGACAAGACAACGGGATATGCAATTTACCAGCCATATAGTACAGGTAGGTAAAACAACATTGTTTTAGCTAGAACAAGTTTGTTTTAGGCTAGAACAAGCCTGTTCTAGTGGTAACACAGATTCAAATTTTTGACCAAATTCAAACACGCATATCTTTTTACTCGTAAACACTTAGACCCTAAAAATTTGCAGGCACCTCCATAATGCCAAAATGAAACTTTCTATTTTTTGCACTTTTCCAAAATACACGTTTTACGAGAAAACGGACGTATAACCACTTTTTGACCATTTTAACTCATTTTGGTGAACACTCTATATCCCAAACCACTTGGTTTTAGCCTCTGCCCTTTACACATTTTCAACATCTCAAAACAAGTCTAACACCCTTGGTCAAACCCACATAACTACAGTTTCTAACCCGATTGAACTCCTTTGACCCGTTTAGTGCCCATTTGAACACTTTTACCAAATCTACTACATAACACCACCACATTACCCAATACCACACATGTTTGACTCTTACAACATTGTTGACTATATGTCAACTTCACATTTGACCAAACAATCACTTTCGACCTATTTCTACAATTCAACACTTTGACCCAAACCAAACCAATCATATGACTTCATACACTTGACAACCACATACATTAGACACCATAACTCAGTTTGACTTTCAAAGTCAACTACTATACATTGACCAACATATTTAATTCGAAAACTCTTTGTTTGGGCGATTTACACAATTGAATATCAAAACAACAATTCAAAAGAAGAAAGCTTGTTCTAACCACAAGCATGCTCCATATCCACGTCACTAACTTCACATAAACCTTCTATCCACATGTCGCTAGCAAAACATCAACCTACAACATAAACACTGAAATGGGTAAGCACAACTGTTTAGTGAGTATACAGGCAATCAAACAAGTAATCCACATAACACTTAACACATATTAACACAATTACATAAGCACAAAATCACTGGGCTCTGTACACTGAACACTGTGTTAACCGCAGTTAACTCTCTAATCACCACTGAATCTTTACACATAATCATTAACCAACAACAATCATTTCACTAATCAACAATACCTTTTAACATAATCTAAAACACACACATAAAAAACAAAACATATAACAAGCAACTTCCACGTGATTGTATGATCCTCTAGCCCGGAAGCTATCCGGAAACACATACAACAAATTCATACACTGTTCACCAAATCATCACTATTTAATCAACATATGTCAACAAATCATCTTCCACCCGATTGTGTAGCCTCTTGCTCGGAAGCAATCCGGAAACCAACACAATCGAATCATATACTATTCATCACCTTTCGCACCTAATTCTTTTCCTTTACCTTTAAGCTAGTGACTTACTAATAACTTGGCTAATGATAAACACCAAAATGTACTAGATTATAGTACTAATTACCCCTTTGTTCAATAGATTTCTTATGCATTTTGTTTAAATAAGATACTTATTTCGTTCATATTTGCATTTAGGAGTTTAATTGGAGCTTGGATTGAAAAGAAACGGAAAACGAGCTTATTGCGAAGAAAAGTTGCTAAAAGAATGAAGCATTGGACAAGAGAAGATTGGATCGGAGTAAAAGATAATTAAAATGAATAAAAAGTGAAGGAAGTCTGAAAACTCATCCATACGCCGTATGGATTTTTCATACGCCGTATGGATGAGTTGGTGGAGGTTCAGTGTAACGCGGAGCTGGGCCGGGCTTCTTTTCAATCCATACGCCGTATGGAAATTCCATACGCCGTATGGATTGATTTTCCAGATTAGGTTAAAAAACCTAATTTGCCTCATTTTCTCATAACTTCACGAACCCTAAACCACAAAAGAACAGCCGACCAGAGAGGGATTATTTCCCATTTTGGGAGCATTTCGATGATGATTCGGAGGCGTAAAAGGCTAGGATCGATTCCTATCGATTCTACTTCGCACGGTTTATGATTTGGTTTGCATATATTTTTCCGATTTCAATTCGAACATCTTCTATGTGTTTTGTTTGAAATCATGAATCTGATTTTGTATGATTAAGTTATGAATTAGATCTTATGTATATTGTTTAGTTTAATAACTTTGGATTATGATTAATTGATGGTTATAATTGTGTTTTGAATCAATTGACTGATTGAAGATTGTTATGTTATCCGTGAATCCTTGTTTATTGGTGATTATTAGTTGCTACTTAACGTGATTAATAGTGTCATTGAGATTGAATTCCTTTGATGTTATTGATTATTGATGAATATGAATTTAGGGTTATAGTCATTGCTAAATATATTGAGTTTGATAGGTTAAGAGAATGGTAACTAATCAATCTAAAATGAGCAAGCTAATAAGAGATTATTAGTATGTATTGTTGAGTCATACCGCGAGGATCAATCATAACAAGTCGTGAATACTTAATGCACAATCTAGGGAAAAGCACGCAATAGAGCAACATTCTTGCGACGTCGGATCGATGTTTAATGCGGGACTCTAGATTGTAGAAATTAGTTAACCGGAACCGGAGATTAATTTACATGTAACTTGGATTCTTTGATTAGTAACTAAGTTAATAGAAAAGAAATCACAATCAGACAATCAAAACACATGAACTGGATAATATGAATCTGAGTGTGAAGACTCTAAGGAATTACATATCTATCTCCGATTGTTTATCTGTTCCTCTTATCTTGTTTTATGTTGTTTGGTTTAGTTAATTAGTTCATCTTGAACGTTCGTACGGAACTAAAACGTACCCCTATTTTACTGCTTTCTGAATAATTCCAATTTAATTGAATAACATCGTTCATGTGTTCCTGTGTTCGACCTGGACTTACCTTAGCTATACTATTCCGATCGGGTATTCTTGTCTGGTTGTGTGATAATAGTGATTGGTATATCCTGTACTTTATAAATAATAAAACTAGACGCTTTCACACGCATCAGCTAACATCAAGCTAATGAAAAATCACTACTTTTCTTACCAAGTAGAATTTAATAACATAACAACTAAACATAAACAAGTAATTTAACACAACAATTAAATTAAGCAATAAACATAATTAAACAAACATAAACAAATAACTTATTCCTTGATTGTGTAAACCTCTAGCCCGCAAGCTATTCGGTATTATACAATCACATCACCTGTTTAACCCCCGTATCACTCATCATAATCTCTTAGACGACGATTTCACCAATGAAAGCTCTCCATGTCTCTAATACCTACATAGTCATACATATCATCATAACAACACTTAACCATATTTAGACACTAATTAATCATCCACTTTAATCATACTTCGTGACTACACTTTTTCATGATCATATTACTTCTCTTTAATCTTAACACTTTGAATTCATCATTTATACTAATAATCCATGTGGTTTCTCCCCCACTTTGATTAAACTTCCTTTAAATATTAATTACTAACATAATCATTTGCTCTATCATCATAATCATACTCTATTAAGATTACTAGTTTCATCATTAAGCTTATTTCATCAATTCATACACTTTTAGCAAAACCCTAGAATTTCTCATAAACATTAAATCATGAATTCATCATTTTCATTATGTTATATGATTACCAACAATCATAATAACATTAACTGACATCAATTTCATCATTTTCTAGCTTCAATTTCGGATTAAAACATTCAATTTATCAAAACCCCATGAAAATCCATTATCTCCTAAAGAACACCAATTATAATTTGATTACAATGATCATATAAACACTAATCAACACCAATTCCATCATATTAATACCCTAATTTCGTATTGAAATCATAATCTCTTTAAAACCTTATGAAACTTAAACCCTAGATTGAAACATAGAAGAAATCACTTACCAAGAGATTAAAGATGATGAAAGAATCATAAATTAAACCCTAGAAATCTTGAAATTGATACATGAATCGTCCCTGAGTTCTTCCTCGTGAACTCTCTCTCTCTTTCTGAGTTTTCTGGATTATTTTGGAAAGAAATGAGATAATTCTCCTGTTATAAACGTACACACACATATATATTCTATATAAATCTTATTCCCTTTATTTCTTACAGTCTAGAACTGGTAAAACCGTTTACGTTTTTCACTATATCTTATTATCTACATAATAATATTTCATAATAAAAATATATCTGCGTACGATATTAATTTCCTGAAATTCGGGGTGTTACAACTCTCCCCCCACTTATCTCATTCGTGTCCTCACGAATGGCAATTGTACTACTCAGTCTTAACACTATCTCTACTCATGCACAAACACTTAATCATACTTATAACACTTCACTTAATTCATTAATCATACATAAATGCATATATCACTTAGTTCTACTCAAACGCATTATTACTATTTTCTAGCACCAAGTACTTTATTAACACTAACTCTATAAGCTCTTAATCATATATCCCCTACATATTGGTTTCACATAATTTAGTGAAATTTGTATCACTGGATATAAGTCTATTACTCCTACTTTCTCTATTATCTCTTCCTATCATAACATTTAACACGTAATTCACATAGTTTAAACACCTCTTCTCTTACACTCTATCCTAACAATCACACTAAATCACTTTGATATTTGATAACTTCAACAATTCCATGTGAAATAGCATAATAAGACTACGGTGATCAAGCGTAGACATATTATGTTACATACACTTCATTCTCAAGTAATCTCATATCATCGATTTCTAATGTGATTCTCACACAAACACATAGCACACAACTCAATTAACAGTTAACACACAATAAATAACAATTTAACAATAAACACATAGTCAAAAACTACTTCACTACTTATTTACCTTATTTGCACATATAAACTACAACAATTAAGTTCATATAAACATTTACTCTTACCTCTATCAATCCATCTCTGTATTTCAATATCAATTTACATCACAAAATCAAATTAATTCAAATAAATCAAATTAACTATTTAGCAAAATCATAATCATAGCAAATCAAACAACACATAATGGTTTAAGTTTAAGCAATCCTATCAAGGATCACCTAACTCTCTTAAATCATTGCTCTGATACCAACTTGAAACGTCCCAAAACTTTAAGAAAATTTTTTTTCAGTTCCCACAACTCGGTCCCACATCTCGTATATTTGATACCATATTCTCATATATATATTTTGACCCAAGACAAGACAACGGGGTATGCAATTTACCAGCCATGTAGTACATGTAGGTAATGTTGGGTTTTCTATTCCTTAACTAGATCAATATACACAGCGGAATTATAACAAAATTAATCTAAGGCTATTAGGAAACTAAACCCTAAGGGATCTTAACTTGAATAAATAAAAGCAATAAAATAAATGAGATAAATAGGAAATTGCTAACCTTTGAGAAAACAATTTCTCTAATCAAATAATATATCTAACAATTCAAATCTTCTTTGATTGATTAGTTGAAACATTGAAATAGAAATTTATTTGGAGCAATCTAAAATGATAATGTAAACACATGTAGTAGGGCGGAGTAACTATTTTCATTTGTAACATTGATTAAATTATTAAATATGCTATTATGGAGCTTTAATTAAAAACTAGTTTTAAGACCCGTGAAAACACGGGTTTGATAAAGAATACAAATCCAAAATGGTACACCATTTTCAATTACTTTTGAAATCGAAGTGTACAAAAAGAGAATGATAAAAGCAAATCAAACTTTTCTTAGAAGCACACATCAGTTTTAGACGCCTAAACTCTATCTATAATTACAAAAGCTTTAGAATTTGGATATACAGCAAGTCTCCTTTAAGTTTTAATAAAGCACCAAACATTTCTTCCATACTTATTCTCCTTTACCACATTTATTTACGAACCAAAAAAACCATGTTGTACATAATGTTAGTGTTATTTAAACATAAAGCTCAATACTTATATTACTATACTATACTCCCTGAACAAAGTGGATGCAAAACGGGCATTACATCTCCTCCAAGCTCAACCTATACACACATAAGAAGAATACACAAAAGTAACATCAATCGCATTTCAAAAACACAGATGCTGTATACAGCCCATTAGGCATATACCATATATGCTTGCTCCATTGAAGACTGAAAATGAGAATAAAAAAAGAGCTTAATCCATTGAAGTAGCTACATCCAAAATTTGAACTCTCCAATCATTACTTAACAGCTTAAGAACAAACATTGAAGATGTCATATTACCTGAAAATTGCAGTGATGAACGACTATAGAATGGAGTCTGCCTTTCCCTTTACGGAATTTATGATTAAGGCACTAAGAGCTAATTTTCGTGCTCGAGCATTTTTCTCGATCGTATCAAATCATAATGAAAGAAAACATCTGCATCATATGAAACTGGAAACTATAAAGATGCAGTACCATGTAGATTCTACAATTATAGTGAGTATCATAAGAATACTTGTTAAAGGTGGCAATGTCAGCCCATTTACTAATAAATGGGTCGATTTAGGTTGTGTTTTATCTCATAGTTGTCAAATAAAAAAAATACAGGTATGAGTGCATTTATGATAGGAAGTGCATTAGACTATAAGAGTAGTTAGATTAATATGAGATGAAGATGTTTCAAATAAACCCCAAAACAGTAAGATCTATTACCTTAAACAGCAAAAGGAATATTGGACTTCTTCAAGTTTCAAGATGCACACTAAACCCGTTTAGCTTAGGCATATGCATTAAGCATGTATTTTAAAAAAATTATAATCCTCTGCAACAAAAGTAACTGTAGATTATCAAGGAAAAGAATTACTATTTTCTGAAAAATTAAGAAAAAGGAAAAGAATTATCAAGCATGAGGAATCCCCTACCAAAAGCAATAATCGAACGCATTTCAATTGTCCAAGAAGCGAAAAAGCAAAACTACATTCAATAATTGCAAAAAAGAAAAAAATTGTGATAATGGGCTTAAAAATTACCACATGATAGAAATCAATGGTTTCTACCTTGTGAGTCTCCAACAAATTGGTTACCTACTCAAGTACATCATAGCAAGGAGAGTGATTTAAGAAATAATAAGTTCATAATACATCAAGTAACATTAAAGATCATTAACCTTCAAGCTCGCAAGCTAATATTGCTGTTTACTGGTACAGCTTCTATTTTAAGTAGCATTAAAGATCTTTGTGAGTCTCCAACGAATCGGTTACCTACTCCAGTTAACAGTAAGATGTGTGGGAACTTGTACAGCGTATATTTTAAGTTCCCAAACCTGCACATTTCGAAAAAAAAAATAGTGATTTGATTGGATAGAAGAACAATCAACAAAACAACCACTATAAACATACCAAACCAAGAACCACACTCAAGCTAAATGCAAAATCAAATTCAAGTGTCATCTATTTGTCATATACATTCTCCATGTATTATTCGGTGAACATCTACAGTTTCTAAGTACTAAGTTAACTACTTCAACTCTCCATATATTGAATAGTCACATACTTGACAAACCTGAATTAACTTCAATAGATGATCTCCTGCCATCTCAAATAACGCCACATAATACCAACCCCTTTAGCATATTTATAAAAAAATAAAATCAAGTATTGGTTTAAAAAATGATGAGTTTTAAACACAGGAATCATCCCATGTTAGTATACTTCTCTTAGTCATTTAATCGAACACCTCTCAAGTATCCACAAAATCCGAATGCTTAATGTTCATAATAACCAAAAGCTTACATCAATGGTGGTCTGGTAATCAATAATGCCCCAAAGTCAAATCAAAATCTCAATCAACAGTTCAAGTTTAAATAAAAGAAGATAACATCATACAAAAACATAAAAATCCTGACAGAATTGGAATCTTACCGTCATGACATCTTTACAAATCATGTTAGTCTCTCACTTGAGTTGATAACAGTCCAATTTACTCGATGCACATAAACTTCATCCATTTAATACTGCAAGTCTGCAACAGTACCTGTTGGTTAGAAGCATAACAAATTATTAATTGGAAACATGACATTCCATTTAATGATCAAATGCTAATAAATAGAATTTTCAAAAATAATAAATCATACCTCATGTGAGAATCTAAGGAGAACATCTTTCAACTTATCATCTGCAAGAAGATAACCCATATAGTAAACCTAGTTTTTCATTAACTAAAAAAAATCAGAATTACTATTTAGCATGTACTGATATACATATACATATATAGATAAAATTCAATTGAATAATTCAATTACTTTTAAAAACTGGAGTCAAATATTGATTAGGCATTTCACTACCCCTACCTTTTTATCACAAACAAACAAAAAAATCAATATATTAATAATTAATTAATATGATAAATTAAACAGGATAACTTCACAACAAATTAGGCATGGATAAAACATAGAAAGGACAAAATTTATTTAATTTATTCATTTTATTCGTTGGGTTTTTTGTGGTTGGGATCAAGAACAGTGATAAAATTGTAAATAACAAAAAGACATGATTTTTACCTGTTTGACGCATCACATCTGAGAATCGAGTGGATCCTTTCCTCATTTCTGCAAAATTGATGATAGTAATAATGATTCACCGATTGGAATATGAATAAAATAAACCATTTTTAACAAAATATACACACACAGTAAACACACTAAAAACCCACAGTTAAAAGAATTTTTTATATTGAGGGGAAAAGATGTTGAAAGAATCCACAGGATCCCATAATCTCTTCGTTTATTTCGATTTTGGATATGTCATCGGCGCCGCGATCATCGCAAATCACCATCGTCTGCAATCGTAAGATAACTGGGTTAGGGTTTCAAATCGAAGAATCTTACCTTGTAAATTCTAAAAACCCTAGAAGAACATATAGAAAGACGAAGAAGATGAAGAAAGCGTGTATAATAAAGCTTTAGCGTACCGATGCAAATGGAGAAGGGAAAGCATGATAATATTTCCAGTGAACTCAATCAATATAAAATGAAAGCGTGCAATCGTGTATAAAAAGCTTTAGAGTACCGATGCAAATGGGTGGGCTATAGAGAAACCGAACAGACATCTTTCAAATGCTTTTTGCAGGATATTTATATTCATTAATTTAAAAATAAATGATAAATATATTTATTAACATATTTAAATCTTAGATACATGACATCAGCAAGTTAACCACAGGTCGACAACTCATCAGAAGAAGCTACCTAATGAAGCGCCAAGTCAGCAAAATGATGTCAGCAGAACCCATCTTTAGTAGTATAGATAGATGATTGAAGAGAGGGTTATATATAATCTAGAAGCTAAGATCAAACATACATTTTTTAAGAAGTCCAACGTTAGTCAAGTATTTGTAAATTCTAATTGCATACATATTTGTAAATAAATAAATCTTATCTTATATAAAATAATGAATTAATATAACAAAATCGTATAGTAATGAGACTGGTATTTGATTTGCATTAGAAAAAAAAAGTATGTATTTTAAAAGACTCACGAACATGTTTTATTGTATTGAAATTTACAAAACTAAACCTTTTAGAAAAATATTACGGAGTCCTATGGCTTAGTGTGTCCTAGCATCCTACACGTGTTCTTCAGCCTACAGTCTTAAACCATCTATTCATTTAACAAACACGTTCACCTACCTACTAACCTACCTCACCGATTCAATCCTCCGTTTCCTTCCCATCGAACCTTTCCCTTTTCAAATCATTGTTTATCTCATCTACACATAAACCACAATTACATAGCTAAAATGCTGCCAATGATCTCTTACCCAAGTGGTAAAAGTGAGGTGGGAGGCTTGCCTCCCTGAAGGTCTGGGGTTCGAGCCCAGGCAGTGGTGTATATTGGGGGAATTAAATTTGGCCGTTAAAAAAAAAAAAAAAAAAAACATAGCTAAAATGCTATAGGCTGGTTTAATCCATGACTCCGATCGAAAACGTTTCATAAACTTCAATACACGTACTTACACACTCCGATCGAAAACGTTTCATAAACTTCAATACACGTACTTACACGCGCCACCGTACATGCTATAAGTAATTTTTTTCTTAGATCTATGCCGGCAGGTCAACTATTACACACTCCACCACCATCTTCATCACTACATGGCTGGCCAACTTCGACGTCGGTGGACACATCGCACCTACTATGACCCTCTCTATCTTTCTCAGATCCACTCCAAGATATCACCTACGGTCAACTACAAACCTCACCACCATCGCTAGCCTCTGCATGTCTAAGAAGATGTCGACCACCTTCGCCGCCGAATAATGTTGCCGGAGATATTCCGGCGTATGAGTGTCTCTCAGATCCCTTTGAATATCTTTTTATAGTCACTTGTTAAATTTTGATTTGTAGAGTCAATGTTCAATACAACATTATAGGTCGTTGTTATTCACTTCTCCTCACGATTTCGGCCATCTCAGATGTCCATCTCCGGTACTCATGAGCTAGCCGGTTATATGTTATAAATCTTTACTTTTTACCTTATTTGCACCTCGCCGGCACGTTTCCGACCATTCCCGACGTTGTTAACTTTCCGGCGCGATTCCGTGATACACCCATTGTTCAGTTGCACAGTTGCATTTGCTCTGTCTGTATTCCGAGCTACGGAGTATTATTTATGTTTTCAGAAAATGATTAAATTCTATAAAAGAAGAAAACAACAAAGTTTATATGTGAAATTAATGCATACCCTTGCCACATGTCAACTTCTAAATGGGATGGTTACTATTCATCTCATGTTAAAATGTTATTAACTAGGGTTAGAAACCCCGCGCTTCGCTGCGGGGGTGTATAGCTATATAACGTGAGGGGATTTTTACTCCGTGCATTGTAACCATATCGTTAAAGCTACATCTTTGAATATATACGTATAATACGAAAGTTAAATAGAAGTTATTAACGAAAGTGACCACCTGCATTAAAAGTATATATACATCTCATTTACATTGCTAATTAGACATTAGTGCAACATTTAGTCTAATTAGTGTTACAAAAATATTTCGTGAACTTCAGTTTGCAAAAGTTCGATGTGTTGATGCAGGTTCCGCTATTGAACGATATTTACTGTCCCAAAAGAGGTGCCCAAATATGTCCCTGTGTACATAGTATGGGATAAGAGTTAGCATAATATTAAAATAGTTTAGCATTACAATTAAGATATTTGTTACCTACATATTATTCTATTCGGAAGCTGTGTCATCCGTGGAAGGCTTTTGTTGAGTGTCTTCTTCATGCACGTCTTGTTGAGTGCCTTCTTCATGCATGTCATCTAAAAGCTTTTGTTTTTTAGCTGAGTCTGCATTATTTGTAGGAAAAGTTAGTCACATATATTATCTAGCAATATGTATACAGTAATTTAGATATGTATGTGTACCTGGTGTCTGAAAAAGTTGCTTTCTTGAGAATGGTTTAGAAGGAGTTTCTGTAAGTAATGGAAGTGAATCAAGTGATGGTGTGGAAGGACCGGTTGCTGTAACGTCGGTAACTGTGGAGGACGCTGATGGTGTAACGTCAAGTCCCGTATCTTCAAACACATTATCCACCATAAATTCTATAGCCTTTGATGTACCTATAGCCTTTGATGTACCTGGTTTGTTGTATCGTATTTGAAAAACTTTTGTGATTCCTTTAAGAGCGGTCAGTGGTGTGGGTAGTATGTGTGGATCATCGTGACCAAGTTTTTCAACCATAGTTTTGCAATCAGTATCAAGTAGCAACTTAGCAACCTCATAAAAAAAACGACCTTAACTTCACCGGTGTCATCTGTTATGGTGGCTGTGATGGAGTACCTATTGAAACCGACGTTAGTTGTATGTGATCTGTGAGTGTAAACTATGATGTTTAATAACGTTACATAAAATGTATAATACTTACAGATGCCTAGGAACAATAATTGGCTGATGATCTTCGCATGCAAATGTTCCTCCCCATTTATGTGCGGCCTTGCGACATTGATCACATGCTTTGTAAAACCAGCCCTTTTTTTCGTCCAAGTTTGTTATGGTTGCTCTGCAATTGAATTGGGTGCCCTGTAATAAACATTAATTTCAATGTGGAACTTATATACTCAATCAATAACAGACGTTTATTTGGAGACACTTTTTATATGAATGAAAGTGCATACTATTAGTATAACACCCCTCATTTCCTAATAGTAATATTAAAGATAATACGGAAGCGCAGGTAATTAAAACACAATACTTCATTACATATTTTTCCAAAGTACCAAAACAGTTTAGATGGTTAAGTTACTACGATTTAAAACTTGATTCAAAAGATTAGCATGACGGGGTATTATATGAGCTAAACAGAGTGGTTACAAAAATAATCAGAGTAGCTTGAATATCAAACATTCCATGCTTCCAAGGTTTGACCTTCCTGCTACCCACCCGCATGCACAAAACAAAAGTCTGCAGGAAGTAACAACGAGGGATTAGCACATAGCTAAGTGAGTAAATCCAACACCCAACATTCAACTTAGCTAAACCAATTAACTACAACAAATATTAGCCAACACAACAGTTAACAACAACTTAATGAGGATCGGTGGATCCGGGGATAACCTTAGCACCCGGGCGGCTCCCCGAGATCACTTATCCAAACATATCCGTATGGCCATAACGGACGAGACCGATAGCTAGTGTTTATCATACTTAGGTACAGTTCAGCACACACAACAAATGAAGTACATCCCTGTACCGTTCACACAACAACCCACTAGCCCAACCAACAGTTCATCAACTAGTTGACCTCATTAACAACAATGCCCGAAGGCCACACAAAGCACATATATGAATATAACCAACAGTAATAACTAATCAACTCAATAATCAAGTCTACGTTTACCCGTTGTAATCAAATGATTACAACTAAGCCAAACGGTGAGTTTTGAATCCACTCACCAATACCTTCGTCTTCACTAACTCAGATTCTCGGGGCAACGTTATCTTTCGGAGGATCTGAGATTCAACATCAAATAAAAGTTAGTAATCGTTATCGTCCAAATATAACTTATAAAAAGTTCGACACATTTGGAGTTCATTATTCTAAACGCTTATATTAACAACTACTAATCATACACATAATCATAATACGTCAAATAATTACATGTACTAACACTCGAAATGTTTTAAAAACTAAAAACGAATAATGCCCTGAAAACAGCCCGAAGCCGCCGGCTTGGCTCACTTAGCCGCCGGCTAAGTCTAGTAGCCGCCGGCTACCATGTGTAAACCGCCGGGTATATTTATTTTTCCATCAACAGAACTAAATCGCGTTTTGAAGCATATGAAACCCGCCGGCTTGGGTCCTCTGACCGCCGGCTAGGCTGTTTAGCCGCCGGCTAAGGGTCAGGACCCGCCGGGTTGATCTTCAGTTACAGCAGCAACAGCAGAGTTTAAACTCTGCACGAATTCTAATTACCAAAATCGATTCTCCACATACCAAACTCGACCAACCTATGTTTTTAACATCAAAGTAACATCCTATATCTACTAACAACTTCAATAAACATCATCTATCATCAAATTCATACCAAATCATAAAACCCATTTAAATTTCAAACTAGTTTCAATTATGATTTGAGAACATGGATTTAATCCATATAACTAACCAAGAATCATCATATAGCATCATAGATCACAAGTAATTACCATACAAACTCAAGAATCATCTCAAATTATCAATTTCATCACTTATTCTAAAAATTAAGGTTATGCACTAAAATCACTTACAAGGAAAGGAAGAACAAGATGATGGCAACTAGAGGATGATGAGGATGATACAAGCCAAAGATCACACTTCAATTCTACTTCCAATTGATGATTTAATCTAAAGTTTTTAAGTTAGGGTTTATTGGTTTTGTTTGAAAGAAAATGAAAATAAACAAGAAATTGGGAAAGTGATCCCCAAATAAAGATCGGCCCCTTTTTAAGCCGACTTAACATTTTGGGTATTTTATACCCGCTCTAAATCTATTGTCTGGAACTTAATTACTAAATGCGAGAAATTTATTTTATTGTTCCGTCAACTTTAATAGTTTAAATCAAGCAACATTTTATTAACCACAATAAGTCCTAAGACCTATTTCACCAAGTTTCACAATTAAACAATTATATCGCAAAAATTATTTAAAACAATTAAATACGCAATTATAAATAGAAAAATACCAGACTAACGGAGAGGATGTTACAATTAGTCGGGCGGGATTTAGAGCTAGTAAGTCGCCTAAAGGACATCTATTTCATTGTTGGCACCAGTACAACGGTTTCAAATCATTATACATTCGAGTACTACCCGGATGAATTGACATTCGTGACTTATGAGCTTCATTCAGAATCAAATCCCGAATACCACCAATGGAAGGAATCCAAACACGAGACTGATAAGTCTTTAATCCCCTTGAATCATCATCTAATTTGTCCTTGCGTTTTAACATGAGTTCGGACTTCAGATTCTGGTCTTTCAATGCTTCAAGTTGTACAACTTTAATTTGATCAATCAAATCCGAGGAAACATTCACTTTTAAATAGAAAGCTCGATCAGGTGTATTCTTTCGACTTAAAGCATCGGCGACCACATTAGCTTTGCCCGGATGGTATCTAATTTCACAATCATAATCTTTTATCAATTCTAACCATCGTCTCTGCCGCATATTCAATTCTTTCTGGGAGAACACATACTGCAAACTCTTATGATCAGTACAAACAACACATCGAGTCCCATATAAGTAATGTCTCCAAAGTTTTAGGGCAAATACAACTGCTGCGAGTTCTAAATCATGCGTAGGATAGTTCTTCTCATGTGGTTTCAACTGTCGAGAAGCATAAGCGATAACTCTATCCCTTTGCATTAAAACACAACCCAAACCCGAATATGAAGCGTCGCAATAAACTACAAAATCATCGGTACCTTCTGGTAATGCTAAAATCGGTGTCTGACACAATGATTGTTTCAATGTCTGAAAAGCTTGCTCATGTTGATCAGTCCACACATACTTCTCATCTTTACGGGTTAGTTTGGTTAACGGACCGGCTATCTTAGAAAAATCTTTGATAAATTTTCGATAATATCCCGCTAACCCAAGGAAACTCCTTATCTCAGAAACAGATTTCGGCGCATTCCAATTCATCACAGCTGCAACTTTTGATGGATCCACTTTCATACCATCTTGACAAATTATATGACCCAAAAACTGAACTTCTCGAATCCAGAATTAACATTTGGAAAACTTTGCATACAACTGTTCCCGTCTCAATGTTTCAAGAACCAATCTCAAATGCGTGGCATGCTCAGTTTCAGATTTCGAATAAACAAGTATATCATCAATGAAAACAATCACAAATTTATCCAAGAATGGTTGACACACACGGTTCATCAAATCCATAAATACCGCTGGTGCATTTGTTAAACCAAAAGGCATAACCAGAAATTCATAATGCCCATACCTGGTTCGGAAAGCAGTTTTAGGTATATCTTGTTCATGAACACGAACTTGATGATAACCAGACCTCAAATCAATTTTTGAGTATACCGAAGAACCCTGTAACTGATCAAACAAATCATCTATTCTAGGCAATGGATACTTGTTCTTCACAGTCCTCTTATTTAATTCCCTATAATCAATACACATCCGCAACGACCCATCTTTCTTTTTCACGAACAACACTGGTGCACCCCACGGCGAGGAACTAGGTCTGATAAAACCTTTATCCAACAACTCCTGAATCTGATTCATCATTTCACGGATTTCCGAAGGAGCTAACCTATAGGGAGCTTTAGCAATCGGCGATGATCCCGGAACAAGATCAATTCTGAATTCTACTTCCCTAACTGGTGGTAACCCAGGCAATTCATCGGGAAACACATCGGGGTACTCACTAACAACCGGAACATCTGAAACAGTTTTCCTTTCTAATTTGCCATCGACTACATAGGCTAGGTATGACTCGCAACCTTTTGACAATGACTTCCTAGCTTTCATCAAAGAAATCAGAGGAATAGCTACACCGTCCCGTTCTCCTCGAGCCACAACGTATGACCCTTCGGAGATTGGGATCCTAACCCACTTCTGATGACAATCAATACTAGCCTTATTTTGACTCAACCAATCCATACCAATTATTACATCGAAACTAGGGATTGGCATCAACAAGAAGGAAATAGGAAAAACATGATCATCAATAGTAATATTAGCTCCAGTCACCGAGGTGGTAACAGGAACTAACTTACCACTAACTATTTCTACTTCTATAGGCTTTGTTATCACAGTAGGGGCTAATTTCAACTTATCACAAAATTGCACAGAAATGAAAGTACAATTAGCACCCGAATCAAACAATACACGTGCAGGTACAAAGTTTATAAGAAATGTACCAGTGATAACATCTTCAGTATGCACGGCCTCATCAACCGTCATTTGGAAGGCCCTACTGGTTGCTGGAGGAGGGTTCTTTCTTTTCTGACCGGAAGATCCCGAACTCCCGACCGAACCCGACCCCGTCGACCTTGCCTCCGAACATTGACCAACCCTATGCCCTTCTTTCTTACAAGTCCAGCAAACAAAATTTGGATAACGGCAACTCTTTATCTCATGTCCTAATTCACCACACTTCATACATTTGTTTGTCTGAGCCGTACACGGACCATTATGCCGAGACCTACACGAACTACACCAGTTGGAACTATTGGAACTTCCTGAAGGACTACTTCTTCCAACAAATTTCTTACCTCCCTGCCGATTCCCTTGCCACTTAGATTTATTCTTACCCGACGATTCAGTTCTTGCTCTTTGGAAAGTGGTATCCCTTCCTTGCCATAATCGTAAACCCCTTAGATCACTATCGGTGGATCTTGCAAGATTGAAAGCATGCGATAAATCCTTAGCCAATCTCACAACCGTACGGTAGTTATCCGGTAAAGCATCCACAAACTGTTCTATCTGGGTCTTCTCATCAGGAACCCATTGTTGCACAAACCTAAGCTTATCCGTAAACTGCGAAATCAATTCATCAATAGTCATGTCATCTTTTAATCGAAGATTCACAAACTCTCTTCGAATCCTAGCAATATCAAAATCCGAACAATATTGATTACGAACAGCCTGATGAAATTGGGACCAAGTAATAGCTTCCTTTTGTTGGTGCGTCAAATGTCCGGTAACAGAATCCCACCAAACCATAGCATCATCCTTCATGCATTGAACCGCATACTTGACTTTAAACTCCTCATCACAGCAAGTCACATCAAACTTGCGTTCCATATCTTTCAACCAATTTAACGTTACCGTAGGATTTTTACTTCCCTGAAATTCCGGTGGTCGACTAGCCATAAAAGTCTTGTATGAACACTTCTTTTCTGACTGAGAGGATGAACTAGAACCAAAGACCGGGGTTTGTTGAAATAACTGTCTAGTCGCAGCTTCCTCAGCTTTCCTCTTGAATTCCCTAAGAAATACTAACTCGTCTTCCATCTCATGAATATACTCGTCTTGGTTAGATTGTTGTCCGGTTGGTTGAGAAGTACCATTATGATCGTGTTGCTCGGTATGAGTCCCAATTTGAGGAGCGACAATCCTGGAGGCATTGTTGGGGTTGGTGGTCGGTGGTTCGTTATCTGCCATTTCTGAAATTCAACACAACACTTGAACTTTGTTAATCGTTAGCATCTCAATACTAACTACCGTCAACCAATACTAATCCCATACCCAAGAATGTTTGATATATCACGCTCGAGTTTTGGGATTGATCATTCAACAATGAACAATTTTCCCAAAACTATGCTCTGATACCAATTTATAACACCCCTCATTTCCTAATAGTAATATTAAAGATAATACGGAAGCGCAGGTAATTAAAACACAATACTTCATTACATATTTTTCCAAAGTACCAAAACAGTTTAGATGGTTAAGTTACTACGATTTAAAACTTGATTCAAAAGATTCGCATGACGGGGTATTATATGAGCTAAACAGAGTGGTTACAAAAATAATCAGAGTAGCTTGAATATCAAACATTCCATGCTTCCAAGGTTTGACCTTCCTGCTACCCACCCGCATGCACAAAACAAAAGTCTGCAGGAAGTAACAACGAGGGATTAGCACATAGCTAAGTGAGTAAATCCAACACCCAACATTCAACTTAGCTAAACCAATTAACTACAACAAATATTAGCCAACACAACAGTTAACAACAACTTAATGAGGATCGGTGGATCCGGGGATAACCTTAGCACCCGGGCGGCTCCCCGAGATCACTTATCCAAACATATCCGTATGGCCATAACGGACGAGACCGATAGCTAGTGTTTATCATACTTAGGTACAGTTCAGCACACACAACAAATGAAGTACATCCCTGTACCGTTCACACAACAACCCACTAGCCCAACCAACAGTTCATCAACTAGTTGACCTCATTAACAACAATGCCCGAAGGCCACACAAAGCACATATATGAATATAACCAACAGTAATAACTAATCAACTCAATAATCAAGTCTACGTTTACCCGTTGTAATCAAATGATTACAACTAAGCCAAACGGTGAGTTTTGAATCCACTCACCAATACCTTCGTCTTCACTAACTCAGATTCTCGGGGCAACGTTATCTTTCGGAGGATCTGAGATTCAACATCAAATAAAAGTTAGTAATCGTTATCGTTCAAATATAACTTATAAAAAGTTCGACACATTTGGAGTTCATTATTCTAAACGCTTATATTAACAACTACTAATCATACACATAATCATAATACGTCAAATAATTACATGTAATAACACTCGAAAGGTTTTAAAAACTAAAAACGAATAATGCCCTGAAAACAGCCCGAAGCCGCCGGCTTGGCTCACTTAGCCGCCGGCTAAGTCTAGTAGCCGCCGGCTACCATGTGTAAACTGCCGGGTATATTTATTTTTCCATCAACAGAACTAAATCGCGTTTTGAAGCATATGAAACCCGCCGGCTTGGGTCCTCTGACCGCCGGCTAGGCTGTTTAGCCGCCGGCTAAGGGTCAGGACCCGCCGGGTTGATCTTCAGTTACAGCAGCAACAGCAGAGTTTAAACTCTGCACGAATTCTAATTACCAAAATCGATTCTCCACATACCAAACTCGACCAACCTATGTTTTTAACATCAAAGTAACATCCTATATCTACTAACAACTTCAATAAACATCATCTATCATCAAATTCATACCAAATCATAAAACCCATTTAAATTTCAAACTAGTTTCAATTATGATTTGAGAACATGGATTTAATCCATATAACTAACCAAGAATCATCATATAGCATCATAGATCACAAGTAATTACCATACAAACTCAAGAATCATCTCAAATTATCAATTTCATCACTTATTCTAAAAATTAAGGTTATGCACTAAAATCACTTACAAGGAAAGGAAGAACAAGATGATGGCAACTAGAGGATGATGAGGATGATACAAGCCAAAGATCACACTTCAATTCTACTTCCAATTGATGATTTAATCTAAAGTTTTTAAGTTAGGGTTTATTGGTTTTGTTTGAAAGAAAATGAAAATAAACAAGAAATTGGGAAAGTGATCCCCAAATAAAGATCGGCCCCTTTTTAAGCCGACTTAACATTTTGGGTATTTTATACCCGCTCTAAATCTATTGTCTGGAACTTAATTACTAAATGCGAGAAATTTATTTTATTGTTCCGTCAACTTTAATAGTTTAAATCAAGCAACATTTTATTAACCACAATAAGTCCTAAGACCTATTTCACCAAGTTTCACAATTAAACAATTATATCGCAAAAATTATTTAAAACAATTAAATACGCAATTTTAAATAGAAAAATACCAGACTAACGGAGAGGATGTTACAATTAGTCGGGCGGGATTTAGAGCTAGTAAGTCGCCTAAAGGACATCTATTTCATTGTTGGCACCAGTACAACGGTTTCAAATCATTATACATTCGAGTACTACCCGGATGAATTGACATTCGTGACTTATGAGCTTCATTCAGAATCAAATCCCGAATACCACCAATGGAAGGAATCCAAACACGAGACTGATAAGTCTTTAATCCCCTTGAATCATCATCTAATTTGTCCTTGCGTTTTAACATGAGTTCGGACTTCAGATTCTGGTATTTCAATGCTTCAAGTTGTACAACTTTAATTTGATCAATCAAATCCGAGGAAACATTCACTTTTAAATAGAAAGCTCGATCAGGTGTATTCTTTCGACTTAAAGCATCGGCGACCACATTAGCTTTGCCCGGATGGTATCTAATTTCACAATCATAATCTTTTATCAATTCTAACCATCGTCTCTGCCGCATATTCAATTCTTTCTGGGAGAACACATACTGCAAACTCTTATGATCAGTACAAACAACACATCGAGTCCCATATAAGTAATGTCTCCAAAGTTTTAGGGCAAATACAACTGCTGCGAGTTCTAAATCATGCGTAGGATAGTTCTTCTCATGTGGTTTCAACTGTCGAGAAGCATAAGCGATAACTCTATCCCTTTGCATTAAAACACAACCCAAACCCGAATATGAAGCGTCGCAATAAACTACAAAATCATCGGTACCTTCTGGTAATGCTAAAATCGGTGTCTGACACAATGATTGTTTCAATGTCTGAAAAGCTTGCTCCTGTTGATCAGTCCACACATACTTCTCATCTTTACGGGTTAGTTTGGTTAACGGACCGGCTATCTTAGAAAAATCTTTGATAAATTTTCGATAATATCCCGCTAACCCAAGGAAACTCCTTATCTCAGAAACAGATTTCGGCGCATTCCAATTCATCACAGCTGCAACTTTTGATGGATCCACTTTCATACCATCTTGACAAATTATATGACCCAAAAACTGAACTTCTCGAATCCAGAATTCACATTTGGAAAACTTTGCATACAACTGTTCTCGTCTCAATGTTTCAAGAACCAATCTCAAATGCGTGGCATGCTCAGTTTCAGATTTCGAATAAACAAGTATATCATCAATGAAAACAATCACAAATTTATCCAAGAATGGTTGACACACACGGTTCATCAAATCCATAAATACCGCTGGTGCATTTGTTAAACCAAAAGGCATAACCAGAAATTCATAATGCCCATACCTGGTTCGGAAAGCAGTTTTAGGTATATCTTGTTCATGAACACGAACTTGATGATAACCCGACCTCAAATCAATTTTTGAGTATACCGAAGAACCCTGTAACTGATTAAACAAATCATCTATTCTAGGCAATGGATACTTGTTCTTCACAGTCCTCTTATTTAATTCCCTATAATCAATACACATCCGCAACGACCCATCTTTCTTTTTCAAGAACAACACTGGTGCACCCCACGGCGAGGAACTAGGTCTGATAAAACCTTTATCCCACAACTCCTGAATCTGATTCATCATTTCACGGATTTCCGAAGGAGCTAACCTATAGGGAGCTTTAGCAATCGGCGATGATCCCGGAACAAGATCAATTCTGAATTCTACTTCCCTAACTGGTGGTAACCCAGACAATTCATCGGGAAACACATCGGGGTACTCACTAACAACCGGAACATCTGAAACAGTTTTCCTTTCTAATTTGCCATCGACTACATAGGCTAGGTATGACTCGCAACCTTTTGACAATGACTTCCTAGCTTTCATCAAAGAAATCAGAGGAATAGCTACACCGTCCCGTTCTCCTCGAGCCACAACGTATGACCCTTCGGAGATTGGGATCCTAACCCACTTCTGATGACAATCAATACTAGCCTTATTTTGACTCAACCAATCCATACCAATTATTACATCGAAACTAGGGATTGGCATCAACAAGAAGGAAATAGGAAAAACATGATCATCAATAGTAATATTAGCTCCAGTCACCGAGGTGGTAACAGGAACTAACTTACCACTAACTATTTCTACTTCTATAGGCTTTGTTATCACAGTAGGGGCTAATTTCAACTTATCACAAAATTGCACAGAAATGAAAGTACAATTAGCACCCGAATCAAACAATACACGTGCAGGTACAGAGTTTATAAGAAATGTACCAGTGATAACATCTTCAGTATGCACGGCCTCATCAACCGTCATTTGGAAGGCCCTACTGGTTGCTGGAGGAGGGTTCTTTCTTTTCTGACCGGAAGATCCCGAACTCCCGACCGAACCCGACCCCGTCGACCTTGCCTCCGGACATTGACCAACCCTATGCCCTTCTTTCTTACAAGTCCAGCAAACAAAATTTGGATAACGGCAACTCTTTATCTCATGTCTTAATTCACCACACTTCATACATTTGTTTGTCTGAGCCGTACACGGACCATTATGCCGAGACCTACACGAACTACACCAGTTGGAACTATTGGAACTTCCTGAAGGACTACTTCTTCCAACAAATTTCTTACCTCCCTGCCGATTCCCTTGCCACTTAGATTTATTCTTACCCGACGATTCAGTTCTTGCTCTTTGGAAAGTGGTATCCCTTCCTTGCCATAATCGTAAACCCCTTAGATCACTATCGGTGGATCTTGCAAGATTGAAAGCATGCGATAAATCCTTAGCCAATCTCACAACCGTACGGTAGTTATCCGGTAAAGCATCCACAAACTGTTCTATCTGGGTCTTCTCATCAGGAACCCATTGTTGCACAAACCTAAGCTTATCCGTAAACTGCGAAATCAATTCATCAATAGTCATGTCATCTTTTAATCGAAGATTCACAAACTCTCTTCGAATCCTAGCAATATCAAAATCCGAACAATATTGATTACGAACAGCCTGATGAAATTGGGACCAAGTAATAGCTTCCTTTTGTTGGTGCGTCAAATGTCCGGTAACAGAATCCCACCAAACCATAGCATCATCCTTCATGCATTGAACCGCATACTTGACTTTAAACTCCTCATCACAGCAAGTCACATCAAACTTGCGTTCCATATCTCTCAACCAATTTAACGTTACCGTAAGATTTTTACTTCCCTGAAATTCCGGTGGTCGACTAGCCATAAAAGTCTTGTATGAACACTTCTTTTCTGACTGAGAGGATGAACTAGAACCAAAGACCGGGGTTTGTTGAAATAACTATCTAGTCGCAGCTTCCTCAGCTTTCCTCTTGAATTCCCTAAGAAATACTAACTCGTCTTCCATCTCATGAATATACTCGTCTCGGTTAGATTGTTGTCCGGTTGGTTGAGAAGTACCATTATGATCGTGTTGCTCGGTATGAGTCCCAATTTGAGGAGCGACAATCCTGGAGGCATTATTGGGGTTGGTGGTCGGTGGTTCGTTATCTGCCATTTCTGAAATTCAACACAACACTTGAACTTTGTTAATCGTTAGCATCTCAATACTAACTACCGTCAACCAATACTAATCCCATACCCAAGAATGTTTGATATATCACGCTCGAGTTTTGGGATTGATCATTCAACAATGAACAATTTTCCCAAAACTATGCTCTGATACCAATTTATAACACCCCTCATTTCCTAATAGTAATATTAAAGATAATACGGAAGCGCAGGTAATTAAAACACAATACTTCATTACATATTTTTCCAAAGTACCAAAACAGTTTAGATGGTTAAGTTACTACGATTTAAAACTTGATTCAAAAGATTAGCATGACGGGGTATTATATGAGCTAAACAGAGTGGTTACAAAAATAATCAGAGTAGCTTGAATATCAAACATTCCATGCTTCCAAGGTTTGACCTTCCTGCTACCCACCCGCATGCACAAAACAAAAGTCTGCAGGAAGTAACAACGAGGGATTAGCACATAGCTAAGTGAGTAAATCCAACACCCAACATTCAACTTAGCTAAACCAATTAACTACAACAAATATTAGCCAACACAACAGTTAACAACAACTTAATGAGGATCGGTAGATCCGGGGATAACCTTAGCACCCGGGCGGCTCCCCGAGATCACTTATCCAAACATATCCGTATGGCCATAACGGACGAGACCGATAGCTAGTGTTTATCATACTTAGGTACAGTTCAGCACACACAACAAATGAAGTACATCCCTGTACCGTTCACACAACAACCCACTAGTCCAACCAACAGTTCATCAACTAGTTGACCTCATTAACAACAATGCCCGAAGGCCACACAAAGCACATATATGAATATAACCAACAGTAATAACTAATCAACTCAATAATCAAGTCTACGTTTACCCGTTGTAATCAAATGATTACAACTAAGCCAAACGGTGAGTTTTGAATCCACTCACCAATACCTTCGTCTTCACTAACTCAGATTCTCGGGGCAACGTTATCTTTCGGAGGATCTGAGATTCAACATCAAATAAAAGTTAGTAATCGTTATCGTCCAAATATAACTTATAAAAAGTTCGACACATTTGGAGTTCATTATTCTAAACGCTTATATTAACAACTACTAATCATACACATAATCATAATACGTCAAATAATTACATGTACTAACACTCGAAAGGTTTTAAAAACTAAAAACGAATAATGCCCTGAAAACAGCCCGAAGCCGCCGGCTTGGCTCACTTAGCCGCCGGCTAAGTCTAGTAGCCGCCGGCTACCATGTGTAAACCGCTGGGTATATTTATTTTTCCATCAACAGAACTAAATCGCGTTTTGAAGCATATGAAACCCGCCGGCTTGGGTCCTCTGACCGCCGGCTAGTCTGTTTAGCCGCCGGCTAAGAGTCAGGACCCGCCAGGTTGATCTTCAGTTACAGCAGCAACAGCAGAGTTTAAACTCTGCACGAATTCTAATTACCAAAATCGATTCTCCACATACCAAACTCGACCAACCTATGTTTTTAACATCAAAGTAACATCCTATATCTACTAACAACTTCAATAAACATCATCTATCATCAAATTCATACCAAATCATAAAACCCATTTAAATTTCAAACTAGTTTCAATTATGATTTGAGAACATGGATTTAATCCATATAACTAACCAAGAATCATCATATAGCATCATAGATCACAAGTAATTACCATACAAACTCAAGAATCATCTCAAATTATCAATTTCATCACTTATTCTAAAAATTAAGGTTATGCACTAAAATCACTTACAAGGAAAGGAAGAACAAGATGATGGCAACTAGAGGATGATGAGGATGATACAAGCCAAAGATCACACTTCAATTCTACTTCCAATTGATGATTTAATCTAAAGTTTTTAAGTTAGGGTTTATTGGTTTTGTTTGAAAGAAAATGAAAATAAACAAGAAATTGGGAAAGTGATCCCCAAATAAAGATCGGCCCCTTTTTAAGCCGACTTAACATTTTGGGTATTTTATACCCGCTCTAAATCTATTGTCTGGAACTTAATTACTAAATGCGAGAAATTTATTTTATTGTTCCGTCAACTTTAATAGTTTAAATCAAGCAACATTCTATTAACCACAATAAGTCCTAAGACCTATTTCACCAAGTTTCACAATTAAACAATTATATCGCAAAAATTATTTAAAACAATTAAATACGCAATTATAAATAGAAAAATACCAGACTAACGGAGAGGATGTTACAATTAGTCGGGCGGGATTTAGAGCTAGTAAGTCGCCTAAAGGACATCTATTTTTGTAACTTTCCTTGCTTGTATCTTCGCACCTTTGATATTGTATTTTTAAGGCTGGTTTGGCGCCTTTTCTCATAACAAACCTGGAATACACGTTTTCTGGTAATAAAAATATGAACTAATATATAGTATAGATGCAAAAAGTAGACAAATATTTACTCGGCCGCCATTGCATGTGCGTCTCCAATGTCAGGATTGACGTATATATGTGAGGCAGAAGTTCCGGTTAGTTGCAGTAGGCCTATATTTATTTGTGTAAATGGGAAAATAAAAATGAAAACCTGTGATACGAAGCTGAAAAGTTAACATATCAAAATTTGCAGGATAAAAAAGTGATTAATGTAGATTTTACGAACCTTGAAATTCAGTTACTTTCATTGATGTAACAGCAATAATCACTGGGGGAGGTAAAGCCTCTGTAGCATCCTTGTTAAATGATGAAAGCACATTGTTGTCCCAAAAAGCAGCTTCGATTATGTTCTCACTGAGATAGATATATATATATTTATATATAATTTATTAAACAAATAAATAAATAAATAAATAAATATATATATATATATATATATATATATATATATATATATATATATATATATATATATATATATATATATATATATATATATATATATATATATATATATATATCATACAGTGGTAAATAGATAAGAATATTTTTTGGTAAGAGTATAGGATGGTAGGAACCTCAGATTTTCAAGTTTAATTTTGAGCATAGGGGTTCCTGCACGTGTTGGCTTGTCTTCAGTACTTTCTAACTTTCCCAGATAATCTAAAAATACACAGAAACATTTGTTTTATAAAAACATACTGTTTTAGAAAAAAAAATATATGCACAAAGATATATTAGCGAATGTACATGCCTGTCAATATTTCGTGCTTATCAAGTCTTTGCTGTAGGCTTTCATATCGAAGAAAGTTAAAGTAGTATGAAGGAAAATCATTGTCGGGTATCAGTTGAAACTTTGCGGCCTTTCCGAGTCTTATGACAGTCCTATGTGGTACGGTCATCATAATTTTTTTTGCCTCTTCACATATGTAGTTACTCAGGCGGTAGCAACAATTTACTTTTATCAACGAATCAAAGTAGCTTCTATCTTTTAAGTTTGCACTGGCCTGAATTGCGTCACCCTAATATCACGATACAATTTTATTACCTAACTGAATTGAATGACATATATGGTAGAAAAAAATGCAAAAGTAAAGCAAGTAAGGATGTTACATTTTTGTCGATAAAAAGGAAACAACATCCAAAATACATCCATTTTCTTAGCAGCTTTATGTCAATTGGTTCGTCTCCATCTCCGGGGCTAAGATCTGATATCATTTTATTTTTCATGCTAATGTACCTGAAAGATAGGAAAGACAAAAAGTTAGTCGTCAATAAGGTAAATGGTGAATAACAAAGTTAAATCAAGATTTGCATTTAGATCTTTTATTCTATGACTAACCGGAGGGATTTCTAATTTATTTAGGAAGTCCGAATAAACAATATTTTTGGTTGAGTTATATGGGTGGTGTTCTTGTTTCTTAATAAGTATCTTAAGACCGTTAGCTGATGTAGCCCGTGATAATGCTACATATAATTGGCCGTGACCAAAAATGGGCTTTGGGAGATAAATTCCTATCTTGTTTAGTGATTGTCCTTGACTTTTGTTAATCGTCATGGCGTAGCAAAGCCTGATTGGAAACTGCTTTCTTTTCAATACAAAGGGTAATTCTTTGTCGTTGTAATCTAAGGTAATTCGGGGAATGTAAACTTTGTGGCCAATCTGTATTCCGGTAATAATCTTTGCCTCAATGATTGTAGGAAATAATTGCGTAATAATCATTCTAGTTCCGTTGCAGAGACCAGCTGTTTGACTGATGTTGCGTAGCAAGATAACAGGACAGCCGACCTTTAATTCAAGCGAATGATTGGGAAGTCCATTGTAGCTGAGATGATTCAGATATTCAGATGGGTAAAGAATCTCTGAATCACCCTTATCATTTGCATGTGGAATAAGTGAATCAACACTTAGATAAAATGAAGGTTTTCCCGGTAAAATATCTAGAATAATTTTATTAATCTCAGCTGCAGTTTTATTTTTGGGACAGACAATAGCTCTATCACAGAACATATATGCACTTGGGTTTTGAAGAATATCATTGCTGTATATAAATTGAATCAGTTTTGTGAGAGCGTTGTCATCATCAGTTATTAAAAACTTTTCTGGTATCTCAACCCACTTTGTATCGGTAGGATCATCTGGGTCATCAACACCAATGCGACCATCACCAATCTGTAACAACCACGATGAGAAATCTTCAATTTCATGTTTTTCTGCCAATGTAATATTGGGTTGAAGAAGCCTCATATTCTGAGACAATTTGCATATTCTAAAATGTCTCCACAATGATGATTCAACTATAGATGAAGCTATGATGTCCGGTTTCAGACCTTTGGGTTTTATTGGCAAAGTCTGCCTGAAGTCCCCACCTAGAAGAACAGACTTACCGCCAAAAGTTTTGGTTGGCTCGTCAAGTATATCTCTAAGCGTCTTATTTAATGCCTCAAAACAATTCCTATCATTCATAGGTGCCTCATCCCAAACAATCAGTTCTGTTTCAAGGAGCAAGCGAGCTAGTTGTGTATTTTTCTTAACATGACAAGTTGAGTCATTTGTAAGGTCGATGGGAATTTTGAATCGAGAATGCGCTGTTCTCCCTGAGGGCAGGAGTAGGGATGCAATCCCAGAAGACGCAACAGCTAGTACAATTTTTTCGGCTGCTCGTAACGCCGAAATGATGGTTTTCCATAGAAATGTCTTTCCAGTACCTCCATGGCCGTATACAATGTAAGACCCTATCTTTAAATACAAACATATTATATAATTTATACGTCAGAAGCGCGTCCCAAAACATAGATATTCGATATTTACAATACGTGCCAAAAGAAACTTTTACAAACTTATATAGTTACAAACCATACTACTATATTCACGTGTTATATTCAACTTTTCCAAAACATTAACAAAAGGCAGAGTTGCGCCAGATTAGTCAAACACCCAGTCAACTTCTACTATCCGATCTACATCATCAACTAACCAAAATCTGCAAAACATTCAACAACGAGGGGATTAGCCTTTGCTAAGTGAATGGAACCGTAACCGACGGTTCAATCCATTTATAACAAATCTTACAACTGATAAACTGAAAACAATTAAACACATAAGCACATAACTACATGAGGATCGGCGGCTCCTGTATGCGATTCTCAGTATGCCACGACCACTGGGCGCCATGCCATTCCCAATGATCTACCGATAGCCTGATTACTACTTTCACTGAATAGGCTAATCTTCAACTATGTGTATTCAAGTAACCTAGACAGCTACACAGTAGTAATCAGACCCAACCCGCACGCTGACCTCACTCCAAATCATCACAACAACTTGTCACATAAAGGCATATCATATGCAGTTATGTAAAACCAACTGAACAACTTTTACAACTGGACCAATCAACTCAATCATATAATCAACAACTGTACAACTGAAAGTAACATGGCAATAACTACAACTTAAACTGATGTGGATAATCTAGTTATAAAATTTATCGTTGAATAGTGAACAAGAAAGTACCGAGCTAGACCAAAACACAACCGGGCAGTGGACCCTATCGTGTAGTAGTATAGTTGGGTAAGTTCGGGTTCGAACACAGGGAATGTGAGTTTAAGAATTATATTCAAGTGCAAGCAATTTATACAGAAAAGTAAATGTGGGGGTTTTGTGACCGAGTTGTCACGTTGCTTAAAACTACAATTTTTAACTTAAACTAGGCAAGTGGACTCTTAAGAGTCAAAGTGATTGATTGGAAACTTACAAATGTTAAAAACAATGTTTGCTTGGATTATTTCACTAGTGATTTCGGGGTGAAGAATTATAACCGGTTAAGACATATGCTAAATGGTAACATTCATCAAACATAAGCTCAACGTTCGCTAAGACCTATAGTTCAACTTCAATCAACAAACCTATGATTTAATCTAGTAACGGACGTTCGCCATGGTTACAAACTTGCACCATTTAGCTAAATCATTTGACACATTCCAAAATTACATTCGCAATTTCGTTCAATCATTTATAGACAAATAATCAATAGCAATTTACTTGGTTGAAAACGTTCGCTATATCAATTAGTAAATTACCAAATGGCCAAATTCTAGAGATTAAGCTCAATCACACAAGGTTCTCCGATTAAACATAAATTTAGATATTTGTGAGTTTGCAAATCATCCACACGACAAACATTCGCTATAATCGCTAACTTGTTTGTATTTAACTAGTTGTTGTTACAATCATCAAATGCTTTGTTCCACAAATGACAAACAACTATTTAGGTATTTTTTATAAGCAACAAACGTTCGCTATAATCGCTTAGTGAAAATGCCCAAGTTTCATAACAACAACAAACCACATACATACGAATTCATGGATGATTCACAAACTCAAAGCATAAATTAACACCAAAAGATACACCCCTAATCAACTAGCTATTTCATCCAAACAAGCACAATAATCTGGCCACTAATCATCATAACAACAAGATAAACACATGAAATAAGAGAAATCAAAGTAAACATAATTATAATCGAATAAAGATACAAACCGAGTGATTACAATGTTCGGATGATGATTCTTGTGACCAAAAGAGTTAAAATGATGAGAGACTTTTTAGATGATGAAAAATGGCTCCAAGAACCATAAAAATCGCCCTTGGGGGCTGCTAGGTCGAGATGTAGAAGATAGGTAAAAGTTAGGTGAGATGTGGAACCCTAAAACAATACATAAATAGACTTCCCCGCGCATCATAGCAGATCGGCTAAGGCTTAGCAGATCTGCTAAGCTTAGCAGATCGGCTAAACTTAGCAGATCGGCTAAGATACTGGGCATTGCACAAGGTCGAACTTCTGAGTGGATTTTGAACTAAACAAGCCGATCTGCTTAGTTTAGACGATCGGCTATGAATCTCAGCAGATAGGCTGACTATCTTCTGGATAATTGTAGAGCTCTGAGTTAGCTTCGTTTGGCCGCCTGAATCACCTCAATCCGAGTTCGTATGAGGGAGATATGGCCAAAACGGTGCAGCATAGCAAAATCAGCAAAATCCTCCATCTTTTCATCATTTCTTTCTCAATCTTTAACCTTAATACATGAAATCAATTTCCAACTAAATAAATACCAAAAGTTCATGAAATCGACTAGAAATAAGTACAAAAACAATGATATCGCGAGAGATAAACATGTACAAAACGAGCGATATCAAATATCCCCACACTTGAACTTTGCTTGTCCTCAAGCAAACTATGATTTACATTCCAAAACATATACCTCTTGCATTTAGAATTTAAGAACAAGGTTTTACAAAATATAACTAACCACAATTGCATAAGTAATCATGTTAGTAGCATGAATATAAACATAGAAAACCTTAAATAAATTTGTCAAGCTTGAATGCACAACTTAGCACCTCTCAATAGGAAATGTGTTTCAATCACTCAACTCTCAATTTGATCAAGATTGGGAATGGAATAGATAAACATTCAAATAGCCAAGTCGTGATGCGTTATTACCATAGGCTTGCCAAAAGATCAAATCTCCACCGACTAGGCGTGAGCACCAAGTGAAGTATCAAAAGAGGTATTCTAACAATGTGTTATAATTATAAATGTGATGGTGAAATTGTGATATGGTAGACACTTTTATAAATTGTTGAAAATGGTAGTCAAAAATTTGTATGTTGTGTTATCTTGAAACTAAAATGAAAATGTGATCTCAATTAACCTTAGGCTTCAACTTTGATCATCTAACAATATTTCTTCAATTCTTGCCTCCTTAGTTAAATTTCATCAACTTTTGTCTATGACTTCATTTGTGCTTCTAGTTTGCTCAAAAAGTTTCTTGAATTTCACCTTGGTTTTGCTTCCTTGAATCAATAATCTTCATATAATAATCTTCAAAAGGTTGATTTGAAATCACATTTTATAAATCGATTTGAAATTTTACAAGACAACTTTTAAACTTTTGACTACACAAAAATAAGGCTAGGGTATTAATTGTGATGAAAATGTAAGTGAAAAGTATCTAGGGGTTTCTTAGCACTAAAAATGAGTGCTAACGACCTGGGTGGACTAGTTATAAATGGTTTTAAAATAAAAACTGAAAATCTAAAACCTAATGAATACCAATTCATCGTCTACTTCACCTATATCACATGAATATGATCCCACAGCGGTCTTGAAATGCATCATTAAGGCAAGTTCTAGAATAAACTACAAACACCGGCATACTAAAGATAAGTGCTTTCAATTTAAGCTCAAGATTTCTCACAATTTTTAGTGGGGCTATAAATGTGCTAGTTATGCAATTCACCCAATGAGGTTGCTCTATGACAAATTTATCATGCAAGAGGTAAGATTTAATTACTTTCAACAAAATTTATCAATTACATTACTAAAGCAATTAATCTTAAAAGGACAAACTAATTCAAGTGAATAATAACCTCCCCACACTTAACATTTGCATTGTCCTCAATGCAACAAAATATAATATATGAAATAAGCATAAGTGTGAAAGGTAAAAGGGAGCGAGTACTTCCCGGGGGTTTTTGCATGTTCTTATTCTTGATTAACCTTCAAACATGATTTCAAAACATCCATTCCTTTCAGGTACATTCTTGCCATAGCATAAAGTTACCATTGTCAATCATCCATCATATCTCGATACGGGTTCACCTCCCGCAAGATGCTTGGTTTATTCCCGAGTCCCGAGCTAGACTCGACCCTTGCTTTCTCATAACCAATCCTCAATCACGCTACCACCTCCTTTCTCGTCATACTCACATAGGAGGATGTCATCTTTTGTTTTGACATTTCGGTAGAACATCCTCCAACTACAATTTGTAATGTGAAAATAACCTCTCCATTTCTTGAGTGGTATAATGATAATCCGGATGATTGGCACTTCCAAGTATGAATGACTAGTTATCCCCACGTTTTCAGAAAAATCTTTGGCAAGTATACAAAGATAATCGGGTGGTTCTTCAAAATAGTTTGTATGCACACACTCAATACCCCTTTCCAACATTTCCAACCTATCTACCTCAAGCACCTGAGTGCTATTAGCTCGATACAAATTTTAAAATTCTGCCTCTAGAATAAGATCATCTCCAAATCCCTTTTTTACAAGCTCGTCTAGCTCATGATCACTAATTCCCAGCAGTCCTTGTAATTCCTTTATATCGGCATCATAGTCAACAATGGCGTCCTTAGTCACTTCAGGCTCTAGCATGTATGAATCCTGCAAAACAGATTGTGAAGTTTCATGAGGGTAACTTGTGACTTCATTCTCTTCTTCCTCCTCATCCATTTCGTCTTCACTATCATCCTGAAAAACAAAGTTAGAAGAATCTGCAAAACCATCGTTAGAATAAAAATCATTATGCTCAATAGCCTCAACATCATCCCAATGCTCATTTGCAATGGTAAATGTATCATATGGCCTTTCATGGTAAGGCTCCAAATTCCAATAGAAGATTTCATCAAATTCTCTACTATGCCTCTCTGTTTGCTCTATTGCTTCTTTCAACAACCTTTCAAGATTAGACATTTTTGGTTGTTCGATCTCTTGAGTGATTAAAGGTTCTTCATTCCAAGTCCTTGATGGATAAAGTTGAGTCCAATTATCTTGGTAGTGTCTCGGTGGTGCACACCTTTCACGTGATATCATTGGTACATCATCATAATTACTCGCCTCACATAAAGGTTTGTAACCTTTTTGATTTGAGTAACATGACATTGATGCTAAGTCACAAATCTGCTACAAACATCAAAACTAAAAATTGTAAAACGTAACCACTCAACACAAAATAAGCAAACATGGAAAATATGTACACTAATAATAACTAAAACTCTTAAAGTAACTTTTCTGGAAATAAATTCTAGAAAAGGATAAATTAATTACACTCGAATTAAACTCTTAATCAATCACATTCCCCGGCAGCGGCGCCAAAAACTTGATGTGGATAATCTAGTTATAAAATTTATCGTTGAATAGTGAATAAGAAAGTACCGAGCTAGACCAAAACACAACCGGGCAGTGGACCCTATCGTGTAGTAGTATAGTTGGGTAAGTTCGGGTTCGAACACAGGGAATGTGAGTTTAAGAATTATATTCAAGTGCAAGCAATTTATACAGAAAAGTAAATGTGGGGGTTTTGTGACCGAGTTGTCACGTTGCTTAAAACTACAATTTTTAACTTAAACTAGGCAAGTGGACTCTTAAGAGTCAAAGTGATTGATTGGAAACTTACAAATGTTAAAAACAATGTTTGCTTGGATTATTTCACTAGTGATTTCGGGGTGAAGAATTATAACCGGTTAAGACATATGCTAAATGGTAACATTCATCAAACATAAGCTCAACGTTCGCTAAGACCTATAGTTCAACTTCAATCAACAAACCTATGATTTAATCTAGTAACGGACGTTCGCCATGGTTACAAACTTGCACCATTTAGCTAAATCATTTGACACATTCCAAAATTACATTCGCAATTTCGTTCAATCATTTATAGACAAATAATCAATAGCAATTTACTTGGTTGAAAACGTTCGCTATATCAATTAGTAAATTACCAAATGGCCAAATTCTAGAGATTAAGCTCAATCACACAAGGTTCTCCGATTAAACATAAATTTAGATATTTGTGAGTTTGCAAATCATCCACACGACAAACATTCGCTATAATCGCTAACTTGTTTGTATTTAACTAGTTGTTGTTACAATCATCAAATGCTTTGTTCCACAAATGACAAACAACTATTTAGGTATTTTTTATAAGCAACAAACGTTCGCTATAATCGCTTAGTGAAAATGCCCAAGTTTCATAACAACAACAAACCACATACATACGAATTCATGGATGATTCACAAACTCAAAGCATAAATTAACACCAAAAGATACACCCCTAATCAACTAGCTATTTCATCCAAACAAGCACAATAATCTAGCCACTAATCATCATAACAACAAGATAAACACATAAAATAAGAGAAATCAAAGTAAACATAATTATAATCGAATAAAGATGCAAACCGAGTGATTACAATGTTCGGATGATGATTCTTGTGACCAAAAGAGTTAAAATGATGAGAGACTTTTTAGATGATGAAAAATGGCTCCAAGAACCATAAAAATCGCCCTTGGGGGCTGCTAGGTCGAGATGTAGAAGATAGGTAAAAGTTAGGTGAGATGTGGAACCCTAAAACAATACATAAATAGACTTCCCCGCGCATCATAGCAGATCGGCTAAGGCTTAGCAGATCTGCTAAGCTTAGCAGATCGGCTAAACTTAGCAGATCGGCTAAGATACTGGGCATTGCACAAGGTCGAACTTCTGAGTGGATTTTGAACTAAACAAGCCGATCTGCTTAGTTTAGACGATCGGCTATGAATCTCAGCAGATAGGCTGACTATCTTCTGGATAATTGTAGAGCTCTGAGTTAGCTTCGTTTCGCCGCCTGAATCACCTCAATCCGAGTTCGTATGAGGGAGATATGGCCAAAACGGTGCAGCATAGCAAAATCAGCAAAATCCTCCATCTTTTCATCATTTCTTTCTCAATCTTTAACCTTAATACATGAAATCAATTTCCAACTAAATAAATACCAAAAGTTCATGAAATCGACTAGAAATAAGTACAAAAACAATGATATCGCGAGAGATAAACATGTACAAAACGAGCGATATCAGAAACTATCCTGGTTTACCCGTTGTAACCAAACTCGTTACAACTGGGTTGAACCGAGGACTACGGTAACCACTCACCAATTATCGTCCGGTCACCAAACTCAGTGGTCTAATGTTACTGAGTGGCCGCTCGCTTATCTGAGATTACAACAATAACAACAAGTTAGTATCTTATTCCGTATTTCACTTCAATTCTTCAAATACTAACATAATCCAAATATAATATCATATATCACTTCATTCAACTAATCATGCCATTACACACAATAGTTAAACATTTATCAATAAATCATACAATCAAAACTCAATTTGCTGAAAACACCCAGAAGCCGCCGGCTTGGCCATGAAGCCGTCGGCTTGGCACCCTGACCCGCCGGGTACCCAAGCTCAACCGACGGGTGATTTAACATTTTCATCAACAGCACCAAAAGTCCTAAATAAGCCTCTACAAACCGCCGGTTAGGGTTATCAACCCGCCGGCTACCACTTGAAGCCGCCGGCTTTGCTTATGAAGCCGCCGGCTTCTCCTTCCAGACCTGCACTTGCAGGTCAGTTTCCTGCACAACCCTTTTACGAACCAAAACTACAAAACTCAAATTATACAATCTGGAACTCGAAATATATGCATTCTTTTGGCACAAAACAACTACTAGCATCAAAATTGAAATCAATCACTTAACCATATCATATTTTACCCATTTCTTTGCCAAATTCCCAATTTCATTTACATAAACCCTAACACTAATCAACCTTGAAGAACACTTACAATTCTTATGTATTAGCTTTATATAATCATCATATATCATCACATAATCAGTCAACAACACTTATCCACATCAATCTTCCTTATCTACACATGTATCATCATCTAATCAATTTGATAAAATAACTTCATAAATATGATGAACACATATGAACACTTACAATCAAGAGATAAACAAGATGGTGATGATGATTCAATCTTCTCTCAAGCAATTAGAATCCAAAACACTAATTATTGAATTGATTTCTAGGTATAGTTTTAGAGAGAGGAGAGGAGAGTTCAAGAATCTGGAAGAACTAGAATATTTGGTGGAAATGATCTAAATAATTCCCACCGCCTCACTTTTATTTAGTGTAAAATTATACCCCTTCCTAACCTATTGTCTGGAACCAGAAAATACCCGCAAGTCAAAATATTTTATTTTACCGTCAACTTCAACTTTTTAAAACAAGTAACATTTTACTTGTCACAATAAAAACTGAGGCTCTTTTACATGTTTATTTTCAAATAAACTAACCAAACTTAATAAAATATAATTTATTTTCGGGTCCAGAAACGAGATGTTACATACAAATATAAGCTGTTGTTTTTTTTCCAAAGAGGCTTGCATAACAAACTCATAAATTTGTCGTTGCTCGCTATTCAATTTCGATACTAAAATCCTATGTTCCTCTGTAAGTTTAAGAGTGTCGTAACTTTTTTCTTCCATGAGTAATCTGTTTTTCAACTGTTCGAGTAGTCGTGTTGGAGGCATAGGTAAACCGTAGTCACTAAGTGATGAAAACTTGCTGTTAGAATTCAGCAAGATTTCTAATTCGTATAAGATGTGCTCCTGTAGGCGTTGATCAGTTAGATGTAAGCTAACAACCTGTGACTCAGAAGTAACTCTTAGTAGTATATCATCACTCATTCGACGCCATTGTTGTGTCCACAACGCAACAGGATTTGAGATTTCACAAAAAAGAAGTATGTGAGCGAACAGGGATCTTAGTTCCCCGGCAGATGCTGAAACAGAAGCCTCATCGAAAGCATACGTCCACTCTTTGTCGTCACCAACCAATCCTAAAGCTTCACATGCTAAACGATATGTGGAAAACACGACCCCACCAATTGTTCTAATGTCAGCAAATGTCCGACATCCTATTTGGTGACCTAAAAGCATCCTTAAATAATATACCTCACCACATGTCGGATGAATGTAGATTAGCCTTCCTATAGTAGGTGTTCTTCTTTTTGTAGCCCTACGGATCCAATCCTTTCCCTGAACATCCCATTTATATTCTTTCAGGTAATCAACATAGGTAAGATGGCGACCCGTATCATCAATATGGTTACTATGTAACCACTGTGTTAATGTTGTTCTTTTGGTGCCTGGATTGTTTATGATATTTTGTAAGAGCTGATTATCTTTAAATGTTATCAATTGCATGTTTTCCAAGTGTACAGCAAGAACTTGTACCATGGATTCCTACTATGAATGTCAAAGTCCAATATTCTCCAAGCAGCCTCGTGAGGGCAGATGAATCTGGCATCCACAAAGTTTTGAATCTCGTTAATTTCCTTTGTTTTACCAACAACTATATCAGGAGAGTCATTGAGAGATCTAGTAATTGTTGCTCTAATACGATCAGCTCCTTTAGAGATGTATTTAAACAAATACTTGATCATCATGCTCCAACCGCAATACTCTACATTAATATGAGCTTGAAAAACCAAAGATAGATCTCTGTTGTATGGAACAACATACGAATTATCTAAGTTGACCTCTTTTTTAACTGCGAAGCGTCCATCATCTCTTCTTCTATAGTAAACGTAACCATTTTTATCGAAGCGAGTAACCTCTTCATACTGCTTTGGGAAATGTTTTGAACAGGACCTGTTAATCATGCACGGTGCCTTTTTCTTGGCACGACCGCATGGTCCATGCATCATAAGCTGAGTTACGATTTCATGGAGTTGAGGATCTTTTTCCGGATCAGGGATTTCAGCTAATATAAATTGATCAACCTGTTATGGTGTATTGATTTTACATGAAGATGTCACCCATAATAGTGTATGGCAATGAGGAAGGCCTCTCTTTTGGAACTCGATAGTATACAGATCTGCACAACAAACAAATATGATTATTAGGTGAAAGGGAACGAAGTAATAAGCCTCTGAAAATTAAAAAAGTGAGAGATACAAATAATGTAATTACCTGCTGCAACCTCTCCAAAAGGTTTTTGGTTCTTTAGGTAAGCAACAAAATCCTGAACTTTCATATGAAATACTCTGGCAACAATATAAGCTCTATCTTGGCTTTTGATTTCTGGGATATCTTTGAAGTATCTTTTAATCTCAGGCCACTTAACGTTACATGTAAATGTAATAAAATATTGAGGATTACCATAAACCCTGCAAATTGCAAGGGCATCCTGATAATGTTTATACATGTATCTAGGACCACCTGTGAAAGTCGCTGGTAATATCGTCCTTTTTCCAACGTCATGACCATCTGAATCACCTCTTAAAAGAGCATCATGAACACCTTGAAAGTACTCGCTCCTGAGTACATTTTGAATTGACTGAAGATAATCTAATCTATTATGCTCAATACTAATATAGGCGTTAACTAAATATTGCTGAAACAATCTGCCTCCTTTAAGTAACAATGTGTCTATATTCAAACGATCATGAATTTGGTAGCTGTAGAACATATTCATGGTAAGCTGCCTATTTTTTCTGGATGCATTACTTTTTAAAGTGAGCTCAGTTGACCACCCATGCTCGCCAAACATGAACAACAACGGAAACTGCAACGACATATACAAAGGATGTAATTTATTGATTCTTTGGGGCACACTATCATTTGTGTGAATGACTATATCAAAATCGTTTTTACTTTTAGGCCCACTGTCATAAACAATTGCTCCAAGTGTTCCTGAGGTAGGAGCATCATAACGTAGCCGATTGCCAGTATTGTACAACCTTATGCTAAATTCTGGAGGTTGTTGAGCATCACACATGTCTCGAGCAGTTCTAAATAGTTTGACTAATTCATTGTATCTATCGAACACCTGAATTAAAGTGTCGACGATTTCAGGTTTCAAATCCCCAGGCTCGTCTCTGTTAAAATGCCGAAGTCTGTTGCAAACCTCATTTTGGGTGTCATAGATATACATTTGCAGAAATCTTGGGTTTTGATCTGCCGGCGGACATAAGGATCCCATCCAGTGAGAAATCTGACCTTCAACTTTGAATATATAAGGAGCAGAACCATCATTTACAGAATTATCTACTCGAGCTCCGAAAGAAGTCATCGCAAACATCAAGTTGTAAGCACGGATGTTTTCCATAAAATGTGTGTCCTTAAAGAGTTGTTTAATAGTAGGTGGTGGTTCTGGTGAAAGTGGTAACCTTACCTGACCACCCCTACAACATCGGTTATACTTAGGCCTAGTATTCACTGGATTGCCTTTTAGTTGCTCCGCCTTCCAAAAGCTAGCGTTGCAATACTCACAAACCTGGTTACTGTAACATCCTCAAATTGGGCTTAGAAGTAATAGGTATTTTCTGTAAATTTTAAATGCGATTTAAAATTGTTATTGTGTTTGATTTTATAATTAATAGGTCGATAAGCCTCAGGAAATATTGTGGCTAGCGAAATATTGATTGTTTTAATTAAATCAAGGTGACGGTAAAATAAAATAGTCTTCCCGTAAATAATTTTTAAGTTCCAGACAATAATAAATACGGGGAATGAAAACTAACACTTATATGATATATATTATATGATGGATCGGGTTTTTCTCCAAACACACATACATACATACGTACATATACATACACACACATTAAACCTAAATCATTATCAAGATCATGAAGAATCATCAAATACAAGCTTCCAAGATCAAATTCAAGTCTTGTTAATCATCTTAAACAAGGTAAAATCAAGTGTTCTTCATGTTCTTCATCCTAGAAATTGGGGGTTTTGGGATTTTGCTAATTAGTGAGTTTAATCCGAAAATAGGGTTTGATTTTGTGCAATAGTTGTTAGTTATGATTTGTTAACATAGATTAATCATTTCATTATCATTCAAAGCAAGTTATAAGTGTTAATTTAGTGATTTCTTTAACCCTAGAAATTGGGGTTTTGAATATTTGATTTAGTTGGTATGATTAATCTTGAATTTAAGTTAGTAATGATCATATTATCACTAGTTGATAAGAAATAAGTTGATTATAATTAAAATCCTAACTTAGAGATAAAAGATTATAGAGTATTCATGATAAAAGTTGTGATTTAGTTGATAATTCATGAAGTAAAGATTTTGGTTATGTTATAGTTGTTAATTAGTGCCTAATCCATGATTATGACATGAGCCCTAACTTAAAATGGAAGAATTTGATTAAGTATTCATGAAGTGTTTTAGTGGATTGTTAATTTGGAAACTATTAATCTTGTTATTGGTGTGATCATGTTAGTTAACAATGATTAATGTGAACTAAGGTGATAAGTTGATTATAATTATCATAAATTTGATAGTGATGATGAACTAATGAAGTTAATAGTGATAATTCATATTAGTGGAATGAATTATGTGAAGTTACTACAAGTGACAACTAAATTGATATATAGTTGAAAAGTGGTTAACATGATATCTAATCATGATTAAGAAACAATTCAAGAAGTATGAATTGGATGTATGTGATGATTATGTTAATACATATGAATTGAGATTTGTTGGTATAAATCTATTGGAGTAATGTTATGTAGATTTGATACAAGTAACTGACTTGTGTATTTTGTTGTATTTCCAGATATGGAGAAGACTCAGTAATATTAGACTACTGAGTGGACGACTATGGTAGTCGGTGAGTGGACTTTGATCTCTCACTATAATTTAGTGATCACTATTGTGGTTACTTCAAGTGTTAAGTGTTATTCCTGTGTTAAGTTGAATTGTGAATGTGTTAAAGTGTTAAAGTGTTAAGTGTTAAGTGACCTATATGGTAACAGTGTTAATAGAGGTCAACTATGTTGGACTGTGTTGTTACAGGTTAGTCAACACAAGGGTTGTGAACATTCGTTGTAAGTAAGGCTTGTGTTGACTAAAGGTAACAAACAGTTATCGGTTAACCGCTGTATTGGCCTGCAGTTGGTGTAAGTGTCGCTTGGTGGGCCACCGCGGCTGAGGGCGCCACAAGGGCCACCGATCCTCTGGTGATGTTGAGTCAAAGTGTTAAATGTGGTGAACTCATAGTGTTAAACTAAGTTGTATTGTTAGTGATGAGTTAACTCACTTAGCTTCGTGCTAATCCCTCGTTGTTTACTCCTTGCAGGTTAATATCTATTGTTATGGGCGGGTCAAGGAGTAACTGAAGAATGTTTGACTAGGATTACTCTGATTATTATTTAATACAGTTTAAAATGTTTGATTATATAAAGCCCAAGATATAATGGATTGTTTTGTAAACGGTAATAATCAATACCTAGAACTTAGGCAATGGAAAATGACGTCATGTCATTTTATGTATATATATGTTTTGGGACTTGAGCTTCCGCATTGTTAAAAAAAAAAAAAAAAAAAAAAAAAAAAAAAAAAAAAACAGTTGTAAATTTTGGGGCGTTATAAGTTGGTATCAGAGCATAGGTTTGGGCGAATTGAATAATGGTTAAATTGTTCAATCCCAAGCCTAGTGATAGTGGTCAAACATTTCGAGGTGTGGGATTAGTGGTTGGATGAGCAAGTTGTTATTAAATGTGAACTAATCTATAACAGTGTGTTAGATTGTGGTTTTGAGTGCAGAGACGGAGGATAGTGAGGAACCGATTGGTATTCTCAATCCTCAACACTTGTGGGCCTAGATGTGCCAGGTAATTTCTGATAAACTTGGTGAATTTCAATTGATTTACTTTACTATGTTATGATTATTAGTAAAGTAAATTGAATTGTTGGTGATTATTACTTGCTAATAAGGTGATAGAGCTATTAGTATGTAATTAAGAAGTTGAAATTGTGTGTAGATACATTGGTGACTAAAGTGTAACAGTTGTGTTATGTGGAATTAAGTATATATGCAAGGTGTGATTATATATCCTTGCTAGGGAAATAATTGATAAATGATAATCTAATTGATGTGACACACTATGATGAAATCAATAGGTTGCGGGTGTATCCATTTATAAGTTTGGAGTTGTATTGTTGTGTGACTTAGAATGTGTCTAGTTGTTGAAATATATGCTATTGACTTGGAATGGTCAATGTTGAATGTAATTGTGTCAAACTGGATAATTGCCATGCTATGAAGTGAGGAATGTGACTAGATGTCTAAATGTTTAGCATTGATCATGATTAGGGTGAATTATGATCTTTGTATTACTAATAGTGTAGTAAGAAAGTCAAAGAGGTCAATGAGTCTAAAGGTGCGATGACAAGTTGTGAAAAGTCAAATTTGAAATTATATGTTGAAATTGGTGTATATATGGTGAAATTTTGTGAACTTGATGTTTTAGGGTGATAATATGAAACTAATGATGAAAGTGGGTTAGTTTGACTTGGAATAGTCAAAGTTATGTGGAATGGGTAATAGAATGGTGAATATATGTTCATAAACCCAAACGGGTCATTTAAGTGCCCAAATGGGTCACTTAGTGATAAAACGGTTAAAACTTGAAGTGGTTTGGGTATGATGACTTTTTAAATGACTTACAGTCATAAGTATAGATAAAATGTGGATTAAAGGTATTAATGTGGTCATTATGAATGAAATTGGGAAAAATGTCCATTTGGACCCCTAAACGGGTCAACGTGTCAAAACAATGTAGAATGAGTGTTTGTAGGTGACGAATATGCCCACACGTCACTAATGTATATAGAAACATGTTGGTAAAAGGTGGAAGTCATAAACCAAGTCGTTTGAAATATAGCGTGTCAACCAAAATGGTCAAAAATGAGTCGTACGTCCGTTTTCTCGTAAAACGAGTAAATTGAAAAAGTGTAAAAAGGGAAAGTTTCATTTTGGCATAGTGGATGTGCCTGCAAAATTTTAGACTCTAACTCTAAAAAAGTAAAAAGTTATACGCGTTTGAAATTGGTTAAAAATATGATTTTCTGAACCTCAGATTTTCTGCTTGGGAACGCGATCCCAACATGTTCTCAGGATCGCGTTCGTACGTGTTATTTTGTCCCAGATTATTTTTATGCTTGGGAACGCGATCCCAGCCATTTTTCCAGGATCGCGTTTGTGTGTGTATTTCGTGTTTAGGTGCGTTTTCTCTTGGGAACGCGATCCCGCTCACTTCTCCGGATCGCGTTTGTGTGCCTAATTTGGTTACAGAATTTTTTTTCACTGGGGAACGCGATCCTGACCTGTTTCCCGGATCGCGTTAGTATAAAAAAAAAATTTTCTTGCGACGTTCGACGTAATACTTGACGTAGAAATTTTTTTTGAAAATTTCGGTGTCCGATTAAGACGAAATTTACATGTCAACTCAAAAATGGCCCAACGATCAAAGCTCATCGCTTTGCCATGAGCCCTGTCAGTTTTCGGCACTTCGGGGTCGTTTGGGGCCCGAAAATTGCGTTTTATTGTTTTTCGGACATTATTTCGGACTTTTGGCTTATGATTTGTATTGGGCTTTTGTTTCTTTGAGCCCAGAGATCATTCCTGTGACTATATGCAATATTAAAAGTTGTTTTAAGAGTTCTATATGGTTTTGTGTAGGAGTCGTTTGTAATCGGTTTAACTAACTGCATAGTATACCAGTAAAGGTATTGTTGATTGTTGTTTGTTAGGGTAAATAAATATTGATTATGTAATCATGTTAATTACATTATGTGAAATACTTAATATGATTTAATAAGTATTTGTAAGAGTTGAAGAGTATTGTAGAAGTTTACTTTTGTTTAATAACTAAATATGGAAGAGTAATTATTAATCAACTTAGAAATTATATATTGATGAATATATGTGGAATATGACCTAGTATTTTAACAAGGTACTTAGTGCTAAATGTTATATAGAGTATTATACTTGATAATTAAAGTGTTAAGTGATTGTTATTGAATCGTGTAGAGAGGGTGTTAAATTGATTTAGTTGTGTTAAAACTTACACATGTGTTAATAAGATAATGAGGAATGTGTTAGATGATTGAATTATTATGTTTACTTAAATTTTGTGAGTAGTTTCACATTCAAGTGATAAATGAAAATAGTAACAAGTTAATACTTGGTCATAAACCTATTACAAAGTGTTACTATGTGTGTGTGATAATTATTGATTTTAGCATTGTGATATATGTGAGAGTAAAAGTTAATCATTTTAGAGATCAATGGTATGAAGTGGCCTGAGAATAAAGTGTGACTGACATAATATGACGACGTCTGGCCAACGTATTTATATTATGCCATTTCACATGGAGTATTGAGGCTACCAAGTACCAGAGAAATTAATGTGACTTTAAAATTGGTAAGTTTCGATGTTGATATATGAGAGAGAGAGAGAGTCAATGATTGACTAAATCGAAATGGTAGTAAAAGATTAAATTATTGTATTAATGAACTATCTATTAATAAAAGAGATATATATATAAATATTTATATATAAAGAGCCTTTTGATTGATAGTTATAGTATTATTAATTGAGAATTGTGTGAAATTTGATTGTTATTATATGCTTAATATCAATGTGAAGTGATAAGTTGCATATAGAAGAAAATAAAACATGAAATAATCTTCCGTGGAGATTAAAGAGATAAAATTGATTGATGAAATGTTGTTGAAAAATGTGTGTGTGGTTATCACATTTTAATGGAGTGGTACTTGCGCTTGAATGGCAATGTACCTGTTGATGGAAAAACTTGGTAGTTATCCAATTTGAAATTGGTGTTAAGTGACTTTGTGATTATGTGATAATGGTTTTAACCATGAGAATTAACTTCTATTTTGAGTGTTAATATGTGATTAGTGATATGTAGTACTAGCATAAATGCTAGTTATGAATTGAAATTAAAATTCATTGTTGTTGGGTGTATTGTGATTTTCATAATCATTGTTTTGTTGTTAAAAAGGGGTATAAATCATATATCTATTTTAAAAGATTCTAGCATGTCGTTAGTTTCTTGTGGTAAGAGTACGTTATTGTACACGATTGTTATTCACTTATGCCAAGTGGATACATGTTTAAAGTGATTAATTGGGAATAATTTCCTTAAGTGATCATAGTATGCATGAAGATATGATTTAGATACATATCATATGTTAAGGTAAGAAATAGAAACAGGTACATGCGGATATGTGTCTGTAGATAGAATTTAAATTGTGTGCATAAAATTAAGAGTTGCTCAAGGGAGTAATTATTTTAAGTGATAATATCACGCTTGTGGTTGAATAATGTGAGTAGTATTTTACTATATGCAAGTTAAATTGAGTATAAGCCACAATGTATGTGTTTGCGTGAATGTAATTGAGATGCACACTGGTGGTGTGTAAATTGATAAAATAACATATATCTATATAAATATATGTAGGTACACGGTGTATGTAGTGAAATGTATGCATAAGCATGTTATGCATAGGTGATTTAAGTTGTGTATACACTTTAGGTGGAAATAGTGATGAGTAATTACGAGGTGAGAGTAGTACGAAGAGTACAATAGTAATAAACTGGAAATTGTGGTGGTAGTGGAATCTCATTTAAGGAATGAGATTTATCAGGTAATTAAGTACTTTAGAATAATCAAGGTTGATTAGATTTCGAGGACGAAATCTCTTTAAGGGGGAGAGATTTGTAACATCCTCAAATTGGGCTTAGAAGTAATAGGTATTTTCTGTAAATTTTAAATGCGATTTAAAATTGTTATTGTGTTTGATTTTATAATTAATAGGTCGATAAGCCTCAGGAAATATTGTGGCTAGCGAAATATTGATTGTTTTAATTAAATCAAGGTGACGGTAAAATAAAATAGTCTTCCCGTAAATAATTTTTAAGTTCCAGACAATAATAAATACGGGGAATGAAAACTAACACTTATATGATATATATTATATGATGGATCGGGTTTTTCTCCAAACACACATACATACATACGTACATATACATACACACACATTAAACCTAAATCATTATCAAGATCATGAAGAATCATCAAATACAAGCTTCCAAGATCAAATTCAAGTCTTGTTAATCATCTTAAACAAGGTAAAATCAAGTGTTCTTCATGTTCTTCATCCTAGAAATTGGGGGTTTTGGGATTTTGCTAATTAGTGAGTTTAATCCGAAAATAGGGTTTGATTTTGTGCAATAGTTGTTAGTTATGATTTGTTAACATAGATTAATCATTTCATTATCATTCAAAGCAAGTTATAAGTGTTAATTTAGTGATTTCTTTAACCCTAGAAATTGGGGTTTTGAATATTTGATTTAGTTGGTATGATTAATCTTGAATTTAAGTTAGTAATGATCATATTATCACTAGTTGATAAGAAATAAGTTGATTATAATTAAAATCCTAACTTAGAGATAAAAGATTATAGAGTATTCATGATAAAAGTTGTGATTTAGTTGATAATTCATGAAGTAAAGATTTTGGTTATGTTATAGTTGTTAATTAGTGCCTAATCCATGATTATGACATGAGCCCTAACTTAAAATGGAAGAATTTGATTAAGTATTCATGAAGTGTTTTAGTGGATTGTTAATTTGGAAACTATTAATCTTGTTATTGGTGTGATCATGTTAGTTAACAATGATTAATGTGAACTAAGGTGATAAGTTGATTATAATTATCATAAATTTGATAGTGATGATGAACTAATGAAGTTAATAGTGATAATTCATATTAGTGGAATGAATTATGTGAAGTTACTACAAGTGACAACTAAATTGATATATAGTTGAAAAGTGGTTAACATGATATCTAATCATGATTAAGAAACAATTCAAGAAGTATGAATTGGATGTATGTGATGATTATGTTAATACATATGAATTGAGATTTGTTGGTATAAATCTATTGGAGTAATGTTATGTAGATTTGATACAAGTAACTGACTTGTGTATTTTGTTGTATTTCCAGATATGGAGAAGACTCAGTAATATTAGACTACTGAGTGGACGACTATGGTAGTCGGTGAGTGGACTTTGATCTCTCACTATAATTTAGTGATCACTATTGTGGTTACTTCAAGTGTTAAGTGTTATTCCTGTGTTAAGTTGAATTGTGAATGTGTTAAAGTGTTAAAGTGTTAAGTGTTAAGTGACCTATATGGTAACAGTGTTAATAGAGGTCAACTATGTTGGACTGTGTTGTTACAGGTTAGTCAACACAAGGGTTGTGAACATTCGTTGTAAGTAAGGCTTGTGTTGACTAAAGGTAACAAACAGTTATCGGTTAACCGCTGTATTGGCCTGCAGTTGGTGTAAGTGTCGCTTGGTGGGCCACCGCGGCTGAGGGCGCCACAAGGGCCACCGATCCTCTAGTGATGTTGAGTCAAAGTGTTAAATGTGGTGAACTCATAGTGTTAAACTAAGTTGTATTGTTAGTGATGAGTTAACTCACTTAGCTTCGTGCTAATCCCTCGTTGTTTACTCCTTGCAGGTTAATATCTATTGTTATGGGCGGGTCAAGGAGTAACTGAAGAATGTTTGACTAGGATTACTCTGATTATTATTTAATACAGTTTAAAATGTTTGATTATATAAAGCCCAAGATATAATGGATTGTTTTGTAAACGGTAATAATCAATACCTAGAACTTAGGCAATGGAAAATGACGTCATGTCATTTTATGTATATATATGTTTTGGGACTTGAGCTTCCGCATTGTTAAAAAAAAAAAAAAAAAAAAAAAAAAAAAAAAACAGTTGTAAATTTTGGGGCGTTATAAGTTGCAGCTCAATTGGTGATATCAAGTGGTAAGACTTGATATTAAAGGGATTCATGTTCGAATCCAACAACCTACCTGAGATGTTCAGGAGATAGGTTGGGGTGCATTGGGCTGCAGACCTGGCCCAGTGGGTTTATATTAACATTGCTCCTCAGGCCCAGCTGTGGACCGCGTGAGCCCAGTGGGCTCAGGGGGAGGGTGTTACATAAAAAGTGCACTTTTTTTGTAACATCCTCCCCCTGAGCCCACTGGGCTCACGCGGTCCACAGCTGGGCCTGAGGAGCAATGTCAGGTCTGCAGCCCAATACACCCCAACCACATCACCTGAGGAATTCACCTCCCAGGTAGATTGTTGGATTCGAACTTGAATCCCTTTAATACTAAGTCTTACCACTTAGTATCACCAATTGAGCTGCAGCTCAATTGGTGATACTAAGTGGTAAGACTTAGTATTAAAGGGATTCAAGTTCGAATCCAACAACCTACCTGGGAGGTGAATTCCTCAGGTGATGTGGTTGGGGTGTATTGGGCTGCAGACCTGACATTGCTCCTCAGGCCCAGCTGTGGACCGCGTGAGCCCAGTGGGCTCAGGGGGAGGATGTTACAGTTACAATCTCCTAAATCCATATATGATGTAGATGGAGCTGAAATAAAAGAAAAAGCTACGATCAACAGAATACATTTGTACCTGAAAGCTAACGAAAGGGTTATGTATATGCACAATAGATAACCTTGTGAGGTTGACTGAATGTTCGAACCGTCTGCAACAGTGTGACGTCTAGCCAACATGTTGTGCCTCATTCTAGATTGTAGAGGTGATTGAATTGAATTTTCGGTAATGGATAATGAATTTGGTGATTGGTCGTGTATGTAATCTGTTAATTTTTTTCGCTTATGATGATCCATACTTGTTAACAGTAATTTAAAAACTAAACGTATCATGTAAATATTGCAACAAACGCGTATCATTATCATTATGTAAGAAGAATATCAATGTAGATAATATCAGCAGCAGGAAAAAATATTACCATCAGTAGATGAATAGGCAACGAAATCATAATCTAAAACTACAAATATATATATAAGTCCACACAAAACCTATATATGGTTTAAGACAGATGACAACATGGCGTACCAGAGAAGAGTAGAAGCTTGAAAAGTGTACGAAAAGGCTTCAGTCACCTATAAAAGAGTAGCCAACGCAATGTAAGAAGACATAATAATACATATATAATACACGCTGTGAAAGGTATACTACGACAATGACACTTTAACTTGAATTAAAAATTGAATAAAGCAATGTCCTCAATCCCCATCCTTTATTTTTGGTCGTATATGAAACCCCACCTATAATACATGTGTTACTATTCTAATTTTGATTTTTATAACTACAACAGACATCACATGCATATATGACATAGAAGTCAGACAGAAGGTAATACAAACAAATCGTTTAAATTTTCTAAAACAATCAACCCCTTCATACAATTGTAAGGTTCCAGCTGTTGATTTACTATTGCCTCTAACGCCAGTCTTATTTTTTTAGTGTAAATCTTGCCTATGTCTATTTGGTTCAGTACATAAACCCAATCTAATAAGGCAGCTAAAATTCCTAGTAAAACCAAAAATCCAATTGAAATCCCATACACCCATGTCCATGAATGTAATCTGAATGAAACAAACACACAACAACACAAATATTTGTATGCCCTACTTTATTTGACCTAGATGACGTAAAAGAAAGAAACTATATGAATAATATCATATGAGGCAGGCAAAAAATTGATAGTAAGCAAACAATAAACTAAAACATTAAAAGGAAGTATAAATAATTACCGGATAATAGAGAAGGAAGATCGCGAGTAAAGACCGAAGAAGACGTCGATAAGAAGAAAATTGAATTTGTATCGGTAGAGGATTATTATTAGCATCATTATTAATTATTATATATATTTATTATTATTATTATATATAATTACTATTATTATTGTTATCTTTTATATATAATTAAAAGAGGATACCATTAAGCAATTTTGACCCTTGATTAGACTCTCTAATTAAAGATCGATGGCTTAAATTAGTTTAAAATATGTACACTTAGCACCCCTAATAATATTTTTAAGAATTTTTTTTGCATAACAAACGGATATATAAATATAAATATTATAAATACATAATTATTAATTATATAAAAAGGAAAAAAATAATGTTTTATCCGGCAATATATATATAATCACAAATAAACCACCTAGCATGTTAATCGGGATTGATGAACAAGTAAATGCTAACAAACAATATTAATATTAATTAAAATTAAATTAATTAATTTCCTAATTGAAGCCTCTAAGTCCTATATATACAATGTATAATAATTCCACCCAATCTTCTCATACTATTATCCACGTTATTCCTACAAAATTTGTGTACATGGATTGTGTAACGTCATCTTCATCAAACATCCAATCTGCTCGTCACAAAACCAAAAATCCAGAACGAGATGAAGGTAGAATATGTGTATTATTGTTTAAATTTTAATCACTAATTTGTATTACAAAAAATAATATTTCAATGTTTTGTAGATGGGTGAAAACATCCAATTGAAGATCAAAACCTTCCTAAAACTTCAACAGGTATTATATATTGCTTTCTTATTTCCCAAATCCTAAAATTGCTAATCTACGTTGTTAAATTTTACAATTTTCTTATTGTGTAGATTTAAAAAATTATGCTTTAGAAGATCCCGACATTGCCAACAAATTAGAAGGTATAATAATTATTGTGTAGATCCAAAAAATTATGCTTTAGAAGATCTCGACATCGCCAACAAATCAGAAGGTATAATAATTGTCTATTTATCTCTTCATTTTGTTCATAATCTCTTTATCTCTTTATTCGTAGATGATTTTGATCCAAAAGCTTTTGTTGAATGGAATAAAGTCAATGTTCCTATTAATTGACAATGGTGGTGACGAAGCTTTTAAACGTGTCATTGAGAAGATTGTAAATGCAGATCAATGAATCAAACAACTACGCTCGCTAGGACATGAAATCGAAGACAATTGCATCGTGGATCAAAACTTTATTAATAACAAATAGATAATTGGAATATTATGTTTAATGATCCATCCTATTATTTATTGTTTTAAAGACATATGTTTACGTCGTATGCTTTATTTCTTGCTATTTAATGTGTCATTTTACACTTATGTTGTCAATCTCTTGTATTTTATTATCAATAAATTTATTAATAATATTAATTGTATTTATTAAGTTTTCATTAATTGGTTATTGTATAACAATATTAAAAATTCTTACACGACGTATGTGACTTTGGTCATAATATAAAATCATCATCAGTATATTAGATACGAGCAAACAGTATTTATGTTGGAATAATGCTAACCATTTTATGTTATGACTAACAAATATTTTAGACCCACATGTCATAAAGGTTTAAGTATAAATTTTTTTATCTAGGACTTCTTATATTGATGATTGATCTAGAAAGGAATAGTAACAGCATTATGATTGCTTTCTAAACAGCATCCGGATATATTGCTCTCTACGGTCCAATGTTACTTCCATTAGTGTGCCCAATTGAGACAATTATCAGAATGCGTAACGAGCTACTTAAAGGATTTATACATATATGAATTTGACCATCTCATAATGAACTCACTCCTACACAATTAAGTCATATATTTAAACTTTATTTAAAAAAAAATGATCAAAACTCAACACCAGCTTTCCTGTTTTGTTTTGCCTCACAAAAAATCGGCCCATGTTTAAAATATGGGATTTGATAAAAAGAGCCCTAAGAACTTTAGATAAGAAACATTTTTAGAATAAAATTAGTTTAAATATAAAGACATCCCCACTTTTTTCACTCAAGTAACTGCCATCCATTTTTTTCTCAACAAATATGAAGTAAAAAAACTGATTGTTTCCTTCCTCTAATTCCATTCATCCACACCGATTGATTTGTTAAACATTCTTAATTGATTTTAAAAACATTAGTCGCTCTATTTTTTTTTAGTTTATCTCCTAAATAAACGCATAGATCATGGTCTCAATAATTTACAACTTTCAATAATTACAACTTCCACTAAAGTTTGTAGTAACTGGTTTAATCGAATAGCTTGGTTTTAGCGAATTTTGACTACGGATTTTGATTTGATAGCATGAAATGGAGATCATTATTTATGCTTTTCTGTTTCAGTTCCTAAAAATTTGATGGCGGTTAGCATGAACTGTAATTGTGGATGCATGTTGGTTAAATGTCCTAATATTTGAATTAATTTTATTTATTTATATATTTTTAGGGTTCTTTTTATCAAATCCCTTAATATATATATATATATATATATATATATATATATATATATATATAGTGGGAGGATCCAGGGGGAAACACTTTTTTGGGGGGAAGTAGGGAAGTGTAATATTCATCACGGAGCATCTTAACTTCGTCAATACATTTGTCGAAAATTAAAAAGTGAAAATTAATTAATGTTGATCAAAATGGATGCTATGAATGTTAAGCTTCCATGATAAATTCTTTTTGTAGGCTATAACATTAATTGATAAATTTTAAATCCCAAATCGTTAATGTTCGTCGTGGTGAATGTTAACTTAACATTCATCACGATGAATGTTAAAAGAAAATTAATGTTATTTTTTAACATTCTTCGTAATGAATGTTAAGTTAATATTCACCACGATGAATATTAACGTTTTATTGAATAAATATTCATAAAATAATATTATAACTTAAAATTGACTTTCATTTGTTAATATATTCTTTATAGCATCGATCTTGATTACTATATACGAGTAAATTTAATTTTATCTTTGATATTTGTATTGGCAAAGTTAAGATGCTCCGTGATGAATATTACACTTCCCTACTTCCCCAAAAAAATTGCTTCCCTCTTGGTCCTTCACATATATATATATATATATATATATATATATATATATATATACAACTATGATATCTATGATGGTTTAATTTATTTTTCTTTTTATATATTGAAAGTAAAAAAAATTAAAATATATCAGAATCCCTGGATTATCCATGGAGATAAAAATTTTGTTTCTTAATTTTATATATAAAAATCAGTTTAGATAAGATTATATATTTTAATTTTTTATTATTTATACTTATACTTATATTTTAAATTGTAATTCTAAGTTTATAATACGCACTTATATTTCGTTTACCATTTTTTAGATCAAATCATTTCTTTCTCAATCAATATCTTTGACAATTTATAGATATCCTACTATAAAAAACATTTAAATATAAATATCTAAAGATAAATTAGAATAGATTGTTAATATCGTATATAATGTAATTCTTATTTCGTTTCCTTATCTTATATATAAAAAATTATTTTAGATAAGATTAAGTATATATCTCAACTTTATATTATTTATACTTATATTTTAATATTTTGAATAGTAAATAGTAAGTATAATTCTATATTCAATACTAGTGTTAAACCCGTGCGATGCACGGCTAGCATTATAAAATATGTGAACCATAAGTCAAAACGGTATATGAAATGGGGAAACTTTCAGATTTTAAAAGAAACTTTTTTATCGTTATTAATGATACTTTATAAATTTTTAACCCCTCAAAAATAAATAATAACAACATTTTTTCCCCACGATATATCAATAAAATGAGAAGGTTAAAAAAGATATGTATGGTATAAGTTGACATTTTTCTAGCTAAAAATAATTGCCTAGTCATTGTGACCTTCTCGTTTTCTATAGTTATAATATGTTAACCTTGCAACAATATGATAAACAATGCGTATGTTAATATTCTTGAAAAAAATAAATTGTAACAATTTCTATAACAATTTAGACATTTTATTAAATAATTAATGCGCATATATATGTACAAAATATAAATCATTCTACAACAATCAAATATATACCTACAGATTTGAAAAGTAATATAAAATTAATAGAAGTACACGTCAAATATATATTTACATTATATAGAAATGATGAACTTGATTTGTCTATCCATAAAGCTTGTATTCAGTTTACTAAATAATGGAAATTGAGTTCCCTTATTCTGTAAGATGATAATAAAAAATTTCAAATTAACAAAACTTTAATGAAAGATATAATTACATTAAAAGCAAGTTCTCATAACTTACTAAAAGTTTATTTATTTATCCTTTTTTTTATTTATAAAAAGAGAGAGTTAGAGAAAGTTAGAGAAAGAAGAGTTAAAATTAAGATGAACAAACTAAAAGATTTTATAAATAAAATTAGAAGGAAAAAATAGATTAAAAGATGTCATGAGTTTGGATTATAATAAAAAATTATAAGTGTTATCACATGACATATTATTTTAAAATTAAAATGGTTATAATTTAATTTTATTAATTACCTTATTAAATGAAAATAGTTATAATATAATTTTTAATTGAATATAACCTTATTTGAAATAAGGATGTAGGAAAATCCACATCATCAATTTCTTTTATAAGGTGGTGACTCATAGGATTTGTATGATGTGGCATGGGTAAATTTTTGACAAATAATTGAGGGTCTCCTCCCTTAGTTATAAAGATAGACTATAACACTATTATATACCGTTTACCATTTTTTTTAGATCAAATCCTTTCTTTCTCAATCAATATCTAAAACAATTTATAGATATCCTACTTTAAAAAATATTTAAATTTAAATATTTAAAATAGTAAATATAAATTGGAATAGATTGTGACCTCATGTGGAAAATTGGTAGATGCATAAATGATAGATTTGACCAATATTTAATATTTAATTAAGGTGAAAAGAGAGAGTTAAAATAAAAGAACTATCATTTGTTATTGTAAAAAGAATTGTTATTAGCACACATTTTAACTTGACAACATTTTTTTATTTAAAACATCATAATACATCTAACTTTCACATTTTATATTAAAATCAAAACAATCTAAAGCAATAATATAATTATAACTTTAACTAAAATACAAGTTACAATAAAATGTTAAATCAACATCCTTGATTATAAAACTTTATGTTAATATTGTTTTACTTATTATTTCATACATTTAACAAAACAAATAAATAACTTTTTTATCTTAAAAGAAAACAAATTTTACAAAATCAAATGTCCTAACCCGCGTTGTCGCGGGTCCTTTACCTAGTTAATATTAATGAATAATGATACGTGGAGGCTATTAAGTAACGACTGTACACGTGTAATCGTAAATGCACATGAGTCAGCAAAAAAAAAAATTGAAAAAAATCCCAGCCATGTCTCGAACTTACGATCTGTCAAAGATATCCAAAGGTACCAACCGCTGGGCTACAGACTCACACATTGTTAATTGTTACGTTTACTACATATATATTTATTAACATAACAGAAACGTGTCGACGCCAAATTGGAGGAGTTACTATTCATCTCATGCTACTTTGTTAATAATGATAATGATAATGAATTAATGATAATGATAATGATAAAAGGGTAGTTGCTAACCCGCGCTTTGCTGCGAGATGAGATTGATGCAATATATGTATCTTGATGGTAAAAATGTATAGTGTTACATATTGAAACAATATATTTGCCAACCATAATTGTTACGGGTATTATTATAAAGTTCTTATAAATAACAAATAAATATTCACTTTGTATAAAAAATGCCCCAAATGAATAGTACAAAACAACATTAAAAAATATATATTAGTTTTACTACCAAGCAACATAAAAAAACATGGGTTAAGTGTTTGAAAATGTATATAACTATGCGTTGACTTCTTTAGTATGTACAAAACTAAATTGACCTCAATTGTATGTACTTAACTATTAATTTCGACCATTGTATGTTTATTTGTGACGTGTTATCAAATATAAGGTGACAAGTGGCATCTCTACACAGTTGACACGTCACAAAAATACATACAATAGTCGAAATTAATAGTTAAGTACATACAATGGAGGTCAATTTAGTTTTGTACACACTAAAGAAGTCAACGCATAGTTATATACATTTTCAAACACTTAACCCAAAAAACATTTATACAAAAACAAAATGATGAAAACGTCTAAAAAGTAAAAAGTTATCCTTTTTTAAAATTGAGGTAAAAGAAGATGACGTTTTCAAAATACATAGAAATTTATCAAAATCTAAAGTATGTGCAGTAAATTAATTCACCGAACATATTTTATATCATTTATAAATTGATTTATAATGTACACACTATTTTAGTGCATCAAGCTGTACTATTTTAGTACAAAAAGAGAATCTTTAAATAATTTGTTTGCACTAAGAAAAGTTGCCTCAATGTGCACTTTTTATTAATTTAAAATAAACAACTCAACAATATACTATTTAAGCTTTTATACAACTATTAAAATATAATAAGAGATGTAATAACGATCATTATATTTAAATTTTTTGAAAATATAAATGCATTTTTTCTGAAAATTAAGAAGTTTCTTTGATAAAGATAATAGCAAACATTATATTTAATAATGGTAAAAATATTAGTGACAAATTTATACTCAATGCATCATATAAATATATTTTAATTATTATAAATACTAGATAGAAGACCCGTGACAACGCGGGGTATTCTAAATTGTTTTGGTTATTTATATGTTCAAATATTTTTTTTTTTTTAAGATTCAAGTTTTGTAGTATCATTATCATTATTATAGTTTATAATTGAAAACTAATTTATTGACCAGCGACAGCGCAGGCTAATACATTTGAGTTTTAAAAGTTAACAATTAAATTTAAAAGAAATATAATGTACACAATGTTATATGAGAAAAAAGAAGTAGACTAATCGATGTAAAGAGACCTATTGTGCTACGTTAAATCTTCGCGTTGTTCACTATTAAACATATTTAATAAAAAATTTAAACCTATAAAATAAATTAAAGAAAAATAATAAACATAGTCTTTGACTTGAATTTTGAATAGTCAATTGTAGGATAAGAATTCAACGCAACTTGTAGAAAAATAAAACACATGAATCACAAAAAAGAAAATTGAAGAATGCTAATATGGTTGAATATGACATATGTTTGTATATTATTTAGCTCAATGTATATTAAGTATTATATAAGGGATTATTAGTTACGAACCATAATATATATTAGTTACGACTTTGACGTATTCATCATATATAAGGTTTATGGCAATATGGACGACCGGTATTTATTGTCATGTTTTTGATAAAAAAAGAAAAGAAAAAAAAAAAGACATGTTATTAATCAATATAGATAAACTTGCAAATATTGAGGGTTTATTAATATAGTTCGTTAGGACTGCTGCTATTAAGGGAGCAAAAGTCCAAAATCATTTGACAAACTAAGACATCAAAAAATGCAGCTAGTTGTAAGGCAAAGAGTTCCAATTGCTACCAGTAATTTATTGGTACAACTAAAGCCGACACTTTGAAAATAGATCCTTCTACACATGAGAAACGGACAATTACACTATAAGAAAAATCATAAACCAGTCAGATCCAAATATTTAGAGGATCTTGTTCAGTGAGATTCAATCAACATATGACCACTTGATCCAATGCAAGACAAATAGCAGATCTGGAAACATGAAGTCCTTGTGTAATTCTTTTAATTTTCAATTTTGTAACACTGTAGACAAATAATAAAGCATCCCACCAATCACCATTGAAGCTATAAATCACCAAAAGATAAGCCCGTATTCGTTATTTAAGCTATACACACCTGAAAAGGACTGCCAAATATACAACCATAATCCAGTATTTACATCACCATACTTCAAAATGATAGCTCTACTAAAGCACTTTGTCATTCCTCAAAAATTATTATGCAATATTATGTTTGAAATAATGTTTAAACCAATAAATGAGAATGAAGCTTACACAAAGTAGCTCTCTTGATGACTGATAAATAAATGCAACATCTTTTTACATGAATAAGTCGTGATAGATGTTCATGTTGCCGATATAACATGAATCGCCACCACCACAAGTAAACGGGTCAAAATTGCCACATTTAGTTAAAAGTAAAACTATGCTATAATCTGAAACTTCTAAGAGACCCATACATAATAGGCAAAAAGCATAGCATAACCAAATCACTACAAACAAAATTGGCAATTCTAAAAGGTGACCAAATAAGTACAGTATCGTTTAGACATAAAGGTAACAATTTGTAAAAGAATACAACCATTGGAAAATCAGGTTACTGAAATGATCACAATTAATTAAGGGCTTATCTTGGTGTTGTACAATGATTGATGTAAGGAGTACCTAACCAACGATTTGGATACATTTCTCGCACTCTTGTGAATTGCTGGAATTCCTATCCTGAGGATCACAAGTCAATTTCACATGACCCATATAATTGTTCAATACGTACAAAAAAATTGGTGAATATAGACTGAGATCAATTTATTCTCCATTTGGTTTTATTTAAGGGCAACTATATATAAAAAAAAAAAAAAGGTTATTGGAGGGAACCTTTAACCCCGGATCCGTAGATCCACGGAGCCCCACCCGCAAGAGGCAACCCGTCCGGCTAAACACCTGGTCCCAGTGACCCCACACACGGAGCATAGGATTTTTTGTACTCCCAGAGGCTTGAACCCGGGTGGGGCGTGGGGATTCGCGGCGGCGGTACCACTGAGGCAAAGCCCCATTGGTAAGGGTAACTATATAGATGACAATTGATCAAACTCATCATATATTAAAAAAACCCAATCTCAATATGCTAACATGTACACTAACGTGAAATACGAACATTATATACTGACCACAACATCACAGCTTGTAAACTTCTACCTTATCAAACACAAATGACATTCCACAACCTCATGACCCCAAATATACTTGCTGCATATGAGTACTATTTGACCCGTTTCGCCTAGGCAGACCCAAAAACAGACACAACATACCAATTTACTGCTCAACCCATTACCCATTCGGCACCACAAATTTATTTATCATTGACTATACTATTTGACCCGTTCTGCCTAGGCAAACCCGAAAACAAACCCAATGTGCCAATTTACTGGTCAAGACATTACCCATTTGGCACCACCAAGATCTCCATCATTATATAGTATTACTTTTTAACTATAAGGAGTGTACATCGGTATTTTTACTTTAAAGGGTTCAGTTCATGACAAACCTTTATTTATCACCTTTAAAAGAAAACATAATCTGTTCGAATTAACCGCTTTGTGTGTGACTTCCAGCCCTATTCACATGTTGGTCCTATTAGGGAGTTTGAACTACCTGTCAATGTGAGAAATAGATTAATTAGAAAGACTATTTGCAGGTGTAACCATCTCATTCTCAAGCCTCTGTCCATATCTACAAAGTTAGAAAACTTACGATTAGATTCAACTCAATGACAACCTTAGATCAAGTTTGCTCAAACTTTGACATAATGATCTAGCTTCAAATAAATTGTTAACTGAAACAAAAGGTTAACAAAATTCACTTATTATACCTTTAGCCTTAAAATAATAAAATACTAACCCTTGTAGCGAGCTTTTAGGACTCCGCAACTGAACACCAGTGTCAATAGACACAGCATTAGCAATTATCCAGACCTTGAATTTCTTCTAAAGATCCTTCAAAATTTAGTCACCAACCACCAAACACAGGGCTTAGTATAGACACAAATAAATCATGCCACAAGTCATCCTGAAAAAGAGAGCCTAAGTAGAATTATAGAGGATAGTAATAATAATGACAACAAACAACGCAATAAAACAATTAAAAGGTAGCAATGTCAACAAAAGAAGCTCACCTAACCCAAATCATAGTCTCGAGGTCTTGGTGTGACTTTAAATTGATGATGGTTATTGGACCACACTGCAAAATCTGAAAAACAATAGACAAAATTAAAACTCTTCAACTTACCAACTCATGCAATATTTCCCAAACTCACAGTATGTGTCAAAAACATATCTTTTAACACCCCTTGTATTTTTATATGCAATTAAAACTCTTCAACTTATCAACTCATGCAATATTTCTCAAACTCACAGTATGCGTCAAAAACTTATCTTTTAACACCCCTTGTAATTTTATACGCTCTTTTCGCAATTTTAGAGCAACCATATAAGTTATACAAAAACTACATCAAATAAGAATATCATATGCGTTCATTCATTCATATTTGTATTTAAATTGCCTGAATGTTGAAGCTGAGATTTTGCTAAAATATGATTGAGATATAGTTTACCATAACGGAAAAAGTTATATATGAATGGTTACGTTTTGTAGTCGCAATAACTTTATAGGATTCATATCAACTATAGCACGTAAGCTCAGTGATCTCAATTGCTTTATTTCGTCCGCATTGATAGTAAAGCATAAGTTTCATGGTCAGTATTCCCAACATCTTTTGTGATTCATATCAATCATCAAACCTTAGCAACAACATAATATTAAAAAAAAAGGACACGCAAAATAACGATAAAAGAAGAAATTTACAATTATAAATAATAAATGCTCACCCATCAATATGCATTTAGGCACTTTCAAACCATCTTGGTTAACCATTTGAAGTTCAAGTCCGTTATCGTATCCAGTCACATAAGAGATGTTGAAATCGATCTTTAATGAAGCTTTGCAACCAATGAATCGTTTGTTAATGCTAGTCCAGTGATCCATCGTCATTGGAACGATGCATGATGAAGATTCGAGAAGGTTTTACAACTTTACAGATTTATGAGAGATATAAAATGAAGGGAGATGTCTCCCTATCCATATATTTACCAAACTGCACAAACAGTGAAATCAATTACCCTAAAATCAATAAAATCATTAAAGGAACACATATTTATACCTAGAACAGCAAGAAAAACTACAAACAAAAGGAGCTCCCATGGTTAATGATTAACTACACTATTAAGTACCAATAGAATAATTAGTTATTTAAATCGTAAGCAAAGATAATCATGGCATACCTGAATCTCTTCGTTCTATTTCTTACAGGTGACCAACAATCAAAGATGTGATGTCAACTTCTTGTGCCAGCTTGGGTTTAAACATCGATTTATGTGTAAAGGTTATTAAAAGGCTTTATCATTCAATAATAAAATTAAAACCAACTTCATTAGCAAAATAGAAACTAATTCAAATTCAAATCGGTTTTTATAAGGAGAAGTAAAAGAATCAATGAGAAAAGAAAAAAAACATTATCATTGTTATCATCAATTTAGTTCTCCAAAACGTATTACTATTATCTACGGTACAACCTAAGCCACAATTCATGATAAACGGATCAGCTCTCGCAAACTCCTTCGCGATTTTCACTAATTCTTGAAACGGATACAAAAATGTTTCAAACAACAGTAGGATTTGATTGAGAAACTGTACCCCGATGATTAAAGCAACGATGTAAATAACTTCATCATTCTCTATATTTGCGTAAAACCAACCATCCAGGCTTGACCCTACCATCAAAGTCTTGAAAGCGTTCCATGATAATTGCCCTAAACACAATAAACATAAGTTATCACTTGTCAGGCATAAGGACCACAAATTAATGTTTATACGCTATAACTTACTATTGATGATCACTCAGAGGAAGAAAACAAACTAAAAGGACGGAGTTTAGAATCACCACAAGTAAGGCTATAAATCAAACACACCAACTTATTAGGGATAGAGGCTGTATTTTTGGGTGAGATTTGTGAATCGAATGTAGGTCGTCTAAAAAATGCGTACTGGAATTGAGGAATTGCGATTTTGATTTCATAATTTGTTAAAAAACGCATGACTCATTCAATCATTTGATATTATCTATTTTTATTGAATATATATTTATAAATATCATTTGCTGATTTTATTTACAAATTAAGTATTATTTTCCATTTTTTTCTCTTCATGATTTAGATATTAATTATTAATTATTATTTATTAATTAATATAATAAACCGAATTTTATGAGGGAGCCGATTTTTTTTTTTACCAAAACACGTTTTATTTACTTAATTTATTGATATATTTATTAATTTAATTTATACATTCTTTATTTATTTAATAACCATGCCCGTAGATGAGGGAGTGCCGAATGGGCGACCGCACAGGGCCCCCATTTCTATTAGGCCTCTAAATTTTACATATAGTTCATGTATGTAGGTTCATTTTCAAACCTATATTTCATGACAATGCAAATCTAAAAAGTTGGACCTATCATATTAGCTACTATATTTTTTTTAATTTATTTGATCACATAAAAAGGCACAAAATTAAAATATGGGTTTCAAATCTAAGAAGTTGGACCTATCATCTTAGTAGTGATGAGCCTTTTTATGTCTATGTATATATAAAAAAATGTATTTAAAGGGACCTCTTTTTTGTCGTGGTACCGGGCCACCTAATTTCGAGCTACGGGCCTGTTAATAACTCACGGTTTAATTAAATTAAAATAGTTAATATTAATATAAATATAAAAGGGGGTTAAGTGTAAGTATCATTAAATTAATCTTAATCGTTGGATCAATATGGAGAAAACCAATTAAGGGTTGGGATTGCCCCAAGCTATTTTGCTTTAAGTATATGTTATAGATTATTATTTAATGTGAATAGTGTCTAGTGCAACATTATATTTGGTGTAGCACTAAACACTATTTTGCCACTACACTGTAATAGTGTAGGTTTAGTGCATACATTTGAGTCAATTTTGTATACTTTTACAACGTTTTAATGCAAAAAGGTAGGTAGCAATTCTATTTAGACGCAGTTGAATGCTACATATGCCGTGTACAATATTTTAATATGTGGAATCTACTTATCTAAATACTCTAACAGTTTTATTATATTAAATGGCATACAATATTTTAATACGTGGAATCTACTTTATATACATACTCTAACAATTTTATTATATTAAAAATTATTTGTATTTATATTTATTAATATTTCGATTATTTATTCATAAACAATAATAAAACATATAACAAATATAAATGTGTGCGCAAAGATATACTCATATGACTTTTAATATATTGACGATATGGTTGAAAGTTTTGTACGTAAGTAGATAGTATCTACTTTCATAGTTAAAATTCAGATCCTTGTAAAAAAAACAACCACTTTTAACTTTTTAGGTTTCTATTAACATAAAAAAAGACTAATTAAAAAAATGTGTTATAGAAAAGTTGAAAAAAAGACAAAACCACTCATCTATAATTGCCATAAAGCTATGGGCTCTTTAAAACCACTAAAATAGTTGTTAGAGCACACCCAACGGATGCGTCGGTTCATCCGTCGGTTTCCATCACTTAGCCGACATTGTTGGCACCATTCGTCAGTTTGCTCCGTCGCTTTGGCTCCGTCGCCAAAATGACGCAGCGTCGGTTTTTTTTTTTTTTTTTTTTTTCCTTTTTGTGTGTGTATAATTAAAGGTAAATTAGTAAATGTGGGTCCGAAATTTAAAGTGACGGAATCACTGATGGCAGGGGTCCGTCAGTTTCAGCCGGTTTTGTAAAAAGCTTACGTGGCGCATACGTGGCGGATCAGTTTCTGTCAGTTTCTGTCACTCTTGGGAATGGTCTATTCATTTATTTACTCTACACGTTTCCTTCTTCCAACCTCTCTATCATTATCCTCTCTTTCTTCTCTCATTCTTTTCTCTGACATGAAGCATGGCTCACCGTTTTGATGATTTTGTATGCACTGTGTGTCCATTTTAGTTGATTGTACAAAAAATATTACTTCGTTAGTATCATGTGACGGCGGTAATGGTGGTGTTCTCTTCCGGCGATTTAAGCACAGCGGCGGCGGCGATGGTGGTGTATTCTTTCGGCGATTTAATCACGGTACGGCGGCGATGGTGATGAAATCTTCCGGCGATTTAACAAGCTATATCAGCGTTGGTTTGTATGCTCATATTGGCTTAGGAATTCCGGCGATATTTATAGCGGTACCGATGCCATATAAGCGGTTTCCGACATGCTGCCGTGCTGGGCATTCGTTACCGGTAAGAAGTTGAAAAAGCATGACCTGCTTCAGGTGGTATTACTTCTTTGTAGATGAAATTACACAATAGCCCATCAAAAAGGTGTTGAATCACTTAATCACATATGTGGGCTGCAAAATCACGAATATGCAGTGCCTTGTGCATAAAACGACATCGATGTGTTCGGCTGTTAGTATATTTAGTAATGAGGATGACTCGACTCGTACGAAAAACTATGCTCAAAACCATAGTTGTGGACTCGTGAGTCGTATTGTGACTCGTTTTCTTGATTTTTGACACATAAATCGTATCGTGACTCAACTCGTAAGATTCATAATATAGGTGAGTTGATATATATATAGAGGAGAGATAATGTGATATAAAGATGTGTATATATAATTATGAATAATAATATTAAGTGATAAATATAAGTAATACTAATAATTGATTTAAAAAATAGTATTTATAATATGAATAAGAGTAAGACACATAATATATAGTATTATTTAGTAGATATATGTATATGTATGTAATATGTAACTGTTAGATTTTATGGGCTACATCGAAATTATAAGTTTAAAGGCCCAAAGCCCCAATGTATTTACATTTTAAAATGGAGTAGGTTGTTGGGCCAAAGGCATTGAGTTATAAATACATGTTTCTTGAATTAGGGTTTCATTTTCATCAGCCACAATCTCATCTTCTTCCATCTCTCTCTTTCCGAGTTTATGTTCGTGGTGTGTGGAAAAGAGTATGCATCATATATTTTCAGATTATTCATCTCACTCGATGGTGTGTAAAAAAAGCTTCATCATCTCTACTTCCTAAATGTCTTAATATGTATATCTCTTCTTTCTGATATGTATTCATTCTCGATTTTTTATGCTTATTTTTCTTGACTCGCACGAGTTACGAGTTAATACGACTCGGAACGAGTCGGTCCGAAATTGAAAGTCAAACAAAGAGTCAAGTACTCAAAACGACTTCAAACCAAAGGCAAATATTACCGTATAAAAATCATCGCCAAACTTGCCATTTGAAATGGACCACCAAATTTTCATCACCTCACCTTTATATATCATATTAATTCCAACAATTTTTAAACATTCCCTCCAAAATTTAAAACACTCTTCTTCACCTCCTTCACCACCATGGGTGTTAGAGAGGTTGCTAAAACGCTACTTCAAGGAAAGCTATTGGCTATGAAGTCTAATAGAAGAATCGCAGAAAACATGCAGCAACTCCGCCGTGATTCTGAGAAATTTGTTAAGAGATCGTTCAAGGATGGCATCGCCGTCACTAATGTTTCAACAGCGTCGTTCCGTAATCCTGCAAAAGTTGCACATGAACTTGAATTCAAAACTGTTCATGTATACGGTGAGGAACAACGTCCATCATAGAAATGGCTTAAACTGTACACTACGCTTCATTTACCGAGTGCTATGACAGATTTTCGCGTCGACCACTTCAGAACTCGAATTGTAGTGACACATCCGATGATGACGGAGGAGGAGAAATTTGCTAATAACAAATCAACAGTCCTCGATGTGCGTTTTTAATCTCAATCAATTAAGTATCGAATTCTATAAATATGCTTTATGATTTCTATGATTTTTAATCTCAATTTAGTTTTGATCGTCCTCGATGTGCGCTTTTAATCTGAATTAAGTATCGCATTCTATAAATATGCTCTATGATTTCTATGATTTTTAATCTCAATTTAGTTTTGATCTCTGATTGTGCTTAGTCGTTGATGATAAGAAAATCGAGGCTTATAAGCAAATGAAGAACCTTTTACGGCGGCGATGGTGATGAAATCTTCTGGCGATTTAACAAGCTATATCAGCGTTGGTTTGTATGCTCATATTGGCTTAGGAATTCCGGCGATATTTATTCCGGTCAAGAATTCCGGCAATATTTATAGCGGTCAAGAATTCCGGCAATATTTATAGCGGTACCGATGCCATATAAGCGGTTTCCGACATGCTGTCGTGCTGGGCATTCGTTACCGGTAAGAAGTTGAAAAAGCATGACCTGCTTCAGGTGGTATTACTTCTTTGTAGATGAAATTACACAATAGCCCATCAAAAAGGTGTTGAATCACTGAATCACATATGTGGGCTGCAAAATCACAAATATGCAGTGCCTTGTGCATAAAACGACATCGATGTGTTCGGCTGTTAGTATATTTAGTAATGAGGATGACTCGACTCATACGAAAAACTATGCTCAAAACCATAGTTGTGGACTCGTGAGTCGTATTGTGACTCGTTTTCTTGATTTTTGACACATAAATCGTATCGTGACTTGACTCGTAAGAGTCATAATATAAGTGAGTTGATATATATATAGAGGAGAGATAATGTGATATAAAGATGTGTATATATAATTATGAATAATAATATTAAGTGATAAATATAAGTAATACTAATAATTGATTTAAAAAATAGTATTTATAATATGAATAAGAGTAAGACACATAATATATAGTATTATTTAGTAGATATATGTATATGTATGTAATATGTAACTGTTAGATTTTATGGGCTACATCGAAATTACAAGTTTAAAGGCCCAAAGCCCCAATGTATTTACATTTTAAAATGGAGTAGGTTGTTGGGCCAAAGGCATTGAGTTATAAATACAGGTTTCTTGAATTAGGGTTTCATTTTCATCAGGCACAATCTCATCTTCTTCCCGTCTTCTTTCATCTCTCTCTTTCCGAGTTTATGTTCGTGGTGTGTGGAAAAGAGTATGCATCATATATTTTTAGATTATTCATCTCACTCGATGGTGTGTACAAAAAGCTTCATCATCTCTACTTCCTAAATGTTTTAATATGTATATCTCTTCTTTCTGATATGTGTTCATTCTCGATTTTTTATGCTTATTTTTCTTGACTCGCACGAGTTACGAGTTAATACGACTCGGAACGAGTCGGTCCGAAATTGAAAGTCAAACAAAGAGTCAAGTACTCAAAACGACTTCAAACCAAAGGCAAATATTACCGTATAAAAATCATCGCCAAACTTGCCATTTGAAATGGACCACCAAATTTTCGTCACCTCACCTTTATATATCATATTAATTCCAACAATTTTTAAACATTCCCTCCCAAATTTAAAACACTCTCCTTCACCTCCTTCACCACCATGGGTGTTAGAGAGGTTGCTAAAACGCTACTTCAAGGAAAGCTATTGGCTATGAAGTCTAATAGAAGAATCGCAGAAAACATGCAGCAACTCCGCCGTGATTCGGAGAAATTTGTTAAGAGATCGTTCAAGGATGGCATCGCCGTCACTAATGTTTCAACAGCATCGTTCCGTAATCCTGCAAAAGTTGCACATGAACTTGAATTCAAAACTGTTCATGTATACGGTGAGGAACAACGTCCATCATAGAAATGGCTTAAACTGTACACTACGGTTCATTTACCGAGTGCTATGACAGATTTTCGCGTCGACCACTTCAGAACTCGAATTGTAGTGACACATCCGATGATGACGGAGGAGGAGAAATTTGCTAATAACAAATCAACAGTCCTCGATGTGCGTTTTTAATCTCAATCAATTAAGTATCGAATTCTATAAATATGCTTTATGATTTCTATGATTTTTAATCTCAATTTAGTTTTGATCGTCCTCGATGTGCGCTTTTAATCTGAATTAAGTATCGCATTCTATAAATATGCTCTATGATTTCTATGATTTTTAATCTCAATTTAGTTTTGATCTCTGATTGTGCTTAGTCGTTGATGATAAGAAAATCGAGGCTTATAAGCAAATGAAGAACCTTTTACGGCGGCGATGGTGATGAAATCTTCTGGCGATTTAACAAGCTATATTAGCGTTGGTTTGTATGCTCATATTGGCTTAGGAATTTCGGCGATATTTATTCCGGTCAAGAATTCCGGCAATATTTATAGCGGTACCGATGCCATATAAGCGGTTTCCGACATGCTGCCGTGCTGGGCATTCGTTACCGGTAAGAAGTTGAAAAAGCATGACCTGCTTCAGGTGGTATTACTTCTTTGTAGATGAAATTACACAATAGCCCATCAAAAAGGTGTTGAATCACTGAATCACATATGTGGGCTGCAAAATCACGAATATGCAGTGCCTTGTGCATAAAACGACATCGATGTGTTCGGCTGTTAGTATATTTAGTAATGAGGATGACTCGACTCATACGAAAAACTATGCTCAAAACCATAGTTGTGGACTCGTGAGTCGTATTGTGACTCGTTTTCTTGATTTTTGACACATAAATCGTATCGTGACTCGACTCGTAAGATTCATAATATAGGTGAGTTGATATATATATAGAGGAGAGATAATGTGATATAAAGATGTGTATATATAATTATGAATAATAATATTAAGTGATAAATATAAGTAATACTAATAATTGATTTAAAAAATAGTATTTATAATATGAATAAGAGTAAGACACATAATATATAGTATTATTTAGTAGATATATGTATATGTATGTAATATGTAACTGTTAGATTTTATGGGCTACAACGAAATTACAAGTTTAAAGGCCCAAAGCCCCAATGTATTTACATTTTAAAATGGAGTAGGTTGTTGGGCCAAAGGCATTGAGTTATAAATACAGGTTTCTTGAATTAGGGTTTCATTTTCATCAGGCACAATCTCATCTTCTTCCCGTCTTCTTTCATCTCTCTCTTTCCGAGTTTATGTTCGTGGTGTGTGGAAAAGAGTATAACACCCCTCATTTCTTTTGTCAACAATTATAAGAATATTTGTGATTCGGAAGCTTAAATTTCAAACATGTAACCATACTTTACATTTCCCTATAATATAGATAAACTTTTTCAAACTAAATACATGACAATTCAACAACTAGGTGTTATATAATTTAAAACATTTCTTCGGTTATTAAACCAACGTCAGAGTAACAGCCTGTCAAACATTCCATCAATTCCAAATACTTCCTGCCCCGCCCAATATGTCCCATCACTTATAACCTGCAGGAAGAACTGTGGTGGGGTTAGCATAACGCTAAGTGAATGAAACTATAATCTACAGTCCAACTTAGCACAACAATCTGTTTACATCAAATAACAATAAACAATCAATCAATCAATCAATCAATCAATCAATCATCATAAGGATCGGTGGTTCTTGAGATACCTTTATACCGGTTTGGTACTCAAAGAACACTTATCAATCATCTGTATTGGCCTATACAGAATTACCGATAACCTGTTGTTAATCACACATGACCTAAATCTCTGAACCAACATTTCAAGTTCCAAGATTTCCTGTCGTCTATAATAACAATCAAGTCCAACCATCATTTCAAGTTGATCTCAGAATCTTACATACTAGCTCAAACAGCCAAGTAAGCAAACAACCAAACTAACATGGCAAGTTATCTACAAATGAAAACATTATATCAAAGTAATACTATAATTACTTGTTGTAACCAAATCATTACAACTAAATCACACTGAGGTTACAGATCCACTCACCGACTACCTCAGTCGTCCACTCAGTAGTCTAATGTCACTGAGTCTTCTGTTTATCTGAAAACACAACAGAACCACACAAGTTAATAACTTGTCTCAATATTGATATAACATCACTCAAATAGATTTACACCAACAATTCCAAACTACTCGATTCATATGAATTTATACAATCATCACAATCATCTATATTCAATCCATACTTACATGGATTCATGTCATGGTTGTCAACAACATGTTTAGTCACTATAACATGATATTTAACTCCAATGTTAACTTTCTTGATTTATCACTTAATCATAATTAATTATCATGATAATCACTTTTCAACTTTAAATCAGATAAGTTATCACTTTCTTATAATCATTTAACATAATTCATTCTATGATTATAAATAATCACTTTTAATCACCACAATTCACAATCAATTATCAACTTATAATCATTTTATCACCTTCATTCATCTTAATCATTGTTAATTAATATAATGCAATCATTAACAAGATTATTAGCCTCTAACATCAACAATTCATCAATTCTAAGTTAGAGCTTAGCTTATAATCACCATTCAAATATCAAATAACCATTCTAACATGATTACAAGCTTTGATTTATGAATACTCAACTAAACCCTTAACTATCTATATGATCATACATCATATTCTTCATTTTTAAACTAGGGTTTAGGTTATGATCCTCATTTAAGCATCAACTATCAATTATACAAGCATTATAACCTTCAATTTCAAGTAAATCAAACTAATTCAATCAAATACCCAAAAACTCATTTCTAGGTTTATATGAAAATCAAGAATTGAGACTTACAACATGATTAGGATGATCAAGAGATGCTTAATCCACGTTTTTGAAGCTTGAATTCGAGTTCTAAAGCTTCAATTTGATCATTCCTCATGAATTTAGGGTTTTGAAATGGTACGTATGTATGTACAAGGCGTATGTATGTATGCAGTAATATATTTTTAACTAACCGACTCAAATATGAGTCTATTACATAATTGGTTAAATTTCGTTCCCCGTACTTATCATTGCCTGGAACTTAAAAACCATTTGCGGGGAAATATTATTTTATTTTACCGTCAACTGAGTTAATTTAAAACAATCAATAATTTATTAGTCACAATAAATTATTCAACTATTTTCTCCTTTTATTTTAAATTAACACAACACACTTATTTTCTGACACATTAATAACAGTTCGCAATCAGAAAATATTAAAATACTAACAGACTCGAAGACTGGGTGTTACAAATCTCTCCTCCTAAAGAGATTTCGTCCTCGAAATCTGATCACGCTTAATCAATCTAGTGAAATATAATCACACATTTCATTTCACTAATACTATACTTTTCATGCACTTCTAACCACATAATTATTCATTGCTATATGCACACAAGATGTGGTTATAATTTATTTCACTTATGCATATCATCCTTATGCATAACTTTAGTCACACCACTACCAAAATGTACTTACATATATTTAACCACTCATACACTAAATGTGTATACATCTTATCAACCTACACACCACCAGTGTGTATTTCAACTGAATTCACACAAACACATAAGTTGTGCTTTGTTCTATACTTAGTTTATTAACGCAAGATGCAATATTCATCATAATATGCAGCATCTTCAACTATTTAATCACAAATACACACATCAAACGTTACTCTCGTGAGTAACTTATAAATATAGATACACGTTTTCAATTCTTTCCACATTCACATATCCAAATGTATTTGTTTCTATCATTTCCCCCTGTATAAATATTGTGCATATATCATGTCTCTAATAAGTTTAAATAACCACTTTACATGACCATTCATACTTAGCCATGTCAACCATTCAAACGTATAATCACTTTCATCTTTATCACAATAACAACGGCAACAAGTGGTACTGAATACCAGAACATGTATCTTATCAATAAAGATTTAACTTAATTAATTCACTACTAGCAATTTAGCTAACAACTTGCTAGAATTTCCAACGTTGCAACTAGTTACCCATCACCTTACTACTTGAAAGTATAAACACAACTAGGTTATATGAAACTCTTTACTCTATAAGAATCAAAATCATATAACCATCAACACGTACGAATAATCTGTAAGCAGTATGTAGAGGTCAAATTTTATGGTAAAACCAACCATTATCACATAATCAATTAGCATCCTTTCACATCCTCGGACGCTAAATCAACACCTGTTAATACCATGCGCCATCAGCATAGGTATTTCAACAACACAAGGTGCTGTCACTAGTCATCTATTCAACAATATCAACACAATATTATTCGCAATCAACTGACCTCTACTTTGCTTAAATAATCTTTTAATTAACACATCACTTGTACCCTAGGTACCACATTAACAACAATTTATGGTGTGCTACTCTTTCATTTCAGTCAATCATTCATTGACTATTTCTCAATTACAGGTCAACATATCTTACCTGTTATTTTAAATCACTTTAAATTTTCTGGTACTTGGTAACCTCAACAATTCCATGTAAAATGACATAATATAAATACATTGGCCAGACGTCGTCATATTATGTCAGGTACACTTCATTTTCAGGTCACTTCATACCATCACTCTCCAAAGTGATTAACTTTTACTTTCACCTATCTCACAAGGTGATATCAATAATTATCGCACATATAATAATACTTTGTAGCAGTTATATGACCACTTATTAACTTGCTACCAATTTCATTTATCACTTTGAATGAACAACTAATCACATAAACAGGTAAATATAACTCTTTTCACTATTTCATTAACACAGATGTAATGTCCAACATAATTACATCCATCAACCTCTTTATTACCTGATTCAATTTAATTCACTAGTATAACAATTAATACTTATAGTACATTTAGTACTAAACACTTTGTCACTACTATGTGTATCATTCAACACATATTCATTAATCTAGTCAACTTTAGTTGAATTACAATTGAGCATTTCATGTTCAATTATCACATAAGTATGAGCTCAGATACTTATTTTATTAATTCTTAAAATGCTCAATTCAACATTTTCTAATACTTTACATGATTCTAAATACTTCATCATGTTCAACTAATTAACATAATATAGTCAACATAACTCTATAATCAATGTTTACTAATCCTAGTGAGCAGCAATCAACAATATCAGTTGCTACCCGATTTTGCAGTTTAGTAAACAATCGAAAAATAACTAATACCCGATAAGAGTATGTGGACCTCTTAAAACAAGTTCTTAATATTGTATTTAGTCATAGGAATGATCCCTGGGCTAAAAGAAACAAAAGCCCAATACAAAACGTAAGCTAAAAGTCCGAAATAAGGTCCGAAAAACAGTAAAATGCCATTTTCGAGCCCCAAACGACCCCGAATGGCCAAAAACCGTCTAGGCTAAGGTACTTAGCTTTGATCATTGGACCATTTTCGAGTGACCATGTAAATTTCAGCCCATTCCGTGTTTATAGAAAATTTGTCAAATTTTCCGTCGCTAAAAACACTACTAAAGTCTTGTGCACTTTTGGAATTTGCAAAAACATGTCAATTTTATTCTTTCAAACGCGATCCGGACTAAGGTGGCTGGATCGCGTTCACCTTTAGAAAACTTTCTGTAACCAAATAACACTTGGCAACGCGATCCGGAACAAAGGGCTGGATCGCGTTCCTATGCATTTTTCAGACCTGCAATTTTAATGCAATTTTTCGAAATTCAAACGCGCGTATCTCTTAAACCGTAAAGAATTAAGGTCTAAAATTTTGCAGGCACGTTCATATAATCAAAATGCAACTTTCTATTTTTCCACTTTTTCAAAATTCACGTTTATCGAGAAAACGGACGTACGACTTATTTTAGTCCATTTTTAACCATTTTCGTTGACACGCCATATTCCAAATGGCTAAGTTTCTGACTTCAACCCTTTGCCAACATGTTCCTATATACATTTGTGACGTGTGGGCATATTCATCTCTTTCATATACTCGTTCTATCATGTTTTGACTCGTTGACCCGTTTGAGGGTCCAATTGGGCATTTTTAACAAAACAACCACATTGATTACCCAAAACAATTTTAACACATAAGCCTACTATATGTAGGACTTAAAGTCACTGTTACATTGGTTATAACCAAACCACTACTCATTTTAACCGTTTAACCATCAAGTGACCCATTTGGACACTTCAACAACCCATTTGGGTTTCAACCCTTATGATTACCATTCCATCACCCATTTCACATTACGTTGACTATTATAAGTCAAACCAACCCACTTTCACTATTGGTGTTCTATTATACCTTCAAAACATCAATTTCACATAAAATTCATTATGTTTCAAGCAATTACCACAAGTTTTCAACTTTTACTTCTTTTACAAACTTGTCAACGCATATCAAGACTCGTTGACCACTTTAACTTTCAATTTTACCACTTTTAACACCTAGATCATAATTCAACCGCAATCATGATCAAGGCACAACACATAAGCATTTAGCCACATTTTCAAGTATTCTCTCGAAGGAGCAACTATACTTCAGACAACTATCACATAATGCCTTGACAAGGATTTATAATCACCTTGCATTTATCAAATCATAATCACACAATGATTTATACTTTATTTTCATACTGTAGACACATTTGATTTCCAACAATCCACTATTACACCTTTGTCAACAAAGTGTCTACATAACTCAATTATTAATTCAATCATTTCTAATTCATTCAAAATTACTCGTTAATATTTCTATCATCACATTAACAAGTAATAATCATCAATGACTCACAACTGGGGAATCATATCAGTCTGACTCAATTCAAATTTACTACTAAGTAAGCTTATCGAGGATTACCTGATGCAATTATGCCAACGAATGTAGAGGAATCATTGAGAATACCAATCGGTTCCTCATGTTCCTCCGTCTCTGCAACCAAAATAACACTATTGCATCTTGTTATAGGTTAGTACACATTCAATAACCAATTCTCATACAACAACTAATCCCACACCCACTGGAATGTTTGACTTGACACATATCAAAGTTTGGGATTGAACATCTTACAATGTACAATTCACCCAAACTTATGCTCTGATACCAACTTATAACACCCCTCATTTCTTTTGTCAACAATTATAAGAATATTTGTGATTCGGAAGCTTAAATTTCAAACATGTAACCATACTTTACATTTCCCTATAATATAGATAAACTTTTTCAAACTAAATACATGACAATTCAACAACTAGGTGTTATATAATTTAAAACATTTCTTCGGTTATTAAACCAACATCAGAGTAACAGCCTGTCAAACATTCCATCAATTCCAAATACTTCCTGCCCCGCCCAATATGTCCCATCACTTATAACCTGCAGGAAGAACTGTGGTGGGGTTAGCATAACGCTAAGTGAATGAAACTATAATCTACAGTCCAACTTAGCACAACAATCTGTTTACATCAAATAACAATAAACAATCAATCAATCAATCAATCAATCATCATAAGGATTGGTGGTTCTTGAGATACCTTTATACCGGTTTGGTACTCAAAGAACACTTATCAATCATCTGTATTGGCCTATACAGAATTACCGATAACCTGTTGTTAATCACACACGACCTAAATCTCTGAACCAACATTTCAAGTTCCAAGATTTCCTGTCGTCTATAATAACAATCAAGTCCAACCATCATTTCAAGTTGATCTCAGAATCTTACATACTAGCTCAAACAGCCAAGTAAGCAAACAACCAAACTAACATGGCAAGTTATCTACAAATGAAAACATTATATCAAAGTAATACTATAATTACTTGTTGTAACCAAATCATTACAACTAAATCACACTGAGGTTACAGATCCACTCACCGACTACCTCAGTCGTCCACTCAGTAGTCTAATGTCACTGAGTCTTCTGTTTATCTGAAAACACAACAGAACCACACAAGTTAATAACTTGTCTCAATATTGATATAACATCACTCAAATAGATTTACACCAACAATTCCAAACTACTCGATTCATATGAATTTATACAATCATCACAATCATCTATATTCAATCCATACTTACATGGATTCATGTCATGGTTGTCAACAACATGTTTAGTCACTATAACATGATATTTAACTCCAATGTTAACTTTCTTGATTTATCACTTAATCATGATTAATTATCATGATAATCACTTTTCAACTTTAAATCAGATAAGTTATCACTTTCTTATAATCATTTAACATAATTCATTCTATGATTATAAATAATCACTTTTAATCACCACAATTCACAATCAATTATCAACTTATAATCATTTTATCACCTTCATTCATCTTAATCATTGTTAATTAATATAATGTAATCATTAACAAGATTATTAGCCTCTAACATCAACAATTCATTAATTCTAAGTTAGAGCTTAGCTTATAATCACCATTCAAATATCAAATAACCATTCTAACATGATTACAAGCTTTGATTTATGAATACTCAACTAAACCCTTAACTATCTATATGATCATACATCATATTCTTCATTTTTAAACTAAGGTTTAGGTTATGATCCTCATTTAAGCATCAACTATCAATTATACAAGCATTATAACCTTCAATTTCAAGTAAATCAAACTAATTCAATCAAATACCCAAAAACCCATTTCTAGGTTTATATGAAAATCAAGAATTGAGACTTACAACATGATTAGGATGATCAAGAGATGCTTAATCCACGTTTTTGAAGCTTGAATTCGAGTTCTAAAGCTTCAATTTGATCATTCCTCATGAATTTAGGGTTTGGAAATGGTACGTATGTATGTACAAGGCGTATGTATGTATGCAGTAATATATTTTTAACTAACCGACTCAAATATGAGTCTATTACATAATTGGTTAAATTTCGTTCCCCGTACTTATCATTGCCTGGAACTTAAAAACCATTTGCGGGGAAATATTATTTTATTTTACTGTCAACTGAGTTAATTTAAAACAATCAATAATTTATTAGTCACAATAAATTATTCAACTATTTTCTCCTTTTATTTTAAATTAACACAACACACTTATTTTCTGACACATTAATAACAGTTCACAATCAGAAAATATTAAAATACTAACAGACTCGAAGACTGGGTGTTACAAAGAGTATGCATCATATATTTTCAGATTATTCATCTCACTCGATGGTGTGTAAAAAAAGCTTCATCATCTCTACTTCTTAAATGTCTTAATATGTATATCCCTTCTTTCTGATATGTGTTCATTCTCGATTTTTTTATGCTTATTTTTCTTGACTCGCACGAGTTACGAGTTAATACGACTCGGAACGAGTCGGTCCGAAATTGAAAGTCAAACAAAGAGTCAAGTACTCAAAACGACTTCAAACCAAAGGCAAATATTATCGTATAAAAATCATCGCCAAACTTGCCATTTGAAATGGACCACCAAATTTTCGTCACCTCACCTTTATATATCATATTAATTCCAACAATTTTTAAACATCCCCTCCCAAATTTAAAACACTCTCCTTCACCACCATGGGTGTTAGAGAGGTTGCTAAAACGCTACTTCAAGGAAAGCTATTGGCTATGAAGTCTAATAGAAGAATCGCAGAAAACATGCAGCAACTCCGCATTGATTCTGAGAAATTTGTTAAGAGATCGTTCAAGGTTGGCATCGCCGTCACTAATGTTTCAACAGCGTCGTTCCGTAATCCTGCAAAAGTTGCACATGAACTTGAATTCAAAACTGTTCATGTATACGGTGAGGAACAGCGTCCATCATAGAAATGGCTTAAACTGTACACTACGGTTGATTTACCGAGTGCTATGACTGATTTTTGCGTCGACCACTTCAGAACTCGAATTGTAGTGACACATCCGATGATGACTGAGGAGGAGAAATTTGCTAATAACAAATCAGCAGTCCTCGATGTGCGTTTTTAATCTCAATCAATTAAGTATCGAATTCTATAAATATGCTTTATGATTTCTATGATTTTTAATCTCAATTTAGTTTTGATCGATCTCGATGTGCGTTTTTAATCTGAATTAAGTATCGAATTCTATAAATATGCTATATGATTTCTATGATTTTTAATCTCAATTTAGTTTTGATCTCTGATTGTGCTTAGTCGTTGATGAATTAGAATATGATTGATGTAACTTGAATTAGATGTTGATTTAGATGTAACTTGAATTAGATGTTGATGAATTAGCTATGTAACTTGAATTAGATGTTGACGTTGATGTCCTCGATGTGCGTTTTTAATTTGAATTAAGTATCGCATTCTATAAGTATGCTCTATGATTTCTATGATTTTTAATCTCAATTTAGTTTTGATCTTGGATTGTGCTTAGAATTAGAATCTGATTGATGTAACTTGAATTAGCTATTGATTTAGATGTAACTTGAATTAGATGTTGATGAATTAGCTATGTAAATTGAATTAGATGTTGATGTCCTCGATGTGCGTTTTTAATATGAATTAAGTATCTCATTCTATAAATATGCTCTATGATTTCTATGATTTTTAATCTCAATTTAGTTTTAATCTCTGATTGTGCTAGCAGTCCTCGATGTGCGTTTTTAATCTGAATTAAGTATCGCATTCTATAAATATGCTCTATGATTTCTATGATTTTTAATCTCAATTTAGTTTTGATCTCTGATTGTGCTTAGAATTAGAATCTGATTGATGTAACTTGAATTAGATGTTGATTTACATGTAACTTGAATTAGATGTTGATGAATTAGCTATGTAACTTGAATTAGATGTTGATGTATGATTTCTGTATGTGATTTGTATTCTGTGTAATGGTGAAGTATTCATCCAATTTCTCTCTCAATTTACATTGAGTTTACTGTGACCAGGACCAGGAGAAAGCTGCTAGGGCTCCAGAGTGTGGCGTTGCTATTACCAAGAACAATGATGATCTGGTAAATTTCTTTTGTTACTGTTTTCCTAATGATTTGGATGTTGAATTAAATGGAATTGGTTAGATAAAGGGCTCTATGATTTCTATGATTTTTAATCTCAATTTAGTTTTGATCTCTGATTGTGCTAGCAGTCCTCGATGTGCTTTTAATCTGAATTAAGTATCGCATTCTATAAATATGCTCTATGATTTCTATGATTTTTAATCTCAATTTAGTTTTGATCTCTGATTGTGCTTAGAATTAGAATCTGATTGATGTAACTTGAATTAGATGTTGATTTAGATGTAACTTGAATTAGATGTTGATGAATTAGCTATGTAACTTGAATTAGATGTTGATGTATGATTTCTGTATGTGATTTGTATTATGTGTAATGGTGAAGTATTCATCTAATTTCTCTCTCAGATTACATTGAGTTTACTGTGACCAGGACCAGGAGAAAGCTGCTAGGGCTCCAGAGTGTGGCGTTGCTATTACCAAGAACAATGATGATCTGGTAAATTTCTTTTGTTACTGTTTTCCTAATGATTTGGATGTTGAATTAAATGGAATTGGTAAGATAAAGGGCTCTATGATTTCTATGATTTTTAATCTCAATTTAGTTTTGATCTCTGATTGTGCTAGCAGTCCTCGATGTGTGTTTTTAATCTGAATTAAGTATCTCATTCTATAAATATGCTCTATGATTTCTATGATTTTTAATCTCAATTTAGTTTTGATCTCTGATTGTACTTAATCGTTGATGAATTAGAATCTGGTTGATGTAACTTGAATTAGATGTTGATTTAGATGTAACTTGAATTAGATGTTGATGAATTAGCTATGTAACTTGAATTAGATGTTGATGTTGATGTATGATTTCTGTATGTGATTTGTATTCTGTGACTAGGACACGAAGAAGGCAGAGTGTGAAGAATGACATAGACTGTGGACTTGAAGTGTGGGAACTGGGAAGAATGACATAGACTTGAAGTGTGGATTTGTATTCTGTATGTCATCAAAGTACAAAACTTTTTTGTCTTTCTGAAAACCAAATAAGTAGTACATTCACTGGGAGGTTTCTTTTATTTTCTTAATGGGGTTGGTGGCTTGTAAACGGGTCATTTAGTGGTTACATATTGACGGTAGCATTAGTTTTTGTTTAGATGTGCAAGAAGTTCTACCTCAGTCTTGGGCTGTTTTGTACAAGTGATATTGATAACTTGGTCCAGAGAAATTTTATGGATATGATGATTCAGTCAGACCCATTCTAATTGTACAAAAAAAATGTGTGGTCAGAATGTGCATAGTATTCAACAGTACAAAATTGATACCATCTTCGTCTTGAACATACATTTTGACCATAGTTTTGTAATTAATTTTCTTGCATCTTTAGCTGTGTCATTGTCAGATGTTTTGAAGTAAATATTATTTTCTGGATGCGAAAGTTGTTTGTATGATAATGATAGAAAGTGCAATATGTGACTACAAATGTCGTATGACAGACTCTTTAACGAACGTAGAAATCATTTTGAACGATGTGTTTCACATATTATTGTTGGATGAACACTTTCTTTAGTGGCCTGCTATACTGGTTTGAGCATAGTCTTTCACGTATTGATTGATATCGAGTTATTGAGCAACTTGACCCGTTTTGTAAAGAATTGTTTACAAAACTAAGTAAGCTACACCACTGTTCTGATCTGTGAGAATTGAACTTAAATATCCCGCGGAGATTCTCAAGTCTCAAACCATACAGCTAATAAAATAATGTTGCATTTGGTTTGTGGAATATTTTCAATGAAATTGGAATTTCATGGAATATGAATTCATTTGAATGGTGGAACTCGATGACTTACACCTGATTTTTTTGTGAACCAAACATATTTGTAGATTGGAATTGAGATTCCAATTCCGTCGAATTTCGTTGAATTTCACGAACCAAATGCATAATAAGAAAATCTTAATATATACTGTAGTATTTTGTTGAGAGCAAATGATGTGTATATTTATCAAATTTGGACCTACTTCAATGACTAATAAGTGAAATACCTTTATTTTCACTCTTTTCATATACACCAATCACATTGTTAACCATGTTTTTAGGTTTGTTGATCATTTTTCTTTTCATATATCTTCTTCCATGTTTTTTTTTTTTTTTTTTTTTCGCAATTGTCGTGACACTTTTTTATTTATATTTGGAAAAGTAGGCAGAAGTTATTATTAGAAGGATGATCCAAATTCCTAGTTGTATACAAAAAGAGTATATATACCACCACGTGTAACCCAAGCTGCCTTCCAGAACACGAACATCGTACACAATAATCCCCTTGCCACAAGTCTTACTACTATTGCTATTTGCTAATAAATAAAAAATCCATCGTTATCCCAACTTCCCGCTTCTTCCTATCCTATATATATACTAGTTATAGCTTTGGCCGTGCAAATGCATGGTTCGCGTAAGACTACTAATTCTCTATCGTCTTAGTTAAAATGTTCACTTAAAAAATGCACACGCAACTTTAGTAATATTTTTACTAACTAATTCACTAAATAAATATCATCTTTAACATCTACAATCCCTTTTTATTGGTTAAAAAATATTAAAGTAAACACATATTTTAAATAAATCAAAATAGTAATGAAGACACTTGAAATATAACGGAGGTAGTGTAATTTGAAATTGAAACATATAAGATCGTCTATAATACCTTAAAAAGAGAGTATAACACCCAAGTGAAAAGTATGACCATGATAGAGGAGACGTTAGTAATCTAGATGCACCTTATATGGAAAGCTATAAATGATAATTTTTGATATATGTTTAATGTTACAAAGGTTATCTGAAAATAATTTATTTTAATAAAAATTGATCGTCATATAATTGAAATTTTGATACATTGATAGAAGCAAAGTGTGATTCTGAATTACAACGACATGCTAAAATTTTACTTCCAACACATATTAACCCTCTTATTTTTCGTACTTCCAACTTTAATCAGAATAAAAATCATATAATAAAACTAAAAGAAAGATAATAACATGTTTTGAGATTTCAATCTTTTACAGTAAGTAACTATAAGGAATTTTATTCATACAAACTAAGACAATGACACGTATCTAGTTTTATATGACTCATTTTCCAATTAGAAATAAAATGAAATCATCCTAAAAGTTAAGAAGCAATGACAAGCGTGAGGGAATAAATGTGGATTGTATTAATATTGAAAGTCGGTAGATTGACTACGACTTCGATGAAAAACAATTTTAGAAATATTGAAGATCGGCAGAGTTATTATAATTTTGATCAAAAGAAATTGAAGAATCCATGGAATTGAGCTTGCGTCAAGCCGAAGGAAGGCTAAACCGCCAACCATTTCTTCTACAGCCTCATATGATACACTTTTGGTTTACATTTATTTTATACACACCAAAATGGTTAGATTTTTGGATGGGGCTCATCAATTGTTTTGACGCACGTGTCGAGCAAGGATACAGCTACAGTAATAAAGGCCCTCTTTCTATAGATTGATAGACTAGGAAGCTATTAGCACGGCCCGTATTATAATTACGATAAGAGTCTGTTTATCTTCACATGCCCGAGTTATAATTACGATAAGAGTCTATTTATCTTCACATGTTTGATAGTTAATATACCTTCTTGCAATCGCTAAGCAAAAAGTATTCAATATAGGAATAATGTTTTACTTCCCCTCTTTTAAAATTATTGTCCACATACAAAAAAAAAATCACATAATTTAAGAAAGTATAATTATTACAATTCTATGTAATATGACAGCTTTACCTTTACCTTTTAACAACTTTTTTATGACATACATATAAAATTGGAGTGATATAGAAAGTTTAGTTAATTAATTTATTCTACTTTTGAAAATGAACAATTAATTTGAAACGTTAAAAAAGTAGATTATAATTACAGGACGGTAGGAGTATAAAGATATACGTTGCGACCTACAGGTAAGAAGAATGTAGCCTCAACCAATCCATCTATACAAAACATCAACTTATTGTTGCATTATCTTGTTTTTAACTAAATTTGGAATTCTTCTTTTAGGCTGAATGAATAAATTCCAATGTCACTTACATATGGTGCTATAGTGTATTTAAAAAGCTGGATTTTAAGTACTAACTTGAGTGGTTTAAAGTTTAAACAATAGAGTAAGTTATAATATCACTAAGTTAAACTATCAAATATATAAAAACTCAAAAGTTAGATAACAAAATTTATTAACTCAAAAAATTATGTTTCGTTAAAGCAAATTATTAAGAGTGAGAAGGTAAATACACAAAATTAAAAGATGACAAAAAAAAAAAAAATCTCAAAATAAGCTAGATTACAAAATATATATACTTAAGAATTACCTTTTTATTGAAGTAAATTATTAAGAGTGAAAATTACAAAATATATATACTTAAGAATTACCTTTTTATTGAAGTAAGTAAATTATTAAGAGTGAAAATGTAATATGGAAAATTAAAATTGCTGTGTATTTTTGCAAAAGGATCAATCCTAAGGCTCGAACCTAGGACCTTTCGGATTCAATAGAAAAACACCATCCACATAAGCTACACGCCAGATTATAGAATAGTTGCATTACATAGTATTTAAATACTATGGGAGTTTATATTTGGGCCAGTGGAAGAAGCCCACGAAGCCCACCTGAAGTGTTGTGTCTTATTCCGCTAGCAAAACGTCAAAACTTGACTAACAAGTAAAACATCGAAACGTGTAAGGCTGAGGGAGGTGAACAGTAAAAACCAACCTCTTTCTATATATAGGTAAAATAAAATATAGATGGGAGTTTATATTTGGGCCAGTGGAAGAAGCCCACGAAGCCCACCTGAAGTGTTGTGTCTTATTCCGCTAGCAAAACGTCAAAACTTGACTAACCAGTAAAACATCGAAACGTGTAAGGCTGAGGGAGGTGAATAGTAAAAACTAACCTCTTTCGATATATAGGAAGATATATAATTTCAACAAAGCTAGCGTATACTCTTCGCAAGAAGAGTTCCCGAAATCGACGACGATGATAAGCTCGGTGCCTTTGCAACCTCGAGTCTCCGTTAGATGTCCAAAGTTAGTTCCGGTGAGGGTTTGTTGTTCACTGAGAAACAATTCGTATAATAATTATATGCCTAACCGTGAACCGTTTAGTCAAAGAGGGAAGATGGATAGGATCGTTAAAGAACCACCGTTGATCAAAAAAACAGAAAACGATCTAGCAGGTATAGCTAATCTCTTATGGAGTATTATACTATAAAGTTGATGATTGATACATGAATAAATGTTAATACTAATAAAGTGATCCATATCATATTATGAAAGAATAATTGGGATGGTGTCAAACATTACCAAATCGCATATTTGATTTAAATAATGACTCTGTTATTATATACTCCTATAGGCATTTTTTTATTAGGGAAATTAATTAAAATGCCACTTTTAAATAAAGTATATTTCGTTTTGCCCTCCAAAAAAAAAAAAGTTGACGATATGCCCCTAGAAATCGCAAATCGTAAATTTGCTTTTGCGATCCAGTAATTTGCTTTTGCGACCCGTGCACATGAATGAGCCGTTCTCGGGAAGACTATGCCATCGCAAATAGCAAATCGCAAATCGATGTACCTCCGCCGAAGACATATGTGTCATATCTAATTTTTTTAATATATTATATGTTTATATTTAATTTACTTAGTATATACGTTTTTCTTTAATAACTTTTTCTATAAAATGTTTAAAATAATTTTGAATATATATTCATGATTAGTGTAATATTATCCACATTTCGACTTAAATTTTATCGTCATATATTATGTATTTAACAAAGGCATTTTCTAGTCTTGGAACCAACTTTTTAAATATATCAAAATGTAGATAAAAATAAACTGTTCATATTGATATATTTAGATTTAAACTATAATATATGTAAGAAAATTTATTAGTCAAAAACACAATAATGCATTAATAAAACAAATTGAATTTAATAACATGCCAATCATAATAGCATAATATACTATAGAGCGTGTATTATGATACCAATCTTCAAATAAGAATATATTTTATAAATAAAATACATGCCAATCATCATGTTTATACTTCAGCGTGTATGACAATTATATTTTTATAAATTCAAATATATCACTATGACCAAAGGCTTTTCAATTCGTGTGATAGCAATGTTAAGTTTTCTATTTACAGAATTAAATTCTTTTTGTTTTATCTACATGTTGATATATTTAAAAAGTTGGTTCCAAGACTAAAAAATGCCTTTGTTAAATACATAATACGTGACGATAAAATTTATGTCGTGGATAATATTACACTGATCATGAATATATATTCGAAATTATTTTAGACATTGTATAGAAAAAATTATTAAAGAAAAACGTATATATTAAGTAAATTAAATATAAACATATAATATAATAAATTACATAGGACAACATATGCATAGTTTTCGTAGGAGGTAAATCGCAAATCGTAAATCTCAAAACAACAATTTGCGATGGCATAATCTTCCCGAGAACGGCTCATTCAGGTGCACGAGTCGCAAAAGCAAATTACTGGATCGCAAAAGCAAATTTGCGATTTGCGATTTCTAGGGGCATATCATCAATTTTTTTTGTCCGGAGGGCAAAATGAAATATACTTTATTTAAAAGTGGCATTTTGATTAATTTCCCAAGAATTTATCAAGAAAATCTTAACATTGATAGCATCATAGAATAAGAAGCTACAAAATATTATATACAGTTCAAAGTTTTATTTTATATTTTTACTTTTTTTTAATTGGCAAAACTTTTTAGGGTTTATGGACCAGATCGCCCACGAACTTTACTTTTTGTCTCAATCTCACAAATGAACCGGTTTTATTAACAAGGTCGACACCAAACTTTTTACTTTTGTCTCAATGTCACCAACGAACTAATTTTATTACCAATGTCGACAACGAACTTGTTAAATATGTTTTGAAGTCACCAAAATACTTTTTTTAATGAGCTACATTTTGAATTTGTTGATGTGGTGTTGCCATGCATTTCATTTATGTGACCAGACTTCCATGTAAGCTAAACATGTACACGTATGGTTAACTTCATCTTCTCCGACCGACTAAAATGTAATTTTTGGTTACGTTTTTGATAAAAAAAAAAAAGAAGAAGTAGTAATTGCATTTAGATTCACTGAAAAAGTGGTGATTATTGTAAAGCAATCAAAAATTACATATTATTCGATAGGAGAAGAAGAATTAACCATACATGTACAAGTTTAGCTTACGTGGAAGCCTGGTCACATAAATGAAATGACATGGCAACACCATATCAACAAATTCAAAACGTAGCTCGTTAAAAAAAAAGTATTTTGGTGACCTCAAAACAAATTTAACAAGTTCGTTATCGACATTGGTAATAAAATTAGTTCGTTGGTGACATTGAGACAAAAGTAAAAAGTTTGGTGTCGACTTTAGTAATAAAATCGGTTCATTGGTGACATTGGGACAAAAAGTAAAGTTCGTGGGTGATCTGGTCCATAAAGCCTTTTCTTAATTATCAACCCTTTTTTTACCATTAAGATCCATCTATTTCCAATAGGTCGGAGATTGTGGCACTTTAATAGCTGTGCAACTGTATTAAATCCACGTTGTCGTTTAGAGAAGCTTTGATATGGTAGACTTTACACACCAATATATAAGAGAAAAATAAAAATAAGAAAGGATGAAAGGTTACGAGAGTGAGCATGTGATGCTTATAAGCGATGAAGTCAGAATGTCCGACTAATTCTCTTTAAGAGACACAAAGGTAAAAAACCTTGAATGTTTTCAATTTTCACAAGTAGATTAAAAAATATGACAGTTATTGATTAGGTTGATGAAGTTATATGGATACTAAAGTCAACGAATAAGTTGTACATACACTAATGAAGTCATTGGAGGAAATTGTTGATAGAGCTTCTATTTGGTTCTGGCAACTTTTTTTTTAAGTGCAAACATATTTTTAAAATGTGTTATTTTTGCACTAAAATAGTACATACGTTGAAGATGTACTTTGGAAGATTGAAGGTCAATAGAAGTTTTAGTAGTCTATCAAACGGGATGATTTATCATTGTTGTGAGATTATTAGGCCTACCTAGCTTATTAAGTATTATGAAATGTATATACTAAAGTCTGAAGGTACATATACTTCGGTGTACAATATGTATGAAGTATTACATCAGCTAAGTTTAGCTAAAAAAAAGGGTTATTTAAACAAAAAAACTCAAAATTAAAACAAACCATAATCACGAACTTAGCAAGGATAATTATAATAAAAACTATCCATGGAACCAACTGTAACAGATACCAATTTGTAACACCCTACTCGAAAATACAAGGATATATATATATATATTTTTTATATAAAAGGAAGCGCAAGATTTAGATACAAACCATTGGATTGCATATTTACATTTCAAAATGGCAATCCAAATACATACAGTCTTTAAACTAGATTATCCTAGACATTACATACGATAAGCATAGTGTTATAGAAATCCAAAACATAATGTCGTAACATTAACAAAGTTAACAAAACAGAGTGAGCTTGTCAAACATTCCATTCCTTTAGTACTTCTTGCCCACCCACATACCAAAGTAAACCTGCAAGAAGTAATGAGGGGTTAGCACGAAGCTAAGTGAATAAATCTCAAACTATCACCTAACTTAGCTTAACAAATGAATACAGCAAAGCATAGCAACAGTTAATCATGAAGGATCGGTGGTCCTTGGAGTACCCTCATGCCGCGGTGGTTCCCCAAGTAACACTTAAAACCAACTGAAGGCCAAATCAGTGGCTAAACCGATAGCTTGGTACTATTACTACTTACAACATAATTTCAGTGAACAATACATGTACAAAGCACTTATGATGTCCAAAGTAATAGTACTCAAACCCAACACACGTTGACCCCCGACAATTCATATAGTCCACAACCATCAAGGCAATCAAGGACACCAAAAAATTAAGCTAAATATAACCATCATGGCAAAATATTAACTTAACAATGAAAACAGTAAATTCACATTTACCCGTTGTAACCATATTGTTACAACCAAATTAGACTGAAAGTCCAAGATCCACTCACCCTAGACGTCACTGTCTCCACTCAGAGTTCTTATATTACTGAGTCTTCGGTGTATCTGAGAACACAAGAGGATTACAAGTTAATACTCATTTCATATGATATCTAACTTTCACTAAACACTTAATATCAGTTCAGCAAGCATTAAGTATCATAAAGATAATATACAAGTTGATTAACACAATTCTAGCAAGTTAAAATAGCAAGTTCAGCAAAACAGTGGGAATCCGCCGGATTCCGTGGGAATCCGCTATATTCCCCAACTCCCTTTCAGCACCAAATTTGAACAGAACCTCAACTCAGGAATACGGTCTGGGAATACGCCGTATTCACATGAATACGCCGTATTCACATGAATACGCCGTATTCCCGTTTGATTCAGATTAGTCATTAAGAAGAGGGGAATACGCCGTATTCCCGTGAATACGCCGTATTCCCAAGATCATCTGGCACGCCCAGAACCTGCAACAACCCAAACTCGAACCAAATTCATAAATCACTAATTTTTAGCTACAACACACGATTTTAGCAATTAAGTGACCTATACTAACATGTATGAACATATTGCAACAACAACTAACATCATCAAACACTACAAATCATACATGCATCAATGCTTCAACCTAGTTTCAACAAAAACCCAATTCATTCAATTTCACATATGAACACATAATTGATTCATCTTAATTGAACATGAATTCAGTTTACAATCAACACACAAACACATTCAGACATAGATCAACTCTATTTCATCATTTCATCCTATTAATTCAACCAATTCAAACAACTCAAGTTCATACATGAAAATGGAGGTGATTTCACTTACAATGGAGATGATTATGAGATGAAGGAGATGATGAACATAATGGAATCAAAATCACAGCCTTCTAGTTGATGAAATCAGATTGTGTATTTAGTTTGGGAGTTTATGAGGTGATATTGAGAATTAGGAAGAATGAGGTGTTGTCAAATGAAATCACAGGTGTCGACCCAACATTTTGACTCAGCCCCATTTTAGTTAAAATTATACCCGTCCTAAATCTATTGTCTGGAACCTAAAAATCATTTGCGAGAAATAAGTTTTTATTATACCGTCAGCTAAATAAATTCAAAACATGTAATAATTCATTTATCACAATAAGCCAATTGACCAATTGACCTATTAATTTAACTATCAAAATACACCAAGTATTTAGAAATACAATTTAAATAGCAGTTAAATTAAGGGAAATACCGTATTTCAACTAGGCCAATTTTGAGGATGTTACAAATCTTCCCTCCTTAAGAAGATTTCGTCCCCGAAATCTCGCCACGCTCAAAAAGATTGGGATAGCGCGTCCTCATGCTAGACTCGGTCTCCCAAGTAAGATTAGGACCCAAACTATGATTCCACTTAACCAATACCATAGGGATTTCCTTCTTTCGAAGTTTAGTCACCTTACGGTCAACAAGTTCTACGGGTTCTTCTACCAGTCTTTGGTTTAAGTCCACACTCAAGTCTTGCAATGGAAGAACTTGGGATTGGTCCTCCACATTGCATTTTCTTAGATAGCATACATTAAAAGTATCGTGAATACCCGACAATTCAGGAGGAAGATCTAATGACACCGTTTGATCATTGACAACATGTCGAATTTTAAACGACCCGATGTATCTAGGAGCTAGTTTACCACGTTTCCCAAACCTGATAACACCCTTCCAAGGTGAAACCTTCAAGTAAACCAACTCACCTTCTACAAATGAAACTGGTCGACGACGTGGGTCAGCATACTGTTTCTGTCTATCACGGGCAGCTTTTAATCTATCTCGGGCTATAGCTACTTTATCGGCTGTAATTTGGACTATGTCAGGACCCGCAAACTGCTTTTCACCCGCCTCTAACCAACAAGTGGGTGTCCTACACCTACGACCATACAACATTTCATAGGGTGGCATGCCTATACTAGAATGAAAAGAATTATTATAGGCAAACTCAACTAATGGTAAATGGGAATCCCACGACCCACCAAATTCTAATACACATGCCCGCAACATGTCCTCCAAGGTTTGAATGGTGCGCTCCGACTGACCATCCGTCTGAGGATGATAAGCCGTACTCAAGTTGACCTTAGAACCCAATTCACGCTGTAAATTCTGCCAAAAACCCGACACAAATCGAGAATCTCTGTCTGAAACAATCGACAACGGAATCCCATGTCTAATGACCACTTCATTAATGTACAATTGCGCCAATTTACTTAATGATGCCTTCTCACAAGTAGCAAGAAAGTGAGCACTCTTGGTCAATCTATCGACAATTACCCAAATCATATCATTACCCTTAACAGTTCGAGGTAATTTGGTCACAAAATCCATGGTAATATTGTGACACCCCCCAAATTTAATGATTTGCGGAAGCTTGATTTGGGTGTCACTAATCAATATACAAAGCACATAAGATATAATGAACGACCACTATATGCGTCGTTTTAAACTTGTATAGATAAAGTAAATGTTTACATCAAAATATAGTTACATTAGCTCGATTCCTGAAATTGAGAGATTACATAGCATAATTACTTTTACAAAATATAATAATGCAGTCCAATCTCTAGTTGTATGTATGCTGACTCGAGCTAATATTTCTTGCTTGTGCAGCCAACCTACTGCTGGGTACCTGTGATAAATACTAAAATGGGTCAGCGAAAACGCTGGTGAGCTCACAGGTTTGTATGTCAATGTATAGCTGTCAGAACCGCAAGATTTATATTGAATTTAAAATGCAATTAAGCAAAATAAAAGTTATACTGTCCATGAGCACATAGTCTGAGCTTAACTTGATTTGTCAGGCCCACTTAAGGAAACCTAACTTGAAATGCCTCCTACGAGTGCCTAATCAACACTCGTCTTCCCAAATGCTAATACATCCGTTTGACCGGTTAGTGCGTGCTAACCCGGATGAGGATTGTCAATCCCATATGATATCATATACTAACATTCACGCTATAAAATACTAGAGACTATGCTTATGGAGGACTTTAAATTGATTAGCTTGAAACTCATGTAGTATTTGAAGTTTGGCACTTGCGTTCTACTTGTAAAACAAAATCGAGTAGTAATATCACACCCCTAGTTGTAAAGCAGTGAAAATGGGGCTATGAAACTCACCTGAGTCTTGGAGTGTTTAAGTTAATAAACTTGAAGTAATTAGCTGTGAGTTGATGTCCAAAGACTTGAAACCTGAATGTGTCCACGACACTTGATTGTTATTAATTGTACCGGTATCTCGAAAGACTACCTTTGTAGTTGTTATTTAATTATATATGTCCAAATTACTACGATTTGGTTGATTAATTGTTTTGTCTCAAGTTACTACGACTTGATTGACTAAATTATCCAAGTTACTACGACTTGGTTGATTGAATAATCTGTTTTGTAAGTTTTGAAAACGTGTACGGCCCGTTGGTGATTTAGTTGAAATAATAAAAATTCTAAAATGTTGACTTTGCTACAGTACTGCTACAGTACTGCTACAGGAATTGAACGGTTTTGATCCAGAACTCACACTTAGAGAACTTGGCATAGAGCTCCTCGTGTTTAAGTAGTTCAAGGATGGTTCTGAGGTGTTGCGCATGCTCTACTTTGCTTCGTGAATATATGAGGATGTCATCGATGAATACAATGACAAACTTATCAAGGTAAGGTTTACACACCCGATTCATAAGGTCCATGAATACAGCCGGTGCATTGGTTAGGCCGAATGGCATCACTTGGAATTCGTAATGCCCGTAACGGGTTCTGAAAGCGGTTTTTGGAATATCGGCATCGCGAACACGCAATTGGTGATAACCGGATCGGAGATCAATCTTTGAATAACAACTCGACCCTTGAAGTTGGTCGAACAGGTCATCGATTCGAGGAAGTGGATACCGGTTCTTGACAGTTAACTTGTTCAACTCTCGATAGTCGATACACATTCGAAAAGAACCATCTTTCTTCTTAACAAATAGGACCGGAGCTCCCCAAGGTGAAGAACTCGGCCTGATAAATCCTCGTTCCAGGAGTTCCTGTAATTGGGTGGACAGCTCCTGAAGTTCGGATGGAGCTAAACGGTATGGTGCTCGGGCCACAGGCGCAGCACCTGGTACAAGATCGATTGAGAACTCAACCTGTCTTGGTGGTGGTAGACCAGGCAGTTCCTCAGGAAAGACTTCTGGAAAGTCTCGAACAATTGGAACATCCTCAAGTCGCTTCTCCTCCGACTTTTTCTCCATGATGTGCGCGAGGATTGATGGATAACCCTTTCTCAGAAATTTCCGGGTTTTAAGACAAGATATGATGTTAAGCCTCGTCCCTCCGGTCTCCCCCTGTATGACTAGGGTTCTACCGACAGTGAGAGGTATGCGAACAATTTTGTCATAGCAGATGATTTCGGCACGATGTTTGGATAACCAGTCCATGCCTACGATGACATCGAAACTTCCTATCTCAATAGGCATAAGATCTATGGAGAAGATTTCGTCGGCTAGATTTAAAGTGCAATTAGGCATCACACTATTGGTTTCTATCAATTTGCCATTTGCTAGCTCTACGGTGTACTTAACGTCTAAAGCAACAGGTGTAATGTCAAGTAGAGGGCAAAATTCATCGGAAATAAAATGAAAGAAAGAATTTGGTGAGAGTGTTTTTGGTGTGTGTGTGTTTTTGGAGAATGAAAATGAAAGAAAGAATGAAGGAGAGGTGGGGTGTAGGTGAAAGCCTCACCTCGCAGTCTCCGTCCCGTGCTCCGCGTGGTGTTCGTTTTCTCAGTCATTTAACGTTAAATATTTATTTTATTCGTTTGAATTTTCCATTTTAAATTATAAATTATTATAAAATATTTTATTGTAAAATTTTACCAGTTATCTATTTATGATATTTAAAAGGGAAATTCGTTTTATTTGTTTGCGCGTTTGTATTTTTAATCTCGTATACATTAATTGTGTAATAAAACTTGGATACGAAATATTACAATAAATGAGATTCTGAATAAAATTGAGTTATTAGATAATATTTGTATTTCTTAATAAAATTATTCACCAACGTCCGTATTTATTGTATCGAAATTCATTCGATTTGAAACTCGTACGATTTAAATAAACCGCATAATTGTGTAGATATATATTCAACAATATATATGATAATTGATACATTAATTAGCCTAACACATAACTAATTACATGTATTAAAACTTGATTAGGCACTAAATTCTAGTCCTAAATTGACGGTTGTCACAAATATGTTCCCATTTCCACTCGGGAATCTCGAGTTGCTTCAAAGCTCCATAAGGTTTCTGATGCTCAGTCTTTACTTGAGAGCAAATATGGCAAGATTCAACAATTCGAGCGACATCCAACTTCAAAGTAGACTACCAATACAATGGTTTTAAATCCTGATACATTTTGGTGCTTCCAGGATGAATCGACAATCTGGATTTATGAGCCTCCATCAATATCACATCTCGAAGTCCACCCAACAATGGGACCCAAACACGAGACTGAAATGTCTTTAATCCACGAGAATCTTCTACCAATAAATCCTTCCTTTTAAGCATGATTTCTGATTTCAAGTGATGATCCAATAGGGCCTCCATCTGAGCCAATTTCAATTTATCGATCAAATCTGAAGAGATTTCCAAACGCATTAAACAAACCCTTTCAGATTTACCCTTTCGGCTAAGCGCATCCGCCACCACATTTGCCTTACCCGGATGGTATCGAATTTTGCAATCATAATCCTTAATCAATTCTAACCATCGCCTTTGCCTCATGTTAAGTTCTTTTTGAGTAAACATGTACTGAAGGCTCTTGTGGTCCGTACAAATAACGCATTTGGTTCCATACAGGTAATGTCTCCAAATCTTTAAGGCAAAAACCACAGCTGCAAGTTCCAAGTCATGGGTAGGATAGTTAATCTCATGAGGTTTCAACTGACGTGAAGCATAGGCAATAACACGGTCTCGTTGCATCAAAACACAACCTAAACCCGCATGTGAAGCATCACAATATACGATAAAATCCTCGGATCCGTTAGGTAAAGCTAAAATCGGAGCCTGACACAACAATTGTTTCAAGGTTTGAAAAGCCGATTCCTGTTGATCACCCCACAGAAATTTCACATCCTTACGAGTTAATTTAGTCAAAGAACCTGCAATCTTGGAGAAATCTTTAATAAATTTTCTGTAATAGCCTGCCAAACCCAGAAAACTCTTGATCTCTGACGGAGATTTAGGTGATTGCCAATTCATGACAGCCTCAATTTTAGATGGATCCACTTTAACCCCATCTTCACAAATGATGTGCCCCAAAAACTGAACTTCACGAAGCCAAAATTCACATTTCGAAAACTTAGCATACAATTTTTCCTTTCTCAAGGTGTCAAGAACTAAACGCAAATGTACTTCATGATCGGATTCAGATTTAGAATAAACTAAAATATCATCAATGAATATGACAAATTTATCGAGAAAAGGCCGACAAACCCTGTTCATCAAATCCATGAAAATTGCTGGAGCATTAGTCAATCCAAAAGGCATAACAAGAAATTCATAATGACCATAGCGAGTGCGAAAAGCTGTTTTAGGGACATCCTCCCCACAAACCCGGACTTGGTGATAACCCGATCTCAAGTCTATCTTAGAGAAAAACGAAGACCCTTGCAATTGATCAAACAATTCATCTATTCGGGACAAAGGATACTTATTCTTTACGGTCCTCTTATTCAACTCTCTATAATCAATACACATACGGAAAGTGCCATCTTTCTTTTTAACAAATAACACAGGAGCACCCCAAGGAGAAGAACTGGGTCTAACAAAACCCTTATCTAATAATTCCTGAATTTGATTCATCATTTCACGGATTTCGGAGGGAGCTAATCTATAAGGTGCCTTAGCTACCGGAGTAGAACCAGGAATTAACTCAATTTTATATTCTACTTCTCTAACCGGAGGTAAACCAGGCAATTCATGAGGGAAAACATCCGAATACTCAGAAACAACTCGGACATTACCAATGGCTTTCTTTTCTAGCTTAGCATCTACAACATAGGCTAAATAAGAATCACACCCTTTAGCTAGAGATTTTCTAGCTTTCATCATAGAGATCAAAGGTATACTACCCCTCTCCCTTTCCCCTCGAGCCACGACATATGACTCGTCCGAGATTGGGATTTTTATCAGCTTCTTATGACAATCTATATTGGCTTTATTACGACTCAACCAATCCATGCCTAATACAACATCAAACCCATGAATAGGCATCAATAGAAAAGAAACAGGAAAACTATGACCCTCAATCGAAATACTAGCTCCTGTCACCGATGTGGTAACCGAAACTAACTTTCCATCCGCTACCTCAACTTCAATTGGTTGTGAAATACATGTGGGTGTCAATTTAAGTCTATCACAGAATAGCAAGGACATAAAGGAACAATTTGCCCCTGAATCAAATAAGGCGCATGCCGGTACTGAATTAACAAGAAAAGTACCAGTTATGACGTCCTCAGCTACCACAGCTTCATACACGGTCATTCGAAAAGCCCGACCAGTTGGAGCTGGAGGATTCTTTCTTTTCTAGCCAGAAGATGATGATGACCCTCCGACCGTTCCCGATTTTTGCTTCCCTGCCTCTGGACACGCACTCAAACGATGTCCTTCCTTGCGACAATTCCAACACACTGGCTTAGGAAAAGGACAATCCTTGATGTCATGACCGAACTGACCACACTTAATACACCTAGCAGTCTGAGGTGTACAATGTCCCGTGTGCCTAGACTTGCAATTCTGGCACCAATTTGATCTATCCACTGAACCACCAACAACATTCGGTTTTCGGTTATTATTATTACCTTGCCATTTCTTCTTCCCCTGACCTGACGTAGATTCACCTTTGGTTTTCATTGGGGACTTGTCTTTAATTTCCAAATCATGAGCTCTGATATCGCCGTCCACAGAACGAGCCAAATCAAAAGCTTGGTTAAGATCGCCTGCAAGTCTCACAGTAGTCCGATAAGTATGGGGTAACATTCCAACAAAATGGTCAATCTTTGTCCTTTCATCCGGTACCCATTGATGTACAAATCTCAATTTATCGGTAAACTGGGAGATAAGGTCCTCCATAGTCATACTATCAGTCAATTGCATATCCAAGAATTCACGCCTAATGCGAGTCATGTCATACCCGGAACAATACTTCTTACAAACCGCGTTATGGAAATCAGACCATGTAATGGAAACTTTTTGCTGAGGTGTTAAATGAGATGTGATAGAATCCCACCATCCCATTGCCGGACCCTTTAAAAGTTGCACTGCATAAGTTACCTTGATCTCATCCTCACATCGGCAAACCTCAAATTTTCTTTTGTCACACCCCCAATTTCATGCTTTGCGGAAGCGATTGTTTTTGGGCGTGACTAATCAAATATCAAAACACCAAAGTACAAGCAAACGACTCTAAATGAGACGTTGTAGAAAATATATTACATTACATAAGTTTTCAAAAGTAGTACAAAGTTTAAGTCATAAGTTTGAAACATAGTAGTGAGTTCGCAAAATGATTTCAGAAGATTTTAATACATAACCATTATACAAAATATAATGCAAGAAAATCTTCATGTCTAAATGGATGCATGCGACTCGTGATAGCTAGCTTATCCTGTAGGCCAGTCCTACTGTTGATGAGCACCTGAGAATACAACACTAAAAGGTCAGCTATAAAGCTGGTGAATCTCGCAGGTTTAACAAAAACATTGATGTGATCAATATGATTATCCGACGATAATAACCAGTTATAAATGAATAGTGATTTAAGCAATTTACTCAAACAATGATTTTTAAACCAACGCAGGTTCCTAAACAATGATTTAAACCAACGCAGGTTTTCTAAATGGTGATTTATCAATTAAGCTTCAAAACAATGATTTAACCATTTCCGGTTACTAAATAATGATTTGAACCAACGCAGGTTCCCTAAACAATAACGAAATCAACTAGGATGAAACCAACGCAGGTTTCGGAACATTGAACAAACCAACGCAGGTTTTTGAACAATATGAAATTAGACAATGATGAAACCAACGCAGGTTTTGTAACATTGAACAAACCAACGCAGGTCTTCGAACAATGTGCAATTAAACAGTGATGAAACCAACGCAGATTTCGCCACATGGAACAAACCAACGCAGGTTTGCGACAAATGTGAAATCTAACAATGCTAATCAAGACCAAAGAATGGTAGCCAAACAATGTAACTAATATAGTTAACTGAATTAAATTATCATTTAATTCCCTGAGTTAATAATCATATTAGCTAATCAAATAACATATGATCACGAAAACATGTAAGCATTGTATCTCACCCCAATATTTAAAACATGTAAAAATGGGGCTGTGAGACTCACCTGTAGAGCGAGCAATCCTATTGTGCGTACGTATCCCAACAGTAATCTCCTAACGTCCTAAACACGCAAGATTGTATGTTTGTAAGTGTACGCGTAGTAGTTCGTTTGTTTAGTTGTTCATGTGGTTGATTACTTCTAAAGTATTTGTTACGTGTTACATTCGATGTTTCATAAAATACGCGGCCCTTTGGTGGTGCTTCGGGATTATATTTTGAAAATATAATATTGTTTGTTTTGTATAAACACCTTTCGTACATTTGTATACCGTGTCGTTTATCCTTATTTGAAAACGTATAAAGTTAATTACTTAGTTTGTAAAAAGGTACGACTCGTAGTCGTCAGGTTACAATTATATTTCAAAAATATAATTAAGTTTGTTTCATGTAAAAATGTTTATTTAAACGTATATTGTATCCATATAAATGTTTGTATTCGTTTTAGTTAACATTGAAATCAGAAAACTGGGCTGGGCTAGGTACCCGCCGGGTAGTCGAGGTAATGGGTCGAATCCGCCGGATTTAAATCAATACGCCGGATTCAATGGATTTCGAGGGGAATCCGCCGGATTCACCCGAATCCGCCGGATTGGGCTCAAAGTTTGGGGAATACGCCGGATTCCCTTGAATCCGCCGTGTTCATGTTTTCTGGGTAGGAATCCGCCGGATTCATCATGAATCCGCCGGATTCACGTATCTGGTTCGACTCTGTACGCACAGAAAACATACAAAACCATTTCTAAATCCAAATTCCGCTTACAACAACTTAATACAAAGCTAATACATGTTATATTACGTAGTTTAAACACGAAATAAAAAGGAAAAACGAAACGATTCCTTACAATTTTTGAAAACGAAATCGTGTGGGTGTTGATGAAGATGAACACGATGGTGATGGTGATGATCCAAAAAGAAGAAGAAGGTGGTGATGATGATGTTGATGATTGTTGTTGTTGTTGAAGATGAAAGCCGAGAGAGGGAGGGAGCAAGAGACCGAGAGAGATCAAAATATGTGTTCGTGTGTGTGAAAATAATTGAGGTCGGGTTATTATAACCGGCCTCAATTATTGAGGTAGATGGGGACTTTTCGACCCGTGTTTGCGTATCCGATCGTAAAATAGTAAAATCTTTTAAAATGATAATTTTCTAAAAATAGAATCGTATACGTTTTAAATCAAAGTATTTTATAAAAATACTTTTTAAAGAGATATAAAAATATATCTTTGTTTAACTTAAAATGTACAGATAGTTTTCAGTATCCAAAATGTATTTAAATTTAAAATGGAGTACGTAATTATTATCCTCAATAATAATACTTTGTTTAAAAATGTTTTTCGCTCGCTTTCATTTTGAGTTTCTACGTTTTGTTAAATTCGTGTCTTTGCGATTATTAATTAATCGTTTCGGTTTATATATATACATATATATATAATACTTGTGTACTTGAGTATTGACACGTATGTAATTACGTGTTTTAAAAGTTTAAATTTGGTGCTAATTTTGGGTTATTTTGACCGGGTGTCACATCTTTCGACATCCCTTAACCAATCCATGGTCACAGAAGGATTTGTTCTCCCAAAGAAATCTGAAGGTCCACTAGACTTAAAGGTTTTAAATGAACATAATTTTTGCTGAGACGGAGGAGGAAATACCGGAAACTGATATCCAGAAGGTCCTGAAGAAGAAAAAGGAGCTGATGTCTGGTAGTAAGTGGGCAGTGGCATAGAAAACTGTGATGTCACTAACGGAGGTGTAATCGTACTAACAGCCGGAATTTGCCGGGATGTTCTAGCTTGTTGTTCGTATAACTCCTTATATTTGTTTAACTCATCCTCCAAATACAAAGTGTACTCATCACGGCTCAATTCACTTGCAGGGAGTGTAGTATTAGTCTGACCTTGGCTTTGAGACTGAATTTCTGGAGGAGAGTCTCTCGCTCCAGAAGCATTGATCGGGGTACTGGTCGGAGCGTTACTTTCTGCCATATCCTGTACCACAAAACATCTCATAACCCGTTAATTGTTAGTACCTAGCAATACTAACCAAATCATATTCACTAGCTCAATCCCCTTCCCTGGAATGTTTGACTAACACAAATAGATTTGGGATTGAACAATTAACCCATGTTCAATTCACCGAAACCGTTGCTCTGATACCAATTTGTAACAGATACCAATTTGTAACACCCTACTCGAAAATACAAGGATATTTTTTTTATATATAAAAGGAAGCGCAAGATTTAGATACAAACCATTGGATTGCATATTTACATTTCAAAATGGCAATCCAAATACATACAGTCTTTAAACTAGATTATCCTAGACATTACATACGATAAGTATAGTGTTATAGAAATCCAAAACATAATGTCGTAACATTAACAAAGTTAACAAAACAGAGTGAGCTTGTCAAACATTCCATTCCTTTAGTACTTCTTGCCCACCCACATACCAAAGTAAACCTGCAAGAAGTAAGAGGGGTTAGCACGAAGCTAAGTGAATAAATCTCAAACTATCACCTAACTTAGCTTAACAAATGAATACAGCAAATCATAGCAACAGTTAATCATGAAGGATCGGTGGTCCTTGGAGTACCCTCATGCCGCGGTGGTTCTCCAAGTAACACTTAAAACCAACTGAAGGCCAAATCAGTGGCTAAACCGATAGCTTGGTACTATTACTACTTACAACATAATTTCAGTGAACAACACATGTACAAAGCACTTATGATGTCCAAAGTAATAGTACTCAAACCCAACACACGTTGACCCCCAACAATTCATATAGTCCACAACCATCAAGGCAATCAAGGACACCAAAAAATTAAGCTAAATATAACCATCATGGCAAAATATTAACTTAACAATGAAAACAGTAAATTCACATTTACCCGTTGTAACCATATTATTACAACCAAATTAGACTGAAAGTCCAAGATCCACTCACCCTAGACGTCACTGTCTCCACTCAGAGTTCTTATATTACTGAGTCTTCGGTGTATCTGAGAACACAAGAGGATTACAAGTTAATACTCATTTCATATGATATCTAACTTTCACTAAACACTTAATATCAGTTCAGCAAGCATTAAGTATCATAAAGATAATATACAAGTTGATTAACACAATTCTAGCAAGTTAAAATAGCAAGTTCAGCAAAACAGTGGGAATCCGCCGGATTCCGTGGGAATCCGCCGGATTCAAATGAATACGCCGGAATCCCATGAATCCGCCGTATTCCCCAACTCCCTTTCAGCACCAAATTTGAACAGAACCTCAACTCAGGAATACGGTCTGGGAATACGCCGTATTCCTTGGAATACGCCGTATTCACATGAATACGCCATATTCCCGTTTGATTCAGATTAGTCATTAAGAAGAGGGGAATACGCCGTATTCCCGTGAATACGCCGTATTCCCAAGATCATCTGGCACGCCCAGAACCTGCAACAACCCAAACTCGAACCAAATTCATAAATCACTAATTTTTAGCTACAACACACGATTTTAGCAATTAAGTGACCTATACTAACATGTATGAACATATTGCAACAACAACTAACATCATCAAACACTACAAATCATACATGCATCAATGCTTCAACCTAGTTTTAACAAAAACCCAATTCATTCAATTTCACATATGAACACATAATTGATTCATCTTAATTGAACATGAATTCAGTTTACAATCAACACACAAACACATTCAGACATAGATCAACTCTATTTCATCATTTCATCCTATTAATTCAACCAATTCAAACAACTCAAGTTCATACATGAAAATGGAGGTGATTTCACTTACAATGGAGATGATTATGAGATGAAGGAGATGATGAACATAATGGAATCAAAATCACAGCCTTCTAGTTGATGAAATCAGATTGTGTATTTAGTTTGGGAGTTTATGAGGTGATATTGAGAATTAGGAAGAATGAGGTGTTGTCAAATGAAATCACAGGTGTCGACCCAACATTTTGACTCAGCCCCATTTTAGTTATAATTATACCCGTCCTAAATCTATTGTCTGAAACCTAAAAATCATTTGCGAGAAATAAGTTTTTATTATACCGTCAGCTAAATAAATTCAAAACATGTAATAATTCATTTATCACAATAAGCCAATTGACCAATTGACCTATTAATTTAACTATCAAAATACTCCAAGTATTTAGAAATACAATTTAAATAGCAGTTAAATTAAGGGAAATACCGTATTTCAACTAGGCCAATTTTGAGGATGTTACACCAACAGATTGATACAAATCTATATTTATTTAAAATCACTTTTACCTAATTAAATAAAACAAAAAAATAAAATTTATTAATCAATACATCATATAAAAATAAAAAATCCTTTATGAAATAAATATAAAAAATACTTAAAAATAGCCCGCGTTGCCGCGGGTCTTTTATCTAGTTAACAATTAAATAGGCGTCGTCGGTTGCATTGAGAAGAATAAAACCGTCACCATCATTGGAAGCCCACCAAAGTATATGAACAGGTTTGGATCGAAAACTTAAGCCCACCCAGTGGCGGATCCAGCCATCCAGGATTTTCATTCGTGGGGGCAAAAATAATTACTTACTATATTAGTTATTATAATATTGTACACGAAACTACAAGCTACTATATATACTAAATTATGCATAAAGTTACATATTAACAAACTAGATTTTGCACGAAAATAACACATAATTATACGTAAAACACGCTAATATAGCACTTAAAGGATGCTAAAACATCAAATAAAGCGTGTTAAAACAATGAAACATCTAATATAGGACCAACACTGCAGCAAAGACGATAACTATTTTCGTCCGCGTTGTTGACAAGGTCCTTTAAGCCAATATATTTTCTTATTTCATCTCTTTGATTAGGATGATAATCCAAAAGTCGTATCCTCTCGGCGGGAGCCGAAGGTAGATGATACAAATCAACTAGTTAAGTTGTCGATGATGTAGGGATCTATCGGGGAATAATAGTGGTCACGTTTATAGTTGTAGTTTTCTTAGTAATGTCTTCACTTGAAGATGGAACTTTTTTTACCGAAATTTAAGATATGAATCAACTTTATTCAATGGGTACTAATAACTTTTTAACAAAATACAAAAGTTAAAAAGCACACTAAAAAGAACAATTCGAAAAGCGACTAAGCAAATATGTAAAATACCTACGATTAGACAAAAATAGAAAACATCACCACCAAAATAATTAAACAGAAACACATGTTATGTGTTAACATGTAAGGAGTGCACAACATCAAGAAACAACCAAAAACAAACACAAATAAATGAACAATAAATGACAACTTTATTATTACTTCCTCCGTCCTGTTATTAGACAAAAAACACACAGTTTAAGAAAAATGCAATTATTACTGTTGACCATCAATAAACTTTTACTTTTCAAATATTTTGATTGGTTGATTTTGAAAGATGACAATTATTTTGGAACATAGAAAGTTGTACAAATTATTTTAGAACGGGTTATACTACACCTTATGATTACAATAATTCCTATCTCTTGAGGCAAATTTTATCATATACTTCGCTTAAAAAAGCCTCAAAATTTCACTAAAACCTAAACAATTAGAGTTTACTAGTTACAAATAAAAAAAGAAAATAACAATACAAGTTACCTTTCATTGATGTTGTAGCTAAAAAATGAGGCATTTGTTGAATAAGAGATGATGAGATTGAACATATCTGAAAGTACCAATCGATGTGTTGTTGATAAAAAGAGATGCGTCAATTTTTTACATGGGTTTGCCAATTATTTTTAGTTAATGGACTAAATTTGGGGGGTCCAAAAATTTTTGGGCTGGGGGGCCTCTTCAATAAAATTGAAAAATTATTACTATTTGGGCTCTGATGAGTGGGTTCCTCTCCACCCCCTAGTCCCCTACCAACATATTGAATCCGCCCCTGAGCCCACCCTAATGAAGCCCGCCCAAACGCCAATAAATTTACACGATTGAATAGATCGAATCAAATCATATCTTATTATATATAGTTCACAAGTTCATAAAACCTGTTTTCAATACTCTAGCTCCTTCCTTGGTTACTTTCCTTCTCTGATCAATTCTCAATCTTGTAGGTAGTAGTTTTTAGGAGATATGGGTTCCTTAGTAGTAAAGGTTGTTGCCTCCACCAGGCTTCCCCTCTTCAACAGATCACGTGTCATCTCATCTCGTGCCTTGCCGCCTACTCATCAACGATGTTTCTTTAGCACCATCAAAGATGCCCGCCATGCTCATGCTGGTCTTAAGAATAATCTCGTCCGTATTCGTAACCTTACCGTTAGTACTATTTATAACTTCATTTATACAGGTTGGTTTACATTTTTTCTTTTTTACATTTTTTTTTTTAATGGACTTTACTAATGTTCCATGCACATAATGATATATATTGTAGTTGAAAATATTGATCACTGTCCATAACCTTAATTAACTAATGGATCACTAATGAACCGTTGTTGTTTTTTTTCCTATCATGAACTAGATATAATGAATCGATTTGGGCTTTTTGATGAGAGGGTTTATAGTATGGATGCAACAGGAATTAAGCCATCAATCTCCGAAACTGATGAATGCAGATGCTACTCCTTACAACTGAAAGGAGTCATTTCCCATGACAAAGTGAAACTAAACGTGTGCCACAACCAACTGTTTATTTATGCGGTACTGTATGATGAATTCAAAGCAGCACATCACATGTATACTAGCTACATCAAGTTACCAGAAGATAGTTATTATTTGAATTACAACATGAGAGGTATCAAGGCAGACTTTAGTGAAGGAGGAGAGTTAAAACTAACTATTCCCAAGTTTAACGTATCAGAGAGGATATTGAACGAGAAGAAGGATGAAGCAGGGGAGTTTTTAAAGCTTCAAGATGATGCATTCATATTTCGTATCAAGGTCAATGCTATGTAGACATAATCGTAGCTGGTATTATTTGATACATCTTACAATAATTGTTTTCTTTTTTCATTTTTCCCATCTGAATATCAAACGCTAGCTGTTCCTCCTTTAGAAGTATATATTAATTCATAAGCATCCATAAGGCGTATATATTGGCTCTTGATCATTCATCAATATTATAGCTGTTGGGTTGAATCCAAGTTCACTAAATGTCAATAATGATTGCACGAGATTGCTGGTGTCATGGTCAAGAAAGTGAATTGGGTAATGGGCTGCTGTTAATGCCAATGTGATTGTGGTGACTGCTGCTGGGTTGCTCAAGTCACCACACTAAGTCTGTTGTTGTTTGGTTTATGCTGTTGCTTGGTTGTGTTTCTGTTTCCTTTCCTGTTTTTTTTGCTGCTGAGATTCCCTCTTCTTCTTTTAAACTGGTAAATTATTTTATTCATGTAAGAGATCTAACAAGATACAAGATACATTACATAAAAGGAGTTACATTAGCGGATTCAAGGTCCGTAGGTTGCAAATACTTGCCAGTATGAGTATCCCCTCTACTGTCTCACTTTTACTGCTGCTTCACAAGTGTAGGCTACGGAAAAAAAAACAACGGTTCATTACGAATCCATTAGTTAAGGCTATGGACTGTGTTCAATATTTTCAAGAACAAAATTATTATGTGTATGTACATTAGCAGGGCCTGGGCCAGAATCTCATTAATCGATGAAAAGAGCCCTATATCTATTTTAGCTATGAGATGTTTGTTTTTATTCTTTACGTTGGGGATCTGTTAACTTTGAAACAAACTATAACGCTTCTTTTTTTATGCAATTACAATCAAATTACCTGTATAAATATACACACGGATAATTTAGATCCGCGTGTTCCATGTTCCGGTTCGGATCTTTTTTTTTGGACATAAACTCAGAAGAGAAAGTCCATTTTGGTACAGAAAAGGAGGAATACAGTAAAAAGACCAAAAATTGTGTTCGGAAGAAGCTTGAGTTCAAAATCAGATGCTCATAGCAGGTTCAGCACAGAATCGACTACAGAAACAGCTACACGCAAGAGATTAGGACAGGCCTTGGGTTTTTTGTACACTGAATCGGTTAACTCGGAGACGAAAGGGGCAACCCAGGTTTGACCTGCTTTTTTCGTTCTCTTTGGTGCTTTTGTTGTTTGTAATGCGAATAGTTTCAGTCAACTGCAATGGGATAGGGGCCGGTTTCAAGAAGAGTTGGATTAAGGAGACTGAGTACAGAGAATATTGATATTCTTGGTATTCAAGAAACTAAGAAAGAGCATATTGATCTACTTTTGATCAACTCTCTGTGGTGTAAGCCTGATGTCGTATAACAACCCTCATTTAATAACCATTATAATAATGATTTTTTAATCACTCGGAAGAGTAGGTTTAAAATATATTATTATACATTACATCAAAAGGTATATAAACTTTTTCAAATCTGATACACCACATTTTAATGTTTTTCAAATCAAAGTATTACAAACGAGGTGTTATATAATTCCAAACACTACTGATTTAATCAAATCAAATATCAGAGTATACGCTTGTTCTTCAAACATTCCATCATATTCCCAAGCTTCCTGCCAACCCACAATTTCTCAATATCACAACCTGTTGGAAGTATTAATGTGGGAATTAGCAAAACGCTAAGTAAGTAAATCAATAAACAACAGCCCAACTTAGCATAACAAACTTGTGTACAACAAATAATCATATATACACAACCCGTCTGGTTACAGCATAGAGCATCACAAACAACTGGTGCCATAGAGGACCGGTGGTTCCTGAGACAACTTTCTCAAAGAACATTTTAAAACCAACTGCAGGCCCATACAGAGGTTTAACCGACTACTTGGTGCTATTAACCCAAACAACACAGGCTACGACAATAATACTTGTACTAAGACCCTGTGTTATCCAACCAATAGCAAACCCAAGCCCAGCCCCATGCTGACCTCTAAATCAACAATGCCCAATGGCAATACAACAAGTGATCACATTTTCACATACTTATCATGGCAACCTATCAGACCAACAGTCTATCCACAGTATTATTACTAATAAACCATAATCGTCATAGTAACTAAAACAATAGCAATAATACAATTACCCGTTGTAACAAACCTGTTACAACTAAATCAAACTGAGGGTTATCGATCCACTCACCGAATACCTCAGTCTCTGCTCAGTAGTCTAATGTCACTGAGTCGCCTCAAAATCTGATAACAAAATAAAGAACGAGTCAGTAACTTATTGATCATCAATGTTCATATTATATATATCAATACATATTATAGAACAATTAAACATTCACTGAGTAGTAATTAAGCCACATTATTTCATACTCATAATTAAAACGAGTTGCTTTTCCATAATTAGTAACTTTAGTTATCAATCCAAATTCACAAGGATATAACTTATTTATACCCCTTATTAGCAACTAACCATAACTATGAAGTTATTATCTCATTTATAGCTTAGGTAATCAAACCCTTAATAACACCATGGCCTAATTTCATCATATCATCTATTCATATAAATATCTTACATTAGGATAATACACGCATGATTATTTACCAACTATATAGTGTCCAATCACAATAATATTCCTGTTAAAATAACCATCTTACTCGTTTAACCCATTCAATTATCTAATTCGATATCCAATAATCATATCATATAACACTTATATAATCCATGAAACACTTAGGTGACACATGCAACTGAACTAAAATCTCATTCATCACATGTAACTATATGATCATAATCATTTACAAGTACTTATCATCTATACACTAGTTTACAAGTCATCAAACCCATTCCGATGTTATAACGTACATGCCAAAATAACATATATACATATAAATTATAACTCATGATTATAATTATAATTTATTATTACACTTTACACGACTGACAGATAAGCCGACGTTAATAGCAGTGTCTACTAGATAAAGGACCCGCGACAACGCGGGAACTTTGATATTTTGATTTGATTTGTTTTGTTACATTTAGGATAATATTGAAGAATGTTAATTTAACTTTGTATTATAATATGTATTTTTGTTTAATTTGTAAATTATTTGTTTTGTTATAAAACTTGAACCTTTTAAAATAATAGAGTATAAATGTATTAAGTATTGGCAAAATATGTAATTAGATATTGTTATATCGTGTTAAAGGGTGTGAGATAAAGTAAAATATAGACTTAAAGTTTTTAAGTATAACCCTTTGGCTTTCTAACAACACACATAAAAGTGTTGTATAATAACAACACTGACACTATAATTATTAATAAATAACCACCACGCACAACACATTTCCTAAACATAGTCTTAAGGATGTCGTTAACCTATATTGTAAAAAAAATATGAAAAACAATTAGCTATATAGTATGGGAGTAATAAGGAAAATGATTTGTAGGCCTAAATTTAGAGGACTAAATTTAGGCCTAAGGATGTGATTGGTGGGTTTGAAAAATTGATTGAATGAGATTAAGAGAGAAAAAAAGCAACTAATCAGAAAGTTATGTATGTTTTTAGGTCTACGTAAGTAGTCTTATTTAGCATTACCCGAGTAATAATGTAGTAATTATTACCAACTCGGCAACTCATCAACTCTTATCAAAAAAACACACATGCATTTTCTTTAGCAAGTGACTAAAATGTAACATAGAAAGTAAATCTTACTTGACATAGGCAATATATGTATACGACAATATATGTATATATTCATTTGAAAATTGAAAATGGATGAAGAACAATTATTATTGTCGTTACATTATAAAATACTGAATGCGATAATAATATAATATCATAAGTCTACTTTAATTCCCTTGAATACCCGACAATACTTTCATTCACTTGGGCACTTGGCATCACACTGTATCCATAGTTGTCCTACAAATCGGGAGATAAAAAGTAATTAACATCGTATAAAAGTAACAAATTAAAACTCATTAGTAATGAGTAGATACCACATTATCATATTATCTATATCTATACTAATATATAAAGAGTTTGTGACAATGTCTTAAAAAAAGCAATAGTAAATTACTATTTTGCCCTTTTAATCATCTCATTTAACTTTGAAACAAGAATATTAAATGGAATTTATTACTATCAAGTTAATGTATCATAATTAATTTCGGTTACATATATGTAATCCAATATTTATTTGTCTTTTCATAAATAATGTAACTTACTTAAACATTATAAAGTGTTTAACATAGAGTACAAACAATTATGCTAAATTTACATACATTTAAAGCCACAAAAATATGAAAAATTGACATTCATTGCTAATTCATCAATGTAAATAATTAATATGTAAATATCATTCATTATTATCAACAAAATACTTAAAATCTAATTAACAAAATATTAGAAATTTATAATCTTAATTATCTAATACTTTTATATAAAGAGTTTGGCCAATTTGTTATCTTATACAAAAAATTGAAATTATTATTTTACATTTTAAGTTGATATAACATCTAATGTAAATAGTACAAACACTTAAATTAATGATTTATTATATTACTGTAACAACTATTTATCTATCTAATTCTCTTAACTATTAATTAGATTGGATATTTGTAAGTTACTATTTCTAAAATTTCAATGACCATAAGTAGGGGTGTTAATTTAAGTCGAATCAGATTAGGGGTTTTTAATTTACGGGTCAAAAATTCCCAACTTGAACCCTAACTAACATGTTAAACGAGTCAAATCAACATATCCACAAATAGACCCGCATAACCCATTTCAGTAAACGGGTTGATAGATTGATAGGTTGTAATCTGAAAAAAAAAAGTTCTAGTTGGTGGCTTAACCCGTTGACCCCAACTTATGCGCGTGAAACATGCCCAATAAATTCTAATGGTTGACGGTTTTTGGGTTAACGCTGTCAGATTTGCAAGTCAAAAGTTTTCAACCTAACCCGAACTATGGTGATTTGGCTAACAATTCAAAATTAACTAACATGACACGGTCCACATAACCTCTTTAGGTATACGAGTTAATAGGTTTGGGAGTTGCTTTTTTTTTTTATGAGAATAAAAAATCTCAGAGTTCTGGGTCGCATGTTGATCCACACCATAAACCAAACTCAACCCCAAATATTAAAGTGGTTGGGGGGTTTTGAATTATCGTTTGAATTATATCCCATAAAATAAAGTAAGAAATAGTATAATACTTTTTTTTTCAAATTCTATTTAAGGTTTACCATTGAATAAAAATGGGTTAATTGTTTGGTTATGTATCTAACTTTGCCCTTTTTACTATTGTATGTAACAAACTTTCAAAATATCTATTGTATGTAATAAACTTGTAAAAAATGCTATTGTATGTAACAAACTTTCAAAACATCTATTGTATGCAATAAACTTGTAAAAAATCGCTATCGTATGGTGCGGTAGTCAATGATCTGCTAGAGTTTGCTCGTGCCGCCACAAACCAATGTTAAAGAGACATTTTCAGTTTGGCATGTACACATGGTAACCCGCAACATACAATAGAGATTTTTTACAAGTTCATTGCATATAATAGATGTTTTTAAATGTTGTGACATACAATAGGGATTTTTACAAGTTTATTGCATACAATATATGTTTTGAAAGTTTGTTACATACAATTGTAAAACGAGCAAAGTTAGATACATAACCAAACAATTAACCCATAAAAATATTACTACAAGTATTTTTTTTCACGTCGCTACATTGTGCGGGTAGTATGCTAGTTACCAATGAAACGTGTGAGCTTTCTCGAATGCATTAAAACAACTAACAAATAGTCTAAAATAATAATTTGCTACCAAACATTGTAATTAGCTATAAACCTGATTAATGAAATGTTGGTACGACCCACGAAGCCAAACTTCTTAATAACATTCCGTTTGAACTCCTTATATGCATCCAAATAACGTCCGGAATGTTTTATAGCCTATCCTCGGAATCTTAACCACGAACATTTAGGAACTCTCTGACCAAGATAATATACAACCCAAATTGATTTGGCATAAGAAATGGGTCAAAATTGTCACGTGTAAACGTACCATCAAGATTAACTTTCTGATTAGCTGTAAGTTCTTGTGCAATGGCCCTATATTAAAAGAAAATAAATAAATAAATGAAAAGAAACTGCAAGTTACAAAACTTAACATGTACTCGGGCGTATTTATGTCATCAACCTTCATCTATTCATTCCTACTACGTTTGAGAATGATTTATTATTATTTAGGTATAGACTAAATAAGATACATAATCTGTGAATTGAATATCTTTGAAATTTTCATTAATGACCAACTACAATTAAACCAACGGAACTCCACAACAACTTAGTAGGACGACAAAGACTGCAGAAGTAGACATAACAATATCAAGAAACTTAAATGGACTTACAGGGGATTGTTAGGTTTCACACATCAGTGGAAAATGCCTTAATCACATATATTTAAATATTAACACCGAGTAGCAAATATTGGATAATGAATTTTGACAAGTCATAATCACATATAGAGAAATAAAAGTACATACCTTAATCGTTGTAGCATCTGTACTACTTATCGATTAAGCATCTGCACAAACATATAAATCAAAGAGGTTGAAGAGAAAATAAGAATGTAAATGGATCATCTAGAAAACTCACAAAAACTGTAACCCATATCTCGGGAAAAAAAAACCCAGCACAAATAACGAACAAAATCAATCTATAACGACAATTAAAACGTTAACAAAATACTGTATCAAACAAAATAAGAGAGGAGATGATTCCAGAAATTGAAACCCTAATCAATATCAATTGATGAACATGTCAAGAAATACACCATATAATAATAATCATCTCACCAATTCATCATGGAAAATAGGGTTTGAGAAAATACACAGGATCAAATACGAATAGGTCGTGCGTGCTTTAGGTTTGTGATATCTAATTGTTTAAATATAATATAATATAATATTTTATTAAATTAAATATTCACATTATATGCCGTATATACTTATTAACTAACATTTATTATTTTATTAAATTTATTTAATATTTGATGATATCGTTTTTCGTTTTTATTTCTTGATTACCTATTTTACGTTTTTAAATTGTTTTAAAAGGATTTACATTGTTTTTTTTAAATGGCTTAATAATAAGGGTATTTTTTTATATTAATTTAATTAAGGGTTGGGAATACCCCATTCTATTTAGAAATGGCAACGGGACGGGTTCGAGGCGGGGAGTGATAACCCCACCCCCAAACCCATTAATCAAAAATATCCTCATACCCTCCCCAAACTCCAACGGGGATTTTATCGGGGCACCCCATTGGGGATATAAGTTCCCCCAAACCCTAACGGGGATCGGAGTACCCCACTGGGGACATCGATTCCTTAAAGTTGTTTCCACATTGATAGTACTTTAAATTAACCCGAAGTTCTTACTGATTTTCTTTACAATATTATCTAGCTATTTTCAATAGTAATATTTTTTTTTTCTTCTAAAAGCAGATTAACACAATGATCAAGATAAAATATAGTAATAGGTGTACAGTTAAAAATTACCAAAATCATTATTTAATGATCTTAAAATATTCAGATTAAATCACAAGACCAAATCAATACAACAACAGTAATCAAAACAACAAGAATGATTTCAGGTTCACAAGAATGTGGTGACTAGTGAGAATAATAATAAATATAATTGAAAGATATATATATATATATATATATATATATATATATATATATATATATATATATATATATATATACATATATATATTTATTTATATTATAACTGTATATTTCGGGGCGGGGCGGAGCGGGGATGATAGTACCCGTTCCCCAATTGGAACCCCATTAGAATCCCCATTTTGAGCCCCAAAATCCGCCCCAAAATCCGAAATGTCGTCCCCAATTCGATCCGAAATGTGCGGGGTTCGGGGATCCCCATCGGATGCGGGTCCTTTTGCCATCCCTAATTCTATTTTGCTTTAATTATAGTTTATAGATAGATATTTATGATCTAATTTCATTTATTTATCATATAAGATCACAACCGAGTTCAACATGTAATTATATAAGAAGTTGCGATTCGGGTCTGCTGTTCCACCATATCCCCGCCGGGGAAGGGAGTCCCCGCCGGGTATCCCTTCCTGGCCAGTGACCTGCACCTCTGTTACTACTCAACCCCGATTCAATCTCCAAAACACCAAAATCCCACTACAACAAAATTGTGAACAGTTCACGGTTTTTTGTTCACGCACAATGACAATGTGAACTTTTTTCTCGCATTATTCACACATATAAACATGTAGAAATCCTTTACATTTTTAAACGTGAATAATACTAAAACTCATACAAACGTTTTCATTTAAAAGTGTGAAGGAATTTGCAACACTTATACGGGTGAAGGAAAACTTGTAAATTTTTCTTTCACACTTCTAAACGTGTAGAAAAAAATTAAATTGTGTCACTTTTAACCGTGAATAAATTTTATACATGTCACGTGGTAAATATTAAGAATAAAAATAAAAATGTAAATGTAAATGTAAATGTAAAGATAAATAAAAGTCCACACTTCCCGTAAACGTGAAAATATTTGAATGTCAGCAAATTGGATTTGCATCTTATCTTATATTATATATAGTTCAACGAAGGTCTAATGCTATAAAATTGCCATGCTATTTGATATCTACTACATGCGAATGAGCGAATGGCCCTAATTCAACAAAGTTTCTACATGAAGCCCTAATCCGATGAACTCTGTAAATTAACGACATTCATGAATCCAGCCCTAATTCGACATAGTTGATAAATTAAACCTAAATCGATGATATCTCCACGTAATTCAAGACATAATCCGGCGATTTCTATGAATCAAACTGTAATGTGACGATGTTTGTAAATCAAGCCCTAATTTGGACAATTTCGCGATCTCAAGAACAATTTCTCAAACACTAATTATCCATCAATTTCGCTCCTACAGGTAATCGTTTGATCAATTTTGTGGTAATTTCAATTCCAGTCTTCATTAATCCATAGTTATTCATACATCTGAATTTCATTAGCTCGTATATGTGTTGATGTGATGAATTTTTACTTAGCAATTAGATGAACTGTAACACCCAGATTTCGGGTCTAGAAATAAATAGTATTTTACTAAGTTTTAAATAGTTATTTAAAGAAATGGGAAATGATTTATATTTGGTTTATTTGAAAATGAATAGGTAAAAGAGTCACAGGGTTTATTGTGACTAATAAAATATCACTTGTTTTAAATTGTTGAACTTGACGGTAAAATAAAATACTTTTGTCTCGCGGGTATTTTCAGGTTCCAGACAATAGGTTTAGAAGGGGATAAAATTTATACCAATTAATATGTGGGGCGGTGGGATTAACCGACTCATTTAAGCAACCTTATTTCCCAAAGCTTCATTTGGTTCTTAAACTCTAACTTCTTACCAAACCATTTCAATAAAATTAAAAGAAATTAGTAACTAGCTTGTGTGGATTCAAGTTAAGGAATCAGATTATCATCAGCTATCTTCTTCCTTTAAAAGATTGTAAGTATTTTTTTTGGGTGTTTATGTGTATATTTCATAGAAATTGGGTAAAAGGAGTGGATACTTGTTTTGTATAAATTTAAGTTTAGAAACTATTGTATGATGAATATATGATGATTATATGAAGCTATTACACAAGAATGGTTTGTGTTCTTCAAGATTGATTAGTAATTAGTTATTAGGGTTTATGTTAAAAAAAATAGGTGGATTTGATATGAAATATGTGATATATGATGTGTAAGTTGTGTTAGATGGTGTTGGTAAAGATGTTTGACATTTATAAACTGTTTTGCTAGCATAAAAATCTGGGTATTGAAATTTGATGAGGAAATTCGGAGCTGAGTTCTTGCTGAAGTGCAGGTTGCTGTAATGACCTACGGTCGCGCCGCGACCAGTTAACATTGCGACGCGATCTGGACTAAATCGCGACGCGACTTCATGTTGTTGCGCTTGAATGAGGATGATATAAGTTGTAACACCCGCCAAATTAGGACTAGTAATTAGTGCCTAATCATATGTTAATACATGTAATTAGTTCCTTGTTAGGCTAATTAATGTATCGAATTTTATATATTGTTGAATATATACGAAAATGCGATTTGATTAAATCGTACGCAATTTAAATCGGATATATTTCGATTCTATTTTATATGGACGTTGGTGACAAAATTTTATTAAATAACGGGTTATGTCAAAAATATTATTATTATAATATTTCGTATCGTACAATCAGGAATTACATAATTTAAAACGTAAAACGCGCAAACCAAATAAAATAAATTACAACTTATAACTCAAAATAAGGTGATTAGTAAAATATTTAAATAAACTATCGCGTAAAAATTCGTAATTTAAAACTTATAATTAAAACGTAAAATAATTATTAAACGTCTAAACGACGGAGCAAACGAACACCACACGGAACGCGGGGCGAAAACTGGAAATGGGGATAAACCCCCACCTCCCATTTTTTTTCTTTCACTTTCTCTTTTTCTCTTTCTCTCTCTTTCACTTTTCTCTCAAGTTTCATCATCACCACCACCTCCACTTTTCTATCGAAATCGACAAATAACAACATCAAACGGCCTTGGATCATACTACCTTTTTTGAAGAAAACAACCACCGCGACACGATCTATCATCCTATCTTTTCGGATTTCTCATCCGACACTTTGTAAGTTTCCGACAATTCCCGAAATCTCTCGTTTTTAAATGTTTTCACTTGTTAGTAGTTTGTAACAACTTATAATGTCCCTATAAGGGTTGGGTAAAAGTTATGGACCGAACGGAAACCGAAAAACTCGTTTTCGACCCATTTTCCGGCCAACAGACCGCTACGTCGCATTTGGCCCGGAATCTATGCGACGTCAGCCTCTACGTCGCAAAACACCTCGTGACGTCGCATAGTGCGACGTCAGTCACAACGTCGCATTAAATTGCGACGTCGCATATAGCGACGTCAGCCTTAACGTCGCCAATACCTCGCCACGTCGCACTTAGCGACGCAAGCCCCTGCGTCGCAGAAATCACCTACGTCGCATTAGCGACGTAGCACCCTACGTCGCATTAAATTGCGAAACGTCGCCTTTAGCGACGTCATGCTCTACGTCGCAATCCTATCTGCGACGTCGCACCCTACGTCGCATAAAACAGCAGGTTTTCAAACTTTAATTTCACTAAGTGTCGAACTTTTGCAACATCAAATCCTTATACGATACGACTTACAAAACACTTTGGGACACTTTTGTAAGTGCAAAACATCGATAACTTGATAATAATACTTAAAGATTATTATTTCAAACTCGTCACCAACGGGCCGTACACTTTTCAAACACTTAAACGTATCAACCAAATAGTGGAGATTTGGACATTATAGTTGGATGAACAACTACTGGGGTGATCTATTGAGATACCCAATCATATTTATAACCATCGCGTGTCGTGGACACCCTCAGGTTACAAGTCTTTGGACTTCATTTCGGCTAATCAACTTACGTTTGTTTAAACGCATTCAGACTCAGGTGAGTCTCATAGCCCCTCTTTTTACTGTTTTACTCAGGGGTGTGATATACTGCTCAAACTTTTAACATGTGAACGCAAGTACCAACTTTTCATATACTACATGAGTTTTTTTCGAAACTAATCATTTGAAGTCCTCCGTCAGCATAGTTGTTAATACGTTGTAGCGTGAATATTAGTATATGGTACCATATAGGATTGACCCTCCTCGTTCGGGTTAGCAAGCACTAACCGGGTAAACGAACGTACTAATATTTGGGAAGACGAATGTTGATTAGGCATTCGTGGAGGCACCTCGCCCGGAATTCTCTATAGGGGACCCGGCCCTCGAGTTAAGCTCAACTATGTGCTCATGGCTGTATACACGATGATTATCATTAAATTGCTGGATGCAATTCATTATTTTATTGCTGGATGCAATACATTATTTAAATCTTGCGGTTCATACGATATTACTTGATTTCAAACCTGTGAGCTCACCAGCTGTATAGCTGACCTTTTAGCATATATCGCAGGTACCCAGCAGTAGGATGTTTCTGCTTCAGGATTTAGCTCGAGTCAGCATACAGAAGTTTGAGATTTTCTTGCATTAGTATATTTTGTATAAGTACTTATGTACTGAAATCTCATTTTAATTAACTCGAGCTATGTAACGCTTTAAATGTTGTAAACATTTCAGTAATCAATATATTTTTTTTTGTTAAAACGACGCATATAGAGTCGTTTGCTATTTATCTTTGTGCTTTGTTATTGATTAGTAACACCCAAATCAAGCTTCCGCAAATCATCAAATTTGGGGGTGTTACAGATTGGTATCAGAGCCTAAGGTTATAGTGAACTAGGTTGCATTTAGTGAGCCTAGACTATGACCATTAGGCCGTATTCCTTATTAGGTATGACTGGTTCAGGGATTACAACATACGAGTTTAATTTAACATAGCCTGATCAACTATGTACAATTAAGCAAAGATGATGTAAGATCTGAAAGTAGTTATGGCTGAACAGGATACAATAGAAGACTCTGACCTCGAGAGAACCGAGACTTAAACATGTTTATGCTAGACACTCAATAGGCTATATTATATAGGAACTATATGAATATAGGCCTCAATCTTACTAACGCTTTGTCTCAGAAATGGCAAACATTCCATCAAATTCATCTCGTTCTCAATCCGGGTCGCAGAACCCAAGGGTAGCAAGGAGGAACTCAAGGATGCCTCGAGCTGGCCCGTATCCCACTCACTCCACCTTGCCGGCCTTAGCCGCCAGAGTGAATCAACACGAACAGCGACTTCGCACCATGGATGTCGTGTTGCAGGAAACCAACGAAAACTGGAGACTTACATCCTTTGAACGCATCGAACAAGTCTCCGACGACCTTGAAACCACAAACAACAACATGGATGTCCTCCGTAACCAAATAATAGAAATAAGGGTGGAAAATGCCCTTCTACAACGAAGGATGGAAGAATGTGAGCAACGCTCACATGAAACAGAAGAATATGCGCGTGGACTAACACAACGACTAGCACTCGCGGAAGACAACGCCCGACAAGCCAGCAGGCTTGCAAACACTGTGGACCGTCTTGTCACGATGATGGAACAAATTAATCTACGTTAAGACTAGTGTAGTCTTTGTCTTGTAATCTATCCTGTAATCTAGTAACTCTCTACGCGCTACTCTAAAATTCAGTCGGATGTAACAGTTCCCGACATCTTTTGTAATACATCTGTAGGATGTAACCTTTGAACTCGTACTATCTATTAAATGTTCCTTGCTGTTTCAACTCATATCGATTGCCATTATTCCTGTTGATGTTATGTATTACTGCTTTTATACATGTACATCTGAGATAAATACAACTTTCTTGCAAAATCTCATGTATCTTCATTTCTTTTATTGAAGAATCATGCCGCCAAAGTCAAGACCTTACACCGATGCACAGATTACTTCACTCATAACCCAGGCTGTTACTGAAGCCTTGGCTCGCAATACTCCACCCAACTCCACAAGAAACAGCGATACCGCTGGAACCTCTACCACCAAACCTTGTTCTTACAAGGACTTCCAAAGCTGCAAACCCTCGAGTTTCAAGGGTTCTGAAGGAGCCATCGGACTGATCAGATGGTTCGAGAAAATGGAAACTGTTTTCCGTGTCAGTAAATGCGCGGAGAACGACAAAGTAAACTTCGCCACCTGCTCTCTTGAAGATGATGCCCACTCTTGGTGGAATTCATATACTCAATCAGTGGGTGCTGACATTGCCTACCAAATCACTTGGGAGGAATTGAAAGCCAAACTCACTGCCAAGTACTGCTCTATCGCCAAACTCCAGCAGCTAGATGAGGAGTTCTGGAACTTAAAGGTTCAGGGTGGTGACATCGATGGTTATACCACCAGATTTCAACAGTTAGCTGCCCTCCGCCCAGCTATGGTAAGCACTGAACCTGATAAAATCAGGAAGTACGCCCTTGGTCTCCCTGATTTGGTTCGGGGACACGTCATCTCTTCAAAACCAGCCACCATTGACGGTGCAATCTCATTGGCCCAAGACCTGATGTCTATGAGCCAAGATTCTGAACCACCCACTTCATCCTCCCAAAACAACAAACGCAAGTGGTCTGACTACCACAACAACCACTCCAACCAACAAAACAAGAAACCTGACACCATCAAAGCCTACAACACCACCACTGATATCATCCGGGGTTACACTGGGAGCAAGCCATATTGTCCCAAGTGCAACCATCACCATGAAGGTTCCTGTGGTTCCTTTTGCAACAACTGCAAGAGGTACGGTCACCTTACCAAAGATTGCCGCTCTCCTACCAACAACAACCCCAACAACACCAGGCCACCCAAAGTCTGCTTTGAGTGTGGAAACCCCGGGCATTTCAGGGATACGTGCCCAAAACTGAAGAACCGCAACAACAACAACAACAACAACCGCAGCAACAACAACAACAACAACAACCGCAGCAACAACAACAACAACAACACCCGCAGCAGAGCTTTCGTCATCAAATCTGGGGACGCCCGCCAGGACCCGAATGTGGTCTCGGGTATGTTCCTCCTCAACAACTTAACTGCTTCTGTTCTATTTGATACTGGTGCTGATAGAAGCTTTATCTCCAATGATTTTTGCCCACTACTTGACATCACTCCTGTTGCCTTAGATGTTAAGTACACTGTAGAGCTAGCAAATGGAAAACTCGTAGAAACCACCAGTGTGATACCTAATTGCACACTAAATCTAGCTGACGAAACCTTTTCGATCGACCTGATACCCATTGAAATCGGAAGTTTTGACGTCATTATTGGAATGGACTGGTTGTCCAAACATCGAGCTGAAATTGTTTGTCACGATAAAATCGTCCGTATCCCACTCGCCATTGGTGGAACCTTGATCATACAGGGGGAGACCGGTGGGACGGGGCTCAATATAATCTCCTGCTTAAAAACCCGAAAATTTCTGAGAAAGGGTTACCCTGCCATACTTGCACACATCACCGAGAATGAGTCGAAGGAGAAGCGACTTGAGGGTGTGCCAATTGTTAGAGACTTTCCCGAAGTCTTTCCAGAAGAACTACCTGGTCTACCCCCGCCTAGACAGGTTGAGTTCTCGATTGATCTTGTGCCGGGTGCCGCACCGGTGGCCCGCGCACCGTACCGTTTAGCCCCTTCCGAACTTCAGGAGTTGTCCTCTCAGTTACAGGAACTTCTGGATCGAGGATTCATTAGACCGAGTTCTTCACCTTGGGGAGCTCCGGTCTTGTTTGTCAAAAAGAAGGACGGTTCATTTCGAATGTGTATCGACTACCGAGAGTTGAACAAATTGACCGTCAAGAACCGTTATCCACTCCCTCGCATTGATGACTTATTCGACCAACTTCAGGGTTCAAGTATTTATTCAAAAATCGATCTGCGATCAGGTTATCATCAGTTACGAGTTCGCGACACCGATATTCCAAAAACTGCTTTCAGAACTCGTTACGGGCACTACGAATTTCAAGTGATGCCCTTCGGTCTAACTAACGCACCGGCAGTATTCATGGACCTCATGAATCGGGTGTGCAAACCTTACCTCGATAAGTTTGTCATTGTCTTTATCGATGACATACTCATTTACTCGCGCAACGAGCAAGAACATGCGCAACACCTCAGAACTATCCTAGAACTACTTAGACGCGAGGAGCTGTACGCTAAATTCTCTAAGTGTGAGTTCTGGATTCAAACCGTTCAATTTCTTGGTCACGTGATCGACAGTCAGGGAATTCACGTGGACCCATCAAAGATCGAGGCTATCAAAGACTGGCAAGCACCCACCTCTGCAACTGAAGTACGACAATTTTTGGGTCTTGCTGGGTATTATCGACGATTTATCGAAAACTTCTCCAAAATAGCTCAATCACTCACGGTACTGACTCAGAAGGACAAAAGGTTCGATTGGACCGATAAACAAGAGTCAGCGTTCCAACTTCTGAAACAAAAGCTTTGCAGTGCTCCAATTCTTTCACTACCCGAAGGCACCGATGACTTCGTGGTATACTGCGATGCTTCTCACCAAGGTCTTGGTTGCGTGCTGATGCAACGAGACAAGGTCATTGCTTATGCCTCACGACAGCTAAAAATTCATGAAAAGAACTACACCACTCACGATCTCGAACTTGGAGCTGTCGTTTTTGCTCTCAAAATCTGGAGACATTATCTCTACGGCACTAAGTGCACAATCTTTACCGATCATAAAAGTCTCCAACACATCTTCGATCAGAAGGATCTCAATATGAGGCAACGTCGATGGGTCGAGTTGCTTACCGATTACGATTGTGAGATCAAGTACCATCCAGGGAAGGCTAATGTTGTAGCCGATGCCCTCAGTCGAAAGGAACGACCTAAACCACTTCGAGTCCGAGCCCTCAGTATGACCATTCATAACGATCTTACCATTCAAATTCATACCGCTCAGATCGAAGCCTTGAAACCTGAAAACATCAAAAATGAAGCCTTGCGGGGCATTGACAAACAATTTGATATCAAACCTAACGGGATTAGGTACTTCTCAAACCGAATCTGGTTGCCCAGTTTTGGGAACCTAAGAGACTTGGTGATGGACGAGGCTCACAAGTCTAAATATTCTATTCATCCCGGATCCGATAAGATGTACCACGGCATCAAGGAATTCTACTGGTGGCCAAACATGAAAGCCGAAATCGCCACTTATGTCAGCAAGTGTCTTACTTGCTCGAAAGTCAAAACCGAACATCAGAAACCGCCTGGTTTACTCCAGCAACCTGAAATCCCTGAATGGAAATGGGAACAAATTGCCATGGATTTCATAACCAAACTACCCAAGTCGTCGAACGGTTGCGATACCATTTGGGTGATCGTTGACCGCCTCACTAAATCTGCTCATTTCCTGGCAATCAAGGAAAACGATAAAATGGAACGCCTTACACAAATCTACATCAAGGAAATCGTTTCTCATCACGGCGTTCCAATCTCGATCATCTCTGACAGAGATGCCCGTTTCACCTCTCACTTTTGGCAATCACTTCAGAAAGCATTGGGTACCCGTCTCGATATGAGTACCGCGTACCATCCTCAAACCGACGGTCAAAGTGAACGAACCATTCAAACCTTGGAAGATATGCTACGCGCTTGCGTAGTTGATTTCGGTACAAACTGGGAAAAACATCTACCGTTGTGCGAATTTTCGTACAATAACAGTTATCATGCCAGCATTAAGGCTGCACCATTTGAGGCACTGTACGGTCGTAAGTGCCGATCACCGATCTGTTGGACTGAAGTGGGAGATAGTCAACTCACTGGTCCTGAACTCATTCACGCCACCACTGAGAGAATTGTGGAAATCCAGAACAGACTCAAAACCGCACGTGATCGTCAGAAAAGTTATGCTGACGTGAGACGCAAACCACTCGAGTTCCAAGTTGGGGATCGAGTTCTCTTAAAAGTATCGCCTTGGAAAGGCGTCATCCGTTTTGGCAAACGCGGGAAGTTGAATCCCAGATACATCGGGCCGTTTGAGATCCTCGAAAGGATTGGCCCCGTAGCTTATCGATTGCAGCTGCCATCCGAACTTAGCAGCGTGCACCCTACTTTTCATATTTCAAATCTGAAGAAGTGTCTGTCTGATGAGACACTTATTATTCCACTAGATGAAATTCGTGTTGACGATAAACTTCATTTCGTTGAGGAACCCGCTGAAATTATGGACCGTGAGGTCAAACAACTGAAACAAAGTCGTATTCCCATCGTCAAGGTCAGATGGAATTCGCGGCGTGGTCCGGAATTCACCTGGGAACGGGAAGACCAAATGCGACTCAAATATCCTCAACTCTTCACTGATTCCACATCAAACACGACTTCAAGCTAAATTTCGGGACGAAATTCTTCTAACAGGGGGAGAATGTAACACCCGCCAAATTAGGACTAGTAATTAGTGCCTAATCATATGTTAATACATGTAATTAGTTCCTTGTTAGGCTAATTAATGTATCGAATTTTATATATTGTTGAATATATACGAAAATGCGATTTGATTAAATCGTACGCAATTTAAATCGGATATATTTCGATTCTATTTTATATGGACGTTGGTGACAAAATTTTATTAAATAACGGGTTATGTCAAAAATATTATTATTATAATATTTCGTATCGTACAATCAGGAATTACATAATTTAAAACGTAAAACGCGCAAACCAAATAAAATAAATTACAACTTATAACTCAAAATAAGGTGATTAGTAAAATATTTAAATAAACTATCGCGTAAAAATTCGTAATTTAAAACTTATAATTAAAACGTAAAATAATTATTAAACGTCTAAACGACGGAGCAAACGAACACCACACGGAACGCGGGGCGAAAACTGGAAATGGGGATAAACCCCCACCTCCCATTTTTTTTCTTTCACTTTCTCTTTTTCTCTTTCTCTCTCTTTCACTTTTCTCTCAAGTTTCATCATCACCACCACCTCCACTTTTCTATCGAAATCGACAAATAACAACATCAAACGGCCTTGGATCATACTACCTTTTTTGAAGAAAACAACCACCGCGACACGATCTATCATCCTATCTTTTCGGATTTCTCATCCGACACTTTGTAAGTTTCCGACAATTCCCGAAATCTCTCGTTTTTAAATGTTTTCACTTGTTAGTAGTTTGTAACAACTTATAATGTCCCTATAAGGGTTGGGTAAAAGTTATGGACCGAACGGAAACCGAAAAACTCGTTTTCGACCCATTTTCCGGCCAACAGACCGCTACGTCGCATTTGGCCCGGAATCTATGCGACGTCAGCCTCTACGTCGCAAAACACCTCGTGACGTCGCATAGTGCGACGTCAGTCACAACGTCGCATTAAATTGCGACGTCGCATATAGCGACGTCAGCCTTAACGTCGCCAATACCTCGCCACGTCGCACTTAGCGACGCAAGCCCCTGCGTCGCAGAAATCACCTACGTCGCATTAGCGACGTAGCACCCTACGTCGCATTAAATTGCGAAACGTCGCCTTTAGCGACGTCATGCTCTACGTCGCAATCCTATCTGCGACGTCGCACCCTACGTCGCATAAAACAGCAGGTTTTCAAACTTTAATTTCACTAAGTGTCGAACTTTTGCAACCTCAAATCCTTATACGATACGACTTACAAAACACTTTGGGACACTTTTGTAAGTGCAAAACATCGATAACTTGATAATAATACTTAAAGATTATTATTTCAAACTCGTCACCAACGGGCCGTACACTTTTCAAACACTTAAACGTATCAACCAAATAGTGGAGATTTGGACATTATAGTTGGATGAACAACTACTGGGGTGATCTATTGAGATACCCAATCATATTTATAACCATCGCGTGTCGTGGACACCCTCAGGTTACAAGTCTTTGGACTTCATTTCGGCTAATCAACTTACGTTTGTTTAAACGCATTCAGACTCAGGTGAGTCTCATAGCCCCTCTTTTTACTGTTTTACTCAGGGGTGTGATATACTGCTCAAACTTTTAACATGTGAACGCAAGTACCAACTTTTCATATACTACATGAGTTTTTTTCGAAACTAATCATTTGAAGTCCTCCGTCAGCATAGTTGTTAATACGTTGTAGCGTGAATATTAGTATATGGTACCATATAGGATTGACCCTCCTCGTTCGGGTTAGCAAGCACTAACCGGGTAAACGAACGTACTAATATTTGGGAAGACGAATGTTGATTAGGCATTCGTGGAGGCACCTCGCCCGGAATTCTCTATAGGGGACCCGGCCCTCGAGTTAAGCTCAACTATGTGCTCATGGCTGTATACACGATGATTATCATTAAATTGCTGGATGCAATTCATTATTTTATTGCTGGATGCAATACATTATTTAAATCTTGCGGTTCATACGATATTACTTGATTTCAAACCTGTGAGCTCACCAGCTGTATAGCTGACCTTTTAGCATATATCGCAGGTACCCAGCAGTAGGATGTTTCTGCTTCAGGATTTAGCTCGAGTCAGCATACAGAAGTTTGAGATTTTCTTGCATTAGTATATTTTGTATAAGTACTTATGTACTGAAATCTCATTTTAATTAACTCGAGCTATGTAACGCTTTAAATGTTGTAAACATTTCAGTAATCAATATATTTTTTTTTGTTAAAACGACGCATATAGAGTCGTTTGCTATTTATCTTTGTGCTTTGTTATTGATTAGTAACACCCAAATCAAGCTTCCGCAAATCATCAAATTTGGGGGTGTTACATAAGTGGTATTGTATTTCATAGACTGTTTTGTTGCATTGTAACATGTTATAATGAGGATGATACAAGTCGTACAGTTCGTTTAACTGTTTGCACTTGAATGATACTTTATTGTTTATAAGTATGTATTGTTATCGGATACACCTTGATGAAATAAGATACTGACTTGGTATTGTTTGTATTCTCAGATATTCAGAAGGAAACTCGGTAATATAAGACCACTGAGTGAAGACTGGGAATTTGGGTGAGTGGTAACTGTAGTCCTCGGTTCAACTCAGTTGTAACAGGTTTGGTTACAACGGGTGAACATATTGGTTGTTGATTATTGACTGTTTGATCTACTGAGCTATTGTTATAGTTGAATTGGGTTAATTGGTTTATATTGTTCCATGATGGCATGACGATTATGCATTATGCGATATTTGGGCCACTGGGCATATGTGATTATTCAGAGGTCAACGCTGGTTGGGTTTGTTGCTATTGTTTGGCTGGCGGGGTTTCCGATACATATCGTTGATGGATGAACCCTAGTCAGTGAAGATAGCTTCAAACTATCGGTAAATCACTGTTTTGGCCGGCAGTGGTTTAAGGGTTCTTTGATTGGCTAATCAGGAACTGCCGATCCTCTTTGACGTTGTGTGTTTATTGTTGATTTGTTGTAAGATTTGTTATTTCTGAATTGAACTGTTGGTTACAGTTCCATTCACTTAGCTGTGAGCTAATCCCACCATGTTTAACATTTTGCAGATATCGTTTATGTTTAGCTTTTGGGGTCGAGCACGTGGATGCTAGAAGGGATGTTTGACTATGACTGCGTTGACTCTGATCTTTTTGGGAAAATCATATGTTTTGAGAAACTTAACATAACACCCGTTTTAAGTAAATGTTTTGTAATAAGTTATGTAATAGTTATGATGTTTTGAAACTTGCTATATTTGGAATATGTAAATGCGGTAAATATGTTTTGGGACGCGCTTCCGATGGTTAATAATATAATATATGTTTGTTAAAAGAAGGGTGTTATATGAACCTTTAACCGCTTATTTTTTTTGAAACTGCAATCCATTAAAACCCCCAAAAAAGGGAAAAGGATACAAAAAAAAAAAAGACTCCAAGAAGGAGACTATAACAACTGAAAAGCAACCAGACTACATAAAGCCAACCACCGTGAAAATATAAAAACAACTAAAGGTGGTACTGAAAACAGCTCAGAGGATGCTCAACCTAAGAAAACCAATCCATCCCGACTTTTGAGCATCGATTGGATATCCAAAGAAGCGAAAATCTTTGCACTTGAGGGAATAAATCCTCGCCCAAGATAGTATATGATCTTAATTGTTGTAATTCTAGTATATGATCACATATGTGCCGATGCTTCATTACATATAACTATATTTGATGCATAATTAAATGAACTCTAACATGTATATTTAATTACATGTCTTTTCAACTTTAATTCATAGTGTGATTGTTTTGAGTGTCATACTTAACATTTTGCTCCTCTTAGACTCTGATTATCAAAGTTTTCTTTCATGAAGTTCTGTAATTTAATTTATAGAGTTATAGCTTTTCTTTGTATTGCTTTTATGCTTTTGCAATGATGTGTGATCACCATGATGAAATTGAGATGAAATTGTTGATTGATTTGTTTTAGATAATAGGTAACATATACCATTTTCAGTACATACTGGTTGTCGTATGATCAGTTTTAATTGTCTAATTTCAGAAAAATTAGTACTGCAATGTCCTAATCTGGATAGTGTTCATGCTATTGGTTGCCAAGATGTATCAACCCATGAAGTCCAAACACATGTCAACCAAGTGACCAGCCTTTATCACTATTTTATACTTTGTAATGTTTCTAACAATTTATTTCTTTTACCATATGTAAAGATCATCCGTTTGGCCTGCAAGTTTGATTGTAATATAGTAAGTAAAGAGAAGATATATGTAAATCGCTTTCGTGTTGTCATAATAATCAGCAGATTGTGGTTTTGTTACATCTTCACTACAATATATTATTAATGCTATGCTCCTTTCTCTTTTCAGGTGCCCATTGAATCCGCTCCTTTAGAAAACCGTTACACTAGTAAAAGAATGGCTAATGGTTCAAAAAAAGTTGGAGTTCCATTTTCCTTTACCCATCATTTAAGTTGTTCAGATAATTGATGTTTATTTAAGTGTTAACCCTTATAACGGTTTTGAACATTTGATTTGGCAACTTTTATAAAATGAGTGATATGTTCTTTAATTGAGTGACTTATTGAGGTATTTCTTATGTGTTGCAGTCAGTGGTTGATGGCAAATGCAGCAGCTAGTAGGTGTGAAAGCGAAGGTGCACCTTTCTTGTGGAATAAGAACACCTAGGGTACCAAATATAAAACCTTAAACTCTGCAGTAGATTATTCATTCATGTTAGGGTGGAGTTGATGCAATTTATAAAATGTATCAGTTCCTTATATGATCTGTTATCAAGTTGTTAGTTTACAGGCTTAAAAAACTATCTTTAGTCGTAATTTCATGGGATTAAAAACTATAGTATATCTATTTCATTACAATAATTATGCAACTCTGGTATCTCAAAATTGTATTGGTCTATGCTGAATTTGGGAATATACCTTCTCACATTTGATATATGTTATGTAGAATTTGGTGTCAGACTCCTTGCTGAACATCAGGTAAAGTTAATGTTTTATATAGTTCTTAAAATTCGAAATGAAATTAGTACTAATATTTCACGATTTCTATTTGTTTGTTTGTTGCTTCAGAAACGAAGGCATCTGGCAGCGCTCTGCTAGCTTGTGGGACTTCTAGATTTTCAAGATCGGAGTACATGATGCAGTAGAATTACAATAAATTGAAGTCTAGATATATGTATAGCCAGGGGCGGATCCAGTCAAGAAGGAGGGGGGTCACGGGCCCCCAGTCAATCTGGCCCAGTATGTATTAACTTATTAAGCCCACAAGTTTAGACCCCAACTTAAAAACCCAATGGCCCCCAACCATATATTAATTTATTAAGTTCCTTTGTTCAGAAAAAAATACTACGTAAATGGACTACTTTCAAATAGAATTAAATTGTCAAAAATGCATGTGCCATACGATTGAAGATGGGAATATATGAATATTAGTGTTTTTCACTTTGATTCACTTATATATAAGCAATCTGCTTCATTTATTACACTAAAAATTATTTTATATATCAATAATCAATCTAAATATATGATTACATATAATATAAAATAGGGTTATTACTATTTATTTTAAACCTAACTTGTAGAAAGTATATAAGTTGAATTGTTTAATGATGTAAATTCTATTTTATAAAGCTTTAGTGATTAATAAGTAATACATAAATGTTTAGGTAATTAAGTATTGTTTCTTTATCTTGTTTTATGAGGTGTTAAATGTGCATTCTATTACATTTGAATCAAACCGGTAACTAAAAAAAAAAAGTTGAATACATTATATTTGAGTGACGCCCTTAGAAGATTACAGAGCTATCCAACTCTTAATACCAAGCAGTAGAAAAACCACTTTCTTGCGACCAAACTTGAATAATGTTAACTCGCAAAACTATAACTTGACTTATCTTGTTAGAAATTTTCATATTTGTTCTTTGAATATGACTTTTGATATAGTTTATATGTTTTTGTACTTGACTCATTTTGACCCGACCGATCCGTTTTGACCCGTTATTCAACCTTTATTAGTGATATCTCTAGCGCCAATTGCCAAGGCCCCCCGTGAACAAAATTCCTGGATCCGCCACTGTGTATAGCAATATAATATGTTAAGTGATGAGCTTAAATAACTGATTATATTACTTGAATTCACATCTCTTTTTTTCTATGTTACATGACACCTTTGCATGTTTTAAATTTTAATGCTCATAATTCATTAATATTCAAGCATTATATGGTAAGTAAAGAATATATATATGTATATATCGGTATATTATAAAAATACACACTCCTATATACCAAGTTACTCACACTTATTAGTGTGAATAATTAAAAGAAATCCCAACACTTACACGTGTGAAGTAGAATTTCAACATTTGAAGGTGTGAATAATTTGGTCAAATTCCTCGCACTTAAAAGCGTGAATAAATATCCTCACACTTAAATGTGTGAGAATTATTCAAGTATCATCACACTTGTACCCGTGAAGATTTATGTAAAATTTGTTACGCCCACTTTCCTCACACACTAGCCAAGCGTGTACTTCTTTTTTCACACGCTTTTAAACGTTTAGATATGCAACAAATAGCGTGTACAATTGAGTTTTTTGTTGTAGTGTCCAGCTTCACCAAATCGATTTATTACCTCAATTAGCTTCTACCAATATCCTATATCAACATAAACAACCTTTTAAACTTCACTTTACACTATAATTTCATAATCATCCTATATTCATCTCAAGAACCCTAACCAATTTAATCACTTAAAAGTTAAGGAATCACTCAAATAATTCGGTTTATAACCGATTTACTGCCTTAATTAACTTAGACTAATAACAAATAACATCATGTAACATCTATTTCAAGTTTGTAATTCAAAACAATACATAACCCATAACAACTACCATAATCAAATTAAATTATAGATATGGATATAATTAAGAAGAACACTTACCTTTTCAAAGTAAGAAACACGATAATAATGATAGAATCAAAGTCTTGAATCAGAAGGAATTTAATGGTTTCTGGGTTTACTTAGTGAAAGCCACATGAACACTTCCTGTTTTGTTTTCATTCGGTGGGTTTAATTTACATAAGGGTAGATAGGAAATTTGAGAAAAAGTAAGTCGGCCCATCCTCTAAACCGACTTAGTATTATTTAAATTTTTATCCCCTTCTGAACCTATTATCTGGAACCTAAAACCATTTGCGAGACCAATAACTTTTATTATTCTTTCGACTACATTAATTTAAAACAATTAATATTTCATCTGTCATAAATAATCATTTGATCACTTTCCCAATTATTTTCAATTAAACTGATTGAAGTTATTTCCTATCACTTTAAATGATAATTAAAATCCAGAATTTATTATTATACTACTAAGCCCTAAAAACGGGTGTTACATGTCGATTATGTGTTTGGAGGGTCTGAAGGTGCCTGTGGCCTTCTTGTTTGGGACCCAAGGGTATTCATGAAGCACTCTCATGGGGTGGACCCAAATTTTACTGCAGTGTTAGGTAGATGGAAAGGAAGTGGGAGTCATTAACATTTATGGGCCTCAGATTGGGTGGCAAAAAGAAGCTCTTTGGTCACGATTAAGCAGTTTAATATCAAACACGCAAAAAATATGGATCCTTTTTGGTGATTTTAATGCCGTGAGATACAGAGAAGAGAGAATGGGCATGAATTTTGTGGATAGGGAGGCAGAATCCTTTAACGAATTCATTTGTCTTCACGAATTTAGAATGGGGGGTCGTTGTTTTACTAGATTTAATAAAGCGGGATCTCAAATGAGCAAACTAGATAGATTCCTCGCAACTCATAATTTTTTGGAATACTTTGGAGATGCTTCTGTTATTACTTTGGGGCGTCTGATTTCAGATCGCTGTCCAATTCTTCCGTCTGTTGGACCTTTAGCTTTCGGGCCAAAACCTATCAAGGTTTTTGACCATTGGATGGGGTTAGAAGACTTTGACAGTCTTGTCCAATCTTCTTGGAATTCAAGTATATGTAGAGGTACGGATGACGTGAAGCTAAAAAACAAGATAAAAAAAATAAAAGAACACATGAAGTCTTGGGCTCGTACAAAAGCAGAGATACAGAAGCGGTTAAAAGACAAGCTTAGAGAAGACCTGGAGGATTGGGATTGAAAAGCAGAAATTGGAAATCTGACTCGACTAGATGCTGACATAAGAGAGGCCAATCTTATAGGATTACAGATGCTTGATCAGATTGAGAGGGACACGATGAAGCAAAAAAGTCGGATCAATTGGGCTATTGAAGGTGATGAGAACACCCGTTTCTATTTTAAGACTGTCTCAAATATTTTTATATATTAGTATAGACGATGAAACTTATTTTTGATGTATCATTACTTAAAAGTTTCTTTTATTCAATTCTTTTGTTGTCGTCAAACTTGATACAATAGTTAACTTAAGTATTCAAAGAAAAATCTTTACTACTTAAACCAACTAGCCATCATATTTGTAAGAGATTCACTATATATTGTAATCATGTTAAGTAAGTACCCTTACCTAAGCTCTAACCGCGAATTAAAGGATATTACATTGCAAATTTGCAATAACATGGTTTCTATTTCAGATAGGTAAGGCCATGTTTGGTACATGTGAATGGAAAGGGGAGAAATGGAATTATTCCACTTCTCTTGTTTGTTTGAAAGTGGGAATGGAAATAGAGAATTAAAAAAGCATTTCCTTTCCACCTTTTTTATTCTCCTCAAAATTTAAAGGAATGGTGAGAATGATAATTTTGTAGGCACACAATTCTCCGTTCTTTTTCAAAGAGAATTAGATTATAACCCGCAAATTTGCGGGCTACCACATGATTTTTATACAAAATTTTTAATATAATACGTAAAGCTTATAACATATGACTTCGCGGGGTGATACATATTTTTTATACTAATGTGATAAGAAATAATAACGTGAATATTTGATTATGAAAATGTCATTGTTAAGAAAATTTCATTGTATTTTAAACATGTATACACTGCAAATATATAGTTAAAGTCAAACTACAACACGATATATGATGTGTTAGGCTTTTGGGCAAGCAAACCAAAGGCTATTTAGTGCCCAAGTCTAGATAAGTAGTCATTTATTAAAAGCACTAGATTTTAGACCCGTGTATAAACACGGGCTTTTAATGCAAAATGTGTCAAATATGTCGATAAGATGAAATTTTATATTAAGTAATGACGTTTGTATCTTGTGTAAAGATGTTGCTCCAATACAATAAACTCGCAAAAGAATTACAGGAAAAGAAATTTTAGCTACCTTTCTGTTATTTGAATTTTTAAATGTATATGTATGTAAGGTAAGGTTCTGATGGGAATGTCTTAAATGAGGAAAATGAGGGGAGGCCTAAATTTACATCATTTTGAGATAAAATTGTCGCTCAAGTTCACTACAGTTTACCAACGGAATAGTATATTTTAACAAATACTGCATTTTTGCACCTATAATCTTTATTGCATTTTAGCGACACTGTAGTTTAGACCTACAAATCTGTTCCTAAAACACATTGAATTCGGTTTGCTCATCCTTTTCTTCATTCGAGGCTTTTTCCTCTTATCCTTCACCTAAACGAATGTCAAATCAAACAATCTTTTATTTATGTAAATGTTAACGCATGAATACACATGGAATTTGAATGTTGAAATATATATTATACGAATGTTGAATCAAACAATCTTTTGACCCATAAATACACACGGATATCAAATTATACTATCTTCGTTTATTTACCTTTTCTTTTTCTTTATTTGAAAGTTAAATATGTATATACACACGAATACAATATCTTTCTTTTACGTAAATGTTAAACCTGTAAAATGTCTTTCAATGTTAAACAAAGCCCGTGGATACACATATATGTTGAATAAAACTATCTCCGTTTATTTAAATGTTAAACCAGTACGTATACATAGACGTCGAATAAAACTATATATCATTTGTTTGAATATTATTTTTTTTTCTTCTGCTTGAGTCTATATATGTCCTATTCTTAATTCTGCTAATGAATGATTGAATTAATCTTTTTTATTGTCTTTTGTTTTTTTTTTAATATAATGGTATGTTTGATTTACATATTTAAGAGAATGAGTGGGATTAGAATTTGAACAACTTGTAGCCTCACCAATATGTATTTGTATTTGGCTTTGGTTCAAAAAGTAAGTTACTATTTACTTAATTTATTAGAAATTCATCTATCATAAAATTGTGTGGTAGCAAAATGTGGTTTAGTTAATATATGATTTTCGTTGAATAAAAACATAAGGGACATGATTACTTATGAAAGAATATATATGCACAAATAAATAATTTTATATGAGTAATTTATAGTAACTCGTTAACACCTGGATGAGGAAGTAAAAATACTTATTATGGTGGTAACGGTACATAGAAACGCATATTTTTTTACTTTTAACTTTAAGATTAAATAATGTTTTTGATAAAAAAATATTTCAAAGTTCTTAAAATTGTGTGCTCTTAACTATGAAATCTAAAAAAAAAAATGATACACATCATAATTTTTTTTTGTGTATCATAGGATCACACATAAAAGGTTGTGATACACAACTTTTGTAAGACCCTACTTTTCTTACAAAATACCACGTGTCATTTTCAATATATAATCATATATTTTCCAAATGTCGAAAGCGTTCGTCCCAATTGAACATTCCCTAAAATATGTAATATTTCAAAACCTATGCATGAAAATACAATTGGATATTATATGTACCATTAAAACCATATCTTTCCAATGTTATCAATATAAATAAAACCGTTTAAATGAAACCGGTTGTTATATTTAACTTCAAAATCATTTCTTCTGACTTTTCACAAAATAATCAGAGTAACCGCACTAGCTGTCAAACATTCCATCCAGATCCCGTTGCCCGATCCAAACCAATACATAACCTGTAAAATGTTTAGCAACGTGGGGTTAGCGTAAAGCTAAGTGAGAAGATCACTAACTAACAGCATAACCTAGCTCTAACACATTTGCCTACAACAAATATATCATGATGCACACGTAATCAATTACAATACAAATAGGATACCACATAAGATACAAGAGGATCGGTGGTCCTTAGAAACCATTGCCGCGGTGGCCCCCAAGAACACTTGTAACCAACTGCAGGCCCCTACAGACGTTTACCGATAGCTTACATTATTGCCCCACCAACAAAGAATCTCCATACAATACATGTATCCAGATTCTAACCTGGCCTAACAATAATCCATAAGCCCAATATTCCATTGACCTCCCGTACACATATACGTCAAAGACCATATATGTTAACTGCACAATAAAGTTATAAACGTCTACTGACCAATTATGACCCATGCACCAAATAAAAGTCCATATACGCCTGCTGGCCATATACGACAAATACACAAATAAAGTCATAAACGTCTACTGACCAATTATGACCCATGCACATAAATATTAATGCAACAATGTAATTCAAATCAATATACGTCTACTGACCATATATAGCAAATGTACAATCTAAGTCCATATACGTCCGCTGACCATATACGACTAATGCACATGTAATAATGCAAACTATAATAACTTAGTCAACATACGTCCCTTGACCATATATGACAATTGTATAAATAATAATTCCATACTACAATAATCGAGTCCATATACGTCCCTTGACCATATATGACAATTGTATAAATAATAATAATAATAATAATATAAACTATATTAATCGAGTCAATATACGTCCCCTGACCATATATGACAAATACATAATAATATACTCTATGTTAATCGAGTCAATATACGTCCCCTGACCATATATGACAAAACACAACTTGAACTGAAATCAAATAGACTCATAGTCTAATATGTATCTAATCATGATATCTAAGTCAATATACGTCATCAGACCATATACCACAAATGCACAATTAATAATGCCATATAACAGACAAACAGTCTAAATTGGATCAAACCATGATAACCCGTTGTAACCAAATCTGTTACAACCAAGTTACCCTGAGAGCCAGAGATCCACTCACCAAAACCTTTGGTGTCCACTCGGTGGTCTAATATTACCGAGTCTTCAACTTATCTGAGAATAGGAATAATAACAAGTTAGTAACTTATTCCAATAAATTTCAAAGTTATACTCAATACAATTAGCGTACCAATATTACTCCACATAATGATATTATATCTCTAAGTATAACCCATTAATCATAATCATATTATATTTCAAAGTATAACCATTTTTTTTACAATTATACTTTATGTTTATTAATCATACATACCTAAAACCATAAGATCAGATTATAATTATATATTACATTTCCAGCATATAAATCACAATCATGTTTATCTTAAAAACTAACATTATAATCCATTTAAATTTATCATATTAACTTTAATAAACCATAATACAACAACTAAATAATTAAATTTATCAAGTATTATAGTTATAATCATATAAAAGTCATGTATCAAATCAATTATGCAATATATAACATAAACAGATTCTGGGTGCTGCTGGTTCTGCTGTTTACCCGCCGGGGATGGGGATCCCCGCCGTGGATCCACCCCCACCTGCGGCTCCTGTTTCTACTTTGCATATCCGAACCAAAAACCCAATTTTTCAACCAACAATTGTAATGCACGAACTTGCTCAACTTTTATCATATTATAACAAGTATAATCATGTAGTAACAACAAACAATTATAATCAATTAACAATTAACAACTTTCACCTAACAATCAAACCAATATACCCAAATTCTTAGGTTTTTATTTAGAACTTGAAGAACACATAAATTTCTATGAACTCACTTTCAATAATCATGAAACATTAACATATAAACAATATAATTAGTTATTCTAACTAATTTCATATGCAATTCATAATCTTTATCAATTACCATTCTTAGTTCAAGTTTATAATAAAATAAAATCAAGAACACTTACCATCAAATAAATTAAATAAGAAATCAAGATGATGATGTATTTGATATGATGATGATGTCGATGATATGATGATTGAAAGTCACAGAACCATTTCTTTCCTTCATGGTTTTCTAATGTGTGGTGTGAAAGTGAAATAAAGAAAAGGGGTTTAAAACATGCAGATGAAAGCAACATGTGTCCTCACTTTTGACTCCCTTTTTGGTTTTCTACTAATTTTTTTATTTAGGTGTTAGATGAAAGAATTAGATTGAATACTTGGTATAAGCATGAGTCAAAAGAAATTGGTATGGTGGTTAACATGTGTCGACATATCCATCTAACCCATCCTGAGTCATCAAATTTTTATACTACTATTTACCCTATTGTCTGGAACCCGAAAATACCCGTAATCCAAAATACTTTTATTTTACCGTCATCTTCGATAATTTAAAACAAACAATATTTTGTTAATCACAATGAATTCGGTGACTCTTTTAACCATTTATTTTCGAATACCAATTCAAAATACCTAAAACTTTTAGGCTCGAAAATGAGATGTTACAACTTTAAATTGTGTATCATATATATTTTTTTATTTTTTTAGTTAATCTAATATCAAATAGGATAAAATTTTAATTATTTTGGCATAAGTTTTTTTGCAAAACGTGTACATATGTTGAATTTAAAAGTGAAAAAACCTCGTTCCTACGGTAATAAGTGATATTACGATAACCTTCGAATATTAAGAACAAAATAATTTCTTAAATATACAATGATTTTAAAAGTTTACGGGGAAAAAAATTGTTTAAATATTTTGTTAGGACATTAGTTTGAATCCTTATCATATCACAATATCACAATTATATTAAAATACATATGGAAAAATTATTTGCGTCCATCTATGTATTGTTTATTATTATTATTATTATTATTATTATTATTATTATTATTATTATTATTATTATTATTATTATTATTATTATTATTATCATTAAAGAGATATGGATTTTCTAGTTTTAATTATTATTTGCTATATATACTCACGTAGGAATCTTATTATTTTAGTAACGAAAGTTAAATTATAATTAGTATTATTATCTTATTTTTTATAAAAAATATGGAGGTTTTTCTAGAGAGATTTATTAGGTAAATTCTTGCATTTGATTGGTTAATTGAATGTGAAATACTCCATTCTTATTGGTCAATAGAGTTGATTTTGAAACAAAATTGAAGCTAACAAAGTTTTCTTTTATTAATATTTAGATTTAGATGATAAGTTCTGATAAAATTACAAAGGATTATTTTAATATTGCATTTAGAGTCAATGCTAAAGAAAAATAAGTTCATTAAAATAACAAAAACTATTCGGCATTCTTATAATTCGTTCATAACAAAACGACAAACTAATTTCATTTAAAAAAAAAAAAACATGCTTGGTGAGTTTCGAAACTATATCCCCTCCCATAAACCAAAGAACAACATACGTGTTTTATAGTATATCGTCCTTCCCACTAACTCACATTTAGAGATCAGATCACGAATTTGCTATCATATGTGGATTTAGCTAAAAATCTTCAGCAAATAAATTTCCTTGGCAATCATAATTATGCAACTCTGCTACCCTCTTCACCTGTAATTAGAGAAATCAGAAATCAAATATAAACATTTCTTTTTTCTATATGATATCCTATCAAAGAGTTGACATTGACAGGTACCTAAAATAGATTAACAAAATTAAACCAATGAATAAAACAAATTTGTTCTCACCCACCACTATAATCATGAGGTGATAGCTAACTTCTTTAGAAAAACTAATACACTTAAGTATACGGCAACATAATGTAACGATGAAGATCCACGCAATGGTGTACTTACAACGGGTGAATTAGTCAAGTTTTACTGTTAGTGGTTCTCCTAATACATAGTCCCAAACTATTAATGACACCATAAAATGGAAGGACATTGGGTTTACACAATTCAGTTTGATAATATTACAACAGTTCCTAAAAAATCTAATTTTATGTCATTAGCACTATAGTTGGGTCTAAAAACCCTTTAGTATATAGTAATTTCTATCCGGAAGCAACAATTATAACCGCAATGTAACTAACATATAAAACCTTAATCATGAAAATCCAAAAGGAGCAGATGATAAACATGAAAATATATATTCTACAATCTGAAAAACATTTAAAGTCTCAAAAAAAATTTGTTAGCTAGCTTTTGTCTATGGTAATGAGCAAAGAATATCTTCCTTATTCTTTGCTGACTAAACTTTTGTTTAAGCTATTGCAAACTTGTTATTAAAACCCGCATTAGACGAACCAACACATGATGTCATAGCATCTTCTAACAATCAATTTGGAGACCTATTATAGTATTTGATAACTCACTAACCAAAGAAAGTTATAGCATAGAATACAGTAACAGAGGGAGCAAAATGGGCGGGTCGAGCAAGACAATGTTTTAAGATGGTTATTAATAAGGTATATTACAGAAAGAAATTATGGGTAATGAGTTATTCAAGAAAACACCAACAACAATAAATCTAAGCTATAAGCATACAATATAAAAAATAAGTTTTAATGCTTTAGATATTATTTAGCAAAGAACACTATATAAAGACACAATCTAAGAGGATAAAAAGTATACACCACATAACGGACGGGATTTTGAGTCAGCAATTCAGCAAGTATAAAAGTGTTTCTACGCATTTCAACCTCAACAACCTTAGACTTTTCGTAGTTTATATTCCGGACTGGATTCGCAGCATCCCTGGTTACCAACCTAGAAAATCAATTTCATTGATCATAAGCATTTTAGCCCGTCTAGGTATGGATAAAAATGATGGTGTGAAAGGATAGGTTTACTCTGCGGCCATAGTTTAAGCTACATTAAGTTCAGGATTAATGTATATGTATGGTGCAGAAGTTGCATTGAGCTGCAATCAAACTTCAAATAACGATGCAGCAATCAGAAATTTAAGAATCAATCTATGCGTACCATACTTAAGAAATAATGAGACACGATAAATTGGAATGGAAGTAACAATATAATATTGGCACGAACCTAGATATTCAGTGACTTTTTTGAAGTCACAACAGCCATAACATGCGAAGGTAAGGCTGTAACAGTTTGCTTGTTAAAAGACCGAGCGGCCTCATCCCAGAAAGTTGCCTCGATCATGATGCCACTGAGAGGTATGAAGGAGAGCTGTTAGACACATAGGGTTTACAAATTACAGTGATTAGTTATTTGCTTGATGAGATATGGACCTTAAATTTTGAAGTCCGATGTTCATGATGGCAGTCCCTCTGATAATGCACGGACATCAGAAACATACTCTATCTTTCTGATTTAATCTTGAACCAAATAAAGAGGTGTTACAGAAATTATAAACGTAAAATCACAGATAAAGTTATACATGTGACATACATGTGAGAATCTTGCTGTCATCAAGCCTAATATTTGGCCTATCATAGTCAACGAAATTGAAGTAATAGGCAGGGAAATTATCACTTGGAATCTGCTGAAACTTTGCCATACTTCCAAGTCTTATAGCAGCTTTGTGCAAGACAAATATCATGAAAGTCTAGGCACCTTCACATATGTAGTTGCTCAAGAGGTAGAAGGTATCAGCTTTCATCAGTGAATCAAAGTAGGCTTATCACCTAAGTTCGCAAAGGCTTGGAGTGTGTCTCATCAGTCATCATATAGAAGCACCAGTTCGTTTGGGAATTTTGAATCTTTCATCTTTTTCTTCATCATCATCATCCAAAAAAAATCCTTAAATGTAGTCTTCTAATCCCCCTTTTTAGTTGGACCATGTAAAAGATCAATATTTAAACTGTCAATTCGTATTAAAATTATGAATTACCTTTCCGGATTTACCATCAATTGGTCATCATTATTTCTAAAACCGTCTACCAGTTACACCATTAAGAAAGAAATGTTGTGTTGGAATCCAAATTGAATCGTAAATTACCTAATCATTTTCTAGAAATTCAAAATTTGTGGACCATATTTAAGTAGAATCAAATCAAGATGAAATAAGAATGTGAGTGGGTCAATGTAAACCTGTTGGGACTTTGGACTCCCTTAGCCACCTCTAGAACGTGTCAACCACAAATTTAGTACTTCTTGAGTTGCCTTGAGCATGGAAAGGTCTATCTTAACATCATTCTAGTATCTTATAGTATAGTATCTTTACAAAGAAACTAAAAATCAAGAAAGATCACAGAGTGCAGGGTCAGACCCAAATATTTACTTAACGGGAAACAAAAAATAGACTACTTATTAAAAAATTTGTAGGAACTAACTAATATGATCATCATAATGGTCAAATAGGTATTCTAAAGGGTTAACTCAAAAACGGAAGATATTAAATGGGTTGAGAGTTATCGGTTGTACCTACTGAATTTTGAAATTTGATGCGTAACTCTCTGCAATTTCATGTAGTAAAATAGGAACTTTCTATTAAAGTGTGTTCTTAACTTTTGTTCTGTATGGAGCCTACACAAAGAAGTTGGTTCTTAGTATTTTAATAAGGTACACTCTTGAAATAAAAATCTTAAAACGGAAATAACTTCATATGCAAAAGGGTAAAATTGCTACGTAAAGCATAATTAAAACAAAATAACATACCAATGCATCGGTTGTTGCTGTAAAGTGTTGGAAAACATATTCATTGTGATAGAGTATGAATACAAATTGATCACCACACTCCTACAAAAACTATACAATAGAGATATTTAAGTGGCAATAAGCTTTCGGTTATACAATTTGTTATTTATCAAGTACCCGAGACTTTAAAATAAGCTGAAAGTATGCAGTTCATTATACACACCATCCATTGCTTAAGCGGGCAAGAGTTTAAGCAAATGAAAACCAGAACACGTTATCAGGAACTATTTCTAGCAAAAGTATTAGACAAGTTGTACCAAGTACAACGCTTAATAATTACATCAATGAAATACACCATTTATCGAAAAATTGAAAGGAACTTCGTGTTACATATCAAATAATATGGGTAGTTATCTGACACTATTTGATCAGCTGTTTATTTAGTACAATTATATTTCAGGAACAAAAAACTTACTTTGTCTCATGACTTCTAGAGTGGATAGCTTCATCACCAACTCCTCAACTTTAGATTTGCCATTGAAGAGCCGGTCAATATATATCCCAACATATTAAGTTATCGTCTAATTAAATCAAAATATTGACAATAAAGCTCTGGTCTTTTACCTTCTCATTACATTTTTTGATGATCAATCTTTGCTCGACCTTATCATACTGCAGATCTTCAGCCCTAGCATCATTTCATCTCGTTCTTATGTAATTTCAAGAACCTGATTGCGGAAATTATGTTAAGATCACAAAGTTAGTTTTGAATGCCATACTATTGTTAAACAGGCACCCACCCATCTTTCCACCTCCAACGAACACTATCATATATTGTGAATTTGTGATTCTAAGAGAAGAAGAAGAAGTGAACATTACCTTTGACATTGCAGCCGTTAACAAAACCATCTCATCATTATACAACTTGGACTTGCTTTCAATGGCTTCAACTAAACCTTTTTCTTTGGTAGACCATATGGCCCTTTGTTTCTCAATTGCCAAAGAGCATCAGTAAGTTGCTGCATGTCAAGGAATATGATAAAAATAATTAAGTAAAAAGAAACTTAGTTTAAATAGATGGTGCTAAGAAGTGAATGACAAAAATACAATTTATACCAAAATCTTTATTGTCCTTGCTGAATTTTTTCCCCATTAGATGGTGTTCCAACTCCTCTTGTTCTTCTTGGTCAAACGACCGCTTTTCTTCAAGCTGTAAAAAGGTTAAATCTGATACTATTGGACCCATGAATTACATTACATACTAATATATAATTTGATTTGAATTACATTTATATTTCAAGGAAGCTAGCAAAAACACAATGAGGTAGTTAGATTATCATTTTCGGTTCAACATAATAACTGCTATGCATCCTCCTCTGCTTCCATATTCTCTTTGAGATAGAGTAGATCGTCACTGTCCAAGGCTGCAATTATAAACTTAAGTAAAGCCCAACTACTTAATACAATAATAATTACTTAAAGAAATTAAATAAAACATTAAAAGGCTATATAAAGGAATTATTATACCGCCTCGGGCAAGAAGGTAACAACCACTTTCTTTTGCTACATCTTGCATATGTGTACATTAACTAAGCAATCTGACAAGCCAAGATCCCTGCAGGGCATGCAATCAGAATAATCTTCTAAATGTTTACCCAAGTAACAAAATGCAACCTAACATACACAAATAAAGTAAAGATGGAAAAATGGGCAGATCAGTGCGGCTAGAGCCTTCAATGATACGCACTCAAATGCTAGAAAATGCATTTCGAATCGATATGGTAACGGTTCAAAATGGGTAGAAATGCATTTCGAATCGATATGGAAACGGTTCAAAATGGGTAGGGTTTAAGTTTACCACCCATCTAGTGCTTTTAGTTGTCCATTTTCTTAAGAAATTCATTAATAAATAAATCTTCCAAAATATGATTACGATAGCCATTACCTATATTATAACATGAACTTTTCCACTACATAGATTTAAAGATCGACATCGCATCATTACATTTAGGAAACTTATTGACAATTTGACCTATTTTTCTTTACGAAAGACAAAAGATGATTGATGTTACCATTTGACCTGTAATAACAATCTAAGGGTATAACATTCTAGGTCACATTCAGTTTCTATCGACTATTATAACAACCACCATGTAACTCTTCTGTAATTTAGTAAAATTTGGAACCTTTTCCATCTATTGACACCATCTGGGTCTTTCAAACATTTTACCGAACACCTTACAGACATTGTGTATTACAAGTTATAACTACTTTTCTTCAAACATCATTATAGAAATACTAAACTTAAATACCATTAGGGTATGCCCAATTGCCCATATCATTTTGTAGTGTAATAAAGTAAAACTAAAAACTATTTTTGAAAGAAATTTCATAGAGAAAATCCAAACACCAGTAACCATATTGTGAGAGTAGTTAGCGATTGAACAAATGGTAAGATTGCATTCTTTAGAACATAGAAAAAGGATCACGAATATTGAGAGTTTGAACATAGATGCCAATTTAGGAATACAATACTCACAACAGCGACAATTCCATCATATGAACTCAGTTATCGGTTTGTCATGGAAGCCATAGCCTCATAAGCCTGACCAGCCCTTTCCGTAACAATAACCTACATAAAACAATTCATCAAAAACGAAAAAAATCTATATTTTAGATTGAAAACGTTAATGTAAATAAGACATGGACCTTTGTTTTCACTTTCGCTAGTGAAAAAGATTGAAAACCACATATGCTTAAAGTTGTCATCTTCATCTATTAGGCATCTGCTCGTAGCTTCATCTTCGGCATCTGCTACATCAACTGAAAGATATGTTATGGTCCAAGTCTGAAGATATGGGAATGATTTTATTACCCAAATGAAAGAAAAGTAATACTCCGTAGATTTAATTTTAGGAATAATAGGGACTACCTACAATCAATGAACCCATCTAAATAGGCCTTTTTTTTCTGTTATACATCGAATAAAATCAAATGAATGGGCTAACTTTCTAAATTCTAATTGATTTTATTTTTCTTTTTAATTCCTGCCAATATTTATTAATGGTTTTGTAATTGATTAGTTAGGGGATAATTTAGACATTTAGTTAACTCTAATCTACTATTTAGTTTGTCATCAAATCTAAAATTAATCAAGGGTCTATATTTAAAAGGTTAATTAATTGAGTGGTTAAGATTAAGTTTATTGAATAATGACAACCTAATTTGCACTTTATTATCTCTTATATATATATATATATATATAAATAACAGAATGCCATTGAGGATTTTGAGCCCTTGATTAGGCTCCTTAATTACCGATCGACGATCTAAATTATTTCATCAGAATTACATTTAACACCCCTAATAATTATTTGTAAACTTTTAAATTTAAAATGCATCCTATATTTTAAAATATAATTGCCGATTATATATTGCAATAGAATAGAGAATGACGTTGAATAAAATTTCAATATTAACAAATAAAACGGACGGCAATTTGCAAAACTTTTAACAAACTTTAATATTTATCTTTTATTAAAACAAATCTTTTTATAATTTAATGTTTTTATTTTTATCCCTATAAATGCATTATTCTAGCCATCTTCATTCAAAATCCTCTCGCATTGTTTACATTCTTCCACAATAAATTCATGTTCATCAAATGTTATTGGTGACAATTCAAAAAACTCAAATGAATTGAAAGGTATTATATATTTATATGTCTATTATTTATGTTATATATATAATCGCTAATTTGCATTCATAATATTTGTTTGTAAATCTTCTCCAAATAATTTTCATTCTTATCTATTAAATAAATCCCTCAATTTTAGGAAGACTTATACGGGAAACCTTATTCAATTCGCAAAGCCGTAAAATAAAATCATAAAAAATCTAGCTTCCTTCTACTAAAACTAAAGTTTCACCCATGGTTTCTCACTTTCTCCCGTCGAATTCCATCGTCAGATCCCTCATTGACCACGAGCTAAAAGGTTCTTATCATCTTTAGTGCTTTTTTAGGTAATATGTATAAATATATATATACATATTCCTATTAATAACGTGTCAACCTTATCAACTATCTTGATCTTTGTTAGACATCCACAATCAATAATATATTAATAGTAATAAATATATATTATCTCTTTAATATATTATAATAGAGTGTATATTAGGTTGTCATTATTAATTTAGGCAATCTTAATCTAATCTCAACCCTCCATTAATTAACCTCTTTAATTTTGAATCATTGATAATCTCTAACCTAAATGACTACCTAAATAGTAGATTAACATTTCTCAAAAGTCTTTATTGTCCCATCCTTAAATATTCCAGTTTCAATTTCAATATATTTAATATTTAATAGAAAACAAAGATAACAAATTACCCGTATTTTATTTTGATGAGTAATAAAATAATAATAATAATGAAAAAACAAACAAACAAACAAAAAATAAAAACACAGCTAATACGGAGTAGATGATAAAACAACCGTCAGAGAAACAAACCCTCAATCAACCGCAAATCCACGCTTGCGCCTTGCAGATCCCATCCTTCCTACTAATCGAATCTTCATTGATCAAACCATTCACAACTCACAAGCGAAAGTGAATACAAAGGTACAGATCTTTTTTAGTTTTTTAAGAATTTTTTCTATAAGTTATTGTTACGAAATAGGAGTAACCTTCGATTCTGATGTTAAGAAGTTAAGATTGTTGATAATTGCTATTGGAACGTGTCATTGAATTTTGAGAATTTTAGGTTAAAAAAAGTTGAATAATTTTGGGGAAATAAAGATGCAGAGCCAATTGGAATTAGTAATTAAATTTTGAGAATTTATATTTCTTTGTGTATATATAAAATTGTATTGTATTGGTGATAATGAACATGAATGATTACCCTATGCTCTCGATCTGCCCATTTTTCCATGTTTACTTTATTTTTTAAGTTATATGTTAAATTGTATTTTTTATTGCTTGGGTAAACATTTAGAAGTTTATCTAATGACATGCCCTGTAGGGATATTGGCTTGTCCGATTGCTTAGTTAATGTAGACAAATGCAAGACGTAGCAGAAGAACATGGTGGCCACCTTCATGGCTGAGGCTGTATAATTAAGAATCCCTTCATATAGCCTTTATTGTTTTATTTACTGACAGTATTTAGTAGTTGGACTTTCCTCAAGTAAGTTATTCGTATAATGTGCAGATTTGTTTTCCAAATCAATTATTTGTGGATGCATTTTATTTAGGATGGAAGGAAATTGCCATCAAGACGTAAATACGTATAACTGAATGAACAGATTAGGTGTTGGAATTAATGCTTACATTGAGGTATATCTTATTAATAGAATATGTTGTAAGAGTAATTAATCGCTCATGCTCATAAACTGTTTGATGAAAAGTCACTTCCTATTTTTTTTGTTCTTATTTTTCCTGATTGTATAGGTGATCACTACGTGCCCAAATGTTCCAGTTTATGAGGTAACCATTGTTTGGTTTTTCTTTCAACATTAGGATAAGGAAGAAATCAAAAGGCTTGGTGTTTGAAAGTTGCACTCATAGTTTATGAAAAACACAACTAATTCCATGAACAAACCTCACGATCTTAGTCTGACGAATTTTTACATATTCACCTCCATAACTATATATTATCGTTGCTTCATAAAGAGGCGGTGGTGCACGCATGGAAACACAATGCTGGTACGAGTAAAACCAATTCGCATGGTGATGGAACCACAAGCAGGTTAAAAAAATTATTCCCAAGTATATTCATTGAATCACTAATTCCAGTTACTTTATAATCAAAATTACATTGTTGATATTATGTTACAGAAATCATTGACATTGAATGCTGATAACAAGAAAGTAGCACAACCTAAGAAGAAAGTAGCAGTCAAGCCCAAACCACCACCATTCCCTCAAAATGTAGATGTAATTGAGATCAGCCCAGATACAGTAGAAAAAGTGAAACCTGAATTTTGATTTCATCTTTATCCAACTCGATTTATAAATTGAGATCAGCTAAGAGGGGGTACCATGGTCAGCTCAGAGGGGGACTCTTTCTGATAAGGACTTTGCCTTGAAGACACCGAAAGGGTAAAACTCTTAATGAAGCTTCATGTTACTAACTGTTTTCTTTTAAGATCTGTTTCATTTGTACTGACAATGTATATTACTTTGCAAAATTTTCCTGTATTCAGTATGCTGACGCAGTAGGAGTTTGAACTTTTCAAAGGCCAACTTATAGACTCTGGTATCACAACATCTTATATTTTGAAGTTTTGTTTCTGCTACGTATTATCCTTCATTTAAATTAGAAATGCAAGAGGTGCTAATAAATTGGGCTCAAAACTCGTAACATTTTGGATGGGCTCTTATTGACCCAAATACTCTATGAAATTGTGTAATTGATGTGTCAAAGTTGTCACGTCTATTTGGGATACATACTATTATATCTTATTTTGGTCCCATTGGAGATTAGTCATAATCTTGCTGCTATTCATGTTAAAGGATGTCATTTCCTAGATATATGACAAAGTTGTTCTCGAGCCTACATTTTGCCCCATCAATGCTCAATTATTGTAGGACTTCAAGTCATTTGGAATTTTTTTAGTGTGTTTCGTGTGTTACTTTTGTTGGAGTTGCACTAGGTAAGGTTGAATTGTTCTTGATATCACAAATCCAAGTCATGGAGAATTATGAAGTCTTTATTGTTGCTGCTACTAAAAAATATAGATTTGAAATTTATTGATGCAGCAACAAAAGCCAGGACATCAGTTCTATCGAAAGGTACTACAGTCTTGTGCCCCTTTCAGGCCTACATTTACTTTCATCTATTATTTAGTTTATTTAGTGAAATTTGAACAAGTAAACTGAAAACTTTAGTGAATGAATAAATGAAAAAATCTGGTTCAAAGTTATGTCAATGAAGGGATAAGTCTGTCAATTTTGGTTACTGGTAAGAATGGAGCTAGCAAAATGAAAGCACTAAACAACGTTGGCAATATCTTGCTTACATATGAATGTTCTACTGTTGGAAGCAGTGTTGAACATAAAGTCCAAAAGATGTTTACTTCTAATATTATTAAGTTTCTATTGTAATATCTTTATTTTTTACTTTTCAAAATTTGAGAAGAATTATTAATGAAACTATTGTTACGATTGCTTATGGTGTAGTCTAACATGGATTTGGAAGCTTTTGGTAATGCGAAAACTATCAGGAACAAAGGTGGGGTTTATTTTAATTTTCCTTTTCTTAAATAATTCTTGCATATTTGTTACATTAGTTGTTGATACCTGTTTGTTTTAATTGTTTTAGACTTCCAAATTTTGGATCTCCGGTAAGTTTGTTAAGATTCAGTTTGATGAAAATGGCTGAATCTCAGGGGCTACCATCACAACATATATGCTGGAAAAGTCTCATGTCTGTCTCAGATCCTGAGACTAACAAGTAAAGAACCAACTGATGGGGCCTATTGTTAGTGGCTTAATCGAATTTCATGGTGAGAGCTTCATTCTTTGAAAACAAGGGTTGTTGTATAACTTAAATGGGCTGATTTTTATGTTATATAGATTAACTAATTGGATGGCGGTTAAGATTTATTAGTCTGTTTGATCATGCTGCCAAAGTGGCTATTAGTTTTCAATCGATTTAGTTATTAAATTCGTGTTATGCTTTAACCTTTTGTAGCTTTATTGCAGCTTATTGATCTTCCTGAACTCAATTGCTTATTGATTACACAAAACCTTGATCATCGTTGTCGTTTAAGACGTTAAAGCCACTTTCTTAAAAATTACCCAATTTTAGAGTAATAGCAACTCCAAATGAAAAATATTGTTGGATCCTCTATCCAGCAATGTAAGAACAATGCTGCACCTTATAATTTCTCAAGATGTTCAATGTCATTTGGATATCATTATGAATCAGCTTCTCATGTTCCAATATACTTCAATCATTCAAACACATTTCAGGTCATATACTTACAACCTGACTAGAACGCTGAAACGCGAACTAGCAACGGTTATCAAGTCACGGTTAGAGCTATTGCCAGGCCAGTTCTTGATCGTCCTTTGCAACAACCCTGATATGGGTAAGCATAATTTTATTTTTAAACAAGATAATCACTTAAAAACCATACTATGCGTACGTGGTATATGGATTTAAATAAACTGTTGGACAGCTCTTTGTTATACACAGCTATGGATTTAAATCTACTTAGTTTTATTACCCTTTAAAATAGGTTTACAAAATCAATAGCAATATTATCTATAACTATTAATCATATGGGTATCTTAATGAAGAGATACTTTTAGTGAGTAGATCACATACTCATTTTTTATTTTAATATTGATGGTACTAAATTGTTCTGGTACTTTTTAACTTATTTTGCTACTGTCATTTTTAACTGATCATCCATAGTTATTTGTTTCATAAGGGGTCTACACTACCCTCTTGAGATTTCAACTGACCATAAGAAAATTACCACATCACCTTCTACTGACTCAAGTAGTGAATGATCATGACATTCTTTTCCAATCAGTAAAGCCAGAGGCAAGCCTATGATGCTGCTAGGTATGTAATGTGACTCAATCTATCATTCAGTTCAACTTCACATGTTTTACATGCTTGATCCATGTTATTTTAGTATGTGTGTATCCTTTTTAGAACACATTAAAAGAAGGTGAATTCATTAGGGGTTCTATGTGATAAGTGCTATAATAATAAACTCAAGGGTTTTAGTTTGTATTAAAAGTATTGTTTGTGGCTTTGTGATTAACCTCATCAAATAATGTGGATATTTGAAGTGGTATTCGCATTAGCGGATGTTTGTGCCTTTGTGACTAACCTCATCAAATAATGTGGATATTTGCAGTGAATTTGGCACGTGGGTATTCGCATTAGCAGGTGTCTTGCTTGCTATACCCGTAGGAATAAAGTAGAAATCACTTGCACCAGTTGTGTTTTTTGGGATTACAAGTACAGTGATTCATATTATTTTGGGTATTAGTGTCTGTGAGAGAGAACATGATGAATGACAAATGAAGATACTTGAAAAATATAAAGTTGTTTCCGTTACTACTTCTACTTCTACCGATGATGCATTATGAGGCTCAATGGTACAAATAATCAAGTTATTTATCGAAACTTGGTTTTGAAACTAAAATTTAATATTATTCAATTAATGAAATACTTGTTTTCCACCTTGATCACATTTCTTTTTTATCATCCAAACATGTATGCATGGATTATGTTGTTTTAGTGTAAATTACTATTAGTTTGCTACTTAACACAGGGTTAAAAAGACCCAAATTTGATAGGTGATCTCCTTTTACTGTAATGAATATTGATTCATGTTACATCAATTTTTACTTTTATTATCTTTTAAAGGGGAATGATTTGTATACCACCAAATATTCTCTGGACACCAGTAGATGACACAATTATCATACAAGTTGTACAAAACATTCCACACAAACTAACAACTAATCAGAAAGTTAATCTTGATTCATTTTTTTACATGTGACAATTTTGACCCAATACTTACTAAATAAATCGATTTGGGTGATATTTTATCTTGGTCATTTGTACCCGTTTTACACTTATCTCATCACAAACATTACAACATTACATTAGCCTTATGTTAACATGTTATAACAATCATTTCTTCAACATAATCATTAGTTATCTCAAAGTAAACCTCATACATTTTTCAAATAGTTCACAATATTACATAATTCCAATATATAAATACTCCGTAGTACATAACATTAAACTTTAGAATTGTCATACATTCATCATACTTGAATATTTTGTAATATGCAAAAAATAAAAAAAAATTGGATATTCAATAAATTTTCAAACTTTGATTTACACGACAATGCCAAGTACAACAATAATTTTGTGAAGTTATAAAGTATTGAATGAAAATTATGGACTAGCCCGCGAATTCGCGGGTTATAAACTAGTATTATATTATATAAAAGTATATAACATGTCACATTTTGCATAACGTACAACAGGACTCAAAACAATGTACGTATCATCTCAATAACATGCATGGTTTAGCTCATTTTGATATACCATTGCTAAATATATATATGTGTTTAGAGGTTGGGATAATTCTTGATTGATTAATCATTAAAAGTTTTTTATTATTATGTTTTGTTGTTTTGTAGGTTGATAATGGAAAGATTGACATCCGATGACATACGAATATACGATTATAAGTTCTCTATTATTCTTACATATCGTTGATTAAAGGTAAGAATTTTACTATCAATTTTATCGTATCGTCGAGTATCTGATGATGATGATTGTATCTGCTTACACACTTTATACATCAATTTGTTCTTTACTATGTATCTCTTTTGTGTAGCTATAGGTTACGTATTTAATATGTAAATACCTTTCATTAACAAAGAAGAAACTATAAAGAACAAAATTTAATATTGGTTTTCTTGAGTAAGTCCGTTGAAGTTGCTTCAACTTTAATACATATGTAACAGATTGTATCATCTATTATGTACATGCACAAATACAGTGTGAGTAAACGGAACAAGAAAAAAGAGATATCCAAATGTGTTGCATATATGAGTTTTTCATGATGAAATTTACATCTCCAGTTAGTTAATACTTAATAATCAAGTATATTAGGTTCCGTTTTTTTAATGTTTGTGGTATAGTAATTTGATAATTACTAACAACTTTTATTATGCATTTGTAGATCAATTTGACTCCGAAAATTTAATTGATTGGCTCAAATTCAATGTCGGTCAAAATTAAGTTTATGAAGATGTTCTCAAAAAACGTATGAAAAAACTTGGTATGACCATTAGTTATTCAATCAACTTTTTCCTGATCATGACATCGATGATAACTATCTTTTGAGTCTCAATATCTTCAACAAGATTAAAATCTTAGAATAATCTTAGACAATTATGTTTGACTGTTTGTAACTAAAAAATAAAGTATTTACTAAGTATTATGTGTTTTGTTTTTTTGTTAAATATATTATGTTTATTAGCAATTCAATCAATAGTTAGTGTTCTTTTAATCTTTATTATGAATGAATATAAATTATTATCTAAGTTCCACTATTATGCCATAATACAACTATTAAAAAGTTGCTTAAAGTTTTACGTTTGCATGTAGGCATGTCAACGAGTTGGGTTCGGACATGTTTTAGTGTATTTGTAACCATACGTGTTTAGAACATTTGTACCCATCGGTTATCATTTGTTGGGTCTCTAATGTATTTTAAGCGTTCATGTATTCTAACGATTTTTTAGTAATAGAAGATGATAAAGAACTAAAACAAATCTTCATCTTTTCATAATTTGTTAAAGTATATATGTCTAATGATTTTTTATTCATATAATGTTAAAGCCCGCGCTGTCGCGGGTCCTTCACCTAGTAATATATAAGAGAGATTGAGAAGGGCTTTGAAAATACAAAGTATAAATACATCTTCGCATGTGCAAGGCACATGACTCCATTACTGTAATTATTTTAAAGCCCCAGCCCCCATTTTTTTCTTCCGGCGATTTTGTTCTTTTGTTCATCGATTTGTTTTTCTTTCTTTGTTAACATTCACTGCTTCATCATCATTTTCACTCATGTTAGCTTCCTCGTATTTTTTTCTTATCGGAGTTGCTGCTCCTTCGTGTCAGATCCACCAAGGTTAGCCACTGTCGTCGCCGCTCATACCTTCACGTCAGATCCTCCAGCGTGTTTGGCATCAATTAATCAATCAGTTTGCAAACATTAAATATATGTAACATGAATTGTAAAATTAAGTTTCATGTGCTATTTGTATTAACAGTTGAATATATATATATATATATATATATATATATATATATATATATATATATATATAAATTGTTTGCCCCAAAGTCTTAAATCGAGACCATGGTTAATGACTATTTTACCCTTATGATTTCCACATAAATCATACCACCAAACCAGCCCACTCATAACTCAACACCATTTTCCCTCACAAACACTCACTGAAACCCCACCTTTTTCCCTCACAATCCTCTACTCAGATTTTCACTCCCTTAATAATCACCGGCGGCCACAGAATGGGACAACCAACACCGTTCTCGCCACCACCATCGGAAATCGCCATCACTCATATTTTTTTAAAATCAACATTATAATTGTATTTTTTCCACCTTCGTTTGATTTCAATCGATTCCTCAGTTTTTGGGTTTTCACCTTTTGGTGTTGAAACCCGACGAGTTTCGAGAGATCCGTTACCTTGCCTATTACATATTCTATTCCAAGTTGTTAAGTTTATAAGCTTTATCACCCCATGATCAACTAACAAAGTAAGTAACCCGATCGTCGGGTTTGCATATATTTAAACGGATTCCGGCGAACCGGGTGGTGGCGCCGCTTTAAAGGAACAAAACGGCGATGTTAAACAGCTTTCAAAGATCTGATTCAGCTTTTTGAATGATGAAAAGGAATTCTTTTCCTTGATGACTCATTTCCATGACACTCATGCCGGCCACACGCCAGTTGTAGAGTTCAGATTTGGCTTTACGGAGGACGTTTTCCGGGATGGTGGCGGGACCGGCGGCGGAATTGAAGACAAGGTCGGAGGTGTCTTGGGCGACGTCGGTGGTGGTTGCGGAGAATGAGTATGTGATTGAGATTTGAGATGGGATAATGGAACAAAGGTATTGGTTTTGTAAATAGATTGATATTTACAATTGTTTTAAAAACTTCTCATTTTAAAATTTTGAAATATTTATTATTGTTTGAAAACCGTAGACTAAAAGATTTGGGATGGAGAATCTGAGTGGGTCAAGGTATCATATCGAAGAAATAAAATAAGGATCGCACAAAGGACACATTTCTCGGATGATCCTTCAATAACAACGTATTTTGTGGCTAATCTTCCTGAATCTACAAGTGCTAACAAGTTATGGAGAATCTTTGAACGATATGGGAAAATATGTGACTCTTTTGTGGCCAAGAAAAAGCTCAATATGAAGTATACTTTTGGATTTATCAAATTCAAGGGTATTACAAACCCTATTCAATTCGAGCAATCCTTGAAAGATATTAAATGGAATGGAGCGGTATTGGAAGTTAACCTAGCAAGGTATAATCGTAAGCATGAGCCTATCAAATATGAAGACTTACTACAAAAGAACACAAGTCAGCATCCGATGAAATTTGTCAACAGGTCCATGAAGGAAGTAATTATAAAAGTGGTGGCGGACAAGGGAAGGATAATGTGGGAAGATCATACAAAGAGGCTTGCATGGCAAACATGGGGAAAACGGTAAACAAATCCATAACGATAGGGAGGGTGAAGAATCTTTATATAGAGCATTGCATTGGTAACTCTATCCTGGGCACAATTGTTAATCTGAGTTCAATCAATATCTTAAAGTATGAACTTGAAAAGCATGAATATGGTAATACGGCAATTTCATATATCGGGGGAAGGTATATTCTTATAACTTTTAAGGACAAGGTAACCGCCAAGAAGTTCATATCTGAAAGGGATACATTATGGAATCATTGCCTATCTGAAGCGGTGGTATGGAATGGTCAAGAAACTAGCAATAGCCGATTAGCGAGGGTGATAATTTACGGGGTACCTTGCAGAATTAGAGATAATGAAGTTTATGAACAGATTTGCTCACAAGCAGGATTAGAGGTGATGGAATCGAATTTCGACTGGGACTCTTTCGATGTATCATATGGTGAATGTGTTATTCTTACTAATAATGGGAAAACAATTTTGGAAGAATGCATACTGAAGCACCCATTTGGAAGTTGCAATATCTGGATAAATGAAGTAGACCTGAAGTGGAATGTTAATGGTAAGCCGGGAGATGATGCTTGGCCGGAATTCTTTCAGGCAAATCGGAAAACTCAGGAAGACAAGGAAGATGGTCGGTTGGAAGACCAGGAGATGCATGGAAAACCCAAAAGCTTGCATGGGAATTTGCAGAAGTCGTACAATGATGATGGAAGCGGCGCAAGTAGGGATGGTGGGTCAACATCGAGTAAATGGGCCCATTCACAGGTTAATATTTTTTCAGCTTCCTGCTCGTTGAGGGAGATAGATGGGCCTTTTAAATTCACTAGGTTGGGCTTAGCAAATGAGTCTAATTTGGAAAATCATATTGGACTTAAAAATGGGGCTCGTAATAGGAAATATAACAAAAAAGAAAATAAAAAAAAAAGATAAAGGAGAAACGGAACATGATTCCAGATCTGAACGAAGATATTGATGATCCCTTCAATCTAGATAGTATCATTCAAAAAATTGGGTTGAAAATTAACACCAAAAAAAGAAAGAAGGGAGGTGATAATGGGGTGTCTTTTCAATCTGATGAGTCACTTAAGAAAAAGAAAAAGAGTAATCAGGGGAGCAATTCAAGCACAATAAATTTGGAGCCAAATCAAAACGGTGAGGATTCGGTGAGCAACTGTGTTTCCAATGATGCAAGGCTGAATGGTCAAGCGTCAGAGGGTAGAAGTAGTGATCAGGTGTTTAATGATAACGTGGAGGAGACCCTAATGGGTAGTCGTGATTTTGAGACTGACAATGAAATAAGAGGGGAGGTTGAAGAAACGATTCAACTGGCGGATAATCTCGGTATTAATTTGAATGAGTTTCAAGACCATCTTATTAATATTGTGAATGGAGAAAAATCTACTGAGCACCAATGAATTTCTTATCAATCAACATAAAAGGGGCGGCGGATTGTCGCAAAGAAAGTTGGATCAGGGAAATTAGAAAGGAGAACGACATCAATTTTATTTGTATGCAGGAATCGTCAATGGAGGATAGCTCAAAAATCCGTTTCAATCAATTTTGGGGTAGAGGTAATTTTGAAGTAGAATGGGTAAACGCATGTGGAAGGTCAGGAGGTTTGGTTTCAATGTGGGATCCCAATTTGTTTGTTAAGAGCAAATTATTAAAGACAGAAACTTTATTATGATTCAAGGCTATTTGGTGGGTAGTTTTTGTTCTCTGATAATAGTTAATGTCTACGGGCCTCAAGGAAGATTGGAAAAAATAAGTTTATGGGATAAATTAGCAGCGCTTAAAGAAAGATTTGAAGGGAAATGGTTATTCTTTGGGGATTTTAATGAAGTAAGATGTCCGGAAGATAGATTTAACTCGGTTTTCAACCAAGCAGGGGCTCTACGTTTCAATGAGTTCATTTACAACTTGGGCCTTACGGAATATGCTATGGGTCGTCGTAAGTTTACATTTAGAGCGGGTAACTCACAAAAATTAAGCAAAATTGATAGAGCTCTTGTGTGTGAATCGTTTTAGAATGAATGGCCTGAAGCCACCTTTGCAGCGTTGGACATGGGAGTGTCGGATCATTGTCCTATCATTCTGATTACAGACTCTCGTAATTTTGGTCCTAGGCCCTTCAAGTTCTTTAATTCATGGCTAAATCATCCGGAATTACCGGCGGTGGTTTCAGGTAGCTGTGCAAATATGGAATTGATGGGTGCTCCATCTAGAATTTTGGCACTTAGGCTTAAAGGTATGAAAAATGCGATTAAAGCCTGGGCTCAGAAAACCAAACAGAAGCAAAGTGAGCAAATAATGGAAGCTAAGGAGATGGTGATTAAATATGCGGAAATCATGGAGGACCGAATTGTGACAAATCTCCAAATTAGGTATTAATTAACATTTAAGCATGTGCATTCTTACGCTAATTTCCTGGTTAAGTTTTAACAAAACTTTTTGTCATGATATAAGCCTAGCAAGCCAAGTACTTTAAAACATAAAGTATTACAAATTATGTGAGTTATAATAATCGCGTACGAATATATCGGAACGAACCCGACAAAAATAAATAACAAAAGTTTCGTGATACAAAAATAATTAATAATGTAATTATTAATTACGAGTATTTATATATCTATAACATATAGATAAAATGGTCTAAATATACGTTTAACATAAAACGTATTATAAACGAACAGAAACAATTCTAAAACGTACATAAAAGGTCCAAATCTGAAAAGTGTTATTTTTCTAACACGTTGTAAAGTATTTAGAACATTACCTCAAAATATGAAATCATAACTCAACTGAAATTTGGCGCCCAATTAACTGCGCGCAGTAAAATGTACAAAATTGTACAACTATTTAAAATAATGATAACATCATTATTCTGAAAATATATAACGAACCAGGAGAACACCTACAAAATAAAAATATAAAAAGTTTACTTTTATATTGCTATAATTATACCCGTACTCGAAATTGGTGGGACTAAAATCCCACCAAACTACAATAATGCAGGAGACCATCTTTTAATTGCTCCATACCCATTTAAGTTATAATACTCCCTCCGTTTTCTTTTGATCATTTCAAGCCTCAAACCAAAATCATCACCACAACACTCTAACAAAAATATCATCTTGATCATCTTTGGCTTCATCAACTTGATCATCCTTGGTTTCATCATCATCATCATCGCCACCACCGAATCATCATAATCATCACTTCATTCTCATTGTAAGAAACTTTGAATCTTTGATTTCTTTGTTTAAATTTCGTATTCTAACATGTTTATATATCATAATCTAAACATATAACATATATACTTGAAGATTTGGATGATTGTTCTTGAAAATGGGTTATGAGAACCAAAACTATAAATCTAAAATTAACATGTGTAATCTTGTTAAAATGTGTTACCAAGTTGATAAAAGATGATATTTTGATGCTTAAAACGTTTGAGAGTATAATACAAAGAATTTGGAACCAAAATAATCGAGCATCATTATGGCTCTGTTCGAACAGCTTCTGAAAACTGCACGAATCCGGCGGATTCATGGCGAATCCGGCGGATTCCCGTGTCCCACCCGCACACAAATCTTCGGCTAAAACGATGAACGAGTAAAAGACACGCTCGAATCCGGCGGATTCACTTGAATCCGGCGGATTCCCAAACCTTCACACGAAAATGCCCTGTGAACACAAAAGAATCCGGCGGATTCAATTGAATCCGGCGGATTCACTTAATCTTGACCCGACCCGGCGGCTTGACCCGAAGATCCGGCAACACCTTCTCTATTAACGAGAATCCGGCGGATTCAAATAGAATCCGGCGGATTCACATACTGGGCTGGGCTGCAGGCTGGGCCGGTGGTCTTTTGGGCCAATGTAATGGGTTAGACCAAAGATTAAATAAATGGGTTATATAAACAAGTTAACGGACCAAATTAGTTACATTATTGTTAGTGGGCCAACAAATCGGGCCGAGCCCAACAAACTATAAAACACTTAAAAACTTAAGACGTGAACCGAGACACGGACAGTGGAATTAATGACTAGCACGAACAAACGATATATAAATATATATATATATATATATATATATATATATATATATATATATATATATATATATATATATATATATATATATATATATATATAACCCATATATATATATATACGGACTATTTATAAAATGCGAAATTGGATACGATTACACAATCGGGACATTTAAACTTTTTAAAACTTATTACGTTTAAATACGTAAACAACGTATTACAATATGTATAAATATATACGAGAACACATGTTATATATAGATACAAACGACATTTGAATTATATTCACGATTATACGTTTTCTTAAACAAATAAAAACTTATATATATATTTTGATATACGTAAACAATGTATTGATTAAATAAATATATATATATATACATACGACACTTAAGAATATATATTCACAAATATATATATATACAATGATATTGGAACAACATTCGAATTATACGTACAACTATATACAAAGTATATGTACAAAAGACAACAAAACGACCTTCTGTTATATATAGACAATTAAATGATTGTTTGTACACTTAACAAGTGTACGATTTGAGGAATAATAACAATATTTCCAACGAAGTGTCACTAATAAAGTTAACAACTTATATTGATAAGAAATCAACCATTTCTTCAAACAAACAAACCGTTAACACAAATTGATTAAACAAATCAAACATACTTATGTTAATACATTTTGATTAAAGGTTAACACACCTTGGGCAAATCTGTCAGCTGCTAGCATTCACACCGAGCAAACTACAGTGAGTTCACAGCCCCTACTTTGCAAATGTTTTATGCTTTTAAACATGGGGGTGTAAACATAGAAACTGCATGCTAAACACATGCATCAAATTATATAAATGCTTTAATTGCTTTATACAACTGTTTGATATGAAATATTATTTCACAACTGTTTTGGGAATTAGACAACAAATCATAGTACGGACCAGACTTGAGATGTGTGCATGAAAGACCTTATGTCATGCAGACTATAACCATTAGCTAGGTGACTCTAGCCACTGAGTATACGAATAGTACTATTGCCGTGATGACCCTCATGTGGATGGAGCGTATACTTAACTGTCCTTCAGGCAAGAAACATAAGTTTTGGTTGTGGTTTGGTTATAAGGTTAGGTCGCGTTACTTTAACATGCGAGGTTTAGCTCACCTTTCAGGGGATTATAGTCTAAGCATTCCCACTTACTATTTAGGATGAACTTATCCTACAACTGTTTTATACCGGTATACTTACTGGTTATATTTATATGATGGTAAACTACCAGATATACATTTTGGGTAACAACCCACATAAAACTATATTTTTGGGTAACTATCCCTACAATCTCATAAATTGCAAAACCTGCAAACATTTATTTATTGAATAACAATTCAATAACTTAAACATAAATGGTTTAACATACCTTACATTTATACAAAACCTGTGAATTCACTCAACATATTTGTTGACGACTTTCTTTCTATGTTTTACAGGAAATTAGCTACGTAAGTAAGAATCGCATGCATTCAGGATGGATAACCCTGGACTACTTAGGATGCCATATACTTTGGGACAACTTTTGAGGATTTCCTATTTATTACTGCAGACATTGCAGTTATACTCATGAAAACTTATCTTAACATATGTATTGTAAAACTTAAATGTTTTAAACTCTATTATTACTGTACGACTTACATAGTCGTACTACTTTTGTAACAACTGTTTAAACTGGCATCCTTAATATATTATGTTCTGTATGATCATATGCTCTGATACAGTGAATGCACAATTGTAACGTCAGCACCCCCGCTGTTAAACTGTTTCACACAAGATGCTTTCACTAATTATAACTTGCTTCCGCTAAACATTAAATAAACACAATTATGGATTTTGGGGGTGTGACAGACTTGGTATCAGAGCCATTGGTTATAGCGAATTAGAAGTCTTTAGGTGACTGAAAACCTTAGAGACCTAGACTATAGCCTTGGCTAGAACATTCATGCATTCATACATACATACGTTTGCATACATCTAACATACGACTGACACGCCACACACAATTTCCTTTGTCACAGTATGTCTAGTCAATCACTTTACCATGTTTATGCTTCGGATGAAGAGCCGACCGAGGCTACTTTTGAGGGTCCCGTTATCACTGTAGAGGATGAGTCATCTGTTCATTTGAGAGATATGTCGGATGACACTAGTGACGCTTACATCGCGCCACCACCGACAGCACATGAGGTTACCCCTACTACTACAGGTATTCACCATCGGGCCGCTGAGACTTCTCGCAGGCCTGTGTCTAGGAGGACACCGAGGATGTGTGTCCGAGATCTTCCTACTGGTCCGTTAGCACCAGCGGACGAGTCTGTTGAGTCTCCACGGAGAGCACCCAGGTTGGCTCACCTAGAGTGGATGACTCCTATGTTGAGGCACTGGAGGTCATTAGAGGGTTTTCCCTCCACATTTGAGACAGGAGAGTCCTCACGACCCCCAGCACCACTGCCTACCACTGGAGAGCCGATAGAGCAGACTCTCCCTACATTAGTCGCTGTTATGCATACATTGTTCTGTATTACTTCTAGCAGGGGTTCTCACCTTGGACAGGTACAGGATGAGGTCTCCCGTCTGTTTGGGGACATGGCTGGTATGCATGAGCGTCACCACTTTCTGTTGAACCATGTGTTTACTGCCCAGGAGATAGCTGAGTCCGTACGTGCTCGTGTGAGGACACTTGAGAGACGTGTTAGGATTGCAGGGCTTGTGGTTGGTGCTTGTGTGGTGATGGCTGTGTTGAGGACAGCCGTGGGATCATTTCTATCGTACTTTCGTTAGACCTATGTATGGCGGGATGTGCCTACTTAGGATTGTATATACTATGTATTAGACTTGAAACTTTGGTTCGACAGGTATAGTCAGACCTGTCATGTTTTGTATATCATTTGGATCGACGGCGTGTAGACAGACCCGTCATGCTTTGATTAACCTTTGGATCGATGGGTATCTAGGATAGACCCATCCTGTTTTGTATAAAAACTTGTGAACTAACTATGATCAGTTATATGATATGACATATGTGTCTGGTTTATTATTATTGTTTATGTTACTGTGCATTGTGATTTGATTATGGATTGACAATCGAGACTACATAACTATGGATACTGAAATATGTCTGGTAACCTATAGATATCTTGAAACTGGAAAAATGGCAGAACCTGTCATAAGTGAATACTCATCAGATGATGACATAACCATCGACGAGCAGATACAATATGTATATGTTGATACTGAAACAATCCCGATAGTGGAACTTGTGGAAGAAGAAATTGAAAACCACCAATTCGGCATGGTCGACATAGAGGAGTACGAAAGAGTACGAGACTAGGCTGAAAGATTGGATGGTCAAAATTGGGAGCTTGTGTTCAAATGTAGGAACCATGAGCTAGAATTGAGAATCCTAAAGAGGCCTATGATTGTCCGAGTTAAGGATAAAATACGCTTCTGGAAGAAAGTGGCTAGTAATCGCAAGAAAAGAGTTAAGTCTTGGATCAAACATCTGTGCAAATGCTCAACTGAGAATGATCTGGGCTATTACCCGACTCTGCGATACAAAACTATGCTGGAAACACGCTACTTCTCTCCCAATCTGAATCAGGAGTAAAAGTGAAAGATCTACACTGCGACAGAGAACATAGCTAAAGATAGCTTAATAATGAACTGATGAAGAACTGTCGTAGGAATATAACTATTTTGTTAAGATTTAGGTATATCTAAGTTTAGTCTAACTAGTACTGTATCAACTAGTGTTGTATTGGAAACCACTCTTGATGGATATAGAAGATATCATCAACTTTTGTATGAAACGATGTAAGAATGTTTTAGATTATGTATAATGTAATTTAGGTTCGATTCGAAATATCCTGTTTATTACATCCATTCCTATATACGTGTGATGAAAAAAAAATTTCCATTTAGTGATCGTTGAAAACATTTCTTACAACTTTGAAACCTACCATACTTTGAATTATTGATTTTAACTTGAATTCCATAACACATTGATTTCGCTTGAACGATGATGAAAAGAAATATGTATTTGGCATTATATAATGACGCCTGGCCAACGTGATTATATTGTACAAAGTACATATGGGTGTTTCAAAGTCGTGCGACATACAATGTGAAACCTTATTCTTCCAAATTCTCCATACTATTCATTTGATAGACAATGTGAAATCTTGTTCATCACATTCATTATCTTGGCATTGACTTCTGCATTTTATTCATCGCAGAACTGAATCATGCCGCCAAAACGACAAATTACTAGGAACAGTCAGAAGACAACTGTACCCCCTACACCCGAAACCATTCCACCACCTAACACTGAGGAAACTACCGAGCAGATGATTACTAGACGCATTGCTGAAGGTATTTCCGAGTATGAGGCAAACCGAAACCGTGAGAATGGGATTAATAACAGTGGATCGACCCCTGTTAATACTGAGACTGTTGTGAATACCCGCCGAGGGTGTTCATATAAGACATTTCAGGCATGTAAGCCACCTCCTTTCTGTGGCACTGAAGGTGCTATTGGTATTATACACTGGATATAAAAGATGGATTCTGTGTTGGACATCAGTGATTGTCTACCAGACACTGCGGTGAAATATGTCGCCTGCACACTAGCTGATAAAGCTTTAACTTGGTGGAACAGTCAAGTTCAGTCGATGGGACGACCAGCTGCTTATTCCATGACATGGGAAACATTGAAGCGTATGATGATGGAAGAATTCTGCCCTCGCAGTGAGATGCATAAAATTGAGACTGAGCTGTAGAACATTGCTATGATTGGTGCTGATGTCACTGGTTATACAACCAGGTTCCAAGAACTAGCTCGTCTTGTGCCACATATGGTAACACCTGAGTATAAGCGTATTGAACGCTATGTGTATGGACTGGCACCACAGATCAGGAGTTTAGTTACGTCCTCCAAACCTGACACCTTTAGGAGCGCTGTTACCCTAGCGCAGAGTTTGACTGATGAAGTAGTTAGAATGGGGACGCTGACACAGAAAACTGTGCCGGCCAAGGTTGAGCCGATCAGTACTGAAGCTGGTAGTTCTGGAAGTAAGAAGCGTAAGTGGAATGACCGTCAGGGTCAATCCAACAAGAAAGGATTTGGAAATCCAAAGTCTTACGCTGCCACCATTGTGGAACCAAAGCCATACTTGGGTAACAAACCTAAGTGTGATAAGTGTAGCAAACACCATGAGGGTGAATGTTGGTTTTGCGACAGTTGCAAGGGATGGGGTCACAAAACCCAGAACTGTAAGGTTAACCCTACCCCTAAGGGAAACACTGCTCGTCAAAACCAGGGTTGTTTTGAATGTGGCGACACGAGGCATTACCGAAACCGATGCCCTCGACTCAATAATCAAAACCGTAACGCCAACAACGCTCGTAACCGCAACAACAATGGAAACAACCGTGGAAACAACAACAACCGAGCCAACAACAACAACAATCGGGCAAACAACAACATCGACCAGCCAGCTCGTGGACGCGTGTTCATGTTAGGAGCACCAGAGGCACGTCAGGATCCTAACACAGTCACTGGTACGTTTCTAGTAAACAACCACTTTGCTTATGTGTTATTTGATTCCAGTGCTGATTTAAGTTTTGTGTCCACTGAGTTTAGACCACTATTAGAAATCGAATCCCTTAAGCTAGATAACAAATATACTGTAGAGCTAGCCGATGGTAAGTTGATTGAATCAGGAGAAATAGTACCAGGATGTTCCTTAACGTTAGAAGGTCATTCTTTCAAAATAGACTTACTAGCGATAGAACTAGGGAGCTTCGATATAGTGGTTGGCATGGATTGGTTGTCACTGAACCGCGCGGAAATCATCTGTCATGAGAAGATTGTACGGTTACCTTTACCGTCAGGAGAAATGTTGATGATTCAAGGAGAAAAGAGTAATCGTGTGGTGAAAACGATTACATGCATGAAGGCAAATAAGTATCTACGAAAAGGGTACCAAGCATTTTTGGTACATGTTGTGGATAAGAAACCTGAGGAGCGACGCATAGACGACGTGGCCGTAGTACGCAACTACCCAGGAGTATTTCCTGACGAGCTACCAGGATTACCACCTCCACGGCAGGTTGAATTTCATATCGATCTAGTGCCGGGAGCTGCACCGATTGCTCGTGCGCCTTACCGTCTAGCTCAATCAGAAATGCAGGAACTGTCTGCACAGTTACAAGAACTGTTGGATTTAAGATTCATCCGACCGAGCTTTTCACCGTGGGGAGCTCCGGGTTTGTTTGTCAAAAAGAAGGATGGATCAATGCGAATGTGTATCGATTATAGGGAACTGAACAAAGTTACCATCAAGAACCGATACCCATTACCACGCATCGATGACTTGTTTGACCAGCTGCAAGGGTCAAGTTATTACTCAAAGATCGACTTGAGATCGGGTTACCATCAACTGAAGGTACGGGATGAAGATATCCTTAAGACTGCGTTTAGGACTCGATACGTTCATTACGAGTTCCTTGTTATGCCGTTTGGGCTAACGAATGCGCCAGCAGTGTTCATGGATCTAATGAATAGAGTATGTAAACCCTACCTTGATAAGTTCGTCATCGTGTTCATTGACGATATCTTGATATACTCGCAAACGAAGGAAGACCATGAACGACATCTGAGGCTGATTCTTGAATTACTGGAGAAAGAGAAGCTTTATGCAAAGTTCTCTAAATGCGAGTTTTGGATGCGTGAGGTCCATTTGCTTGGTCATGTGATCAATAGCAAAGGAATTCACGTGGACACATCCAAAATTGAGGCGATTAAGAATTGGGAAGCCCCAAAGACTCCAACGGAGATACGACAATTTCTTGGGCTAGCCGGTTACTACCGAAGATTCATCGAGAACTTCTCGAAGATAGCTTAACCACTTACCGCCCTAACGCAAAAAGACAAGAAGTTTGATTGGGGCGAAAAACAAGAAAATTCTTTTCAACTGCTGAAGCAAAAGCTGAGCACCGCACCTATCCTATCCTTACCAGAAGGAGTAGAAAACTTTGTTGTCTACTGTGATGCCTCACATCAAGGATTAGGTTGTGTGTTGATGCAAAACGACAAGGTCATTGCATATGCATCTCGTCAATTGAAGATTCACGAGAAGAACTATACGACGCATGACTTAGAGCTAGGAGCAGTCGTTTTTGCACTTAAGATCTGGAGGCACTACCTTTATGGTACAAAGTGTACGATCTTCACCGATCACAAAAGTCTCCAACACATATTTGATCAGAAGGAACTCAACATGAGACAGAGACGTTGGGTTGAATTACTGAATGATTACGACTGTGAAATCAAGTACTATAACGCCCCAAAATTTACAACTGTTTTTTTTTTTTTTTTTTTTTTTTTTTTTTTAACAATGCGGAAGCTCAAGTCCCAAAACATATATATACATAAAATGACATATCGTCATCTTCCATTACCTAAGTTCTAAGTATTGATTATTACCGTTTACAAAACAATCCTTTATATCCTGGGCATTATATAATCACACATTTTAAACTGTATTAATAATAATCAGAGTAATCCCAGTCAAACATTCTTCAGTTACTCCTTGACCCGCCCATAACAATAGATATTACCTGCAAGGAGTAAACAACGAGGGATTAGCACGAAGCTAAGTGAGTTAACTCATCACTAACAATACAACTTAGTTTAACACTATGAGTTCACCACATTTAACACTTTGACTCAACATCACCAGAGGATCGGTGGCCCTTGTGGCGCCCTCAGCCGCGGTGGCCCACCAAGCGACACTTACACTAACTGCAGGCCAATACAGCGGTTAACCGATAACCGTTTGTTACCTTTAGTCAACACAAGCCTTACTTACAACGAATGTTCACAACCCTTGTGTTGACTAACCTGTAACAACACAGTTCAACATAGTTGACCTCTATTAACACAGTTACCAATAGGTCACTTAACACTTAACACTTTAACACTTTAACACAATTCAACTTAACACAGGAATAACACTTAACACTTGAAGTAACCACAATAGTGATCACTAAATTATAGTGAGAGATCAAAGTCCACTCACCGACTACCATAGTCGCCCACTCAGTAGTCTAATATCACTGAGTCTTCTCCATATCTGGAAATACAACAAAATACACAAGTCAGTTACTTGTATCAAATCTACATAACATTACTCCAATAGATTTATATCAACAATCTCAATTCATGTGTATTATCACAATCATCACAAACATCAAGTTTCATACTTCTTGAATTGTTGCTTAATCATGATTAGATATCATGTTAACCACTTTTCAACTATATATCAATTTAGTTGTCACTTATAGTAACTTCACATAATTCATTCCACTAATATGAATTATCACTATTAACTTCATTAGTTCATCATCACTATCAAATTTATGATCATATAATCACATTATCACGTTAATCCACCTCAACTATAGTTAATCAATATAATTAAGCTATTAACCTCATATATTAAGAATTCACTATTTATCTCTTTCATTATTCCATTACTAACTCATGATCATCATCATAATCATCTTAGCTTCAATGAATAAAACTTCATATACTAGTTCATCTTTCACTAATACACTATAACAACCTCTTGTTATTATAAATCAAGGTAATTACCACCTAATCATCACACTTTCACAAATTCCACTTGAATTATAATCACACAACTTGATTAATTCATTATTAGGTTAGATTAAAGCTACTAACCTTCATACTAACACATATTAACACTATTACAACTAATATCAATCATTAATTTATAATAATCACCATTAACCCATCAAAATCATCAAATTTCCTATAAAACTCATGAACCCTAATTCAAACCTATAACTTAAGCATGAATCATGTTAGATATCAACAACAATAAGCTTAACTAACATCAATTTCACATAATCAAAGCTTAATTTCGAATTATCACCAAGAACATCAAAAACCCCCAATTTCTAGGGTTTAAAATTGAAGATTTAGAGACTTACTAGTAGCATAGAAGGATTAGGAGATGATTATCTATCCACTTGAAGCTTAAATCCGAATTTGTGATCTTCACTTTTGATTATTTCTTCATGTTTTTGTAGATTTAGGGTTATATGTGTGTGTATATGTTAATACGTACGTATGTATGTATATGTGGGAATAAAACCCGATCCATCATATATAATATACCATATAGTGTTAGTTTTGATTCCCCGTATTTATTATTGTCTGGAACTTAAAATCATTTGCGAGGAAAACTATTTTATTTTACCGTCAACTAAATAAATTTAAAACAATCAATATTTCACTAGCCACAATATTTCCTGAGGCTTATCGACCTATTAATTTTACAATCAAACACAATAACAATTTTAAATCGCATTTGAAATTTACAGAAAATACCTATTACTTCTAGGCCCAATTTGAGGATGTTACAAATCTCTCCCCCTTAAAGAGATTTCGTCCTCGAAATCTAATCAACCTTGCTTATTCTAAAGTACTCAATTACTTGATAAATCTCATTCCTTAAATGAGATTCTACTAACACCATAATTTATTAATATTGCACTCTTCATACTACTCTAACAACGTAATTACTCATCACTATATTCACCTAAAGTGTGTACACAACTTAAATCATCTATGCATGACATGCTTATGCATACATTTCACTATACACTCCATGTACCTACATATATATATATATTTCATCAACTTACACATCACCAATGTGTATATCACAATTAACTTTACACAAACACATACATTGTGCCTTATACTCAAATTAACTTGCATATAGTATAACACTACTCACATTATTCAACAACAAGCGTGATATTATCACTTACAATAATTACTCCTTTGAGTAACTCTTAATTATATGCACACAATTTAAATTCTATCTACATACACATATCCGCATGTACATGTTTCTATTTCTTATCTCAACATATGAAATGTATCTAGATCACATTTTTCATGCATACCATGATCACTTAAAGAAATTATTCCCAATTAATCACTTTAAACAGGTAATCACTTGACGTAAGTGAATAACATCATTATGCACATAGCATACTCTTAACACTAGAAACCAGCGATGTGCTAGAATCTTTAAAATAGATATATGATTTATACCCCTTTTAACAGCAAAACAATGATTATGAAAATCACAATACACCCAACAACAACGAAATTTAAATTTCAATTCATAACTAGCATTTATGCTAGTACCACATATCACTAATGTATATGATAATCTTTTATTTAAAAGTATCTCAAACTCATATAACACTATTCACATATTAACAAGCAAAATACAAGTCAATTCTTCATGGTTAACACTATTATCACTTAATCACCAAGTCACTTAGTACCAATTTAATTGGATAATTACCAAGTTTTTCCATCAACAAGTACATTGCCATTCAAGCGCAAGTACCACTCCATCAAAATGTGCTAACCACACACACATTTTTCAACAATATTCCATCAATCAACCGTATCTCTTTAATCTCCACGGAATATTATTTCACATTTCCATCATTTCTATACGCAACCTATCATTTCACTTTGATATTATGCATATAATAACAATCAAATTTCCTAAAATTCTCAATTAAAGATAATATAACTATCAATTTTTCATAGTTTCAATAAAAAGGCTCTCTCTCTATATATATTTATATATTTCTTTTATTAATAGGTAGTCCATTAGTACAATAACTTAATCTTTTACTACCATTTCGATTTAGTCAATCATTGACTCTCTCTCTCACTCATACGTCATCATCGAAAACTTACCAATTTTAAAGTCACATTAATTTCTTTGGTACTTAGTAGCCTCAATACTCCATGTGAGATGGCATAATATTAATACGTTGGCCAGACGTCGTTATATTATGTCAGTCACACTTTATTCTCAGGCCACTTCATACCATTGATCTCTAAAGTAATTAACTTTTACTTTCACATAATTCATAATGTTGAAATTAACAATTATCACACATATAATAACACTTAAATATTTTTATGACCAAGTGTTAATCGGTTACTATTTTTCCTTTATCACTTTAATGTGAAACTACTATCATGTAATTAGGTAGGCATAACAATTCAATCATCTAACACATTTCTCATTGTCTCCTTAACACAGATTAAAATTTAATACAACTAAATCAAGGTAACACCCTCTCTACACGATTCAATATCATTCACTTAACACTTTAATTATCAAGTATAATACTCTATATAACATTTAGCACTAAGTACCTTGTTAATTACCAGATCATATTTCACATATTTTCATCAATATATAATTTCTAAGTTGATTAATAAATAACCTTCCATCTTTAGTTATTAAGCAAGAGTAAGCTCCTATAATACTCTTCAACTCTTACAAATACTTATTCAGTCATATTAAGTATTTCACATAATGTAATTAACATGATTACATAATCAATATTTATTTACCCTAACAAACAACAATCAACAATACCCTTACTGGTATACTATGCAGTTAGTTAAACCGCTTACAAACGACTCCTACACAAAAACCATATAGACCTCTTAAACCAACTTTTAATATTGCATATAGTCACAGGAATGATCCATGGGCTCAAAGAAACAAAAGCCCAATACAAATCATAAGCTAAAAGTCCGAAATAATGTCCGAAAAACAATAAAACGCGATTTTCGGTCCCCTAACGACCCCGAAGTGTCGAAAACTGACAGGGCTCATGGCGAAGCGATGAGCTTTGACCGTTGGGCCGTTTTTGAGTTGACATGTAAATTTCGTCTTAATCGGACACCGAAATTTTCTAACGGAAATTCTACGTCGAACGTTACGACGAACGTCGAAATTTACAAATTTTCATATTAAATTCACTTAACATAACACATAACACAAGAAATGTCTCAAAACATGGGAATACGTTCGTATTCAAGGGAATACGTCCGTATTCATGGGAATACGTCCGTATTTACGGGAATACGCCGTATTCCCGCCAACATTTTCAACCAGAAAGATTTTTAAGGAATACGCCCAAGGAATACGTCCGTATTCATGGGAATACGTACGTATTCAAGGGAATACGCCGGATTCAACATGCTGCAGCAACTCAGAAATTTTAGTGCAAAAACACGAAATTCAAACGCGCATATCTCCTAAACCGTAAAGAGTTAGACTCTGAAATTTTGCAGGCACTCTCATATAATCAAAATGCAACTTTCCATTTTTCCACTTTTTCAAATTACACGTTTAACAAGAAAATAGACGTATGGGTCATTTTAGACCATTTTCGACCGTTTTAGTTGACACACCATATTCCAAATGGCTAGGTTTCTGACTTCAACCCTTTGCTAACATGTTTCTACATATATTTATGACGTGTGAGCACATTCATCATATACAAACACTCATTCTACACTGTTTTAACACGTTGACCCGTTTAGGGGTCAAAATGAACAATTTCTCCAATTTCATTCAAAATGACAACCTTAACATTTTCAATCCACATTTTATCTATGCTTATGACTTTAAGTCACTTTAAAAGTTATCATACACTTAACATATCAAATTCTATACATTTTAACACTAAGTGGCCCATTTGGACACTTAAATGACCCGTTTGGGTTTACGACCATATGATCACCAATCCAACACCCAACCCACACTTCTCTGACTATTCCAAGTCAAACTAACACACTTTCATCATTAGTTTCATATTATCACCCTAAAACACCAAGTTCACAAAATTCAATCATATATGAACCAATTTCAACATATAATTTCAAATTCGACTTTTCACAAACTTGTCACCGCACATTTAGACTCATTGTCCACTTCGACTTTCTTACTACACTATATATAATACAAAGATCATAATTCACCCTAATCATGATCAATGCTAAACATTTAGACATCTAGTCACATTCCTCACTTCATAGCATGGCATAGCATGGCAATTATCGAGTTTGACACAATTACATTCAACATTGACCTTTCCAAGTCAATAGCATATACTTCAACAACCCGGACACACTCTAAGTCACACAATAACACAACTCCAAACTTATAAATAGATACACCTGCAACCCATTGATTTCATCATATTGTGTCACACCAATTTAGCTTATCATTTATCAATTATTTCCCCAGCAAGGATCTATAATCACACTTGCATTTATCAACTTATATTCACACTCTTCATTGTCACATTACACATACACTTAATTCCACATAACACAACTGTTACACATTAGTCATTCATGTATCTACACACAGTTTCAACTTCTTAATTACATACTAATAGCTCTATCACCTTATTAGCAAGTATTAATCACCAACAATTCAATTTACTTTACTAATAATCATAACATAGTAAAGTAAAACAATTGAAATTCACCAAGTTTATCAGAAATTACCTGGCACATCTAGGCCCACAAGTGTTGAGGATTGAGAATACCAATCGGTTCCTCATGATCCTCCATCTCTGCACTCAAAACAACAATCTGACATCTTGTTATAGATTAGTTCACATTTAACAACAACTTGCTCATACCAACACTAATCCCACACCTCGGAATGTTTGACCACTATCACTAGGCTTGGGATTGAACAATTTAACCATTATTCAATTCGCCCAAACCTATGCTCTGATACCAACTTATAACGCCCCAAAATTTACAACTATTTTTTTTTTTTTTTTTTAACAATGCGGAAGCTCAAGTCCCAAAACATATATATACATAAAATGACATATCGTCATCTTCCATTACCTAAGTTCTAAGTATTGATTATTACCGTTTACAAAACAATCCTTTATATCCTGGGCATTATATAATCACACATTTTAAACTGTATTAATAATAATCAGAGTAATCCCAGTCAAACATTCTTCAGTTACTCCTTGACCCGCCCATAACAATAGATATTACCTGCAAGGAGTAAACAACGAGGGATTAGCACGAAGCTAAGTGAGTTAACTCATCACTAACAATACAACTTAGTTTAACACTATGAGTTCACCACATTTAACACTTTGACTCAACATCACCAGAGGATCGGTGGCCCTTGTGGCGCCCTCAGCCGCGGTGGCCCACCAAGCGACACTTACACTAACTGCAGGCCAATACAGCGGTTAACCGATAACCGTTTGTTACCTTTAGTCAACACAAGCCTTACTTACAACGAATGTTCACAACCCTTGTGTTGACTAACCTGTAACAACACAGTTCAACATAGTTGACCTCTATTAACACAGTTACCAATAGGTCACTTAACACTTAACACTTTAACACTTTAACACAATTCAACTTAACACAGGAATAACACTTAACACTTGAAGTAACCACAATAGTGATCACTAAATTATAGTGAGAGATCAAAGTCCACTCACCGACTACCATAGTCGCCCACTCAGTAGTCTAATATCACTGAGCCTTCTCCATATCTGGAAATACAACAAAATACACAAGTCAGTTACTTGTATCAAATCTACATAACATTACTCCAATAGATTTATATCAACAATCTCAATTCATGTGTATTATCACAATCATCACAAACATCAAGTTTCATACTTCTTGAATTGTTGCTTAATCATGATTAGATATCATGTTAACCACTTTTCAACTATATATCAATTTAGTTGTCACTTGTAGTAACTTCACATAATTCATTCCACTAATATGAATTATCACTATTAACTTCATTAGTTCATCATCACTATCAAATTTATGATCATATAATCACATTATCACGTTAATCCACCTCAACTATAGTTAATCAATATAATTAAGCTATTAACCTCATATATTAAGAATTCACTATTTATCTCTTTCATTATTCCATTACTAACTCATGATCATCATCATAATCATCTTAGCTTCAATGAATAAAACTTCATATACTAGTTCATCTTTCACTAATACACTATAACAACCTCTTGTTATTATAAATCAAGGTAATTAACACCTAATCATCACACTTTCACAAATTCCACTTGAATTATAATCACACAACTTGATTAATTCATTATTAGGTTAGATTAAAGCTACTAACCTTCATACTAACACATATTAACACCATTACAACTAATATCAATCATTAATTTATAATAATCACCATTAACCCATCAAAATCATCAAATTTCCTATAAAACTCATGAACCCTAATTCAAACCTATAACTTAAGCATGAATCATGTTAGATATCAACAACAATAAGCTTAACTAACATCAATTTCACATAATCAAAGCTTAATTTCGAATTATCACCAAGAACATCAAAAACCCCCAATTTCTAGGGTTTAAAATTGAAGATTTAGAGACTTACTAGTAGCATAGAAGGATTAGGAGATGATTATCTATCCACTTGAAGCTTAAATCCGAATTTGTGATCTTCACTTTTGATTATTTCTTCATGTTTTTGTAGATTTAGGGTTATATGTGTGTGTATATGTTAATACGTACGTATGTATGTATATGTGGGAATAAAACCCGATCCATCATATATAATATACCATATAGTGTTAGTTTTGATTCCCCGTATTTATTATTGTCTGGAACTTAAAATCATTTGCGAGGAAAACTATTTTATTTTACCGTCAACTAAATAAATTTAAAACAATCAATATTTCACTAGCCACAATATTTCCTGAGGCTTATCGACCTATTAATTTTACAATCAAACACAATAACAATTTTAAATCGCATTTGAAATTTACAGAAAATACCTATTACTTCTAGGCCCAATTTGAGGATGTTACAAGTACCATCCGGGCAAAGCTAATGTAGTAGCGGATGCCTTGAGTCGTAAGGAACGAGTAAAACCTCGAAGAGTTCGAGCCTTAGGACTGACAATCCACTTGGATCTGATTTCCCAAATTCGTGACGCTCAACAAGCAGCCTTTACTCCAGGACGTATGAAAGAAGAATCCCTCAAAGGGATGGAAAAGCAACTGGAGTCTAAGGAAAATGGAGTATTATACTTCATGAATCGAATTTGGATTCCTTGTGTTGATGAGCTACGCAGCCTAGTATTGGACGAAGCTCATAAGTCTAATTACTCGATACATCCTAGTGCTGATAAGATGTACCACGATCTGAAAGGATTTTACTGGTGGCCTGGCATGAAAAGAGACATTGCCACCTATGTTAGTAGATGTCTAACTTGTGCAAAAGTTAAGACTGAGTACCAAAAGCCGTCCGGACTTTTGCAACAACCTGAGTTGCCCAAATGGAAATGGGAACACATCACGATGGATTTCATCACGAAGCTACCGAAAACATCATCTGGGATGGACTCCATATGGGTGATTGTCGACCGACTGACAAAATCATCTCACTTTCTAGCCATCAAAGAGACAGATAAGATGGAAAAGCTGGCTAGAATCTACATAAAAGAAGTTGTTTCTAGACATGGAGTTCCATTATCTATCATCTCTAATAGAGATGCACGTTTCACCTCTCGCTTCTGGCAAACACTGCAACAAGCATTGGGCACTAGACTTGACATGAGTACCGCCTACCATCCACAAACCGTTGGTCAAAGCGAGCGAACGATACAAACGCTTGAGGACTTACTACGAGCCTGCGTGATTGATTTTGGAGGAAACTGGGATGTTCATCTCCCTTTAGCCGAATTCTCGTACAACAATAGTTATCATACGAGCATACAAATGGCACCTTTCGAGGCGTTGTACGGACGCAAGTGCCGATCCCCACTCTGTTGGGCAGAGTTGGACGACAGACAATTATCAGGTCCTGAGATAGTTCAAGAGACAACGGACAAGATATCTCAAGTGCTTAATCGATTAAAAACAGCCCGAGACCGACAGAAGAATTATGCAGACAATAGACGAAAACCTTTAGAGTTTCAAGTAGGTGACAGAGTCCTACTCAAGGTATCTCCTTGGAAAGGAGTTGTGCGATTTGGAAAACGCGGTAAACTGAATCCACGTTACATCGGACCTTTTGAGATCCTAGCAAGGATTGGTCCTGTAGCTTATAAGCTTAAACTGCCGCAAGAACTTAGTAATATTCACGACACGTTTCACGTGAGTAATCTTAAGAAGTGTCTATCTGACGAAGCATTAATAATACCTCCCGATGAAATCTACGTCGAACCAAAACTCAACTTCGTGGAGGAACCGCTTGAAGTAATGGATACGAAAACGCAGAAACTCCGAAACAGTCGGATCAAACTTGTTAAAATTCGATGGAACTCGAAACGAGGCCCAGAATTCACCTGGGAACGTGAGGACGAAATGCGCAAGAAGTATCCCTAACTATTTGAACCCGTGACAACGACTCACGACACAAATTAAATCTCGGGACGAGATTTTCCTAACAGGGGGAGAATGTGACAACTCTCCAAATTAGGTATTAATTAACATTTAAGCATGTGCATTCTTACGCTAATTTCCTGGTTAAGTTTTAACAAAACTTTTTGTCATGATATAAGCCTAGCAAGCCAAGTACTTTAAAACATAAAGTATTACAAATTATGTGAGTTATAATAATCGCGTACGAATATATCGGAACGAACCCGACAAAAATAAATAACAAAAGTTTCGTGATACAAAAATAATTAATAATGTAATTATTAATTACGAGTATTTATATATCTATAACATATAGATAAAATGGTCTAAATATACGTTTAACATAAAACGTATTATAAACGAACAGAAACAATTCTAAAACGTACATAAAAGGTCCAAATCTGAAAAGTGTTATTTTTCTAACACGTTGTAAAGTATTTAGAACATTACCTCAAAATATGAAATCATAACTCAACTGAAATTTGGCGCCCAATTAACTGCGCGCAGTAAAATGTACAAAATTGTACAACTATTTAAAATAATGATAACATCATTATTCTGAAAATATATAACGAACCAGGAGAACACCTACAAAATAAAAATATAAAAAGTTTACTTTTATATTGCTATAATTATACCCGTACTCGAAATTGGTGGGACTAAAATCCCACCAAACTACAATAATGCAGGAGACCATCTTTTAATTGCTCCATACCCATTTAAGTTATAATACTCCCTCCGTTTTCTTCTGATCATTTCAAGCCTCAAACCAAAATCATCACCACAACACTCTAACAAAAATATCATCTTGATCATCTTTGGCTTCATCAACTTGATCATCCTTGGTTTCATCATCATCATCATCGCCACCACCGAATCATCATAATCATCACTTCATTCTCATTGTAAGAAACTTTGAATCTTTGATTTCTTTGTTTAAATTTCGTATTCTAACATGTTTATATATCATAATCTAAACATATAACATATATACTTGAAGATTTGGATGATTGTTCTTGAAAATGGGTTATGAGAACCAAAACTATAAATCTAAAATTAACATGTGTAATCTTGTTAAAATGTGTTACCAAGTTGATAAAAGATGATATTTTGATGCTTAAAACGTTTGAGAGTATAATACAAAGAATTTGGAACCAAAATAATCGAGCATCATTATGGCTCTGTTCGAACAGCTTCTGAAAACTGCACGAATCCGGCGGATTCATGGCGAATCAGGCGGATTCCCGTGTCCCACCCGCACACAAATCTTCGGCTAAAACGATGAATGAGTAAAAGACACGCTCGAATCCGGCGGATTCCCAAACCTTCACACGAAAATACCCTGTGAACAACAAAAGAATCCGGCGGATTCAATTGAATCCGGCGGATTCACTTAATCTTGACCCGACCCGGCGGCTTGACCCGAAGATCCGGCAACACCTTCTCTATTAACGAGAATCCGGCGGATTCAAATAGAATCCGGCGGATTCACATACTGGGTTGGGCTGCAGGCTGGACCGGTGGTCTTTTGGGCCAATGTAATGGGTTAGACCAAAGATTAAATAAATGGGTTATATAAACAAGTTAACGGACCAAATGAGTTACATTATTGTTAGTGGGCCAACAAATCGGGCCGAGCCCAACAAACTATAAAACACTTAAAAACGTAAGACGTGAACCGAGACACGGACAGTGGAATTAATGACTAGCACGAACAAACGATATATATATATATATATATATATATATATATATATATATATATATATATATATATACGGACTATTTATAAAATGCGAAATTGGATACGATTACACAATCGGGACATTTAAACTTCTTAAAACTTATTACGTTTAAATATGTAAACAACGTATTACAATATGTATAAATATATACGAGAACACATGTTATATATAGATACAAACGACATTTGAATTATATTCACGATTATACGTTTTCTTAAACAAATAAAAACTTATATATATATTTTGATATACGTAAACAATGTATTGAATAAATATATATATATATATATATATATATATATATATATATACATACGACACTTAAGAATATATATTCACAAATATATATATATATATACAATGATATTGGAACAACATTCAAATTATACGTACAACTATATACAAAGTATATGTACAAAAGACAACAAAACGACCTTCTGTTATATATAGACAATTAAATGATTGTTTGTACACTTAACAAGTGTACGATTTGAGGAATAATAACAATATTTCAAACGAAGTGTCACTAATAAAGTTAACAACTTATATTGATAAGAAATCAACCATTTCTTCAAACAAACAAACCGTTAACACAAATTGATTAAACAAATCAAACACACTTATGTTAATACATTTTGTATATAGGTTAACACACCTTGGGCAAATCTGTCAGCTGCTAGCATTCACACCGAGCAAACTACAGTGAGTTCACAGCCCCTACTTTGCAAATGTTTTATGCTTTTAAACATGGGGGTGTAAACATAGAAACTGCATGCTAAACACATGCAGCAAATTATATAAATGCTTTAATTGCTTTATACAACTGTTTGATATGAAATATTATTTCACAACTATTTTGGGAATTAGACAACAAATCCTAGTACGGACCAGACTTGAGATGTGTGCATGAAAGACCTTATGTCATGCAGACTATAACCATTAGCTAGGTGACTCTAGCCACTGAGTATACAAATAGTACTATTGCCGTGACGACCCTCCTGTGGATGGAGCGTATACTCAACTGTCCTTCAGGCAAGAAACATAAGTTTTGGTTGTGGTTTGGTTATAGGGTTAGGTCGCGTTACTTTAACCTACGAGGTTTAGCTCACCTTTCAGGAGATTATAGTCTAAGCATTTCCACTTACTATTTAGAATGAACTTATCCTACAACTGTTTTATACCGGTATACTTACTGGTTATATTTATATGATGGTAAACTACCAGATATACATTTTGGGTAACAACCCACATAAAACTATATTTTAGGGTAACTATCCCTACAATCTCATAAATTGCAAAACCTTCAAACATTTATTTATTGAATAACAATTCAATAACTTAAACATAAATGGTTTAACATACCTTACATTTATACAAAACCTTTGAATTCACTCAACATATTTGTTGACGACTTTCTTTCTATGTTTTACAGGAAATTAGCTACGTAAGTAAGAATCGCATGCATTCAGGATGGACAACCCTGGACTACTTAGGATGCCATATACTTTGGGACAGCTTTTGAGGATTTCCTCTGTAATACTGCAGACATTGCAGTTATACTCATGAAAACTTATCTTAGCATATGTATTGTAAAACTTAAATGTTTTAAACTCTATTATTACTGTACGACTTACATAGTCGTACTAATTTTGTAACAACTGTTTAAACTGGCATCCTTAATATATTATGTTCTGTATGATCATATGCTCTGATACAGTGAATGCACAATTGTAACATCAGCACCCCCGCTGTTAAACTGTTTCACACAAGATGCTTCCGCTAATTATAACTTGCTTCCGCTAAACATTAAATAAATACAATTATGGATTTTGGGGGTGTGACACGAATCCTCTCTGATGATGAACTTAACCATGAATTAGAGTGTCGTTTGGCATTATCTAATTTGGAGATGGTTAAAATAATGGATCTCAAGCAGCAGTCAAGGGTTAAATGGGCAATAGAGGGAGATGAAAACAGCGCCTTTTTCCATGGTTATATTAAGAATCGGATTTGTAAATCAAGACTCAATAGTCTGGTTATAAATAATGAGTGGTGCTCGGCTCCTAGTATGATCAAACAAGCGGCCCAAGATCACTTTGCCACTCGTTTTTGTGAACCGATCAAGTCCAGGCCTGCGTTCATTTGTAATGGTATTAAGAGGCTGTCTAATGTGGAACGACATAGTCTTGATGTCATCTTTACTACAGAAGAAGTGTTAAGGGCAGTCAAGGATTGTGATGGTAATAGGGCTCCGGGACCGGATGGTTTTAACTTTAATTTCATTAAACGTTTCTGGCCAATTATGGAGAATGACTTTATGGGTTTGATGCACCAGTTTCATGCTAATGGTACTATTCACAAAGGTATTTCGTCTAGTTTTATCACTTTAATTCCCAAAGTAAATGACCCATCTTCTTTAAATGATTTTCGCCCAATAAGCCTACTGGGTTGTATATCAAAAGTGATTTCTAAAGTCTTGGCTAATAGGCTGAATACTGTGATTAGTAAATTGATTTCGGATGTGCAATCGGGCTTCCTCTCTGGTCGCAATATTTTAGATGGGCCTTTGATCATTAATGAGCTAATCAGTTGGATTAAGCGTGAAAAACACAAAGCATTATTTTTCAAAATTGACTTTGAAAAGGCGTTTGACACAATAAGCTGGAAGTTTGTGGATACGGTACTTGGGTGTATGAATTTTTCGAATAAATGGAGGGCTTGGATCAGTGGTGTACTTTCTTCTGCTAGGGTGTCGGTACTAATAAATGGGTCTCCTTCTAAGGAATTTCAATATGAACGGGGGGTTCGTCAAGGTGATCCCCTTTCCCCGTTTATATTTATATTTGCAATGGAAGCATATATGTATTTCATGGAAAAGAGCTGCGAATTGGGGCTATTCAAGGGATTAAAAACACCGAATAATGGGCCGACTCTTTCACATTTGTTGTATGCTGATGATGTCATGGTTATTGGTGAATGGTCAAAAGATAATATGAAATTTCTTGCAATGTTTATGAGAATTTTTTTATCTTTTGTCAGGGTTAAAGATAAATTTTCATAAATCTTCACTTTATGGAATTGGTTGTGAAGAAACTGTGGTAAAAGGGGCTGCGGCTAATCTTGGTTGCAAAGTTGGAATATTACCTTTTGTTCATCTTGGCTTAATGATAGGTGCAAATATGAATAAATATGCAAACTGGAAACCCGTGATTGATATCGTGGAAGCTCGTCTTTCACTTTGGAAGGAATCAACCTTATCGATTGGGGGGAGAGTCACTTTATTAAAATCAGTGTTTGAAAGCTTACCGGTTTATCTTTTCTCACTTTTTAGAGCTCCTGTAAGTTTAATTCATAAACTTGATTCACTGAGAAGAAGGTTCCTATGGGGAAATAATAAAGATCGAAAAGGTATCAACTGGGTATCATGGGAAGTGGTAACGAGTCCAAAGGAGTGTGGTGGTTTGGGACTTACTCCATTACGTGAATTCAATATAAGTTTGTTGACAAAGTGGCATTGGAGATACAGGAATGAAAGCGAAAGATTGTGGAGAAGAACGATGGTGGCTCTACATGATACAAAATTTATGGTGAAATCCGTTCCTTGCAAGACGGTGGCCACGGGTAACTGGAAGATAATCTGCTCCATTGATAATTTTTTTGCTAGCAGGGGTATAAATATGGATACGCAGTTTCATGGTAAAGTGGGCAATGGGGAAAAGTTACGGTTTGGTTGGATAATTGGTCGGGACTTGGTCAATTTAATGTACGATTTCCGGAAACATTTAAACTTGAATCGGACAAAAAGGTAACCGTGATAAATAGAGTGCAACGAGATGGAAGTTTCAAATGGAATTGGAAGTGTAGCAGTTGGTCCCAAGCTGCTATTATGGAGCTCCTCGAATTACATGACTTAGATATTCAGGTAGAATTAAACAATAATGAAGATCAATGGAAGTGGGGGATAGATGGCTCCAAAAACTTCACTGTAAGCTCAGCCCGAACCCTATTAAGATTGATGCAACCAGTTGAACATGGTGAGAATTTTCCATGGAATAGGATTATACCGGCAAAGATCAATATATTTGGATGGCGTTTGATGTTGTATAGGCTGCCTACTAAGGATGCACTACTTCGAAGAAATATTACAGTGGATAATCCGATGTGTGCATTGTGTGGGGAGTATGAGGAATCATTGGATCATTTGATTACGGGATGCACGATTGCGCACGAGCTATGGAATGAGATAGAAACCTGGTGTAAGTTATCAAGTATGGTTTTCTTTTCAGTAAAGGATGTGTTATTTTTTCACAAGCAGGTCAAAGGATCAAGGGAGCGGAAGTCCTTCTTTCAATCGATAGTTTTGGTGGCTTGTTGGATTATTTGGAAAGTACGTAACGAGACAATATTTAAAGGCTTGAAGATCAATTCAGGTGGTATGCTGAAGGAAGTCAAAACACTGAGTTTCCTGTGGGTGAAAAATCGTGCCTCTAAATGGAGCATAGATGAGAAGCAATGGTTGGACTTTGATTTTTATTAAGCTTGGATATGGAATTAATTATGTTGCAGGTGGGCTAGCTGGTGATTATATAATGGGTGAAGATTCTCTAGTCTACATGTGATGAATTATGGTGCTTCAGAAGTCCATTTTATACGTTTTGGGGTCATCTTTTTATGTAATAGATAGTGCTTATAAAATTGGTGTTAAGGATACTGTCTTGATATGGATCCTCATGGGGTGCTATCAAAAACGATAATAGGGTGAAAACCGGTGGCGCGGCCCCTACTATCGGGGATTTTTTCCTGAAGTTTTTTCAGGTTTTTTTTATCCCTTTTGGTGCCCTCATAGTTCGGATTTTGTATCAAGATGTATCAAGTTTAGGGATGTATCATTTGGTGCTTGTACAGTTGGGGTCGATCTACTCCTTGCTAGTAGACTTCTATTTAATATATTAGCCTTTCAAAAAAAAAATATTTGGGATATCTACAAACACTTGCAGCAAGTACAGGGTTTATTAAGCGACAATGGAAAACTGGTTTGGCCTTTTCAATTAAACCTTTTAACCTTTTTTAATATCTAATACAGTAAAATTTAAAGTTGAAGTAGTTATTATAGTTATTATAATTATAGGGTAAGGTTCAAATGAGACTAAAAATTTGTGTGAGAATAGAGGAATCAATGATATGGTGCCATGTGTACAAAGAGAATACAAAACTCATTTACCCCTTAAGTTAAATATCTGACAAACGACAAATCGAAAAATTATGAAAATTGCACCATTAGATTCAGCGTTTGATCCTCTTCGATTTGCCGTCCATTAAGGCATACTTTAGACGAGTTTTTTTTTCCATTATTTTTAGTGGGTTTCACATTACTAACACGTGTGTTACAGTGTTGCGTTTAGGGTTTGGGGTTTAGGGTTTAGGGTTTAGGGTTGGGAGTTTGGGGTTTCGGGACGAAACCCCAAACTCCCAACCCTAAACCCTAAACCCCAAACCTTAAACCCTAAACGCTTTATAAAACTCTAAACCCTAAATCATAATAAACCCTAAACCCTAAACACTGTTAAACCCTAACACTAAACCCTGCTAAACCCTAACTCTAAACCCTAACCCTAAACCCTAAATCAAATGTATAATCAATCACTAACACATATGTTACTAATATGTAAAACCCACCAAAAAAATGAAAAAAAAAAGTTCGTCGGAAGTATGCCTTGATTGACGGCAAATCGAAGAGGATAAAACGCTGAATATGGTGCAATTTTCATGATTTTTCGACTTGTCGTTTGTGAGATATTTAATTTTTAAAAACGTGGATGAGAGAGAAAAAAGTGACACATGACATATTGTGGTTGGTTCCCCCATTCTCACACAAAATAAATGGTCACTCTTCTCTATAATTATAATCTGTACATGCTAAATTGAGTAGATTTAATTCATTAGGATGAATCTGTGTTTCAATTATGAATTTTATTTTCACTGTATTATTATAATGTGAAAATACTAAACCATCTATAGTAGTGTATCCATATGTTAAAATGTTACGGAGTAAATGTCAAAATATAATTTGATCTATTTCCTAAAATGTGCCATACCGATAATTATTTGCTGTTTAGCAAAATAATAACACCCATACCAAAAAACCGTATGGCCACTTTAGTTGACCCATACCAAAAAACAAACAGTAAACTGTTGCTATCAAATAATGCACCAAACATTGTGTAACATTTGAAAAGGTAATAATATATAGAAACTAGCGAGCTAAACGGCTGTGGATATACACAGCTCATGCTCATGAGCAGGAAAGTTAAACGTTATTACTCCGTATATATCATGCAGGCGCCATGCCAGATGTAGAGTTCAGTTCGGCTTTATGGAGGACGTGACAAAATACGTGATTATAAGTACTATGATCATACTTTTTCATGACAACATGAGGTTGTAAATAGATGTATTATTTAAAATTTTTAAATATCTTGATTACTGTATTTTTTTCCCATAATTCTTTCTTATCATTTTTTACTTTTTTATAATTAATCTTTTATTTTAATCAAAAGATGGTATACTCATTAATCTTAAATGGTATGTTTAAACATTCCCATTGATTATCGTTTAGACATCTCCATATGTATGCCTTGCAAGGATTTACATTTTTATTGGTTATACAAACATTGAAAAGATTAAAATTAGTTGAGATATTTTGTTTGGGAGTGTGTTGCGATGTTTTTATTGGAAGTCCAATGAGACAAATACGGAGACAAGTCAGATAATTGCGTTGAAAACAAGAGAAAATCTTACCATAAATCCAAACAAAATCAAATCAAATCCTATGTGTAAAGTCAAGATCTAACCACTACTGCTATAATTAATTAGGGTACTTTACTATGGTGTCAACAAATTATGCAACCTTTTATCTATTAAAGGAGTATTTATTTGAATTTTAAAATTCATGTACGTTTTCTAATAAGGATTTTGACATCAAAAAATTGGAGTTAGATTGGATGTACGGACCATTACCATTTGAAGGTGGTGTGAAGTGGATCAATTATCAACTATGTTTATTACCCACACAGGGGACATGTTAAATCCATTTGAACTATATTAACCCATTGGATGGTTCAATGGTTAGTAAGTTTTCCATCAAATGGTTTCTTCCATGAGGGTGATGAGTTCGAGCTTTGCCTACGAACCCAGGTGCGGTTACTAGGAGTAACCGCTTGTGGAGATAATCGGGTGGATCAAAAAATTGATCCGTCACTGATTTCAAAATTGGTCCGTCAGGGAAAGATGGTAACGTACAAAGTGTAAACATAATTGCAAAAGTTAAACCAGTTATGTGGTTTATGTTCACAAGTAAAATTCAATTGTTTTAAGGTCATTCTCAGTACAAGATATTGCCGAATAGCGATCAAAAGCAAATCTATATATTTTCAGTAACCCCCTTCAAACATTTTAGTGGTTTATAAATGAGTAACCCCTTCAAACATTAAAAAAAAAAAAAAAAAAAAAAAAATTGAGTCCCACCTACTATTCCTTTCCATGCGATTGCACTTCTTATGTGCACTGTGAATTAGTCAAAAAGGGTTGTTGAATTGGTGACTCTTGAATTAGACATTTTATACATTTTTCTTACTATATTTACTAAGATTAAGACTTTACACCATACACAGATTTACTTTTAGTAGGAAGAGATGAAATAATCAATATTTATGGGCTGTTGAATCGGTTAGTAGGTCTTAATTTCACAAAAAAATTTCAATATCAATTTGATTTGATGATAAATTCTCAAAAAGAATTTATTATATTATATTTAAACCTGTGTATGTATATGAATCATCATTAAAAATTTATTAATAATAACAAAAAAAAGAACAGTTAAATATACGTTAATTGTATTTATTTGAAATACATTTTTCAGCAATCATGTTATTTCAGAATCCATTAGTTTTTTTTTTTTGAAAGGCAGTTTGGAATCACTGACGGGCCACTTAGGCCCACCCGATCATCTCACCATAATGCACCCTCGAGAAGAAAGCCCAGCTTCGTCCCCGGCCCAAGTGCCGACAGATCCGGTTGCCGAAGTGGGTAAAACTCCTCACCCCGGAGCCCAAAGGCCCAAGGGATTTTCATGCACCGAGTAGGGTTTGAACCCTGTACCTGCAGCATAAATGCCTGATAGCTCTACCACGTGAGCCAGGTCTCAAGTGCATTTCAGAATCCATTAGTAGGTTATGGTTTTAACTACATGATGATATGTTTTATTTATACTATTATTGTAGTAAATCAAATTCAATCATCATCAAATAAAGTGTGTTTATTTAAACTGTTGGAAACGAGAAAAGTTAACAAAATGATTCAACTGATTTCCAATGATTTTCATCTGTCTTTCGTAGTTGTGGGGCTCCCATGTGTATGTGTATCTCTCTCACGGTCACGGGAAGTGTTTTCTTTTATTTATTGATACATGATACATGATGATAATGTTCTAAGTTTGTTGTTGCTTATTCAAATTGTTGATAAAAACAATATGTAAACGTTGTAACGATTGACTGTCAAGTGTGAACCACTCGATTCAACTTAAATAAATTAAATATATTCCTCATTCTTTTATTTACTGCATATTCATTTTTACTTATATTATATATATGCATTTAAACATCTATTTTAAATTTATATACTCATGCACATACATATATTTATCAACCATTTCTATCTTTACTCAATAATGAGTTTATACTACCTTTACACTTTATTGCAACAATCACATTAAATCTCTTTGTTATTTGGCAGCCTCAGTAATTATATTTGAAATAACATTATATAAATCGGGCATTTCGCATATGCCATCTCCCTTTTCACGTATAAACGGGGTGACTTAAGGTGTGGTAACGGGAGGTCAAATTATATAAAACTCTTCCTATTATGATAACTACAAAGCAATTCCCAATTTGTGTGTGTTTGCAAAATCTTTGTTGATATTGACACCAGCAAAAGAATCAAAATTCTTTTGGATGGAAACAAACTAAAATAATAATAAAATTAGAACTAAGTATCAACCAGGATATTGGGCACTTTTATGTGACACTCTCCAAAACTTTTGTGGTACCCCTCAAGAAGTTCGATCAACCAGAGTGTATACATCAAACGTGGTCTATCAACAAGTTTTACGTGATAAATATACTACGGTACTATATCATTCAAGTACGTATGATTGTAACTTATATTTCGTCAATAAATGTATTCAGTTATTAATTTATTTCTTAAATTGGGTACATCAACTTTCTCAGTCATCATCGTCTTCTCCTTTTTTCCGACTTAATAATTTTGCTTAACTCGAATGATCATCAATTTAATATGAAGAATGCCGCCGCAACGCGCGGGTACTCGGCTAGTATATCACTAATGGACCAAACTAGTTTCTCAAGGGAAACTACGACACCATATCTGGTTGAAATCACTATATTTGTTTCTAACGGCAGTAGTTTTGTTGGTTTTCAAAAGGTAACTCTATGGGGGTTGCATTGGCATAGAACTCTTCCAAGTTGTAAAGTTCTCTTTGTTTCGGAAGAAATATGTGCACGACTATATCACCTGGAAGTAATAAAAGAAGAAACATGTTAATTACTAATTTACTAGGAAGTAAAAGAACACATAAGACCATCCGTAACCGTAACACCAGAACGCCACTTTTTCAGCTGCCACATCAGCGCCACATCAGCGTCAAACTATAACACCAGAACGTCCCTAATCATAACACCAGAACGCCACTTTTTTTCTCCATTCTGGGACCCACCACTAACTAACTAAATTTAATTTTCTTTTATTTAAAATACAATACAAAACATTTTAATTAAAAATACAATACACCACAATAATTAAAATAAAAACCATACATTAATTCAAATAAAAATGAACTACATTACTTTTTAAAAATAAAATACATCACAATAATTTTAAAATACAATACGATCCTAAAAATTAAAACGTTACATTCCTAAAAATCTAAACGTTACAATCCTAAAAAATAAAACGTTACAATCATAAAAATCCTAAAAAATAAAACGTTACAATCCTAAGAAATTAAACGTTACAATCATAAAAATCTAAACACACTAAAAACTACTCGTCGTCATCCTCGTTGTCCTCGTCGGCATCGTAGAACTCCGCAAACTCATTTCGAAACTGTTTCTTCATCTTCGCGAACGCTGCACGGTCAGCTGGATCCGGGATCTCTTCGGGGTTGAATTTGAGAAACTGTAGACCTTGAAACGCAGTTCTCAATCGTTCCTGACGGGTGATCTCCTCAATCGATGCTTTTTGGGCGGCTAACAATTCGGCCTTGTGTTTCGCCATAGCCTGTATCGCGTCATCAACCTTTTCGGTCGGGGTTCCTGTCCGGGAAGATGTCGCCGCATCGGAAGAACCAGAGCTTCGGGCCGCTTTTCGGGCTCTGTTTCGGCCCATGGGCCGTGGAATCGGGTCGGGCCCAAATAACTCGTTCTCTCGGTCGGCAGAGAGATCAACGGACTGATCAAAAAAATCTTCGTCCTCGTCGCGCAATCCGGTTCCACCTACCGGATTTGGTGCCTTCCATTTCGGATGATCTTTGAGGAACCACCAAGCCTCCCTTGAGGTGAATGTCTTCGTGTAGGTATCGTAGTATTCGGCTACGGCTTGATCGTAAATCATCCCGTTGTCTCGGCCGCTACCCCAAGCTCGATTTACCGACTCATAACACCCGTTGAAGTTTTTGCAGATTCGGTCAAGTGTACGCCACTTGGATGATAATTGGTCGGCGCCGCGAACCCAACCATAATTGTTGGCGTTGAACTTTTCTTCAATAGTACCCCACAAAGTACCCCGTTTTTGTGAGTTACCGACTTCAGAGTCTTCGGATGCGTCGCAATAACAAGTTGCTAACCACGCCTCTTCAGTTGGCGACCATGCCCGTTTGTTGCATGTTTTTTTCGACCCGTCTGTTTTTTTGGCATGGCTTCTTTTATTGGATTGAGGCGTGACTTGTTTTCCGGATCTTTGGGTTGGTGCTTCATCCGTCTGTTCGGGTTGCATAGCCGGTTGTTGCGGGAAAGTTGGTTGCCGGAACGGTTGTTGCGGGTAAGGTTGCGGGAACGGTAGTTGTTGAAAATTCGGGTTAGGATAATACCCGTATGGTGGTTGGGTTGGATCATAGTGTTGTTGAAAATTCGGGTTAGGATAATACCCGTATGGTGGTTGGGTTGGACGTACGTTTGGGTTAGACCCGCTCGAACCGGGTGTGTTTCCGGTTCCGAATAACATAAGGTTTGTGTACGACATATTTTCCGGGTTGTTGGTTTGATTGTAGTCGGAATTTGGGTTGGACATGGTGTTGAAAGTATTGAAAATAGATGGAGAAATGGTGTTGAAAGGAAAGAAGTGGGTTAAAAAATGAGTTAGAATGTGTTAGTTTATATAGAGAAATGGGTTAGGTGGTTTGAAAAAAAAAAAAAAAAAAAAATTAATTTTTTTTGAAAAAGAACCGTTACCCACGCTCCCCTAATTTTTTTTTATTTTTTTTTTTGTTTTTTTCGAAACTTTTTGAATTTCAAAAAAAAAAACCGTTTTTTTTTTTTTTTTCGGTATTTATCGCGAAAGAAAAAGAGAAAAGAAAATTAAATATGCTGTGGGTCCCACCAAAACGCGGAAAACGGAGGCGTTAATCGAGTGAGAACGCCGAGCTGAACGCCGTCCAGAACGCCGCGTTAGCGGCGTTCTGGCGTTCTGGAGCTGACAACGCGGGCCACATCAGCGCGTTACGGATGGTCTAAATAGCCATTTCAGGTTGACTTGTGGATATATCAGTAGTTCCTTTTACACCGGTGGATCTTGAACTTAATTTTTTGGGGGGCCAAAAAAATTTTGGTGCCTAAAACATAATTGAAAATAGGACTATCCTAAAAGAAATCGGTGGTACTATGTTATAACTAAAAAATAGGCCACTGGACATGAATAATTCGACTACACGTTATAACAATTCTAACTTTACTTTGATTATGCCTTTAAAATACAACATATAATACACATACAACATACCGAGTTTTATTATTCGACTAAAAATATGTAATAACGATACTAAAAACCTTCACGTTGTAATCACTTAAAGTAAATAAATATAAAAACTTATAACCAAAAGAAAAACATTACAATCTTGAGATATAATTATATAAGTAGTACTATCATGTAGGGATGGCAATGGGTCGGGTTCGGGTCGGGTTTTAATGAACCCGTACCCAAACCCATTTAGAATATGCATACCCAAATCCAACCCAATAACTAGCGGGTACCCATTTAATATTACCCATCGGTTTTTCGGGTTTCCCCACGGGTATCGGTTATCCCCGTTTGACTATTCCGCATATAAAATAGCAAGTATGGCGATTATAAATGATGTCTTAAAACGGAAACGTGACAAAACATAAGAAGCAAACCAAGATACCCTAAATAATAGAATGGTTATTCAAACTGGTCATAATACAAGCAATTACATGTTTTTGAAAGTACAAAATTCAAATGTCATGATCATTCAAATTCAAAGAAATAGATGCAAAATATATAAATAATATGATCATTCTTAATCTTCATTATTCAATTTTCATTCACAAATTAATTATGCTTTAATTATATTATATATATTATAGATTACATATAATTAAGAATAACAATTATGCGGATACGGGTACGGGTAATTGGGTATGGGTACGGGTACGGGTAATCGGGGCGGGTATTACTAAAACCCGTACCCAAACCCAAACCCGCGAAGAAAGAAAAACTTGTACCCAAACCCGTATCCAAACCCATCTACCCATACGGGTACGGGTATTAATTGGGTCGGGTTCGGTTTTCCCCATCGGGTTCGGATGTTTTTGCCATCCCTACTATCATGGGATAAATGTTAGTGTATGGTCTAAAATGGAGTAAATGTTATGGTAAAAAAAGATGCCTCTTGAAACTTTATTCTTATTAAAGGTCTTACTTCATACTACATATTAAAATAAAGGGGTTAAATCACACTTCTACATATAATGAGGGGTCTTTGAGAAAAAAGAAGTTACACACTTGGTCATCTTCCCCAAGACCCCAAGTATGTGAGCATCACCAGCCTCCTCCATTAAAGACCCAAATGAGTTCTTCTCTCAACTTTAATTTTTAGTAAGAAAAATGCAAAATACAGAAATATTTCTTGTGCAGTATGATAGTACTTGAAAATATTTTTGTGTTTGGGGGGGGGGGGGGGGGGGGGGAGGGCTGGGCGAAGACCCCTCCATGCCCCTTAAAAGATCCGCCAAGTTATAACTATCTGCTTGTGAATTTACATCGTCATTTCTACTCGTTTGATGTTATGGATTTTGGTCAAAAAGATCATCTTATGTTATCATGACTAAGGATAAGGAAATTTAAGCATAGCAGTGTTCATCAATCAAACATTGCATTTTTCATAATACATAAAGATTCTCCTAAAGTACATATATATAAGCCGAAAATACCATTTTCAAAGACTGTACTACAAGAATGATTGACTTCAGACTTTTAACATAATCCTTAAATCCCAGTCTAAGACTCAAAATGCAATCATCAAAATAAACAATGGCAATTTAATATATTTTTTTAATGAAAACTTCTAGTAAAATTTCTTTTGATTTATAAGTTGTGTGATAAAATCTAGTGCAGTAGTTTTGATATATGAACTGTTAGAAAACCTACCAAAGTCTAACAAGGTCCATGAAATGGCTTTTGTATCTCCAGTCGCAAATTTCCCGTACTGTTTTTCTGCTAGATCATTTATTCTAGTCCTGTAGTACAACAAGATATTGTTACACATAATCATTTCCTCAGGGTGAAGATATAAACTAATTACTAATATAACAATTGTTTTACCGGATAGCATCAATTTGAGGCCGAGAATATGCAGTGGTAATGAGGAAGAATTTGGTCCAATAGACGAGAGGTTTTACAAAGAGAAGTAGGAGACTTTTGGTCATTCCTCTTGTAAACAACCTTCCCATATTTCTTAAACAAGCCATCATACATATCGTCTGTATCTTGACTCAGGTTCTGCAGGTATGTCAAACCAAATAAATACTTCCCATAATTGTTATTCACACCCTAGTAAAACGTATCAAAAAATCATACTGCTGCAAGAGCCATGGGGGAAACAACGGAAGAACGCCTTAATGGTCTGCGTGTGGACCTGGCCAACTTATAGCTCTCAGCCCAATGTGAAGACTTCCATCAATTATTGTTTGGGTTTAAATGGCGTAGGCCATGTGATGTTAAACTGCTGGCACTAAATCTGGCAAAAACAAGCAATAAAGTAAGCTTTCACGAAATTTGAGTTTACTTGTCATCATTATATCCCAAGTGTACTATTAGTTAGTGCAATGACCGTAGTTGTTTACTGTGAAGTAATTGTATTAATTAAAAGACAATTAATGCTAAACCTTTTTTCATGTAAAACTGAGTATCACGTATTCATTAACAGAGAGCAAGTAACAACATTAGTACTCTTCAATGATGTCTATATTATCATAACAAAGATATCAAAGGTTGATTGCGGAATGGGTTTAACCAAAGCATAATTCCAACCAACCTTGAAATCACAGGAACGCTCAAAGGGCGCAGATCAAATCACTACTTGAGACAAAGTAAGTCAACACTATCTACACTCACTGACACGATTGTACCTTGAACATATAAACAAACTAGAATGACTACAATCGGTAAACAAATGTATGCAAGAATATCCGATTATTCCATCAGGAAATATAGGCGAAGTCTCAGTGTCACGTGTTGATCTCTGAGTGGTTGATTGCTAAAACAGTTGGCAAATATCACTAACATCTATGAGTGGTTGATTTTAGGTAGAACATAACAACGGTTGAAGCCCCCAAACATCACTAACAATCATACCCGTACCAGATTATGATTAACGATAGAGATGTTCGAAAAGGCATGTATTGGGCCAATTTAATAGAGGTTACAAATCAAGCATAAAATTCTATCTACAATTAGAATGATTTAAGGCAAACCCATATGGGATTGCCAGAGAGTATGAACCCTAATTCAGCTGAAAATAACACAAATGGCCTTAATTGAAAAAAAGTTTTCGTATCCATGAAAGTACCATAAAAAAGCAGAAAACTTTAACATAAAATTAGAATATTAAAGGCAAACCGATAGTCGAATCAAGAGTATGAATCCTAAAATCAACCGAGGAATGAAAATGCATAACGTAGAGAGGCAAAAGAATTAGGGTTTAAGAGATACCTGGTATGGAGAGAAGAAGCAGCGGCCATTGTCACCAGAAAAACGATGATGATGTGCAAAACACCCCACACGACTATTTTATCCTTTCACGGCGTTTGAAGATAAGAAAGACCTTCAAAGTTCAAACAAAAAAAATACGGAGCAATACTACAAATAAATACTACAAACGAAGGCAATTGATATTTTCAATGATACATTTATGCATTAACAGGTTATCTATAATCTATACATATATATATATATATATATATATATATATATATATAGGTGGAGGTTCATATGAGAACCAACTAAAAGTTGAGAACCTTGAGAACCGCTAGATTACATGCTTGTTCACATGTGAACATTGATTTAGGGTAGATTGCGAAAGAAAAAAAAATTCAAAAATTACTAAATTATAGCGAAAAACACAAAAAACAAATATATGTTCACATTTGACGATAATGTGAACAAATCAGGTAAAACGTGTTTTAAGACGTAATTTTTGAATTTTTTTCTTTCCCAATCTAATCTAAATCAATGTTCACATGTGAATGAAGTTAATCACATGTGAACAAGCATGTAATCTAGTGGTTCTCAAGGTTCTCAACTTTTAGTTGGTTTTATATATATATATATATAGTATGTATATGGTGGATTTATTAATTTAGATGGTGAACAAATAAAGAGCTAAGTACCATGGTACAAGAAAAAGGAAATCCCATAGGTGATATAGTTAACGCCGATTTACAAAAAAGTTTGTAAAATTTACAGAATACGATTACACAGTATACTAACTCCACACTCAATCAGTAAGATTGAGTGTAAATGTATTCAAAAACAAACAGACTACATTTGAGTTTTTAAACAAAGAACCGAAGAACTCACACACTTGAATGAGATAAACTCCTACTGCTCCTTTTATACAGCAGATCAATCCTCCAAGCCAAATAACGGTCGGGTGCAGTAGGCGTGCACATCGAATAAATTTCGAATCAAATGAATCACAGTAGACAAATAGTCAATCTTTTCATATAAAATAGCTAATCCTAGCATCCCAAAAAATAATCACAGTAACTATTACATATATTGAATTTAATATCCAAACATTGTTAATTTAACCTCCACAAAGGTATCAAACATTTTCAAATCAAAAATTAAGAAATTGAAATTAATTAAGAAATTTATTCGTCTCCATCGTGGTCATGTTTATTGGTCATTGCTAGATGAAAAGGCTCAAAACCTTTCTAGATTTAAATTGAAATTAATATTGAAATTTATTCGAAATGACGGACTCGAAAACTAAGTGGGTGACCCGAACCCAACCAAAAGGAACAGGTTTGGTGGGTTTTGGGTTCGCTCGTCAAAAACTCTGACCCAAATTAGATCATTTTTTAGTCGGTTTCCTGTCAGGTTTCAGGTCATGTCAGAAATTGTCTGTTCTGATTGTGATTGTAGGTTTATGGTTGGAGCATAATTGCCCATTTTTATCAATCGGAGGGGGACACAAGGCGTTGCATCCTCGCTCCATCCCGGACGAAATATATTTAAGATTGTCATTTTATTTTATTATGTGTATGTGTATATGATATGGTATGATATCATCTTAAGATACCAAAGGGTCATGTCATGCCACAAAAACGCTGGGCCTCATATATTCAAAGATAACAAATATGGAGTAGATCTTTGTGTAGTCCTCACTCTTGTATGTGAGACAACATATCCAACCGTATAGATTTCAACTTAAGAAGAATTTCAATCTCATTGTCTTCTCAATCTCATTTTCGTACTAGCTTTCGAGGTCTATGAACAACTTGATCTTTAGCTTTTACCATTCTTAATTCAGGAAGAGATGATTGGGTTCATGGATTCACACTGGGAAGTGGGAACTCACGTCTAGTCCTTTTGTGCAGTCATGGCGATATATAAATGAAAACTGTGGTCGAGATAATTATTTTGTTGAACACGACAAAGAAAACAAAGCAGCAGGGAAATAAACCACCACACTCAGGTTCAACTTATTAGATTAGGTAATCATATCAATTTTGAACCAACACTCGTAGATTTGACTTACAAAATCAGAAACATTTTTTTAGATGCGCATCACCAAATATGTTAGTTTTTATATTGTTTCTTTTCCACAGCTCACCATCATTTGAATGAAACTAGTGTTCCCATATGCACGTCGCAAGTGGAAACAATGTGCCCACATAACTTGTTTTTAAAAATATTCCTTGAAGGCTACCCATGTTGGATGTAATGATGAAAATCTGATCCATATGCAAGTAAATAATTTACACGGCTGCATAGACTACTTGATCAAAGAGTCTCCAGTCTTCTACTATTCACTGAAAGGTTCCCCCATATAAAGGAAGTATGGTGTGTAAACTTGATCAAACATACATTTAACACCGATAGTCGTAAAGTGAAGTTGAAGCAAATACATATACGCTGTTTCTCAGACACAAGTATTTTATAGTGTCTTATAGGAACTACCTTGAAAAAATGTATTATTGACTAAGGTACAAAAAACAATGTTTATATTCCTATTCTCTCAGGCTCACCAAGCAACAATCTCGTGATTTCATTTGTTTAATGTGAAATTTGAGTACTAGAAAAATGAACTAGTTGGCTACTAGTTCATGAATTGCGTCACTTACAGCTTCGTCCTCAGATCTGACAGCAAGTTTCATCGCAACCTCTTTGGCACTGTCGACTCCAAATGATAAACGAACAAGTACCTTCACGTTGCCTATGTACACACCTGATAACAAGCATGTGTGTGACCGTGAATTGGCTGCAACAACCTCTGTGCCCTGAAACATGATAGCATATAATTATAAATTTGTCATTAGAAACTTTCAACATGGAAACTGACATGAAGTATAGATGCTTATAAAACTCTAAAATTATTTTACTAGAAAAATAGAATAGTATTTTGATTATATAGTTTCTAAACCATATATAATACATTATTATTTACTAGCAGAATACCCACACAAATCAGCGGTTACTTATATTATTTAGTTTTAATTTATTTATCTAAACTGACTTGGATTTCACGAATTCGGGTTACTGGCTATTAATTTTTTCAGCAATATATACCTAAGTACTTAAAAATAGGAGGATTAGTATATGACTCCATTGTAATAATTTCACTCATTATATCAGCTAAATAGAACTTAATATTAATGGTGATTCATGTTAAAAAATATTATCAATTTATGAGATATATTAATTAGGTGAAATTAATGAGAGAGTGTATATTATGTGCATATATGATACATGAATAATGAATTGAGATTTCAGTACAAATGGCTTATATGAACCAAACTAATTAATTAAATGAAAGGGTAATTTTGACATTTGTTATTGTTGAGTCTAATTTTAAGACTTCGATGAAGAACATGCTTTATAGATAGTTAAGATAAGATAAGATAAAATCCAACGAAAAAGAAATGAAACATGTTGGTCATTTAATAAAAACAAGCATTCTTATTCAGAGAGTGGGAATAATGCAGACTTTGTGTATATATACCAGATGGGGTTGTCAGATATAAGTAGAGAATTTACTCTTACCTCACAAGGTTGCATGCCAAGAAGATTAATAACGGCACTAACGGCTTCTTTCAAACTGTCCCTTGGGCCAAGGCCATACTCATCAACACGCTCGAAGTCTTCACCCAAATTTTCCCATGCATTCCTGAAATTGGAAACCCCAACCTTAAGCATGTAGTCTGCTGAAACCACCTCAAATTCCTCCAGCTGGTATTCATCTTCCACACCATCTTCCTCGGCCTCACCAGTAGAGGGATCAACCTAGAATTATGTTTAAAAAACATCAGCATTGATGATTGATTACATATCGCCACAAAGAAGATTATTTGTATATCACAAAGTAAAAAAAAAAATGTAACAGAATTCAGATGTAGACTATTACCTCTTTAACGATGAACCTCAACACGTTGGTAAACTTTCCAACAGCTGGAACCCCTTCTGGCTTTTCAAATGCCACAAATGTTTGTCCCGGTGTATCATACGGTAGGGATTTTAATGGTTTTGTTGCTAATTCTTCAAATTCTTCAGCTTCTGAAGCATCCACAACAATGGTAACCTAGAACCAAGCCACAACAACACAAAGAGAGAATTTCTAGTAATATTACTCAAAAAGCAAGCGTCATTACTCACAAGAAATATCTCCTTAGATTTAGCTTGCATCTTCCAATAACTGCTCAGGAATCGTATTGGTACAGTTGTACTGGAACACAATGAGCTTATCAAATATGTGTTTGACAACATTCACTGCATACTCTGTTTCAGCTTCGGTGAGCTCCACTGGTGCAGAGGACTGATTACAGAAATTAATCATATGCAAAACACTATAATTAGATAAAAAAACATGGACCTAGAGGTCGTAAAATGGGATGGTTCCAGTAGGTTGAGGGTAAGAGGTTTAGGACAGAAAGGTAGCGGGTGGTGTAGACCCAAAAAAAACTCGTCCAATAACTTATCACGTTTTTAGAAGAGTAGTGTATTAATTATGATTACAAAGCTTATTTTTATTTTAACATTAGTCTAACTTTTTGAATAAAATAAAGGAGGTTTTTTGCTTTAAAGTTTCATTTTGGGTATTTTGACATCAACAACAACAACACTACGGCACTACCACAATCCCGGATATGAGGGGTATGGGGGAGGTAAGATGTAGACATGTTTCCTTTTAAGCTATTGTTATTTTATTTTGCCCATTTTACATGTTTGAATTGACCCATTCTTAAGTAAATGGGTCAAAATTGCCACCTTTAATGAAACTGATAAGTTTACAAATTAAAGAAATAATGCCATTATTGAACCTTGAAAAGCTGCCCGAAAGTTGAGTACTCTGGAATTGGCAAAAGTAACTTTTCATAAGAATCGACTGTTGAAGTGGGGCCAGCCGGAGGAGCACCTAGACCAGTAGGCTTTTTGGCCGCAGCCTTTTTCTCTGCAAATGGCTGAGACTTGACCTCCCTTGGTACAGAACTGACATTAAAAGGTTCTTCTGATGGTTCCTAGATTGACAACAAACAATTATACTAAGTGATTATGCGGCAAATAAAGTAATAACATAACAGGAATTTGGTGTAGCGCCGTACATAGTTCTTTAGACTAGTTTCGAGGTTGGCCAGTAGAAGATCCAATGATCCAAAGAGGAGTTCCTTAAAATCTTTATCAGTTTCAACAACAGAACCATCACCTCCGATTGTATTCATATTCAGAGTAGCCCTATCACGAACCTACACAGTACACATTATGTCAGAAAAACCATCATCAGATACGAGTAGAGGTATTGGAACGAGCGGGTTGCATAATGGGTCAAAACAGGTTTGGGTTGTAACAGTTCATTCTATAATGCTAGTTGATACAGGGTGGCTTGAACGCTTCCTTCTTCACGGGTAAATATATGTCTATATATTTTGAACAAAAATTGAACCATATATACTATGTGCTATGTCAAATATTGCATTAATTTAGGTATAGATGGATCAATAAGAATAAGCAGAAAGACGTTTTATTATAAAAGAACGGGGTGTCAGATATATACTATGTGCTATGTCAAATATTGCATTAATTTAGGTATGCTGTTTTGATGGCTTTGGAGAAATAGAAGGGTTATTTACTAGATAGGCACTTCAAGATTAAAACTGATCATTTCAGTTTGAAGTACCTATTGGATCAAAGATTAACAACACCCTTTCAAGCCAAATGGTTACCTAAATTGTTAGGTTATGATTATGAGATTTCTTATAAAAATGGGAGTGAAAATACAGCAGCCGATGCACTTTCTAGAGTGAACACTGGTGGTGAATTGTGTACTATAGTTTTAGCTACTATCACCAGTGACCTGTTACAAGCTATTAAGAATAGTTGGATGGCAGATGAAGAAATCCAACAATTTATCAAACAACTGAAGTCTGGACTGGGTTGTAGTGATAAATATGTGTGCAATAATGACCAGTTGAGAAGAAAAGGCAAATTAGTGGTGGGAAATGATGTGCAGCTAAGGACTAAGTTGATTGAGTTCTTTCACAATGATCCAGTAGGGGGACATTCTGGAACACGTGTTACAGTGCAAAAGTTGGGTAGTGTGGTTTACTGGAAAGGTCTATACAAGATGGTGAAACAATTTGTGAGGGAATGTGATGTGTGTCAACGGATGAAACCTGATTTAAGTGCCTATCCAGGATTGTTGCAACCTCTGCCAATACCTGACAAGATATGGGCTAACATCTCCATGGATTTCATAGAAGGTTTACCCTCTTCTCAAGGCAAAACTGTGATCTTTGTGGTGGTAGATAGGCTGAGAAAATATGCACATTTCATACCACTTAGTCATCCTTTTACTGCGGTGACGGTGGCACAAGTGTTTCTGGATAACATTTATAAATTGCATGGGCTACCGGAGGCTATTGTAAGTGATAGAGACAAGGTTTTTCTGAGTTTATTTTGGCAGTCATTGTTTAAAATGCTTAAGGTTAAACTGAATCTGTCTACTGCATATCACCCACAATCTGATGGTCAAACGGAAGTAGTGAATCGATGCTTGGAATGTTACCTAAGATGTATGACAAGTGAAAAACCTAAAGATTGGGTGCAGTGGTTGGCATTAGCAGAGTACTGGTACTGAATTCCTTAGCTAGTTCATTTTTTATCGAAATTCAATTTTCCTAAGGAATTGATTAGTTGATTCGAATTTCATTTCGTATTTTGCGATTTCTAATTCGAATTGTATCAAGTAACCAACACATAAGTAAGACAGCAATGATTTACACATTCAGATTCTAATTAATTGAGATAAAAAAAAAACTCACAATAAATTTTTCCTTGAAATCGTTGCTGCAATCCTCCCTGCAATTTCGAAATTGATCTCATCATCATCATCTATCTATATCTAAACAATAACGTGCGCAAAGTAAATCAACTTACATGAATGCAGCCATGTCTTCTTCATTCTTCATTTTATCGCTGCTAATCCGATGCGTGACTACGATGCGACCTTTGAGGAAGTTGATACCAACATCAGTGACGCCGATCGGTAAATCAACGGTCGTGTATAGTTTTAGCCATTTCTGGCTCGGCCGGACTTCTTCACCATAGATATGCACTCTGTTTGATTCAATGAGGTGAGCTACTTTCTTAGCATTTTCGAACTGCGCGATTCTAACTTCCGTCACGGCGTTGCCATCCTTGATTGATCGACTCACCAGCTTTTCACAATCGCGGTGGAGGTTTTCCATATTTTCTTTGATTCTCTCATTAGTCTTCATGTCTCTGAGTTTTCGTTGCAGGAGCTTTTTTGCAACTGCCCTAACCGACATGGTGAAGGAGAGGGTTTTAAAAATTGGAGGGAGTGTTTAAAATTTGGGGGAATGAATGAATATATATAAAATATATAAATAAAAACGTGACGACTCTCAACAGTTATGATATTGGGAAATTTTGCAATTTTTGGCAATTTTTGTCCCTCAAAATAGCTTTCGTTAAAAAACTCCCCCTTCATCTTCTTTCCACACACAAAATTAGGGGTGAGCATTCGGTTTTGGTGGAGTTGAAACACGCATAGAAGAAGAGAGTTGTAGGAGGGTAAATCAAAGAAAAACCTTGAAACGTAAATAAAACACACCACTGTAGGATCGTAAAATATACTAGAGGAGTTGATAGCCACCATCTGTAATCTTCTGTAATGTCAATATGTGAATGGTCTCAGAGAAAGATGAGGATGAAAGCGGCTAGGGTTTTGTTGTCAGGAGATGAGAAAGATAAACAAATCCCGTGTGTTATATAGTTTATATATATATATATATGGATGGATGGATATGGATGTCGTGTTTTAATTTCTACCACTTGGCCCATTTGTGAGTTTGGGCTGGAAAGCCCAAGAGACGCATCCTCTCCACTAGATGATGATACTTGATTTGCCACTTTTATTAAAAACTTAGATCGTTTTGCCCTCATTAAAAAAAAAAATTGACGTTGTGCCCTATCCAATCGCAAATCGCAAATTTATTTTTGCGACCCGTACATTTGCTTTTGCGATCCGTACACGTGACCGAACAATATTCGTGATCAGGATGCGTTGTTTGCGATTTGCCAACGCATCCTGATCGCGAATATTGCTCGGTCACGTGCACGTGTCGCAAAAGCAAATGCACGGGTCGCAAAAAGCAAATCGCAAATTTGCCATTTGCCAACGCACCTTGACAACGAATATTGCTTCGTCACGTGCACGGGTCGCAAAAGCAAATACATGATCGCAAATGGCAAATTTACGATTTGCGATTTCAAAGGGCAAATCGTCAATGTTTTTTTTCCGAGGGCAAAACGATATACACTTTTTTAAAAAAGGGCATCTCGATTAATTTCCCTATTATATTCGTACATTATATAATTAAATAATTAAATAAATAATATAAGTATATAATATAGATATATAATTTTATATTATATATATCTTTATCTTTATTATCTAGATATCATTATGCTTAATTGTTGGCACCAATAACATAGTCCCATATAGACAAAAATCAAACGTGTCACTTCCACAATTTTTTTTAATATTCAATCTCACACATCATCATGCTTAAGTGTAATTTGATGTGCTTTAATTAGTTTCTCTAAATAGAAGACTTATAACTTTGAAAAACTCCTATGAATATTAAAACAAATTAAATACTCAATTATTACCATGTTAAATATTCCTCTACCGGATCTTCAAATTTGAAGGATACATGCGTTTCAAATTCAAATTCGCCATCATCTATAAATTGATTCTTTCTTCATTTACGCATTAATTCTAAGGTAAGATATACTTTCTTGATGTTTTCTCTCCCGGATGTCAAAAATTGTTTTATGATGTAGGTGAACATTCTCCATAAGTCTCCATGGTTATAATCTCTTCATAAGCCTACAAGGTTATTAAGTTTTTGTTGTTGCTATCCATGTTCTTGAAATTTTTTGTTTAAATTTGTTCAACTTATCAACTATTGGCCTACAGTTTTTCTTATGTGAATGGTCACGTACAAATGTGGACTTTTGTCGGTTGATGGCCCACAGCAAAATTTGAGTTCTTGAAAGAATCGTATTCCGTACTACTAAAAAACTAGAGGTAACTTATCTCAAGTTGTCTTCTTTTAATGACTAAAGCAGAATGATACTAAAATACTAATTAAGTAACCAGTCAGTAAATGGCGATGTGACGTGTGAAATCAAGTTATAAAATTTATCGTTGAAAAGTAACCAAGAAAGTACCGAGCTAGACCAAAACACAACCGGTCAGTGGACCCTGTCGAGTAGTAGTATAGATTGGTAAGTTCGGGTTCGAACACAGGGAACTTAGTTTAGACAATTGAGTTAAGTGTGAGCAATTTAAGAAAGTAAATAAAAGTTGGGTTGGTGTGACCGAGTTGTCACGATGCTTAAAACTACAATTTTAGTTAATCTAGGCAGGTGGACTCTGAAGAGTCAAATTGATTGATTGGAAACTTCCAAATATTAAAAACAATACTTGCTTGGACTATTTCACTAGTGATTTCGAGGTGTGAAGTTATAACCGGTTAAATATATGCCAAAGTAATATTCATCAAACATAAGCTCAACGTTCGCTAAGACCAAATGTTCAACTTCAATTAACAAACATATGATTTAATCAAGTAACGGACATTCGCCATGGTTACCAACTTGCACAATTTAGCTAAAATCATTTGACACATTTCAAAACTACATTCACAATTTTGTTCAATCATTTATAGACAAATAATCAATAGCAATTTACTTGGTTGAAAAAGTTCGCTATATCAAGTAATAAATCACCAAATAGTCAAATTCTTGAGATTAAGCTCAAACACACAAGGTTCTTCGATTAAACATAAATTAAGATCATATGAGTTTACAATTCATCCACACGACAAGCATTCGCTAAAATCGCTAACTTATATGTATTTAACTCATTGTTGTTACAATCACCAAATGTTTTCTACCACAAATGATGGTTCATTCATAATAAACAAACAACTTAAAAGGTATTTTTAATAAGCAATAAACATTCGCTATAATCGCTTAGCTAAAATGCCACAAGTTTAATAATAACAACAAGCTAACACATACAAATTCATGGATGATTCACAAACTCAAAGCATAAATTAACACCAAAAGATACACCCCTAATCAACTAGTTAGTTCATCCAAGCAAGCATATAACTACTAGCCACACATAATCACAATCATCGAGCAAATACAACAAACACTTGACAAAATCATAAATAACTTGAAATTAGATTAAATTGAAATTGTACCAAAGTGATTACACAAATGAAGTAATTGTTCTTGGTGAAATGGTTGCTTGCTTGATGTTCTTCTCACAATCTTCAAGTGAAATAAAAGTAAATTTTGAGAGTAAGAGTGGTGATTTTTGTTGCGAAGATCAAGTAAAAATGGAATGGATGGTTTTCTTCTTTGTTTCTTGAGAGAAAACAAAGAGAAAAATGAGAGAGTGTTTCTCAAAATCTGGAAGTGGGAATGGTGAGAGTATGGTGATGATGATGATATAATCGTATGAAGCTGAAGCAATCCCAACCAACTCCCTTTTTTATTTTTTTTTTATTTTCCTTTAAATTGAAATGGAGAGGGAAAAAGGACAAAAACCGGTTGAGGCATTAATTGCAGCCCACTCTCCATATCACACGCACGTATAAACCTTCAGACCTCGAGGGTTCCTAGTTCAGATCGAAGCACAGCCGATCGGCTGACAGGGGCTAGCCGAACGACTTATTATGCCCAGCCGATCGGCTTAGACAGGATAACCGATCGGCTTATTTGGTCCATATAACACCCGACTTTCACAACACATAATTAAAGTGTATTTTACAACCCGGAAGCGATGTCCCTCACAAAATCTTTACATTTTAAATAAAAATACATTCAAAATACAACCGTTGGGTGTTATGTAATTCCAAAACATCACATTGATGTAATAAAACCAATATCAGAGTCAACGCAGAAGTCGTCAAACATTCATTCAGGCCAACACCTTCTTGCCTGACCACCCTGTCAAGTCATAACCTGCAAGAAGTAATTTAAAGTGGTGGGATTAGCACAACTGCTAAGTGAGATAGAACTGTAACCAACAGTCCAATCTAGCAATAACAACTTTAATCACAACAAATAATCACAGTCACCATCACATAGTTTCACACAACATCAGAGGATCGGTGGTTGCTGTCAGTCAAGCAACACTTAGTAACCCCACTGAGCTGTAGACCACAACAACGGTTATTCAATAACCCAACTGAGCTGCTGGCCAAAACAGCGGTTAACCGATAGCTTGTTACTATTTTCACACGACCTAATTTCCTATTAACGACATGTACAAGGAAATCCCTGTCGTCCAACAATAGTAACCCAGCCCAAACATCTTGACCTCCGATTAATCACTTATGCCCAAAGGCCACATAATCACAATCAACATATCAGACTAAACATGTCTATCAACAATAATTCTACGTTCACTTGCTGTAACCAAACCTGTTACAGCTAAATCATACTGAAGGTACAGAACCACTCACCAATACCCCAGCTGCACGCTCAGAGTTCTAATGTTACTGAGCTATCTCCGTATCTGAGAATAACACAGAACACAACAAGTCAGTACTCATCACTTATAATGATCTCCTGTTATAATAATATAACATATCACATTTCTCATTATTCAGCATATTATAATAATATGATAATAACAATCACTTTTAATCATAACTATTCAATAGCACCATATTTTAATAACTCCATCATTTAATTATAATTTATCATCATACTATATTCACATACTAGTGTTAAACCCGTGCAATGCACGGCTAGAAAAATATAATGCTATAATAGATAGGCTATAATTTAAAACGCTATATGCAATGTTATTATGATTATATTCAAGTTCATGTTATGTACACATCATATAAAGGTGGTGTTTTGTACATCATCAATTTTTTCTTTGTACACTATAAGTTATGATTTAACGTGTTGTACTATACAATACTGTAAAACATAAAATGATGTACAAATAACTTACCTTTATATAATCCTTTTTGATAGATTTAAAAAATACATAACTAATATTGAGTAAGTATAAGAGGATTGAGAACGACTAAATGGTTAAAAACTTTCAAATTTTGCAAAATTATTTTTTTTGTTTACCGATATTAATTAAACAACTAATGTGCATATATATATATATATATATATATATATATATATATATATATATATATATATATATATAACAGAAATCAATATATAACGATCAAATATATAAATGTATGTTATACAGATTTCAAAGTAATATGGCATACAAAAATATTTTAAGTTTTGTGATTAAAACTAATAAAACCTTTTAACAACATGTAAAGACGATGATGTTGATCTACCTATCCACAAAGTTTGTACGCAGATTACAAAATAAACGAAATTGAGATCCCTGAGTTTGCAAGATGATAAAATGTTTGTCAAATTACAAAACTATGATGAAAGCTATAACGGTATTGAAAGTAAGCTATTCTAATTCACTATAAGTTATATTTCATGAGAGAAAGATGGATGAAGATTTAGACGACGAATGAATAAAAAAATTCTATAACTAAAAAATACAAGGGAAAAAGTTGATAAAGAAATTCATGATTTTCGACTATAGCGAAAAAATTATATTTCAAATGTTATCACATGAAACGTTAGTTTGGATTAAATTGGTTATAATTTAATTATTTAATGCATTATTTACCGTCCAAAAATGAAAAATAATAAATTAATTATAATTTGATTTTAAATAGTATATTACCTTATTTAGCATGTGTAGGAGAATCCACATCATCACTTTGTGTAATATAATTATGACACATAGGATTTTGATGATGTGGCATGGATGAAAAGTTGACAAATCATTGGAGGTCTCCTCCTTTAGTTATATAGATAGAAAAGTAGATATTAAAATAATACCTACCAAATGTACTCATGGAAATCTGTCGAGCATATGGCATTAATTAATAAACAATATCCATGTTACACTTTAATAATGATAACTAATTATCATGTTTTCCATAACAATAATAAACTAACTAGTTTATAATATCAATCATAAGCAACCAAGTCTACTAATCTGCTGGAATCAAGTACTACCCGCCGGGTAAGGTTAGTGCCCGCCGGGTATTAACCCAAACCCTTAAACCCGCCGGCTAGCTACTGAAGCCGCCGGCTTCCCTTGAAGTTTCGCTTACCCGCCGGGTAAGGGAGGTACCCGCCGGGTACTCCCTTCGTCCCAGCGACCTGCGCATCTGTTCAAGCTAATTCCGAGTACCAAATCCCCAAATCACAAACTCAGTTCACCAATCAATTATAATAGCTATCTAGTAGCAACTAATCATCATATAACATCATATATCAATTTTCTAACATCAATTCCACATGATAATCTAATTATCAAGAAAACTAATTACCTCAAATCAACTTACTAGTTGATGATATAAAGTGATGTTGATGATGATGTTTTAATCACAGGAGCAAGCTAATATCTTTCCTTTCTTTCTTTTAATTTCAAAAGTGGTATGTGTGTATTTGGAGTTTGCATCAGGAAACAAATGAGAATTAGGGAAATAAAAGGAAAGAAAGGTCGGCTCACAAACTACCGACTTCAATATACGGGTATAATTTAATACCCCTTCTCAACCTATTGTCTGGAACCCGAAAACCATTTGCGAGTCCAAACATTTTATTGTTCCGTCAACTATATTAATTTAAAACAATTAATATTTCACTATCCACAATAAGTCCTAAAACTTATTTTCTAGTTATTATCAAATAACCAAACAAATGATTTCCTAACATCACATAAACAATTATTAAATTCGGGAAATCATATTAAAACCTCTAGGCCCGATTCGCGGATGTTACAGTCCATCAACTCAAGCTTCAACACGGGCGAGCCACGGCAACGAATTTGAACTAGACTAGCCGAACTTCTAAAGTTAGCCGATCATCTGGAAAATGTAAACCGATCGGCTGAAGGCTTCAAGCCGATCGGCTATGCAGTGATATCAGCTCAGATTCAGTTTAGCTCCAAGCTTCATCCATTCTTCACCAATAAGCATACCATTCCAGCTTTTTATCCTGAAATAGATTTTCAAACAAAATAAGTATCGAAAGTTTTCAAAATCTACTCAAACACATATGCAAAACAATGATATCGCGACAGATTTATATAGCCAAAATGAGCGATATCACGATGTGATACCATGTTTGGATACGTTTTACTTGGTAATTTTAGTGTAGACGAATACATGGCAATTCAGGAATTTGGAAGCTTTCTCACTTGCTATCTACATATCCAATATCATCAGGTTTCTCTATCCGTAAATCTCTATTTTGCTAGATCTTGTGTAATTTACATAATCTAATTTTACAAAAAAATCTATGGTTCTTGAAATATTCTAATCATAACAGGTTATATGATCAACTTTGGTGGTTTTCATCGTAAATGTTCCTTTATAAGTGTGGTATATGTATTTTGTATATGGTTGATAATAGCCATTATTAATCCTTCATGCTATATATATTGATCATTGTGAGGCAATATGTTTGTTGCAACGTCATGAGATTTAAAATGGACGTATAAGGCTATCATAGTGTAGGATATGCAATTTTAATATAAATATATAAAGTGGTTGTTAACAGGAACTCCATCAGAGAATCAAATCAAACATCCAAATTATTGGAGTAGCAGCTTTGATTCGGAAATTGATTAAGGTGTAATTTTGAGGTCAGCGACTCAAATAATAAATGGGGAACAAAATGATATAGCTTTATATTGAGTGGTGCAAGTTAGTGTATCACAAAGGAACCAAGTGTTAAGTATATGCTAACTAAAACAAAATTTTTATAATGGCTACGTAAACTTTTACATTTCATTATTAAGGATGGGATTCTTTGGCTATTATCCATGATGATTTGGTGTAATGTATAGAGTGTAGACAATCATTCATGGCGTTTTACACTTATGTAATAAAAAGATTTTGTTTAGGTTTTATACTGATCATAATCAATGCAAATTTGTTCTTAAACCCAAATTGTAATACGTTTGTCTTATCATAAGTTGATCTTTTAAATAATATCACAAGTCATGGTTGATAAGCAATCTGCTTCATGCTATCTATCATAAGTTATTTTATTGAGACGTTTAATTTTAAATTGTCATTTATTAGTACATGAGCAAAGAAAAAATATAGACTTTTGCACTTGTTTAGCTTTAGAGGCTCTTAGGAAGCAGTAACGAAGGTTACATGATCCATAAATCATGAACTCTCTGTAGCCCGAATCACTATGTCAAAAACATAATGCTCTTCGTAGCCTGCCACTGTGCGCCGGTCGACCGTTGTATTTCCGGCAGACAATTGATGCCCGGTCGAAAGTTACGAGATCCATAAATCATGAACTTACATTTTAAAAATATGCGAGATGCGACCGGAGATAGAGTGCGACCGCACATTTATCCGACCGACGTTTTGTTTGACGATGACGATCATAACCAGATCTGGCAGCGGTGATGTTCGGAGGAATTTGGTGGTAGTTTTGTAGTGGTGTTTGAAGTGATTTGGTGGTGATTTTATGTTGATGTTATTGTTGTTGTTTTGTTAGTAAACAAACTGGAAAGGATAGAGATGGATGTTGTAGGTGGGTCTGAAAGAAACATATAATCATGAAGAAATTGGAATGACATTTTAATAATCTTGACCTCTCAAAATGATATAAATAAAAAAATATAAAATTTTGTCTCCTCATATATAAATTTCTAGGTCTGATTTCAAGCAGTGACGGATCCAAAATTTAAAGTAATCGGTAGCATATTATTTGTACATTCATTTGTGACAAATTATTGAATTTCCCTAATGTTATGCACACAAAATAATGTAAAACTACTTGCAACGCAAGAGAAGTGGGGAAGGTTGTGCCTTCACAACGCCACCAAAGATGCATTTGAGGGTGGGGCATTTTGGAAGAGATCATGAGATCAAAACGAGAAAAAGTACGGACTCTAGCATTTGTTTTTCTTTTTTCTTTTCCTTTTTCTTTGATTGGTTTATTTGTAAAATAAAATTAAATTAGCGAGGCCTACTTCTACAACTCTTCACAGGTTTAAAGAATGTTATGGTGACGTTACACCCACAATACTAAATAACCTTGTGTTACTATTACAAATCTATATATCTATATATATATATATAAGAAAAACTGTGAGAGAATCTCCCCCCTTAATTTACAACTAATCCTTTATTAACCAGCCCTTAGATACACTAATGATGTCATTAGTCCCTAATTACTGTGTTACAATTTACTAAACTGCCCCTATTAAAAATTAAACACATCATCTGTCTGTGAGGGTTTCTCCATCGCGAACCTCAAAAATTGAACGGGCTGACATTAATCGCAAACCTTGCGACGGCGAACATACCACCATCGCCTGAATCTTAATCGATTGCGACTGAAACAGTTTTATGAGGCACCGGTTTTGAGATTGCTCACCGCATATGGTTGTGTTGGTTACACCCACAGATCTCACACAAATGATACATGGTCCCAAATCAGTGAGCCCCAAAATCACAGTAAGTATCCCCAGTTTCGTGAGATTTCATGTTTATGTGAAATTTTATGCACACAATGATTCAGCGAATATTTGTAATATGAAAGATTCTTAAATCGTCATCACAAAGCAGTGATTTCGGTATTGGATTTTGAGTCTTGAAGTATTCTTCATACTTTTTGATGATGCATACAGTGTTGTCAGACCCGGCAATTTGGTTGTTGTTGTTGTATTTTTTTTTTTTTTTTTGACATCTAATACAGATTCTACAGCAGATAAACAAATAATATATTAAAAGAGGTAATGGGAAGTGAAAAGGTATGATACTTGCTGCTCAGTTGTTTAGCCCTTGAATTGAATATGAAACCCATATACAACGCTTTTTATTATGTTGGATTTTGATGTGAAGCTTCTCTATTTAAATATGTAACTATGAACAGGTGGTTCTTAGTTGTTTGGTCGCATCCGATCAATTGGTACAAACTCTTTTATGGTTTAGGTTACTCCAAAGCCCCAATGCTAAAAGCAAGTTAGACAATTTCTTTTTTCTTTTTAATATCGCTGATTTGACTCTTTCTTTACCAGGTCCATCTCCTGTAAAAGCTTATTGGTTTGGTTGTCATGGGTGTTTAAGGTAAAAAAAAAATCGTACTTGCTCTTTATATAGATGAATAATATAGACTGATATATGCATGCTTATAGATATACAAACTAAAGTAGATTTATGGGGCTTTTATGTTTTTCTACCCGGTAGAAATTGGTGGCCTTGGAATGGCCTTGGTAGAAATTAGTTTGTGATGTTTGTCTACAATTTCAGCCCTAGGCTTTCTTGATACGCTAACAATTTTAGAGTTAGGGCATCATAAAATATGGTTTCAAAGAATTTTCTTGTCAATTTCACTACCACTGTTGCAATACTATATGGCACGTTCGTACTGCTTACTGCACTTTCACTTCCTCCAACTGAAGACAATTACATTTATTCTGCTTTATAAGATGTGTTTATGTATAAAATTCTTAATTGAATTTTTTTGCACTGAAAAATGATGAATTGCTAATGCGCTGGCTATATAACCTCTAATTTGTTTATGGATTTTGGTAAGTACAATGGTTATCTCTATACTATCATCTTTTAAGTGATGATTCTAATACGGGCATTTCTGCGATTGTAGGAAATTTGAACAACTTCGTCTTTATAAAATAACTGTGATGTCATCCAAATTGGATCAGTTAGGCAGTGCATGTCATCCATTTTCTTTTTTCCTGTAAATAAATTTATGTTAAGTTGCTGATGTTCTACAAGTTATTCTCTTGAAAACGTAGGTCTGTGATTGCATAGCTTCAAGTCAAGAACCTGGTTGTTCCTCGATTAATCATAGTTCATAAGCTTCTTTTCTTATCTATTCTTAACATGTAGTCTAAGTGGTTATTTTGTTATGTGCATATAGGCTCTGTCCATTGCAATTGTTGTCATTTATTATATCTGTAAGAGTGTCTCTTGATGCAAAAATTTAGACAACCAAGGAACACAAGTATAAAAGATAATTACTAATGAACTATGCAATCTTTACATCTACTATCTTCATTGGATTTGCAGTTGGATGGAAGTATTACTAGATAGAACTTAAGAGAAAGATAGAGCCAGAAAAACATATGCTAAACCTATAGATGACCAAAAGAAGCATATATAGAGAGGTCATCCACTCAGCCGAAACCGTTAAAGCTAAACAATTGGTATCTTTGTGACAACTATTAGGAGCTACTTACGTAATCAATATTACATATTATAGCGATGATATCTTCCTCATCCCACCCCGAATCAACCGCTGCTGATAATGTAGCAAATTGGAACAATTTTTATGGCAAATTTGACAAAATTTCACCTCCTTTACTATTTTTAAAGCACTGCACGTGCTAAAAAAATCTTATTGACTCTTAAGAGACTATGCTAATATTATGTTTGTAATATCCATCTTTCTTGTGCCAGGTGGTAGACCTCATAGATGTCTTATTATGATCTTTTTTGGACCATTGTTTGACACTTTAATCTTCTGGTAAGTTATTATTCTGTTCTTATACTCCATATATGTTTTATTTATTGTGTGAACCATTTTAAGAGTGCTGTAAGCTTACCAAAAATAAAATTGTTTGAGATGATAATAAATTAATAGCCTTTGTTGAGGCTTAAGATGCAATGAAGGGCAATTGATCTCAATCGTAGACTATAAGTGTACACAATCTTCATGATGTGCTCTAAGATATACTCTCATTTTCTTAGGGTTGTTCTACAAACTCACGAATTGTAGATATAAGTTTTAAAGGTGACATAATCTCTATATCAAATATCAAGTTTTCTACCTCTCTACAGATAACTAAGATAAGCTTTAGACATCCACTTGTCAACCTCTGATTGGTTCTTAAATTAGCTTTCCGTACATGTCATTCCTAGACGATTTATCTGCCACTCAAAATCTACCTACTTTATCACTAATCAGGCAGTTTAGGACATTTTTTTGTCCCCCCTCGGCAGGTCTATGCATTTTATATTAGAATAGTAGCTACTAATAAGTTAAAACAAATGTTTTCCTTAACGGTGTTGATTGCATTAGTTGAAAACATTTTCGAGGGATTTCGGTTTCCTTTTTCTGATATAAGCTGGTGTATTGTCTTTATGGTTCTGCAGTTTGCTATGGTAATGCTCGTCCGTTTTACTTTTTGTCTTTTTTGAAGTTTGAACTGTTGGCGAATATGTTCAAGGTAGCTTTTTAAGTTTGAGTCATTCGACCCGTTTCACTAATTTGGGTTGTTGTGTCGGTTGATTTCTTTTGGTTCTGTTTTGCTGTAAGATATGTGCTACATGCTTTATACTTATTTTGATGTTATACTATTTTATATGCTCCGGCTATCAGGTACTCAACGATAATGTTTAGTTGCCCTGGGTTACAATCAAAATGATGTAGGGATCAAGTTGACACTCCCTCGATGGAATTCTGCATATACAGATCTGTTTGGCAGAATTTAAAATGGTTAGTTATCATTTTATTCAAAATGGTTAGTTATCATTTTTTTTACTACCCTTTATTTTATCATCAAAGTTTTCATTATTTACTATCGGTGATATTCTTGTAGGATACACCCTCACATACCATTACTCATTTGCAGAGCTACTGATACCCAATTTCCATCTGCAAAGGTTTTATTGTGATAGCTTATTGTGTTTCACTTACTAGATTACTTAAAACCTGTTCACAACATCAATGTTGTCATAGTAGGTCATTGTTTCACCAATTTGTCATAGCATCAGTCGAGCGGAAACTATTAACAACACTCCATCAATCCCAACTCGCAAGCTTGCTGAGCTTTCTGACAAAGAAAAAGGTGTTCATCCTCCAACTCACAAGGCTAATCAAAGGGTGGTCCACTTTGAGAAGTAGAAGGCTTGATTGATGAACGTTGGAATAATTGGTTGTCATCTGTATCACCTTTGTTTGCACCAAGTGTCTTAATGCTTTTTCTTTTTGTCGTTTACCCGTGCCTTTAAGCCTTTAACATTTGTGGTCTTCCAGAGTTACTGTCATTTCCGTTTGTTTGCAAACTATTAGTGTTTTTGGATTTTACTTTCTGCCTGCAATGGAATAGTTTATAAATTTATTATTTATTAGATTTATATGTGATACATTTCTTATTTATTAGATTTATATGTGATACTTTAACGAATTATGCATTCGTTACATATAATAATCCTTGCAAGATGCTTATGTCTGTTGCTAAACATTATACAAATATAAATTCGGGCCCGATATACCACCATAGCATTTTTAGATTGCTGATTTACGCAACTGTGATTCCAGCAATGCATGACATCACATTTAAAGTGGCTATTTTTTATTTTTTATTTTTTCTTTTCAACAGTATGTTAAAACACTACCATTTCCAGCAATGTTTTTAAAACCGGAAACCGAACCGGACCGGAGAGGGTCAAAATCCCGGTTGAACCGGTCGGACTGCCGGTCCAAAACCTGCCCAAATCCCGCGGGATTAAAAAAAAAAATAATAATAATTCAAAACCGATTGAAACCGGTCCGGTTCAACATAAATTGGTAGAGATGAAAAGTTCAATGACTACTGTATTAAAACCATAATCTAAGAGTACAAACTGTTTAAAATTGGTAGAGACGAAAAGTTCAACATAAACCTAATAACATAATCTAAATGTTAGCTACAACCAGTTACTTATTACCTGTATAGTTAAATGTATTAAATGTATCAAAATATATAAGGATCTTGAATTGTTCATTTGGTTTCCGTAAGGATCTTCAATTCTACTTATTCCTGAAAGATTTGGACTCTGATCATATTTTGTAATTTAGAAAGAGCCGAGTGTTGTATATTGCTACTAATAAGATGATCCACATGCTATACATATTAAAAAATCAGTGTCAATGTACTCAATTGTATTTATTAATCATGAGATACGTTTACTGTTTTTGGACCCTTAGTTTACCATATAATATTTACAGTTTTCTCCGTAATCGAGCTTAATAAAAGTGAAATTTGTAGCTTATAATGAAATCTGAAAGCCATGTAAACTGCTTAATCCTGCATTTGCGTGCCATTTTTTAATTGCTACTTGATAAACAAATAATGTAGCTTATAACCAGAACTCCATTAGCTATGTCTAAAGTTGGTTTTCATCTGTTAACTTACTTCTTACCAGAGGCTAAAAGGAGGAAATTTCATCTCAATTATTCCATGGTGGGCATGGATGAAGCGGTTCCAGCTTCTCGAAGTCGAACTGCTCAATGGTTATCCAATTACTTCCCTGTATTATCTGCAGTTTTAAGCCATGAAACTTAATTGACTAAAAGTGGGCGTATCTCCTTATTGTTTCATGAATTGTATTTAGTAATCATGAGATACGTTTACTCTTTTAGGAACCCTTTGTTTAGGATAAAACGTTTCCTCGAGATTTGGTTACTGGTAGCTCCAACTAGGCTTCAAGGCTACCAATTTTAGTGAGGAATAATTACATTTGAAGATCCTATGAGATCTTTTGATCGGTGTTGAATGTTTGATGATCTGAAACCTGTGTGATGGTAAACATTATAGTTTATAAGATTATTGTCAAATGTATTAGTCTTTCTAATGCTAAGACTGATTTTACTTTCTGCAATTACTGTAGCAATTTTATATTTGGTCAGTCAAGTATGTTTTGTATTGCAGGCTGCTTGGTCTGTCCGATAGTTTCTATGATAAAGGTATTTTACAAGACTCAAGGTTTGGTGTAGTTTTTTTTCCTTCAGATCTGGGTCATCAGAAGCCATTGGATTGGCACATGAGGCTAAATATTGTTGTTTGTGTACCATGACTCTTGAGTTCCTTCATTGCAATTTCCAAAAGCTATCATAATAGAACTTCACACCATGAGGAATACATGAGCTTTGCAAAACATATTTACAAGGGAACCCATCAGCCAGGTTCACCATATGTTCTTGTCCACGGAACTACTGCACTAAAAATACTATTTTCTATTGATAGTAAAAAAAAACACCCAAACCAGCCTTTAAGTATCATTTACATCTTTTAAAGTTTGACATCACTTCTTTCAAAATTGTGTATTTTTCTTGTACTCAATTTTTTTTTACTGGATCATAGATGCAGATGCATAGGAACGAAGTGATAGTACTAATGACCTACTAAATTGGCCATCACAATCACTAAAATCCATCACATGTATAGGTTCTTCTGCTGCTATGAACGGGTTGAGAACTTTTGAAACTCCTGCGAATGATAAAGGATGCACTTCGGTAGTTGATTTTGAATCTGCTCGGGAAAATGAGCTAAGTATAATTGGTTTTGATTCGCCTAAAAAGCAATTTAAGTTTGATAATATATATAGACCTGAGGACAACCAAGGTTTTCGCGGATGATGGGTAGTTTTATTATATATGCAAAGCTTGTGTGAAGAATCCAACAAAGTGGGAGGATGTTGCTCCTGGAGGACACCTATTTGATTGTCATGAATGTGGACCAATCAACAAAACAAACACCAAGTATGCTTGCAAAAATACTCTTATCAACCTTCACAAATCATCCTTTTAGTATCCTACAATAATAGGTATATTGTTAGAACACTATTATGCCTTTAAAAATGATTTGGCAGATTGTAATGTAACAAAAAGTAAGCTTTCGTTCATTCTTATAAACTTCTAACAAAAAAAAAGCTACAGTTTCTAATTTGTTTCTCAAAAGTACATCAGACCCGTTTTTTAGGAAAAGGCTTCATTTTAGTACAATAGTGGAAAGTCAGAGTGTTTGGGTTAATAGAAACATTTCAAGATTGCCTCACAAATCATTCTTTTAAATAGTCAAAAAACATGTTTCAATGATCCATAACTAAAGTGAAAGTGTTCAGTTTTTATATCTACTGTGTGACCATATTAGGTTTGCATATTTGACGTTCTTGTTTCAAACTAATGATTTTTTAACAACATCGAATGATCCATCACTTCTATGATTTTCCTAACAGGTCATTTTGGGTAATATATTTAGTGTTTGGGGTCTTGAGTTTTCAGTAATCTGTATTATTCGATGATACTTTTTTTTATTAACTTTGGTAACAGTCCACTACAAGCAAGATTTAATATCCTGTTGTATATTCTTTCCATCATTTTGCGCTCTAGCCCTTTAGGTCTCTTTTGCTTATATGAGTATATGGAAAAATGCAGGGTACACACTGCTATTCGTGTGCAAGATTCTACAGGTGCTACATCGTTTTCAATGTTTGGAAATGTCGTGGCAAAGGTCCTTAAGAAAACCGAACATTGGTTGGAACTCTTCATCCTAATAGATTTTATACAAGTTTTTTTAACGGTGTTTGTTATCGACAATGAATGTGCTGGCTATACTGTAGGACGATGCATGGCTGATCCAGAAGTAGTCAGTGAACAGATGGTGAGTCCCATTAAAGCAGATCCAGTATTGCAGGTCAATGTAGGATTGGTTTTGATGGTGATAACTCGTCAAAGTTGATGCTGCTCACTTACACCACCAAGAATTTGTCGATCTCTTTATATTTCTATTCTACTATAATTGTTGTTTTAGTAATGCTACGTTGTAGGTGTATCTATCTTTCTACAGAACCATATTAGGCGAAGAAACGTCAGAATGAGTTGTAGGTGTATCTACCACTGCGGTGGTCACTTTTAATTATTTATGTCAACCATGTCATGTGTTTGAATTCTCTAAGGTAATAGGAATCGGGGTGGGAAAATAGGCGGGTCGGTTATTTGGTATGGTCAAAAAGTGTTTGAAGCATAAACAATGATTGCAAGGGTCAAGTTTGATTGGGTAACGTAACTTTGTTTTATTTGATAGAAAGAGTGTGATCTAATATTTCTTTTCTTTTGCAGCTACTATGGATTCAAAGAAGGCCGCCTCAAGTAGTACCCCTCTCATAGAAAGCTTGATAAACTGAAAATCTCACCCGTTACATACCTAAAGTAGAATTAATGTATCATTCCGCAAATTTTGTAGGTCTTATACTATTTATTGGAAAACAGAAGAAGCAATTAGATGAGTCGTTGTCTTTCAAAGGTTGATGACATTGGAGCTTTAAGGTCTGAACTAATCTTTGTGATATGTCTTTATGTTTTATCACATCAAGCATGAGACTGCAATGACATGATATGTTAAAACATGTGGATGGATTTGAACTCTTAGTAACTGTCATGTGGATGGATTTGAACTCTTAGTAACTGTAAGTCTAATGCAGCTGAATATCTTGGGTTTTTAAAATGCAAGATGCTATAACCTCATGGCCCACTGAATTGAGCGGGTCAAATGAGTTGAAAGTCAACCATAAGGGTTTTTAAATGCTTCAAATCTTTGAAATTGTTTTGTTAAAGAAATTAAATTAGTCTTTTTCACAATGTTTTTTATATGTTTATTACAAAACGTTGAAAACATGTTGGTGCTATCTGACCTGACCCATTTGGACCCGTAACCAAAAATTACCAATTTGACCTTTTACATTTCCGACCAACTCTTCTTCAAGCATGGAGAAATGGGTGGGTGGGTCGTCTCAAGCAAAATATACATTTTTAGTACATATCAATGCTTGCCGATTTAATTCAAATCGCTTCTTTTTTTTTTGCTCAAGTGTGAAAGTTTTATGCATACAAATATACAACCGCCGAAAGTTTTATCACTTAATGTTAAGTTCTCAGAGTTATGGGTTCAATACCTAAGTGTAATGTTTCGGGCTTATATTAAGCTAACCGGCTCTTAGTGAGGTGTAAGTTACATGCTTCCATTCAACTTTAACTCAGAAGGCTCGGTTTATATTGCTACAGCCTAAACACAAGCATGAATTATTTATAATAAATACCGCGAGTAAATGTTAGGTTAAGTAATGAACACACTGATTACAACTCACAAGTGTTCAAATAGTGATATAAAATGATGTCGGTGCATGAACTTGAACTTGCAGTGGTGAGGGTATAGAATGAGTCTTTTTAGTCTATATACCGGTAGATACATAGAACTTGTCCATCATAAATACAACTCACTAAAATGTTTTACCCTTGCATAAGCGCAACTTTTACAGGCTGGACTTGAATTTTTTTTTTTTTCTTTTTGTTTTGCTCTTTATATGGGTTGGTTGGCGGTGAACCGTGAACGTGTGATCCCATTGATTTCAAGACAGTATATCTACTAGATTTGTCATTGTAGTTGGAATATCAATTACATGTCTAAGATATGCTAAACTTTCATCAATGTTTTTGTTTGTCTACCCATTATGTTTCAATTATGAATAAAGCCACTATTTTTGATGATACATTTTGTAAATGTTAAAAACGTTGATAATAACTACCTATCTAGCTACGATCAATAAATAAATAAATGTATCTCCCTCGATTAAATATAGTTTCTACTATGTCACACCTAAAAATGTCTACTCATGTAGCTTAGTAAAACAAAAATATAACACTAACCTATTTATTAGATTTATGAGGTAGCCTGCACCGTCATTGAAAATACAACTTAGTCCCGACGTACATATGATGCAATTTAAATTACTTTTGATGGATAATTTCACGAATTTTGCGGGTCCTACACCGTCATTATGCGGCACTATGTTTAGTTTCATATTTTCCTTACTCATGCGTAGCATCAATTAAACTTTACATAACTATTTTTAAAACACGCTAACTACAGTAAATCATTGAAGACTCCCGCAAATTTTGCGGGTTGTAAACTAGTGCTATAAAGAGCAAAACAGAAAGTGTAATACTTGCTCTTTGTGCTTGATGCTTCTATCCTTTGTATAATCTTTCTTTGCATGATTAAATAGAGGTTTTGTAACTTGTCTCGGTAGAAAGATATTTTTTTATGAGTAATGATTTGTATATTATCAAAATTTAATAATCATACATACATACATATACATATATATATATATATATATATATATATATATATATATATATATATATATAGGGTTGGGTTATGTTAAGAACAAAGGCATTCCGTGATAACAGTGAGAACATATCCCAGCCTTTCATCCGATCTCATCAAAAATTTCCAAATTCGCGGTGGCACAGTGGTAATTTTCACAACTTTCATGATAAAAGGACAGTTACGTCATTAACCTATTTTAGGTTTTCTTTCTCGCTAAATACCACCGTCATTCTTCGTATCATTCTCCATCGCCTTTTTTCTTCATCATAAACCTTTCTTCTCCGTCAACAATTTTGCATAAACCTTTCTTCTCCATCATATATTGATATAAAATTTCCTATCCACCAAATAAAACTGAAGAAATTGAAGTTATTTGATTTTATCCATCATATTTAGGTTCACAAGTTTAGGGTATACAATTTCTTATCCATCATATTTCTTTTCCGTCATAATTTTTCGAAATGAAGAAATCAAATATGAGTATATTTGATTTTATCGAAGAATTTACAACACCACCGTCGGATATTGATGCACATAAACAACCAAATCAAGAATCAGGTATTATTTTTACAATACAATTTTTCGCTTTTTACAGATGTGAATGACTATTAATATATGATTCACATAATATTAGCAATGTGAAGTTTGAGATAAATAACTTAACACATTATTATACGCATATGAATCTTTTTTTTTAAATCTTAACACGGTATTATACCGTGTGAAGCTTCTCATTTCTTTTATTCACATATTGTTTAAACTTGTGAAGTTTGAGATAAATAACTTAACACATTATTATACACATATGAATCTTTTTTTTTTAATATCTTAACACAATATTATACCTTGTGAAACTTTTCATTTTTTATAAACTTTTGAAGTTTGTTAATAATATTATGTTAATTTACTAACTTTGAACATTTATCAAAAAGATAATTACACAAAATTTTATGTTAAGTATTTATAATTTCATATTCACATATGGTTTATAAAGTAGACCTAATGTGTGAATAACTTAACACAGTATTGTACACGGTATTAGACATGAATCTTTTTTTGAAATAACTTAACACAATACTATACTGTGTGAAGCTTTTAATTTTTTTAATTCACATATTGTATTAACTTTTGAAGTTTTTATAAGTATAAGTAGACCTAATATGTGAATGACTATTAAGTTATGATTCATAAATAACTTAACACAGTATCAACCTTTTTTAAAAATAACTTAACATAGTATTTTTCTGTGTGAAGCTTTTCATTTTTTATTCACATATTGTTTAAACTTATGAAGTTTTTATAAGTATAAGATTCACATCTAATTTATTCTTATATATGCAGTGTTAATCAAAATTATGTTAATTTACTAACTTTGACCATTTTTAAAAATATAATTAACACAAAATTCTATGTTAAGTTTTTATAATTTCATGTTCACATATTGTTTATAAGTAGACTAATGTGTGAATGACTATTAACTTATGATTCACTTAATATTATAGATGTTAAGTTTGAGATAAATAACTTAACACAGTAATATAGATGAATCTTTTTTTAAAATAACTTAACACATTATTATACGCATATGAATCTTTTTTTTTTTTTTAAATCTTAACACAGTATTATACCGTGTGAAGCTTCTCATTTCTTTTATTCACATATTGTTTAAACTTGTGAAGTTTGAGATAAATAACTTAACACATTATTATACGCATATGAATCTTTTTTTTTTTAAATCTTAACACAGTATTATACCGTGTGAAGCTTCTCATTTCTTTTATTCACATATTGTTTAAACTTGTGAAGTTTGAGATAAATAACTTAACACATTATTATACACATATGAATCTTTTTTTAAAATATCTTAACACAATATTATACCATGTAAAGCTTTTCATTTTTTATAAACTTTTGAAGTTTGTTAATAATATTATGTTAATTTACTAACTTTGAACATTTATCAAAAGATAATTACACAAAATTTTATGTTAAGTATTTATAATTTCATATTCACATATGGTTTATAAAGTAGACCTAATGTGTGAATAACTTAACACAGTAGACCTAATGTGTGAATAACTTAACACGGTATTAGACATGAATCTTTTTTTGAAATAACTTAACACAATACTATACTGTGTGAAGCTTTTAATTTTTTTAATTCACATATTGTATAAACTTTTGAAGTTTTTATAAGTATAAGTAGACCTAATCTGTGAATGACTATTAAGTTATGATTCATAAATAACTTAACACAGTATCAACCTTTTTTAAAAATAACTTAACATAGTAATTTTCCGTGTGAAGCTTTTCATTTTTTATTCACATATTGTTTAAACTTGTGAAGTTTTTATAAGTATAAGATTCACATCTAATTTATTCTTATATATGCAGTGTTAATCAAAATTATGTTAATTTATTAACTTTGACCCTTTTTAAAAGTAGATTTAACACAAAATTCTATGTTAAGTTTTTATAATTTCATGTTCACATATTGTTTATAAAGTAGACTAATGTGTGAATGACTATTAACTTATGATTCACTTAATATTATAGATGTTAAGTTTGAGATAAATAACTTAACACAATATTATAGATGAATCTTTTTTTAAAATAACTTAACACATTATTATACCGTGTGAAGCTTTTCATTTTTTTGATTCACATATTATTTAAAACTTGTGAAGTTTTTATAAGTATATATTTTACCTGTTAAGTTTGGTAATTTAAATTTTATGTTGTTATTTGACTTGTAGGTAATTTGGATGTTGAGCTGATTGATAGAAGTTTTGAAGATACAAGATCTAACATAGGATTAATATATGTTAGTGGATGATGAAAAGAAAAATGATGTTGAGGTGAATAAATCTTTTGAAGAAATCCAGAGTAAGATTCTAAATAAAAGAAAAGTAGATTTAGATGTGAATGTTGCTATAATTGGTAAAAAGATGAAAAATGTTAATATCATTAATGAAGATTTTGAGATTCCAGAAGATTTAAACGTTCAAGGAAATTGTGAAAATAAAGAAATATATGAGAAGAATACTAAAGATATGAAGTCAAGAAGAATTCAGGTAATAAACATCATTTTCATATTAAACTTACTTAATTGACTATATTCAGTTATTTATTAATTCTGTTTTTCTATTAACGTAATCTTCAGGATATACTTGATTATTCAAGAGAATGCAATGTAAAAGTTGATTGAATAGTTAGGAATAAAGAAAAATAAACCTGACAATTATATATATATATATATATATGGATAAATATAATTAAATGCACTTAATTAAAATATATAAAGTAATTAAGGGAAAAAGAACTTACAAATTTGTTTTGAAAGTTCCATCAAAAGCAATAACATCACCAAAAGCTTTATAGCTTGTTTTACAATGTGTATCAGCCCAGAATAAACAAGTAAGTACACGATCTTCATTAGTAGTATACTCAAACGACAAATCAGGTTCAATTTCTTGTTTCTCGGTATACTTATCAATTATCATTTGAGCATCTCTAGGACCAATGAATTTGTAAACATCATGAGAAAATTTTTTCAAATCAACCTTGGTACACCCAATTGATTCAAAATTACCAACCAATTCTTTCATTAAATTGAAGCAAGTAACCGCGCCAATATTCAAATTTGAAGCCTTAACTTGAAAAAATTGTTGTTCTAAGCTAACAGACCTATTAGCAGCTTGTAAATGAACATCTTCTTTTTCAAAAAAGTTATGATTATGATCCTCCTTAAACTTCGCAACTTCATACTTACCATTCTTCAAAACAACATACAAATAAGCTTGACACCCACATCTAAAAATTGAAGAATTACTTGGCTTTTTCTTTTTAGGATCAACATTAAGAGTATCCTTAGCAGTGGATTTATAAAACCCTTGTTTGGAACAAACAAACCTTTTATTACCACAAGCACCACCACGTTGATTTCTCTGAGCAGACTTTCTAACACTAAAACCAGACTCTTTTGCATAACCCTTATAAAAATTATAGGCCTCATTAAGATCAGGAAACTTCATACCTATTATAGGTTTATAATTATCAGCAACTACAGGAATGTTGGACAAAGTGCATAATGGAGAATTAACTTCATCAAAATCTGATTCTTCAGTTTCAGGTTCATCAGAATCTGTAAGAAAATATATATATATATAAAAAGATTAACACAATAATCTTGCCTGTGAAGTTTGTAAGAGTTCAGATTCACATGATTTTTTTGAATGTGAAGCTATTGTACAATATACTTAACATAAAAACTTGAGTGTGAAGTTTGTAAGAGTTCAGATTCACATGCTTATTTTGAATGTGAAGTTATTGTACAATAAACTTAACATAAAAGCTTGTGTGTGAAGTTTGTCAACAATTCAGATTCACATGATTGTTTTGAATGTGAAGCTATTGTACAATGAACTTAACATAAAAACTTGAGTGTGAAGTTTGTAAGAGTTCAGATTCACATGCTTATTTCGAATGTGAAGCTATTGTACAATAAACTTAACATAAAAACTTGTGTGTGAAGTTGGTCACAATTCAGATTCACATGCTTATTTCGAATGTGAAGCTATTGTACAATAAACTTAACATAAAAACTTGTGTGTGAAGTTGGTCACAATTCAGATTCACATGCTTATTTCGAATGTGAAGCTATTGTACAATAAACTTAACATAAAAGCTTGTGTGTGAAGTTGGTCACAATTCAGATTCACAATTCAGATTCACATGCTTATTTCGAATGTGAAGCTATTGTACAATAAACTTAACATAAAAGCTTGTGTGTGAAGTTTGTCAACAATTCAGATTCACATTATTTATTTGAATGTGAAGCTTACATCTCATTATACTTTATTGATATATATAAAATCATTTACCAAAAAAAAAACAGTTTCCTTCACATATGTGTACATGTTAAGCTAAAAAATGATCAGATGAAAAAAAAAACCCAAAAACAAATAACGAAATTAAGACATTACCTGGAAGATTGCGAAAGGATAAATCATTGCCAGTAGAAGACATTCCAGAAGAACACAATGAATATTTTTAAAACGATTCAATGGATAACTAATCTACGGATGATGAAGGTTGAGATGAAGATTAACAATGTGCGATGAACATTATATACGTTAGAAGCAATTTGCGATCGAAGATATAATTGCGATACGATGCGATGCGATGCGGTGCCAGGAAACAATTGCGATGCGGTGCCAGATGAAGAAACAATTGCGATCGAAGATATAATGGATAAAGAAGACCTAACATTGGTAAAATGACGCAACTGTCCTTTAGAGATGAAAGTTGTAAAAATTACAACTCTGCCACCGCGAATTTGACAAATTTTGATGAGATGAGATGAGATGAAAGACCAGGATATGTTCTCACCGTTCTCACGGAATCAACTTGTTCTCACAGGATCCCAAGTCTATATATATATATATATATATATATATATATATATATATATATATATATAAGATAAGAAGTGTGATTTTAATTTTTGAGATAAGTACAAATTAGGTAGGAAAGGCCTTTTTTATGCAGGAAGTTTCATTTTGATAAGGTGGGCTTTATTTTTGGGGCTGTTTTTTTTTTTTTTTTTTTTTTTTTTTTTTTTTTTTTTTTTGGTTTTTTTGCTACAAATCATTTTTTAATAATAATTAGGGTTAATGGTGTAGATAGATAATGAACTTTACATTTTTTTACCGAGTTAGGGTATGAACCCAAATAATTATTTTGGTAGGTAACAAACTTTCAATTTTTGTATTGATTTAGGTAACAAACTTTTTCTAACCGGTTTAAGTTAAAAAAATGATGACGTGTTAGTCAAGAACTTACACGTGGCGGTTTCTTTTACGACTTTTAAAAATAAAAAATCAGCTAAAAAATTAAATTACCAGTTGCCCCGTTGACCACAAGTATATTCCCTAACTCGATCTTTTTATTGAAAGTTTGTTACTTACCGGAGTAATAAATTGGGTTCATACCCTAACTCGGTAAAAAGGTAAAGTTCGTTACCTATCTGCGCCATTAACTCTGATAATTTATGTTAACTGAATTTGAATTAATATTTTCAATTATTAATATTTTAATATTAAGTAACTAATAATAATTTATGGGGAGGAAAGTGTAACTATGGAGATTAAATGTACATCATTAGATCGCATAGAAGGAACCAATCGAAGGACCCAAATTGCTCCATGATATTATGTTAATAATTAATAATATTAATATTAATTAATTAAAGATTGCGCATTAACATATAGTACAATTATATCCAAATTTTGATATGTTTCCTATCTTCGCTTAACATATCGGGTGTTCACAAATCAAGATAATCAACACACAACATGTTGTGTGTGTGTATATATAGTCCATTAAAACGCACCGTCTTACCTGAAACATCAAGATACGGATGCTTTTGATTCTCTATAAAGCTCGGTGATTGTAAAAGTGGATTCATTTCGAACCTATTTGGCACGACAATACCAATATACGAACCAACGCTGTTGATACTATTAATCTCTATTAACAAACTCTTGAAATAAATTAAATATCCTTAGTAAATAATGAAGAGGTTATAAGGCGTATTAGTCATTTCAAACGGCAACTACTGGCCCATGTCCATTTAGTTGTCAATGCATGCCAATGGTGCAGCTAGAAAATTCACTCTTGTTGGGTCAAAATAAAAGAAACACCTAATGCCCAACTATTATATTAGAATATGATAAAGTATACAAAACTTAAAAAAAAATAAGCTAGAAAATTTTAACGCCACAGGAAGTTCTCTTAGATGGATAAAATCATCTAAAATAGAGTCTAAATTGAAAGTACATGTCTCGGCAATTTCTTTTCCAATAAAGTTAAATAAATTATCACAAAGAAAGTCATTATCCATTCTATTACATAATTACAAAGTCTAATTGAAACCTTCAAATAACAATCCTTAAAACCAAATCAAAAGTAGAATAGTTAGAAACTCCTAAAGAAAAATATTTCTAAGTTTGTTACTTGGTGTTAGCAAACAAAAGCTAAAATACTAAATCAACAGGTAATTGATTGCAAATATGAATTATGAAATGTGTTGGTTGATACCTGTTAGGCGTCATCGTCGATTATAGTCCGGGTAATTGATTGCAATAAATTGGGTAATTGCAATAAAAAGATCGAGTGGTAATTGATTGCAATAATAGGCGTCATCGTCGATACCTGTTGTCGTACGAGTCAATCAATTGCAATAAATTGGGTCATCGTACGAGTTCTTTTAATGTACAAAGTTAAAAGAATTTAAGCATTATACTCCATCATCATTTTCCAAATTAAGGAAAAGGATCGTTAGTTTGGTAACTCCGTAAAACAATTGAACAAATGGGCCAATATTTAGTAGTAATTTTATTTCTTTCAGGGTGGGCTTTGGCCCTGCTATTGACCTTACCACAATATAAATATAAATCAACAAACCAACCCTAACAACATATACAAAGCGGCGTGTACATATAAACAATTATATTAAACCTCAAAAATTGATTTTATAGGGTGAAGATGGGACGTGGTTGTTCGTTTAAACAGCTTGTCAACAATGCTTCCAGGGTGTTGATGATCAACAGATCCCGGCCCCACTTCATCAGTTTATCATCAACGGTTAAATCTTCGTATTGTATATCTAACGACACTGAAAACAACGTTAAACCCGTAATTCCTTCATCTCTCTTTGGTAAGTGTGTGTACGTTACTTAGTGGTTCAAATTACATTTTTGCCAGATCGCGCGCTAAACTACTTAGGATGTTTTTTTGTTTCAGATAGGTTTATTAGAACAAGTAGGAGGATGAGTCGGTTTTATAAGAGAACAATTTCTGAGCATGTTCCTTCGAGTCTGTTGGTTAGGCCATTTAATTTTAGTTATGAAACTGATGAAGCTGCACACTTTTTCATACCGATCGATGGAATAGAAGACGAGGACGTCAAAGTGTCGGTTGAGAACAACAAAACCGTTACCATCATTGGCGAAGGTGATGGAGTGTTTGAAGCCATGAATGGCTTTAAAAAGTATGTTTGCTATATCGATTTACCAGATATTGATTCACCTGTTAAAATGTATACCACCCGCGGTATCAAGGCTAATAGGATGTTCAATGCTGGAAACGTTGAGATCATTATTCCCAAGTTGAAACAACATGAAAAACAAGATGATGAAAATGTAAATGAAAGCACCTTTGACGTCAAGGTCAATATTATTTTCTGTGACGATACATACAGCAACATCGACAAGGACAACAACAGCGACAGCAACGAGGACAACAACAGCGACAGCGACGAGGATGACGAATGCGACTGTGATGGGCGACACAATTTCTCCCTCACAAGATTTTATGCTCGTGTAAGAAAAATATTATTTTAGACAATATCAATTATAATGCTAGTGTTTTTGCAATATTCTATGTTATGGATATTTTTGTTTTGAAGTTTTGTTATGGTAACAAAATAAACATATACTAGCTTTTCGATGGTGGTAGGATTTGTAGTCTGTTTTATCACTTTATTTATTTATGTTAGCTTTTGATAGAATTAATTGATCAATCAATTAAAAATAGTACTACTAGTATTTCTGAAACAAAGTTTTAATTACCCCCATTTCGCCTAATATGCTAACACAAATATTAATTACCTCAGATACGATGCTCGTGTATTTCTAATAATCAAGTGTTAGTGGTTACATGATATTAGTGTTACCCTTACAATGCACGACAATATAAATAAAACATGTGTTATATGGTATACTTTAGACGTAAATTTAAAATTACATTTTTTTATGTGTAAGTGATGTTCAATGTTTTAATAGGATATCATCGAAAGTATTCCTTTAGTTGTATGTCATCTACCTTTAAATTAAAATAAAGATTAAAAGAATGTTTTAGTATCTATAAAATATACTTAAAGCAAAATACCATGGGGTAATCCCGACTCTTAATTGAGTTTTTCCAAATTGATCCGACGATTGAGATTAAACCTTAATAGTTACACTTACCCCCCTTTATCCCATTTATTTTAATAATAATAATTTAAATTTATTTAAATAAATCATTTAATTAATAATTTATAATTATAATTAATATCATTCATTTAATCATATAAAAAATAAAAATAAAAAGAAAGGCAAAGGATAAATATTACGGCTCCATCACCACCCAATCCCTAAAACCCTACTGCGCTCTTTCTTCATCATCATCGCTGATCAATCATCAATACTTGCATGATAGAGCATGTTCAGTGTGGTTATCTACTTTTAGATTTTTGCGAACTGGTTCACTTTTTGGTTGAGTACCGGAATAATTTTTGTCAACGGATCATTTTTGATGAATGTTTTTGAGACGGGTATCCTTGACTTTGTGCTTTCATACAATGCAAAGGTTTAGGTATGTATGACTTATTGAAGTAAACCAATGAATATAGAATTGTGACTTGGTCCCATGTTCTAATATACTCAAAAGCACACAAATTTTGGAATGAAATCCCATATGGTCATGGGAACATTGTTTCTTCACTCATGTTGAATTACTGTCTCTGAATTTGTATTTGCAGGCATAGTAGGTTATGGCTTCTAAGCGAATTCAAAAGGAGTTGAAGTACTTGCAAAAGGATTCTCTTATTTCTTGCAGTGCTGGTTAGTTTCCATTTTTCTTTATATTGTCGTGTCCTGATTTCCTAATGTTGGTTCTTTAGAATACTTCCATCTACAATTTCAATTGAAAATAGTTCTCATCATCCTTATTCACTTCGCTCTTATATGACAAGTTGAAATTCTTATATAAACTTTTAAATTTGCGATTTCACATCATTAATTCCCTCATCTTTATGTTGCTACCACTGAACGTTTTCTTTTGCATTTTTAGGGTTTTTGAGAAACACGAAAGGAATGTCGTGTGTAGGGGTGAAATCCGTAAATATACGAAAGGAACGACATAAGCAAAGGCAACTCTCAAGGTATTAAAGCAATATACTTACAAACCATTTTATATGCTCATGAATTGTAATTTCTGTTATAATAATACTGATTTTTCAGTTGTATGGGAAGAAAGCCATGGTGCCAAAAGAATACTGGCTGTGCAAGACAAGGATCATTGCGTAGACCTCGGGTAATTTACTCTGACATATATTTTCTTTTTTAGTGTATGATTTAGGTAATGTGGCTAACACACTTAGACCCACAATTAAGTGATTATTATCTTAAGTGGAGAAGGTTGATGGGGCAGTACTTATCCCCTGATCCAGCGGTGAGCAAGTCTATCAGGTATACAAATGTACTAATTTAATTTAATTTAATTCGTAATTAAGTAGCAGTAATAGTTATAAATAATAATGAGAACATAACGTCTCCAGTCTGGGTTGATGTTATGTCACATGAGACTCTTTCAGTGTTGATTCATATGTTAGACTTAATTAGACTATTGTAAGCTCTCATATGCATCTATATATGAAGCTTATAGTTTATGGAAACGAAATATATAAATCGGTTAAATGTTCCTAAGTCTGCAAATGCATATACACAATAGGTGCATTTACACAATAGGTACTTTGTGTAAACTTATGCATATTAGCATTTATGCAGGGACAGAACCTGATTTTTTAACACGGGTTCAAAACTAAATATTCGTAATATTTAAGATACTTGGGTTCATAAACAAAATTAATACTAAAATTCATGAAATATGTTAGTCAACCTTTGTTACTTGAAAAAACTGCCTTATACTATTTGAAGTACTTCCTGATGTACTTCTTGCTTATTTATTGAAATTGGTAGAAATGGCAAAATAATTTGTATTAAAAAGATTTGTAGGTATATGAAAAAAAAACCAATACGTATATTAATGCATGTCTATCTATTCCAAAAATATAGGGATGCAAGTTGGATAGTATTCACCCTTCAATGATCCTCTCATTAATTAAATATATTTCATGCTTTTTGTTAGAATTTTACTTCACCTTGGATAATTCTCTGGCTTTGATTGTTGATTGTAGATTGTAGATGGTTCATGATATTGAACATGAAGATACGAAGACGCCAAGAATATTGAACATTTGATCAAGTTTTAACTATTTAAAGGTTAATTTATTGCAAAGGCATATTTATTAAATTTTTGTTTGAGTTATTGAGATGGTTGAAGCAGTTTAATATTTGTTATATACAGATAAGTACTGGTGGTAGTAGGTACTGAACGCTCAAGATCCATGTGCAATAATATGTAGTCAACTATTGGGATGCTAATGTACCTCTTACATGTAGTCATATTGTAAAATATTGATAATTGGTAGTGTTTATGTTATATACAATTTACATGGAATGGGATTAACAAAACTTTGCATATAATTATTTCATTGATTCAATATTTGGCTACAAGTGTTATTCGGTAGTTTATTTGATCAAGTTCAGTTCTCTTTTGACAAAATTGATGTATATCGGCAGCGATAGATCGTCTTACTTGATACTCGAAATCAAAAGTTTTTACTCAACTATTTTCTTAATCTTATTTTTCATTATTATCTAATATAGTATGTCATGTAGTACATTCACTACAAGAAAAATGCTCATTAGTGACCAATTTTGTAGTGACGACTTATAATTTGGTCATTAATATCTTAATTAGTTACCATAAAATAAAGTAGTCACTGTATTTTGGTCAATGCCGCAAAAATAGTGACCAATGATAAACTGTGGTCACTCGCTTGCATTAAACTTATAGAAATGAATTGGCTAGAGACCAAAAGAAATTGTAGTCACTTAATTCAAAAGGTGGAGACCAAAAAATATGGTCACTTAGTTTGAAACAGAGACCAAAAGAAACGTGGTCACTCATTTGAAAGGTAGAGACCAAATAATACATAATAATGATCACTTTAGTTTGAGAAAGAGATAAAAAAATAAAAATAAAATAATGATCACCTAGTTTGGTACAGAGTGCAAAAAAATACTGTTCACTTAACTTAAGATTTAAAATAGATAACTATATTTATAACTTCCTATTATAATTATTCTAATTTAATTAATAATAATTTAATAATAAATAAAGAAATAAGAAATTAATACACATGGAATCTACTAGCGAGACTATGGGTCCATGTTTACGGAATGTATGGTCAATATTTATGAAAATGTACAACTTACAATGCAGCATGTACAAATAGTTACTTAAAAAAATACAGTACTTACGCGAGAACTCGAGCTTCATATAGAAGTAGAAATAGACTGTGTTTAATTAAACCCTAGCCGCAGCAGCAACCGCAAAGGCGCAAATAGTGAAACCCTAGCCTCAAAACACGAACTCTCGGCGAACTGCGAGAAATAACTCCATTCATAAAATCTCCGGCCAGTTGCACCGTCTCTGTCTCACTGCTCCGGCCGATACCAAATTTAGTGACGCCTTTTCTTGGTGTAGTGACAAAATTTGGTGACCAAAATATGTCGTCACATAATTTGTGACCACTTTAGTTTCGTCACTTGTCAGTGACGAGTTGCAGATTTTGGTCTCTATTCAAAATTAGCGACGGACCTTTAGTGACGGATGGTGACCACTCAAACTTTGGTCTCTGATGGATATTAGTGACCAAATTTACACGTTAGTGACCATATAACGTTCGTCACTAATAAGCTTTTTTCTTGTAGTGATTTAAAGACATGCTATGACTTTTACATTTGATAACACAACAATTTGAATATGTACGAATACAAAATTATCTAAAATTAATTAACATTTCATATATTTCATTAGATGCATGACTTGATAATATAAAATTTTTGTCTAATCCCGCGTAAGCAAAAACATATTTACAACTTTAACCAAAATACATATTACAATAAAATTTTAGTTTAACATCCTTGATTTTGACACCTTATGTTAAAACCGGTTTACTTATTGTATCATACGTTAACAAAACAAAAAAACAACTCTTTTATCTTAAAAAATAAATATTACAAAATCAAATATCATAGCCTGCGACTTGCCAATTCATAAAATCTTTTTTGATCCGGGCCATTTGGCTTGAAAATCACACAAAGTATATTTTCAATACCGTCCTAAATCTCATACTTTACGAACGTCATATCAAATGTGCTGAACTTTTGCTTCAAGGTGTAGGGAAAGGTTAGTTTTATATATATTCTTTTTTAATTTTGTAACATGTATACAATTTATGTTTAATGAATTATAATACCCATATTATTTCTGGAATTCTAAGAAGTAAAATACATATGTGATGCATATGTCATTGTCTGTGCCGTTTCTTATTGTTGGTAAATAAATTCCTACCATCTTATTCTGGTAAGTCATTCTTCTACTGATCGAAAACATAAACAAAATTTAAATAGTCAGTGAAGTGTTTATGGATTGGAAGATGTTGAAAGGTGGTGGATGTAATTTTGGTACGGTATTTGAGTGTTTAGAAAATGAGAAGGAAAGAGAAAGGAAGTTAAAGAGATACTCCGTATAAGATATCAAACAAATGAATGGTAGTGAATTCACTTTCCTAAGTCAAATAGGGAACATTTCTTAGATTATGGAAATGTATTGGGATGCAGTTTGTTCTAGAAATATAATCAAGTCGTTCAGTGCATAAAGGTGGATATATTATTAAATTTCAGTGAAGGGTATATTGATATAGAGATGATGGTGGACAAAAGATGCTGGTATTATTGACTTGTCTTGGTGTTTTGATGCATTAGCAATTATGCTACTAATTTGCTTTGTAAGTGTTTGGGATTTTCACTAAAACATCCCCTTTGGATATTCCCAAAATAGATTGTACATAAACATATATGATTCGCCATCAAGCTCAACTAAAATCAGTAGAAATAAAGGACCAATTTACTTTTCTTCATGGTGCTTATAAAGATTTAAAACCAGAGAACATTTAAAAAGAGACTAATCAACTTAACATCGAAACTACTTTCCAAGAAAAGAAAAATTCACTCACTAAGCCCCCTACAAAGGAATAACAAATCTACCTGTTGCCCATCTTTTTATTACATCAATATTCGGTTATGTAATTTTGGTTAGAAAGTGCTATCGAAGATGTGGATCGTTGGCTATTGGAACTACAAGTATTGTTCATTGATTTTGAAGGATTAAAATCATTATTTATAGGTTTCATGGGGTTTTTTTATTTTTATTTTTTCATTTTTAGAGCGATCATGATGTAATGAACACAAGTTAGTTTTATATCTTGTGGAAATGGAAGTATTGTTTTCACATATTAGTTTTATAAAATGGAAGTAATTTTTTTTTTCATCAGTGGTATATGGTCGTCTTGGTATTTGCTTTTTGAATTTATATCTTGTGGAAATGGAAGTATTGTTTTCTCATATTAGTTTTATAAAATGGGAAGTAATTGTTACCTTTTGTTTGCTTGCTAATATTTTATTAATCGACATATTTTCCTCATGTCTTCGAGAATTAAAAATCAAGATTACGAGTCCAGTCACGTGTTAAAGTTTATCGTTCGAACTGTAACGTGTAAAGATATAACTGAAAATAAGGTTTCTAGATCTAAAGCTGGGTTTAATCATTGAAGTAGATTCTAAATGATATTTGACCCAACAATTAACCCCTTTGAACGCAATACTCTATTATTTTTTCATAAAATCAGTTTATAAATGTAAGACTGACACAAATAACCATATGACATCCTTCTATAGAAAAAAATCGAAACAAAATTAGCTTACTTATTATAATCTAAATATGACTAAACGAATCAAACCATCATTATTTAACTTAAAAATAAAGAATTACAAACAAAAATAGCAAAGTCCGCGTTATCGCGGGTCTTTTATCTAGTACTTAAAATAGGGATTTTGGTATATATGCAATTGGTTATATTTAAAATAGATAATATTTCCTATTTTTTTTTAATTCTAGTATACTTAAAACTAGTTTTAAGACCCGTGATAACACGGGAATTATTACAGAAACCTTATATAATATTAATTAGTTAAGTAATCTTGCAAGTAAAAAATGTACATATATAATTGTTTATTACGGAGTATATCTTATATCCCTGTAGTTGCCTACTTACTTACCTATGTAATGCACACTTAAAGTACATATTATTCATATGATTAAAGTTTACAATTTACATTTACACTTTAATTTAAGTGAAGACAGATATTTTTGTAATTGATAACACTTGTTTGAAGTTTTTATTGTCAACTCTTATATGTATCGTTGATTAAAGTCATAAGAAAAAATAATAGCCACAAATATTTTAAATATTTGAATCTATTGATAGAACAATATATTTACTTACTCCTTATTAAAATGCATGTGACTGTGTTCATTTTCATACCATGGGATATAGGCTTACTGTAACTGTTACAACCTCATTACTCCATTCATAGTACAACTCTAATTTGTATTTACATTTCACACTATGCAAATGACACAAGACAATATCCCTTCGTGACTCATTCTACACATCTTCTTTACTGCTTGTCCTCGTATATCCTAATCACCACCCATCGATACCTCACCAACCCATAGATTAACCATTTGAAGCACCTTTGTTAGAGCTCACTGATTTCGGGTTAGTAACCCATTGATCCCACTGTAACTCATTTGTTTTCATCATTGCTTTCATCCATTCATAGCTTCAAATTTGCACCTCTTGAAATAGGTCAATCCCTTCTAATGTCTTGCCTTTGAAAACTGATGCATTCCTATTCTTCCACAACACATATAAAGTGACTCATATTACCCATTCCCATAATTCTTTCACTATATTATCACAAAGACATTACCTTCTTTGGAACAAATATCACTACTGTTACGCATTATTTGTTGACCCGTGTGACCAATAGCCAATATCACTCCATCAATCGCTTTTGAAACCTTCCTGACCGCATAAACTTGCTCACTAGCCACTACCCATTGCCACTTGTCTATAACTTCCGGAGCAATAAAAACTGAATCAGGTATGCTAGTTAATGATCCAGTTCACCACACGCTCTACCACAAAATGTATCTATGTATGTTGGTATACTGTCAAGACATGGCTCATTCAAATGATTAAACCAAAATAACCTCATACAATAATTTTAATAACCGATTTATCTCATACCTCATGATGTAATTGGTGGCTATAGTTTCCTCTGTGAAGTACCTTTCTTATATCATCTATCATAGAATGTAAACTTGATGCCAGTCTGAATATCAAAACCAAATCAGTGCCAAGAAACTGATATACAAACATTAAGCTTACACAAATCTATAAAACTGAAAAGTAAGAAATAAACAGGAAGACTAAACTAACTAATTAACAAAAACAAAAAGTCTAGATTTAAGTACTTTATTTGTACCAATGACTTTCATATAAAGATATCTCAACCCATTTCTACCCATTAATTGATGCTACTGAATAATTAACTTTGTACCAAAAGAATAATTGACTAAAGTTATTCTAGATAAGGACAGAAGGCCACCTTGGCTTTCTACTTTCCACACAGTTTCTAGGAAATGAGTTCGACAATCTTGATTCTTGAAGCACCCAAATATGTTACTTGAATTTAATCTGCAATTCTAGATTCGGGAACTTGATAGTGAAATTATACAAACTTATTATAAACCAAACATCAATAATCTCGGTATCGAAGCAGGTGTAAAAGAAATCATACATGTTACTCTATTTCTCTCAAGCATTTTCATCAAACACTATTCATGCACTTCACAATCGCGATTTTACCATTAACTTCTATACCTGCATATGACCCAAATAAGAAGTATATGGAATGTAATCCATATTATGATTTAGTCAATATGGGTGCATAAGGAATTAATAGCAAAATCAATAGATAATTACTAATACAAATAATAGATAATTACTAAATGACAGCCTTGATCTGCTCATAAGTGGCCTTCTTCTCAAGTCTGACGATCAAGTCTACAACTGAGACATCCACCGTTGGTACACGGAAGGCCATTCCGGTCAAGTTGCCGTTGAGGGCTAGCAGAACCTTGCCAATAGCCTACAAAAACAGAAATATGTTACATTGATAAGATGAATCCAATAAAGTAGATATTTCTGGAGGAGACATTTCAAATTCCAACTTCATATTCAAAACCAGCAAAGTTTTAGTTAATAGAAACTTAGAAAGTATTGAGTCAACTTCAACCCACTAATAGGTTTACTTGAGTCAACTTCAAATATTTTCATCTCTGTGATGAATATAGGTCAAGCAATTAGAAGATCAGTAAATAGAAATTGACTTATCAAAACTCATCACGCGTACCTGTAAGAATCGATTGAATACAACCTTTAGACAACGATCATCTAATCTTGATCTTCTTACTTGCAGCAAAAATCGAACTTGAAGAAAGGTTTGATAATCAAAATTATGATGATCACTAAGGTGTGGGAGAAGACAGGGGAAAAAGATTAAGCGAAAGAAATAGAATGAAGAATTCAAAATAAAATACAAAGTAAAAGAATCGGGGATAATTTTTTTTGCAGTGACATTGGTTAAAGATAAGCCAATGGAGAGAAGCATGATATTGGTAAGGGTGTATCCAGTTAAAAAATAGAAAATATGCATGCTTGCTTTGGAACTCACATTTATTAAAAGATGGGTGTATCCACTTAAAGTAATTTTATGTTCCAAGAAAAAAAGCTGTATTTTTGAAAAACAAATTTTAGATATTTATTTAATTTAATGCAAAATGATTTTTAGCCCATTTTAAAACCTTTTTATTACATATTGATGACATCAGCGGTTTAACCACATTGTAACACATCAGCATCAAAACCTACCTCATGACTTGACAAATCAGCTTCATGACATCAGCGAAACCCCTTTTTATTAGTATAGATAGATAGGGATTTGGATATATATGTAGAGTAAGGTTCAAATGAGTACACCAATTTTGAGTGAGAATGAGGGAACGAATTGATTTATGTCATCTGTCACTTTATTCTCTCTCCTCCACATTTTTTAAAATTAAATATCTCACAAACGGTAAGTCAAAAAATCATGAAAATTGCACCATAAAATTCAGCGTTTTCTCCTCTTCGATTTGCCGTCCCTCAAGGCATACTTTCGACAACTTTTTTTCTTCTTCCATTTTTTGGTGGGTTTTACAAATTAGTAACACATGTGTTAGTGATTGGTTATACATTTAATTTGTGGTTAAGGTTAGGGTTTAGGGTTTAGTAGGGTTTAGGGTTTATTAGGGTTTAGGGTTTAGTAGGGTTTAAGGTTTAGGGTTTAGTATGATTTAGGGTATAGAGTTTTGTAAAAGGTTTAGGGTTTGGGGTTTGGGGTTTAGGGGTTAGGGTTTAGGGTTTGAGGTTTGGGGTTTCGGGGAGAAACCCCAAACCTCAAACCCTAAACCCTAAACCCCAAACCCTAAACGCAACACTGTAACACATGTGTTAGTAAATGTGAAACCCACCAAAAAAATGAACAAAAAACAAATTTCTTCCAAAGTATGCCTTGAGCGACGGCAAATCGAAGAGGAGAAAACGCTGAATTATATGGTGCAATTTTCATAATTTTTGGATTTGTCGTTTGTGAGATAATTGATGTTGGGGGTAAATGGGTTTTGTACATGTGGAACATTCTCTTTGTACACATGGCTTGATATCATTGGATACCTCATTCTCACACAAATTCCTAGTCTCATTTGAACCCTACCCTATATATGTAATTTAAAAATGTGTTTATGAATATATGTAATGAGTAAGGTTCAAATGAGTACACCAATTTTGAGTGAGAATAAGGGAACCAATAGATTTATGCCATGTGTCCATTTATTCTCTCTCCTCCACATTTTTTTAAATTAAATATCTCACAAACGGTAAGTCGAAAAATCATGAAAATTGCACCATAATATTCAGTATTTTCTCCTATTCGATTTGCCGTCCCTCAAGGCATACTTTCGACAACTTTTTTTTCCTTCCATTTTTTTTGTGGGTTTTACAAATTAGTAACACATGTGTTAGTGATAGGTTATACATTTAATTTGTGGTTAAGGTTAGGGTTAGGGTTTAGTAGGGTTTAGGGTTTATTAGGGTTTAGGGTTTAGTATGGGTTAAGGTTTAGGGTTTAGTATGATTTAGGGTTTAGAGTTTTGTAAAGCGTTTAGGGTTTAGGGGTTAGGGTTTGAGGTTTGGGGTTTCGGGGAGAAACCCCAAACCTCAAACCTTAAACCCTAACCCCTAAACCCCAAACTCTAAACCCTAAACGTAACACTGTAACACATGTGTTAGTAAATGTGAAACCCACCAAAAAAATGAAAAAAAAAAAAAATTCGTCGAAAGTATTCCTTGAGGGACGACAAATCGAAGAGGAGAAAACGCTGAATTTAATGGTGCAATATTCTTAATTTTTGGATTTATCGTTTGTGAGATAATTGATGTTAGGGGTAAATGGGTTTTGTACATGTGAAACATTCTCTTTGTACACATGGCTTGATATCATTGGTTACCTCATTTTCACACAAATTCATATTCTCATTTGAATTTAAGATGTTTATGGATAGGATATATATATATAATTCTCCCAAAACAATATGGGTGAATTCATAACATGTCTATACCTTTCAACTTGTGGGAATTGGTACAATATAGATTTCCATCAAATTCTCAGCGGAACCTTTTGTTCCCTCTTGAAAATTGGAAGTACGTGGCGTTAAAAAGTTCACTACAATCAGGATGGAAACATCATGTAAACATGAATCTCAATGAGAAACCAAAAGTAGGAAGAATTACATTTACATATATATATATATATATATATATATATATATATCTTTGGAAACTATCTAAATTACATCAATATCCTTCAAAAATTTAAAATTACATCAATATCCTTTGAAACCTTCAAAATATCTAAGAGTCTACACTACAATAAAAAAGGGCTATAGTGACATGTCAATTTTCGTCACTATAGGCCAAAAATTGTCACTAAAGCATATTAGTGACAAAAATCAAGTCGTCAACTTTTGTCACTATAGGTCCATCACAAATCTAAATTAGACACGGAATGTAAGGATGACAAAAAAATCCGAACCCGATGGGGATCCCCGAGCCCCGCACGTTTGGATCGGATTGGGGTTGGGGTTGGGTAGTATCATCCCCACCCCGCTCCGCCCCGATATATATATATATATATATATATATATATATATGTGTGTGTGTGTGTGTGTGTGTGTGTGTGTGTGTGTGTGTGTGTGTGTGTGTGTGTGTGTGTGTAACATCCCCAAATCAGGCCTAGAAGAAAAAGGTATTTTCTTTAAATTATTTATGCAATCTATAATTTTTACCTGTGTTTAAATTTTTAAATTTAATAGGTAAATGAGCCTCAGGAAATATTGTGACTATTGAAATGTTAGTTGTTTTAGATAATTTTAGGTGACGGTAAAATAAAATAATTTTCGCGCATTTGAAATTGAGGTTCCAGACAATAGATTTAGGACGGGTATAATATTTCACTGTATATGAGTTAGGTTGAAATGTTGGTCGACCTTTATTCCTTCATTTCCTGATTCTGGTTAAAAATCTTCAAGAACACACACTTATAAACAAATTGAAAAAATCTGAACTTGATCATAACTGGAGCTGTGAATTTGTTGAAGCCACTGAATTCATCTTCTTCTTCTTCTTCATCTTGTTCATCTAGTTTTCTCCATTTCCATTGTAGGTAATTGTTTTGTGTTCTTGAGCTCAATTGGTGAAATTAAGTAGAAAACTTATGCATGTATGATCAATTGTACTTGAATGGATTGTAGTTACTGAAATTGACATCATCATCTTCTTGTTCTTGATTTAAATGCAAATTTCTTAGGTTTCAAGTATAAAAGTGGGTTCTTGTTAAATCTAAATGAATGAATTAGGTTATATGTGAATTTAGTTGAATTAGATGGATTTGATACTTGAATGCTTGTTGTATGATACTATTAGATGATATTGGAAGTTTATGTAACCTTTGGAATAACTCAAATCTGAGTTTGATGATGATATTGTGGTAAAAATGGAGTTAGGGTTCGTGCAGGTTGGTACAGGTGATTTTGGGCATGCGAACGCGATCCCACCAACTTGACCTGGATCGCGTTCCTTAGTTATAAACTGGATCCTTCGTGTTTTGGTCATGTAAACGCGATCCTGACCCTTAACCCGGATCGCGTTCCTCAGTGGTTTTCGGTAACAGAAAATTTTGTGATGGGGAACGCGATCCCGAACCCCTGACCCGGATCGCGTTTGTATTTGTTATTTTGACGAATTTGATGTTTTGTGAAATTGTTAGAATTCAATACTTATATCATTTATCCATTGATAATTCTTGATTATTGATGTAAGTATTTAAATATAGATATAATTTGAATTATGAAACAAGTTATTAACTTGTGTTTTGATTGTGTTTACAGAGGCACCGAAGACTCAATAAAATAAGATCTTTGAGTTGGAGACGGAAACAAGACAGGTGAGTGGACTGGTTCTCACAATTTAATCTTGGTGTTAACAGTTAGTTGCATCAATTTTTAAGCTGCTGGTATTGACTGATTTGTCGTTACAATAATGATAGGATTGTTGATTTAACTTGTAGTTTGATAGATTGATTGTTTGCTAGTGAATAATTCCATGATAGGTTGGAATGATAGAGGTCAATTTTGGGTTTAGTTGCTATAGGTTAATCCTTATGGGTCGGATGAACATTCGTTGTGAATTAACCCATATTGGTTAAAGATAGCAATAAACTATCGGTAAAAATCTCTGTATTGGCCTGCAGTTGATTATTAAGTGTTCTTGGAGTGCCACCGCGGACTGAGGGTATCTCAAGAACCACCGATCCTCTGTTTGATTGTTTATTTAGATGATTGTTGTGAATTGATTGTTATACTAAGTTAGATTGTTAGATTTAGTTCATTCACTTAGCTTTGTGCTAATTCCCCACCTACTCTTGCAGGTTAACTTTTGGGATATGATTAGGCAATGGTGTTGTTTTGAAGAAATGTTTGACAATGGGAACTCTGATCGTTTTGGATAAATCATGTTTTGTTAATATAACACCCAGTTATTGTATTAGCATTGTAATTATACTTAATACTTATGAACTTGTAATGTTTTGGTATGACTAAATGTCATATATATAATATTATATCTATATTGGTATGAATGGGATTTACGCTTCCGAAATAAAAAAAAAAAAAAAATGTCTTAAATCATGGGGTGTTATAGTGTGTGTGTGTGTGTGTGTGTGTGTGTGTGCGCGCGCATATGTACATGTATATATAATAATTACAGTATATGTATATATAATAATTATTCTATATTGATAAATAACTAATATCATCGATAAATACATTTATTTATAACTTTTTGAATTACAATAATATTTACAATATAGTAATTGGTCTCGTTCACACCAACGGTTTAGTTATTATTTATTTGTAGTGTACAATTGTAATCCTTCTAATATTTTTAGTATCCCGATAAGACCTCATTAGACATTGGGGTAAGCAATTTCCCAGATGAACCGTCCCGATAATACCCCGCTGGGGTTTGGGATGAGGTTGGGGATTACTTAGAATAATGGGGATGGGAATGGGGTTGACACCCCCGCACCGAACCCGCCCCATTGTCATTCCTAACGGAATGTCAAAGTCATCACTAATTAGTCACGGGACAAAAGACGTCACGGGACAAAAGACGTCACTATATTTGTGACAAATAGAGTCGTCACAAAAATTTGTCACTAGCTAAGTAAATCATCACTTATTAACCAGATTGGTGACGAATACTACAAAGTACCAAATACGTCACTAATCGATAAGATTAGTGACAAAAATCACTAAGCATTAAATACATCACTAATTGATGATTTGTCAAGAATTTTTTTTTTTTTTGCACTATTGACATAATATCCCAAGCATAAATGCATGTATTTATATAAACCTATTTTGCAATTATATTAAAAGACAATAAATCATAACAATCAATATAGAAAATATCGATTTCATGAACACATGAACATTGGATCAAACTCTTACAATGTACCTAGCATGTCACAATTCTAGTCTTTGATGCTTACACTTGAGGGGAAAAAAATTGACTACACTTCATAAATGCCCATCTTTTAAGATGAATCCAAGATGTCTTCTGCTCTCATCCTTCAAGCTCCCTTCACCTATCAATAATCAATACCAAGCTTAGTTTTACTATTTTTACGGTATATAAAAGCTTAGTATTAATGTGCTAGGACTTTTTCTTTATGTACTCAATGAAGAAAAACAAGTTATCAGTTTATCTAATCATAAATCATGAAAACAAATCAAGTCACCAGTCTCGTGTTATATTGAACATAAAGAAATAAAATTGCAGAACTTTTCTTATGTATTGTGTTGGATTACTTTGACAAGATGGCAGGCATGCAACACATGAAGGATCTCTTGTAATACTAGCCTAGAAAACTTCAATTTGCATTGGATAAATAAGGCGACGTCATTAGTCATATCTACTGTGATATGAGTGGGATAGATATAAATCAAAGAGGTTAAAAGGATATCATACCCGTTTTATCATTTTCATCCTGTTCTCCACTTGTATACCAGTCCAGAAGTTGGACACGCAATCTAATCTTGTTTTAATGCCATTTCATTATAAACTTTCTCCAAGTCCTGGACTCTGCTTTTCTTGGCCTCTAGCTCTCTGTATGAAGAGGTTGTCCTCCTGCAGATTATGTATACTAGGGTCAAGAACAATCACTTCACGACCAATATTACATGTGTATGTGAGTGTGTAAATAAAAGATTTATTAGAATCAACAAAATAAATGAAATACTACTAAATTATTTTATTGACATAAACATCAGGGCTGCCAAAATAATCTGTGAAATTAACAATGCAAAGCTATAGCTCGGTTACCGCAATATATAGCCTGTCAATGAATAGGGGAATTTGCTTAATCTCAGTCCCAAGCTCTTGTTTGATCCTATACCTGAAATATAAAAAAGCAAGCATGTTAAAGAAGAAAGTACCATACCCTTATCCGCATTAAATTTGACAGTTTGCAGGAGTAAAGTGAATGAGGCTTTAACGAACCGCTGAAACTCAGGTGACAAACAATGTTCATTACCTCGTTCTACTACCCAATATAAAAACGAAGGAACTTGCAAAATAAATACGAGCACCTAAACATCCCTGAATATCTTCATTACATACATTAGACACACACCCATATAGATATCAACGTACACCTAAATGTGAACTCCAAAGTTAACCCATATATATAGCTCCGTCTCACATAAAATCACACAGTAAACAGTTTTGTATATACAAAGATTACTAATTTTAACCAATGAAGTCCATGAGAATGCATTTAGTTTGCGAGAAAAAACCGATTAAAAGAAATACATCTCTACAACCAGAATCCCAGACATTGAATTTGTAAAGAACTCCACATGGTTGTCAACATTCAATACTACTTATCGAAACGAACTCAAACATGACTAATTAACGATCAACATCGAATGCATCAGATAAACACAAATCTGCCTATAGTTTGCAATACACCTAATTTCAATACATCAAACAAGACCAGAAATCTAAAGCAGTCAAAATAAGATCCTACCTTGTAAAATGTCTAAAATATGTAGGGCTAAGTCCCTCGAAATGCAACGAACTTTGCCCAAAAGTCTATTGTATGCGCAACCAACTTTCAAAAATGGGTGTTTTAATGTAATTTGCTGACGTGTCGCTCGTTGAAAGTGACACGTGGCGTACGGATGTGCCGCGTGGCTTCCGGAGAGTTTGACAACTCATTGACACGTCAGCAAATTACATTAAAACACCCATTTTTGAAAGTTGGTTGCATTCTTATGCCTCCTCGAAAGTTGGTCGCATACAATAGACTTTTGGGGAAAGTTCGTTGCATTTCGAGGGACTTAGCCCAAATATGTAAGATACGTAACACCTCGCAATTAGTTAAAAAACTGCCTTGTAATCTATAAAACAATTCAAGTCAAATTTCTGTAATTGGCTATTTCTTTCGTTATCATATTTAAGAAATTGGTTAAAAGAAGAACACATAATAGGTTAGTTTCTTTGTTACTCCATATAAGATTGATTTAAACAACTAAAAAGCAAGAGGTAGAAAGGTAGCAAACAAACGAATAGTATCATACTTAATGGTTTGCATTAAAATAATTACTGCAACTATATAGATTGTAATTTTTTTGGCAACACTCAATCATAGCATAGTGGAACTTTCTTCTTTTTGGAAGAGAGTAACATTTATAAGCTGTTTACAGATTTCGTAGCACTAAAACTAAACTAGTTGCCTTAAATTGATTGGATGGAACAATATATCAATACTTGATAGACTTAGGTCACAAAGATGGAATCAGATCGCACAATCATAAATTGAACAGATAATTAGCTAATCGTAAACCGTAATAAATTTATTTCGGAAAAATAATAAACACTAATTCTATTACGGATCCGCAAAACACGAAGTCGAAACGATGGATAAACGTGAAAAGAAAACAAAATCGAAGGTGATCGAACCTTAAGTTAGAGCATTATATATGCAAAATCCGCAGAAACGAGATAATCAATCAGAATCCGACCTCAACGGCGAGGAATTTTTGCAGCTAAATCGATCAGTGGTGTTCGTACATCTAGGGCACTCAGCGATGAGGATGAACCTGATCGGGCGGTGGTGTTAGTGAATCCGTGATGTTCCTAAATCGATCGGTGGTTTCCAGATAGATAGAGCATACATCATTGACCCCTAAAACTCTAAAAGTGGTGTCAAATGTCGGGTCGGATCTTGAATCCGCGTTTTTATTTTATAGAATCCAACTCCAAATGGATATAAGATTGGAGTGACGTGAAGGTCTAAGAGCATACGGACCGCCCATGTTTTGCTCGCCGTTCAAGCCTCAAGAACGTCGGAGCTTGGCGTTCGGCACTCTCCGCCGGCGTTCGTGGCCGGCGTTCTCCGTCAAAGTTTGGATCCAAACGCTGAAGCTCATCCTCGTTCTCCAATTTTATATTATTATGTTTTTTGTTTCTTGCATGCAACGGTTATTAAAAAAAAGGTTTTTGTTTTTCAAAAATTATAGCCGTTCAACGGCTTTTAAAAAAAAAAAAAAATACTTTTTATTACTTATTTACTTAATTACTACTCTATAAATACATACCCATTTCCTCCAACTATTTCACACCATTCTTCATATCTTTCTTTCATTTTCTCATTAATAATACAAAATGAGTGATTCTGAATTTTACGATTCACCTTCAACCGACGAGGATGTTGAAATTTTAACACTTATTTGGCAATATCATAACCAAGTTGTAGTGCCCCGTGAAGAGGGCGAATCGTCCAACCGAGGTGGTTTCAAACGTCGTTACATTCCTCGTGATCGGTTTACGGCGAACGACTCTTTAATGAACGATTACTTTGTAGACAACGAAAAGTACCCACCGGAGTATTTCAAGCGTCGTTTTCGTATGAGCAAACGTCTATTACTTCGGATAGTAGAAGGTATATGTAACTACTCTGATACCCCAATCCCGGATTATGTTGATTATTTTCGTCAAAAAGTGGATGGCCGTGGTAAACTCGGATTTACCACTATTCAAAAAGTTACTTCCGCCATACGCCAATTGGCATACGGTACGTCACCGGATGCCTTTGACGAATATTTACAAATGGCGGAAAGAACTTCTCGCGAATGTTTGTTTAATATTGCAAAGTGCATGATTGATATATATATATATATGCAAATGTGTTACATGCGAAAACCAACGGCCGATGACATTCAACGGTTGTACGAGAAACATGGTAACAAGCATGGTTTTCCGGGCATGCTTGGTAGTATTGATTGTATGCATTGGGCATGGGCGAAATGCTCTAACGCGTGGAAAGGGCAATATACACGAGGTGACCACGGCTATCCTACTATCATGCTTGAAGCCGTCTCCTCGTATGACATGTGGATTTGGCATGCATACTTTGGTGTTGCAGGGGCTAACAACGACTTAAATGTTCTTAATTCTTCTCCTTTATTTGATGAGATGCTCACCGGCAATGCTCCAGAACAAGCCTTTACCGTTAATGGTGTTGAGTACAAAAATAGGTACTACCTAGCTGACGGGATATACCCAACATAGGCATCGTTTGTTAAAGGGTATTCAAGTGAAGTTGATCCGAAGAGAGTAAAGTTCACTCGAGCAAAATTATGTTCTTGTCCGCAATATGCAAACGACTTGGATCGAGAGATGTGATATACAAAGGCAGAAAAATAAGGAACTAAGTGATAGAGAAGTCCACGACAACCTCTGAGCCGATCTTGTGGAACACATTTGGGAGAATCGTCCGTAGCTTATAGTATTGCCTTTAAAATTATTGTCTTTAAATTATCGTATTTTAATTATGTATTTTTAGGATCTTTAATTATGTATTTTTAGGATCTTTAATTATCGTATTTTAATTATGTATTTTTAGGAATTTTAATTATTGTATTAAAGTACTTTTTAATTTAATGTTATTTGTTTTTATTTTGTATTTTTTATGTATTTAATTTGTATTAAGAAAAAATAATAATAATAAAATAATCACCAGAACACTGAACTGAACACTGAACCTCAAGATTAATCATTACCTCACTTTTCTGATTCAGTGTTCAAGTTCAGTGTTCTCAAGAACACTGAACTGAACACTGAACCACCATTCAGCGCTCCCTGTGCTCTAAGACTCTTATTTATGTTTGTGCCCTCTCACTTTTATAATTTAAAATACTACTTAATGAAATTAATACTTGCAGACGTTAAACGTACAACAACTTGGATTTATTAATTCCACTCACTTTCAATTATTTGTAGTGACGTGATTTTTTTCCGTGACTAAGGTATTCAGTGACAAATAATTACGTCACTCCTATCCTAATATTGTAACATGTATTTACATCACTCAATTTTGTCTCTAAAGGTAGTTGAATGTATCGAACATTAAAATTAGTGATAGATTAATGACAACGCTTAAATTTGTCACTAATTAGTGACAATGCGCTTTTGTTGTCACTAAGTTGGGTGGTTAATGACAATAATAAATGTCGTCATTAAATTTCCATCACTAAAGCCCTTTTTTTTTGTAGTGCTAGTAGATCACAAGGATAATCTTATAGAATACATTGAATTTTATTCTTAGTAAACTATTGTTTCTAGTCTTTTAACGGGTCAAGAAATCATAGTTGCTAGGAATTAGTTTGTCCCCATGAGATTACTTGCTTCATAATATAGGGTAAATATTATTAGATTGAAGTACCAATCAAGTTAATAAGTCTAACACTAAACTTCGACAGTAGGTGTTCCTACTCATTGAGTTGGCTTATTTAACTTGATCTCCCTTCTTACAATAAATTTTTTAAGGATGTGTCACAAAAGCAACCTCATTGGGTGAATTGCATGACTAGCACACTTGTAACTTCACTATTAAATGTGAGACATTTTGAGCCTTTATTGAGAAAACACTTAATTTTAGTGTTTGTATTGTTTTGTTGCTACGAGTGTGCCGATGATTGTAGTTTATTCTAGAACTTGCATTAGTGATGCTTTTCGAGGCTGTTGTGAGATCACAAAAATGCATGTGATACAGGTGAAGTCGTATGATGAGGATGTATTTTTAGGATTTGGAGCTTAATCCTAATAATTTTGACTTTCTAACCAATTATCGGGACCGTATGGATCATTTAGTTGATTAGTACTAATTGCAATAATCGGTCAAGGAATCTTTATTATTTAGGATCTTATGTTCTTTTAAAACCATTTATATCCAGTCCACCCAGGTCGTAGCACTCATTTTTGGTGCTACAAACCCTTAGAATACTTTCACATTCATTCCTTATCACTTCATCATATAGCCTATTTTTGTGTAGTCAATTCCGAATCCATTTATTTTTCAAAATGTTGCCTGATTAGAATTTTGAATGGATTTTTATTTAAAATGTGACTTAAATTGTTTTAAAAAGGATTCTAGTGTTAAATTCTATAATTTGAAGCTGTAATCAATTGAAAGTTGCTAAGTTGTAAAAGTGAAGTAATTGAAGTTGAAAGCAATGAAAGTTATAGAAGTTACTATATATTAAAGCTTAATGTTAAGGATTGGTTAATTGTACTCAACTAAATGGCCTTTGAATTCCTGGACAAGTAGTTCCCGATGGGTGTTTTACACCTAACCACTGAAGGTCTTTATCCAGTCTAGGATGGTTGGTCCGAAAGTTCGCTAAACAGGGTTCATAGAAAGTCATAGAATGCAATTAATCCAATCAAAAGTGTGAATCAATGTGAATTATTATAAGTTGACAATTGTTGAGTATAAGCTGTTGAGTGCAAGTGAGGAATAATTCTAATTGATTTGATATGAGAATCCTAAGTTTTATTATTGTTACATTATGAAACGATTATGCAACATTTCCACTACTTTTTCATGGGTTTTGACTACCAGTTTCACCAATTATTTTAGTCTTACATTCCTATTCCATCTTCACCTACATTTTTTACATCATACGATTAGAATACCTCCTATGAGATTTCGCTTGGTGTTCACACCAAGATGGTGGAGATTTGATCCTTTGCAAGCCTATGGTAACAGTGCATCACGACTTGGTTTGATCGAGTGTTATATCATCGATTCACTTACCTTGTAGTTTATAGGTTGAGAGTGACTGATTATACACTTATGCTTGTGTGAGGTGCTAGGTCGTACATTCGGGCTTGACAAAGTTATCATCTCAGGTTTTTGGTAATTATATATATGTTGCTAACATAATTGCTTAGGTGATTATAGTTAATTTTATTTTGTTAATCTTGATCCCCATTTCTGAAAATGCAAGAGGGTTTGTTTGGTTCTGTAAATTGCCGGTAGTCTGCTTGAGGACAAGCAAGGTTCAATTGTGGGGAAGTTTGATATCACTCATTTTGTGTATATATATATATATATATATTTATATATATCGTGTGATATCATTGTTTTTTATGTTTGCTTTTAGTTCTCTTTTAGAACTTTCAATACTTATTTTATTTGAAATTGATTTTTAGGCAAAATGTTAATAATGAAGAAAGGATCCAATTGGGTGAGGATTTGGTGGGAAATTGGTGAAGTTTAGAGGCTATTCCCATTTTCAGGCAAAATACGCGATCCCACATAAATAATTGGATCGCGTAATATCAAGCAAAGTGGTCACATTTCATCCGAAGCACAAGTATGCGATCCTAAGGGAAAAGTTGGATCGCGTAATTAGGCGTTAATCATTAACGGTGGATTCTGAAGGCTAATTACACGATCCGAAATGAAAAGTTGGATCGCGTAAATATACTGGATACGCGATCCTGGATGAAATCTTGGATCGCGTAAAGGCGACGGTTTCAGAAGTTTTGGAAAGGATTTAAAATGTTTTTTATTATTTTTTAGATAACTTCTGATACATCAAACCCTAGTTACGAATTTTCTCTGAACTCTTGAAGGTTTTTCACTCTTATGAAGATATTTCGATTGTTTTAATCATTTAGTTATGAGGATTAATCATCAGGATCATTGTAATCATTCGTAAACTCTATTTATTTTATATAATCATGTTTGCTTTGATTTCAATTGTTTCTTTTGACTGTTCTTGCGTGGTTATGAGTAGCTAAATCTTTAAACACTTGCTTGGATGAAATAACTAATGATTAAGGGTATTATCATTTGATGTTTACTAGATAAAAGACCCGCGACAACGCGGGCGAATCTAAAGTGTTTTGGTTATTTATATTTTCACTTATATATATTTATCTTGGATAGTTAGCTTTTGTAGTTGTATTTTATTTAAGTTAGTATATATTTGTTAAATTTTTTTAGTTTTGTCAATACTAAATTTTATATGAGAGAAAATGAATAGACTGATGTTATAAAAATTAGTAATAACATGTTTATTTAAAGCCCAACATAAAAAGAACTACTCCATATAATTTTATTTGAGAAGAATTAAAAGTCCGACAATTCTTATTCGAATAGTGTACAAAAGATTTAAACATCAACACATACATAATGAAACAAACTTAAACCTCACAAACTACATTTCCTACTTATGCATCACCATCTTTAGCACCTAAAACCCTATTGTGGTTAACCAAATTCTATATGATTATTCATTAGTACTTATATTTTGTCACTAAGGGGGATACTTTCTATCGATAGTGGCTTGCTAATATATAATCATTAAGATTTATTGAACAACAAAACATCACCAACAATTTTGAACATGCTCATGAATTTCCGAGTTTTTGACTAAAATGGTGCGTAGGGAAAAATTAATTACCAACTTGGTGTTTTTCACCATGAAACAAATAAAGTTTGGAGTCAAGTTATCAGATCTATCCATGGGGACAGAAGAAACAACCAGTTGATGCCACTCAGGAAAGGTATAGCGAGTACATGGACAAACATAAATAAAGTGCAGAAGGATCTGATGAAATTTCATTTAGACATTACGGATCTCATTGAAAAGGTTGACGACAAGTGGGTTTGGAAAGGAGACTCATCCGGTTCTTTTTCGGTTGCTTCGGCCAGAAGACTTATGAGCAACACCTTGTCCCAAAATTCTGATTTCTCTTATGAATAGTGTAAATGGATCCCAGGTAAAGTAAATATATTCTTTTGGAGAGCTGAAATGGATCGGTTATCTACTCGGGATGCCTTGGTAAAAAGAAACATTCAGGTCACATCCTTACTTTGCCCTCTTTGTAAAAATTTCGATGAATCCATTTATCATATATTAGTTTCTTGTGAGGTAGCTAATATGCTCTGGAGTTTCATTAGTTCTTGGTGCAAATTGTTACCTATTTATGCTTTTTCTGTCCGAGACCTATATTGCATAGGAGGTGAAGCAAATGAACGGATCAAGCCTTATATCAAAGCGATTGTTCTCACAGCATGTTGGTGTTTGTGGAAAGCAAGGAATGAAGCGTGCTTTAGAGGTGTGATTTCACCATGGTTGCGAGTCAAGGAAGAAATGCAAAGACTTTCATTCTTATGGATCAAAGGAAGAGCTAAAAGGAATGATCTATCTTGGGATAATTGGTGTCAGTTTAAATTGTAATGGTCATTATCTTTGTGTATCTCGTTTTGTTGAGTATTTAGCTGGTGTTTTATTGTTCCGGAACTGTATGGGATACTTTAAAAAACGTTCTAGAGTGAAAACCGGTGGCGCGACCTCTAGTTTCGGGGATTTTTTCCTGGGATTTTCAGGTTTTTTTTATCTCTTTAGGTATCCTCACAGTTAAGTTCCGGAAAAAAATGGGGGTTCTTGGTGTCATGTCTCTTATTGTAAGTATACTATGGTGGCTTATAGCGTCTTGCTATTAGCCTTTGATTAATATAACATTCTCTACCTTTCAAAAAAAAAAAAACTTGGTGTTTTTCTAGAAATATTTACTAATAAAGTGTTAAAAACTAAAAACATTTTTTTTCTTTTAAATGGATTTTGCTGCATAAATGTTAATCAATATTTTAAAAAATTTGTAACTTTTAACTTCTTCTTTCTAATTCAGATTGTGCTAGATAATATTAGAAACATAATCCAAGATTTTCCTATATTATACTCCGTATAATTTTTTTCTTTTTTTAAAAAAAAAGTTTTTTTAGAATCCCGACTTCGATCTTTCATTTTTATTTATATATTGACTGGTTATTAGATTCATGAGGATGTTGTAATTTTCTATGTAAAATCATAATTATTTTTTCTCAACGGTTTGATTGTATCTCTCTAATATAGTGGTTGTTCCAAATAGGGCATAGTCCCTCGAAATGCAACGAACTTTGCCCAAAAGTCTATTGTATGCGACCAACTTTCGACGAGGCATAAGAATGCAACCTACTTGAAAAAGTGGGGTTTTTGATGTAACTTGCTGATGTGACGATGAGTTGTCAAACTCTCCGTAAGCCACGTGGCACATCCGTACGCCACGTGTCACTTTCAACGAACGACACATCAGCAAGTTACATCAAAAACCCCACTTTTTCAAGTTGGTTGCATTCTTATGCCTCGTCAAAAGTTGGTCACATACAATAGACTTTTGGGCAAAGTTCGTTGCATTTCGAGGGTCTAAGCCCTTCCAAATAATGGTAACTAACTTCTACGTATCCAGTTTGTACTGTTTCTAATAATTATAATTACTGGGACATAAACAAATTAAATGGAAGGATGTGATGAAAGCTCAAAAAGTGAATATGAATGGAGAATATTGTAATAAGTGGAACATGTTATTTACATTGGTGGTTTATGTTTATTGCTAGTGTTACGTAGTTAATGTAAACTTTTAAAATCTAAAATGTGCTCATTAGAAGACTATATACACGCATAAAGATAGAAAAGGAGAAGCTAAGAGACATGAAGATGGAGAAAAGAAGGAACAATAGATCCTGATTAGATGTTTAAATTTTGCATTTTTTTTTGTTTCAAATCTCATGCCTAAACGGCTAAACATCCGTTCAATCTTCTGGATCCAATCATCCATGTAATATGTGAATGAGATGAGATTGTGCTGTCTTCTATTTATAACAGAGTTATTATATATCATAGGAAGATTCTATATGTATTATGTTACTAAAATATCTAAAACAATCTCAATTGAAAAGAAAATGTGAAAGGTTACAAATTTAAAAATAATTCACTACAAGTCTTGCAGCAAAACTCCATTTAAAAGAAAAAACAAAGATAATATTTTGTTAGAAACTACGTTAGTAGTAAATATTTTTAGAAAAACACCAAATTGGTAATAAATTTTTCCCTACCCACCATTTTTGTCAAAAACTCTGAATTTCTAATGTTGTGTTAGCATAATGTTCATAAGCACCATGATCATCTTATATACAGTTGGGGAATCGAACATTAATAACAGACTGTATTTCGTAGTCATTAATAAAAATATTTCATCAAATACATTTCCATGATTCTCATAAATGGATGTACCTCTTTTTCTATTGTCCCCTGTCAAGTATTAGTAACACTTTTTCTACCTTGAAAATTCTCTTCAAGTGATTATGTCGGCTCTTTCTTCAACAACGACGCTAAGCATCAAAGAGTGCATAAGACCTCGTTTCCCGATGACTCAGACATTAAGTTCAGCCCATCCATTACTTCCTTCATAGAAGAGACGTTCATTATCATTTGTTGATATGGATACAATATATGAAAGGTTCAATGATTGAAAACTTCGGTGGAGGAATTGGCATTTGATGTAATCCAAGTGCATGTGGAAACATAACATGAAACATTCGAGCAAATGCCCCCAATAAGAAAATGAAAATTATCGGGTAGTTAGGTGTGGCAAGTTGAGTAGTTGTTTAACATGGGTAATTCCTTAGCTTGACTCAACAAAGTCAGACTCAAGAAAATATATTTTCAATTGCTATCAATTTTTAGAGAGTACTATATCATTAGTACCTTTTCAAAGCTATTTTGTGAAATTCGAGGAAGACAGTCCTCCAGTGCTTCCACATAAACGCCAAGGTCGTCAACACAGCTGACTTTTGAAACAAAAAAAGAATGGTGACATATGAATATATGATACGATATACATAAAAGAGAAAAAAAAATCTTAATATCCCAAAAAGTGCAACATCTACTTTTTTGTGGCAGTTTTTCAAGCTCTGATTCCCTATTTTCCCACATTGTATTATTGATGCGATTCACTATCTTTCATGCTTTGTCATTATTTGGACGAAATTTAGGAAAACATTTGACAACACAGGTCTAATGTTGCAGTTCATGGGATGGGACTATTTCACTTTCTCATATGTTACAACAGGGATATGCGTGAAAAGGATAGGGATCCAAATGGGTCATAATAACCGTGTTAAGTATAGTAAGTTTACAAAAATCATATTGTTTTGACAAAAATGTAATCTTTTTTTTAGAATGATAAACATTTCATAGAGAATTAATACGAATATGTACATGTTGGTTGTTCGGTCACCTCAATATAGCTAGCCCATGGCCCATCTTTAGTGTCAATAATTAGGAGGTTTTATGCATTAAAAATGCACTTTGGGCAACTTTAAAGTTTGACCGTAGCTTATAAGTTAGTGGTTTCTTTTAATTTCTCATTTTGACCCATACATATAAGACATAACTTAAATACACATGTTAATAAGTAAATGGGTCGTCGTTGTGTAAGCAAGGAACTTACCAGAATCCTACCACTCGCGTTGAGCATCACTCTCTTGCTGGTTTGACACACACATTTTCACCTCCTCGATTTGCTTCAATAGATAATTCCTATAGTAGAGCAGTAGAGCTAGCAGACTGTAAGCCTTGACTCTAGTGTCCTACCATTATTATAGGAGATCATCACCCGTAAAAGTTTTTGCTACAATGCAAAAAAAAAAAAAAAAAAAAGCCTCTCAAACATCCAACTCAATAACAATAAGCTAAACAACAATATATATATATATATATATATATATATATATATATATATATATAATCACATTCATAAACACAAATTCAACATTTTAAGCTCAAAGAATAATTAAAATGCTTTAAATTGGTATTTGGGCTATTTAATTATCCAACCCAATAATCGAATTTAAATTTCAAAAAGGAAAATGATTAGTAGTCTAAATTTCTAGGCCTAAAAACAGACCTAAAACTGTGATTGATTAATGTGAAAATTTGATTGGATGAGATTAGAAGAGAGAAAAAATTCAACCAATAAGAGGAGTAGGTCTCTTTGTAGGTCTACCTAATTAGGCTTGTATAGCATTACTCATAAAAAACTGTAGATAGTATGTTGTCAGGGGTGTCCATTTGGTCGGGTTTCAGGACAATAGAGTTATTCGGTTTAGCAAACTCTCAATCCACGCGAGACCCAATTCAAATTATAAGTCACCCAATCCAAACCATCCAAATAAGAGCTCGGGTTGTTATTAATTTCTGTTTACACAAATAAGAGGATTTTTGAAAGAGTAATGCTATACACCCCTGACAACATACTATCTACAGTTATTTTATAAGTCAGAAACATAGTGGTATTAACTAAAATCTTGAGATAGAATTACTGGAGTGATAAATATTCTAGCATTAAACCCAACATAACGACATATACATGAGTCAAAATTGCCATCTTAAATGAATTTAACAAAATTATAATGACTCTAGAAACAACTAATAAGAGAAACACATAGTTTTGATCAATTATGTAGATGTTAAAGACGTTAGAATAGTTGTCACATTAGGCCTTAAGGAAACTTTCCAACCATGGAGCTAGGTGTTTTGTGTCCATACCCATCAATGGTTCAAGTTTAATCATACATTTCCCAGCGATCATCATCAACGGCTTCATGCTTGGTTTCAGTTTCAACACGTAGCTCCTACAATTCAATGAGTCCCAAATATAGCCATCATTTGAAATAAACACTTGGAAATTCGAGGATTATATTATCACTGACAATAAACTGTAATGTCTGGCACTCCCCATATTATGCATAACATATTTGACATGGTAGAAAATTGAAAATTGTACAAAAATACAATAAAGAATACAACCTCACCAAAACAGCAAGACAAACATAAACAAATTGGGCTTGCTTATTCTCGCTCTCATCATTTTCAAGTGCTATAGAGAAAGAACGGATATATAAGTATGCGTACGTACTTACACATTAAAAGAATAACGTATTTAATCCTTTCACAAACAGATTGAGCTTGCTAGAAAACGACAAATATGTCAACTGTAACAGAAAATGAGAATGCATAACAACCTCCTGCTGTTTCCATATGCCGAATCCCCACAATCAAACGATTACATAATAATAAGAGAATATCAACTCAAAATATGATTGTATAACTTAAAATATTAGTTAGTATCAAATAGAAGGTATACACATAAAATAAAATTAACATTTCCATAGATGATCAACTAACTGAAAAGTAAAAAGGAAAACCCATTATGATCTTGTGCACTTTGGCATGAGCATCTTTCTCTCAATATATATACTCTGTATGGCACACTTCAAATAACTCCATGTCCATTTACATGAACATACTTACAGTGTTACTTGTGAGTCCATGAAGCGCAGGGTTCCAGCCCGCCTGAATGTTCATCTCTAGTGCTTCAAAGATGTTCGGTAGAACCACGGTCCTGTTCTAAGAAAGAATGATGAATGTGCTCATTGTTCCACATAAATAGAGCACGTTTTTACTTGTTAAAAAGACCCGTACGGACCAATAAAAAACATAAATAGTACATTCGACATAGTAACCGGTAACTCACTTTTGCTACGTTCCATTGTACACCTTCACCTTTTCAGTTCCCTAATATGCACACATAGAAACCAAATTGATATGTGAAACATGCAAGAAAAAAAAGCAGGTTAAATACTTAAATGCCAAAAACAATGTTATTAAACACATTCAAATTAACAGTTCATTCATACATGAGGGTAAGACATGATTAGGCACTTAGGCGTATATCCTTTTCATACCAAACAAACACACGGAAATCAAATAAACCTTTAAATCACGATCCCAACCAAAATCGAAGTAAAGAAAACATAAGTTGAATATTTAAGTTCAATTCTTCATGCCTCGGTTACTTATTTAGATTATTTTGTTGATATTTATTATGTATACTAAAAAAGAAAAGAGCTGAAAAAGTTATGTTACCATGCTACCAATGCCACTGTGAAATTCGAGCACGTGCCATGGCTGCTGTTTCTTTTCCATGAGAATGTTTTTCTATTTGACTGTGATCCTTAATTTGCTGTGAAGTTTTGATTTCGAATAGCCTGTAACACATATAAAATTATAAATGGATACGTATGAAAGAAAGAAATAAAAAAACCCTAGAATCGTAATGAAAGAAATAAAAAAACCTAGAATTATTGTTCAAGAAGAAGAAAAAGACAGAGAAAATAGCCAATATGTGTGAGATGGCCGCAAGGGTTTATACACGGAATGAGGATGCGGATATAATATTATGGCAGATTTTTTTTTTTTTTTTTTATGTTTTTTATATTATTGCGCGCAGATTTTTTTAGTTAAGAAAATATAGCCGATTAATATTAAATAAATAAAATCTATTAATATATTTAAAGGTTGTAGGGGAGTTAAATGTAAATATCTTGAGTAATTCTAGATCGTTAGATCGATTTGGAAAACCCCATGGAAGGGTCAGGATTTCTCCATGGGATTTTGGTTTAAGTATATGTTATGGATGTTTGATTAAATTACGTTTAATTGAGAACCTTACGTATTTAGGTTTAATTATTGGTTCTAATTTATTTGGTAAATGAATAATTGATTATAGCGGATGTTTGTCACATATATGTTTATCAATTTTTTGTCTATGAATAGTTGAGCTTTGATTGCGGACGCAGAGAAGTAATAAGTTAGACAATTAAACTAAAACGTATAACTTAGTGATTTCGGCGAATGTCATTAAATTGTAATTTGGTGAATTGAGATTAGGGTGTAGGTGATAGCGAATGTTAAGCCTAGTCTAATCGAAATGAACATGACTTGTTAAATAAATTGGTTTTAACTAAATACCCCGAAGTTATTAGTGAAATAATCCAAGCGAGTGTTCGTTCTAATATTTGAAAGTCAAATCAATCACTTTGACTCTTCTTGAGTCCACTTAGTTTAATTAAAATAGTTTGTTAAGCAAATTGACAATTCGATCACAAAACCACAAGTCTTTTTCTGTACTTAAATTAGTTGCATTAGTAATTAAAATTCTTAAATACACAGTCCATGTGGAATGAACTTGGACTTACTGTAGTTATACCATACATGATAGGGTATACTTATCTCACTTGTGTAATAATTAAGTGTCAGTATTTTTTTTTTTATTTTATAACTAAATTTTACACATTACTTTGTTTGTTTGTGTATATATATTGTGGTTTTCAGGAAGGCTCAATAAAGCTGGCCCTTTCCATGATCCATGCATCTATAATCTATAATTTATAATATATATTTAAAGCAAAATAGCTTGGAGAAATCCTGACCTTTAATTGATTTTTCTCATATTGATCCAACGATTAAAATTTAATCATGATTATTACACTTTCACCCCTCCTAATTAATTGTTAAACATAAATAAAGTAATAATTAATTAATTAAATAATAATTATTATATTTATTATAAAAAAGAGTAACCAAAGTTGACATCAAATCCTAGAGAAAAGATAATTAAAATAAACCTACACCCCGTCCCCAAAACCCCAAACCCGTTTCTCACCTTTTCAAAACACCTCCATCCCCGACACCACAGTAAACCCTAATCTACCCACCACTTTCGTTTCGGAACCATCACCATCGCCTCCAATATCGTCATCATAGAAAACCCCCCATCATCGAAATCTGGATCTATTGGTTTTTTGCTACGTTCTCGATATCCGGTTGAATCCATTGTATCCCGGGGGCCGTGAAATCCGGTTCCGATCCGTTAGATCTGAAAAGATCCGATGACTACTGTTGAATTTCGGTTCATGTACCTTCAAGATCCGGTTGTATTTGCTTGGCATCGATGTTGTTTGTTCAAAATCCGATGTGGTCAAATCTGTTGATGGTGTGCAAATCTGTTGATGTTGGCATACAATCCGATGATGATGGTTGAATACCATTGTGGTGGCTTAAATTCCGATTATGGTCTAGCGTTAATTTTTTTTTTTTGGTAGTTTAAATCGTAACCGGAAACGTGTCTCTGACACAGCGTCGAGAAAAAACCACCAACAAGATCTGGTTTGTTTTCTTTTTTCTTTAATTTTCATTTATTAAAATTAAATGTTCATTGTTGCTTGATTTTCTTTTTGTTACTGAAAAATATTTACAAACTGATGTTGCATGTTATTGTCTTCTATTGTACGTAAGTTTACCCGATGAGAAAGTACAGTTTGATAAGTATAAATTTTGTTCTATGATATATACAACATATTTGGAGGCAATATATATACATTCATAAAAAGTGTGGACCTAAAATAAGGGGCCTATTAAAGCTACCCCTGGCCCACCCTTTTTTCCTGCTCCTACCCCCTGGCCCATCCTTTTTTATTTTATTTTTTAGGTATACCCCATCTCAGCCTTCTGTTTAGTCTAAAACTGAAACTGATTCTGTACTGAAGTGGATCAAATTTAAATAAAAGTATACCGAAATGATGGGCCAGGGGTAGATCCAGACTTCGGGGGGTGTCTTTAGATTCCCCCTTTTAGGTAGTACTTTGGATGTCAACGAGAATTTATGCTCTTCTAATCAGGAAGTAAGCTTCTTGCGTTTATTAAATATTTTTGTGGAAGCTTCTAATATTGAAGCCTTTAACAGAATTACCGGTGGCATATTCTATCTGAACCCTTACAATATAAATGGAGTTTGTAATCGAAGCCCATGTCCACTAGCTAATAGTCGTTATGCTACAATCTGATATCATGATGGTATTGTTCTTAACATTGTTCTAAATCGATATGGTAAATATAATGGTTTTTAATAAAAATGCAACACGAATTTTCATTTGTTGTTTTTTGATCTTACCTTCATAAACCTGTTTTTTGCAGGGGTCTTCATATTCCAAACAAGTTGTAGGAAAGAAATAAATTGCCTAGCAATTATCAAAAGGCACTCAAAATAATTGACACGAATTTAGTATATTGACATCCTTAGTCCGTTTCAAGGTTTGCGGTTATATTCAAAATGTTATATGAAAATATTCAAATTTCAAATTGTAATCCCTATTGTGTAAGTTGATTCAACAGATGTACTTATATTTTTCTATTTCATAATAGTTTTCTTTTAATAGCATGTTAGCTATTTCATTTCGTAATATTGATTGTTATCGCTCTCTGGCCATGTTTACGTATACAGGGAGAGGATGAGGACGACTTAAGAGAGAATAGAGAACAGAATAGAAAAGGCAGAACGGGCAACAGTTTTGTAAAAGGTTTAATGTTTCTTAACCATTTGTGATTTTGTCTTATTCTTATAAAGTTTTTTGTACGTCTAACGAGAAATATACTTCTGCAGAATATTGCGATGGAATTGCTTGAGCGTGTGCAAAAAGGGATTTATGGTGAAATACGTGATTTAAGCCAACAAATTTTAGTTAGTGTCATATTATGTTTTTATTCTTATAAACCATAATAATGTTATATTGTCAGATGAATGTATTGTGTAAGGATGATAGGTTGATAACGTTGTAATAATCTATGGCAGATTTGATGGACGATGATGATGAGGCGGCGGAAGTGGCAGTGGGCCGAAAGAGGGAAAGGTCCGATTCCAAATACACTCTTAAGAAAAAGGAGAAAGATGTCATTGTTCTTAAACAACAGACCATCAGTTTATTCGCTATCATAAAATGCTAACGTGTTTGTGTAGTTTGATGATAATGTAAATCTGATAACGTGTTGATTTGGTAGGTTGAACATGAAGATACAGATAGAAAGCAGAAGGCAAATAAATTATATGAGTGTGAACTTTCCGTTAGCTTTTTTAGCTTTTCAGAGTTCTCGAACTTACAACAATGACACTTGCATTTATTTGGTAACAGATCTCAAAAGGTACCAAATTTAGTCTGGATGATGTGCTGAAAAAGTTTTGATCTTTTTGCCTTTTATCTTTGTTATTTTCATAATTAGCAATCTATTTAAGACGGTTTATCGATTATTTCGATCCTGGGCTAGATTAGATTATGTTTATGGTTGTAATTTGGAGATTTGATTACCCATACTGCGAAATCGTTTACCTCATGAAAGATAACTTTGTATTTTTCTTAATTATCAACCCTTTTTTTTACCATTAAGATCCATCTATTTCCAATAGGTTGGAGATTGTGGCACTTTAATAGCTGTGCAACTGTATTAAATCCACGTTGTCGTTTAGAGAAGCTTTGATATGGTAGACTTTACACACCAATATATGAGAGAAAAATAAAAATAAGAAAGGATGAAAGGTTAGGAGAGTGAGCATGTGATGCTTATAAGCGATGAAGTCAGAATGTCCGACTAATTCTCTTTAAGAGATACAAAGGTTAAAACCAGGACTGTTTTCAATTTTCACAAGCAGATTAAAAAATATGGCAGTTATTGATTAGGTTGATGAAGTTATATGGATACTAAAGTCAACGAATAAGTTGTACATACACTAATAAAGTCATTGGAGGAAATTGTTGATAGAGCTTCTATTTGGTTCTTGCAACTTTTTTTTTAAGTGCGAACATATTTTTAAAATATGTTATTTTTGCACTAAAATAGTACATACATTGAAGATGTTATTCGGAAGATTGAAGGTCAATAGAAGTTTTAGTAGTCTATCAAACGGGATGATTTATCATTGTTGTGAGATTATTAGGCCTACCTAGCTTATTAAGTATTATGAAATGTATATACTAAAGTCTGAAGGTACATATACTTTGGTGTACAATATGTATGAAGTATTACATCAGCTAAGTTTAGCTAAAAAAAAGGGTTAATTAAACAAAAAACTCAAAATTAAAACAAACCATAATCACGAACTTAGCAAGGATAATTATAATAAAAACTATCCATGGAACCAACATATTGATACAAATCTATATTTATTTAAAATCACTTTTACCTAATTAAATAAAACAAAAGAAATAAAAATTATTAACCAATACATCATATAAAAATAAAAAATCATTTATGAAATAAATAACAAAAATACTTAAAAATAACCCGCGTTGCCGCGGGTCTTTTATCTAGTTAACAATTAAATGGGCGTCGTCGGTTGCATTGAGAAGAATAAAACCGTTACCATCATTGGAAGCCCACCAAAGTATATGAACAGGTTTGGATCGAAAATATAAGCCCACCCTAATGAAGCCCGCCCAAACGCCAATAAATTTACACGATTGAATAGATCGAATCAAATCATATCTTATTACTAGATTTAAGACCCGCGACAACGCGGACGACTAAATTGAAATTGTAAAAAATAAAGTTAAGGTTTACTATATATATTAGTATGTTAGAAAAAAAAAAAAAATGTATAATTCGTATATAAAGTTTTAATTTAAATTTTTTAATTTAGAAAATTGAACAAACTTAAAAAAGATAAGATTTGCTTTGTATTGAAATAATAATTAAAATTCAGTCAACGGACAAATTTAAGTTCGAATTCATTATATATATTAACTTTTTAAACATTATTAAAAATAAAGTTTTTTTTTTCTTTTTGGTTTATAGTATGAAACAAATTCCACCTAAAATTGTTTAAGGTTATATATACGTAAGACCCCGGCATAGCAGGGAACTAAATTCTTGATCTTTCTTTATGTTTCTTCCTTTGCGATTCAATAATCAATATTTAATTACACTTTTCACCCTCTAATTATTTGTTAAACAATTTAATATAAATTTCAGGTATAATTAATTAAATAATATAAAAATCGGGTCAAAGATATTTGATCCGTATACCGATTCAACTTCTAATTTTTATATTTTAAGTTTTTTTTTTTTTTATATATACAAAAGATATATACATTTTTGAAGAGACAAATGTATAGGAGAGGATTAAATATATGATAATTTAAAGTTTAGATAGCAAAAAGTTTGAAATTGGCCGGGTGTGTTTTAATTTCGGTGGATCTTTTTATTTATTTAACAAATTTAATTCCAATAATTCCGGTGGGACCTTATCCTTTGCCATCTTTTTTGATAGGGTTTATGCCACCAAATAATAACGAAGTTTCATGACTGTTCACTCAAAGTCACTTATACTTTTTTCACTTGGATTTAATCACTCAAGTTTCATTATGTGTTGATTAAATCACTCAACTTTCATTGAGTGTTCATATATTGTGATATTAATTTAATTTTTTAAATTAAATGCTGACATGGATTTTATTTAAATAAATAGGTTGACATGGAAGTATGACATGGAATTATATTATATTACTTTTTTCTTAGAACATTGACACATACATTCACAATTTTATAAGCTTTGTTTTTGGTACATTTTGTGAACAATTCGCTGTGTCGTTTCTTAATTTTAATTGTGTAAACCATGTGTTTTCAAGTAAATACAGTGGTGTTATACTAATTCATACGTAGCTATAATTTATATATTAGGTTCACATAGGGAAAAAAATTTATGAACTATAATACTCCTTAAATACCATGTATATCATACGAAAGATAGTATAATAATTAGCTTCTGGATCATTATCATTTAGCTGGTGATTTGGATAACAAAAGGAAAAAAAATAAAAATAAAAATTCGAAATCAGCCTAAATTTTTAGAACAATAATCCATGTCACCATTTTAAAATATGATAAATTAACAAAATTAAGATATTTTCACAAGATGTGAACACTTCATAAAAGTTGAGTGATTAAAGACAATACAATAAAAGTTGAGTGATTAAATCAACACAATAAAAGTATTAGTGACTTTGAGTGAACACTTACAAAACTTTGTTATTATTTGGTGTTTTTAACCCTTTTTGATATTTAATATATAAATTTAATATAAAGTATAAATACATAACTATTACTATATTATATTATTATATTTATATAAATATTAAATACTAAGATTTAGGAGGTTTAGGGGTGGTAAATGTAACTATCAAGGTTTAATCTTATAGAATTTTGGTTTATTTATATTTTAGATATATAGTTCCAAAGTTAGGTTTTTCATAAAACCTGTTTTCAATACTCTAGCTCCTTCCTTGGTTACTTTCCTTCTCTGATCAATTCTCAATCTTGTAGGTAGTAGTTTTTAGGAGATATGGGTTCCTTAGTAGTAAAGGTTGTTGCCTCCACCAGGCTTCCGCTCTTCAACAGATCACGTGTCATCTCATCTCGTGCCTTGCCGCCTACTCATCAACGATGTTTCTTTAGCACCATCAAAGATGCCCGCCATGCTCATGCTGGTCTTAAGAATAATCTCGTCCGTATTCGTAACCTTACCGTTAGTACTATTTATAACTTCATTTATACAGGTTGGTTTACATTTTTTCTTTTTTACTTTTTTTTTTAATGGACTTTACTAATGTTCCATGCGCATAATGATATATATTGTAGTTGAAAATATTGATCACTGTCCATAACCTTAATTAATTAATGGATCACTAATGAACCGTTGTTTTTTTTTTCCTATCATGAACTAGATATAATGAATCGATTTGGGCTTTTCGATGAGAGGGTTTATAGTATGGATGCAACAGGAATTAAGCCATCAATCTCCGAAACTGATGAATGCAGATGCTACTCCTTACAACTGAAAGGAGTCATTTCCCATGACAAAGTGAAACTAAACGTGTGCCACAACCAACTGTTTATTTATGCGGTACTGTATGATGAATTCAAAGCAGCACATCACATGTATACTAGCTACATCAAGTTACCAGAAGATAGTTATTATTTGAATTACAACATGAGAGGTATCAAGGCAGACTTTAGTGAAGGAGGAGAGTTAAAACTAACTATTCCCAAGTTTAACGTATCAGAGAGGATATTGAACGAGAAGAAGGATGAAGCAGGGGAGTTTTTAAAGCTTCAAGATGATGCATTCATATTTCGTATCAAGGTCAATGCTATGTAGACATAATCGTAGCTGGTATTATTTGATACATCTTACAATAATTGTTTTCATTTTGCATTTTTCCCATCTGAATATCAAACGCTAGCTGTTCCTCCTTTAGAAGTATATATTAATTCATAAGCATCCATAAGGCGTATATATTGGCTCTTGATCATTCATCAATATTATAGCTGTTGGGTTGAATCCAAGTTCACTAAATGTCAATAATGATTGCACGAGATTGCTGGTGTCATGGTCCAGAAAGTGAATTGAATGAGAAAATTACTCATATGGACGGTCAACACATATGTTGACCTTAAATAGACCGTGTCAGAAAAAGTTTTTCCAAACTAAACCATGATTTCGCCGAAATAGACAAGTTGGTAGGCGAAGTAGGCGAAATAGTTTGAACCCATAAATCATTGACAACTGTCCCTTAATTTCGCCGGTCAACATTATTTTCGCCGGTCAAAAAACAACTTTTAGCCGAAATTCAATTGAAAAAAAAATTAATATATCGCCTACACCTTTTGATATATCGCCTACACCTTTTAGCCGAAATTCATTGTAATATTCAATTGAAAAAAAATTTAGCCGAACATTTTGATTTAGCCGAAATTGGCTTTTAGGCTAAATATGTTTACATGTAGGCGATGGTAGAGTTTCGCCGAAATGGTGATTTTCGGCGAATTTTTTTAGGCGTTATTTGTCATTTTGAATTCTTTTGAGTTTCGGCGATATGTTTTTTGACCAGCGAATTTTTTGTTTGACCGACGAAACTATTCGGACACTTGGCAATCAACTAGTGGTCTACACTATTTCGCCTACTTCGCCTACCAACTTGTCTATTTCGGCGAAATCATGGTTTAGTTTGGAAAAACTTTTTCTGACACGGTCTATTTAACGTCAACATATATGTTGACCGTCCATATGAGTAATTTTCTCATTGGGTAATGGGCTGCTGTTAATGCCAATGTGATTGTGGTGACTGCTGCTGGGTTGCTCAAGTCACCACACTAAGTCTGTTGTTGTTTGGTTTATGCTGTTGCTTGGTTGTGTTTCTGTTTCCTTTCCTGTTTTTTTTGCTGCTGAGATTCCCTCTTCTTCTTTTTTTAAACGGTAAATTATTTTATTCATGTAAGAGATCTAACAAGATACAAGATACATTACATAAAAGGAGTTACATTAGCGGATTCAAGGTCCGTAGGTTGCAAATACTTGCCAGTATGAGTATCCCCTCTACTGTCTCACTTTTACTGCTGCTTCACAAGTGTAGGCTACGGGGAAAAAAACAACGGTTCATTACGAATCCATTAGTTAAGGCTATGGACTGTGTTCAATATTTTCAAGAACAAAATTATTATGTGTGTACATTAGCAGGGCCTGGGCCAGAATCTCATTAATCGATGAAAAGAGCCCTATATCTATTTTAGCTATGAGATGTTTGTTTTTATTCTTTACGTTGGGGATCTGTTAACTTTGAAACAAACTATAACGCTTCTTTTTTTATGCAATTACAATCAAATTACCTGTATAAATATACACACGGATAATTTAGATCCGCGTGTTCCATGTTCCGGTTCGGATCTTTTTTTTTGGACATAAACTCAGAAGAGAAAGTCCATTTTGGTACAGAAAAGGAGGAATACAGTAAAAAGACCAAAAATTGTGTTCGGAAGAAGCTTGAGTTCAAAATCAGATGCTCATAGCAGGTTCAGCACAGAATCGACTACAGAAACAGCTACACGCAAGAGATTAGGACAGGCCTTGGGTTTTTTGTACACTGAATCGGTTAACTCGGAGACGAAAGGGGCAACCCAGGTTTGACCTGCTTTTTTCGTTCTCTTTGGTGCTTTTGTTGTTTGTAATGCGAATAGTTTCAGTCAACTGCAATGGGATAGGGGCCGGTTTCAAGAAGAGTTGGATTAAGGAGACTGAGTACAGAGAATATTGATATTCTTGGTATTCAAGAAACTAAGAAAGAGCATATTGATCTACTTTTGATCAACTCTCTGTGGTGTAAGCCTGATGTCGTATAACAACCCTCATTTAATAACCATTATAATAATGATTTTTTAATCACTCGGAAGCGTAGGCTTAAAATATATTATTATACATTACATCAAAAGGTATATAAACTTTTTCAAATCTGATACACCACATTTTAATGTTTTTCAAATCAAAGTATTACAAACGAGGTGTTATATAATTCCAAACACTACTGATTTAATCAAATCAAATATCAGAGTATACGCTTGTTCTTCAAACATTCCATCCTATTCCCAAGCTTCCTGCCAACCCACAATTTCTCAATATCACAACCTGTTGGAAGTATTAATGTGGGAATTAGCAAAACGCTAAGTAAGTAAATCAATAAACAACAACCCAACTTAGCATAACAAACTTGTGTACAACAAATAATCATATATACACAACCCGTCTGGTTACAGCATAGAGCATCACAAACAACTGGTGCCATAGAGGACCGGTGGTTCCTGAGACAACTTTCTCAAAGAACACTTTAAAACCAACTGCAGGCCCATACAGAGGTTTAACCGACTACTTGGTGCTATTAACCCAAACAACACAGGCTACGACAATAATACTTGTACTAAGACCCTGTGTTATCCAACCAATAGCAAACCCAAGCACAGCCCCATGCTGACCTCTAAATCAACAATGCCCAATGACAATACAACAAGTGATCACATTTTCACATACTTATCATGGCAACCTATCAGACCAACAGTCTATCCACAGTATTATTACTAATAAACCATAATCGTCATAGTAACTAAAACAATAGTAATAATACAATTACCCGTTGTAACAAACCTGTTACAACTAAATCAAACTGAGGGTTATTGATCCACTCACCGAATACCTCAGTCTCTACTCAGTAGTCTAATGTCACTGAGTCGCCTCAAAATCTGATAACAAAATAAAGAACTAGTCAGTAACTTATTGATCATCAATGTTCATATTATATATATCAATACATATTATAGAACAATTAAACATTCACTGAGTAGTAATTAAGCCACATTATTTCATACTCATAATTAAAACGAGTTGCTTTTCCATAATTAGTAACTTTAGTTATCAATCCAAATTCACAAGGATATAACTTATTTATACCCCTTATTAGCAACTAACCATAACTATCAAGTTATTATCTCATTTATAGCTTAGATAATCAAACCCTTAATAACACCATGGCCTAATTTCATCATATCATCTATTCGTATATATATCCTACATTAGGATAATACACGCATGATTATTTACCAACTATATAGTGTCCAATCACAATAATATTCCTGTTAAAATAACCATCTTACTCGTTTAACCCATTCAATTATCTAATTCGATATCCAATAATCATATCATATAACACTTATATAATCCATGAAACACTTAGGTGACACAGGCAACTGAACTAAAATCTCATTCATCACATGTAACTATATGATCATAATCATTTACAAGTACTTATCATCTATACACTAGTTTACAAGTCATCAAACCCATTCCGATGTTATAACGTACATGCCAAAATAACATATATACATATAAATTATAACTCATGATTATAATTATAATTTATTATTACACTTTACACGACTGACAGATAAGCCGACGTTAATAGCAGTGTCTACTAGATAAAGGACCCGCGACAACGCGGGAACTTTGATATTTTGATTTGATTTGTTTTGTTACATTTAGGATAATATTGAAGAATGTTAATTTAACTTTGTATTATAATATGTATTTTTGTTTAATTTGTAAATTATTTGTTTTGTTATAAAACTTGAACCTTTTAAAATAATAGAGTATAAATGTATTAAGTATTGGCAAAATATGTAATTAGATATTGTTATATCGTGTTAAAGGGTGTGAGATAAAGTAAAATATAGACTTAAAGTTTTTAAGTATAACCCTTTGGCTTTCTAACAACACACATAAAAGTGTTGTATAATAACAACACTGACACTATAATTATTAATAAATAACCACCATGCACAACACATTTCCTAAACATAGTCTTAAGGATGTCGTTAACCTATATTGTAAAAAAATATGAAAAACAATTATGAAACGCCCCAAAACTCGGAATTTTTTTTTTTTTTACTCACATATTTTCTTCACAAAAAAAAACACACTCAATAGGTCCCATAACTTTATTTTATACATATAAACTCGACACATAAGTTAGAACATCATTTTTGAAACATGGTGAAGGGACATGGCCATGGCGATTACAGGACATGGCCATGGCATCGTGCTGGTAAGAATGTGAACCTACTGTTAAGGGACATGGCCATGGCGTTTATATGACATGGCCATGGCATGTCTGCTCAGCAACACTTGTAATTTTACGAAATTGAAACACGCATAACTTTTTACTCGTAAACACTTAGACCATCAAATTTTGCAGGCACCTCCACAACGCCAAAATGAAACTTTCTTTTTTCACACTATTCCAAAATACACGTTTTACGAGAAAACAGACGTATAACTACTTTTTGACCATTTTAACCACTTTTTAACTACAACCCAAATCACAAACCATAAATATTTGGACTCTAACTTTTTGCACACATGATCAAACCATCAAAACAAGTCTAACACACTTGTCCAAACCCACATAACTACATTCTAACCCGATTTAACCCTTTTGACCCGTTTTGGTGTCCATTTGGACACTTTTACCAAATCTACCATATACAACCACAACTCTACCCATTACCACATACGTTTGACTATTATAACTCTGTTGACTATATGTCAACTTCACATTTGACCAACCAATCACATTTGACACTAAATCACTTTTCACCACTTTGACCCAAACCAAACCAATCATATGACTTCATACTCTTGACAACCACATACACTAGACGTCATAACTCGGTTTGACTTTCAAAGTCAACTACTACACATTGACCAACATATTTAATTCAAAAACTCTTTGTTTGGGCGATTTACACAATTGAGCATCAAAACAACAATTCAAAAGAAAGAAGCATATTCTAACCACAAGCATGCTCCATATCCATGTCACTAGCTTCTCATAACCCTTCTATCCACATGTCGCTAGCGTAACATCAACCTACAACATAAACACTGAAACGGGTAAGCACAACTGCTTAGTGAGTACACAGGCAAATCAAACAAGCAATTCACATAAACACAAAATCATTAATCTCTGAACACACTAAACACTGATCACTGAGCACCATACCACATCGATATGCATGCTAACACTATTTCACTGAGTACCATACCACAACGGTATGCATACTAACACTGTTTCACTACATAAGCATATTCCACAAAATCCACAAACTACGTAATCACCCAACAATCGATTCACATAACATTATAACTACACTATCTCCACTAATTAATCCACATATGTAAACACATTTTCTTCCACCCAATTGTGTAGCCTCTTGCTCGGAAGCAATCCGGATCCAACACAATCGAATCATACACTATCAATTCAAAATAACATCATAACTACATAATCTCAATTATTTAATCCACATATATCAACACATAATCTTTCACCCGATTGTGTAGCCTCTTACCCAACAGTAATCCGGATCCAACCCAATCGAATCATACACTATTCTCCACTAATTCTTTCCTTTACCTTCAAGCTAGTGACATACTCATTACTCGCTAATGAGATAATCACTACTGACTTTTTCAAATAACATGTATTCACATAACAATTAAGCATAACAAGTAATTTAACACAATTAACTATTATAAGCAATAAACATAAATAAACAAACTTAACAATTAACTTTCCTTGATTGTGCAAACCTTTAGCCCGCAAGCTATACGGTACTACACAACCAAATCACCTGTTTAACCCCCCGTATCACTCACCATACTCTATTAGTCGATTTCACCATTGAAAGCACTCCACGTATTTATCACCTACATAATTCATATATGATACATACAACACTTTTAGACACTAATCATCATTAAGCTAACTATTAATCATATTCATACTCTATTAACACTTCTAATTACACTATTAAGCTTATTACATGAATTCCTCTTAATTCATCAAAACCTTTATGAACATATTACTAACTTATAAATCTTTAACTCATTTTAACACTAATTCTTTCACTATTTAGTTTCACTAGCATCAACTTCACATATTAAACATATATTCATATCATAATCACTAGTTTTATGAAACCCCACCAAAACCCCACTTTGATTACTAGCTTTTTACTTCAAATTAATCACTTTCATGATGATACATAGTTTATAATCATAATCAAAACACTAAATAACACTAATTTAAACCAATTCAAACCCTAATTTCGTAGTTAAATTCAATAATTTCATAAAACTCACTAAAACCCATTTTAACTAGAAACTAGGTTAAAACTAAAGAGAAATCACTTACATATGAATGAAGATGATGAAGAAGATCATGAATTGAACCTTAGAAAGAATTAATCAAAGAATTAAAGAAAGAAATTGAAGTAGAATCGTCCGTGTGTTTTTCTCTCTTTTTCTCCCGCTCTCTCTAACTCTCTGGAACATTTTTAGAACAAATAAAAGGTAAACACTGATCGTACATATATATCTATATGTTTTAATACCCTTTTAAACCCTACAGTCTGAAACTGATAAAACCGTTTACGTTTTTCACTATATCTCGTTATCTACATAATAATATTTCGTAATAAAAATATATCCGCGTACGATATTAATTTCCTGAAATTCGGGGTGTTACAAATTATATAGTATGGGAGTAATAAGGAAAATGATTTGTAGGCCTAAATTTAGAGGACTAAATTTAGGCCTAAGGATGTGATTGGTGGGTTTGAAAAATTGATTGGATGAGATTAAGAGAGAAAAAAAACAACTAATCAGAAAGTTAGGTATGTTTTTAGGTCTACGTAAGTAGTCTTATTTAGCATTACCCGAGTAATAATGTAGTAATTATTACCAACTCGGCAACTCATCAACTCTTATAAAAAAAACACACATGCATTTTCTTTAGCAAGTGACTAAAATGTAACATAGAAAGTAAATCTTACTTGACATAGGCAATATATGTATACGACAATATATGTATATATTCATTTGAAAATTGAAAATGGATGAAGAACAATTATTATTGTCGTTACATTATAAAATACTGAATGCGATAATAATATAATATCATAAGTCTACTTTAATTCCCTTGAATACCCAACAATACTTTCATTCACTTGGGCACTTTTTTTTTTTGAAAGGCAGTAGAGTGATCCCGGGCGGTTACGGCCACTAGGCAAGCTAGTGGACTCGATGCGCTGGCGAGGTCACTATCCCCCACTGCTTCCAGAAGGAAAAACCCCACAAGGTTCCGAGCGAGGCTCGAACCTGGGCCTTGTGGGTAAAACTACACTGCATCAAACCAGCTAGGCTGGCCATCATTTGCTTTTCACTTGGGCACTTGGCATCACACTATATCCATAGTTGTCCTACAAATCGGGAGATAAAAAGTAATTAACATCGTATAAAAGTAACAAATTAAAACTCATTAGTAATGAGTAGATACCACATTATCATATTATCTATATCTATACTAATAGGGTTAATGTACAAATTCGTCACTGTACTTTGCCAAAATGTTCATATGGGTTACTGTACTTTCAAAATATGCAATTGGATTACTGTACTTTCAAAAACTGTCACCACGCCTATTTTTGCTTAATTTTGGTTAAAAGTTTAGTGACCCAATTGCACATTGTTATGTACAATTTTACAAGTACAGTAACTTAATTGAACTATGGCAAAAATTTGGTGACCTAATTGAACATTTTTACAAAGTACAGTAATCCAATTGCATATTTTAAAAGTACAGTAACCCAAATGAACATTTTGGCAAAGTACAGTAACGAATTTGTACATTAACCCATACTAATATATAAAGAGTTTGTGACAATGTCTTAAAAGAAGCAATAGTAAATTACTATTTTGCCCTTTTAATCATCTCATTTAACTTTAAAACAAGAATATAAAATGGAATTTATTACTATCAAGTTAATGTATCATAATTAATTTCGGTTACATATATGTAATCCAATATTTATTTGTCTTTTCATAAATAATGTAACTTACTTAAACATTATAAAGTGTTTAACATAGAGTACAAACAATTATGCTAAATTTACATACATTTAAAGCCACAAAAATATGAAAAATTGACATTCATTGCTAATTCATCAATGTAAATAATTAATATGTAAATATCATTCATTATTATCAACAAAATACTTAAAATCTAATTAACAAAATATTAGAAATTTATAATCTTAATTATCTAATACTTTTATATAAAGAGTTTGGCCAATTTGTTATCTTATACAAAAAATTGAAATTATTATTTTACATTTTAAGTTGATATAACATCTAATGTAAATAGTACAAACACTTAAAATAATGATTTATTATATTACTGTAACAACTATTTATCTATCTAATTCTCTTAACTATTAATTAGATTGGATATTTGTAAGTTACTATTTCTAAAATTTCAATGACCATAAGTAGGGGTGTTAATTTAAGTTTAATCAGATTAGGGGTTTTTAATTTACGGGTCAAAAATTCCCAACTTGAACCCTAACTAACATGTTAAACGAGTCAAATCAACATATCCACAAATAGACCCGCATAACCCATTTCAGTAAACGGGTTGATAGATTGATAGGTTGTAATCTGAAAAAAAAAGTTCCAGTTGGTGGCTTAACCCGTTGACCCCAACTTATGCGCGTGAAACATGCCTAATAAATTCTAATGGTTGACGGTTTTTGGGTTAACGCTGTCAGATTTGCAAGTCAAAAGTTTTCAACCTAACCCGAACTATGGTGATTTGGCTAACAATTCAAAATTAACTAACATGACACGGTCCACATAACCTATTTAGGTATACGAGTTAATAGGTTTGGGAGTTGCTTTTTTTTTTTTTTTTTTTATGAGAATAAAAAATTTCAGAGTTCTGGGTCGCATGTTGATCCACACCATAAACCAAACTCAACCCCAAATATTAAAGTGGTTGGGGGGTTTTGAGTTATCGTTTGAATTATATCCCATAAAATAAAGTAAGAAATAGTATAATACTTTTTTTTTTCAAATTCTATTTAAGGTTTACCATTGAATAAAAATGGGTTAATTGTTTGGTTATGTATCTAACTTTGCCCTTTTTACAATTGTATGTAACAAACTTTCAAAACATCTATTGTATGTAATAAACTTGTAAAAAATGCTATTGTATGTAACAAACTTTCAAAACATCTATTGTATGCAGTAAACTTGTAAAAAAAATCGCTATCGTATGGTGCGGTAGTCAATGATCTGCTAGAGTTTGCTCGTGCCGCCACAAACCAATGTTAAAGAGCCATTTTCAATTTGGCATGTACACATGGTAACCCGCAATATACAATAGAGATTTTTTACAAGTTCATTGCATACAATAGATGTTTTTAAATGTTGTGACATACAATAGGGATTTTTACAAGTTTATTGCATACAATATATGTTTTGAAAGTTTGTTACATACAATAGTAAAACGAGCAAAGTTAGATACATAACCAAACAATTAACCCATAAAAATATTACTACAAGTATTTTTTTTTCACGTCGCTACATTGTGCGGGTAGTATGCTAGTTACCAATGAAACGTGTGAGCTTTCTCGAATGCATTAAAACAACTAACAAATAGTCTAAAATAATAATTTGCTACCAAACATTGTAACTAGTACTTAACCCGGCGTTGCCCAGCCGAACGACAGACATATAAAACAAATAGGGATATTGTGCATTCGATATACATATAACTCTTAAATAGCATGATACCAATCTTACAATTACTAATTTTTAACTCAAACTTAAACGTATCACTCATGTATATAAACACACACACACACACACACACACACACACACACACACACACACACACACACATATATATATATATATATATATATATATATATATATATATATATATATATATATATATATTTTTAAATGTGTATAGATGTTCCGCTTAGAATAGACACAAGACATTTATTTATACTGAATAAACAGATAGAATAATAGAAAGCGATAACGACATTACTATAGATGCATGCAAAGCAAGTAGCTAACCGATGATAGTTAATAGCATAGTGAAATCTTCACTACTACAATTTAATCGTGTTACTACTTCTTAACTTGTTCATGGAGCTTGTATGACCATAACATGCAAGGTAAAATTGATTTTTTTAGGGTCCCTTCTATTTTGTCTATTTGTTTTGTAAAGTCCAATAAGTATATCACCCTTTATTAAAAGACCATATCTTTCTCAAGTAAGAGAGAAGTTGAATCTAAGGATGACATGAAACATATATACCTATAAAGACTTGAACTAACAATCAATTTCAGCATATAAATGAAACAAAAAATGGTAATTGCATCATAAGTGATCTCCCATAATATGTGTTACAATGCCTATACAATTTCTGTTCTAGAATAACCAATATAAACAAATAAGAATATAAATGATGCCATGCCTTTTACTTGAGACTACTCAATCTTATTGGATTATATTGAACTACCAATGAGAATTTGTGCACCCCTATATAAAAACTATTGATTAAGTTTACGACCAATGAGAACTTATAATTTGATTGGGTGAACATAAAATTGATGATTTGTATGTGGTGAATCTCAACTTATAAAAATGACTAAGATTCAAATAATGTTTTTACATTTAACCAAGAAACTAAGAGTTATGGTCATTCATAAAATGAAAAAATGAAAAAAAAAAAAAAAAAAAGCCAATTAGGATAATGTTACCGATGAAATGCGAACAATATTTATCAACTTATTATATGTTCACTTTAATTAAAAACTATAAACAAATAAAAATTTAAAAATAAAATAATGTAGAAAAGGTCTACCTTTCGTTGACCAGTAAAGCTTTTGAATTATATAACCAACCATAATTAATCAATAAAATCAGCAGGGTCCAGTCCTCTTCTTTCATAGTTTTTGAAATCTCTAAAAACACACACCAACACACACTTTGCTTTTTTATATAAAATTACAAAAAAAAGGTTTCTTTTAATATATACATCAAAATCGAATTAATACAAGCTGGATAATTTTCGGCATCCTGAAATCATCTAGGGGCCTGTATACAATTTGGCCCAGATTTCGATTAAAGCCAAGGCGTGATATTGGGCCTGAAATGATAAAACAGGCCTGAATATTTCCCACGTTCTACTCCATATACATGCTAGCTTCACAAATATAATTACAGGCCATATACGAATATTCTAGGCCCATGTTAAAATCCATCCCAAACTACAAATATAGTTATTAACTTATTATATTTATATAAATGAATATAAATAAAATAAAAAGTTATTAAAAGAAACAATTATATTCCAGGCCCGAATATAAAAATTTCCAGGCCCGAAGATAAATTTCCAGGCCCAAGTTCCAAATTTCAGGCCCAATACAAGTTAAAGATAGCGTACAAAATCACAGGATGGCTTAAGAAATTTGGTTACAGCAGGATGCATTTCGAATTTAATTTTCGCCACGAAATATACAATGGGGGACGGTAATTTACTATTCACGCGTATTTTTTTTCCGCTGCACCAGTCCCGTTCCCTAAACGTATCCATCGCACCAATGTGATGAAGTGTGACGCCGAAATATTTGACCGACTACCCGAGTATTAGTTTTATTAAATCAATGGTGATTTTCGTTAGGTGTTTGTGTTGTGTCATCAAGGTTCATGTACAGATGGCAACTTCATGAAGCAAACCATATTCAACATATACTCCGTATTTGTCATCAACTTATATTATATAATAATAAAAACAATAATTAATAATGTAATATCTATCTATACTAATAAATGGGGGTTTGGCTGATGTCATAAAACTGATGTGTCAAGTCATGATGTAGTAGTTCATGCTGATGTGTCAACATGTAGTTAAAAGGATGATGTCATAAAAAAGTCATTTTGAGAGCTAAAAAAAGCTGTTAAAAATGGAAGAAAAAAATATTTCTCGGGATGATATTTATGTGATTTAAAAAGCCCAACAATTTATCTTGAAACTTTAAAAGCTTCTCCTACAGGCTTAAATTTTACTGGGTTTCATTATCAATGCCACCGCCCAAATTTAGCCGCTAAACTCACGATCTGACTTTTTCTTCTTCATACGCTTTCTTTATTTTCAATTTTCATCATAATTTTCTTCTTCATTCGATTGTATTTTGATCCATCAATATGGCTATGCTCTCACTCATGGTTTTTATTGACGCCCTCTTTAATTAAAGAGATGAATTCAAACCAAGATTTTTGTACGTTTTCCTCCATTAATTTTCAGTAGCAGGTATGAATTCAAACCAAGATTTTTACATTGGTTCTAATTTATTTTGTGATATGTATATTTACTTTTTAATCGATATGGATTTTGGAGTGGAATTATGGTAGCTGTTGAAGAGACAAATGAAGTTTGGTTCACCATAAAATTTTCAGTAGCAGGTATGAATTCAAACCAAGATTTTTACATTGGTTCTAATTTATTTTGTGATATGTATATTTACTTTTTAATCGATATGGATTTTGGAGTGGAATTATGGTAGCTGTTGAAGAGACAAATGAAGTTTGGTTCACCATAAAATTGTAAGTAACCCTTTTATTTCATTTGAATGTGGTTTTGGGATAATCTGAAGTTTGGTTAATGTGAGTTTAATTTCGTCTAGGTTTTGTTTGTGTGTCTTTTAAATGGATTTTTATATGTGTTTGTGTTGATTTATGTTAGTATTTTAGGTACTTAGTATGTTACATATGTATGCATGCCAAGTGTTTGATAAAATGCCTTAATGAAAAATTGATTTTTAGATTTCATATACTTTATGTTGTAATGCAATTAATATAATTGAATTACTAATGTTGTTTGTAGTATAAACGTTACATCTTAACATAATATTCATTGTCATGGTAGAGATTATTGGTTACTCTTTTTGTTTTTCTTTTATGTTCCAAAAATAATCAAATGTTGCAGCTGTAATTTTGGGTTCGGTTATCAAATGTAATGCAACTTATGGATTGGTTATATGGATGTCAGGAAGTTGAAAGATGCCGGTTCATGTAGTTGAAACAGTTTCGTATTCCTCTCGAAAAGACAAAGCTTTGTCACACTCTATTTGTCACTTACCAAGTAAGACACAGATATAATTATCCTGAATTATTGTGTGTTTTACAATGGACTACGAATATGCTGATGTTTGCTATATATATCATTTTCAGCTTCTATTAGATCATGCTGGTGGTGAAGTTCAGGCGACGTACATTGATGTGGAAGGTACACTCAGGCCCCAAATATTGTTACAGATATTATGTAACATCCTCAAATGTGGCCTAGTTGAAATACGGTATTTCCCTTAATTTAATTGCTACTTAATTGTATTTTTAAATACTTGGTGTATTTGATAGCTAAATTAATAGATCAATTAGTCAATTGGCTTATTGTGATAAATAAATTATTATTGTTTTAAATTTATTTAGTTGACGGTATAATAAAAACTTATTCCTCGCAAATGGTTTTTAGGTTCCAGACAATAGATTTAGGACGGGTATAATTTATACCCAAAATAAGCTGAGTCATATGAGGAACTTGACATCTGTGATTTCATTTTGACAACACTTCATTCTTCCCAAATTCTCATATCACCTCAAATACTCTCAATGAAATTTTAACCAAAAATCAGACTTTAGACTTGAATTGAAGTTGTGATTGTGCTTACATTGTGTTCTTCATCTCCTTCATCTAGCTATCACCTCCATTGTAAGTGAACTTACTCCATTCTCATGTTCTTGCTTGAATGGATAGATTTAGGTTTGGTAAATTGATGATAGAATGGAGTTAAATTCGTGCTTGAAATGTGTTATATGATCATGGTAAACTGATTACATATTTGCATTTCAGATTGTTGCAATTACTTAGTTAAAAAAAAAAAAAATGAATTTGAGCTAAAGTTTTGAATATCTTGAAAATTGATGCATGTTTGGATTGGAAGGTTTGATGATCTTTGTTTGTTGTTATTACATGTTTGTAAGTGTTACCTGTGATTAATTTATGGTCGAATTTGTGTTTCACAGCTGAAATTGAGTGATTTGGATTTTTGGTTCGAGCTGAAACTAGTTGCAGGTCTGAACCATTGTTGAAAAACATTGGAACGCGATCCCGAAACCCTTACCCGGATCGCGTTGCTATGTGTATTTTGATCCCTGGATGATTTGTACGTATGAACGTGATCCAGTCCCTATCATACGGATCGCGTTAGATAGTGTTAAATTGGGTCAAACGGATTTTGTTCTTTGGAACGCGATCCAGCTCCTTGTCCCGGATCGCGTTTGCAAGTGTATTTTGGCAACAGAATATTTTGGTGTTAAGGAACGCGATCCAGCCATACCCTACCCGGATCGCGTTTGTCAGTTTTACTTTGACGAATTTGACAACTTGTGACTTGTGTGCTTATGTTATTTAACGAGTATTGAAAGTATAGTATGAGCATTATAATGCATTGTTTATGTGAATGTTATACTATAAATTCTAAACATTAGAGTCTAACTCGGGTTTTGATCGTGTTCTCAGATAACCAGAAGACTCAATAAAATAAGATCTTTGAGTGGAGACTACAGTCGACAAGGGTGAGTGGATCTTGGACTTCAGTCTAATTTGGTTGTAACAATATGGTTACAACGGGTAAATGTGAATTTACTGTTTCATTGTTAAGTTAATATTTTGCCATGATGGTTATATTTAGCTTAATAATTGGTGTCCTTGTTTGCCTTGATGGTTGTGGACTATATGAATGTCGGGGGTCAACGTGTGTTGGGTTTGGTTACTATTACTTTGGACCTCATAAGTGCTTTGTACATGTGTTGTTCACTGAAATTATGTTGTAAGTAGTAATAGTACCAAACTATCGGTTTAGTCACTGATTTGGCCTTCAGTTGGTTATAAGTGTTACTTGGGGAACCACCGCGGCATGAGGGTACTTCAAGGACCACCGATCCTTCATGATTAACTGTTGCTATGCTTTGCGGTATTCATTTGTTAAGCTAAGTTAGTTGATAGTTTGAGATTTATTCACTTAGCTTCGTGCTAACCCCTCATTACTTCTTGCAGGTTTACTTTGGTATGTGGGTGGGCAAGAAGTACCATAGGAATGGAATGTTTGACAGGCTCACTCTGTTTTGTTAACTATGTTAATGTTATGACATATGTTTTGGATTTCTATAACACTAAACTTATCGTGTGTAATGTCTAGGATAATCTAGCTTAAAGACTGTATGTATTTGGATTGCCATTTTGAAATGTAAATATGCAATCCAATGTTTTGTATCTAAACTTGCGCTTCCTTTATAAAAAAAAAAAAAAAAAAAAAATATCCTTGTATTTTCGAGTAGGGTGTTATAAATTGGTATCAGAGCAAAGGTTTGGGTGAATTGAACATGGGTTAATTGTTCAATCCCAAATCTATTTGTGTTAGTCAAACATTCCTTGGAAAGGGGATTGAGCTAGTGAATATGATTTGGTTAGTATTACTAAGTACTAACAATTAACGGGTTATGAGATGTGTTGTGGTACAGGATATGGCAGAAAGTAACGCTCCGACCAGTACCCCGATCAATGCTTCTGGAGCAAGAGACTCTCCTCCTGAAATTCAGTCTCAAAGTCAAGGTCAGCCTAGTACTACACTCCCTGCAAGTGAATTGAGCCGCGATGAGTACACTTTGTATTTAGAGGATGAGTTAAACAAATATAAGGAATTATATGAGCAACAAGCTAGAACATCCAGGCAGATTCCTGCAGTTAGTACGATTACACCTCCGTTAGTGACATCACAGTTTTCTATGCCACCGCCTACTTACTACCAGACATCAGCTCCTTTTTCTTCTTCAGGACCTTCGGGATTTCAGTTTCCGGTATTTCCTCCTCCATCCCAGCAAAAATTATGTTCATTTAAAACCTTTAAGTCTAGTGGACCTTCAGATTTCTTTGGGAGTACAAATCCTTCTGTGACCATGGATTGGTTAAGGGATGTCGAAAGAAAATTTGAGGTTTGCCGATGTGAGGATGAGATCAAGGTAACTTATGCAGTGCAACTTTTAAAAGGTCCGGCAATGGGATGGTGGGATTCTATCACATCTCATTTAACACCTCAGCAAAAAGCTTCCATTACATGGTCCGATTTCTATAATGAGGTTTGTAAGAAGTATTGCTCCGGATATGACATGACTCGCATTAGGCGTGAATTCTTGGATATGCAATTGACTGATAGTATGACTATAGAGGACCTTATCTCTCAGTTTACCGATAAGTTGAGATTTGTACATCAATGGGTACCGGATGAAAGGACAAAGATTGACCATTTTGTTGGAATGTTACCCCATACTTATCGGACTACTGTGAGACTTGCAAGTGATCTTAACCAAGCTTTTGATTTGGCTCGTTCTGTGGACGGCGATATTAGAGCTCAGGATTTGGAAATTAAAGACAAGTCCCCAATGAAACCCAAAGGTGAATCTACGTCAGGTCAGGGGAAGAAGAAATGGCAAGGTAATAATAATAACCGTAAACCGAATGTTGTTGGTGGTTCAGTGGATAGGTCAAATTGGTGCCAGAATTGCAAGTCTAGGCACACGGGACATTGTACACCTCAGACTGCTAGGTGTATTAAGTGTGGTCAGTTCGGTCATGACATCAAGGATTGTCCTTTTCCTAAGTCAGTGTGTTGGAATTGCCGAAATGAAGGACATCGTTCGAGTGCATGTCCAGAGGAAAGGAAGCAAAAATCGGGAACGGTCGGAGGGTCATCATCATCTTCTGGCCAGAAAAGAAAGAATCCTCCAGCTCCAACTGGTCGGGCTTTTCGAATGACCGTGGATGAAGCCGTGGTAGCCGAGGACGTCATAACTGGTACTTTTCTTGTTAATTCAGTACCGGCATGCGCCTTATTTGATTCAGGGGCAAATTGTTCCTTTATGTCCTTGGTATTCTGTGATAGACTCAAATTGACACCTACATGTATTTCACAACCAATTGAGGTTGAGGTAGCGGATGGAAAATTAGTTTCGGTTACCACATCGGTGACTGGAGCTAGTATTTCGATTGAGGATTATAGTTTCCCTACTTCTTTTCTGTTGATGCCTATTCATGGGTTTGATGTTGTGTTAGGCATGGATTGGTTGAGTCGTAATAAAGCCCATATAGATTGTCATAAGAAGCTGATAAAAATTCCAATCTCAGACGAGTCATATGTCGTGGCTCGGGGGGAAAGGGAGAGGGGTAGTATACCTTTGATCTCTATGATGAAAGCTAGAAAATCTCTAGCTAAAGGGTGTGATTCTTATTTAGCCTATGTTGTCGATGCTAAGCTAGAAAAGAAAGCCATTAGTAATGTCCGAGTTGTTTCTGAGTATTCGGATGTTTTCCCTGATGAATTGCCTGGTTTACCTCCGGTTAGAGAAGTAGAATATAAAATTGAGTTAATTCCTAGTTCTACTCCGGTAGCTAAGGCACCTTATAGATTAGCTCCCTCCGAAATCCGTGAAATGATGAATCAAATTCAGGAATTATTAGATAAGGGTTTTGTTAGACCCAGTTCTTCTCCTTGGGGTGCTCCTGTGTTATTTGTTAAAAAGAAAGATGGCACTTTCCGTATGTGTATTGATTATAGAGAATTGAATAAGAGGACCGTAAAGAATAAGTATCCTTTGCCCCGAATAGATGAATTGTTTGATCAATTGCAAGGGTCTTCGTTTTTCTCTAAGATAGACTTGAGATCGGGTTATCACCAAGTCCGGGTTTGTGGGGAGGATATCCCTAAAACAGCTTTTCGCACTCGCTATGGTCATTATGAATTCCTTGTTATGCCTTTTGGGTTGACTAACGCTCCAGCAATTTTTATGGATTTGATGAACAGGGTTTGTAGACCTTTTCTCGATAAATTTGTCATTGTTTTCATTGATGATATTTTAGTTTATTCTAAATCTGAATCTGATCATGAAGTGCATTTGCGTTTAGTTCTTGACACCTTGAGAAAGGAGAAATTGTATGCTAAGTTTTCAAAATGTGAATTTTGGCTTCGTGAAGTTCAGTTTTTGGGGCACATCATTTGTGAAAATGGGGTTAAAGTGGATTCATCTAAAATTGAGGCTGTCATGAATTGGCAATCGCCTAAATCTCCGTCAGAGATCAAGAGTTTTCTGGGTTTGGCAGGCTATTACAGAAAGTTTATTAAAGATTTCTCCAAGATTGCAGGTTCTTTGACTAAATTAACTCGTAAGGATGTGAAATTTCTGTGGGGTGATCAACAGGAATCGGCTTTTCAGACCTTGAAACAAATGTTGTGTCAGGCTCCGGTTTTAACTTTACCTGACGGATCCGAGGATTTTATTGTATATTGTGATGCTTCACATGCGGGTTTAGGTTGTGTTTTGATGCAACGAGACCGTGTTATTGCCTATGCTTCACGTCAGTTGAAACCTCATGAGACTAACTATCCTACCCATGACTTGGAACTTGCAGCTGTGGTCTTTGCCTTAAAGATTTGGAGACATTACTTGTATGGAACCAAATGCGTTATTTGTACGGACCACAAGAGCCTTCAGTACATGTTTACTCAAAAAGAACTTAACATGAGGCAAAGACGATGGTTAGAATTGATTAAGGATTACGATTGCGAGATTCGATACCATCCGGGTAAGGCAAATGTGGTGGCGGATGCGCTTAGTCGAAAGGGTAAATCTGGTTTATTTAATGCGTTTGGAAATCTCTTCAGACTTGATCGATAAATTGAAATTGGCTCAGATGGAGGCCCTATTGGATCATAACTTGAAATCAGAAATCATGCTTAAAAGGAAGGATTTATTGGTAGAAGATTCTCGTGGATTAAAGACATTTCAGTCTCGTGTTTGGGTCCCATTGTTTGGTGGACTTCGAGATGTGATATTGATGGAGGCTCATAAATCCAGATTGTCGATTCATCCCGGAAGCACCAAAATGTATCAGGATTTAAAACCATTGTATTGGTGGCCTACTTTGAAGTTGGATGTCGCTCGAATAGTTGAATCTTGCCATATTTGCTCTCAAGTAAAGACCGAGCATCAGAAACCTTATGGAGCTTTGAAGCAACTCGAGATTCCCGAGTGGAAATGGGAACATATTACCATGGATTTTGTGACCAAATTACCTCGAACTGTTAAGGGTAATGATATGATTTGGGTAATTGTTGATAGATTGACCAATAGTGTAGTATTACTAATAGTGTAGTAAGAAAGTCAAAACGGTTAATGAGTCTAAATGTGCGATGACAAGTTGTGAAAAGTCAAATTTGAAATTATATGAGGAAAGTGGGTTAGTTTGACTTGGAATAGTCAGAGGAGTGTGGGTTGGGTGTTGGAATGGTGATTATATGGTCGTAAACCCAAACGGGTCATTTAAGTGTCCAAATGGGCCACTTAGTGTTAAAATGTATAGAATTTGATGTGATACGTGTAAGATAATTTTTAAAGTGACTGAAAGTCATAAGTATAGATAAAAAGTGGATTGAAAATGTTAATGTTGTCATTTTAAATGAAATTGGGGAAATTGTCCATTTTGACCCCTAAACGGGTCAACGTGTTAAAATAATGTAGAATGAGTGTTTGTATATGATGAATATGCCCACACGTCACTAATGTATATAGAAACATGTTGGTAAAAGGTGAAAGTCAGAAACCAAGTCGTTTGAAATATAGCGTGTCAACCAAAATGGTCAAAAATGGTCAAAAATGAGTCGTACGTCCGTTTTCTCGTAAAACGAGTAAATTGAAAAAGTGTAAAAAGGGAAAGTTTCATTTTGGCATAGTGGATGTGCCTGCAAAATTTTAGAGTCTAACTCTAAAAGAGTAAAAAGTTATACGCGTTTGAAATTGGTTAAAAATATGATTTTCTGAACCTCAGATTTTCTGCTTGGGAACGCGATCCCAACATGTTCTCAGGATCGCGTTCGTACGTGTTATTTTGTCTCAGATTATTTTTATGCTTGGGAACGCGATCCCAGCCATTTTCCAGGATCGCGTTTGTGTGTGTAATTCGTGTTCAGGTGCGTTTTCTCTTGGGAACGCGATCCCGCTCACTTCTCCGGATCGCGTTTGTATGCCTAATTTGGTTACAGAATTTTTTTCACTGGGGAACGCGATCCTGACCTGTTTCCTGGATCGCGTTAGTATAAAAAAAAATTTTTTTTTTCTTGCGACGTTCGACGTAATACTTGACGTAGAATTTTTTTTTAGAAAATTTCGGTGTCCGATTAAGACGAAATTTACATGTCAACTCAAAAACGGCCCAACGATCAAAGCTCATCGCGTCGCCATGAGCCCTGTCAGTTTTCGGCACTTCGGGGTCGTTTGGGGCCCGAAAATCGCGTTTTATTGTTTTTCGGACATTATTTCGGACTTTTAGCTTATGAATTGTATTGGGCTTTTGTTTCTTTGAGCCCAGAGATCATTCCTGCGACTATATGCAATATTAAAAGTTGTTTTAAGAGGTCTATATGTTTTTTGTGTAGGAGTTGTTTATAGGTAGTTTAACTAACAGCATAATATATCAGTAAGGGTATTGTTGATTGTTGTTTGTTAGGGTAAATAAATATTGATTATGTAATCAGGTTAATTACATTATGTGAAATACTTAATATGATTGAATAAGTATTTGTAAGAGTTGAAGAGTATTATAGGAGCTTACTCTTGCTTAATAACTAAAGATGGAAGGTTATTTATTAATCAACTTAGAAATTATATATTGATGAAAATATGTGGAATATGATCTGGTAATTAACAAGGTACTTAGTGCTAAATGTTATATAGAGTATTATACTTGATAATTAAAGTGTTAAGTGAATGATATTGAATCGTGTAGAGAGGATGTTAAATTGATTTAGTTGTGTTAAACTTACACATGTGTTAATAAGATAATGAGGAATGTGTTAGATGATAAAATTGTTATGTTTACTTAGTTTGTGAGTAGTTTCACATTCATGTGATAAAGGAAAAATAGTAACAAGTTAACACTTGGTCATAAATCTAGTTTGAGTGCTATTAAATGTGTGATAATTGTTAATTTCAACATTGTGAATTATGTGAGAGTAAAAGTTAATTACTTTAGAGATCAATGGTATGAAGTGGCCTGAGAATAAAGTGTGATTGACATAATATGACGACGTCTGGCCAACGTATTTATATTATGCCATTTCACATGGAGTATTGAGGCTACCAAGTACCAGAGAAATTAATGTGACCTTAAAAATGGTAGGTTTGCAATGTTGATATATGAGAGAGAGAGAGAGTCAATGATTGACTAAATCGAAATGGTAGTAAAAGATTAAGTTATTGTATTAATGAGTTACTATTAATAACAGAAATATATAAATGTATATAGAGAGAGAGCCTTTTGATTGAAATTATGAAAATTTATAGTTATATTATCGTTAATTGAGAATTTTGTGAAACTTGATTGTTATTATATGCATAATATCAAAGTGAAATGATAGATTGCGTATAGAAATGATGAAAATATGAAATAATCTTCCGTGGAGATTAAAGAGATTAAATTGATTGATGAAATGTTGTTGAAAAATGTGTGTGTGGTTAGCACATTTTGATGGAGGGGTAATTGCGCTTGAATGGCAATGTATCCGTTGATGGAAAAACTTGGTAATTATCCAAATTGAATTGGTACTAAGTGACTTGGTGATTAAGTGATAATAGTGTTAACCATGAAGAATTGACTTGTATTTTGCTTGTTAATATGTGAATAGTGTTATATGAGTTTGAGATACTTTTAAATAAAAGATTATCAAATACAGTAGTGATATGTGGTACTAGCCTAAATGCTAGTTATGAATTGAAATTTAAATTTCGTTGTTGTTGGGTGTATTGTGATTTTCATAATCATTGTTTTGCTGTTAAAAGGGGTATAAATCATATATCTATTTTAAAGATTCTAGCACATCGCTGGTTTCTAGTGTTAAGAGTATGCTATGTGCATAATGATGTTATTCATTTACGTCAAGTGATTACTTGTTTAAAGTGATTAATTGGGAATAATTTCCTTAAGTGATCATAGTATGCATGAAAATATGATTTAGATACATATCATATGTTAAGGTAAAAAATAGAAACATGTACATGTGGATATGTATATGTAGATAGAATTTAAATTGTGTGCATATAATTAAGAGTTGCTCAAGGGAGTAACTATTTTAAGTGATAAATATCACACTTGTTGTATAGTATTGCAAGTTAAATTGAGTATGAGACATAAATTATATGTTTTCGTGAATCTAATTGAGATACACACTAGTCGTGTGTGAGTTGATGAAATAATATATATGTAGGTACATGGAGTGTGTAGTGAAATGTATGCATAAGCATGTCATGCATAGGTAATTTAAGTTGTGTACACACTTTAGATAAATATAGTGAAGAGTAATTACGATGTTGGAGTAGTACGAAAAGTGCAATATTAATAAATTGTGGTGTTAGTAGAATCTCATTTAAGGAATGAGATTTATCAAGTAATTAAGTACTTTAGAATAATCAAGGTTGATTAGATTTCGAGGACGAAATCTCTTTAAGGGGGAGAGATTTGTAACATCCTCAAATTGGGCCTAGAAATAATAGGTATTTTCTGTAAATTTTAAATGCGATTTAAAATTATTATTGTGTTTGATTTTATAATTAATAGGTCGATAAGCCTCAGGGAATATTGTGGCTTGTGAAATATTGTTTGTTTTAAATTTATTTAGTTGACGGTAAAATAAAATTGTATTTCCCCGCAAATGGGTTTTAAGTTCCAGACAATAATAAATACGGGGAATGAAAACTAACACTATATGGTATATTATATATGATGGATCGGGTTTTATTCCCACATATACATACATACGTACGTATTCATACATTCATACATACAAACACAAACCTTAATCCAAAACTTGATGAAATAATCAAATTGGAGCTACAAAACTCGAATTCAAGCTTTCTTAATCATCACAAACAAGGTATGATCTTGTGTTCTTCATGTTCTTCAACCTAGAATTTGGGGTTTTGATGTTCTTGAGCAAAATCCGAAATTAGGGTTTCTAAAGTGTAAATTGATGTTAGTTAAGCTTCAATAACATGTAATAATCATTCTAGCATCATCTTAATCATGTTATATGTGTTAATTTCTTGATTTCTTGAACCCTAGAAATTTGGGGGTTTTAGTGTTCTTGGTTATAATTCGAATTTAAGCTTTGATTATATGAAATTTATGTTAGTTAAGCTTATTGTTGTTGATATCTAGCAAGATTCTAGTTTAAGTTTGTAGATTAATCTTGGTTCTTAAGTTTTTGATGATTTTGATGGGTTATTGATTATAATCCGAAAATTGAAAGTTGTGGTGGTTAAATTCTTGTTAGTTGATGGGTAAATGATGATTATAATAGAAACACTAACTTAGAAATGATGAATATGATATATATATCATGAATAAAGTGATGGGTTTCATTGATTGTTCTTGAAGTAGGATATATGAGCCTAATCTAATAATGTGTAAGTGATATGTATTGTTAATAAACATATTAGAGGTGATTAGTGATGATGATTGAAATGATTTAACTAAAAGAGTATGAGTGAATAAGTGTTCTTGAGAATTTGTTGATAATAATGAATTAATCAAGTAAGTGAATGGTAATTCAAGTGAAATTTGTGAAAGTGTTATAATTAGGTGTTAATCACATTGATTTATAATAACAAAGAGGGTGTTATAGTGTTGCTAGTAAAAGTGAGTTATTATATGAAATTGTTAATCATTGAAACTAAGAGGATCATGTTGGTTAGTGACAACTAGTGGTGAATTAATGTGATTTTATGATCATGATTTGATAGTGATGGTGAATTATAATGATTATGTTAAATAGTTATGACTTGAGTAACTTGGAGTTGTTGATGTAAATCTATTGGAGTAATGTTATATAGATTTGAAACAAGTGACTAACTTGTGTTATTTTGTTGTAATTCCAGATATGGAGAAGACTCAGTGATATTAGACTACTGAGTGGGCGACTATGGTAGTCGGTGAGTGGACTTTGATCTCTCACTATAATTTAGTGATCACTATTGTGGTTACTTCAAGTGTTAAGTGTTATTCCTGTGTTAAGTTGAATTGTGAATTGTGTTAAAGTGTTAAAGTGTTAAGTGTTAAGTGACCTATATGGTAACAGTGTTAATAGAGGTCAACTATGTTGGACTGTGTTGTTACAGGTTAGTCAACACAAGGGTTGTGAACATTCGTTGTGAGTAAGGCTTGTGTTGACTAAAGGTAACCAACAGTTATCGGTTAACCGCTGTATTGGCCTGCAGTTGGTGTAAGTGTCGCTTGGTGGGCCACCGCGGCTGAGGGCGCCACAAGGGCCACCGATCCTCTGGTGATGTTGAGTCAAAGTGTTAAATGTGGTGAACTCATAGTGTTAAATTAAGTTGTATTGTTAGTGATGAGTTAACTCACTTAGCTTCGTGCTAATCCCTCGTTGTTTACTCCTTGCAGGTTAATATCTATTGTTATGGGCGGGTCAAGGAGTAACTGAAGAATGTTTGACTAGGATTACTCTGATTATTATTTAATACAGTTTAAAATGTTTGATTATATAATGCCCAGGATATAAAGGATTGTTTTGTAAATGGTAATAATCAATACTTAGAACTTAGGTAATGGAAAATGACGTCATGTCATTTTATGTATATATATGTTTTGGGACTTGAACTTCCGCATTGTAAAAAAAAAAAAAAAAAAAAAACAGTTGTAAATTTTGGGGCGTTATATATAGTATGAGCATTATAATGCATTGTTTATGTGAATGTTATACTATAAATTCTAAACATTAGAGTCTAACTCGGGTTTTGATCGTGTTCTCAGATAACCAGAAGACTCAATAAAATAAGATCTTTGAGTGGAGACTACAGTCGACAAGGGTGAGTGGATCTTGGACTTCAGTCTAATTTGGTTGTAACAATATGGTTACAACGGGTAAATGTGAATTTACTGTTTCATTGTTAAGTTAATATTTTGCCATGATGGTTATATTTAGCTTAATAATTGGTGTCCTTGTTTGCCTTGATGGTTGTGGACTATATGAATGTCGGGGGTCAACGTGTGTTGGGTTTGGTTACTATTACTTTGGACCTCATAAGTGCTTTGTACATGTGTTGTTCACTGAAATTATGTTGTAAGTAGTAATAGTACCAAACTATCGGTTTAGTCACTGATTTGGCCTTCAGTTGGTTATAAGTGTTACTTGGGGAACCACCGCGGCATGAGGGTACTCCAAGGACCACCGATCCTTCATGATTAACTGTTGCTATGCTTTGCGGTATTCATTTGTTAAGCTAAGTTAGTTGATAGTTTGAGATTTATTCACTTAGCTTCGTGCTAACCCCTCATTACTTCTTGTAGGTTTACTTTGGTATGTGGGTGGGCAAGAAGTACCATAGGAATGGAATGTTTGACAGGCTCACTCTGTTTTGTTAACTATGTTAATGTTATGACATATGTTTTGGATTTCTATAACACTAAACTTATCGTGTGTAATGTCTAGGATAATCTAGCTTAAAGACTGTATGTATTTGGATTGCCATTTTGAAATGTAAATATGCAATCCAATGTTTTGTATCTAAACTTGCGCTTCCTTTATTAAAAAAAAAAAAAATATCCTTGTATTTTCGAGTAGGGTGTTATATATTAGGTAGCTGTGCTTCAATTGAGGACATACTTCATGTTCTACGTTTAGTATTAATTTTGTTTATAACTCAAGCTGATATCTTATGACAAATTATCCGAGTTTGTACATTTGATGGCTAAAATTAACCTTGAAGCTAAAATGGGGACACATGGATAACAGTAAGCTATTATTGAGCTATCAAGTCATGAGAAGTCCCTTTTGGGCTCAAGACCGCTGCAAGACATTCCATACTTTGTATTGATTCGATGGTTATATTGTTATGAATCTACTATTTGTCTTAAATGGCATGTTGAAAAGGACGAATTGCTGCATGTGCGCACTTAGTTGGGTCACATTTACATCTTCATAGCTTCATCCATGTTGATTGTCTATATAGCATAAACATCTATGAATAGTTCCGCGAATGTTCAGTTCGCTTACAGGCCTATCCATGACTCCACTCCATGATTACCCCCATTCACCATATGCTACAATTCAACCTATTTCTTATCCCTCCCCTTACACTTTGAAACAAAATTTTCTGTATAAAACTCATTCTTTCTTTCCTACTTTCCCACGTTTCTCTATCTCTCTCTAATATCTGTGTACTTTTTTTTTTCTCTCAAGTTACACTCCTCCTTTGGCCATGATCAACAAATTACTGCAGTTGCTACTCTTTCTCCTCTTCTCTGTTTTTTGTGTGTATTCCAGTTTTAATCTTTAGGTCTGTGAGTATATTTAATATTTGTGTTCTCGGTTTTATTTGTTTTGATTTGTATCTATGTTTGTTTGTTTAAGAATTGTATAACTTTCAGGCCTGATTTGTTGGCTGTGGTAATTTATAGGTCTTGAGGTACATTCAGGCCCTAAACTTGAAGATACAAATGTGGCTGAAGAGATGAAGAGTTGAATATTGGATAAGATGATAATACAGATTTGATGTAGGGGTGTATTCTGTATGTAAGTTTATAAAAATTCTCTTTTTTAAATTTTGATCATTATTTATTAGAAAATCATAAGTTTTGGTCATATATTTGGACCGTCAATAACTTTTATTATAAAAGTCTATTTGAAGATAGCTATGAAAGTTGTAAAATATATTTCCATATTTTGAGAGTACAATTGGGCTAAGTAGGTTTTGTTCTTTGTATTCAATTTTTATTTTTTATTTTTTAAATTATTGATTACTTGATTTACTTTTAGCTACTTGAAATGCTGATAGTTGCATCATAAAATGATAATCATATCAAAGAACACGTTCAGATAAACAGTCACTAAATGTGTACCAATATAAAAAGTTCATTGATTAATCGCTCTGTTTATTTTATACATATAATAGGGTCGGACCAATTGTTCTCTGACCTCCACAGTGTAACCATATAATAGGGTCGGACCAGTAAGTGATTAAGATGCATTGATCGAAACTCCATGAGCAAAAGAGGGTGTCTACAAATAATCCGACTTATGATTAACTTAATATGAATTCGTAGATAAATTAAAGAATTTTGTGGAGATGCCGTGTGTGTAACACTTTATATTTACAACACATGAATTTTAATTTTAATTTTAATTTTAATGCTATATATGTTAGGGAACAACTTATCAAATAATCTTTATCACTCGAGTCTTTATCAAACCCGTATTTTTACAGGTCTTAAAACTAGTTTATTATAAATGGCAGTAAGGTTTTTGTTGGGCCTGGAACTTTTCATTGGGCCTTGAAGCATATTGCATGGAACTTTTTTTATCGTATTCGCTGGGCTTGGAAGCTTTATTTGGGCCTGGAATATTTAGTATGGCCTGAAACTTTTCATTGGGCCTGAAAGTTAAACATCCGGTTATATATACAGAGTATTAGATAACAATTATATCCCAATAATGAGTATTAAATTCATATTTCATATTTTATTCAAAAGAAATGTTGAGTTCATTATCTGCCCTTAGTACCCACTACCTACATGAGCAAAATTGATCTTAATTCTCGCTTTAAAAGAACTGGTCTCAAACAGTTACAAGTCTATTTGTGCTAAAAATATTTAAATTTACATTTTATTAAAAGAAAATTGGAATCTTAAATTGGGCCTGGAATTTTTGATCATCCTGGCGATTTTTAGGGACACCTTCAAAAAAAGTTATGTGTACTAAAATATAAATGGCAGTAACGTTGTAAACCTGAAAATACTTTCATATGTAAATATATTAATATATAAAGGATTTAGATTGATTTACAATGCAGAAAAATACTCTAGCTCCTTCCTTGGTTACTTTCCTTCTCTGATCAATTCTCAATCTTATATATAGTTACAAAGTTATATATAGTTCCAAAGTTAGGTTTTTCATAAAACCTGTTTTCAATACTCTAGCTCCTTCCTTGGTTACTTTCCTTCTCTGATCAATTCTCAATCTTGTAGGTAGTAGTTTTTAGGAGATATGGGTTCCTTAGTAGTAAAGGTTGTTGCCTCCACCAGGCTTCCCCTCTTCAACAGATCACGTGTCATCTCATCTCGTGCCTTGCCGCCTACTCATCAACGATGTTTCTTTAGCACCATCAAAGATGCCCGCCATGCTCATGCTGGTCTTAAGAATAATCTCGTCCGTATTCGTAACCTTACCGTTAGTACTATTTATAACTTCATTTATGCAGGTTGGTTTACATTTTTTCTTTTTTACTTTTTTTTTTTAATGGACTTTACTAATGTTCCATGCACATAATGATATATATTGTAGTTGAAAATATTGATCACTGTCCATAACCTTAATTTACTAATGGATCACTAATGAACCGTTGTTTTTTTTTTTCCTATCATGAACTAGATATAATGAATCGATTTGGGATTTTCGATGAGAGGGTTTATAGTATGGATGCAACAGGAATTAAGCCATCAATCTCCGAAACTGATGAATGCAGCTGCTACTCCTTACAACTGAAAGGAGTCATTTCCCATGACAAAGTGAAACTAAACGTGTGCCACAACCAACTGTTTATTTATGCGGTACTGTATGATGAATTCAAAGCAGCACATCACATGTATACTAGCTACATCAAGTTACCAGAAGATAGTTATTATTTGAATTACAACATGAGAGGTATCAAGGCAGACTTTAGTGAAGGAGGAGAGTTAAAACTAACTATTCCCAAGTTTAACGTATCAGAGAGGATATTGAACGAGAAGAAGGATGAAGAAGGGGAGTTTTTAAAGCTTCAAGATGATGCATTCATATTTAGTATCAAGGTCAATGCTATGTAGACATAATCGTAGCTGGTATTATTTGATACATCTTACAATAATTGTTTTCTTTTTGCATTTTTTCCATCTGAATATCAAACGTTGTTCCTCCTTTAGAAGTATATATTAATTCATAAGCATCCATAAGGCGTATATATTATCACAAAATGAAAAGGCTCTTAATCATTCATCAATATTATAGCTGTTGGGTTGAATCCAAGTTCACTAAATGTCAAGAATGATTGCACCAGATTGCTGGTGTCATGGTCCAGAAGGTGAATTGGGTAATGGGCTGCTGTTAATGCCACTGTGATCGTGGTGACTGCTGCTGGGTTGCTCAAGTCACCACACAATAGTCTGTTGTTGTTTGGTTTATGCTGTTGCTTGGCTGTGTTTCTGTTTCCTTTCCTGTTTTTTTGCTGCTGAGATTCCCTCTCCTTCTTTTTTTAAACGTCAAATTATTTTATTCATATAAGAGATCTAACAAGATACAATATACATTACAAAAAAGGAGTTACATTAGCAGATTCAAGGTCCCTTCAATCCAACGTAGTTTGCAATACTTGCCAGTATGAGTATCCCTCTACTGTCTCACTTTTACTGCTGTTTCGCAGGTGTAGGCTACTGCACACTGTTGGTGTTGCTTTGTTCCTGGGCATAATGTCTATGTTTTTCCTGCCATAATTATTTGATGCAGTTAATGTCATACTACATACTAGTTTTGGTAGTGTAAGATTTTATTATTATTATTATTATTATTATTATTATTATTATTATTATTATTATTATTATTATTATTATTATTATTATTATTATTATTATTATTGTTGTTGATGTTTGATGGTCCTCATGCTTTACAAATTCCATGTGACACTACAGGAGCTCATCAAAGCCCTTGCATGTTGCATACCCCATAACTTATGGGGACTCTAGAAAACAAATAAGAGAAACCAAAAATAATTGAACAACAACATACAGGTCTAGGCTACTGCACACTACGTACAGAGATGATCTAGTGGGTTGGCTAACAGGTAAACACGAGTAACTCTTTCAGTATAATAATAGGCTAGACTATCAATCGTGAGTGGCTGATACTAACAAAGCAAAACCGAGCTCTCAAAGGGGTCAAAAAACTTGGTTTCCTCTAAACCCATAAGCCCAATGAGCCTTTTTAGTTGGGCTTGTTAGACTTGGACCAACAAAGAGCTATTTGAATTTTTTACTAAGGTATTTGATTAAAAATAAAAAAAAAGAACACGTGTATTGTTAGCATTGGGTATTATATAAGGACTCAATTAAGTTACGGGTTAATTATTGTTTTTCACCTTTTGCTATTGCCTCGAAGAATAAAAGGGATTACTTACACACAATGTTTTAAAAACCGGACCGGACACAAAACCGGTCTTTTTACCGGTTCACGGTTTTTTCCGGTCCAACCGCTAACCGGGGGCGGTTCCGGTTCACGGTCCAACCGGCCCGACCGCCCGGTCCGGTTTTTAAAACACTGCTTACACACGAAGGCAAATTAAATGACAAGACTAAACATGTTCAATAGCAGTTGCAGGGACACAATTTGTGACCAACCTTAACCAGCAAATTCCAAAGATTTTATTGGGGTGTGTGTGTGTGGGGGGGGGGGGTTGTAAAAGCTGATTTTGCACCTTTTTAAAGACCTTTTTATTTAACATGTGTGTGAATGACGTATTCATTAACTTATTAAGAGAGGTATCATCGCTTAGTGTTTATATATATGAATAAAAAATAAAAAATGATTAATGTATAATACTAGTGCATTTCTTGAATTGAATCTACTAAAAGTTAACAACAACAACACAAAATCGATTTTAAAGGTACATTGATCATTCGACAGGCTTCATCTACTGATCTCGCGACTAACAATCTATATGTAAATCGCATAGGACGTCATTTAAGGAAAATAAGAGGCGATTATAATCATGCCCTACTGACCGGGTTTATAGAATTATTGTATTATCAGGGTGAAAATATCGGAATCTATATATATTTTATCTTCTCCAATTTAGTTTACAATTTTATTTTTCTTTTAAATTTACTTTTTTGAAAAGTGAATGTATTGATTAAATATATTATTGTATTTAATATTCATGTAAAGTACTACTACGTACTACGTAACAAATATTTTTCCTTTACCAGCTTGCATAGTGAAGTCGATTTTGGGTGTTTAACTTTTATTTTAACAGGCTTTTCGTGAAGATTTGCCTCTTTTTGATAGATTTTGTGGTGGGGTTGCTGGGTTTGGGGTCTTACCTAGTAAACCTCGTGGGTGAATTCTCTAGCTAGTCTCTACTATTTTTACATTTTAATAATAATAATGAAATGCTAATACATGCACACGTACCATAGTTTTCTTGTTCGAAAACTACGGGTTTTCTATAACTAGTTTATGTTGTTTCCTTGCTAAATGATGACAGAATATAGAAAGTTGATTGTGTTGATCATCAATACCATGTGACCATGTCTTACATTAGAAAAAATAAAGAAATATAAAAATAGAGTGTTTCAAAAAAAGCAGCAGGGTTGGATTAGTGGCTGAGTCCCTTGCCTCTGAACAAGAGGTCAGGGGTTCGAATCCCATCCCCTGCAAAAAGGTCGGAGGTCCTTTCTACCTTTAGGTAGAAATGGAAGCAGCCTCTCTACCTTTGGTAGGGGTAAGGCCGTCTACATCTAACCTCCCCCATAGACTGTCTTAAACGGTATTGGGCCCTAACCCGCGGAAGGCGGTATGGGATGTTACTTTTTTAAAAATAGAGTGTTTCAAGTTTCATAGGCCGGGTGACTACTAGCAGGGACGGATCTGTGTGTAACACAGGGTATGCACTTACATACCCTATAAACATTCTCAGCAATGGAAAAATTTTTACATTTTAAAATCTTCTTGATTAATATAGCTAAAGTGCATACCTTGCAAAATGAAAGTGCATACCGGCTATCTGCAAATCTTCAAACAAGGTATTAAACTAATTTAAAAAAGAAGATGATGAAAAGGAATGAAAAGTATACAACAAAAAATTCACCTTTTTGATGGTTGCCCTTGAGTCTCGATCCTCTGATGTTATCTTCAAAGAAGAATAGTGGCATTTATTTATGAGTTATAACCTCTATCATATTAACCCTTCCACTTCCAAAATCTAAAATTTTTCATTTCCCAAATTATAAATTAATCATAATTAACACGTCCCTTACATCAAATAGGTTTCCAATGTGTAATTCTTTTTAAATTATGTGACTATGTTATGTTTCTTTGCTTCTCGAGTGACTTTTTATATCAAATATTTTGAATAATCATGTGTTGATAATTTATTAGGTTATTAGTACTTCGTTCCATAGTATATACATATTGATGTAAGAGAAGGGATTTAGCTATTACGAATATCATCGAAGAATAAACATTAATTGGTTACACAAAATGATTCTTGTGTGCCGTTCTTATTCGAAATTAATAAACTAGTCTAAATATATCATCAGATTGACCTTATTATATATATATATATATATATATATATATATATATATATATATATATATATATGTGTGTGTGTGTGTGTGTGTGTGTGTGTGTGTGTGTGTGTGTGTGTGTGTGTGTGTGTGTGTGTGTGTGTAACACCCTCAAATTTCGGGTTGCGGAAGCGGTCGGGTTGGGTGTTACCAAATCAAATATCACAAGCACAAAGGTACATAATGAACGACTAAATGAGACGTTTGAAAATAGTTATACATTTCCAAAATAAAAGTGTATACAAGTTGCAAGTTCGTAAAATAATTTCAATACATAATTTGTAATACAAAAGTTACGCAGAGAAATCCAGATGTTTGAAAACATGCGACTCGAGCTAGCATAATCTTGTAGCAATCCTAATCCTGCTGGGCACCTGAGAACACATGCTAAAACAAGTCAGCTATAAAGCTGGTGAGTTCATAGGATTGTTAGATGAAAACATAAAGTATAAAACCTTGAATGTTTTGAAAAGTGTTTCAAAATCCACGATTTTGATTTGTATTGTTATGGTGTTGTAATATCAGTGTATCTACATCTAATGAGGTATCTTGTACCTAAGTAACTGTGTTGTGTACCTAAGTACATAGAGGAAGCGGCATACCATGCCTAGATACCTATCAGGTATAAGTGAGTCTACAGACGTGAGGCACTACATGCCCAGGTACTATCTTTAAAGCGTATGACCGCGTCATATCGAGGGTGTGGCAATCCATGCCTAGATACCTATCAGGTATGAGTAAGTCTACCCATGTGAGGCAATACATGCCTAAGTATGAATCGAGTAAATGTATGACCACATCATATGATAACAAGTAATAAACTAGTATACCACCTGGCATAGCGTGTTGCCTCCAGCAACATGTATGTGTAGTCCCGCAGAACTATGATTGAGTATTTAGTCAAATACTGAGTTAACGATCTCGAGGGTTAGCTCGACGATCTGTTAATGAGTGTGAGTATCAACTCGTATGTTTATGATTGTATCGCTTTACCGCGATATCGTTTTGAATCACTTTACCGTGATCTCGCCTTGTGCCCACTTTACCGTGATATCGTTTTGTGCCCACTTTACCGTGGCATCGTACAGCGTTGCTCGTAAGCAATGTTTGTAATTGAGTCGGCTGTGCTACGACAGGCCCGACTTGAGTAATGAGAGCTGGCAGTACTACGACATGCCCGACTGGTATGAATGAGAGCCAGCAGTACTACGACATGCCTGACTAAAGTAATCGTGTTTGTAATAGTGTATGTATATCAATTTACATATAGATTGTAGGTGACACCAAGTGATCGAGGTAGCGTACGAATATATGTATATATATATATATATACATATATATAAGTCAAATCAACAAACACGTCCTACTGAGTATCATGTAACACATGATGGCGATTTAGTGTATCTAAGCATGTATATACAATACTTAAATATTAGGTCTAGCACAATAAGCCTAGGTATGAATAACTCATCACCTAGTTGTTTTGTATTAGTATAAAGGGTCTATACTAACGTATGTTACTAATTTATACTCCTAGCCCCAGCCTAGCAAGTATATGGAGGTCCTTGGTTAACGTTTACTTAAGTACCCTCCGTTCTATTTACAAAGAAATGTAAAAGCAGTCTTAGTTCCTAAAAGGAAGACTAATCCTGTAAAAGTCTAGTTGTTGTTCAGCATAGATAGAACTAACCAGTTCTAGTGTATTTGATAGTATTGTCCCGCGACAATATGACCAATGTGTAGTGATAACTTAAGCAAGTTATGTAATGGTAATTGTGTTTCATCAGCGAGGTAGTATACAGTGGTAACCTATTCAGGTTAAGCTATGATATTGTCGTACAACAATATAGTGGGTGTAATTCCTAAGTATTACACATTTTGTATTACATAACAGTAATATAATTAAGTGTGAATTATAAAAGTTTATTATTATAATTCGAAAACAGTAGTTGTGCATGCGTCTTACCCCGAAAATAGTAAAACAGTTGAAAGAGTGAGGCTATGAACTCACCTGAGGAGCTAGCGATCCTAAGATACATGTGTTGTCCGAATGGTAACCTTCTAGTGTCCTAAACACGTGAGGTTACGTAAGTAAGTGACAAATAAAAAATTTGTCTAAGCGGGTTGTGTAAGTATTCATTTGTTGTTCAGGTTTGGAAATCGTGTACGGGGGTGGTCCGGGGGCAGCGCCCCTGGTAGCGGGGTCCAAGGGGTGGCAACCCCTGGTAGGGTCTAAGGGGCAGAGCCCCTGGCTGGGGTCGAGCTGCCAGGTCAGCTTGAAAAATTTTTATTTCTATTATGTTGCTGTAGTGAAAACGCTCCGAAATTCCATTTCAGAGTAAAATTTGGTGGTAAAATTGAGTCTCGACACTTAATGAAAAATGTGTGTGTTTAAATGTTTCTATTATTAGCGACACTCGATGCGTCACTTGGCTTGGGTTGCGACACTGTGATTAGTGTCGCAAAACATGAAAACTGGCATTTTTGGCGACACTTACGATGAGTGTCGCAGAATATTTATTTGCGACACTGAGGCCAGTGTCGCTAAGGCTGCGTCACTGAATGCGTCACTTGGAGAAGTGTTGCTAGAAGCTAGCGGCACTTGTGTTTTTAGCGTCACTTGGCAAGTGACGCTGCGCTGCTCTGGTCTGTGGGCGACACTTGCGACTGCAACGGTTTTAAGCTTCCAAAAACGAGTTTTAACACGATTTTTAGGCATTTTAATGTTATAGGAAGCTTTTAACATGTATTTTCACAATGTCTAAGTAATTTCTAGTGAGATAAACGGATTCTAGAGAGAGAGTTCAAAACCTTACTTTTTGATAAAAATGGAGGTGAAGATGATGGTGAGGAAGATGATGATGATGATGATGACGATTTGTTGCTGTTCTTGTTGATGATGATGATGTTGTTTGATGACGGTGGTGGCGGTCTCGATGGTGGTGACCGGCGGTGATGGTGAACCGAAAGGGAGAGAGGGAGAGATGAGTTTAGAGAGGGTACGTGTTTGGGGTATGTGTATGTTTTTATGAAATGGAAATGAAAGAATGGGGGGTGGAGGTGATTTTATCCAAATCCCCAATCTGGGGACTGTGGTCTTCAACCACAATACAAAACGTCAGTGTTTTTGTACCCGATCGTAATATAAATTTAATATTTTAAATTTATAATTTTGTTTATATTATTTCATAATTATTTTTAAATAAAAATGTTTCGCTTGAGTTACAAAAATGTAACGCGATATTCTGCGTTCTTTCATATTCTTTCTAATGTGATTATTAAATAATCATTATGTGTTATATATATATATATATATATATATATATATATATATATATATATATATATATATAATGTTTTTGAATACTTTGTTATAATTGCATACTAAGTACGATTATTTGAAGTTTAAATTTGGTACGAAAATTGACCCTTTTTGACCAGGTGTTACAATATATTATGTAAATCTTTTATGCAAGAATTAAGGTTTTGGGGAATATTAAACAATACCATACATGATGAAGCCAAAAAAAAGTCATTATATTAACAAAAGATTTTTTTATATATATATTTTAAAAGATTTTAAAAGACTGAATATACGTGGAGTTAATCAAAGTAAAAAATCCAAAAAAAAAAAGTATTCGATATTGCATACCCTAATTGAGATTCCTAGATTCGCCACTGGTGACAATCTAACAGTAACACGGGATTCCTCTCCGAGGACCTTGTCCTATGCACTTGCATATTTAAAGAGTTGCTACAAACTTATAGTACTAGGAAATCAAAGAGAAAGTTTTATCCCGTTTAATTGTAATTACTCCATAATACAACTTTATCATCGTATATATGGGTTACTCATATTATTTAGACACTCATTTATATTCAATATTTACACGCATGACATGAATGAAACGTTGCTTATATTCTTATATGTCACATGTTATATGCATATAAAACATTATCTTTTATCACATGTCTCGTACACAAAAGTTATTATATTATCTTTCATCACATGTTACTCTCGCATAATATGTTGCGTCATATGTTTATCGGATACATTTTTACCATCTCGTTGTCTAAGTGGCATAAATTTGTTTTATTGACTCATATGATTAATTAAATATTTCGTTAAGATACTCAGTTTAGGTTCACTCTTATATTTTATGCTCTAAAATTCTATTTTGTGAGCTATGTACTTAGATTAGATTTAACCTCATAAATACTTATGTATCAAGACTCCCAAAACATATACATTATTAAATCCGATTCTTTAAGGGTTGAAGTGTCCAACACATAATATATTCATCATTCATGTATCAATTAACTTGAAACACAAGATTAAAATAGTTTACACAAACTTGGTATTTTGGTAAACTCTTAGGAAACTATTCATCAGTAAAAATGATTTTCAGCAACTTTAAATTTACGATAATAAAGAACTATATATGTGCGACCATTCTCCGAGGATCACACCTCATGTAATGTATAAATGTTTCCAGTAAAAATCTTGAAGTTGGAATGAGCCTACTTCACAAGAAGTCTAGCTTTAAAGTTTCATGAGGACGCTTACGCCGGAAGAAACATATCATATAACCTAAGTCATGAGATTGTGGGCAAAACATGTTTTCTTGATATATGACTCTAACGCCATTGTTATGGTGGTCACACTCTACATAAACAGTAAGATATATACAGTTTTATTAGAAATATGCATGATTAGTATTTACAAGAAGAAAGTGTATTACTAGCAATAATGAATAATGAACGGAGAAGTAGATATAAAAGAGTAGGTGAAATAGCACATGAACGAAAATGACATGATCAGTTGAGCATGAAGTCGAAGAGCTGGAACGTACACTCAGAGGGCCCTTTTTTTTTTTCACTAAAACATAAACAGCTTAATTAAGGGGCCTACTATAAATACCCCTATTTTTCCTTTTTTCCATCTCATACCCCCTTCCACCCATCAAATCAATATCATCATACTTTTTCTTTTTACTTTCTATCCCTTACCCCCCCCCCCCCCCCTTTTTTTTTCAATTCATACCCCCTAATTAGTCTAAAACTGATATGGTTCTGAACTGGAACCAATCTTATAAAAGATTGAACTGGAAAATAACTGTACTTGACCCAGACCGGGCCCGGGGGTATGGGGCAGTAATAATGGGGGTAGGAATAGAAAACCCCCTTAATTAATTATTCTCATCAGTGGACTCTATGGTTAATTACCTTATTTATTGTTGGATTCATTAGATAACACTAGTAGGATACCCGCGCTTTGCGGCGGGACGTTATACATAAAAATCGACAAAACATTAGGATTAAGAATAAGGTTACAATAAAGTTGATTGGCAACAAACTAAATATGTGTTAGGAATGAAATGGAAACAATAAACGATCACATATAAATATACGTTACACATTATGTAAAATTTCCCGACTCACCCAATATGAAGTGTAAACTATGGGTAGCTTGAAGTTTTTATTAGGCTCCACTAATATATTTTTAGTACATCTTGCTATTTATCTAAAGAGTATCACGTAAAGTTGTCAATGTGTAAATATAGATTCCGGAAGCCACACACCAACTTTTGCATTTTCAAAGCTTTAGCTTTTTTAATTGAAAAACTAAATTTCTAGAATATATGAATTGATAACATAAAAACAAAATTAAACATGTAAATAAATATGAGAAATTTATAGATCCTCAAAAGAATAAAGTTAAGGGTTCGTTTATTATTTTTTAAAAACTTAAAAACGTATAAAATTGGGAAAAAATTGAAGGCTGTAAAGGTGAAATTTGTCTCTGAAACGTGGACAAACCGTCGCCGCCTTCGGTGGTTTGCCAACATGTTTGTCTCGTTCTGACCTTTCCGTACATAATTGACACGTCTCGTATCTCTTTTAGGGTTTAAAAGTTATGTCATATTTGTATTAGTAATGTTACAATGGGTATTTTACTAATTTCAAGTAGGTTCTTCAAATATTAATAGTAATGTTAGGGGTAGATTAGTAAATTCTCTCTTAAAAAAACATTACAAATGCATTATATATTAGTATAGATATTGATAAGTTTTATTTAATATATATTTAATGTCATAAGTTACATAGTTAGTGGTTTAATAAATATAGTATTAATTAAATAGTGTTAATGAGAATTTAAGAATTGTAGGGGTATATTAGTAATTTCTATGGATTTTTCAAAAAACTATTAGTAATTCAAGGGGTAAAATAGTTATTTAGATCTTACAAAAAACACCCAGATGCTTTATATAATAGTATAGATATAGATAAGTTGATTTCACTTTTGATTTTCTTCATTGCATAATTAAACAAATAAGATTAGTAATCATATTTATATTGTCTATGTTGATCATTTTTATTTATCTAATAATATGATCTCATATTTTGATAGTTGTTTCTTGAATGTAAAATTTTTTTTTTTAAAAAAAAGAAGAAAAATAAAGTAAGAGATATTGTGTTTATTAACTAAAGGCGAATCAACTAAACATATTTAAAATTGTGTATTTTTAGTTGGTTGACGCTATAAATGCAACGGTTGAAGTAAAGGGAAAATGGGTCGAATAACTCAAATTCATATAAAGTACAGTTTGCCAACACGTTTGTCTCGTTCTGACCTTTCCGTACATAATTGACACTTCTCGTATCTCTTTACGGTTTAAAAGTTATGTCATATTTTTATTAGTAATGTTATAATGGGTATTATACTAATTTCAAGTAGGTTCTTCAAATATTTATAGTAATTTTATGGGTAGATTAGTAAATTCCCTCTAAAAAAAAACATTAAAAATGCATTGTATATTAGTATAGATACAGAGTTAGTTTTTATTCATAAAAACAAATTAATTAATTGATTTCTCAGTCTTTATAGACTTAACATTATAGTAAACTCGTGTTTGACTGTTTAGATGTATCTATATTTATAAATGTGATTTTCATCAGATATTGAGGCTCCTTGTTCAAAACATCAAATTATATTATATGAGTAATGTTATAGATGACTACTTACGTTGATCTACAAATAAACTCAAAATTTGATTGGTTGAATTTTTTTTTTTTTCTAAATTTTCACCTATCAATTTATCACACTAACCAATCGTGTGATTTGATAACTTGTATTTTTGTGAATTAAGCTGTAATTTTGTGACTTGATAATTGCTTACTTACTAATTATTATTTAATTAGATTAAAACACAGTTAATAAAACTTATACAAGTGTCAGTAATGTGTAACCATTTGCTTTTTTTTTTGTTTTTTCTTATGGGTTTTTTGAAACGCCCCGAAAACAGAACCATTTTTTTTTTTTTTACCTAACACTGAAAACACACTCTATTAGGTCCCACATCTAAAATATGACATTACAGACTCTTATATCGTTCCCTTAATCAAATAATGACTCAAATAACAAAAACGTGAATTTACAAGAGATTCCCCAGGAATGACTCTCATTCCTCAGGAATCAGACATGCTGTTAACACTTGGATTCGGATTCCCCAGGAATGACTCTCGTTCCCCAGGAATCAGGGTTGCTGTTAGAACTTAAGTTCAGATTCCTCAGGAATGACTCCGATTCCCCAGGAATCAGGGCTGCACACAAACTAATACCAAAATACGAATTTCCGACGCGCATAACTTTTTACTCGTAAACACTTAGACCCTGAAAATTTGCAGGCACCTCCAAAATGCCAAAATGAAACTTTCTATTTTTGCACTTTTCCAAAATTCACGTTTTACGAGAAAACGGACATATAACCATTTTTCGACCATTTTAACCACTTTTTGACTACAACTCAAATCACAAACCATGAACACTTGAACTCTAACTTTTTGCACACATGATCAACATACCAAAACAAGTCTAACACCATTGACCAAACCCACATAAGTACATTCTAACCCGATTTAACCCTTTTGACCCGTTTTGGTGTCCATTTGGACACTTTCACCAAATCTACTACATAACACCACCACATTACCCAATACCACACATGTTTGACTCTTACAACATTGTTGACTATATGTCAACTTCTCATTTGACCAACCAATCACATTCGACACTTAATCACTTTTGAACACTTTGACCCAAACCAAACCAATCACATAACTTCATACTCTTAACAACCACATACACTAGACATCATAACTCGGTTTGACTTTCAAAGTCAACTACTACACATTGACCAACATATTTAATTCAAAAACTCTTTGTTTGGGCGATTTACACAATTGAGCATCAAAACAACAATTCAAAAGAAAGAAGCATATTCTAACCATAAGCATGCTCCATATCCATGTCACTAGCTTCTCATAACCCTTCTATCCACATGTCTCTATCAAAACATCAACCTACAACATAAACACTGAAACGGGTAAGCACAACTGCTTAGTGAGTACACAGGCAAATCAAACAAGCAATTCACATAAACACAAAATCATTGATCTCTGAACACACTGAACACTGATCACTGAGCACCATACCACATCGATATGCATGCTAACACTATTTCACTGAGTACCATACCACAACGGTATGCATACTAACACTGTTTCACTACATAAGCATATTCCACAAAATCCACAAACTACATAATCACCCAACAATCGATTCACATAACATTATAACTACACTATCTTCACTAATTAATCCACATATGTAAACACATTTTCTTCCACCCAATTGTGTAGCCTCTTGCTCGGAAGCAATCCGGATCCAACACAATCGAATCATACACTATCAATTAAAAATAACATCATAACTACATAATCTCAATTATTTAATCCACATATATGAACACATAATCTTTCACCCGATTGTGTAGCCTCTTACCCAACAGTAATCCGGATCCAACACAATCGAATCATACACTATTCTCCACCAATTCTTTCTTTTACCTTCACGCCAGTGACATACTCATTACTCGCTAATGAGTTAATCACTACTGACTTTCCAAATAACACGTATTCACATAACAATTAAATATAAACAAATAATTTAAAGACAACAAACTAAGTAAACACACATAAACAAATAACTTTTCCTTGATTGTGCAAACATCTAGCCCGCAAGCTATACGGTACTACACAACCAAATCACCTGTTTAACCCCCGTATCACTCACCACAATCTCTTAAATGACGATTTCACCATCTTGATCAACATAAGCATCCACTTCTTCAATCCCTATCATAAAGTACATAACACATAACAACATGTTTAAACACTAATCAATCATCCACATAATCTCATTACTTCCTCCCCCACTTTGATTTCACTAGTTAAATCTTTAGTTAATCACATTAAACTACTTCTTTAATCACTTTTAACTCTCACTAATAAAACTCTTACCACACATATTCATCATCATAATCATACTCTATAAGTATCACTAGTTTCATAATTAAACTTATTAACATCATCTTAACATAAACTCTAGAATTACTCAAGAACACTAAATCATAATTTCTTCACTTTCATCATGTTATATGATTTTCAACAACTTTTATAACACTAATTAACACTAACTACACCAAATTAAACCATAACTTCAAGTTATAATCATGATTCTTCAAAACCCTCATAATTATTCAAGAACACAAATCATAAATTCATCACTTCCAACATGTTATATAACTACTAACAATCATAAAAACACTAACTAACACTAATTCAATCAATTTCTAGCTTCAATTTCGGATTAAAACCCTCATTCATACAAAACCCATCAAAATCTCATAAAACCCCAAAACCCTAGGTTAAATCATGGAAGAATTCAACTTACTTGAGCTAGAAGATGATGAAAGGAAGATTAATTCGAATCTCTAAAGCTTGAATCATGAATTGAATTGAAGGAATTGGAAGTTAGAATCGTCCCTGAGGTTTTTCTCTTTTTCTCTCGCTCTCTCTAAAACACTTTGGAATGTTTTTAGATGAATATTGGATAAACATATACTGTACGTACATATCTATATAAGTCGGTCTAATTATTTTATCCCCTTTAAACTCTACAGTCTGGAACCGATAAAACCGTTTACGTTTTTCACTATATCTCATTATCTACATAATAATATTTCGTAATAAAAATATATCCGTGTACGATATTAATTTTCTGAAATTTGGGGTGTTACAACTCTCCCCCACTTATTTCATTCGTGTCCTCACGAATGGCACTCGTACTACCCAGTCTCAATACTATCTCTACTCATGCACAAACACTTAATCATACTCTGAGCACTTCACGTAATTCACTGATTATACATATTATCAATACTAACTCTACAAGCTCTTAATCATATATCCCTTACATATTGGTTTCACATAATAAGTGAAATACATATCACTAAGTACAAGTCTATTTCTCCTACTACCTCTATTATCTCCTCTTTTCATAATATCTAACCCGTAATTCACATATGTTAAACACCTCTTTCCTTACATTCTATTCTAATAATCACATTAAATCACTTTAATATTTGATAACTCCAACAATTCCATGTGAACTAGCATAATATAACTACGGTGATCAGGCGTAGACATATTATGTTATACACACTTCATTCTCAAGTTATCTCATATCATCGTTTTTCAATGTGATTCCCACACAAACACATAACACATAACCTATTCAACAGTTAACACACAATAACTATTTAACAATTAAGCACATAATCAAAAACTACTTTACTACTTATCCATCTTATTTACACATACAACTACATCAATTATATTCCTAGAATCAATTTCACTGTTAAACATAATCATAATCATAGCAAATCAAACAATCATAATGGTTTAAGGTTAAGCAATCCTACCACGGATTACCTAACTCTCTCAAACCATTGCTCTGATACCAACTTGAAACGCCCCGAAAACAGAACCATTTTTTTTTTTTTTACCTAACACTGAAAACACACTCTATTAGGTCCCACATCTAAAATATGACATTACAGACTCTTATATCGTTCCCTTAATCAAATAATGACTCAAATAACAAAAACGTGAATTTACAAGAGATTCCCCAGGAATGACTCTCATTCCTCAGGAATCAGACATGCTGTTAACACTTGGATTCGGATTCCCCAGGAATGACTCTCGTTCCCCAGGAATCAGGGTTGCTGTTAGAACTTAAGTTCAGATTCCTCAGGAATGACTCCGATTCCCCAGGAATCAGGGCTGCACACAAACTAATACCAAAATACGAATTTCCGACGCGCATAACTTTTTACTCGTAAACACTTAGACCCTGAAAATTTGCAGGCACCTCCAAAATGCCAAAATGAAACTTTCTATTTTTGCACTTTTCCAAAATTCACGTTTTACGAGAAAACGGACATATAACCATTTTTCGACCATTTTAACCACTTTTTGACTACAACTCAAATCACAAACCATGAACACTTGAACTCTAACTTTTTGCACACATGATCAACATACCAAAACAAGTCTAACACCATTGACCAAACCCACATAAGTACATTCTAACCCGATTTAACCCTTTTGACCCGTTTTGGTGTCCATTTGGACACTTTCACCAAATCTACTACATAACACCACCACATTACCCAATACCACACATGTTTGACTCTTACAACATTGTTGACTATATGTCAACTTCTCATTTGACCAACCAATCACATTCGACACTTAATCACTTTTGAACACTTTGACCCAAACCAAACCAATCACATAACTTCATACTCTTAACAACCACATACACTAGACATCATAACTCGGTTTGACTTTCAAAGTCAACTACTACACATTGACCAACATATTTAATTCAAAAACTCTTTGTTTGGGCGATTTACACAATTGAGCATCAAAACAACAATTCAAAAGAAAGAAGCATATTCTAACCATAAGCATGCTCCATATCCATGTCACTAGCTTCTCATAACCCTTCTATCCACATGTCTCTATCAAAACATCAACCTACAACATAAACACTGAAACGGGTAAGCACAACTGCTTAGTGAGTACACAGGCAAATCAAACAAGCAATTCACATAAACACAAAATCATTGATCTCTGAACACACTGAACACTGATCACTGAGCACCATACCACATCGATATGCATGCTAACACTATTTCACTGAGTACCATACCACAACGGTATGCATACTAACACTGTTTCACTACATAAGCATATTCCACAAAATCCACAAACTACATAATCACCCAACAATCGATTCACATAACATTATAACTACACTATCTTCACTAATTAATCCACATATGTAAACACATTTTCTTCCACCCAATTGTGTAGCCTCTTGCTCGGAAGCAATCCGGATCCAACACAATCGAATCATACACTATCAATTAAAAATAACATCATAACTACATAATCTCAATTATTTAATCCACATATATGAACACATAATCTTTCACCCGATTGTGTAGCCTCTTACCCAACAGTAATCCGGATCCAACACAATCGAATCATACACTATTCTCCACCAATTCTTTCTTTTACCTTCACGCCAGTGACATACTCATTACTCGCTAATGAGTTAATCACTACTGACTTTCCAAATAACACGTATTCACATAACAATTAAATATAAACAAATAATTTAAAGACAACAAACTAAGTAAACACACATAAACAAATAACTTTTCCTTGATTGTGCAAACATCTAGCCCGCAAGCTATACGGTACTACACAACCAAATCACCTGTTTAACCCCCGTATCACTCACCACAATCTCTTAAATGACGATTTCACCATCTTGATCAACATAAGCATCCACTTCTTCAATCCCTATCATAAAGTACATAACACATAACAACATGTTTAAACACTAATCAATCATCCACATAATCTCATTACTTCCTCCCCCACTTTGATTTCACTAGTTAAATCTTTAGTTAATCACATTAAACTACTTCTTTAATCACTTTTAACTCTCACTAATAAAACTCTTACCACACATATTCATCATCATAATCATACTCTATAAGTATCACTAGTTTCATAATTAAACTTATTAACATCATCTTAACATAAACTCTAGAATTACTCAAGAACACTAAATCATAATTTCTTCACTTTCATCATGTTATATGATTTTCAACAACTTTTATAACACTAATTAACACTAACTACACCAAATTAAACCATAACTTCAAGTTATAATCATGATTCTTCAAAACCCTCATAATTATTCAAGAACACAAATCATAAATTCATCACTTCCAACATGTTATATAACTACTAACAATCATAAAAACACTAACTAACACTAATTCAATCAATTTCTAGCTTCAATTTCGGATTAAAACCCTCATTCATACAAAACCCATCAAAATCTCATAAAACCCCAAAACCCTAGGTTAAATCATGGAAGAATTCAACTTACTTGAGCTAGAAGATGATGAAAGGAAGATTAATTCGAATCTCTAAAGCTTGAATCATGAATTGAATTGAAGGAATTGGAAGTTAGAATCGTCCCTGAGGTTTTTCTCTTTTTCTCTCGCTCTCTCTAAAACACTTTGGAATGTTTTTAGATGAATATTGGATAAACATATACTGTACGTACATATCTATATAAGTCGGTCTAATTATTTTATCCCCTTTAAACTCTACAGTCTGGAACCGATAAAACCGTTTACGTTTTTCACTATAGCTCATTATCTACATAATAATATTTCGTAATAAAAATATATCCGTGTACGATATTAATTTTCTGAAATTTGGGGTGTTACAACTCTCCCCCACTTATTTCATTCGTGTCCTCACGAATGGCACTCGTACTACCCAGTCTCAATACTATCTCTACTCATGCACAAACACTTAATCATACTCTGAGCACTTCACGTAATTCACTGATTATACATATTATCAATACTAACTCTACAAGCTCTTAATCATATATCCCTTACATATTGGTTTCACATAATAAGTGAAATACATATCACTAAGTACAAGTCTATTTCTCCTACTACCTCTATTATCTCCTCTTTTCATAATATCTAACCCGTAATTCACATATGTTAAACACCTCTTCTCTTACATTCTATTCTAATAATCACATTAAATCACTTTAATATTTGATAACTCCAACAATTCCATGTGAACTAGCATAATATAACTACGGTGATCAGGCGTAGACATATTATGTTATACACACTTCATTCTCAAGTTATCTCATATCATCGTTTTTCAATGTGATTCCCACACAAACACATAACACATAACCTATTCAACAGTTAACACACAATAACTATTTAACAATTAAGCACATAATCAAAAACTACTTTACTACTTATCCATCTTATTTACACATACAACTACATCAATTATATTCCTAGAATCAATTTCACTGTTAAACATAATCATAATCATAGCAAATCAAACAATCATAATGGTTTAAGGTTAAGCAATCCTACCACGGATTACCTAACTCTCTCAAACCATTGCTCTGATACCAACTTGAAACGCCCCGAAAACAGAACCATTTTTTTTTTTTTACCTAACACTGAAAACACACTCTATTAGGTCCCACATCTAAAATATGACATTACAGACTCTTATATCGTTCCCTTAATCAAATAATGACTCAAATAACAAAAACGTGAATTTACAAGAGATTCCCCAGGAATGACTCTCATTCCTCAGGAATCAGACATGCTGTTAACACTTGGATTCGGATTCCCCAGGAATGACTCTCGTTCCCCAGGAATCAGGGTTGCTGTTAGAACTTAAGTTCAGATTCCTCAGGAATGACTCCGATTCCCCAGGAATCAGGGCTGCACACAAACTAATACCAAAATACGAATTTCCGACGCGCATAACTTTTTACTCGTAAACACTTAGACCCTGAAAATTTGCAGGCACCTCCAAAATGCCAAAATGAAACTTTCTATTTTTGCACTTTTCCAAAATTCACGTTTTACGAGAAAACGGACATATAACCATTTTTCGACTATTTTAACCACTTTTTGACTACAACTCAAATCACAAACCATGAACACTTGAACTCTAACTTTTTGCACACATGATCAACATACCAAAACAAGTCTAACACCATTGACCAAACCCACATAAGTACATTCTAACCCGATTTAACCCTTTTGACCCGTTTTGGTGTCCATTTGGACACTTTCACCAAATCTACTACATAACACCACCACATTACCCAATACCACACATGTTTGACTCTTACAACATTGTTGACTATATGTCAACTTCTCATTTGACCAACCAATCACATTCGACACTTAATCACTTTTGAACACTTTGACCCAAACCAAACCAATCACATAACTTCATACTCTTAACAACCACATACACTAGACATCATAACTCGGTTTGACTTTCAAAGTCAACTACTACACATTGACCAACATATTTAATTCAAAAACTCTTTGTTTGGGCGATTTACACAATTGAGCATCAAAACAACAATTCAAAAGAAAGAAGCATATTCTAACCATAAGCATGCTCCATATCCATGTCACTAGCTTCTCATAACCCTTCTATCCACATGTCTCTATCAAAACATCAACCTACAACATAAACACTGAAACGGGTAAGCACAACTGCTTAGTGAGTACACAGGCAAATCAAACAAGCAATTCACATAAACACAAAATCATTGATCTCTGAACACACTGAACACTGATCACTGAGCACCATACCACATCGATATGCATGCTAACACTATTTCACTGAGTACCATACCACAACGGTATGCATACTAACACTGTTTCACTACATAAGCATATTCCACAAAATCCACAAACTACATAATCACCCAACAATCGATTCACATAACATTATAACTACACTATCTTCACTAATTAATCCACATATGTAAACACATTTTCTTCCACCCAATTGTGTAGCCTCTTGCTCGGAAGCAATCCGGATCCAACACAATCGAATCATACACTATCAATTAAAAATAACATCATAACTACATAATCTCAATTATTTAATCCACATATATGAACACATAATCTTTCACCCGATTGTGTAGCCTCTTACCCAACAGTAATCCGGATCCAACACAATCGAATCATACACTATTCTCCACCAATTCTTTCTTTTACCTTCACGCCAGTGACATACTCATTACTCGCTAATGAGTTAATCACTACTGACTTTCCAAATAACACGTATTCACATAACAATTAAATATAAACAAATAATTTAAAGACAACAAACTAAGTAAACACACATAAACAAATAACTTTTCCTTGATTGTGCAAACATCTAGCCCGCAAGCTATACGGTACTACACAACCAAATCACCTGTTTAACCCCCGTATCACTCACCACAATCTCTTAAATGACGATTTCACCATCTTGATCAACATAAGCATCCACTTCTTCAATCCCTATCATAAAGTACATAACACATAACAACATGTTTAAACACTAATCAATCATCCACATAATCTCATTACTTCCTCCCCCACTTTGATTTCACTAGTTAAATCTTTAGTTAATCACATTAAACTACTTCTTTAATCACTTTTAACTCTCACTAATAAAACTCTTACCACACATATTCATCATCATAATCATACTCTATAAGTATCACTAGTTTCATAATTAAACTTATTAACATCATCTTAACATAAACTCTAGAATTACTCAAGAACACTAAATCATAATTTCTTCACTTTCATCATGTTATATGATTTTCAACAACTTTTATAACACTAATTAACACTAACTACACCAAATTAAACCATAACTTCAAGTTATAATCATGATTCTTCAAAACCCTCATAATTATTCAAGAACACAAATCATAAATTCATCACTTCCAACATGTTATATAACTACTAACAATCATAAAAACACTAACTAACACTAATTCAATCAATTTCTAGCTTCAATTTCGGATTAAAACCCTCATTCATACAAAACCCATCAAAATCTCATAAAACCCCAAAACCCTAGGTTAAATCATGGAAGAATTCAACTTACTTGAGCTAGAAGATGATGAAAGGAAGATTAATTCGAATCTCTAAAGCTTGAATCATGAATTGAATTGAAGGAATTGGAAGTTAGAATCGTCCCTGAGGTTTTTCTCTTTTTCTCTCGCTCTCTCTAAAACACTTTGGAATGTTTTTAGATGAATATTGGATAAACATATACTGTACGTACATATCTATATAAGTCGGTCTAATTATTTTATCCCCTTTAAACTCTACAGTCTGGAACCGATAAAACCGTTTACGTTTTTCACTATATCTCATTATCTACATAATAATATTTCGTAATAAAAATATATCCGTGTACGATATTAATTTTCTGAAATTTGGGGTGTTACATTTTTAGTCAATTATTAACCGTCCTGAAAAGTATACGCAACTACCCTACCCAAGCTAACCGGTGGATCCTTCTCGAAAGTGAAAGAAAAGGACCATCAAGAATTCAAGAAATTAAAGTCGTTATCTTACATTGAGTAACACGATTACAAAAATCTTTAATAAGTTTCACAACCATCAGTCGACACATACAAAATGTAATTTTTTACAAATCAGCAATTTAATTAATACTCCTATTAGTTATCTTTATAGAGTAAGGTTCAAATAAGTCCATGATTTCTGAGTGAAACTAAGGGAACCAATGATATCATGCCACATGTACAAAGAGAATGTTCCATACTACAAAACCCATTTACCCCAAACATCAATTATCTCACAAACGACAAATCGAAAAATCATGAAACTTGCACCATATTTTTCAGCGTTTTATCATCTTCGATTTGTCGTCCCTCAAGGCATACTTTCAATAAAATAAAAAATTCGGTTTTTTGATGGGTTTATAAATTAGTAACACATGTGTTAGTGATTGATTGTACATTTTATTTACGGTTATGGTTAGGGTTTAGGGTTAGAGTTTAGGGTTAGGATTTAGCAGGGTACATGGTTTAGGGTTTAGATTTTATGTTTTAATAGGGTTTAGGGTTTATTAGGGTTTAGAATTTAGTATAATTTAGGATTTAGAGTTTTATAAAGTGTTTAGGGTTTATGGGTTAGGGTTTAGGGTTTGGGTTTTGGGGTTTCGGGGAGAAACCCCAAAACCCAAACCCTAAACACTAAACCCTAACCCCTAAACCCCAAACCCTAAACCCTAAACACAACACTCTAACACATGTGTTAGTAACATATGAAACCCACCAAAAAATGGAAAAAAAAAATCGTCGGAAGTATGCCTTGAGGGACGACAAATCGAAGAGGATAAAACGCTGAAAATTATGGTGCAAGTTTCATGATTTTTCGATTTGTCGTTTGTGAGATAATTGATGTTTGGGGTAAATGGGTTTTGTAGTATGAAACATTCTCTTTGTATATGTGGCATGCTATCATTGGTTCCCTTAGTCTCACACAAATTTTTAGTTTTACTTGAACCTCACCCTATCTTTATAAGCTTCTCATAATTTGAACTATTATTATTTGTTAGAAAAACCGGTCTTCAAACTAAACAAAATTTACTTTTTATAAGCTTCTAGTAATTTAATATGATTCTATCTAAATTTAGGTACATAACAACCACATATTCTTCATTGTTTAATAATAATTTAATGCAATTATTTCTATGTGTGTGTGTTTGAAACTAAAGTTTGTGATTAGAGTGATGCTTTTATCCAAAGGCTACTTCAAAATGTTTCTTATTTAACTTATATTAACTTATTTTTTTAGAAAATCTTTAATTTAATCAAGCCAGGATTATGAGTAAGAGCTTGTTAAAGATCAAACCCCTAAAAGTCATATGTCGAACACACCATATATCTCTTTTTTGTTGCTATAAAATACTGTATCTAATCTAATACAGTAGTATAATACCATCATTAAGCGAAATCAAAATTTGCTTTTGTTAAGTACATCGAAGTAAAGGCGAAGTGTACAACTAGGGGTGAACAAAAACAGGGTTGGGCCAAACCCGACCCGAACCGGGTTTTTGACCGATTTTCCGGGCTTTTTCCGGGTTTTCAACCGGTTTTTTGACCGGTTTTCCAACCTGACCCGGGTTCAACCCAATTTCGAATTCTAAAAACCCAACTCGGTTATGTACCCGCCGGGTCCTTAGAAAACCCAAACCGGGTAGGGTCAAACTGGGTATTGACCGGGTTGGATTTTCGGGTTTAACTCAGGTAAGTTTTTTAACCGGGTTTTTTTCACCTCTATAGTACAACTGATTATGAACAAAGTGCCACTTGTAGTGCATGCATTTTTTTAGGCTTTGGGCTGCTGGCCCGGTTGATCTGGACGGTCACGAGAGCTTTCGGCCCCACATGTCCCATCCGCTTTTTTTATTTATTTCCGTATTCTCTATTTCCGTCTACGTATCCATCCTGTTATGAAATCAACGAGGGGAGTAACCCCGCGCGTTGCGGCGGGACCATTAACTTTACATCCTTGTTTAAATTAAATATTAAGATCATTATCTATCGAACAACTTTTCATAATAAGGTCATACATTTCTATAATGTAAGTGTATACGCTTACATAATACACCATAAAACACACAAAAAGTTGTGAAAAAAGTTTTTCGACAATAACTCAAATTTTGCAAACATATACAAAAACTCATTCAAAGACTTTTTTTTACATATATTATCGCTAACAATTGAATTAATATTTCGAAAAGTACCTAAATCAATAAATAATATATAAAATTAATACTCATATAATCTATCTATCACCTATGTACTTTAGATTGCACATGTATGTGGAATGATTGATAAGAAAAAACAATAAACAAATATAAATAAAAACTCTTGTAATTTATATAGGGTAAATGATAAAAATCGGCTACGTACTGCCACCAGTTGTTCCAAGTATGCAATCTACCCATTTTATTGTCTAGGTATGCAACAAACTGAATGAACTTGTATCAATGTGAGTAACATGGTAACCAGTAATCTGTTGAGCCGGTAACTTTGATTATTTGGCATTTTTTATTTTAATGTAATGCTTACATGGATTTTTTTTCCTTTCGTGACATATTATTTTTTAAATCTTAATTAATTTATTTAGTAAAATATTCTCTCATCTTCATCAATAACATTAACGACATAATTACAGGAACAAGATCATCATAAACACCCAAGTCATTTTACACAATCATAAACATAATTGTTCATGAAGATACAAATTATTTAACAATATAATAATAATAATAATAATAATAATAATAATAATAATAATAATAATAAGAAAACATATAAATCCGTATAACTTGCACTGTTCATGAAGATACATAACAACCCGATACTTTGCGGACTCTATCCACCACCACCTGCAAATCCGGTATAATCACCGGGATTCACTCACCTAATATATTCCGTATAACCGTCGCTGTTCTTCACTGTTCTCGAAATCCTCCACCATTTCCAGCAAACCTGCAAATAGTGAAAACACCACACTTTCCGGTGAAGGCTTGCACCTCCCTTTTTAACCAAATATGACTACGATTGTCGCTACAGATCGAACATCTTTGTTCACTTATCAATCACAGATATATCACCACACTCTCTGACAACCAACCTCCACCCCTTGCCGGAAACCTGCAAGTTCCGGCCGCCCTTCCCTTCACCGCACCGCCGACTGTAACACCGTCTTCCAAACTGTCGGCATTAATCCCTTCATTTTCGAGATCAGATTTGTTGTACAAGGGAGTTCGAGATCAGCTACATTCTTCCTATTTTTTCCAGATCCGGCCACAACCCCACAATAAATTAATTTGGTGGAGTTTTTTAAAAGGGTGAGGGTTTATATCTGGATGGTATGTGTGACACCCCGCAAATTTGGGTACAATTAAGAACAGTAAATACATGAATTTTACGCTAATTTTCTGACCAAAGTTTAAACAAAACTTTCCTCGTGAAATAAACCTAGCAAACCCAACACTTTGAAACAAAAAGTATTACATATTTCGTAATTAACTAAATTACGTACAAACTTATCGGGACAAGCCCGACAAATTAAATACGATAAAGTTGGTGATACAAAAAATAATTAATAAATCGAAATTTATTAATTACGATTACTATTATAATTATATTATTGAAATAATATAATATATTATACGTTTATTATTTAACGTGTAGGACACCGTACAAATGTCCAAAAAGTATCTCAAAATACTTTTGAACAAATTTTATTGGAAACTATTATAGAAAATAGTTGGAACAAAAGTTGTTAGGGATATTTTAGACGACTATTTAGGACACGTTATACACGAACAGAAACAATTATAAAACGTGCCTAAAAGTCAAAAATAACAAAAGTGTTATTTTTGCCATTCCTATTTTAGTATTTGGAACATTACCTCAAAATATGAGATCATAATTTAACTGAAATTTGGCACCCAATTGGATGCGCGCAGTAAAATGTACAAATTTGTACAACAGTCTATAATAATGAGAATCTCATTATTCTAAATTTATATAACGAACCAGGAGGGCATCTACAAAATAAAAATATAAAATGTTATGTTTTATAGTGCTATAATTATACCCGTACTCGAAATTAACGGATTAAAAACCCACAATATTTACACACCAAAAATATCTGTCGACACAGATTTGCATCCCCATACCCACGTTTGAAATTTGAAACCCAAATTTCATTTTATATATGCCCCAAACTTTTACCTCAATAATTCATTTCCTACCTAAATTTGATATGTGTTTGTGTGTGCGTACTCGAGAAGCAGAAGGAAGGAATTGAAGCAGAACCCTCTTCATCCTTTTTCATCATCAAAAACCTTCAAATCTTCTAACATTTAAACACCCAAACCATAAACAAAAATGGTTTCTTGAATCACCATCTCGTTCGTCATCATCAATCAACCATTGTGAGGCTCAAAATCTTTATATTTCCATACATATAAATTTCATATTTCATTAACTATAAAGTGTTATATAATTTTTTTTATATGTATGTGCACTCGTATATAATGATTATTACACTGTCATTGTGGTTGATTTCAACATATGTGATGATTTGGTTGATAAAATTTTGGAAAACAAAACTTGAAACCAAAACGAAACATGCTTTGATTTGGGCTAGAAAAATATAATAAAATAAAAACACCTTTGGTTAGTGATATAAATACTTTAGTCCAAGCATCTGCAAGTGTGAATGTTAAATTATAATATGTTGACTTTTAATCTACTCTACTATTGTTTGATTTTAAATGAACCATGCTACTTAATCCAACACAAACTGAATGTACAACTCTATCTTCATAAGTTACAAGTATGTATGGAGGATCCCAAAATGCCTAGCTATAATCCTACGTTTTTCAAACACCAGTTAACATTGATATTGTGTTGACTTCGGCTTAATAATGCATTACGGTTGATATTACCCAACTGTGATACAAAATGTTTTCGAAATAGTCATTACGTACTCATATATATCGTTTAGTAATTCGTAAGAAAATGTCTTTTGACTCAATCTGTTTGACATTAAGGTCCTTGAAACCTTTTTACTATTGTGTATATTACGTAGTTTTGGGCAAGTTAAAAACTACGAACCAATTGATATATACAACTGCACATCCATATCCACATTAAATAGTTCAAATTTGTCACAATGGTTCAACTCAATGTATACAATAATTATTTCAAATGTTAACTTTTAGGTACTAAATGGAGTAAATGGAATATGAGTACAACTACATTTTTGTGTACGTAACAATTAACACTATATATATATATATATATATACACACACACACACACACAATGACAAAGTTATACGGGTATACATATATACTCTCGGATAAATATATCCCAACGAAACTATATACGATATAACTCGTACGATTTATATATATATATATATATATATATATATATATATATATATATATATATATATATATATAAATTATACAACGAAACGAGTATAATAATAATAATAATAATAATAATAATAATATATTTTTAAATTATTATTACAAAATCATCACCAACGGAACGTAGAAATTTACAAACGATAATGATTTTTCAACGAGTGAACGATTTACAATAGTTTGACATTTAGTCAACTACTTATATTACTATCTCTTGCGTTTAGGACGTTAGAGACTATTCTTGGGCTTACGCTTTGCTAGCACTCAAGTATTTAGTTCACGAGGTTAGTTCACAGCCCCACTTTCTACTGTTTTATTTCTTTTAAAACTTGGGGTGAAAAACATAGCTAGTGTTTGTAACACCCTCGAATTTCGGGTTGCGGAAGCGGTCGGGTCGGGTGTTACCAATCAAATATCACAAGCACACAGGTACATAATGAACGACTCTAAATGAGACGTTTGAAAATAGTTATACATTTCCCAAAATAAAATGTATACATGTTGCGAGTTCGCAAAAATAATTTCATTACATAATTGTAATACAAAAATTATGCAAGAAATCCATTTGTGAAAGCATGCGACTCGAGCTAGGATCCTGACGGCTGATCCTACTAAAGCTGTACCTTAAATGCATACTAAAATACGTCAGCGATAAGCTGGTGAGTCCATAGGTTTAGTTGACAAGGATTAAAGTATAAGATTATAATCCTATGCTGGAAGTACACCCCTGTGTACAGTGTTGAATTCCTGAGCTTCTTAGATTGAGTGATGAACTCAATTGAGGTGATTCTTGAACTATTTCCTTGATCTAAGCAGTTCACACAATAATAACACAAATAATAATATCACAGAGTAGCAATTAACACGTATCAATTAATTCAAATAAATAGCACATATCACATAAGGAAAGTAAAGCGCAAGTATGTTCTTGAAAATCTTGTTTACTGATCTTGTCCTTGAAAATCTTGATCTTGAAAACCTTGTTTTATTGATCTTGAAAATCTTGAATTCTTGACCTTGCACATAGTTCTTGATCTGGTAAATAGGTTCTTGATCTTGCAAATAAGTTCTTGACCTAGCACATAATCCTTGATCTAATCTTGTTTTCTAGTTTCTTGATGCTTGTATGTTCTTGTATTCTTGACCTTGAATTCTTGTTCTTGATTCTAGTGTTCTAGTCCTTGAATTCTTGTTCTTGATCTTATAAATTCTTGTATTCTAGACCTTGGGTTCTTGTTCTTGATTCTAGTGTTTTCTTGTATTCTTGACCTTAAAGTCTTGTTATCTAGTTTCTTAGTATTCTAGTTTCTCGATCCTTGGATTCTTGAATTCTAAGTTTGATGTACTCTAGCCTAGAGTACAATGATTTCAATTGTTCCCGTGTCGTACAGTGTTAACCTATAGCTATTAATGTTCTTGAAACCTGAGTGATGTGTAAGGATAATCCATATTATCCATCAATGTTCGTGTTCATGAAACATATCTCATATAAGTTTTTCATTGGCGACTAGTGCCCTAGTCTAGTACGAGTTGTAATAAATCATTTACAATGATTGATTTCATAAATAGATTTTGAATAATAATCGACGAGTATGCATTCCACCCCAAAACAGTATAACAGTTTGAAAGGAGGGGCTATGGAAACTCACCTGAGCCTAATGAGTTGCTAACACGCAATAATGATGTTGTTCAAGAGTAATGATGTCGTCTCCAACGACTAAAACCTGCCGGGCGTATTAAACGCGCAAGGTTTTAAAATGATTAGATGTCTTATCATATCATCTATGCTAGTTGTTCATCCAACTAGTAATGTCCAAATGATTTGGTTTAACTGATTAGAATTGAGTTTTTGAAAGATGTGTACGACCCGTTGGTAAGTTTTTGGTAATAATAATCTCAACTATTATTATTATACTTTGATTGTTGTATCGTATTTAAATTGTTATAGTTAAAACTGCTAGTTATAGGTTTCTACCGAAAGTTATGGTTTCTGCCGAATAGTTTCTACCGAAGGTTTAAGGTTTCTGCCGAAAGTTATAGTTTCTGCCGAAGGTTATAGTTTCTGCCGAAGGTTATAGTTTCTGCCGAAGGTTATAGTTTCTGCCGAAGGTTATAGTTTCTGCCGAAGGTTATAGTTTCTGCCGAAGGTTATAGTTTACGAAGACAGAAACTGTTACCATTTTTGAGTTTGTAAAAACGAGTTTCAAGTTTTGATTTGGACATTTTATAGTTTGATGAGCTACAAAACAAGTAAATAAATGTATTAAAGTAGTTTTAAGGTGTCGTTAACTTACAAGTGTCGGTTTTGAAAACCGAAAGATAGAGTCGTAGAGGATCGCGTGGTGCTCGTTTAGCTCCTAGCCGTTTTGCAAATGGAGGTGTTTTGATGGTAGTTCTTGGTGGTTTAAGGTGGCTGTTTTGGTTGTTTTAGAGAGAGAGAGACGAGTTAGGTAGAGAGATTGAGAATGAAATAAAACCAAAAAGGGTGTGTTCGGTTGGGTTATACCCAGCTCCAATTATTGGAGTTGGGTGGCTCAAAAGCGAAGTACAAAATACCCGTGTTTTTGTACCCGATCGAAAAGTAGTAAAATGTTTTAATTCGATAACTTTCTATAAATGAATTCGTTTATACTTTTATTGGAAGTATTTTATAAAAATACCTTTGATGAGATATAATAATATATCACTGTTTTACGTTTTAGAGACGGATACTATTCGAGTGGTTTCGTTGCGTTCGAGTAAAATGAAATAAAACGAAATGTGTTTTATTTTAACCCACGTAAATAGTTATTATCATTTTCAATGATACATTATTTGTTAGTTTTGTAGCGAATGATTTACTTGTACACGATAAATGATTAATCGTTTCGTGTTATGATTATATAATACCTTATATAATACTTAAGCATCTGATAATATTTGTATTGGATATGTGAATAGAAAGTTTAAATTGGACCCGGATTTTGGTCATTTTTGTCAGTTGTTACATTCTCCCCTTGTTATAGGAATTTCGTCCCGAAATTCAAGACGGAGATAGAAGTGAGTGAGGTCTTAAGAGTAAGACGATTGAATTGATTCTCTTGAGTATTTTGATCTATTGTTCTTGTTATGATCCGAGTTCTAGATTTTCTTGATCTATAGTTTCTTGCCTTATGATTTCTTGTCTTATGATTTCTTGTCTTATGATTTCTTGTCCTAGAGTTTTCTTGTCCTGAGGTTTCTTGACCTATAGTTTCTTGGCCTGTGATTCCTTGATCTAAGATTTCTTGACCTGAGGTTTCTTGACTTATGATTTCTTGATATCTGCTTTCTTGATCTTGATTTTCTTGTCCTATAGTTTATAGACTAATTGACTCTAGTCACAAAGTTCTATATCTGATCTTATCTTGCTCCCCTTGTTAAGATTAACGTCCTACAAACAGTGCGAGGGATAGATTTTCGTTTACAATGACTACCTACTGTAGTGTGAATCTTGATATGAATAAGTGAAATAAATAGGGTCACAGTAAGATACGTACCCTAATATAATATAGCGTCCTAGCAGACGTGGTTGTTCTAATCTTGACGTTTTGGACAGTCCTACATGAAATGTCCGGAGTTACCGCACACAAAACAGACTTTTGGTGCGTTGGAATTGACAGGTGTGGTTGGGAATTTACATTCCTGAGCTGGGTGTCCCCTAAGATTGCATTTTGAACAAGGTTCACTACAGGTGCCCACATGATGATGTTTGCAGTTGGAACAGTGTGGCAAATAGCCTCCATAACTGCTACTACCCTTAGATCTAGTGACGTAAGCCTTAGGCGCTTCTAGTCGCTTGGTGGGTGATTGGTACTGGTCGTTGTCATTGGGATTCCCATCCCGAATGCGTTTGTTGTGGGTTCCGGTAGGGGTATTGATCATGGCCGTAAGTTCATGTGCCAGACGGATGGCACTTTGGATAGTGGTAGGTTGGGATGCGGCGACATTGCCTTGGACAGGGTCCGAAAGGCCTCGAATGTACTTCTTGATGCGTTTGGATTCAGGCTCCACCATGTTTGGGCATAAAAGTGCCAGTTGTTGGAATCGAGTGGTGTAGCTTTGGATGTTGTTCCCCTGAACAGTGAGATGCCAGAACTCTTCTTCCAGCTTTTGTATTTCTTCCGGAGGACAGTACTCTTCCCTGAGCATGGTTTTCAGATCTTTCCATGGAAGTTGATAAGCAGCATCAATCCCTACGGACTGAACATAAGAGTTCCACCAGGTGAGAGCACCTTCTTGAAATGTGCAGGTAGCGAATTTGACTTTGCAGTCCTCGGTGCAATTGCAGATGCGAAGAACTGATTCCATTCTCTCGAACCATCGGATCAGACCGATAGCTCCTTCGGTGCCAGCAAAATCGAGAGATTTGCAGTTTTGGAATTCTTTGTAGGTGCATGGTTTGGCAACAGGTGGATTTTCAGTGGTGCTTTGAGAATTTGATGGTCGTTCTCGAGACAAAGCCTCAGTCACTGCTTGAGCAATGAGGGATGTCATCTGAGCATCAGTGTAGTTTCTTGACTTTGGCGGCATGGTTCTTCAAGAAAGAAAAATGAAGATACATGAGATTTGATTTTTGTAATTGTGGAGGTTAATATCAACATAGAAGTGAGAGAAGTGTAGGAAACAAGTTGAGGTACGACATGAAAGTGCACAGAGTCAGATAATGCATGAAGAAGTATTATTGATTTTTGAGCATGTTTCAAGTTTTCAACGGGTTGAGTCGAATGATTTTTGCCACGTGGGAAAAGAAATACACCACGTTTAGTAAAAACTGATAGCGTTCGCGCGATGAAATAGGTGGAATAGTTGGTGCGTCGTTTCTAAATGTTGGGTTTGAAGTGACGAGAATGTCAGCGAGTGAGGCCTATGTATATATAATCCTATATATAATAGCCTAGTAAGTCTAGTATACGCTAAGTCAATATAGTCCTAGCTAAATCAGAGTCATCTATTGTATTTCCGCTCAGCATAACCCTTTTCAGATTTCACATCATCCGTATTTAATTATACATAGTTAGCTACGCTATGTTAAATTAAACCCGTAAGACGTGATTTCTGAACCAAGTCATTCCTAATAGGAAATACTGCCTAACGGTCATAGTCTAGGCCCACTAAATGCAACCTAGTTCACTATAACCTTAGTCTCTGATACCAATCTGTAACACCCTCGAATTTCGGGTTGCGGAAGCGGTCGGGTCGGGTGTTACCAATCAAATATCACAAGCACACAGGTACATAATGAACGACTCTAAATGAGACGTTTGAAAATAGTTATACATTTCCCAAAATAAAATGTATACATGTTGCGAGTTCGCAAAAATAATTTCATTACATAATTGTAATACAAAAATTATGCAAGAAATCCATTTGTGAAAGCATGCGACTCGAGCTAGGATCCTGACGGCTGATCCTACTAAAGCTGTACCTTAAATGCATACTAAAATACGTCAGCGATAAGCTGGTGAGTCCATAGGTTTAGTTGACAAGGATTAAAGTATAAGATTATAATCCTATGCTGGAAGTACACCCCTGTGTACAGTGTTGAATTCCTGAGCTTCTTAGATTGAGTGATGAACTCAATTGAGGTGATTCTTGAACTATTTCCTTGATCTAAGCAGTTCACACAATAATAACACAAATAATAATATCACAGAGTAGCAATTAACACGTATCAATTAATTCAAATAAATAGCACATATCACATAAGGAAAGTAAAGCGCAAGTATGTTCTTGAAAATCTTGTTTACTGATCTTGTCCTTGAAAATCTTGATCTTGAAAACCTTGTTTTATTGATCTTGAAAATCTTGAATTCTTGACCTTGCACATAGTTCTTGATCTGGTAAATAGGTTCTTGATCTTGCAAATAAGTTCTTGACCTAGCACATAATCCTTGATCTAATCTTGTTTTCTAGTTTCTTGATGCTTGTATGTTCTTGTATTCTTGACCTTGAATTCTTGTTCTTGATTCTAGTGTTCTAGTCCTTGAATTCTTGTTCTTGATCTTATAAATTCTTGTATTCTAGACCTTGGGTTCTTGTTCTTGATTCTAGTGTTTTCTTGTATTCTTGACCTTAAAGTCTTGTTATCTAGTTTCTTAGTATTCTAGTTTCTCGATCCTTGGATTCTTGAATTCTAAGTTTGATGTACTCTAGCCTAGAGTACAATGATTTCAATTGTTCCCGTGTCGTACAGTGTTAACCTATAGCTATTAATGTTCTTGAAACCTGAGTGATGTGTAAGGATAATCCATATTATCCATCAATGTTCGTGTTCATGAAACATATCTCATATAAGTTTTTCATTGGCGACTAGTGCCCTAGTCTAGTACGAGTTGTAATAAATCATTTACAATGATTGATTTCATAAATAGATTTTGAATAATAATCGACGAGTATGCATTCCACCCCAAAACAGTATAACAGTTTGAAAGGAGGGGCTATGGAAACTCACCTGAGCCTAATGAGTTGCTAACACGCAATAATGATGTTGTTCAAGAGTAATGATGTCGTCTCCAACGACTAAAACCTGCCGGGCGTATTAAACGCGCAAGGTTTTAAAATGATTAGATGTCTTATCATATCATCTATGCTAGTTGTTCATCCAACTAGTAATGTCCAAATGATTTGGTTTAACTGATTAGAATTGAGTTTTTGAAAGATGTGTACGACCCGTTGGTAAGTTTTTGGTAATAATAATCTCAACTATTATTATTATACTTTGATTGTTGTATCGTATTTAAATTGTTATAGTTAAAACTGCTAGTTATAGGTTTCTACCGAAAGTTATGGTTTCTGCCGAATAGTTTCTACCGAAGGTTTAAGGTTTCTGCCGAAGGTTATAGTTTCTGCCGAAGGTTATAGTTTCTGCCGAAGGTTATAGTTTCTGCCGAAGGTTATAGTTTCTGCCGAAGGTTATAGTTTACGAAGACAGAAACTGTTACCATTTTTGAGTTTGTAAAAACGAGTTTCAAGTTTTGATTTGGACATTTTATAGTTTGATGAGCTACAAAACAAGTAAATAAATGTATTAAAGTAGTTTTAAGGTGTCGTTAACTTACAAGTGTCGGTTTTGAAAACCGAAAGATAGAGTCGTAGAGGATCGCGTGGTGCTCGTTTAGCTCCTAGCCGTTTTGCAAATGGAGGTGTTTTGATGGTAGTTCTTGGTGGTTTAAGGTGGCTGTTTTGGTTGTTTTAGAGAGAGAGAGACGAGTTAGGTAGAGAGATTGAGAATGAAATAAAACCAAAAAGGGTGTGTTCGGTTGGGTTATACCCAGCTCCAATTATTGGAGTTGGGTGGCTCAAAAGCGAAGTACAAAATACCCGTGTTTTTGTACCCGATCGAAAAGTAGTAAAATGTTTTAATTCGATAACTTTCTATAAATGAATTCGTTTATACTTTTATTGGAAGTATTTTATAAAAATACCTTTGATGAGATATAATAATATATCACTGTTTTACGTTTTAGAGACGGATACTATTCGAGTGGTTTCGTTGCGTTCGAGTAAAATGAAATAAAACGAAATGTGTTTTATTTTAACCCACGTAAATAGTTATTATCATTTTCAATGATACATTATTTGTTAGTTTTGTAGCGAATGATTTACTTGTACACGATAAATGATTAATCGTTTCGTGTTATGATTATATAATACCTTATATAATACTTAAGCATCTGATAATATTTGTATTGGATATGTGAATAGAAAGTTTAAATTGGACCCGGATTTTGGTCATTTTTGTCAGTTGTTACAGTGTTTTTGTTATAACATGCAATAACTGTTCATAATTGCTTTGGTGTCTATGTGTTACTTAATTGCTTTGGTGCTTATGTGCTACTGATTTATATGTGGATATTTATAGGCCCTTGTACGAACTGTATGATGGGATATATGTTTTCCTACAAACCTTTATGTACGAAACTTATTTGACTCTCATATCAACAACTCGCAAACGAACATGGTTTAACAAACCACTTTACAAACATAAAACCTGTGAATTCACTCAACAATTTTGTTGACGTTTTACTATGTTTTTCAGGTAATTAGCAGCACAGATAAGACTGCATGCATTTGGAGTTAGGCGACCCGCAACTAATTAGGATGTCACATGTTGGGACACTAAAGATTTCTTTGTATAAATGATTTACATTAATCATATTTATGAAATCTTCTTTCGAAAACTGTGTATTCTATACAGATTATATTTTATAATACTATTCTACGACTTTAGCGAGTTGTAGTCCTTTTTGTTACAAACTAACTTCATAAATGACATCTTAATTTACTGTTCAACAATAATCATAAGCTCTGATCTGGCATGATGTTCAAATTTAACGTCAGCACCCCCGCTTAAACTGATGCTTCCGCTAATCGCGCGTTGACCGAAATTGGGGGTGTCACAGTATGTGTATGTTTGAAGATGACAGATTTGACGGAACCAATTTGTGTTACAAAGTGATATGTGTATGTTTCTGACTGATGACTAAAAAATGTTGTTGATTGATGTATTCTGATTTTGGGTTTATACTTGAACGGAGATATGGTGGTGAAAACGTGATGTGTACATATGACGTAGCAAAACTGGTTATGTGGCAAGTGACGTGTACCCCAAATCAACATTTTATAACATGAGAAGGTAATATTGAACTTTTAAAAATAATAAGACTAAATTACCCGGTTGGTTGCATACATGAGAAATAAAAATGGTAGATTGCATACTTAGAGTATCCGCTGGCAGTACGTGACCGATTTTTGTCTTTTACCCATTTATATATCATTTACTATTTTAGATACACATGTATCATATATGTTTCAGGATTGAAATAAAGAATTTCACAAAAAATAAGAATGTTATTGTTATTAACATGTCTATAAAACTTATAATATATGTTGATCTGTAAATAATCTCATCTGATAAAACATAAGCGTGAAATTTATTTCGGTCCAGTATTTTTTAGGTAATATTGATCAAAATTTAATGCAATTAAAGAATTCAATGATTTATACGATGAAAGATAAAAATATAATAATGTGTATGTGCCCGACCTCTATGAAAAAAAACGGTTTACTCTTTGTAGCTTCATAAATGCGTAAACTTATCATCTATAAACAATGTATTAACATTGTATTGTACATCATGTAGGATACATAAACGTCAAATTTATTTCGATCGTTAATATATTTTAAGTTATATTATTTAAAAATTAATGTAGTTATAGAATAAAAATATTTATACAATGAAAGATAAAATAATATTATGTTTTAATTCGAACATTACATTTGACAATATATGATTTTATAAATGTATATATTTATCACCTATATATAATTGATCTATATTGTATTGTACATCATTTGAGATATGTTTATGATTGTATTGAAAAGACAGTATAAGAAAATATAAGTAATATGACAAATTAGTTAGTATTTATCACATAAGCGTGATGTTAGTTTCGGTCGTTAATACGTTTTAAGTTATACTGATTAATAATAAATGCAATTATAGATTACAAATATTTATAAAGCGAACGATAAAATAATAATGTGTATTAACTCGAATATTGCTCTATGGCAAAAACGTTACAGTATTATTTATAACTCCATAATTACATACACTTATTATCTCAATACAATTTATCTACCTTGTATTGTACATGAAATTTATTTTAAGATTGTTAAAAAATATATATACAAATATTTGTCTAACTTTCTCACAAAATTTATGAATTGAAAGAGTTTATGTTATAAAGATACCTATTGCAAATATTCATTAACATAGAGGACCTTAAGTGAAATATTTACTAAATCAGAGGGCCCTCATGTAAAAACAGAAATTAGTGTAAAGAAAAACACTTTGGTCAGACTCGAACCCCTGACCGTCAGTAACAACAACCCACTCTAAAACAACTTGGCTACCCGCCCACATTGTTGAATTCGACATTGAATATTTATATATCATTTTTGAACGTGGCAAATTTTGATTGGACAAATTACTAATTCATCTCACCCACATTTGTTGTTTATTTATATATCATTTTTGAACGTGGCAAATTTTGATTGGACAAATTACTATTCATCTCACCCACATTTGTTATTAACGAGGGTTATTGCCTCGCGTTGCATCGGATGCTTACAATACATATGGTTATTTATTTACCATCTTTTAGTTACTTTTACAAATTTACAAAGAATATAACTGAGATTTATAATAAGAATAATAATAATAATAATAATAATAATAATAGTAAAACAATAATAATATTGATAATTTGATAATTAATATTATAATAATACTAATAATAAAGTTCATTGCGTCAATTAATCTTAAATAAAGTTTAATGGATAGCAAAATCTTCAACGAAGTTAAAGTGTAGGTTTTTAGTTAGCCCCCAAATTGTAATGTTCTATATTTCTATCCGTTGGACGGTTGGACCAACTACAAGTGGTAACAAATTGGCAAAGTTGCCAAATTATAACTATAATATATGATGAATGAATTAAGTTAAAACACATCACTAACGTAAATGTACAAGTTTCTCATAAATAAAAAGAAAAGAAAAATAAGATGAAGACTTTGAAAGGTCCTGCCTTAGACCTATATATAATCAATATTTTCCTTTAGAAATATTAAATATTAAATTTTTTTAAGAAAGAAATAACAAATTGATGAAACAACACCATTAGAAATTTTAGAAACGGTTGAACTAATTTAATCACGTTATGACCCATATCATGTAGTCATGTGTGTAAGATTTCTTTCTTCCATTTTACAACAATTAAGTGTACACAAGTGAAACTAAAAAATTTATCATTTTAGTTATCCATCCAGATTATTAAAATAAAAAAACTTAAAATAAGAAAATAGAAAAAAGAAAAGAAAGAAACAGAAATCGATGACAGCTATTATTACCCCACTTATTTTCTTTTAACTTACGGATGTCAAATTCAAGTCACAACACTTAGGGCTGGCAACCAACCCATGAACCCGAAACCCGACACGAACCCAACCCGAATATTATAAGGTTAGGGTTGGGATTTTTGAGGCGTCAACCCGTTAACCCGAAACCCGCCAACTCGATATTTTTTTGGGTCGGGTCTGGGTCAGCAAATGCATTTTTGGGTTGAACCCGACAACCCGAAATTCAGTTAATATCATTATAAATTTATTTTAATTTAAATATGACACATAATTCAGACCTTTCCAGTTACTGATTTATAATTTTTTCTTTGATATCTTTACGTTATGATAAAAGTTAGTGAATTAATGATATTTTGATGATCAATTCAAATTGATATAATATTTATATTTATTAATTTTGAAATTTTATAATTATTTATGCTTATAAATAATTAGCTATTTTTTTCAAAAGATTGATCAATGTGGCTTAACTGACTCAAAACCGACCTGAAAACTCGAAAATAACGTGAAAATTTGTTGAATTATTAGAAATCGGGTTGGGTCGGGTTGGGTTCGGGTTGTCGGGTTTTGGGTAGGGTTGAAATACCCAACCCGATTTTAGAATCAGGTTGGGTTCGGGTTGACCATTTCTGACCCGCCAACCCGCCAACCCGAACCCGCCAACCCGAACCAACCCGAATTGCCACCCCTAACAACACTCATCAAATGGAAACCTAACCATGGTAATTTTATGTATATGACCTCAGTGAGTTTACCTATCATCTACACTTCACCCTCACTTTATCCATCCTCATTACCATTTTCAATTTTTTTCATTTATCATTTTATGTTTATTTCGTCTCTATCTCTTCTAGAAAATGGCTTTGTCTTAAAACGGTGATGATGATATATTTCTTTTCTTTATCTTTCCAGTTACAATTTCATGTAAGGGTAAGGTTCAAATGAGACTAAAAATTTGTGTAAGAATAGAGGAACCAATGATATGGTGTCATGTCTACAAAGAGAATACAAAACTCATTTACCCCTTAAGTTAAATATCTCACAAACGACAAACCGAAAAATTATGAAAATTGCACCATTAGATTCAGCGTTTGATCCTCTTCGATTTGTCGTCCATTAAGGCATACTTTCGACGATTTTTTTTTTCATTATTTTTAGTGGGTTTCACATTACTAACACGTGTGTTACAGTGTTGCGTTTAGCGTTTAAGGTTTGGGGTTTAGGGGTTTAGGGGTTAGGGTTGGGAGTTTGGGGTTTCCTAAACCCTAAACGCTTTATAAAACTCTAAACCCTAAACCCTGCTAAACCCTAACACTAAACCCTGCTAAACCCTAACACTAACCCTGCTAAACCCTAACTCTAAACCCTAACCCTAAACCCTAAATCAAATGTATAATCAATCACTAACACATGTGTTACTAATATGTAAAACCCACCAAAAAAATGGAAAAAAAAAAAAGTTCGTCGGAAGTATGTCTTGATGGACGGCAAATCGAAGAGGATAAAACGCTGAAAAATATGGTGCAATTTTCATGATTTTTCGACTTGTCGTTTGTGAGATATTCAATTTTTAAAAATGTGGATGAGAGAAAAAAAAGTGACACATAGCATATTGTGGTTGGTTCCCCCATTCTCACACAAAATAAATGGTCTCAATTGAACTCTTATCTTTCATGTAAATAACAAAAAGATGTTCACAAACCATTTTTGTACCATTTCTTCAAGATAAGTATACATCTTTTACTATACATCTTAATCTTAATAATAAGTCCATATCTCTCTCTCTTCTGAAAGATGTATACTTCAGTTTTGCACAAAGGTACATGCTTTTCACTTTTTCGGTTGCCTATAATTATCATCCAAGGCGTTTCCATTTTCAAGGTCTAACTCCAGCTCGGGTGCTGTCAAAAGTGGCCGAAATGTTTTCCGGCAAAATGCTACCGTCGGAAAACTCATACGATTCCAACAATGACTATATCCGACAACATTGAAGGGTTGTTTTATGTTTTTATGATCAGCAAATATTATTATACAACTTTCAATTTTTGTTGTGCCAAAATCTGCCTATTTGTTTTGATGATGTATTTTGGTTAATGGAGAGGGTGGCACTTGATTATGTCCCTCTTGTTCCGAAACTAAATAAGTATTATTCCGATAACATGCATATACAATATGCCGCCATACCGTTCCAGCACGTGCTTCCTCGCGTCATTATCTTTCTTGTAGGAGCCCTAGACCAATTCCTGGCGAACCACTGCTGCCGGACTACCGGCGCTCCTGCCTGAAAATTTTATCAGGGCCGGTCCTGAGCTTTATAATGCCCCGGGCGAACCGATTAAAACATGCCCTTACTAAATTTTGTTAAGAAAAAACACATTATTTCTTCAGAAGTTTGAACCAAGTTAAGTTAAGCACCGATCATCCACGTCTCTTTTTTTGAATAAAAATAAGATATTTCTTTCGAACAGTTAAACACATAGTTAACATATAAAATATTTTTATAATAATACATAATTAACTGGAATTTTTTAGAAATAACAAATTAAACAACTACATATGAAAGTTGTGGTGATTTCTTTTTTATTACTAACACATTAAACAATTAACATTTGAAAGTTATGGTTTTTTTTATAAAGTTAAAAGTCATGCCAACTATTAAATTAAAAAAAAAAGAAATTTGTCGTTCAATTTTATACTAGTAAATAACACCTTGTCTAATAATGTTAGTTATCTTAATTAACTTTTAGTGTTTCACTTTGTTTTCAATAAAAAAACAAATTAATTTTTTAAGACTCCTGTCAAAGATATAAAGTACCACTTTTTGTAAATTTTAATATCGTGTATCTTCTTATAGTTTCTGTAAAATATATACATATATGTTTTTCTCTATAATTCCTATTCCTATAAACTATAAAGTATATTATGAAATGACATGGACATTTGTTAAAGTTTGATGGAATTAATGAAAGTAAATAGAGGGGGTAATTTGTAAATTGAGATATCATTAGGGGTGCAAAGGTGAACAAAATAAACTAGAAAGTGGAAAGGTGTCTTGTACTTTGGGCGGCTAAGTCTTCTTCCTCAAACAAAAGCTGTGTTCAAAATTCCCCATTAAAACAATAGATCAAGCTTCTTTTAACATCTTAAAATTAGTAATTCGAAGTTTATTGTTGATGCCCCCTTAACCTTTGATGCCCTGGGTCGTCGCCCATGCTGCCCGTGCCCAGGGCCGGCCCTGAATTTTATAATGGCTATATTCCATTAGATATATATATACATATACATATATATGCGTTTGTAATGATAAAAAAAAATTATACTGCAATATCTTTGAAAATAAAAAAAATAAAAAGTTATGAAAGTACAATTATGCCCCTAATGAACAGTAAAACACCGCCCATCACATTTGTGTATAAGGTAAATGATAATGATAATATCTTTTGGAAAAGCTCGACTAAAATGAACATAAGAAAATAGGTACCAAACAAAGAAATGAGATGAGATAATTTAATAAAATTATATTTGTGAGTATTATTGTAATATACAACCATAGTTGTTAAACTCTTACGATTCACGAGTCGACTTTACGAGTCGGCTCAGAAATTCAAAAAACGAGGCGACTCGGACCCCGACTCGTAAATGGCTTTGACTCTTACGAGTCATTTATTGACTCTTCCGAGTCGTGGGCGACTCTTACGAGTCTTGGGCGACTCTTACGAGTCAGAAACCGGACACACGTTTAATGTAATCTAATAAAAAATATAAAATGACAAAATATGATAGAAAATGACTAATAATCCATCATAAATTAAACATTTATGTTATTTAATGACTTTCATCATGTTTTACTTCAATTAAGGATAGAAATCTAAACAATAATATACATATAGATATAAATATATGTATTTACTGTAAAATTATGACTCTTACGAGTCGTGTCGAGTCACGAGTTAAAAATCAATACTCCGAATCACGAGTAGAGTCACGAGTTAACAACTATGTATACAACATATCTTATTAATTAAGCGAAAGTACTTGAATGACATTTTATATCTCTAACAACCATTTGTAGACTTGTGAGACTGAAAAGTGCCTATAAATTAATGGGAAATAATTGGTATAATTTCCCCCTAATATCAATTTTACCATACTTATGAATAGTAATTTTTTATCTTATTATAATTAATAAAAAGTTAAGTATTTAATTATTTACTTTAATTTAAACCTACTTATAAATAGTAATTTCTATGTTTTATTATGATTTTAAAAAGTTGAGTATTTATTTATTTAATTTAATTGTTACCTAATATCAATTAGCAAACAACTATGAATAGTAAGTTGTTTAAACTTTTGTATAACTAGGTTTGAAAGCTAATATAAAAACTTCTATTTTGATATAAGTAAAGTAAGTTTAGCTCAAGTGATAGAGTTAATCATATTTTGTACTTAGACATCCAGGTTCAAATCTTAGGCTCTTCACTCTCTACTACTTTTATACTCATTTTTAGTTGATGTTCATTACCCTTAATATCAATTGGCAACCAATTATGAATAGTAACTCATTTGTCTTTTTTTGATACATTAATTTGTATATATATTTTGATGCTAAATATATTATAATAACATAATTGTAGTTTAATGGTAAAAGACTTTGAATTTGTTATGGGCTATAATGCTATATGAGTTTAAAACCTTTAATGTGGCATTGATTTTTCTATTATTTTGAAAATCTAAGCTTTTTTTAAGTTGTATAAAAGTAATATAAGAGTCTTAAACTTTATATGGTCCTTAAATATCATACTATTAGCTACAATAATTATATCTCATGATTATTATCAGTTGATATTTTGAACTCTTATAGAGTGTATATGTTTTAAGATTTCGAAAGAAATAATATCTTACATGTATATATGATAACTAAGGTATAAATTATTCAATAAGTATGTTGTACCACTACTTAATGTTACATTTTGTGTTTTCATTTCTATATTTAAGAAAATTTTGATTAACTGCGATAGTTATATATATAAGTTAGAAAAAAGACAAGTGTAAATAAAGTTACAAAACTATACAAAGCTACTATTGAATTCAATGTTATTACTTTTGCTAAGATAAATATAACATGGGTAACTAATATCAATGTTTCATTTGCGTATTAATTGGATGTTTTAGTGATTTTTGTCACAACGTCTACATTTGAACCATTTTAATGAATTTCAGTAAATAACCGTTGTTTTAAAATGTTTTCACCAAATATTAGCTCAAATAGTGCGGAATAATGTACGTAAAAATGTGACATTTTGCGTTACATCAGAGTTCATAACTTTTCTATTAAAGTTAAAAGCACCGAAACCAAATTTAAGGTTTAATTTTTAGGTGAAAAAATATTTACCAATTAAACTTGTCGCAACGCGAGGACATTAAAATTCTTGTTAACAACATTTAAGTTAGATGCTTACTAAACGGTTAAATATGCAGACGGGCAACAAATTTTCACTTTTGTGCCGAGTTAAGTAACAAACTGATTTTATTATTAATATATAGCGAACTTTTAACTTTTTTGTCGAGTTATGTAATATGTATTATGTGGCATCACGATAATATGCCACGTAATACAAATTATCTAACTCAACACAAAATTTGATAGTTCACTACTTGTATTAGTAATAAAATCGGTTTATTATCTAATTTGGTACAAAAGTGTAAGTTCATTATCAAACTACTAGTAGAGACCCGCGCTATGCGGCGATAATACTAAAAAAATATAATAGTGATCGACAATGTTATTATTATATCTATAAAGCTCAAGGTCAAATCCATACGTATCACACTTTATTTGTCCGCTAGAAAAATACGTCTCATCCACCATATGTTTTAATTAAAGAAAGGCAACTAAACAAGAAATAACATATTTCTTCCAAGAAGCTTGTTAACTAATATTATTAAAACAATCACACCTAAAAAGTTAATAATAATAATTTCACCACATCTCCTGACTCCTATAGTCCTATGCATGTTATTACTCTGAAGGTTTGATAAGATTATGAGTAAAAAAACAAATGTTAAAGCATTGAAGAATTGGCTTAAAAAATTCACAAGATTAGCATAATAAAGCTTGGACGATTGACAATGATTAGTAATGTTTAGTATTATTAATTATTATTTACTAATACTTGAGTTGGGTTATTTCTATAATTACAATTATTTATTTTTAGAGAATACGACAATTCATTTAATATGTATTGTACATTTTTTATACTATATTATATAGGCTACTTCCAAATTTAGGTAAGGGTAATACTATATTATATAGGCTACTTCCAAATTTAGGTGAGGGTAATCTTGACCTTTATATTATGCATAAAGTGTGAAGTTATAGTAACATACTTTACTTATTATCTGAATTCTTAGTTTTAAGTCATTGTATCTTTAAAATCTAATTGAATCTTGCAGTATATGATAATCTATCCCAATTAGGTCATTCGATGATTTTAACAAGGGTTAAATGCATAGATTGACAAACTACTTTCACTTTTGTTTCAATGTAGGTAATTAACCATTTTTTATTACCAAGGTTGATAAAGTATTTATAAAAATGTATCGATGTAGATAATATGATTCATAAGTACATTATTTATCTTGAAAAAAATTGTGTATGACATTTTTAACTGGTACATTACTTACATTGGTAATAAAATCGGTTCGTTACTTATATTGAAACAAAAGTAAATATGTTGACAACCTATGCCTTTAACCCTTTTAACAAATACTTAGGGTGTGCTTGGTTCATTATAGGTAATGGCAAAGGGAATATCAATGGAGTTAACTGCATCATTGGTCCCTATGGTTTACACATAGTAACACATCTAGTCTTCATACTTTGTTTTTTGCATTGACCGTCCAAAAATTCAATAATTGTTGCGAGTTCAATCCCTCCTCCCCTAAAATGACTAACATACCCTTACCTTTATATTTTATTCAATTTCTGTTTACTGACTCAATTTAAATTCATTTTATATTTTATAACCTAATAAATGACAATACTTGAATATATGTATGGTTATTACAGATTCAATAAAACTTCTTGAACCCATATCCATCCCTACCAACTTCTCATGCCAACTTGCTTCATCATCGACCAACTTCAGACTCTAAACCCCGCACACCACTTTGAGCACTCACCAATTTGTGTCAAGTAGACCACTACATCGTCACCTTGCCGGAAGTTACAGGTGCAATTAGAAATGGTAGGTCACCAGTTTTCTAACCTAAGTAGTGATTATCTCATTAGCTTGATGTTAGTCAAGTAATGAGAACGTCACTAGCTTAACGGTAAAGGATAGGAATTGGTTGTGTATGTACCGGATAGCTTCCGAGCTAGAGGTTTGCACAATCAATGGTAAAGTTATTTGTTGATAGTGTATGATTCGATTGTGTGGGTTCCGGATTGCTTCCGAGCAAGAGGTGGCACAATCGGATAGTAGATGAATTGTGTTATATGTGGATTAAATAGTGATGATGTGGTGAATAGTGTATGAATTGGTTGTATGTGTTTCCGGATTACTTCCGAGTAAGAGGATCATACAATCAAGTGGAAGTTGCTTGTTATATGTTTTGTTTCTTATGTGTGTATTTAAGATTATATTAAAAGTTGTTGTTGATTAGTGTTTTGATTGTTATTGGTTAAATTATGTGGAATGATCATGTGTTAAGATTTATTGGTGATCAGGGAGCTAACTGTGGTTAGCATAGTGTTCAGTGTTCAGAGCTCGATGATTTGTGCTTATGTAATTGTGTTGATATGTGTTAAGTGTTATGTGGATTGCTTGTTTAATTGCCTGTGTACTCACTAAGCAGTTGTGTTTACCCGTTTCAGTGTTTATGTTGTAGGTTGATGTTTTGCTAGCGACACGTGGATAGAAAGTTTATGTGAAGTTAGTGACGTGGATATGGAGCATGCTTGTGGTTAGAATATGCTTCATTCTTTTGAATTGTTGTTTTGATGATCAATTGTGTAAATGTAACACCCCAATTTTTGTAAGTCTAAATCTTTAAAATATACATTTTTATTTGTTAAGTTAAAAGGACTACCAATGTAAACTATTTTATGACCATGGGACTTGTAAGTTAAGTAAATTGTTAGTTAAGGGGACTAAATGTGTCTAGCATGAAAAGATGAGGGGTTAAAGGGAAAATTGCAGTATAAAATACCTGATCTGAAGGATTCTACTGTGTTCTCAAATATTAACACAGAAAACACGTATCATATGTTTGTGTATCGATGGAAAGCTCAAGAAAACCATATAACCTTAAATCAATTCACTAAAATCACTCTCTAAAATCAAATTGAAGCTACAAACCATGAATCTTTCATCTCCTAATCTTCTTTAACATGAGGTAATTATGTTCTTGAATTTCTATAACCTAAAGTTTGTGGTTTTTGGGGTTTTAACTAATTAGTGGGTTAAACTCCGAAATTAGGGTTTGAATTAGCTAAATTGATGTTAATAAAGCTTGTTAATGATGATGATTACCATTGTTCAAGCTAAAAGCTATAAATTTAATTAGGGTTCATGAGATAAATGATGATTATGATGTTATGATGGATTATATGTTAAAGTTAGTGTGGTTCATGGATAAAGAACACTCATTTGATGATTATAAAGTGAAGTTAGAACATAATTGATTAAGTAATTATAAAACCTAACATTGGGGTTTTGATAGATTAATGATAATTTAGATTTATGATCTTGTTAATGGGTTAAGTAAGCTTAAAAGAATGTAATTTAACACTATTACAAGTTATAAGTTGTGAATTATGATTTTGTTTATAATTAGTGAAAGTGGAGTTTTGTTTAAAGACTTGAATTGAGTATTAATTAATCTAAATAGTAAGTATGAAAGTATTATGATGGTAAATCATAATTGAAGTGATAATTCAAGTAAAATAAAGATAAAGATGATTAGTTAAGTTTGAACACTATAAGTTGCTAAGTGTGTTGTTATATGTATATGTTGTTTAATAGGTGATCAAGATGGTGGAATTTGCATCCAAGTATTTAATCATGTTATTGCCTAAAGATTCGAGGTGAGTATATAGATCTTAAATGAATAACGGTTATATATTTCAAGTAAAGAAATTATATAACCGGTTGAAAGTATTGTTTGTATTATTATTAAGTTAAAGTTTAATTGTCTATATTGAATGATTAAGTGTTTAACCTAGCATGTGATGGGTTGTTTATTTGATTGTTGGTAAGTGTTAAAGAAAGTATGTGGCTTAAGCTTTAGTGAAGGATTTTGTGAGATATATATATATATATAATTGTTGTTACTTCTATTATGTGTTATAAAGAAAGACTAAAATGTTGAAGTAGTGATTATCATGTCAATTGCTTGATGGTAGTCAAGGAATGGCATGGGTATCACTTGTTGAAGTAGTTAACCCTATGTGGTTAGTTTGTGGAAGTAGTTAATCCGATGTGATTAACTTTGTGGAAGTAATTAAGGATCCTTAATATTGTTGAAGTAATTGAAGTAAGTATTTGTGTTCAAGTATATTTATTTGATAAATTAAGTGAAGTGGTTGTGTTAAGTGTTATAAGAATTGAGAAATGGTTATTTGAATTATGTGCTTATGTGATATTTATTTAACTTTTATATATTCACTAAGCTTATGCTTATTCCGTTAAGTTGTTTAATTTGTAGGTATCAATTGATTGGGCTTATTTAACTATAAGGAATGGAATGCAAAAAATCATAGAGTTAAAGTGGGTTACGGAGCTTACTGTTTGTGTTAGATAAACTTCTCATCCTTTTGAATTATCGTTTGATTATCAATTGTAAAGATCGCCCAAATTTGGTATATTATAAGTTTGACATGATATTATGATTAGGATGTTTTATAAAATGACGAGTTTTGTTAAGCTTAAAGTTATGAGTTAATAAAGGTTGGTTTCAAGTTTAAAAGAAAATTTTGAGATGTAAATTTCTGGGACTTAAATTATATGAAGTAAGGTATAAAAATATAATATATGGTTTTATATAAAAGAGATAAAGTAAGAAAACTTTGGGGCGTTTCAAGTTGGTATCAGAGCGATAGTTTAAGGGAATTAGGTGATCCATGATAGGATTGCCTAGACTTAAACTAGTTGAATTGCTTAAATTGTAAGAGTTTAAGTGGTAAGTTATATATTAATTGAAATGCTATGTGGTTAAAGTATGAAGTATCTATTGGTCAAGTAGTAAGTATTTGACTTGCTGTAGTTAGGATCGAAAGTGGAAGTGTTAAATTGCTTAAGGGTTAAGTTGTAAATTGATAAGAGCGGTAAGTTGTTAAAGTATATGGTGTCAACCATATTTTTGATGAAAATGTGATTAAAGTGTTAAAGGTAATACTTATGACCAAGTTGTGAAGTAATGAAATTATTTGATGATTATTATGTGTAAAAGTGGTAAAGTAGAAAGTCAAAGTGGTCAACGAGTCTTAATATGCATTGACAAGATTGTAAAAGAAGTAAAAATTTAAAACTTGTTGTAATTGGTTGAAACATAATGAATTTTATGTGAGATTGGTGTTTTGAGGGTATAATAGGACACCAATAGTGAAAGTGGGTTAGTTTGACTTATAATAGTCAATGTAATGTGAAATGGGTGATGGAATGGTAGTTATATGGGTTGAAACCCAAATGGGTTGTTAAAGTACCCAAATGGGTCACTTGATAGCTTTATGGTTAAACGAGTGGTGGTTCGTATATAACGAATGTTAAAGTGACTTTAAGTTAAAAAAAAAAAAAAAAAAAAAAAAAAAAAGGGGTAGCAAAGTGTGTTGAAAGTGTTGTGGTAGTCAAAATGATTGAAATTGGTGAAAGTGTCCAATTGGACCCCCAAACGGGTCGACTAGTTAAAACATAATAGAACGAGTATATGAAAGTGATGAATATGCCCACATGTCACAAATGTATATAGGAACATGTTGTTAAAGGGTTGAAGTCAGAAACTTAGTCATTTGGAATATGGCGTGTCAACCAAAATGGTTGAAAATGGTCAAAAAATTAGTCGTACGTCCGTTTTCTCGATAAACGTGAATTTTGAAAAAGTGGAAAAATAGAAAGTTTCATTTTGATTATATGAAGGTGCCTGCAAAATTTCAGACCCTAATTCTTTAAGGTTTGTGAGATATGCGCATTTGAATTTCAAAAATTTGCATTAAGATTTGTTGGTGCAGGGTCTGCTGTACAGAGCAGAAGCCGGCTGCTTTTATCACTGAACCGGCGGCTCCACTATCTAAGCCGGCGGCTAGAGGCCCCAAACCGGCGGCTACTCCAGCCCAATTACGGTAAAATGTTTCTGTTTGTGTAAAATCTAATTCACCCGGCGGCTGAAGCATGGACCCGGAGGCTTGTTAGATGAAATCGGCGGCTTCCTGTAGAAGCCGGCGGCTTGAGGTTCGTTTTTGTAAAAAAAAAAAAAAAAAAAAAAGTTTTTTTTTCGACGTTCAACGTAACGTTTGACGTAGAAATTTCCGCTAGAAAATTTCAGTGTCAGAATAAGACGAAATTTACATGTCCACTCAAAAACGGGCTAACGGTCAAAGCTCATCGCGTTGCCTTGAGCCCTGGCAGTTTTGGGCAGTTTGGGGTCGTTAGGGGCTCGAAAATCGCGTTTTACTGTTTTTCAGACCTTATTTCGGACTTTTAACTTACGTTTTGTATTGGGATTTTGTTTCTTTGAGCCCATAGAGCATTCCCGTGGCTAAATATAATATTAGAGCTTGTTCTAAAAGGTTCCACATATTCTTATCGGGTATGAATTATTCTTAAGCTGTTTACTACAATGAAATTGTTAAAGGTAAGGTGAAAATCTCGGAAGAGATGTTAAGTGTTTATATGGCATTAATTGTCTAAATGAACTTACTTGACTTTATGAGTACTCTTATATTTCATGATACGAGATGAATGTGAAAGTAAGTTCTATACATGTAATTGTATTAAGATGTTATGAAATGTGTTTAAATATTAAGGTGATGAATAATTTCATAGCTTGGGCTGTAGATGTACAAGGGACTTATAAAGTGTGTGAAGTTCATATATTATTGCATCATGATATGTGTAAAGTGAAGAAAGTAAGTGAATTTATGTAATAAAAGAAATATCTATTCCCTGTTTAAAGCGTTATTTGAAGTTATGTTACTAATAACATGTATTGACTTATGTTAGTTGTCGTGTTAAGAATTTATATGAATAAATGTGTTAAAGTTGTGATAATTATAGTTTTATTTGTTAAGTGAGGTTTTCATGAATTATTAATGTGTTGATTGTGTGGAATTAAAGTTTAATCACATTTAAATCAGTATATATTTGACAGTGATGAATAGAAGTGTGAGACTGATATAATAAAATGACGCCTGGCCAACGTGGTTTTATTGTATTAAGACACAAGGGTGATTCATGGTTGCTAAATATATAATGAGACTGATGATGATTAGCTTTGATTAGGTGTACATGGGTAAAACAATGAATGAATAAAGTTGTTAAAATTGACTGTTAAAAGTATGTATAAGTATTTACCTATTAAGAAGTTAATGATAATGTAAAGTGGTTAAGTGCAACTAGTAAAAAGTTAAAAATATGAATGGAAAGTGAAAGTAACGCATTTTGCATTTAAAATTAAGTTAATTCACCGTGCGAGTGAAACCAAATGAATTAAAGTTATGTGATTCTAAGTTACAAGTATATACAAAGTTTCATGTAACTAAATTGATGTTATGATTATAACTATAATATTATGATACTAGTTGCAAATGTAAAGAATTTCTAGCTTAATGCTAGTTCAGTTAATAAGTAAATGATAGCATTTCTGCTACTTAGAATTAAAGATGAAATGATTATTTCTGATATGTGTAAGTTGATTTTCAATGTCAAGGTGTAAAGACCCTAGCATGTTGCTAGTTTCAGATTAAACAAATTGCTTTAAGTAATTATATGGTTCAAAATGTTTAAGTTATAAAATAAAACATGTAAGTGGTCATTTGATTAAAGGATAAGATAAGTGCACATTGTATGGGCACCAGTAAAGTTAAATGAATTGCACATTTTATATGTGCATTGGGAAAGAATTGAAGATACATGTTTATGTGTATACATTGCTTAAGTTGTGTAAAGTATGTTGTGTATATCTGTTGTTATAGTAAAACTAAATTAGTGTGATGAAGCAGTTGTGAAAGTTGCATTTAGTGCATGATGTGCACTTGTGCTAATAAAATTGAAAGATTAAGAGCACGTGTTATGTGCTTATTGGATAAAGTAAAGATACATTACACGTATTCAAGTTAAAGAAACAATTGCACGATTATGTGCTTATATTGATAAGATTAAGTATAAGTTGCTCAAGAAATATGTACATTTTGTGTGCTTGTGTTGATAAAGCTACTTGTATAAGCTGTCTAAGGAGTATGTACATTATGTGTGACTATGTTGATAAGATTATATGCATAAGTTATTTAAATTCATATATATATTGAAAGTTAGTGCATTACTTTAAAATGCATAAAGTAGATAAGCTAGAGCAAGTGCTTATATTGTTAAAATTATGTGTAATGTGAATAGATGAGCAGCTATTGAAGAGTAAGGGGTAAGTTAACCTGCTAAGATGATAAAATGAATTATTAAGATGATAAGCGAAAATGTTAATAGGATTAACAGTATGATAAGAAAATACCTACAAGGATAAAGTGAATATAATAAGTTACACATGAAAGTATAATATAGTTTTATTTGGAACTAAATAAGGAATGTTAAAAATAAGCAGAGATAAGTGACATTCGTGAGGACACGAATGAGACAAGTGGGGGAGAGTTGTAACACCCCAATTTTTGTAAGACTAAATCTTTAAAATATACATTTTTATTTGTTAAGTTAAAAGGACTACCAATGTAAACTATTTTATGACCATGGGACTTGTAAGTTAAGTAAATTGTTAGTTAAGGGGACTAAATGTGTCTAGCATGAAAAGATGAGGGGTTAAAGGGAAAATTGCAGTATAAAATACCTGATCTGAAGGATTCTACTGTGTTCTCAAATATTAACACAGAAAACACGTATCATATGTTTGTGTATCGATGGAAAGCTCAAGAAAACCATATAACCTTAAATCAATTCACTAAAATCACTCTCTAACATCAAATTGAAGCTACAAACCATGAATCTTTCATCTCCTAATCTTCTTTAACATGAGGTAATTATGTTCTTGAATTTCTATAACCTAAAGTTTGTGGTTTTTGGGGTTTTAACTAATTAGTGGGTTAAACTCCGAAATTAGGGTTTGAATTAGCTAAATTGATGTTAATAAAGCTTGTTAATGATGATGATTACCATTGTTCAAGCTAAAAGCTATAAATTTAATTAGGGTTCATGAGATAAATGATGATTATGATGTTATGATGGATTATATGTTAAAGTTAGTGTGGTTCATGGATAAAGAACACTCATTTGATGATTATAAAGTGAAGTTAGAACATAATTGATTAAGTAATTATAAAACCTAACATTGGGGTTTTGATAGATTATTGATAATTTAAATTTATGATCTTGTTAATGGGTTAAGTAAGCTTAAAAGAATGTAATTTAACACTATTACAAATTATAAGTTGTGAATTATGATTTTGTTTATAATTAGTGAAAGTGGAGTTTTGTTTAAAGACTTGAATTGAGTATTAATTAATCTAAATAGTAAGTATGAAAGTATTATGATGGTAAATCATAATTGAAGTAATAATTCAAGTAAAATAAAGATAAAGATGATTAGTTAAGTTTGAACACTATAAGTTGCTAAGTGTGTTGTTATATGTATATGTTGTTTAATAGGTGATCAAGATGGTGGAATTTGCATCCAAGTATTTAATCATGTTATTGCCTAAAGATTCGAGGTGAGTATATAGATCTTAAATGAATAACGGTTATATATTTCAAGTAAAGAAATTATATAACTGGTTGAAAGTATTGTTTGTATTATTATTAAGTTAAAGTTTAATTGTCTATATTGAATGATTAAGTGTTTAACCTAGCATGTGATGGGTTGTTTATTTGATTGTTGGTAAGTGTTAAAGAAAGTATGTGGCTTAAGCTTTAGTGAAGGATTTTGTGAGATATATATATATAATTGTTGTTGCTTCTATTATGTGTTATAAAGAAAGACTAAAATGTTGAAGTAGTGATTATCATGTCAATTGCTTGATGGTAGTCAAGGAATGGCATGGGTATCACTTGTTGAAGTAGTTAACCCTATGTGGTTAGTTTGTGGAAGTAGTTAATCCGATGTGATTAACTTTGTGGAAGTAATTAAGGATCCTTAATATTGTTGAAGTAATTGAAGTAAGTATTTGTGTTCAAGTATATTTATTTGATAAATTAAGTGAAGTGGTTGTGTTAAGTGTTATAAGAATTGAGAAATGGTTATTTGAATTATGTGCTTATGTGATATTTATTTAACTTCTATATATTCACTAAGCTTATGCTTATTCCGTTAAGTTGTTTAATTTGTAGGTATCAATTGATTGGGCTTATTTAACTATAAGGAATGGAATGCAAAAAATCATAGAGTTAAAGTGGGTTACGGAGCTTACTGTTTGTGTTAGATAAACTTCTCATCCTTTTGAATTATCGTTTGATTATCAATTGTAAAGATCGCCCAAATTTGGTATATTATAAGTTTGACATGATATTATGATTAGGATGTTTTATAAAATGACGAGTTTTGTTAAGCTTAAAGTTATGAGTTAATAAAGGTTGGTTTCAAGTTTAAAAGAAAATTTTGAGATGTAAATTTCTGGGACTTAAATTATATGAAGTAAGGTATAAAAATATAATATATGGTTTTATATAAAAGAAATAAAGTAAGAAAACTTTGGGGCGTTTCAAGTTGGTATCAGAGCGATAGTTTAAGGGAATTAGGTGATCCATGATAGGATTGCCTAGACTTAAACTAGTTGAATTGCTTAAATTGTAAGAGTTTAAGTGGTAAGTTATATATTAATTGAAATGCTATGTGGTTAAAGTATGAAGTATCTATTGGTCAAGTAGTAAGTATTTGACTTGCTGTAGTTAGGATCGAAAGTGGAAGTGTTAAATTGCTTAAGGGTTAAGTTGTAAATTGATAAGAGCGGTAAGTTGTTAAAGTATATGGTGTCAACCATATTTTTGATGAAAATGTGATTAAAGTGTTAAAGGTAATACTTATGACCAAGTTGTGAAGTAAGGAAATTATTTGATGATTATTATGTGTAAAAGTGGTAAAGTAGAAAGTCAAAGTGGTCAACGAGTCTTAATATGCGTTGACAAGATTGTAAAAGAAGTAAAAATTTAAAACTTGTTGTAATTGGTTGAAACATAATGAAATTTATGTGAGATTGGTGTTTTGAGGGTATAATAGGACACCAATAGTGAAAGTGGGTTAGTTTGACTTATAATAGTCAATGTAATGTGAAATGGGTGATGGAATGGTAGTTATATGGGTTGAAACCCAAATGGGTTGTTAAAGTGCCCAAATGGGTCACTTGATAGCTTTATGTTTAAACGAGTGGTGGTTCGTATATAACGAATGTTAAAGTGACTTTAAGTTAAAAAAAAAAAAAAAAAAAAAAAAGGGGGTAGCAAAGTGTGTTGAAAGTGTTGTGGTAGTCAAAATGATTGAAATTGGTGAAAGTGTCCAATTGGACCCCCAAACGGGTCGACTAGTTAAAACATAATAGAACGAGTATATGAAAGTGATGAATATGCTCACATGTCACAAATGTATATAGGAACATGTTGTTAAAGGGTTGAAGTCAGAAACTTAGTCATTTGGAATATGGCGTGTCAACCAAAATGGTTGAAAATGGTCAAAAAATTAGTCGTACTTCCGTTTTCTCGATAAACGTGAATTTTGAAAAAGTGGAAAAAAAGAAAGTTTCATTTTGATTATATGAAGGTGCCTGCAAAATTTCAGACCCTAATTCTTTAAGGTTTGTGAGATATGCGCATTTGAATTTCAAAAATTTGCATTAAGATTTGTTGGTGCAGGGTCTGCTGTACAGAGCAGAAGCCGGCTGCTTCTATCACTGAACCGGCGGCTCCACTATCTAAGCCGGCGGCTGGAGGCCCTAAACCGGCGGCTACTCCAGCCCAATTACGGTAAAATGTTTCTGTTTGTGTAAAATCTAATTCACCCAGCGGCTGAAGCATGGACCCGGCGGCTTGTTAGATGAAATCGGCGGCTTCCTGTAGAAGCCGGCGGCTTGAGGTTCGTTTTTGTAAAATAAAAAAAAAAAAGTTTTTTTTTCGACGTTCAACGTAACGTTTGACGTAGAAATTTCCGCTAGAAAATTTTGAAAGTGTAAAAAGGAAAGTCTCATTTTGGCATTGTGGAGGTGTCTGCAAAATTTGGTGGTCTAACTCTCAATGAGTAAAAAGTTATGCGTGTTTGAAATTGGTTAAAAAAAATTGAGTGTGTTATATAACACCCCTCATTTCTATAAACAATTATATTAATAATTATGACTCGGAAGCGTAGATTTCAAACATGTATCCATGCTTTACATTACCCAATAATGTAGATAAACTTTTTCAAATTAAATACATGATATTTCAACAACTAGGTGTTATATAATTCAAAACATATCTTTAGTTATCAAACTAACATCAGAGTAAAAGCCTGTCAAACATTCCATTGTATCCAATAACTTCCTGCCCCGCCCAATATGTCCCATCAATTATAACCTGCAGGAAGGACTGTGGTGGGGTAGCATAACGCTAAGTGAATGAAACTATAAGAAACAGTCCAACTTAGCACAACAATCTGTTTACATCATTTAACAATAAACAATCAATCATCATAAGGATCGGTGGTTCTTGAGATACCCTTATACCGGTATGGTACTCAAGGAACACTTATCAATCATCTGTATTGGCCTATACAGAATTACCGATGACTTGTTGTTAACCACATACGACCTAGATCTTTAAACCAACATTTCAAGTTTCTAGATCTCCTATCGTCTATAACAACAACCAAGTCCAACCATCCATTCAAGTTGACCTCAGAATCTTACATACTAGCTCAAACAGCCCAATAAGCAAACAATCAAACTAACATGGCAAGTTATCTCAAATCAAAACAGTCTATCAAAGTAATGCTACAATTACTTGTTGTAATCAAATCATTACAACTAAATCACACTGAAGTTACAGATCCACTCACCGACTACCTCAGTCGTCCACTCAGTAGTCTAATGTCACTGAGCCTTTCTCCACATCTGAGAATACAATGGAATAACACAAGTTAGTTACTTGTCTCATATCTATATAACATCACTCCAATAGATTTACATCCACAATTCCAAACTACTCAATTCATATGAATTAACACAATCATATTTAGTAACTACAAGATGATACTACAACATGATATTTGACTCAATCATCCAATTCTTTAAATATCATTTAATCATGATTACTTATCATAATGATCACCTTTCAACTTCAAATCAAGTGAGTTATTACTTACTTAAATTCACTTAACACAATTTTCTTACAAGGTTATGATCATTATTATCACCACATTACTTTAACCAACTTTGATTATCACTAAGTAACATAGTTAGACCATTACCAAAATTATTAATCTCTAACATCAATAATTCACCAAACACCTCATACTTATCATAATCAACTTGAACATCTAATCAATTCACACATTTTATCTTGAATGATATTAATCATCATCATTAATCAATTCTAATATGATCATTAACAACAATTATCAATTATATACTAATAACATCAACTTAAAACATTGATTCTTCCAAAATCAATTAAACCCACCAACTTTATTAATGATCATACATGAATTTCATATTTCTAAGCTAGGGTTTTGATTATAATCATCATATAATCATCAACTAACAATTATACAAACATTACAACCTTCAATTTCAAGTTAATCATACTAATTCAATCAAATACCCAAAACCCATTTCTAGGTTTATATGAAAATCAAGAATTAACACTTACAAAGTGTTTATGATGATGATGGAATGATCAAATAACGTTTTTGAAGCTTAATTCATAGCTTTCAAGCTTCAATTTCACCTCAAACCTTGTTTTGAAACTTTAAAATCGTCCCTGGGGTGTGCTGGGTTCGACCAGAGAAGAACACAAGAAGCACAAATTGATTTCTCAACAATAATTGATGATTAGGGTTTAAATTTAGGGTTTCCACCTTTCTCTAGCTCTCAATCGTAGATACTGGAATAATTTTGTGAAGTTTCATACGTATTACACACATATATTATACAATATGTGTACTAGTTTTGTCCCCCGTACTTATCATTGTCTGGAACTTAAAAACCATTTGCGAGGAAACATTATTTTATTTTACCATCAACTGAGTTAATTTAAAACAATCAATAATTTATTAGTCACAATAAATTATTCAACTATTTTTCTCATTTATTTTCAAATAACAAAGTAAACCATTTTCTGACACATTAAATAATAACTCACCGTCAGAAAATATTAAAATACTACCAGACCCGAGGAATGGGTGTTACAAATCTCTCCCCCTTAAAGAGATTTCGTCCTCGAAATCTGATCACACTTAACCAATCAAGTGAAATAGAATCACACATTTCATTTTACTAATACTATATATCTCATACGCCTCTAACCACATACTATTTCATTACTATATGCACACAAGATGTGGTTATAATTTAATTCACTTATGCATAGCATCATTATGCATATCTTTAATTACACAAACACAAAATGTGTATATATTATTTCATCAACTTACACACCACCAGTGTGTACCTCAATTAAATTCACACAAACACATAGGTTATGCTTTGTACTCAATTTAATTTGCTAGCACAAGATGCAATATTCATCATAAAGTGTAGCATCTTCAACTTATTTAATCGCAAATACACACATCAAACGTTACTACCGTGAGCAACTTATAAATTTAGATACACGTTTTCAATTCTTTCCACATTCACATATCCAAATGTACATGTTTCTATCATTTCCCCCTGCACAAATACTGTGCATATATCCTATCTCTAATAAGTTTAAATAACCACTTACATGACCATTCATACTTAGCCATGTCAACTATTTAAACATACAATACAATTTCATCTTTATCACAACAACAACAACAAGTGGTACTGAATACCACAACATGTACCTTAGCCATAAAGGTTTAACTTACTTCACCACTAGCAATTTAGCTAACAACTTGCTAGAATTTCCAACGTTACAACTAGTTTATCATCACTTTACTTAGGTTATATGAAATTCTTTTCTTTAAAGGAATCCAATTCATATAACCATCAACACATAAGAATAACCATTAAGCTTTATGTAGAGGTCAAATTCTATGGTAATACCATTATCACATAATCAATTAGCATCCTTTTACATCAACTCGGATGCTAAATCAACACCTGTTAATACTATGCGCCATCAGCATAGGTATTTTAACAACACAAGGTGCTGTCACTAGTCATCTATTCAACAATATCAACACAATATTATTCGCAATCAACTGACCTCTATTTTGCTTAAATCATCTTTCAACTATCACTAGTTGTAATTCATCACACATACACATCACTTGTACCATAGGTACCACATTAACAACAATTTATGGTGTACTACTCTTTCATTTCAGTCAATCATTCATTGACTATTTCAATTACAGGTCAACATATCTTACCTGTTATTTTAAATCATATTAACTTTATCTGGTACTTAGTAACCTCAACAATTCCATGTGAAATGGCATAATATAAATACGTTGGCCAGACGTCGTCATATTATGTCAGTCACACTTTATTCTCAGGCCACTTCATACCATCCTTCTTCAAAGTTATTACTCTTTTACTCTCACATGTCTCACAAATGTGATATTCAAATTTACACACATATACAACATCTTAACCACAGGCATACAACCAAGTATTAACTTGCTACTATTTTCAACTTATCACGTTGAATGAAAACTACTCACATAATCAGGTAATTATAATTCTTTTCACTATTTCATTAGCACGGATGTAATGTCCAACACAATTACATCAATCAACACTTTTATTACCCGATTCAATATCAATTACTAGTTACATTTCTTTAACATGGATGTAATATCCAACAACTACATCCATCAACATCATTTAACACTTATAGTACATTTAGTACTAAGCACTTCATCAAAACTATGTGTAATACTCAACACATATTCATCAATTTATACACCTTTAGTTGATTTACAATTGAGCATTTCATGTTCAACTAATTCACATAACCTGATCCACATAATCCTATAATCAATGTTTACTAACTCTGGTTAACAACAGCCAATTATACCAGTTACTACCCGATTTTGCATTTAATTTAACTACTTGAAAACAACATATACACAATAACATATGTGAACCTCTTAAAACAAGTTCCGATCACACTCATTTTGTTCATTAATAATTAGTTAAACTCACACTAATTACCACTTGTTTGTCTTAACTCAACAGCTTCAAAATTTCCTTATACCAACACATTTGCACATAATTTAATTATTAGAATCATTGAAAATTTCATCAAAAGGACATTACTATTGGAAAGTAGACTCTCTCACGTTTCCGGCGATATAAAGAACGTCAAAAACGAAGTTACGGTTCATCTTTTATGACCATTTTAAAATTAACCTCCTGAATCCCCAACGAATCCGCCGGATTCATTATGAATCCGCCGGATTCACCCCAATTTTGACAAAAATTTCATTTCCCGAACCTCTCAAACCAATCCGGTCCACCCAATCCGCCGGATTCAACCTGAATCCGCCGGATTCAACCTGAATCCGCCGGATTGGACCCAGTACAGCAGATCTGCACAACCTTTTGCAAAAGTATGAAATTCAAACGCGCATATCTCCTAAACCGTAAAGAATTAGGGTCTGAAATTTTGCAGGCACCTTCATATAATCAAAATGCAACTTTCCCTTTTCACACTTTTTCAAAATTCACGTTTATCGAGAAAACAGACGTATCACTCATTTTTGATCATTTTCAACCATTTTGGTGACACGTCAAATTTCAAATGGCTAGGTTTCTGACTTCCACCCTTTGCCAACATGTTTCTACCTATATTTGTGACGTGTGGACATATTCATCACCTTCATACACTTAGTCTATCATGTTTTAACTCGTTGACCCGTTTAAGGGTCCAATTGGACACTTTCACCAATTTCAACCATTTTGACTACATTAACACTTTCAACCCATCTTCCCACTATATGTAGGATTTAAAGTTACTTTATCATTCATTATACTCAAACCACCACTCGTTTCAACCATTTAACCACTAAGTGACCCATTTGAGCACTTTAACAACCCATTTGGGTTTCAACCCATATAACTACCATTCCATAACCCATTTCACATTACGTTGACTATTATAAGTCAAACTAACCCACTATCACTATTGGTGTCCTATTATACCATCAAAACACCAATTTCACATAAAATTCATTATGTTTCAACCAATTACAACAAATTTTCAACTTTTACTTCTTTTACAAACTTGTCAACGCATATCAAGACTCGTTGACCACTTTGACTTTCTACTTTACCACTTTTAATACCTAGATCATAATTCAACCACAATCATGATCAAGGCCAAACACTTAAACATCTAGCCACATTTATCACTTTATTACATAGTCATCATAAAATTTGACTCTACCAGTTTCGACTTTGACTTTTCCAATTTAACTGCACACATTCCAATCAATGGACACTTTTTAAATTAAACAACAACTTGACTCCAAATCACATCCATTGAGATGCACCAACATCTCCTTAATTTCACTACTTGGAGTTATATCAAGTTTTGGTTATCAAGATTTACTACTACACTTAATCACATTGCTCCCAAAGTCATTATTTCACAAGAGCAAGTAATTCCAAATACACAATATATACAACCAATTTCATACTTTAATTTTATATTGTAGACACACTTAATTCCACATAATACAACCATTACACCTTATTCAACAATGTGTCTACACAATTCAATTACTTCAAGTTCACTCAAAATTACCCATTAATATTCCTATCATTATATTAACAAGTAATAATCATCAACAGCTCACAACTGGGGATTCATATCAGTCTGACTCGATTTACTTTACTATTACTCATATCATAGCAAAGTAAACAATTCAAGCTTATTGAAATTCACCAAGCTTATCGAAAAGTACCTGATATACCTAGGCCCACAAGTATTGAGGAATCATTGAGAATACCATTCGGTTCCTCACGTTCCTCCGTCTCTGCAACCAAAACAACAATCTTGGAACTGGTTATAGGTTAGTACATGTAACACCCCCAAATTTGATGATTTGCGGAAGCTTGATTTGGGTGTTACTAATCAATAACAAAGCACAAAGATACATAGTAAACGACTCTATATGCGTCGTTTTAACAAAATATATTGATAATTGAAATGTTTACAACATTTAAAGCTTTACATAGCTCGAGTTTAAATAAAAGGAGATTTCAGTGCATAAGTACTTGTACAAAATATACTAATGCAAGAAAATCTCAATCGTCTGTACGCTGACTCAAGCTAAAGTCCTGAAGCAGAAACATCCTACTGCTTGGTACCTGCGATATATGCTAAAAGGTCAGCTAAAAGCTGGTGAGCTCACAGGTTTGAAATCAGTTAATATAGTATGAACCGCAAGATTTAAGTAATGAATTGCATCCAGCAATTAAATGATAGTCATCGAGTATACAGCCATGAGCACATAGTTGAGCTTAACTCGAGGGCCGGGTCCCCTATAGAGAATTCCGGGCTAGGTGCCTCCACGAATGCCTAATCAACATTCGTCTTCCCAAATATTAGTACGTCCGTTTACCCGGTTAGTGCTTGCTAACCCGGACGAGGTGGGTCAATCCTATATGGTACCATATACTAATATTCACGCTACAACGTATTAACAACTATGCTGACGGAGGACTTTAAAATGATTAGTTTCGAAAAACTCATGTAGTATATGAAATGTTTGTACTTGCGTTCACATGTTAAAAGTTGAGCATTATATCACACCCCTGAGTAAAACAGTAAAAGAGGGGCTATGAGACTCACCTGAGTCTAGCGAGTTTAACTTAATAAACTTTGATTGATTAGCCGAGTAATGAAGTCCAAAGACTTGTAACCTGAGGGTGTCCACGACACTCGATGGTTATAAACATGATTGGGTATCTCAAAAGATCACCCTTGTAGTTGTTTCACAACTATATATGTCCAAATTACTACGATTTGGTTGATTGATTCGAAGGTTTGAAAATATGTGCGGCCCGTTGGTGACGGATTTGTAATAATAATCTCAACTATTATTATTTTGATTTCATGAAAAATGTGTTTTGATTGTGTTTTAGAAGCCGTTACGGAATCTAAGTACGGGGGTCCCGGGGCAGCGCCCCTGGTAGCGGGGTCCAAGGGGCGGCAGCCCCTGGCGGGGTCCAAGGGGCAGAGCCCCTGGCTGGGGTCGAGCTGCCAGGTCAGCTTGGAAAATTTTTATTTCTACTATATTGCTTTGACAAAAAAACGCATCTGGATCCGAATTTGGGTAAAATCGGGTGTTAAAATTTTAGGTCTCGACACTTAGTAAAAATCTGTGTTTTTGAGGTTCTGGTTTGTGCGACGTTGGGTGCGACGTCGGGTGCGACGTCGCAGGTCCCGACTGCGACGTTGAGTATGGCGTCGCTATGTGCGACTTTCGCAATTTAATGCGACGTTGTGCGTGGCGTCGCTATATGCGACGTTGTTGATTTCTGCGACGTAAGGGCCTGCGTCGCTATACGCGACGTCGGCAACTTAATGCGACGTTAATGACGATGTCGCTATATGCGACGTGGTGACTGGTATTGCGACGTTGCAATTGACGTCGCAATTGGGCCAACCCAGATGCGACGTCGGAGTCTGTTCAGATTCCGGTGGCCGGAAAATCGGTCGAAAGGCTTCCGTTCGGTCCAAATCTTTTACCCAACCCATATTTGGACATTATAAGTTGTTACAAACTACTAACAAGTGAAAACATTTAAAAACGAGAGATTTCGGGATTTGTCGGAAACTTACAAAGTGTCGGATCAAAAATCCGAAAAGATAGGATGATAGATCGTGATGCGGTGAGTCTTTTATTCCAAAGAGCCGATGAAATCCGAGTGCGTTTAGTGGTAGTATTTGATGATTTTGTGAGGTTATAGGTGTTTGGTGAATTGAGAGAAAAAGAAGAGGAGGGAGTAAGAGAGAGATAGTGAAAAAGAGAATGAGGAGTAAAGTGGGAGGTGAGTGGGGTTTTGAGTCCCCATTTTCGTCCCGCGTTCGTGTTCCGTGCGGTGTTCGTTTACTCCGTCGTTTAAACGTTAACTAATTATTTTACATATTAAATGGTATGTTTTAAAATACAAACTAGATTATAACCCTCGAATTCGCGGGCTATCACATGATTTTGATAGATAGTTTATATTATATTATATTTTGATCATACTCTTATAACCCGCGGTTTCACAGTATTATGTAAAAAAAGTGTTGTAATGACCTTAATCATTTAATGAAGCATATGAAATTTGTAAGAATACTTGTTATATAGGTCAAAGTAGATAACGCTAAGCATTTATATTGTAAAGTCATTATCTATTTTCGAACTATCGTCGTTGTAGCATAATTCATTTAATAATATCCGGCATTCATGTAGTAACATGATTTAATGTATAAAATCTATTAAATGTGAAGACAAGTTGTTGATTATTCATTTTTTGTACATCGAGTAACATTTTTATGCAGATAACTTTTAGGAGGCAAAATATGTATTTATACATATAGTTTGACTCGTGTTGTTAACTTATGATGTGTTTTAAGTGTTTAATATGGAAATTGAAAGTCTTCAAGATTAGAGATGTTAACATCAATGAAATTAAAACATACATATCGAAGAAAGACTACAAAAACTATGAGTCCCTGTATAATACATCATATTATGCTAATAAAAACTTTTTCATGCTAAGAATCTTTATACATCACATAACTTTGTTTAAATGGAGAACACATTGAACACACATATCATTATTTGCAAAAAATATTCATTTTTGTTCCACCTTATCAAAACCTATATACAATAATTAATAAGTGGAACATGGATCTTAAAAGAAACTGTGGATTTTGGATGGTTAGCTCAGTCGGGCTTCTCTAGATGATTGTAAATCCAACAGATTTTATACGAAAGTTCAAATAATACATGTTTCTAAAAGAATGTGGGATACGTGTTCTCTGCTATTAATTTTGTAACGTGTTCTCTGCTATTAATTTTGTAATTCCTTATGCATATGCCTCTCGCTATTTTGTTGGCAACTCTAGTTCAGCTCCAAATGCGCTGAGGGGAGAAAAGAACATACGTGCTTCAAGCTTGGCGGATCCCACTGTAGATTTCGAAGGAAAAACATTTAGTTCGTAAAAAACAAAAAGAATCGATAATTGTGTTTGATGATAAATTGTGTATTACATGAACATTTAGTACTGCAAATTCAAGATTCTGGAAAAGAAGGGAAATTTAGTAAATTCTTATTAACCCAATGTGTCAATAAAGTACATGTTGGTACCTTGGGTGCAGAATCTTTATCCACCACTCGTGTCCGAACACCCTCACATAAATCACGGGATATCTGACCTGACACTTCTCGTGATGTCATTCAGAATGCCCTTTAGGCACTGATCAAGAGTTTAAAACCGACCTTCTTGTATCTGAACATGAATGAAATGAACACAAAATAAATTATAAATTTGTCTTTTAAGTTATAGAAATGAAGGGACTTACTGATCTCAGGGCAACTTTCTGTATCTTCAGCACAACCAAATATACCAGTCATCTGACGGATTACAAAATACTTCACTTGACATTATTCCGGTCTGCAAACATTAATGTGCACAGTTCAGGTGAATATTTTATTTTTGGCCCAAATTACACCAAAGATTGCTTGAAACTCATGTTGCTGTCTAAAAAAATCCAAACTCCCCACCACAGTTAAAATATTGCCCATTTTGCACCTCAGTGTTATCTCCTACATCCATCGGTTCGTCGACCCATTGAGACCATTGTAACTTCTTTGAGTTCATCATTGCTTGTAAGCTACTTATATTTACCTTCAAGAAACCCAAGAAATATACAATTTCTTTATTCTTTTAATTGTTTGGCATCTAAAAAGAAACAAACATCAAGACACCCCGTTAACATACAGCATTTTGAATACCCGCAACCAAGCCCGTCTAATTTTCATTAATAAACCAAAAACCACCGTGAATCAAAATAGCATGAAAACGACACTTATTGATCAATTATATACAGATGCCAAAAATCAATCGTATTCAAAACGAACCTTATAAATTAAGCTATTGGCTTCGATATTCCCAGTAAGATAACAAAAGATGACTTAAATGGGGATCAATAAGCCATTACACCTCAAATATATCAACATTTATATAAAAATAATAAAAATAACATATCTTATTGTGAATGAAACACAGATAGTTCTAAATCAATAAATATCCCTTTACGTTTTAATTTATTACCAATTAGCCAAGTTGGATGACTTTTTTTAAGGTTGTCTATGGTTGAAGCTGAATTTTAAATCCTAAAGTACCTGGATTGTAAAAACAAAAATCAGTTAAATTTTTTCTTGCGTATCAGCTACTCAGTGTATTAGAGGGATATGCCCTATTAGTCCACCACCTCTGTTTTAATAGCTCGTGATAATATGCAAAAAATGGAGAACACATTTACATAGAACTTGATTAAGGAAATAGTCATACATTGGCATTGTGAGACTTGTTTATATGAAATTATAATTAGCCACCCAAAACGATGAAACGAAGATGTGCTCGGTTGCCTTAAAAGCCGAGTGTAAAACTTATAGCTTTCTGTATCTTCAGCACAACCAAATATACCAGTTGTCAAAGGCTAAATAGCACTCGTAGCTCTCAGCTAAAGGCTTCCTACATTCATCGCACTCGTAAACATGTAACTGTAATTTAAGTAATACCAGAAGGATGTAAAAATTTTGTAACAATATGTCAAGAAGTTTGGGATATATAGTGACCAAAAGACAACCAAACAATGAATGTGTTGCTATTTGCATTAACAAAAGATTGTCTACTATACTTGTACATATAGCCTCAGTTCATCTAATATTCTATAATGCAAGGATAGCCAATTGTCTAAGAATTCAAAAGGCTATGACTTTAGGTTAACTAATAATCAAAACAACTTTATAGGGCAGTCAAGTTAAAATTTAGTTTCCGTTAAAGAAAATTCAATGGAACTTGACTTGGTCAAAGGGGTGATTAGAGTTACAATTTTGGGTCCATAATCAGTGGGTTATAGTTTTGCATGATACAATACTTGTCCGAGTTAATTATAATCAAACATCAAGTTTACATATGGTTTAAATCAGAGGGAGTCCTTGGTTCAGCTAGCTGATAAAACAGAATATTAATTCCAAACCAAATAGATATGGATTAAATAAAAGCTAAGAAATAAAATACCCAACCCGCCCATTTTGCCTAAAGTCTAAAGAGAGTCAATTACCAAGAGGCCATCAATACTTCGGTGATGAATTTCATCCACCTTGTGAGGGCTGTCAAGGTTGCAAGTTCTGCCAAACACTCCCCATTTATTACCTATACGGTAGGTTTGGAAGCTACAGTAGGGATATTCTTCTCTATGTTACCATCAACATCTATGATGGTTGAAGCTACCGATGGTGTAGCAGAATGAACTTCTGTGATGAACTTCTGTGATGAACTTCCGTAATTGCATTCTCATTTCCTTCCAAACTTTTCTCATATATGCACGCTATAGTTTAAAGACTAACAGGAAGGTCTGATCGAATGGTCATCTTCCTAAATATTGCAGGGATGTCGAAGTTTGGTAGTACATTCACTTCATAAGACAGAATTGCCATTGAAGACCTGCAAAACACAAAATTGCTTGTTAAAAAGACACATAAATGTAGCCTGGATCATACGATTTGGTGATAGGCTTTTCCCATGGATTTTTTTTTTTGTAGATTATACTAAACAACATTTTAGTTATTAGTGTGGCTTAAAAGTTTTGTTTTAGCCCACAGTCCCATAATGGTTCTTAATCATGATGAAACAAAATGACAAAAAGTAAAGCAAAATAGAACTAATTAAAAGCAAAGGTCTCCCACACAGAGGAAGATCCAAATAGTTGCTTAATTAAACTCTTCTTGTTTCTGTTGGAGCAAGAACACAATGGCTATAAAAGTGAGCGGAACTTCAGGAAGACACAATATTTATATGTGTGTTGTGCACGCACATGTCAAAACTAATTGTTCCCATCAGTGTGCACCATTATCAATATTCTCAGGAAGTAAGAAACACATCAGTTCCTTGAGAGATCATATTATTCCATAAGTAGATATCATTGTATATAGGCACATAGATCTATATAGTTATATACATAGTAGTTGAAATATATATATAATTGGACTTGTTTGGCATATTTAGCGATTAGCACATAGATAACATCAGGCAACTTTCGAACCATTTTGACACAGTTCTAACGTTAGATATTTATTTTTTGACCCGTTTGACATTAACCACAACCCATTTATAAGCGAATGGGTTAAAATTGTCACCTCTAATGGGAATAAAAAAAGATGGAGGGGTGGGTACCTTCTCCATCTCGGATATGAACCTTTGGATTGTTCCTTATCAATATCCTATACGCCTATTCTGATGCTCCCATGAGTTAGAATAATATTCATCAATGTAGCGGAGTCATGAATGATTTTGTTACGCTGATCATATGGAACCGATAAAAAATGAATGCCAGAATATGAAGACAACACATTAGCCAAATAAAAACTATAAAAAGATTTACAGGAAACATATAGTAACGTGAGAAGTTCTGCTTCTGGTGAAGGTTGTTCATTTCTTACCGGTTCGTTTATCCAGGGAATAACTCTGTAAGACACAATCAATGCCATCAGTTTCATACACAATAATTAAGTAGCAGAATCAAGATTAAAACTTTCAAACTTCAAATTTGATACAAAACTACCAACGAAAACGACAAAAAAAAAAAAAAAACAAAAAGATTCAACATTTACAACCAAGATTACTGTAAATTACTGAAACAAATATACTCATTTTATTCATTACCAAAAAAAAAACCCTCAAAATTTTGAATTTTGTAAGCAACCAAAAACAGACATTGAGGTGAACCCAATTAGAAAGCGTAAAGCTTCAAACTTAACAACCAATGTTACTTGTAATAGGTAGATTAACAAAAACCATTTGATAATTCAACATAAGAATTCAAAATTTACCTTATTTCCACCGTCAATTATAATGGGTCGAACACATAAACGAAGATACAGCTGTTTCCTGGTAGAATAACTCAGTGAACAGCCAAGGTCCACCGCCGCCGATGAAATCTTCCGGTAATCCTCCGGCAAGAAACTTTCCCACGCAGCGTCCCATTCAGACGCCGACCTGAAAACACTTTTTTACCTAAAATTCTGATAATTCAATTACATGTTCCAATTGCAATTATCAATGATCATATAATCCGTATATAATGATATTAAAACTAAAAAACGTTCAGACCTTTGTTGAATGTTGAAATTGGATCTGATGTTAGGGTTACGATTGATGGAATTAAAAGTGTGCGACCACTGGTTCTTTCGCCACCAGCTTCTTCAATTCGAAACGAATGAGAAGTTCTGCTTTCGGTGAAGGTTGTTCAGGTCGTAGGAATTTGTCGGAAGAGGAGAAGAAGAAAGTAAGAAGATGTGGAGCAGGGTTATCTTTTTTTGCTTCATTATGTTTTCTGCTTTGTCTTCTAATTGGATTAGTTTTTTATTCTTTATTATAATTTTAATAATAAAACGTTTTTTAATTTATTAATTTTTTAAAGCTTTTTTTAATAAAGTTAAATTAAATTAAATTAATTTGTAATATTTAAGGAGGGACAATTATGACTTTTGAGGAATACACATCTACTATTTAGGTTGTCATTTACATGAGAGATTATCAATGGTTATAATTAAAAAGGGTTAATTAATAAAGGGTTGGGATTAGATTAGAGTTGCCTAAATTAAAAATGACAACCTAATATACACTCTATTATAATATATTAAAGAGATTATTACGCGATATTTTATTTAAATATTTTACAAATAAATTTATATTTGAATTATAAAATATAAGTTTGTTTATTTAGTTTGCGCGTTTTAATATCTTAAATTATGTAAGTTTTGTTTGTATGATCCGAATGAATACGAAATATTATCATAATAATATTTTTGATATAACAACATTATTTAATAAAATTGGTCACCAACGTCCGTATTAAATTGAATCGAAATACATTCGATTTAAATTGCGTACGATTTAACCAAATCGCATTTTCGTATATATTCAACAATATATAATTCGATACATTAATTAGCCTAACACAGAACTAATTACATGTATTAACATCTGATTAGGCACTAATTACTAGTCCTAATTTGGCGGGTGTTACAGTACATATTCAATAACCAATTTCTCATACAACTACTAATCCCACATCCTGGAATGTTTGACGCAACACAATCAAAGTTTAGTATTAAGCATCCTATCATGTCCAATTCGCCCAAACTATTGCTCTGATACCAACTTATAACACCCCTCATTTCTATAAACAATTATATTAATAATTATGACTCGGAAGCGTAGATTTCAAACATGTATCCATGCTTTACATTACCCAATAATGTAGATAAACTTTTTCAAATTAAATACATGATATTTCAACAACTAGGTGTTATATAATTCAAAACTTATCTTTAGTTATCAAATTAACATCAGAGTAAAAGCCTGTCAAACATTCCATTGTATCCAATAACTTTCTGCCCCGCCCAATATGTCCCATCAATTATAACCTGCAGGAAGGACTGTGGTGGGGTAGCATAACGCTAAGTGAATGAAACTATAAGAAACAGTCCAACTTAGCACAACAATCTGTTTACATCATTTAACAATAAACAATCAATCATCATAAGGATCGGTGGTTCTTGAGATACCCTTATACCGATATGGTACTCAAGGAACACTTATCAATCATCTGTATTGGCCTATACAGAATTACCGATGACTTGTTGTTAACCACATACGACCTAGATCTTTAAACCAACATTTCAAGTTTCTAGATCTCCTGTCGTCTATAACAACAACCAAGTCCAACCATCCATTCAAGTTGACCTCAGAATCTTACATACTAGCTCAAACAGCCCAATAAGCAAACAATCAAACTAACATGGCAAGTTATCTCAAATCAAAACAGTCTATCAAAGTAATGCTACAATTACTTGTTGTAATCAAATCATTACAACTAAATCACACTGAGGTTACAGATCCACTCACCGACTACCTCAGTCGTCCACTCAGTAGTCTAATGTCACTGAGCCTTTCTCCACATCTGAGAATACAATGGAATAACACAAGTTAGTTACTTGTCTCAAATCTATATAACATCACTCCAATAGATTTACATCCACAATTACAAACTACTCAATTCATATGAATTAACACAATCATATTTAGTAACTACAAGATGATACTACAACATGATATTTGACTCAATCATCCAATTCTTTAAATATCATTTAATCATGATTACTTATCATAATGATCACCTTTCAACTTCAAATCAAGTGAGTTATTACTTACTTAAATTCACTTAACACAATTTTCTTCCAAGGTTATGATCATTATTATCACCACATTACTTTAACCAACTTTGATTATCACTAAATAACATAGTTAGACCATTACCAAAATTATTAATCTCTAACATCAATAATTCACCAAACACCTCATACTTATCATAATCAACTTGAACATCTAATCAATTCACACATTTTATCTTGAATGATATTAATCATCATCATCATTAATCAATTCTAATATGATCATTAACAACAATTATCAATTATATACTAATAACATCAACTTAAAACATTGATTCTTCCAAAATCAATTAAACCCACCAACTTTACTAATGATCATACATGAATTTCATATTTCTAAGCTAAGGTTTTGATTATAATCATCATATAATCATCAACTAACAATTATACAAACATTACAACCTTCAATTTCAAGTTAATCATACTAATTCAATCAAATACCCAAAACCCATTTCTAGGTTTATATGAAAATCAAGAATTAACACTTACAAAGTGTTTATGATGATGATGGAATGATCAAATAACGTTTTTGAAGCTTAATTCATAGCTTTCAAGCTTCAATTTCACCTCAAACCTTGTTTTGAAACTTTAAAATCGTCCCTGGGGTGTGCTGGGTTCGGCCAGAGAAGAACACAAGAAGCACAAATTGATTTCTCAACAATAATTGATGATTAGGGTTTAAATTTAGGGTTTCCACCTTTCTCTAGCTCTCAATCGTAGAAACTGGAATAATTTTGTGAAGTTTCATACGTATTACACACATATATTATACAATATGTGTACTAGTTTTGTCCCCCGTACTTATCATTGTCTGGAACTTAAAAACCATTTGCGGGGAAACATTATTTTATTTTACCATCAACTGAGTTAATTTAAAACAATCAATAATTTATTAGTCACAATAAATTATTCGACTCTTTTCCTCATTTATTTTCAAATAACAAAGGAAACCATTTTCTGACACATTAAATAATAACTCACCGTCAGAAAATATTAAAATACTACCAGACCCGAGGAATGGGTGTTACATGTTACCACTAGAACAGGCTTGTTATAGCCTAAAACAAACTTGTTCTAGCTAAAACAAGGTTGTTTGGTAAATTGCATACCCAGTTGTGTTGTTTTAGGTCAAAATGTAAAGATGAGAATACGGTATCAAATATATGAGATGTGGGACCGAGCTGTGGAAAAAAAAATCTTAAAGTTTTGGGGTGTTTCAATGCACAATTTAGAAAAAATTATTAAAAAGTGCGGTAGACACATCACTACTCATAACAATTGTAATACGTTATCATCCGAAATCTATCATGATATCCAAGATGTATACTACTACGTACTAGACCAGAGTAGACTAGATCAATCGTGACTCGTGAGTGGCTAATATCAACAAAGCAAAACCAAACTCTCAATGGGGTCAAGAAAATTGGTTTTCTCTGAACCCATAAGCCCAATGACCCTTTTCAGTTGGGCTTTGCTATTTTTATTTGTAATTTCTTTAAGTTTAAATAATGATGCTTTGATTGGTTTTGTCATATTTAGATTATATTGTCATATTTAGATTATACTAGGTCAGGTCCCACGACAACGCGGGGCTTCAACATTTGATTTTATAAATTGTGTAATTAAAAATTCAAGTCAAATAAAATTGTACCATGAACCGGATCTTTATATAATATAATCGCCAACTAATAACATATAACATATATACTCCATCAATTTTGTACGGTTTAGGTTTTTTGATTTTTTTTAATTAAGTTATTAGTAATATATAAATGAAAATTGTTTTTTTTATTCAAAAATACTTTTATTAATATATATGACATATTGATTTTAAAGTATTTATTATTTAATTTGTAAACATTTTGGTTATAAAAGTTACCCATTTTATGAAGGGGCGGATAGTCAAACATTCACGTATATAGTAGGCATATAATAAGAGAGCAGTATAGAATTATTGTAACCCACAAAACAATTTTTTAAAACTCAAATTAACAATGAATTCAGTCTAAGTCAAATAACTGCATTTTTTAATTCAAACCTAAATTTCTATCCAAATCGTACATTGTTGTGATCATATACACATATAGATAACCAATGACAATAGATTTTGAATAACCATAATAATAATGCATATAATAATTAATAATAAAAATTAAAACATAACGAATAATAATGTTGAAGATAATGTTATTATTATCCGGGATTACAAAAGTGGAATACATATATTACAAAGATAAAAAAACAATAAATTTTAAACTCTAATTTTCCTTGAAGAAGTTGAGATCTACGACATAATCATCATCAATCTTATTTCCAAATGAACGAAATTGTTTAGTTAGTATATAATCTATCACAATTTTTCTTCATAAGGTTTTGGAAACATATTCGCCAACTTGATCTTTGTTGACGTTAATTTATAGCTAATCCATAAAACGCTCCATAGCGGATTCATCATCAAGTACATTTTAAAACTTGTTATAATATATTCAAAGATGTGTGTATAGAAAGGAAAAACAATATTTTTATACGAAAATCTACATTTAATTTAATACATTCAAAATCAACTGAAATTTCATGATATTCAACGGGATCTTTATCATTTAATAGTTTTATAGCAAAACCAAAGTTGTTTTTGTCAATGCTTTAAACACAATTTGTAAAAATACAAAATTCATGAATGACAAAAATAAATTAGAACAATGTTATAATGGTTGAATATGACATATATTTGTCTATTGTTTAGCTTAATGTATATTATTTAAGGAACTATTAGTTAAATTCATAAAATATTTTAGTTACAACTTTAACGTATTCATCATATTACAGTTGTATGGCAATATGGATGACCAGTTTTTAGTTTCATAATGTTGATAAAAAAAATCATGTAAATTAATCTATATAGATAAATATTTCAAATACGATTGGTTTAATTATATATTATCACTTAAAACGTCATCATATTTAAATTATAAGGACTAAAAAAATATGAAAGTGCTAAAAGTGTCAATTTCAATAATTGTAGTTAAACATTTTTAAAAATTAAAAAAAAAAGATGCAGAAATAATAAGGACTAAAAAATAGGGAAGTACTGGAAGTGCCAATTTCAATAATTATTGGTACACATTTTAAAAAGTGAAAAAAGATGTTGAAAATAATTTTAACCATAAAATATTTATGGATGGAACCAATGTAAGGTACAGATTGCTCCATAGTATTCTGTTTTAATTATATATAAAGATTAAGTAAGCTAATTTTGTTACGATTTTTTCTATTGAAGGATGTCATATGGTTATTTGTGCCAGTCTGACATTTATAAACTAATTTTATGAAAACATAATAGAGTATTGTGTTTAAAGGGGTTAATTCTTGGGTCAAACATCATTTAGAATCTACTTCGATGATTAAACCCAGCTTTAGATCGATAAACTTTAACACGTAACTCGACTCGTAATCTTTATTTTTAATGCGTGAAGACATGAGGAAAATATGTCGATTAATAAAATATTAGCAAGCAAACAAAAGGTAACAATTAGTTCCATTTCATAAAACTAATATGAGAAAACTATCCATTTCCACAAGATATAAATTCAAAAAGCAAATACCAAGACGACCATATACCACTAAAAAATGTGTCATGATCCTTCTAACTTGTGTTCATTATATCATGATCGCTCCAAAAATGATTAAAAAAACAACAACCATGAAACCTTTAAATAATGTTTATAATCCTTCAAAATCAATGAACAATACCTGTAGCTCCAGTAGCCAACCATTCAAGAAACTTTATACATAATTACATAAAAGCTACATCAAAGCCATTTTTTACCTTAAGATAACAAAACCTACAGCATACATACACTCACTGAAACTTTCTTCGATGTCACAACACACACACGGAGTCTTTACCTGGAACTCCATTTGAGGTCACTCCAGCTTCTTTAACAGCTTTCAAATGGGTATGTGAAATAAGCCAGGGGATATGGGAGAATTTGGACATCGAAACTCTTGCTTCATGCATCCCTCAAAAGGCATAACGGTTCTGTATAACATAAGAAATATGTCCTAACAATTATGTTTTTCGATACATCGGACTCAACAAATCCATTCTAACTCGAAGCAAGCTTGGACATAAAAGATGGCAGTCCACGTTGGGCTAAACTATCTTCAAGGAGCCCCTTTTTCATTATGAAAATCTAAAATATACAAAATGGGAATACATTAGTTTCCAAGGTTACGGAGAAAAAACAAATCAGAATCAAATCCTAAACATCCCAGTGAGTAATTATATAAGTTGGATCTTCAACCTTGCAAAATAGTAACATTAGTTCCAAAGTTTTGATGGTGGTTGATACAAGCTGATAATTGAGAAGCAATAAAAAAAAAGGTCTACATAGCTTTAATTGATAATATAAATTGTCCAACCTTTTAGAGTGAGATATAGTTCCACTTTAGGAAAAACTTACAGTTATTGCAATGGGTTGTCCAACTGCAACATCTCTTGAATCTTCAAGTGCCCGTACTTTTTGCTAGGTTGTGGCAATGCCATCGGTATTCCTGACATGAAAGAGAAATCTTCATAACATGTTAGACATTATTATCACCTCAAATCAAATTACAAAACTATCCCAGGCTGGAACTAAAAACATAATCGTAATTCAAAGGACTACATCAGGGCTAACACATATATCCAAAAGCCATATTTAATTGTTTCAACATTTGCTATAGTTATTAAATCACAAGTATAATTGAAAGATCAGAATTTAGCACAAAACCTACATAAACCTCACTATGTATTTTATTATTATCCAGGGAAATTAGATGTTCTTACCTAGGACTAAACATAAAGGGGCACATATGTTATAAAGGAAAAGTAGGGGTAGATCATTCATAAAACTGCACCAATACCAAATATTTGACATTGATCATTTATATTTATAAAAATTAAAAATAGTAATAATAAAATAAATCTATTAGACAAAGGTTACCTATTATGGACAATATTTGATTTGATTAAGAAAAAAAGGATACAATTAAATAGAGGGTAATTATAGTTTTTCATTCTTTGTTCTTTTTTAGCCGTACACCACCAAATGTGTTTAAGTATGTTGTACTGTACAAAACTGTAATACTCGTTAATGGTGTATTGCTGAAATAAGTTGTTGTTCGAATCACCACCCTTTTGTTATTGACTAGAAGAATAAAAGGAATTACTTCCACACGAAGGCAAACGACAAGACTAAACATGTTCAGTTGCAGGGACACAATTTGTGACCAACCTAAACCAGCAAATTCCAAAGATTTTATGTGGGGGTAAAAGCTGATTTTGTGCCTTTTTAAAGACCTTCCAATTTAACATGTGTACGTGTGAATGACATATTCATTAATTATTTATTTCACAGATCTATTATAGCACAATGTTTAAATATGAATAAAAAAACATATTCATGTATAATACTAGTGCATTTCTTGAATCTACCAAAAGTCAACAAAAAAAAAAAAAACAAATTTAGAGGCATTTGACGGCCTCCATCTATTGAATCATTTTATTTTTTTTAAAGGCGTATCTATTGATCTAGCGACTAGATGTATATGTAAAGGGAGCTAATTTTTACAAGTAATTTTTTACTTGTTACAAGGATAAAAATGTACTTTTAATAATTTAAAGGAACCTTTTATTTCCTTGTAGAAAGCAAACTATTCCTTAGAAAAATCATCTCCCATATGTAAAATCGTGTAGGACGTCATTTATCGGGAGCAAAAAAAAAAGGCGATTATAAACCATGCCAACGGCAGAGTTTATTGTATTATCAGGGTGAGAATATCTGAAAATAAACAGTGTCTCGAAGCAACCTCTACATATATATTTTAGAGAAAATTTCATAAATCATACCTGTGGTTTACACAGATTTTCACAAGTCATATCCGAACATTTTTTTCTTCAGGTTATCGATACAATAAGTTTCCATTTTGATCGTAAATGGTACCTCCGTCACAAATCCGTTAGTTTTTTCCGTTAAGTTCGTGTATATCACGTAATGGAACTTAACGGCTAAAATTAACGGATTGTGACGGAGGTACCATTTTCGATCAAAATGGAAACTTATTGTATCGATAACCTGAAAAAAAGTTAGGGTATGACTTGTGAAAATCTGTGTAAACCACGGGTATGATTTTTGAAATTTACTTTATATTTTATCTTCTCCAATTATTTTTTTTGAAAGACAGTTGAGGAATCACTGACGGACCTTTGGTCCACCCGTTCATCTTCCACAATCGGTTACTCCCCAATATGAGAACCGCTCCATAGTTCGTAATCTCGGCGACGCTCTAAAGGGACTGCTCCCCCATGTCTTAGATGGGTATCGCGCCGCAGAGTCTCCCCTCCCCCAGGCAATTGCCATGAGCGAGATTCGAACTCATCACCTCCAAGAGAAAACCACCTAAGTGGAAAACCCCCTGACCATTGGTCTAAGACCCCAATAGAATTTTAATGTCCTTGGTTGGGTTCCCATGACCTTGTGGATGAAAGCCACATGATCAACCACTTGAGCTAGGAGCCAAGGACTATCTTCTCCAATTTAGTTTACAATTTTTTTGAATTTACTTTTTTGAAAAGTGAATGTATTGATTAAATATATTGTATTTAATATTCATAAAAAGTACTACGTACCAGCTAGCATAGTGTAGTCGATTTTGGGTGTTAACTTTTATTTTAAGAGGCTTTTTGTTGCATCTTTTTGATAGATTTTGTGGTAGGGTTGCTGGGTTTGGGGTCTTACCTACTACCTAGTAAACCTCGTGGGTAAAATCTCTAGTTAGTCACTATTTTTTTTTTAATTAATAATAATAATTAAAGAAATGCTAACACATGCACTCTATGTTTTCTTGCTCGAAAACTACGGTTAGTTTAAGTTTAATTATATGATGACAGAAGTAAAGAAAGTTGATTGTGTTGATCAATACCATGTGACCATGTCTTTCATTAAAATTTTTTTTTTTTTTTAAATAGATTGTTTCGAGTTTCGATAGGGCGACTCTAACACTATGGGTGTGTTTGGTAAAACTAGCTGGAGCTTGAAGCTGGAGCTGGAGCTGGTAGCTGGAGCTGGAAGCTGGAGCTTATTTTATAGGAGCTTATTAATTTAGAAAGGTGTTTGGTAAACTAGCTGGAGCTGGAGCTGAAAAATGTAAAATTACATAAAAGGATGGAGCTTATTAAATGATGGAGCTTATTTACTAATATATCAAGGGTAATATTGTAATTTCTAGAGCTTAATACTATTCATAAGCTCCTAGCTTGTTTAAAACGCTACTAGCACCAGCTTAATTTTCCAGAGCTTAATACTATTCATAAGCTCCTATAAGCTTGTTTGCCAAACAAAGCTTGTTTTAGAAAAAATAAGCTCAAGTTCCAATAAGCTCCTATAAGCTCCTATAAGCTAGTTAGCCGAACATACCCTAACACGGGATTCTTCTCTGAGGACCATGTCTTACGCACTTGCAAATTTAAAGAGTTGCTATACTAACTTATAATACTGTGAAATCAAATTAAGAGAACGTTTAATTCTGTTTAATGTGTAACTATATCTTTTAGGGATACCATAATACAAATTTATATATCATCATATGTTTTACTCATGTTATTCATACTCTCATTAATATTCACATTTTACATAGATGAAACATCACTTATGTGTCACATGTTATATGCATATAAAACATTATCTTTTATCACATGTCTCATGCAAAAGCTATAATATTATCTCTCATCACATGCTACTTTCGTATAATTATATATGTTGCATCATATGTTTATCGGATACATTTTTACCATCTCTATGACCAAGTGGTGTAAATTTGTTAAATTGACCCATATGATTAATTAAATATATCGTTAAGATATTCAATCTAGGTTAACTCATAAATTTTATGCTCTGCAATTTTATTTTGTGATCTATGTTTTAAGATTACATTTTGATATTAGATTTAACCTCAGAAATACTTATGTATCAAGTCTCGCAAAACATACACATATATTATTACATTCGATTCTTTAAGAGTGGAAGTGTCGAACACATAATATGTTCATGTATCAATTAAACTGTGTTCAAGCGTAAAAACACTTAAATTACAATGATGATGATGATATATGAGGAATCAAGCTCGTCACACTCCAATTAACGTGCAAACCCGGAGTGGAGACTTAGTCAATCGAGGGTGGTGAGAGCTTAATTCTGGAAGAGCAATGGTTTTGGATTACTCTTTGAATTTATGAGGTGTTGGCTTGAAATGGAAGCCAAACACTAGTATTTATACCCAAACTCTAAACCGACGTGGAGGGTTTGGTCGTGGGCGAGGACGACGTTCTCTGTGTCTCTGCTGATGTGGATGCCCGGTCGTGGGCAAAGATGACAATTACTGTGCACAAGCTGACGTGAACCAATCGGGTGAGCCGACCAGGTTAATGGCTAAGCCATGTTAATAGTACATGAATATAACGGTCACAGATTGTACTCTTGTCAGAGAATGTCGGTTTTGTAGGGCTGATTCGTCGCTTTGCCGCCGTACTGGTATTAGCTGATTATTACTATAGAACTGCATGGGTCCGTCTTATGGCCGGTGATGAGGTCCGCGGTCCGGGCACGGAATGGGTCCGACCTCGTGCTTTAGTCGGATGTTGATCCCCAGGCCACGGACTACAAGGCCTGACCACGGATGCCATCTGTCGCACCCCCAATTATGATGCGGAAGCGGGTCGGTTCGGGGCGCGACTAATCAATATACAAAGCACACAAGATTACATAATGAACGACCACTACATGCGTCGTTTGATAAAATACATAGATATTATAAAAGTTTTACACTGTTATAACATAGTTTACAAAAGCTCCTGAGTTCGAATGATAGAGATTCTATGGTATAACTAAATTATACAAAATATAGTAATGCATGACAATCTCTTGATGTCTGAATGTGACTCGAGCTTATGGGCATCTTGATTTGGCAGACCTACTGCTGCTGAGTACCTGTGATACATGCTAAATGGGTCAGCGAAAACGCTGGTGAGCTCACAGGTTTGTATGTCAACACATATTTGTATGAACCGCAAGATTTAATGATAATTGAATTTATGATGCAATTAAGCAAAATAAAAGTTATACAGCCATGAGCACATAGTCTGAGCTTAACTCGAGATGCCAGGTCCACATTTAAGGTATCCTGATCGAGGTGCCTCCTACGAGTGCTTAATCAAACACTCGTCTACACAAATATTAATACATCCGTTTTACCAGTTAGTGCGTGCTAACCCGGATGAGGCTGGTCAAACCTATATGGATCCATATACTAATATTCACGCTACTACGTATTACCAAACTATGCTGATGGAGGGCTTTAAAAATGATTAGAGAAAATAACTCATGCAGTATTCGATTTAATGATACTTGCGTTCATATTGTAAAACAAAACATGCAATGGATCACACCCCTGAGAAAATATATTTAAAAAGGGGCTATGAGACTCACCTGAGCCTATGAGATGCTACTAAGCACAATTGATGATTCACAATGATTTGATGTCGTTACCACGACTGAACCTGCAGGGCGTCTTAGACGCGCAAGGTTTAATTGATTAGATGACTCTACGGACCATCTATGCTAGTTATCCCATTAACTAGTTATAACCAAATACTTTGGTTAATGATTATGTTTGAGTTTGTGAAAATGTTTACGGCCCATTGGTGATTGATTGAAATAATAATTCTTCAATTATTATTACTACTTTCATTTGTTGTGAACTAATAAAAGTATATTTGAAGTGTTTAAATGTTGTATCGTATAAGTATGAAATATGTCGCGATGTCTGACACTTAGTGTAAACCTTTAGTTTTTAGTTTATGGAAAAACGGAGGTCCGAAAACTAAAATACGCCATTTTCGACCCCTAGATGACCCCGGATGGCCTAAAACTGACTAGGCTAAGGTACTTAGCCTTGACCATTGGGTTGTTTTTGAATGACCGAGCGAATTTGAGCCCAATCCGTTACAATAAATTTTTCATCGAGAAGCTACCCTGAAATATGTTCTGTTTTAGCTAGAATTCGCAGGACTAGTTTATTGATCCGTTGGATCATGAAATATAACGGGGGAATCCGCCGTATTCATTTGAATACGCCGTATTGGTGGCTTTTGTGGGGAATACGCCGTATTCATTTGAATACGACCGTATTCATGAAAAATAGAGGGAATACGCCGTATTCCCTTGAATACGCCGTATTCCGGAAAAATAGAGGGAATACGCCGTATTCCCTTGAATACGCCGTATTCCGAAGACGCGCCGGGTAGATCATGTTTTCTGGGAGGGAATACGCCGTATTCCCTTGAATACGCCGTATTCATATTTTATGGGTGGGAATACGCCGTATTCCCTTGAATACGCCGTATTCCGAGGTCTGTGACGAACATCAGCTTAATCCAACAATTCGGGGTTCGATTTGGGGGCATAATCAGTTCGTGAAACATCCTAGCATGCTAATATACTCAATATAAACATGTAAAATTTACAAAAACGTAATCGAATCCTTACAATTTATTTGATGAACGGATGATGATGATAATGGTGATGAAGATGATGAGATGATGAAGATGATGATGATCACTAAGATGATGATGAGGATGATAATCTAGTTGTTGTTGTTGTTTGATAATTTGAAAGAAATGAGAGAAAGAGATAGAGCCGAGAGATAGATAGATGGAAAATGAAATGAAACCAAAAGGGTGTGTTTGGTGTTAGTTCATCCGGCTCCAATTATTGGAGTCGGTTGGGCTCCCATTTGTGGTACAAAATACCCGTGTTTTTGTACCCGATCGAAAAATAATAAAATGTTTTAATTCGATAAATTTCTATAATTGATTTCGTACGTATTTTGATCGAAGTATTTTAATAAAAATACTTTTAATGAGATATAAAAATATATCATTGTTTTATGTTTTGGAGACGGACACGATTCGAGTGGTTTCGTTGCGTTTGAGTAAAACAAAATATAAAACGAAATATGTTTCATTTTATCTAATGTAAATAATAATTACTATCTCCAATTAATAATACATTATTTATAAAGGTTGTCGCGAATGTTTTACATTAGTACGATACGAATACTTTATATATTATCAAAATAATATATAATAAATATGTGGATATTAAATAATCATTCGGTATTACTTAATATTTGATTTTCACCAATGCCGTATAAATGAATCGGAAATTTGGCCGATTTGTTAATGAACGATTAATTCTAATCGAGGTATTGATATATATTCAACAATATATATATTTTGATACATACAATTAGCCTATTACATAGCACTAACTACATGTATTACATAATGATTAGGAACTAAAAACTAGTCCTAATTTGACGGGTGTCACATTCTCCCCTTGTTAAGAGAATTTCGTCCCGAAATTTAGCTCGAAGTTGATGCGTGAGTGGAGTCTGAAAATAGATGTGGATATTTGAGTCGCATCTGGTCTTCTCGTTCCCAAGTGAATTCCGGGCCTCGCCGCGAATTCCACCGAACCTTGACAATTGGAATACGACTTTGCTTAAGCTGTTTGACCTCACGGTCCATAATCTCCACTGGTGTCTCGACAAAATGAAGTTTGTCGTCGATTTGAATTTCCTCGAGCGGGATAATGAGTGTCTCATCGGACAGACATTTCTTTAAGTTAGAAACGTGAAATGTAGGATGCACGCTACTGAGCTCTGAAGGTAGCTGTAATCGATATGCGACTGGACCAATCCTTTCAAGGATCTCAAAAGGTCCGATGTATCTAGGGTTTAACTTCCCACGTTTGCCGAAGCGGATGACACCTTTCCAAGGTGATACTTTGAGCAATACCCGATCCCCAACCTGGAACTCGAGATGCTTGCGTCTCACGTCAGCATAACTCTTCTGACGATCACGTGCGGCCTTCAGCCGTTGTTGGATACCAACGATCTTCTCGGTGGTTTCATGAATGATTTCAGGACCAGTGAGTTGACTGTCTCCAACTTCGGTCCAACAAATAGGTGATCGGCACTTACGACCGTACAGTGCCTCGAACGGTGCAGCTCCAATTGTAACATCCTCGAATTGAACCTAGTTGTATATATATTATTTCTTGATTTAAATAAGTAATTAAATGTGTTTGGAAATAATATTGTTTGAAATAGTGAAATAATTGGAATAGGATCCGAATATTCCAATGTGATAAGTGAAATATTAATTGTTGTAAATTAATATAGTTGACGGTGCAATAAAATGTTTGGACTCGCAAGTGGTTTTCGGGTTCCAGACAATAGATTGAGATGGGGTATTAAATTATACCCGTATAATAGAAGGTCGGTTGAGGAACCGACTTAAGTTTCTATTTATATAACTTTCCTTTTTAGGAAGTTATTCATTTTTATTCCAAAACTCACAGAAACTCTCTGAAAACCTCCAAATCAATCCAGAAATCAAATCAGGAAGTTGTGATTCTCATGAAACTTCCTAATCATCAGATTACCATCGTTAGATTCTTCAATCAGTAAGTGTTCTTGTGTATTTAAGAACTTGATTTTGATTTAAATTGGGTAAAATGATTATTTGAGAGATTTGGATGTTAGAAACATGTTATAAGTGTTACATACTGATTATGTGATGTTGTTTGAAGTTTATAATTGTTTGAAAATGAGTTTGGAGGGTTTTGGGTTAAAAACCCGTAGAGTTGAGTTTGAGCAGATCGCAGATGGCTGGGACGAAGGAGGAAGCCGGCGGCTTCTTATTCAAGCCGGCGGCTTGTAGTTAGTCGGTGGAAGCCGGCGGCTTCATAGCCAAAGCCGGCGGCTTGTGTGGTGTAGTATGAAACCGGCGGGTATAAACCCGACCCGGCGGCTGGTAGAAGCTTTAAAACGGGTTTTAGTTCTGTTACCACATTTGGTAAATTACCCGGCGGTTGTGGAAGTAAAGCCGGCGGGTGAGAATAGGAAGCCGGCGGCTTCTAGGACGAAGCCGGCGGCTTGAATGGCTGTTTCAGCATTACTTGTTTGACTTCGATAGTAATGTGCTTGATATATGTTATAGAAAAATATATGTTAATGATTATATTGTAAATCATTAATACACAATTAGGAACTAGTAATTGTAATGTTAATTATGTTAAGTTCCTAAATGTCAAAGATTGATATAAGTTATGTATTGATGATCTGGATTACTAACTTATATTTGATATTGATTCTCAGATGTGGAGAAGGCTCAGTGATATTAGACTACTGAGTGGAGGCCGGAGGTGTCGGTGAGTGGATCTGTAACCTCAGTGTGATTTAGTTGTAATGATTTGATTTACAATAAGTAATTTATGGTATTACTTTGATATGATGCATCTGTTGAGATATCTTGCCATGATAGTTTAATTAGTTACTTGGCTGATTGTGCTAGTATGTAAGATTTTGAGGTCAACTTGATTTGATGGTTGGACTTGTTGTTGTTGTAGACGACAGGAGATCTCGGAAACTTGAAATGTTGGTTTAGAGATCTAGGTCGTGTGTGATTGACAACAAGTTATCGGTAGTTCTGTATGGGCCAATACAGATGATTGATAAGAGTTCCTTGAGTACCAAACCGGTATTAGGGTGTCTCAGGGACCACCGATCCTCATGATGTTGCGTGTATGACATTGATTGGATGTTGAGTGATTGATTGATTTTCTGTTTATTGTTATTTGATGTAAACAGATTGTTATGCTAGGTTGTACTGTTGTTATGGTTTCATTCACTTAGCGTTGTGCTAACCCACCCACAGTTCTTCCTGCAGGTTGAATATTAGGGGACATATTGGGCAGGAGATTGTTGGACTGGATGGAATGTTTGACAGGCTGAAACTCTGATGTAATTTTGATAATCATAGAAGTGTGTTAATAACACCCAGTTGTTGAGATGTCACGTATTTGATTTGAAAAAGTTTACTGACATTTCGAGTACATTGATAGAATGTCTTTAAATATACGCTTCCGAGTCGCAGTTATTATAATATTGTTTATAATGAAACGAGGGGTGTTATAAGTTGGTATCAGAGCAATAGTTTGGGTGAATTGAACATGATAGATTGTTCAATCCTAAACTTTGATTGAGTTGAGTCAAACATTCCAGTGGGTGCGGGTTTAATTGATTAGTGAATGTGTGAGAAAGTGATTAGTTGCATGTGTACTAACCCATAACAAGTTGTGAAGTTCTTGTTTGAATGCAGAGACGGAGGAACATGAGTAACTGGTTGGTTTATTTCATGTTTCCTCAACATTGCTGGCTTAAGATTTGTCAGGTAATCTTTGATAAGCCTTTGTTAATTTAAATTAACTTGTATTGTTTACTCTGTTATGTTGAGTAAGCTTTGTAGTGAAGTTAATCGAGTCAGACTGATATGATTCCCCAGTTTTGAGTTAATTGTGATTGTTATATGTTGATATCAGATAGAGGTATTAAATGAGTTGCTCATTGTGGCCAGTATTTCTGATTAAATTGAAATGCAGAAATATGATTAAATGAGTAGAAAAGAGTTGCGTAAGGTTTTAACTGGGTTGATGTTAGAACCTAAGAGGTGTCTTTATTGGTGAAATAATATAATTGATAGTAGTATATTAGTAGATTGGTTACAGGGTGTGATTTGAATCCTGTTTAAGAACTGTGTGTCATTTGATTTGAGGATGACTGCTAATTGAGAAAATATGTGGTTATGTGACTACATGATTTGTTTTGATTGTAGTTAAACACTTGAGTTAAACCAAGATGAATAAGTTTATGAGGAAAATAACTTATGATAAAGCTAAATTGAATGAGAAAGTGATAGGTCTTTCTAGTCAATTGTGAATTAGTAAATGAAATGTTTATAGTAACATGATTGAGTAGGCTTGTTGTGACAGTGTTGCTTGATAGTAAAGCATATGTCAAAGTAATGATAATTAATTAAGATGTGTCCTGAATTTTGTAGTAAATAGGGACATTGAATTGTGTTTAGTATTAAAATTATGATGATAGGTTATCATATGTTTGAGGTTTCGGGCAAGTAGAAACATTGAGTAATCCAGTTGTTGAAAGTTAGAACATTGTGTGAGAATGTAAGTAGTAAGCTGATTTGAATGTGTATCAGCTGATATAAACTATTAAATAGAATATGATTGATTTGAAAATCATAAAGTATTTAATATAAAAGTGAGAATAGATCACATTGATAATTATAATGTAGAGTAGCCTGAGAATGGATTGTGAAGAGCATAATCTTGCAACGCCTGATCACCGTTGTTATATTATGTTGGGTCACATGAACTTGTTGAGGCTACTTGGAATAAAAGAAGTGTAATGTGATTTTAGAAATGGGGCATGATAGTATGCTAAGTTGTTTAATAGTTGTTTTGATAAGAAAATAATCAGTTGATAGAACTGTGACCTTTAGACTGTAAAGGTGAGAGTGTAAATGATAGTTGTCATTGATAGAGGTTTTGATGATAAACCTAAGTGATTAATTTGATTGTGTTAAATATGTAATTGTGATTGATTGTGATAGATTACATGTAGGCGAATTTGATAGTGTTTAAATGAGTCACTATTTTGTATTTGGCTTGTATGAATCCAAAGTTGAGATAAGTTGAGATTGTTTTGCTTGAGAAACTACTAGTAATTATTGAATGTAATAATTTGAAGTTTATGTTCGATAGTAAACATAAAATATGAAATGGATTGTATGGAGTCAAGATTGATGTAGGTTGACCTTGTCCTAGTAAAGGATTGATGAAATTATTGAAAGTAATAATTTGAAATATATGTTTGAAAGTGAACATATAAGATGATATGGTTTGTTATGAGTTAATATTGATAGTATGTTAACTTTGAAAGTCAAACCATGAATAGAGAATTGTGTATAAAATTAATTGCTTGTGATTGGTTTGAGTTGGGTCAAGCTTGATAAAAGCAATTATAGAATTTTATTGATTGGTTGATTGAAATCAAAGTTGACATGTAGTCGACTGTGTGTGTTGAAATAGTCTAACATAGATTATAATGTTATGATTGTGAGGAATATGATTGAATTCTTTGATTAGTCAAATTATGTTGAGATGGGTCTTGTAAGATCCAAAGGAGATAGATAAATGGTCTAAGTTTGTAAGACTTGAGTTATTACTTAAAGCTAGTATTAAGTAATTGAAATAATGTAAAGTATAATTGAGTATTCAGTTAAGTAATATTTGATATTTGAACTGAATATGCGTTAATGAATTATACAGATATAAAGTCATTGTTTGATATGACAGTTATAAATTGCTAAGATATGTTAGAATGATTAAATCACATTGATTAGAATTGTGATAGGAAAATCTTACCAGTGTGTGAAGCTTGTGATAATAGCTTTGATTGGGTAAGAAGGTGAGATAAGAAATAATTGAAAGCTATTATTATTAGTTGCCTAGGTTGATTGGTATTTTATAGTGAATCACTTAAGTATTGAAAGAATTTAATGGATTCTTTAGTTATTTGTTGATTGTATACAAATAAGGTAAGTGATAAAGTGATGAATTGGGATTAGATCCAATTAAGAAATTATATGAAAGTATATCTGGAGTTGGACTGTGTTAAAGGTCTAGTTTGACCTTGGTTGATAAATTGAGGTATATGAATTGGAAAGTTGTTCATATTTTAAGAAATTGTAAGTGTTAGAAAGCAAGAGAAACCTTGAGATTGATAGGTGATGATTGTATTCACCAAACTTTTCTTGAAAGTTTAGAATGAAATGTTTAAGTTATATACTAGTTGATAAGTATATAAGTGAAACATAGAGTTATTGATTGTTCCATGTCCTGTGGTATGGATATGTGATGAATAGTAGTATTGAGAAGGCTTGATAAAGACTTTAACAGTCTGAATGGCCTAGTATATAGAATGAAATGGAATTGCTGTGTATGTGTCCATTTTAGAGAATATCTGGAATTGTGTAAGTATATATGTGTAATATACATGATAATAAATGGCATGATAAGTTTTAATAGATTGAATTAAAATGTGCCATAATATATGTGGAGGTTAGTTAACTGTGATTAACTTGATGTAGATTTTGTTGAAATGTGTTGTAAAGTAACACATTGTGATATTGTGATACTTGAATTGTGGTATCATAATGTTGATTAAGATTGACTTAGTTGCTAGATTGATGGAATCTAGTGTTGAATGATTAAGTGATTCAAGTTGTATAATTGCTAATGGTTTGTGATTAGTAGCTTAAGAGCTTAAGGTTGAGTGGAAATAACTGGTTGCTAAGAATAGATTTTGATGTCTTACCAGTTTAAGTAGTATATAAATTCTAACTTGATGGTTAGTTAGAGTTTGAAGACAAATATTAAGTACTGATAGGTGTACTGGAATGTATAATCACTAATGTTGTGATTATTGTTGAACAATAGTTATTGTCGACTTAGATGTTGTTGACAATTGATAGGTAGTAATGAAAGGAGTTACAAATGGAAATAAGTCAATGTAGAGGTTGGTTGATTGTAGGTAAGATTGATTGTGGTACTTTTGTTGATTGAGCAAAGTACTTGTTGATTGTGGTTTTACCTACTGAGTTGACCTCCACAGTACTTATTAAGGTGATAGGAATCTGGATTACTTTTAAGTAAAAGGTTTCATATGATTGAAATGATATGTGAATATGATAGAGTATTCAAAAGAAAGTAGGTATGAAACTTTTGGATGAAAAGTTGACCTAGATTTGGATTTCAGATCTTTGATGGTAGAGATTTAAGATTGTAATCTGTATATTAGATTAATTGTTGGTCGTGAGTTGAATTATATTTCAATGTTGCTAGGTACATTGGGGTTTAATAAACACTGTTGTTGTGATATTGTTGCTGCTGTTTTATTGTTAACAGTGATGAACAGTGAGAATAGGTTAAAGATTTTAGCATGTTGCTAATTTCTGGTTGTGTAGACCTAGTAAGTGATGTTAGGTTTCACTTATTGTTATTGGTTAAAGTGATTGGGTGCTTTAAACTTTTATCTGATTGGTGATAAAGAAATTAGATAGATGATTGGTCCCTATGAGATGTTGGATGGATGCACTGTATGTGTGCATAGGAAAAGATAGAAGCATGTACATTTGGATATGTGCATGTGGAAAGAATTCAAACAGTCTAAGTATAGTTGTAAGTTGCTATTGAGGACAACTGTATGCTAAGCGGTATGTGATTATATCACATTAGTTAGATTGATTGAGGTTAGATTTCGGGGACGAAATCTCTTTAAGGGGGGGAGAGTTGTAACATCCTCGAATTGAACCTAGTTGTATATATATTATTTCTTGATTTAAATAAGTAATTAAATGTGTTTGGAAATAATATTGTTTGAAATAGTGAAATAATTGGAATAGGATCCGAATATTCCAATGTGATAAGTGAAATATTAATTGTTGTAAATTAATATAGTTGACGGTGCAATAAAATGTTTGGACTCGCAAGTGGTTTTCGGGTTCCAGACAATAGATTGAGATGGGGTATTAAATTATACCCGTATAATAGAAGGTCGGTTGAGGAACCGACTTAAGTTTCTATTTATATAACTTTCCTTTTTAGGAAGTTATTCATTTTTATTCCAAAACTCACAGAAACTCTCTGAAAACCTCCAAATCAATCCAGAAATCAAATCAGGAAGTTGTGATTCTCATGAAACTTCCTAATCATCAGATTACCATCGTTAGATTCTTCAATCAGTAAGTGTTCTTGTGTATTTAAGAACTTGATTTTGATTTAAATTGGGTAAAATGATTATTTGAGAGATTTGGATGTTAGAAACATGTTATAAGTGTTACATACTGATTATGTGATGTTGTTTGAAGTTTATAATTGTTTGAAAATGAGTTTGGAGGGTTTTGGGTTAAAAACCCGTAGAGTTGAGTTTGAGCAGATCGCAGATGGCTGGGACGAAGGAGGAAGCCGGCGGCTTCTTATTCAAGCCGGCGGCTTGTAGTTAGTCGGTGGAAGCCGGCGGCTTCATAGCCAAAGCCGGCGGCTTGTGTGGTGTAGTATGAAACCGGCGGGTATAAACCCGACCCGGCGGCTGGTAGAAGCTTTAAAACGGGTTTTAGTTCTGTTACCACATTTGGTAAATTACCCGGCGGTTGTGGAAGTAAAGCCGGCGGGTGAGAATAGGAAGCCGGCGGCTTCTAGGACGAAGCCGGCGGCTTGAATGGCTGTTTCAGCATTACTTGTTTGACTTCGATAGTAATGTGCTTGATATATGTTATAGAAAAATATATGTTAATGATTATATTGTAAATCATTAATACACAATTAGGAACTAGTAATTGTAATGTTAATTATGTTAAGTTCCTAAATGTCAAAGATTGATATAAGTTATGTATTGATGATCTGGATTACTAACTTATATTTGATATTGATTCTCAGATGTGGAGAAGGCTCAGTGATATTAGACTACTGAGTGGAGGCCGGAGGTGTCGGTGAGTGGATCTGTAACCTCAGTGTGATTTAGTTGTAATGATTTGATTTACAATAAGTAATTTATGGTATTACTTTGATATGATGCATCTGTTGAGATATCTTGCCATGATAGTTTAATTAGTTACTTGGCTGATTGTGCTAGTATGTAAGATTTTGAGGTCAACTTGATTTGATGGTTGGACTTGTTGTTGTTGTAGACGACAGGAGATCTCGGAAACTTGAAATGTTGGTTTAGAGATCTAGGTCGTGTGTGATTGACAACAAGTTATCGGTAGTTCTGTATGGGCCAATACAGATGATTGATAAGAGTTCCTTGAGTACCAAACCGGTATTAGGGTGTCTCAGGGACCACCGATCCTCATGATGTTGCGTGTATGACATTGATTGGATGTTGAGTGATTGATTGATTTTCTGTTTATTGTTATTTGATGTAAACAGATTGTTATGCTAGGTTGTACTGTTGTTATGGTTTCATTCACTTAGCGTTGTGCTAACCCACCCACAGTTCTTCCTGCAGGTTGAATATTAGGGGACATATTGGGCAGGAGATTGTTGGACTGGATGGAATGTTTGACAGGCTGAAACTCTGATGTAATTTTGATAATCATAGAAGTGTGTTAATAACACCCAGTTGTTGAGATGTCACGTATTTGATTTGAAAAAGTTTACTGACATTTCGAGTACATTGATAGAATGTCTTTAAATATACGCTTCCGAGTCGCAGTTATTATAATATTGTTTATAATGAAACGAGGGGTGTTATACCAATGCTGGTATGATAGCTGTTGTTGTATGAGAATTCGCACAAAGGCAAATGATGCTCCCAATTTGCACCGAAATCAATTACGCAGGCGCGTAACATATCTTCCAGTGTTTGAATGGTCCTTTCACTTTGGCCATCGGTTTGTGGATGATAGGCTGTACTCATATCTAAACGAGTACCCAATGACTTTTGCAATGATTGCCAAAAGTTAGATGTGAATCGGCTGTCTCCATCAGAGATAATTGAGATTGGAACGCCGTGTCTTATTACGATCTCCTTCATATAGATTCGCGTGAGACGTTCCATTTTGTCGGTTTCCTTCATGGCAAGGAAGTGAGCAGATTTGGTTAGACGATCAACTATTACCCATATAGTATCGCAACCACTTGATGTTTTCGGGAGTTTAGTGATGAAATCCATAGAAATTTGCTCCCATTTCCATTCAGGAATATCCGGTTGCTGTAGCAAACCGGTGGGCTTTTGATATTCAGCTTTAACTTTTGAACATGTGAGGCACTTGCTGACATACGTGGCAATCTCTGCTTTCATGTTTGGCCACCAGTATGATCCCTTGATGCCATGATACATCTTGTCAGATCCAGGATGTATAGAATATTTGGACTTGTGAGCTTCATCCATCACAAAGTCTCGAAGATTCCCAAACTTGGGTAACCAGATTCGGTTTGCGAAGTATTTGACCCCATTGGGTTTGGTTTCCAATTGATTCTCCATATTTCGCAAGGCCTCTTCCTTGATGTTTTCAGGTTTCAATGCTTCGAGTTGAGCAGTGAGAATTTGAATGATTAGATCATTATGGATGGTTATGCTAAGAGCTCGGACTCGAAGTGGTTTCGTGCGCTCTTTGCGACTTAAGGCATCGGCAACCACATTTGCCTTGCCCGGATGATACTTGATCTCGCAGTCATAGTCGGTGAGTAACTCGACCCAGCGACGTTGCCTCATATTGAGATCCTTCTGATCGAATATATGCTGGAGGCTTTTGTGATCGGTGGATATGGTACATTTCGTGCCATACAGATAGTGTCTCCAGATCTTGAGTGCGAACACAACGGCTCCTAATTCGAGATCATGAGTTGTGTAGTTCTTCTCGTGAACTTTGAGTTGTCGGGAGGCGTAGGCAATAGCCTTGTCTCGTTGCATCAACACGCAACCAAGACCTTGGTGTGAGGCATCGCAGTATACCACGAAGTCTTCATTGCCTTCGGGTAATGATAGAATTGGTGCACTGCAAAGCTTTTGCTTCAATAGCTGAAATGCTGACTCTTGTTTATCAGTCCAATCGAACTTCTTTTCCTTCTGAGTCAGTGTTGTGAGAGGTTGAGCTATTTTGGAGAAATTCTCAATGAAACGCCGATAATAACCTGCCAGTCCTAAGAATTGGCGTACTTCGGTCGGAGTCGTCGGTGCTTGCCAGCACTTGATAGCCTCAATCTTTGATGGATCCACGTGAATTCCTTGACTATCAATTACATGACCAAGGAACTGAACAGTTTTCATCCAGAACTCACACTTGGAGAATTTAGCATATAACTCTTCGTGTCTAAGAAGTTCTAGAATGATTTTGAGATGTTGCGCGTGTTCCTGTTCATTGCGCGAATAAATGAGAATGTCATCAATGAAGACAATGACAAACTTGTCGAGATATGGTTTGCACACTCGGTTCATAAGGTCCATGAATACTGCTGGTGCGTTAGTCAAACCAAATGCCATAACCTGAAACTCGTAATGACCATAGCGAGTTCGGAAAGCGGTTTTCGAAATATCTTCATCGCGAACTCGTAACTGATGATAACCCGATCTTAGATCTATCTTCGAATAGATACTTGACCCTTGAAGTTGGTCGAATAGGTCATCAATTCGAGGTAGTGGATAACGGTTCTTGACGGTCAATTTGTTCAACTCTCTGTAGTCGATACACATCCTGAATGAACCGTCCTTCTTTTTCACAAACAGAACCGGAGCTCCCCATGGTGAAGAACTCGGTCTAATGAATCCCTTATCCAGGAGTTCCTGCAACTGAGTAGACAACTCCTGAAGTTCTGAAGGGGCTAAACGATATGGTGCTCGTGCAACAGGTGCTGCCCCCGGCACGAGATCGATCGAGAACTCAACTTGTCTCGGTGGTGGAAGGCCAGGTAAGTCTTCGGGAAAGACTTCTGGATAATCTCTAACAATGGGCACATCCTCAAGTCGTTTCTCTTCTGACTTTTTCTCCAAGACATGTGCGAGGATCGCCTGGTACCCTTTCCTAAGGTACTTGCGAGTTTTCATGCAGGATATGATATTCAGTCTCGTCCTACCGGTCTCCCCTTGTATGATTAGAGTACTGCCGGTGACAAGAGGTATGCGGACTATTTTGTCATAGCAGACAATTTCAGCTCGGTGCTTGGATAACCAATCCATTCCAATAATGACGTCGAAACTTCCAATTTCAACATGTATAAGGTCAATGGAGAAGATCTCATCAGATAGATTTAAAGTGCAATTTGGTATTACACTGTCAGCCTCAATTAACTTGCCATTAGCTAATTCTACAATGTACTTAGCATCTAAGGCAATAGGGGCAATGTTAAGCAATTGACTAAACTCATCAGATATGAAGCTCCTATCAGCACCAGAATCAAATAGAACAGAAGCAGTAAGATTGTTGAGAAGAAACGTACCCGAGACCACATTCGGGTCTTGACGGGCCTCTCCTGAGTTCAGAACGAAAGCTCTTCCCTTCGCAGTGTTGTTACCCTTGTTCTTCAGCTTTGGGCACTCATTCCTAAAGTGTCCAGTATCTCCACACTCATAGCAGGACTTTGGTTGGCTGGTGTTGGTGTTGACGGTGGTAGACCTACAGTCTTTGGTCAAATGTCCATACCTTTGACATTTTCCACAAGGTGTGCTGCAAGGACCATCATGATGACGGTGGCACTTTGAACAGTAGGGCTTATTTCCAGTGTAGCCCTTGTTGGAACCAGAACCAGTGTTGGTGGTCTTATCAGACTCAGACCTCTTTGATGATGATTGGTTTTGAGTGGTGTTCCCAGACCACTTTCTCTTGTTGTTGTTACCAGAAGATGGAGCAGATGTCTCACGGCTGACAACCATGGCCATGAGTTCATGAGCAATTTCGATAGCTCTATCAAGGGTGGTTGGTTGAGCTGAGGCGACATTCCCCTGGATATTCTCCGGGAGTCCTCGGATATACTTCATGATACTTTTTCTTTCCGTATCAACCAAACCTGGGCACAACAGAGCGAACTGCTGGAACTTGGTGGTGTACCCAGCAATATCGTTCCCTAGTACCTCCAGATGCCAGAACTCCACTTCTAGTCGGTGAAGTTCTTCTTCGCGACAGTACTTCTCCCTTAGCTTTTTCTTCAATTCAGGCCAAGGGAGTTGGTTTGCGATCTCGACGCCAATAGAGTTTGCGTGGGTGTTCCACCACGTTAGTGCACCTTCTTGAAAGGTGTAGGCAGCAAACTTGACCTTACTATCTTCAGCACAGTTACAGAGACTGAAGACGGATTCTATTCTTTCAATCCATCGGATTAAGCCAATAGCACCTTCCGTGCCCTTAAAGTAGAGTGGCTTGCAGCTGAGAAAGTCCTTGTAGGAACAAGGTTTGATAACAGGAGTACGAGAGGTATTGACTGTCTCTGCATTCCTTAGAGCTTCTTGAGCAGCCATGGCTTCGGCTACAGCTCGGGTAACCGCAGCATTGAGTTCGGCTTGACTGAAACCAGTCTTCTTTGGCGGCATGATTCTGACAAAAGTAAATAGAGTGGATGAGTTGTTTGCACCAAAACATGATACATCACATATGCATATATATATTTATGAGGTAATATACAATTACACAAGTGATAATCACATTTGGCAAACAACAGAGTTGCATACTAGATGCGAGTTTGCGAGTAGGTGGGATAAGCAACTACTTATGGGAACCTATAGTCCTTCAAACAATAAGTTCCATTTGTGATTCTAAGGAAATAGAATGATGGAGGAAATACAAATGATATATTCCTCGCGAACATGTGATTGTACAGCGGAATTGTGTTGTGAAATGTTATGTGCGTATAAAAAGGATAGACAATAGTAATTCATACACATTGTCTTTGATAGTGAAGATGTTAACGAGTGTATTATCGTGTGTGATCTATATATATTCGATATATATAATAGCTTAGAAGATAATACACGAGTGAGGCTTAATCATACATCTTCAATATATAATAGCCTATAAGGTAGCACATAAATGAGGCCTATGTATGTATATACGCCTATATCACATAATAGCCTAATGTGTGTCTAACACTAATCAAGTATTAGTCACGGTTTCTCTCGTGGTCAGAGTCAACTATCGCATTCCTATTCAACATAACCCCTTTCAGCTTTCACATCGTATTCATTTAATTGTACATAGTTAGCTAAGCTATGTTAAATTAAACTCATATGGTGTAATCACTGAACCAGTTATATCTAATAAGGAATACTGCCTAACGGTCATAGTCTAGGCCCACTAAATGCAACCTAGTTCACTATAACCTTAGGCTCTGATACCAATCTGTCGCACCCCCAATTATGATGCGGAAGCGGGTCGGTTCGGGGCGCGACTAATCAATATACAAAGCACACAAGATTACATAATGAACGACCACTACATGCGTCGTTTGATAAAATACATAGATATTATAAAAGTTTTACACTGTTATAACATAGTTTACAAAAGCTCCTGAGTTCGAATGATAGAGATTCTATGGCATAACTAAATTATACAAAATATAGTAATGCATGACAATCTCTTGATGTCTGAATGTGACTCGAGCTTATGGGCATCTTGATTTGGCAGACCTACTGCTGCTGAGTACCTGTGATACATGCTAAATGGGTCAGCGAAAACGCTGGTGAGCTCACAGGTTTGTATGTCAACACATATTTGTATGAACCGCAAGATTTAATGATAATTGAATTTATGATGCAATTAAGCAAAATAAAAGTTATACAGCCATGAGCACATAGTCTGAGCTTAACTCGAGATGTCAGGTCCACATTTAAGGTATCCTGATCGAGGTGCCTCCTACGAGTGCTTAATCAAACACTCGTCTACACAAATATTAATACATCCGTTTTACCAGTTAGTGCGTGCTAACCCGGATGAGGCTGGTCAAACCTATATGGATCCATATACTAATATTCACGCTACTACGTATTACCAAACTATGCTGATGGAGGGCTTTAAAAATGATTAGAGAAAATAACTCATGCAGTATTCGATTTAATGATACTTGCGTTCATATTGTAAAACAAAACATGCAATGGATCACACCCCTGAGAAAATATATTTAAAAAGGGGCTATGAGACTCACCTGAGCCTATGAGATGCTACTAAGCACAATTGATGATTCACAATGATTTGATGTCGTTACCACGACTGAACCTGCAGGGCGTCTTAGACGCGCAAGGTTTAATTGATTAGATGACTCTACGGACCATCTATGCTAGTTATCCCATTAACTAGTTATAACCAAATACTTTGGTTAATGATTATGTTTGAGTTTGTGAAAATGTTTACGGCCCATTGGTGATTGATTGAAATAATAATTCTTCAATTATTATTACTACTTTCATTTGTTGTGAACTAATAAAAGTATATTTGAAGTGTTTAAATGTTGTATCGTATAAGTATGAAATATGTCGCGATGTCTGACACTTAGTGTAAACCTTTAGTTTTTAGTTTATGGAAAAACGGAGGTCCGAAAACTAAAATACGCCATTTTCGACCCCTAGATGACCCCGGATGGCCTAAAACTGACTAGGCTAAGGTACTTAGCCTTGACCATTGGGTTGTTTTTGAATGACCGAGCGAATTTGAGCCCAATCCGTTACAATAAATTTTTCATCGAGAAGCTACCCTGAAATATGTTCTGTTTTAGCTAGAATTCGCAGGACTAGTTTATTGATCCGTTGGATCATGAAATATAACGGGGGAATCCGCCGTATTCATTTGAATACGCCGTATTGGTGGCTTTTGTGGGGAATACGCCGTATTCATTTGAATACGACCGTATTCATGAAAAATAGAGGGAATACGCCGTATTCCCTTGAATACGCCGTATTCCGGAAAAATAGAGGGAATACGCCGTATTCCCTTGAATACGCCGTATTCCGAAGACGCGCCGGGTAGATCATGTTTTCTGGGAGGGAATACGCCGTATTCCCTTGAATACGCCGTATTCATATTTTCTGGGTGGGAATACGCCGTATTCCCTTGAATACGCCGTATTCCGAGGTCTGTGACGAACATCAGCTTAATCCAACAATTCGGGGTTCGATTTGGGGGCATAATCAGTTCGTGAAACATCCTAGCATGCTAATATACTCAATATAAACATGTAAAATTTACAAAAACGTAATCGAATCCTTACAATTTATTTGATGAACGGATGATGATGATAATGGTGATGAAGATGATGAGATGATGAAGATGATGATGATCACTAAGATGATGATGAGGATGATAATCTAGTTGTTGTTGTTGTTTGATAATTTGAAAGAAATGAGAGAAAGAGATAGAGCCGAGAGATAGATAGATGGAAAATGAAATGAAACCAAAAGGGTGTGTTTGGTGTTAGTTCATCCGGCTCCAATTATTGGAGTCGGTTGGGCTCCCATTTGTGGTACAAAATACCCGTGTTTTTGTACCCGATCTTAAAATAATAAAATGTTTTAATTCGATAAATTTCTATAATTGATTTCGTACGTATTTTGATCGAAGTATTTTAATAAAAATACTTTTAATGAGATATAAAAATATATCATTGTTTTATGTTTTGGAGACGGACACGATTCGAGTGGTTTCGTTGCGTTTGAGTAAAACAAAATATAAAACGAAATATGTTTCATTTTATCTAATGTAAATAATAATTACTATCTCCAATTAATAATACATTATTTATAAAGGTTGTCGCGAATGTTTTACATTAGTACGATACGAATACTTTATATATTATCAAAATAATATATAATAAATATGTGGATATTAAATAATCATTCGGTATTACTTAATATTTGATTTTCACCAATGCCGTATAAATGAATCGGAAATTTGGCCGATTTGATAATGAACGATTAATTCTAATCGAGGTATTGATATATATTCAACAATATATATATTTTGATACATACAATTAGCCTATTACATAGCACTAACTACATGTATTACATAATGATTAGGAACTAAAAACTAGTCCTAATTTGACGGGTGTCACACCATCCTTGGTCCGGGACCGGAACGGATCCAGGATCAGGTCGTTTGGAGCGTTTAGTGATCAGAGGTGATGGGATATACATCATTAACTTGAAACACAAGATGTAAATAGTTTACACAAACTAGCTTCGTAAATTCTTACGAAACCATACAACAGTATAAATGATTTTCGGCAACTTTAATTTGACAATAATATAGAAATATATAGGTGCGACATTTCTCCGAGGATCACACCTCAGGCAATGTATAAATGTTTCCGGTAAAATCATTAAGTTGGAATTGAACCTATTTCACAAAAAGTCTATCTTTCGAGTTTCACGAGGACGTTTGTGCTGGTGGAATATTATATCACATAGCTTAAGTCATGATGGTGTGCGGAACATGATTTTTTGATTTATAACTCTAACGCCATTGTTATTGGGGTCAAGGTTTTTACGACTAGGCTTCGAGGATGGTGGTCACTGTAACACCCCGCAAATTTGAACGCGATTATTAATATTAATCACTTGCATTATTAGGCTAATTCCCTACTTGAGTGAATTTACGACGCATTTTAGAGGTAAGTCTAGCAAAGCCCAACTAGTTAATACGCGTAGTATTACTTATTTGTAATTAGATGTAATTACATACGAAACGAATTCAGCAAACGCGACAAAAATATACGGCTATTGGTGAACGAAATTATTTAATAAAACAAAGTTATTAAATAACGTCATTTACAATTTAATATTATGTCGATAATATTTACATAACATTTTATAACATAAAACGTCAACTCGTATAACTAAAATAAAACAAAGATTTAAAAACCTTATAATTAAAATAATGTAACATTTAACGATCGGGTAAACAAACACGGGACGAAAACGCAGGAGATGAAAAGTGGGACAAAACCACCTTCCATCTCCATCTTTCCTTTCATTTTCATTTCTTTCTCACCAAAAACACACACACTTTCTCTCAACCAAATCCACACCAAAAATTCGGATTCACAAATCAACCCACAAAAGTTACATTTTCGGAATCCTCTCGAGCTAAGGAACAACATTAACAAAAGCCGTATCATCATCTTCTTCCTAAATCGGTCCCGATTTGCAATTGTAAGAAATTTCTAAAAACTTAGATTTACTCGTTTTTATGTATTATATGGGTGTAATATTGAACCTACAACTTTGTTTTAACTATATAATGGAAGAAATCAAGGTTTTATGGCCGGAAAACATGTTAAAATCGGGTTTTGGCCGGAAAAATCACGGCAGTCGCTGCTACTGTCTGGGTGTTCATCTTTGCGACACAACGTCTGTGTCGCATATAGTGTCGCATAAACTATCCATGCGACACAACCATTGTGTCGCATGTTGTGTCGTACCATTGTGTCGTAGAATCTCTGCGACACAACCCTAGTGTCGCTATTGAATTAGCATCTATCGTCTATGCGACACAACCCTTGTGTCGCATAGCCCTTGTGTCGCACCATTATGCGACACAACCATTGTGTCGCATAACCATATTAGTGTCGCATACTGTGTCGCAGAAAACAGAAATTTCACAAACTATTTTTACACTAAGTGTTAAACTTAACCGATAACAAATATTTACATATGATACAATGTACAAACTGTATGAACATTACAAACACGCTATTTTATTGAAATAATGATTTCAAACTATCACCAACGAGTCGTATACATTTTCACAAACAACGAAATATAAACGTAAACGTTTAACAAACACTTTGGACATAACTTGGTTGTACGAACACTGGCATGGATGATTAGCTTAGACATCCACAATTACTTATTAAATCTCATACGTTTAGGACGTTAAGAGATTCTGGACTGTACTTGGGCTTAGGTTTGCTAGCACTCGCACAACTACTTAACTCAACAGGTGAGTTCACAGCCCCTACTTTTACTATTTTAACTACTTTGAACAGGGGTGGAAAACATAGACAAATACTTTTACACAGACATGGTTGTATACTACTTTACTCAAACAAGGGGAGTACATTGAACTGATAAACTGAAACGCAAACTGATGACTTTGAAATAACATTTTCATACTATAAACACTATAAACGCATAAACATGTTTTGGAAACGTTGGAAAACAACCAACACGCTTTACGAAACTGATTGGGTAACAAATGGGTCCTACTGACATGGACCAGATCCTACTGACATGGATCAAGGGACACTGACACTCCCTACTATGGAAAAGTCCCTACTGACATGGGCACTGGATCCCACTGACACGGATCCACTATTGTTATTAAACTGCTAAAAAGACCCTACTGACATGGGCACTAGATCCTACTTACATGGATCTACCGAGTAGATAATAGGATACAGACATTCCTACAACCAACTACTAGGATGCTTACATTCCTACAGAAAACTATTAGGATACGGACATTCCTACAGACACCATTAGGATACAGACATTCCTACAACCAACTACTAGGATGCTTACATTCCTACAGAAAACTATTAGGATACGGACATTCCTACAGACACCATTAGGATACGGACATTCCTACAGACAACTATTAGGATGCTTACATCCCTACCATTACAAATAGGATACTGTCTTCCTACGAGTTATAAACTACATACTTGAGCAACATCCCACTAAACGTACACTTCGGGTAACTACTATTGAACGCTTTGAAACGATCAACTATTATTGCAAACATGAAACCTGTGAATTCACTCAACCTCGTTGTTGACTTTTACTATGTTTTTCAGGGAATTAGCTGCGCATGTAAGAATCGCCAATACATGGAGAATTAGGCGACCCGTGAAGCTTTAGGATGCCAACTTTTTGGGAAAAACATATGGATTTCTCTAGTATAACTGAAACTGTTTTGTCATATTCTAGAAATCCACTTTTGTATACATATTACTTTTAACTTGTACGATTTGATAAAATCGTAAATCTTGTAATTAATACTTTTGGCATCTTAATATATTATGTTCTGTTGTAATCATAAGCTCTGATACGTATGCATGCTTTATTATTGTGACACCCCAGTAATTTAACTAAATGCTTCCGCTAAACAAATTTGGGAGTGTTACAGATTGGTATCAAAGCCATTGGTTATAGCGAACTAGGAAACTTTAGGTGACTTAGCGACCTAGAGACCTAGACTATAGCCTTGGCTAGAACGTACATGCATACATACATTTGCATACATCTAAACTATCGTTACGATACCTCGATACGCGTGAACTGTTCATCACATTCGACTCGTTCATTGTACTCAGATCTCATATGAACCTGATCGTATTAAACGGTTGATGAAAAGAAGTATGTATTTAGCATCATATAATGACGCCTGGCCAACGTGATTATATTATACTGAGTACATATGGGTGTTTCATAGTCGTAAGATACGTGATAGGGATTCGGCAATTTTTCTTGATACTCGACAAACTTGAAATATGTGAAACTTCATTCCTCACATACTTTACATTGGCATTGACTTCTGCATCTTTTCATCACAGAACGTCAGCATGCCGCCTAAACAAAGAAATACTCGAAACAGTCGACGAAATGTTCCTCCTCCACCTCCGCCTCAAGAAACAACCGAACAAATAATAGAACGCCGCGTGGCTGAAGCCATCGCACAATACGAGGCCAGCCGCAATCGTGAAAACCTGACCAACAATAGCGGAGCCACCCCAGTTAACAGCGAAACTCCAAACAATGCCCAGCAGGGGTGTTCCTACAAAACCTTTCAGTCTTGTAAACCCAGCACCTTCACCGGGACCGAAGGGGCCATTGGCCTGGTCCACTGGATTGAAAAGATGGAATCAGTCATCGACATCAGCGACTGCGCCACCGACAAAATCGTGAAATACGCCACCTGCACTTTAGCCGACAAAGCGCTAACCTGGTGGAACGCTCAAGTCCAGATTATGGGACGCCCAGCTGCTTACTCCATGACCTGGGTAACTCTGAAACAGATGCTGATGGAGGAATTTTGCCCTCCCAACGAGATGCAGAAACTTGAAACCGAATTCTGGAACATACAAATGATCGGCGCTGACATTTTCGATTATACAACTAGATTCCAGGAGCTTGCACGTCTTGTGCCCCACATGGTAACCCCCGAGAGCAAACGCATTGAGCGTTACAACAGGGGTTTGGCCCCACAGATCCGAGGCATGGTTATGTCCTCCAAACCAGCTACCTTTAGGAGCGCAGTAGACCTGGCTCAAAGCTTAACTGATGACGCCATTCTGATTGGCACTTTGAAAACTACCCCGGTGAAAACAGAACCTACCCGTACTGATGCGGGCGACAACAAACGCAAATGGAATAACGAGGGTAACGACCGCCAGGGTCAACAAAACAGAAACCCGGGAAACACCCGAGCCTTCGCTGCGATCACCAACACTGAACAGAAACCCTACCTTGGTAACAGGCCCAAGTGTGGGAAATGCGGAAAACATCATGAAGGAGATTGTTTCTTCTGCGATAACTGCAAACGATATGGGCACAGAACTCAAGCATGCCGAACCCACCCTACAAACAATGAACAGCGAACTGAGGGGTGCTTTAGGTGTGGTGATCCTGGACACCACCGAAACCAATGCCAACAACCGAACAACAACCAGAACAACCCCGGGAACAACAATCAGAACAACAATAACCGCGTCGCTAACAAAGGCTACGCCCCTAGCCGCGCGTACATCCTCCGTGCACCAGAAACGGTTGCGGATCTCAACTAGCACGGTACGTCTAAACGACTATTGCTACGATTTAACATACGTTTTATTCGAATGTCGATTCGAACACGACACTCGATAAACTCTGACCACGAAACGAAACACACAACATATTGAACTATGCCGCGAGCATACTTAAACTGATTGAACTTTAATGGCAACAATTTAACGCCATGCAAACTATTACTATTGTTCACAACATGACTTATCGGAGAACATACGCCGCGGGCGATCCGAATTAATTTAAATCTCGGGACGAGATTTCTCTAACGAGGGGAAAATGTAACACCTCGCAAATTTGAACGCGATTATTAATATTAATCACTTGCATTATTAGGCTAATTCCCTACTTGAGTGAATTTACGACGCATTTTAGAGGTAAGTCTAGCAAAGCCCAACTAGTTAATACGCGTAGTATTACTTATTTGTAATTAGATGTAATTACATACGAAACGAATTCAGCAAACGCGACAAAAATATACGGCTATTGGTGAACGAAATTATTTAATAAAACAAAGTTATTAAATAACGTCATTTACAATTTAATATTATGTCGATAATATTTACATAACATTTTATAACATAAAACGTCAACTCGTATAACTAAAATAAAACAAAGATTTAAAAACCTTATAATTAAAATAATGTAACATTTAACGATCGGGTAAACAAACACGGGACGAAAACGCAGGAGATGAAAAGTGGGACAAAACCACCTTCCATCTCCATCTTTCCTTTCATTTTCATTTCTTTCTCACCCAAAACACACACATTTTCTCTCAACCAAATCCACACCAAAAATTCGGATTCACAAATCAACCCACAAAAGTTACATTTTCGGAATCCTCTCGAGCTAAGGAACAACATTAACAAAAGCCGTATCATCATCTTCTTCCTAAATCGGTCCCGATTTGCAATTGTAAGAAATTTCTAAAAACTTAGATTTACTCGTTTTTATGTATTATATGGGTGTAATATTGAACCTACAACTTTGTTTTAACTATATAATGGAAGAAATCAAGGTTTTATGGCCGGAAAACATGTTAAAATCGGGTTTTGGCCGGAAAAATCACGGCAGTCGCTGCTACTGTCTGGGTGTTCATCTTTGCGACACAACGTCTGTGTCGCATATAGTGTCGCATAAACTATCCATGCGACACAACCATTGTGTCGCATGTTGTGTCGTACCATTGTGTCGTAGAATCTCTGCGACACAACCCTAGTGTCGCTATTGAATTAGCATCTATCGTCTATGCGACACAACCCTTGTGTCGCATAGCCCTTGTGTCGCACCATTATGCGACACAACCATTGTGTCGCATAACCATATTAGTGTCGCATACTGTGTCGCAGAAAACAGAAATTTCACAAACTATTTTTACACTAAGTGTTAAACTTAACCGATAACAAATATTTACATATGATACAATGTACAAACTGTATGAACATTACAAACACGCTATTTTATTGAAATAATGATTTCAAACTATCACCAACGAGTCGTATACATTTTCACAAACAACGAAATATAAACGTAAACGTTTAACAAACACTTTGGACATAACTTGGTTGTACGAACACTAGCATGGATGATTAGCTTAGACATCCACAATTACTTATTAAATCTCATACGTTTAGGACGTTAAGAGATTCTGGACTGTACTTGGGCTTAGGTTTGCTAGCACTCGCACAACTACTTAACTCAACAGGTGAGTTCACAGCCCCTACTTTTACTATTTTAACTACTTTGAACAGGGGTGGAAAACATAGACAAATACTTTTACACAGACATGGTTGTATACTACTTTACTCAAACAAGGGGAGTACATTGAACTGATAAACTGAAACGCAAACTGATGACTTTGAAATAACATTTCATACTATAAACACTATAAACGCATAAACATGTTTTGGAAACGTTGGAAAACAACTAACACGCTTTACGAAACTGATTGGGTAACAAATGGGTCCTACTGACATGGACCAGATCCTACTGACATGGATCAAGGGACACTGACACTCCCTACTATGGAAAAGTCCCTACTGACATGGGCACTGGATCCCACTGACACGGATCCACTATTGTTATTAAACTGCTAAAAAGACCCTACTGACATGAGCACTAGATCCTACTTACATGGATCTACCGAGTAGATAATAGGATACAGACATTCCTACAACCAACTACTAGGATGCTTACATTCCTACAGAAAACTATTAGGATACGGACATTCCTACAGACACCATTAGGATACAGACATTCCTACAACCAACTACTAGGATGCTTACATTCCTACAGAAAACTATTAGGATACGGACATTCCTACAGACACCATTAGGATACGGACATTCCTACAGACAACTATTAGGATGCTTACATCCCTACCATTACAAATAGGATACTGTCTTCCTACGAGTTATAAACTACATACTTGAGCAACATCCCACTAAACGTACACTTCGGGTAACTACTATTGAACGCTTTGAAACGATCAACTATTATTGCAAACATGAAACCTGTGAATTCACTCAACCTCGTTGTTGACTTTTACTATGTTTTTCAGGGAATTAACTGCGCATGTAAGAATCGCCAATACATGGAGAATTAGGCGACCCGTGAAGCTTTAGGATGCCAACTTTTTGGGAAAAACATATGGATTTCTCTAGTATAACTGAAACTGTTTTGTCATATTCTAGAAATCCACTTTTGTATACATATTACTTTTAACTTGTACGATTTGATAAAATCGTAAATCTTGTAATTAATACTTTTGGCATCTTAATATATTATGTTCTGTTGTAATCATAAGCTCTGATACGTATGCATGCTTTATTATTGTGACACCCCAGTAATTTAACTAAATGCTTCCGCTAAACAAATTTGGGGGTGTTACAGTCACACACTCACACTGTACATAAACAGTAACATAGATAAAATTTTATTTACAAAATGTTTGATCAAATTTTATAACAAGAAAGTGTATGACAAGCAATAATGAATAATGAACGGAGAAGTATTAAGAGTAGGTGAAAATGTGAAATTGCACATGAACGAAAATGACATGATCAGTACGTGGTTGCGCATAAAGTCTAAAAGCTGAAACACGATATTAGTCCGTACAATATTACCCCCGGCCCATTTCACGTGCACCTGTACCCGCACACAGGCCCCTTTTTTTTTCACTAAAATATACGGAGTACTCCGTAAACAGGTTAATTAATTATTCTCATCAGTAGTCACCAAAATAGGTGGATCGGACTCTGTCTGTAAACGATGAAAGTATGAAACAATACAAAGTTAGTTACGTATATTAGTAAGAACAAATTAATTGATTGATTTCTCGCGGTCTTTATAGCAAACGTGTATTAGACGTATCTATATGTACAAACGTGATTTCATCAAATATTGAAGCTCCGGTTCAAAACATCAAATTATATATGGTAATGTTATACATGACTACTTTACATAGACTTACAAATAAATTTAAATTTTTAATTGGTTGAATCCTTTCCATCTCTTATTTTTCACGTGTCACTTTATCACATTGACCAAGTAATTGTGTAGGTCTAATTTTAGGCTTAGTGAACTACAAATCATTTTCCTATATCTTATTCATTGAGGTTATGTCATTTTTTCAAATAAGTTATTTTATTCCGATTGTAAGTGTGTGATTTGATAACTTGTATTTTTGTGAATTTAGTTGTTATTTTGTGACTTGATAATTGCTTACCTACTAATTATTTAATCAGATTAAATAGAGTTAATAAAACTTATACTAGTGTCAGTAATGCGTAACAATTTGTTTTTTTCTTATGGGTTTTTAGTCAAATTATTAACCGTCCCGAAAAGTATACGCAACTACCCAAGCTAAAGGGTGGATCCTTCTCGAAAGTGAAAGAAAAAGACCATCAAGAATTCAAGAAATTAAAGTCGTTTTCTACATTGGGTTACACGATTACCCATCAGACGACACAGTATATTATTAAAAGAGTTAATTGCATGAACAGTCATTCTTTTTTACATGCATTCTTACCGTTAGTCTTCATACTTTATTTGTTGCAAGGACAGCTTAAAAACTCAAAAGTTATTGCACACTTATTCCCTCATCTACCTAAAATGACTAAAATACCCTTGGTGATACATCTATTTTGTTTGGCTAGATGAAGATATTTTAGTCATTATAGGTAAATAAGAGACTAAGTGTCCAACAGCTTTTGAATTTTTGGACTGTCGATGCAACAAATAAAGTACAGGAACAAACGGTGAGAAAGTGTGTAAATCATAGGGACCAATCATGCAATTACTCTTATTAAAACCCACCAAGTTAATTATACTCGTATCATAATTTTATAGGCTTCTCATAATTTCAATTATTATTATTATTATTATTATTATTATTATTATTTGTTTGAAAACAGTCTTCAACCAAACAAAATTACTTTTTATAAGCTTCTCGTAATTTTATACAATTCTTTATCTAAAATTAGGTACATGACAACCACATATTTACTGTTCATTTATATCGCAAATTTTAAGTATAATATTAGAAACACTTTTGTGACATTACATTTAAATTAAATTGAATTAATCAATTAGACTCTTCCATTTATTTACTTTTTACGATATCTATCATTTAAATTAAATGCAATTAATCAACTAGACCCCTCTATTTACTTAATTTTTCATTTATAAAAGGTTTATATAATTTGAAGAAAGGATATACATAGTTAAACGTGAATAGCAAATTATATTCAAATCTCAATCTTATACTAACATATCCACGTATATATGAAATAACTTAAATTAAAAATTAAAGTACTATTAATTTATTAATGTAGATATATAAATAATTATAATCTTATATATAATAATATAATAAATATGATACATGAAGCGGAGTTAAGACATTATCAATCAAAATTCATATTCAATATTTAAAATTAGATTAATCAATTAGGTCTCTCTATTTTAATTAAATTAAAAATTATAACCTCTATTTTAATTAAAGAATAACACCCTGTGTGTATACACGAGTTTAAGATCTAGTTTGAGATAATAAACAAAAATAAGTATTTTAATTAAATTTAAAATTACTACTTCTATAACTCTTTTTGTCGTTATAAAATAATGTATGTAATCTAACACTCCATCCATCCCAAATTAATTATCTTCGGATAAAAACACACATTTTTAAATTTCATGAAACATAATAATTACTGCTTATTTTTTGGTCAATGACAATCTTGTCCCTGTCTAATTGATTAAATTTTTTTTTTAAGTGTTGTAGTTTTAATTTCAAATAGGGATAAGATGGTAAATGTGATCAAATTTTCATTTCACATCTAGTGGACAGTTACTTGAGACAACTCGAAGGAAACATAGACAAACAAATTGAGACGGAGGGAAGTAGTAATTACCACTAGTAATCATCATTAAGCCAAATCAAAATTTGCTTTTGCTAGGTAAATTGAAGTAAAGGCAAAGTGTACAAGTGATTATGAACAAAGTGCCATTTGTAGTGCATGCATTTTTTTTGGGCTGTGGGCTGCTGGCCCGGTAGATCTGGACGGTCACGAGAGTTTTGGGCCCCACATGTCCCATCCGCCCTTTTTATTTATTTCCGTATTCTCTAATTCCGTTTACGTATCCTGTTATGAAATCAATATCTTTTTAAAAAGCTTGACCAAAAGCGGATCTCTTTATATACCACTATTTTTTAATAAACATACCACTAATCATTGATTGTGTACAGAAAAGTACAGAATGTTAAGAAAAAGTGATGAAAAAAGTACATAAAAAGTACAGTAATGATTGTATTTAAAATAAAAAATAAAAAGGGTGGTATACAAAGTAGTTCCCGACTAAAATGAACATAAAGAAATGTACAAACTACAAAACAGAGGGATGAGATGAGAGAATTAAATAAAATTATATTAGTGAGTATCATAAAACTACATCACCAACAACCATCTTGTGAGATAAAGTGCCTATAAATCAATGCAAAAATAATTGGTATAGTTAACAACACTTAAGTTAGATGTTGTTACGAGTTACGACTATACAGAGAAATCAAACACGTATATATGATAAAGATAAAGCATCCCTATTATCGTATGAAAGTTCGACGTCTTTATTTTAACTGCTAAAACCAGAACTGTCTTTAATGACAAGTAATTTTAGTAACAAGCTTTTGATATGTGTAATAAATTGAAAATACTTCAATAACAAGTAGTTGTAATAATGATGATAGATTATATATCAAATATCAAATCAAAATATAACATTTAAACAAAACAAGACCCTTAACTTTTTGTTTTTTTTTAAGAAAAATCAATAATAATGTAGTAAGTCATCATAGTTGAAATTAAAGTGATGATTCCTTATGTAATAATTGTCTAATTTATTTGTTTATTAAAAAGATGTCCACAATGATACCTTTTTTTGCTTGTTGGTCTACAAATCTTTCCTATAAATCCACCCCATCATCCTTCCCAAGCCTCTTCCCCCTCTCCTTCTTCTCTTTCTTACATCCTTAACATCACCACCTTAATTAATTTTGTTTCTATTCTCTTCATCATTAATTTGCTTAGGCTTACCACCTTTCTGATATTGTTTTCTTCTTCATCATCATCATCATCCAAGGTTTTTGCTGTTTTAACAAACTGCAAAACCACCCCTTCCGTTTCGATCTTCTTTTATGTGTTGTTGTTACTAAAAAAAATCAACATTAATGTGCAATCTATTGTTGTTAATGTTTGAAATACATGTCTCAAATTCTCAGTGAATTGTTTCTTTCCGGGTTTATGATCAATTCCACATATAGACGCAGGACACATTTAGTTCAATCCTTTTCAGTTGTTTTCCTTTACTGGTTTTATTACATTTCATGATTATTGTTACATCCCTTAATTAGAACTCTTACTGTTATAAACCTTACGTCTTTATTAATATTAGTATTGTATTAATAATCCATATCCATATCTATATCGATATAAATAAAAATATCACAAATAATAATAATAATAATAATAATACTTAGAAAATATAAACTTGTTTTGTTTGAAATAATCATAAAAATGGCTACATCTAGTGGTACTACTACAACATCATCAGGTTCAGGTTCGGGTTCGGGTTTAGATGCAATTCAAAACTCGGGTTCTGAAGGAGATCTTCAGAACCTGATGGATCAAAGGAAGCGGAAACGAATGATATCGAATCGCGAATCCGCTAGGAGATCAAGAATGAGGAAACAACAACATCTGGACGAACTAACGGGCCAACTGAGTCAACTCAGGAAAGAAAACAATCAGGTCATGTCAAGTATTAGTGTCACCACACAACATTACATGAGTGTGGAGGCAGAGAATTGTGTTCTGAGGGCTCAGGTTGTGGAACTAAGCAACCGACTTCAGTCGTTGAACGAGATCATCGCGTTTTGCGGGTTCGCGGAGGACCAATATGGAAGTGGAGTTGGAAATGGTGGTACTGAGTTTGTGGACGAGTTGATGGTTAACTCACTGAGTTACCTTTATGCTAATCAGCCTATCCTGGCTTCTGCAGACATGATTCAGTACTGAATCAGATGGGAATCTTCTTGGAGTTATAAAAAGAATCTGATTTGGTGATAGGGGATTAAAAAAATGGGTGGGGTTAATTAATGAATAAAGATTTGTGTAAAATTAAAGGAAGATGAAGATCAGTAGATTTTATTATGGGGGATGATCTAGTTATGGTACAAAGAGCTATGATATGTAATGGGGTCTTTCTTGTTTATGATATTATTTTGTTTAATACTAGTAATAGTAATATTATTATCATCATGATTATTCTGTTGTTTATTTTTATATACTCCCTATATAATAATAATAATAAAATATACGGAGTAAATAAATATAAATATGAATTAATTGTGATGTTTTTTTTTATTTCTATAATTGGTTAATTGATAGTTGTGAGAATTATATAGGTTTTTAATGAATAAAATGAAAAGAATATATATATAGTTTTAAATTTAAAAAATTTAATTTAACGTCAGATAGAAACTCAACCCAACTCAGTTACAAGTTACGACAAGTGTTTTATTAGTTTTGGTAAATATCATTAAGTAATTTTTTATTTTCTTTTATAATTCCGTGCACTAAAAACATATATACACAAACAAAATAGTGTAACAGGTAATTTAACGACACTGTCACCTTCTCGTCCGTCAGTCGAATATTATTTATTCTCGTTTTTTAAAATGACAATTAACATCGAGCTATTTTAATTTCTGATAGTGTTTGCAGTACGAATACATGTTCATTGTTAATTTGTTACAGATTATTCTTTTAATTAATGTACGGAGTAATAATTAATCCAAAATATATTAATTTCTAATCAAGACATGTAATCATAACCAAACATAGTCATTATAAGAAGATTAAGTAAATCCTTCTAGTAAAAGTTGAATGAAAAGCTCCTCCAATTTTTTTTTAAATAAAAACAATGAAAAGCTCCTCCAAAAATATTTTGTACTTAGTTACTAGCATCGTCTACGCGATTCAAAGGATAATGGTGGTGAAAGGTGGTAGACGGTAGTGATAATAATATACGTAAAATAGCAATAAGAGCGTAACAGTATTTGTGTACGCTTATCTTTAAAACACATCCGATCGATGACATATACTTCTGATTCAAAATTTAAACCTTGATCGATGCGTCTGCGTTCAGGGATTTCATTTCAGGTGTACTAAACCATACATGTTCAGTATATTAATATTAATAACTAACGTACGTGGGTTGAGTATTGATGCAAAGCCATATGTTTATTAACCTTTTGACTCTTGACAAGTCCCATGAAACAATAGATATCTTGCGAAATTATAATATAAAACTAAGAAAATATAACATGGTGATCAGTGATCACAATACAGTAATACACATTTTAATACCACTCCCACCTCCCAAAGGCCAAGGAAAAGTATTAGTTTTAATTTATTCATATTAGATTAAATGAATAATGTAACTTTTTAAATTTTTTTATTAATGATTAATAGTTGTTGATCACTTGATTGATCATGTATCTCGTATTTGTAAGCCAAATAAACAAGTATGTAGTAACCTATTATATTAACCTTTAAAAAAGTATTCATATATATGTAGTACTACTATCGTAGAATAGTTTTTATATACATTCGGGTATGAATATATGATAATCCATCCGTCTCAGTCAAAGCGTCCACTTTAACTTTGCACACAGTTTTAGAATTTTCCAATAACTACACTTTTCACCAATTAAATAACATATTTACCCACTAAAGTCTCTTTCAATTGGTTAAAACATGAAATTGAACACTTGTTTGGGACAACCCAAAATAGTAATGTGGACATTTGTGATGGGATGGAGGGAGTATTTTACAAAGAACATAACATGTATATGTATTACTCTCTCCGTCTCATCTCAAATAAGTGTCCAATTTCATGTTTCAACCAATCGAAAGAGAATTTAGTGGGTAGATATGTTATTTGTTGGTGAAAAGTGTAGTTAGTGGAGAATTCTAAAATCTGTGTGCAAAGTCAAAATGGACACTTTGGCTGGTATGGAGGTAGTATAATTAATGTTTTTTCTGTACCAAGTTAATTTTCCCGCAAGAAACAAGTAGTATACGAAAGAGTTACGAACTGAAAATGCGTTTATCAAATATGAATTGTATATGATACTTTAATCCATTTCAAATACCATATTAAAAAAAAAAAAAAAAAGGTTATTGGAGGGAACCTTTAACCCCGGATCCGTAGATCCACGGAGCCCCACCCGCAAGAGGCAACCCGTCCGGCTAAACACCTGGCCCCAGTGACCCCACACACGGAGCATAGGATTTTTTGTACTCCCAGAGGCTTGAACCCGGGTGGAACGTGGGGATTTGCGGCGGCGGTACCACTGAGGCAAAGCCCCATTGGTAAAAAATAATGGTCATTCAAAATACCATATTAATGCACTGAGGCAAATACCATATTAATGCACCAATATAATGGTCATTCAAAATAATAATTACTCCATTATATACGTACGTACGTAATAAAAAACATGTGTTATCTTTAATATATATGTTAGTTACAATATCGGAAAGGTGCCTAACATGAAGCAATAACTTAATCCTTTGAGTGGACATAAAAACACACATATACCATGATAATCGTACATACGGTTCACGACATGTACATTATAAGCAGCCTTAAGTATTTCACGATATAAAGAGACAACATATATAATACGCTATTGAAAAAGTGTCTTTAACGAGTCTTTACATGTGGGATTTGTGTCGTTTAACTTGTAACGATCACAGCAGATTGCACCACGTTTTATTACCGAATTGGAATTTGATTCTTGTCGTTTAGTTGTACTTACAAATTAATTACATAAAATTATAGTTAGTAGTTGATGTCAATTGATCCGATGGTATGATAACAATCGGGTTCCTCTTTCTTGATGGCAATTGCTCAAGCATCCCTTTGGTGCTTTGATTGGCTTCACTTGACTTTACAATTAAGAATGGTTAGTATGTTCCACCACCTTTCTTTATGCCATCCACATTTATGAATATCCTTTGGTTTGTCAAGATACCTAATTCTGCAAAAATCATCTTTGAAATCTTCGTATATTTCTTTCTTTGCAGTTTTTGTAGACGCTTTTCTATAACAAAATCGCAAATATAGTTGGATAATCTCTTTTATAATTTTATGTTATCAAATATTTTAATTAGAGCAAAATAGTAATCAACACTTCGACAACCCTCATATAATCGGACAGTCCCATATATTTTCAATATGGGAAAGGTAAATCGTGTAATTTGTGGTTAAAGAGATATGTGAACGAGAATTAAACCTATGAACTCCGTCTTATGTTGCATGCATGTTCTCACCACTATATTACTACCATAATTAACGAGAACGGTAAGTATATCAATGGTTGCATATATAAAGGCTTCTCCCCTCATCCATTTCTCTTGATGCTATCTAGTTACACATATGGCTCCTCAATCGCCTCCACCATCCATCAAGATTCTTTTGGGTTGTATATATAAATCAAAACCCTGGTACTATGCCAATATTTCTCTTGCAAGTTTTGTAAAAGCGGCATTTTTCGCGACTTCTTGATCACAAAGAAATACTAACATTATTATTAGAGAAATGCTACATCCACACAAATTTCACAAAATGACATGGCACATGTCATTATCCAATTAAATTCATTTATAACTTCTCTCTCATTATTCTCTTCCTTCAATTCATTGGTCCACGTCATTTTGTGGACAAATATTTGTAAAACTTACGTGAACATATCATTTCTCTTATTATTATTATCACTAAAGGCTGATCTGTCCAATTAGCCATCTTTTCTTGATTCTCTTCACACGTACGTAGTTGCAACTTGCAAGAATTTTTCTCCAAATCAGTTCATTACCTTTCTTGATGCCCTTCCTCTACCTCTATTTTGCCAGAACCATCCACTGTGGCATAATAAACATTGATTAATTATTCATCCACACAATCTTTATACTCGTAGAAAGTCTTTCTCTAGTAGTTTTTACAAAGTGACATTTTTTATTTTTTATTATTAATTACAAATAAGAAGAAGATGTAATGTTATCGGTTATTAAAGGCCGGGTCTTACCACCACTAAAACTGTACATAAAAAGGAATTCCCAAACAGAAGAAAAGATAAATAAATTGGTACTCGATCACTCACTATACACTTTCATGTGAAGAAAGTGACAAAACGACAATATATCAAATATAATGGAGCATGCAATGCAACTTACACTAGTAATTGATTTCCATTCAAGAAAGAAATATATATAATTTATTTCTTTAGATTCCATTTACCCTTTCTGCATCAATCTCAAATCTAGAAAACAAACAACATACCATAATAATAATATTATTATTCAAAAGATTAATTAATTATATCGGTGCATATCATGCACCTTTTCATTCGATCAACACCTAGCTAATTATTGTCTTTTTTTCTTCTTCCTCTGTTGCCTTTACTTTTTTATTTTCTTTGATAAAGAAAATAAACTTGGCAAACGGACAAGACTTGTCACGTTGAAGTCTCAATCAAAACAAAGAAATGATATATGGTTCTATATGCATTTATAAAACTTATCTTTGAATAATCTTGCTAATTAATCACCTTAGTCAATATATAATTACGAATCGCAAGCAAAAATAAGACCCCGCCCGTGATATTACGTGAGTGCCCTCAACGCGGTAATGGACTCAAAGCTAGGTGATGTACTAACAAGGTGATAACAAGATTGAAAATGGAAGTACATATTGAACACAAGCAGTTTAAGATTTCATACAATAAGATAGCAGGGAGGGCAAATAATTTTTCGGAGAATGGGCAAAATAGGAATTGTACGTTATAAAAGATATATTTATCGATTATGATTTGATTGATCGTCAAAAAATCTCGAATTTAAAGGAGGGTTATAGCAGAGATTCAATGCATTGTTTGCATTTGACTAGATTTGATTGATCATTACAGATCGATCTAGAATTCAAAAGAGGGTTAGACCATCCGTAACCGTAACACCAGAACGCCACTTTTTCAGCTGCCACATCAGCGCCACATCAGCGTCAAACTATAACACCAGAACGCCCCTAATCATAACACCAGAACGCCACTTTTTTTCTCCATTCTGGGACCCACCACTAACTAACTAAATTTAATTTTCTTTTATTTAAAATACAATACAAAACATTTTAATTAAAAATACAATACACCACAATAATTAAAATAAAAACCATACATTAATTCAAATAAAAATGAACTACATTACTTTTTAAAAATAAAATACATCACAATAATTTTAAAATACAATACGATCCTAAAAATTAAAACGTTACATTCCTAAAAATCTAAACGTTACAATCCTAAAAAATAAAACGTTACAATCATAAAAATCCTAAAAAATAAAACGTTACAATCCTAAGAAATTAAACGTTACAATCATAAAAATCTAAACACACTAAAAACTACTCGTCGTCATCCTCGTTGTCCTCGTCGGCATCGTAGAACTCCGCAAACTCATTTCGAAACTGTTTCTTCATCTTCGCGAACGCTGCACGGTCAGCTGGATCCGGGATCTCTTCGGGGTTGAATTTGAGAAACTGTAGACCTTGAAACGCAGTTCTCAATCGTTCCTGACGGGTGATCTCCTCAATCGATGCTTTTTGGGCGGCTAACAATTCGGCCTTGTGTTTCGCCATAGCCTGTATCGCGTCATCAACCTTTTCGGTCGGGGTTCCTGTCCGGGAAGATGTCGCCGCATCGGAAGAACCAGAGCTTCGGGCCGCTTTTCGGGCTCTGTTTCGGCCCATGGGCCGTGGAATCGGGTCGGGCCCAAATAACTCGTTCTCTCGGTCGGCAGAGAGATCAACGGACTGATCAAAAAAATCTTCGTCCTCGTCGCGCAATCCGGTTCCACCTACCGGATTTGGTGCCTTCCATTTCGGATGATCTTTGAGGAACCACCAAGCCTCCCTTGAGGTGAATGTCTTCGTGTAGGTATCGTAGTATTCGGCTACGGCTTGATCGTAAATCATCCCGTTGTCTCGGCCGCTACCCCAAGCTCGATTTACCGACTCATAATACCCGTTGAAGTTTTTGCAGATTCGGTCAAGTGTACGCCACTTGGATGATAATTGGTCGGCGCCGCGAACCCAACCATAATTGTTGGCGTTGAACTTTTCTTCAATAGTACCCCACAAAGTACCCCGTTTTTGTGAGTTACCGACTTCAGAGTCTTCGGATGCGTCGCAATAACAAGTTGCTAACCACGCCTCTTCAGTTGGCGACCATGCCCGTTTGTTGCATGTTTTTTTCGACCCGTCTGTTTTTTTGGCATGGCTTCTTTTATTGGATTGAGGCGTGACTTGTTTTCCGGATCTTTGGGTTGGTGCTTCATCCGTCTGTTCGGGTTGCATAGCCGGTTGTTGCGGGAAAGTTGGTTGCCGGAACGGTTGTTGCGGGTAAGGTTGCGGGAACGGTAGTTGTTGAAAATTCGGGTTAGGATAATACCCGTATGGTGGTTGGGTTGGATCATAGTGTTGTTGAAAATTCGGGTTAGGATAATACCCGTATGGTGGTTGGGTTGGACGTACGTTTGGGTTAGACCCGCTCGAACCGGGTGTGTTTCCGGTTCCGAATAACATAAGGTTTGTGTACGACATATTTTCCGGGTTGTTGGTTTGATTGTAGTCGGAATTTGGGTTGGACATGGTGTTGAAAGTATTGAAAATAGATGGAGAAATGGTGTTGAAAGGAAAGAAGTGGGTTAAAAAATGAGTTAGAATGTGTTAGTTTATATAGAGAAATGAGTTAGGTGGTTTGAAAAAAAAAAAAAAAAAATTAATTTTTTTTGAAAAAGAACCGTTACCCACGCTCCCCTAATTTTTTTTTATTTTTTTTTTTTGTTTTTTTCGAAACTTTTTGAATTTCAAAAAAAAAAAACCGTTTTTTTTTTTTTTTTCGGTATTTATCGCGAAAGAAAAAGAGAAAAGAAAATTAAATATGCTGTGGGTCCCACCAAAACGCGGAAAACGGAGGCGTTAATCGAGTGAGAACGCCGAGCTGAACGCCGTCCAGAACGCCGCGTGGCGTTCTGGAGCTGACAACGCGGGCCACATCAGCGCGTTACGGATGGTCTTATAGTAGACTTAATTCGATCATGGTTTGCATTTGACTAGTAAAAATGCACTTCCATTACTTAAGCATGTTGATCAGCAGTGTTATTACTATCTTTTTATTCAACATCAATGATAAAAGGCAAAAAAGATTAACAAAGCTCATACTTTTCAACAAAAGGGATAGACCAACTGGTTGGAGATTAATTAGTATAATCTAAAAAAGTTCATTTGTGTATTAATTAATTTCCAAGTGAATTATCAATATAAAGCTAGCGATAGACACTTAGAGCATTCCCAACGGTTACCGGTTATCCCAACCGGTTACCAAGTGATTTGAGGGGAGTGTGCCAACGGGAACCACTTCTATAATCACTTCTATAATCACTTCAAACCACTTCAAATCCCAACCGGTTATAACTACTTATCCGGTTTGAATCACTTGTGTAATCACTTGAAAAAGTGGGCCGGTAAGCTTTTTTGTGAGGGTGCTTTATATTTAAATAATTAAAATGAAAATAAAGTGGTTTGGAAGTGGTTAAACTGTTGGCACGGACGAATCGGTTGGTGGAAATCTGATGTGGCGCTGATGTGGCAGAAGTGGTTAGGAAGTGGTTCAACCACGGTTGGAAGGATCTTAAGAAACCTAGCTACAAAATATTGAAAATATCAGATGGTTTTGAGTTATATTCTTATTGATTGAAAGATAATCAATTTAATGTTCTTAGGCAACAAGATGTAACTTTTCCCTGTCATCTCCTCCCCAACCCTATGATTCTTCATGTTGAGTGGTTGGGGATTAAGATTCTATTCCTTCAACTATTCATCTTTTTCCCCTTTACATTTGTGTTCATTTCTTCACATACACAAAATATAAGAAATGAAAGACATAATCAAGCAATGTCCTTTACATTCTGCTTTCGGCATGTATGAATGCTTCAACAAGGAACCATATTCACAGGCAGTCTATCTATAATAGTATATTAGTATATCGTACGAAACGACGATAGTAGGTTTAATTATCACTAATCACTAATATGCATGGAAAGAAATGCTTAAAGCAAACACAATGAGAGAAAGCGGGAGAGCTATTTATTAAAGAGAAGAAAAAGTAAGTGGGTGGCATTATATGTACAAGTGAATTCTTGTATACAAAAGAGCTACCTTATTCTATAGAACTTCATACAGCTTGATTTATTTCAATAGAAAATTATAAGATTAGATTTCAAGTCAAGTATCTATCCCTATTCTAAAACTACATTAGACTTGATGCCAAGATGTTTGGTTACCTAATCAATGGCGTTTGGCGGAGGTGGCAATATCGACCGGTTCACTTAAGTTGATTTAGGCTGTTGTATTATCTCAAACAGATCAAATAAAAAGATTGTAAAAGAGAACGTATCAAATGCGGTGAACATAGACCAAAATGAATATTAATGGATACAACTACGTGCTTGGAACTAGAAGGATCACCTTCTTATAGAATTTTATGGACCAAATATCGTAACAATTAATGTAGATTTAATTTGTAAACTAACATATGTCGACGGGATAATAATTCGTTTTGACATGTTACCTAACCTGATTGATCGACCCGCTAATGTTACCATCTTTAGCGATTGTAAATGAATCTCTATTAAGAGCATCTCCAATGTATGCACCAAATGTACCTTTGTGTACTATAATAGTGCAAAAGTGCAAAAAATGCACTCCAATGTATGCACTAAACCTTACACTATGATAGTGCAATCAAAAGTCAAAGCCAAAATGTACTATATTTGGTGTAGCACTAAACTTAGCACTAAAACACTATTCACATTAAAAAATAATATATATAATAACTAAAATGTATTAATATCATGTATTAATTATATATTTGCAATTAATATTAGTAAGATTAATAAATATAATATTTGTTATCATACTTATCAAAGAACTTTCATAATTTTTTAAAAAAATTCAATTATAATATTAAAATTTATAAATATAATAATCGTTATTATATCTTTCATGATATTAAATTAAAGTAGTTATATAAAAGTATTAATGTTATATTGTTGAATTGTGTATTTTAAATCAATTTAAAAAGATTTAGTGTAAAAATTTAATGCAACACATTGGAGCAACTTATTTTTAGTGCAAACATATTCTCAAAAGATTTTATTTTTGCACTAAAATAGTGCAATTTGTTGCACTAAAATAGTACATACATTGGAGATGCTCTTGGTATTTGCATTTATAAAGTACAAAGCATATATACAAGGTTCTAACATAAAACTATAATAATTTTGGAGTATTATAACAGGAGACAAAGATGATGAAATCTCATGTCATGGTTTGCTTTTATCACTTTTGAGATCTTTGATTGAATAAAGAAGGGAGACTGCAATTAAGGGTGTACTTTATGCGGTTGTGGTGCATGCATGTGGCCAGACATGATAATTTGAATGGTTCACATGAGCTCTGAAAAAAGTGTCCTTTTCTTGGTTTGGTTTAGTGGGTGATTACTGATATATTTCTTAAAGTAATCCCGAACTAATTAAGTTTATCTTCATATATGCTATGCACAAAGTATGCACTCCAGAGCTTTATTTCCTTGCAGATATCATTAATTAACAACTTTAAAAAGGTTGATCTTGATGCAATTAGACTCCTTAATTTTGGAAGGATTGAGGAGGCTAGCTAGAAAGTTTATGTATGTGGTCTCTCTTTTTCATTTGCAGTTAATGGTATATTTGTGATTTAAACTCATTACTAACTAGTGTTAATAAACAAAACAAAAGGTTGTGATTTCTGTAGACTTGTTGTTTAATGTCTTAATTAACTAAATCTACTTCAAATTATATTTCACGACTTCTGTGTCAATTTATGTTAGGGTGACAATCCGTACACCATTAAATATGTTTTAACTATCGTAAAATATAACAATCTAAAACATATTTAATAATGTACGGAAAAAAAAAGTTGTTATAGCTTATTCATCAAGTAGATCCTTGCGAATAAGAAAGTAAACAGAGATATTAATCATGGGGCCCAAAGAATTGTCTTATTAGTTGAAATTGATGGTGTATTATGAGAACTTTGATTATTATTTTTTTCTTTTATAAAAAAAATCAACATGTTCAATCATTTCTTTAGGAAAGACTAGAACTGAGACAAGGACTTGTCTTTTGTATTTCATTGGAACTAAAGGTCCTTTTAAGTATGTTAAATTGCAGTGACACCCCCTGATATATATTCAAACTTCACTTTCTACCCTAATTTTTCATTTCATTGCACCTGGCCACCTGGGTGATCCAATATTGTTCAGCATGTATGTTCAGAAGCTTAAAAAACTCATTACTATAAACCAATTTGTTACTTTCTCTCCTAATTTCGGACCTGAGATATTGATTTTTTGTTGATTACTGAACAAGGTTTGCGGGTCAATATAGTCTTCTTTTTATCCTACCGACGGGTTAGCAGGGCATTGCCTAATTACCAGAATTTTCGGATGGCAATTAGATAAGGCATCTCTTTAACTTACCCCTGATGTATTGATCACCTAATTTTGGTAGTAAGATAACAATAACTATGGAAAAGAAAAGATCAAGTATTGTCATCCATCACATTTGATAGACGTATTTATCTCACTTTCATTAGTGGAGCACTTTTTATCTATGACGTACATGTCAAAGTTACTGCTTCCAGAAATACTGGATGGAAGGGGTACTTTATGACATCGGTTTTCTTTATGTCGATTACACTATTTTAAGATGTTAGCATCAAGTAAAGTCTTAATAAGCCAATAACTACGTGGTTTAATCGGTTATAAACAAATCATTTTCTAAAGACTAAAGAGCTAGTGACTGTGTTTATGCTTATTTAAACAAGAGGTGTCATGGGAAAAAAAATAAATCCTATGACCTATACTATAACTTATTGAGTCATTTATATGCATGTATTATAGATAGATGTTGCTGCTAATTTCTTACCCCCAAGTCACTAATGCCATCCTTTCTGATAGTGGTTACTTTAGCAACCATGAAGAATGAGTCAGTCAAGTAATAAGCAATATATTGTTTACTGAACTCAAAACACAGATCAGTTTTATTGATTACATGCAACAATAAACATTGGCATAATGGAAGTAAGTATACCTTTATCTTTTTGTCAATAAACCAAGTAATTAGGCCCACCAATTTAGGTACATCAAGAAGATGGGATCAGCAAAACCTCAAAAAAGGCAAAAACTTGCTTGACTATGATAAAGAAGATTAAAAGATCTTTCTTCTTTTATCGAGATGATAGCATTATATCGTACGTTTACAGTTAACCTCTCTATCACTATGGCATACTTGCCTTTAATTTGGGATGCTTGCATTGAAGGGTTTTTAGTAGAGTTGTACGTTACAAAATTCAATCTTTATTAACTATTAATCCAATTAGTATGCGGAAGCGTTTATCAAAAACAATTTAATCATATTAAATTAAACCCTTAGCCAAGATCTATAATTTTCATAATAAAACATGTCACATATTAATTACATATAATTAATAACATAAGAACAAACATTCTTACATTGAGTGCTCGGCAGAATCTCTAGTCTTCTACTCGTTGCCAAAGTACGAGCGGACTTATCTTGATCTTCTTTTTCTTCTTCTTGAATTCGGCTAACCACAAGGATACGTTAGGTATCCACCTTTGATTTCACGGTTGAACGGTTGGTAGAAACCTAAGTGTATACGAATGACCAAACACGAGTACGCGATCGGATCACGAACTAAAACCCTTGGAATGGGTTTGGCCGACTTTCGGTCTTGGGGTGTTGGGGTTCGGTCGACGACAAGAGAGGAGGGAGGAGAGGGAGAGAATTTTTGTTAGGGTTTTTGATCAACAAATAACTTAACCCCTAACCCTCTATTTATAGGTAAACCCAAACTTGGTGAACAAGTTAGTATTTACACTATAAACCCTTTAGTTTAATACTTTATTAAACGAATCCCAAACTTGCTAATTTACGATTGAAACCTTTGAAGTTTAATATAATTAAACTAGTTAATTTATTTATAAAACTAATTACAAATAAATCCTTTTTATTAAATAAATAATTACATTAATTATTTATACTAATAAATGTTTTAATCGTGTTCGACCAACTTATTCATTTCAACTAAATGAATGATATCAAATATCCCTTTTATAGTATAACACTACTTGTTCGGTTGTGCTCATCGGTGTGACCCTGCGGTGTTCATGTGAAGCTGGATTTGATATTATGTTAATATTAAGCACATAATCTTTCAGACTTCCACTTGTGCGAAATATTAGCATCGGTTAATATCATGTACCTAAGGCGGTCCCTACCAGGACACTTAGGTTAACCAGATCAATGAAGCAATCACTCCTCGTAGCTATACAGCCTAGCTGAAATAAAATTCAAACGGTGAGGGTGTGGCTATTATCCTTTTTGCACTTTCTTAAGATATTTTAGAGTATAAGGCATGGACCGTATCAACCTTACAATACTCAATTCCTATTTTCGATTACAGATTTGTACCGACTAAGCAAGTGACTTATCACTCGAGTATGGCCATACATTTCTTCAGTCCAAATCATCGACGGCCTAGGAGATATCTCTCTTGCTTTTACACAAGAGTTGCAAAGTCCCATCTTACGAGTTAAACTAGAAATCACAACACGTGTTCTTCGTCAGCCAACGAATAACCGTTATGGATGCTCATTTACGAACACCGTTAGGTCTCATTAGAAACCAACTAGGTTCACATGCGAAAATCTAGCCTGCTCAGGTCAGAGGATAGTGCGCCACGATTGAGAATACCCATGACTTTGGTCCACGAAGTATTCACTCAATATGTGGGTCATTCCAACATTTAATCGCATTAAGTGCTAGTGATCAGGCATCACAATTTAACAGTGACTGTACCTTATCTGCAGGACAAGTTGCTACTTAAAGCTGTAACATACCATCTTTCACTATAACCGATCACCCTATTGTAGTTCCCACGACAATAAGCGGTTATGGATATGTGTCTCATACACACTTTAGAATAAACTTGCATTTATTCATGGATACTAAAATATACTAAATATGAACAACATGAAGGTCTCGTCATATCTTAATGAGTCATACAACCTTAACATGCTACAGTTCATGGTTTCGGAATCAGGTCGTCGTATATGAATATAATCAGAACTAATTTTAATCAATTCATATTAACTATATTTATTAAGATGTATTTCTCCAAATATATCTTTACAAATATCTACCCACCAATCTAATAGACTTTATTTGTTATAGCTATAATACGAATCTTTATTAATGTTATCCAATGATCGTTTAATATGTACACCGAAGTAAAACATATTAGATCATGATATCATTTATACAAAGCATTCACTATGACTAACCATTAATTCAACTTAATGAAATTAACTTCAATAAATTTGATATTTCCAAATACTTGGATTTTAAAATTTCTTTTAAACAATCATCAAACATTTTAAGTCAATTCAACAATAAATTTTAATTATTCAACAATAATATTAACGAATTAATGTTCTTGTGAAATATTAAAATTTCCATTTAACGCTCCCACTAAATCTAACAATACTTATGAATTCAATTTCTACAAAACAAATTTCATGATTCATTTTAGAAATAATTCATTTTATGCATTATTTAAATAAACTAATGTCTTTGGTTTCTTGATGTGTTTATAGAAAACACATTATCAATTTATTTCTCATAGACAAGAATAAATCAATCCACAACAAGTTTATTCCATAATTAATTGACAATTCAATTAATTGTATCTAATAAGTTTAGCCAACTTATTCATACATCCTTTATGCACATAATAGATTCAATAATCTATAAGATTCAACAATCTTGAAGTATTATTATTTAGTGTTTAGTTCTATATAAATCAAACATTCATATATATATATGGCAACTTACGTATTCAATAATTCACAATTATATAGATATCAATAAATAATATGTATTACTCATGAACTTATATCTTCATAAAGATAAGTTCTAAATGAGTCATACAATAAGATTGTTATATGTGGATCTCATTTTGGGATTTAAACACAAGTTTTAGATAAAGAACATTTCACAAATTTTAAACACATTTCAAACATTATTTCACAAATCAAACTTTAATATTAAATAATCAAAAATATTTAAATATTCAAAAACAAATATTCAAGCTTAAAACGAGCAAACCATAATGTGAAAACCAACGTATGAAATAATATCCCAAAATATCAAAAATGAACTAATGTGCGTAAAGCACTTATTCTTCCACATCCAAGCTTCTTGAATCAATAACGTCATCTCTATAGCTCCACTTCAAGTGCTTCATCACTTCTTGACCCCTACAATAAAAATTGTACACATTAGATCAACCATCTAATATAGTCATGTGAAGTAAATAAACAATCCTTTATAGGATATCAATACTAACCAGAACTCTCAACACCATTCCTCTTATCAGCAAGATAATCGGGACAGTTCCTCCTCCAATGTCCACGCTTACCACAATGAAAGCAGTCATGCTCAGCTTTGGACACTTTGGTTTTAGGTGCTGGCTTTGAAGTTGAATCACCATTCTTCTTCTTTCCTTTATTGCCACGGAACTTACGCTTCTTCTTTATGCCCCCATTTTGAATCAAAAGCACATCTTTAGTCTTGACGGGTTCCATATCCCGTTGAGCAGTTTTCAACATTTGATGCAACTCATGGATCATCCTTTCCGTATTGTTCATATTGTAATTGAGCACAAATTGCTTGTACTCCTTACTCAATGAACCAAGAATCATATCAATAGCTAATTCTTGCGGAAAGGCATGACCAAGTCTTTCAAGACGATTAAGATGTCCTATCATTTTCACAACATGAGCACTCACATCAGATCCCTCGGCCATCTTGCAACTATTCAAATCCTTAGTGGCGTCGAACCTTTCGGTTCTAGCAGTGGATTGGAAAGTTTCTCTCAAACGACGAATCAAATCATACGCCGTTGTCTCCATGTAGTTAACTTGGAGTTCGGGAGACATAGTAGCAAGCATCAAACATTGCACGTCGAGAAGATCGTTCTCATGCTTCCTATAAGCATTTCTAACGTCCTCAGAGGCATCGTTTGGTGGCACGGGACCAAGAGGTGTCTCGAGCACGTACCACTTTCGTTCATGGTGAAGGACAATCTAAAGATTCCTTTCCCAATTACAAAAGTTTAGGCCCGGTCAATTTATCCTTCTCAAGGATCAAATGAAGCGACAAGTTCATAGTGTTATTAGCGTTAATGTTGTTATTAGTCATCTATATTAAAACAAACAAACTTTAGTTATTCCGATTTAAACTCTTAATAATTCATAAACCCCAATAGAACTATTAAGCTAGGATCCGACATTCACACTAAAGTGTGCCCTCAACGAAGGCTGCAATGACACACAATAGCTTTTTAGGTAGATCACCTATCAATTGCATCGCATATACAACTCCTAGACGCTTGAGATTCCAAATTTATTATTTGGGTATATTTAATCTCAACTTACACCTTGGGCCAAGTCTCACTTGGAATCACCAATAGACCAGACCATTTGCTAACTGTGGGGAACCGGCCATCTTCTCAAGTGGATATCGCGGCCCTTTCACTTCACCCTAATCGAGTACATCCATGCCCACCCGCGGAGGCGGCAAAGGACACGGAGTCGAGTTCGGTATGAATGTCCACAAATGGAGGGTGCTTACGGTCTTAAATTAAATAGGGTTTTAGGTTTTAATTCCCTAATTAAACCTACTTCGGTATTTTCTTAAACTAATTTCAAAAATTACTTTTAAATATATATAAACTATTCATGAGTTTATATAATAGTTTTAATAAAACACGACCCTTAGAAAATCATCAAGTTTAAACCATTTCCTAGTTTTATATCTCTTATTAAAACAAGTGTTTTATTAGTTCTCTAATAATATGTTCATCCTAGAGGAATCAACATTTCATAAATGTGTTCACTCGATAAAACACATTACCTAATGTTTTATTAATGTTCTAATTGTTTATCCTAACAATTCACCAATTATTCAAATAACTAGACATGCATAAACATAAAATAAAACACACAAAATATAGTGTCATAGCCTTGCCACAATCTATATTTGATTTCCATGAGCCAACATGGAAACCAAGGGTCAACCTAAGGGATAAACATGACACATGGTTGGCAATCTTGATCTTCATGCTCCCACTAGCTTCAACGACTCCTCGTGACACCATGGAATGCAAATACTCCTTTTGACTGCTCCTCTTCTTTTGGACTCCATCATTCTTTTGTATTACATTTTACAAATAAAATTTGAAAAAATACATTTTACATAAAACTAAAACTACCTTTTACATAAAATTACAAAATAAATGGGGTTGTAAGTGATACGCAGGTCTCCCCTTATACCAAAAGAAAATTACAGTACAATCAAAATAAACACAACCACGCAGTTCATATATTAGGTCAAATTTGGCTCGGCTATGGTCACAATTCATACAACAATTATAATCACAATTATAAAACTATAATGGAATCTTAAACTATAGTTTGCTTAGGGCGTTTTATTGGATACATGCATTATCTAATAAACGCACCTATTCAAGACACACAAACTACGAGTTCCATTACATACACATTATCTTTGTATCACATACAACAATTAACAATTGTCTATTTACAATTCTATTGAATTATAAACTAACAATTATCGTTTAATTAGTTTCTTGATTTATTGCTTATTTGAGTTAACTTTTAAATAGAATTAACATGTTTGACCGAAAATTACACTTTCTTTTAAAACACACTTTTTAAACAATATTAATTTAAAAACATGTCAGTTTTATTTAAACATTCAAAAACCATTACTTTAGTATTTTCAAAATACTAACTTATTTTAGTGACATTAGTTTTAATCAGGTTTTTACTTAAAACATTTATTTACACAAAACTAGGAGTTCACATAAAACCTAATTTGTACAAATTTAACTAACCCAAAAATTTGAATTTCATAAGGTCTTATAAACTTTCAAATTTCGATTAGTTACATATTTTACAAACCTTATCTTGATTCCTTTTAACAATTCTTGTAATATTTAAAAATCAATATTATTAGGTTAAAGAACCCCAAATTCGATTTTTGCTAAAAGATTAATAAATCCTAGCCAAAAATCGATTAATCCATAGGTTTAGCTAAAAACCTTAAAATCGATTTTGCTAAAGATCACCCATCTTTACAAACATCAATTTACACCTAAAGTTTCGTAAACATTAGTTGATCACATCAAGGATTAAAGTATCGATTTTCATGGGTTTCTAAAACCCTCATAAAATCGGCCAACACAAGAGTTTAATGTAAACCCTTGTATCGTATCCTTTCTCACCAAGTTAATATTAATTGTATTAGAATTAGTTAGGATATCAAATACCTAAACTAATGCCCAAGTCGATTTTCCTAGGGGTTTTGAATAAACCCTAAAATCGATTTTAGCATAGATCATACTAATACAATCGATATTAACTAAGTACAAGAAAGTTTAACCGTTAGTTTTCGGGTTAAAATATTTAAACCATTAATTAGCAAAACTTGGCATGATTTTGGTTATGGTGTTAAACACCATATACTAAAATCGATCAAACAAGATTTCACATAAATCTTGGAGCAATTTTAGTACAACCAAATCATACTTGTTTTGTATTAATCGCGAACAACCAACTTATGTGCATTGTTTAAATATTTAACAAACTACACAATTTAACCGATTAACAAGAAAGGTAGAAGAAGAGAACTTAAAATTAAAACATAATTAAAAGAAGCATACAAGAAACTTAATTTCAGTTTTACTAGAAAATTATATGGCTCTGATACCACTGAAGGGTTTTTAGTAGAGTTGTACGTTACAAAATTCAATCTTTATTAACTATTAATCCAATTAGTATGCGGAAGCGTTTATCAAAAACAATTTAATCATATTAAATTAAACCCTTAGCCAAGATCTATAATTTTCATAATAAAACATGTCACATATTAATTACATATAATTAATAACATAAGAACAAACATTCTTACATTGAGTGCTCGGCAGAATCTCTAGTCTTCTACTCGTTGCCAAAGTACGAGCGGACTTATCTTGATCTTCTTTTTCTTCTTCTTGAATTCGGCTAACCACAAGGATACGTTAGGTATCCACCTTTGATTTCACGGTTGAACGGTTGGTAGAAACCTAAGTGTATACGAATGACCAAACACGAGTACGCGATCGGATCACGAACTAAAACCCTTGGAATGGGTTTGGCCGACTTTCGGTCTTGGGGTGTTGGGGTTCGGTCGACGACAAGAGAGGAGGGAGGAGAGGGAGAGAATTTTTGTTAGGGTTTTTGATCAACAAATAACTTAACCCCTAACCCTCTATTTATAGGTAAACCCAAACTTGGTGAACAAGTTAGTATTTACACTATAAACCCTTTAGTTTAATACTTTATTAAACGAATCCCAAACTTGCTAATTTACGATTGAAACCTTTGAAGTTTAATATAATTAAACTAGTTAATTTATTTATAAAACTAATTACAAATAAATCCTTTTTATTAAATAAATAATTACATTAATTATTTATACTAATAAATGTTTTAATCGTGTTCGACCAACTTATTCATTTCAACTAAATGAATGATATCAAATATCCCTTTTATAGTATAACACTACTTGTTCGGTTGTGCTCATCGGTGTGACCCTGCGGTGTTCATGTGAAGCTGGATTTGATATTATGTTAATATTAAGCACATAATCTTTCAGACTTCCACTTGTGCGAAATATTAGCATCGGTTAATATCATGTACCTAAGGCGGTCCCTACCAGGACACTTAGGTTAACCAGATCAATGAAGCAATCACTCCTCGTAGCTATACAGCCTAGCTGAAATAAAATTCAAACGGTGAGGGTGTGGCTATTATCCTTTTTGCACTTTCTTAAGATATTTTAGAGTATAAGGCATGGACCGTATCAACCTTACAATACTCAATTCCTATTTTCGATTACAGATTTGTACCGACTAAGCAAGTGACTTATCACTCGAGTATGGCCATACATTTCTTCAGTCCAAATCATCGACGGCCTAGGAGATATCTCTCTTGCTTTTACACAAGAGTTGCAAAGTCCCATCTTACGAGTTAAACTAGAAATCACAACACGTGTTCTTCGTCAGCCAACGAATAACCGTTATGGATGCTCATTTACGAACACCGTTAGGTCTCATTAGAAACCAACTAGGTTCACATGCGAAAATCTAGCCTGCTCAGGTCAGAGGATAGTGCGCCACGATTGAGAATACCCATGACTTTGGTCCACGAAGTATTCACTCAATATGTGGGTCATTCCAACATTTAATCGCATTAAGTGCTAGTGATCAGGCATCACAATTTAACAGTGACTGTACCTTATCTGCAGGACAAGTTGCTACTTAAAGCTGTAACATACCATCTTTCACTATAACCGATCACCCTATTGTAGTTCCCACGACAATAAGCGGTTATGGATATGTGTCTCATACACACTTTAGAATAAACTTGCATTTATTCATGGATACTAAAATATACTAAATATGAACAACATGAAGGTCTCGTCATATCTTAATGAGTCATACAACCTTAACATGCTACAGTTCATGGTTTCGGAATCAGGTCGTCGTATATGAATATAATCAGAACTAATTTTAATCAATTCATATTAACTATATTTATTAAGATGTATTTCTCCAAATATATCTTTACAAATATCTACCCACCAATCTAATAGACTTTATTTGTTATAGCTATAATACGAATCTTTATTAATGTTATCCAATGATCGTTTAATATGTACACCGAAGTAAAACATATTAGATCATGATATCATTTATACAAAGCATTCACTATGACTAACCATTAATTCAACTTAATGAAATTAACTTCAATAAATTTGATATTTCCAAATACTTGGATTTTAAAATTTCTTTTAAACAATCATCAAACATTTTAAGTCAATTCAACAATAAATTTTAATTATTCAACAATAATATTAACGAATTAATGTTCTTGTGAAATATTAAAATTTCCATTTAACGCTCCCACTAAATCTAACAATACTTATGAATTCAATTTCTACAAAACAAATTTCATGATTCATTTTAGAAATAATTCATTTTATGCATTATTTAAATAAACTAATGTCTTTGGTTTCTTGATGTGTTTATAGAAAACACATTATCAATTTATTTCTCATAGACAAGAATAAATCAATCCACAACAAGTTTATTCCATAATTAATTGACAATTCAATTAATTGTATCTAATAAGTTTAGCCAACTTATTCATACATCCTTTATGCACATAATAGATTCAATAATCTATAAGATTCAACAATCTTGAAGTATTATTATTTAGTGTTTAGTTCTATATAAATCAAACATTCATATATATATATGGCAACTTACGTATTCAATAATTCACAATTATATAGATATCAATAAATAATATGTATTACTCATGAACTTATATCTTCATAAAGATAAGTTCTAAATGAGTCATACAATAAGATTGTTATATGTGGATCTCATTTTGGGATTTAAACACAAGTTTTAGATAAAGAACATTTCACAAATTTTAAACACATTTCAAACATTATTTCACAAATCAAACTTTAATATTAAATAATCAAAAATATTTAAATATTCAAAAACAAATATTCAAGCTTAAAACGAGCAAACCATAATGTGAAAACCAACGTATGAAATAATATCCCAAAATATCAAAAATGAACTAATGTGCGTAAAGCACTTATTCTTCCACATCCAAGCTTCTTGAATCAATAACGTCATCTCTATAGCTCCACTTCAAGTGCTTCATCACTTCTTGACCCCTACAATAAAAATTGTACACATTAGATCAACCATCTAATATAGTCATGTGAAGTAAATAAACAATCCTTTATAGGATATCAATACTAACCAGAACTCTCAACACCATTCCTCTTATCAGCAAGATAATCGGGACAGTTCCTCCTCCAATGTCCACGCTTACCACAATGAAAGCAGTCATGCTCAGCTTTGGACACTTTGGTTTTAGGTGCTGGCTTTGAAGTTGAATCACCATTCTTCTTCTTTCCTTTATTGCCACGGAACTTACGCTTCTTCTTTATGCCCCCATTTTGAATCAAAAGCACATCTTTAGTCTTGACGGGTTCCATATCCCGTTGAGCAGTTTTCAACATTTGATGCAACTCATGGATCATCCTTTCCGTATTGTTCATATTGTAATTGAGCACAAATTGCTTGTACTCCTTACTCAATGAACCAAGAATCATATCAATAGCTAATTCTTGCGGAAAGGCATGACCAAGTCTTTCAAGACGATTAAGATGTCCTATCATTTTCACAACATGAGCACTCACATCAGATCCCTCGGCCATCTTGCAACTATTCAAATCCTTAGTGGCGTCGAACCTTTCGGTTCTAGCAGTGGATTGGAAAGTTTCTCTCAAACGACGAATCAAATCATACGCCGTTGTCTCCATGTAGTTAACTTGGAGTTCGGGAGACATAGTAGCAAGCATCAAACATTGCACGTCGAGAAGATCGTTCTCATGCTTCCTATAAGCATTTCTAACGTCCTCAGAGGCATCGTTTGGTGGCACGGGACCAAGAGGTGTCTCGAGCACGTACCACTTTCGTTCATGGTGAAGGACAATCTAAAGATTCCTTTCCCAATTACAAAAGTTTAGGCCCGGTCAATTTATCCTTCTCAAGGATCAAATGAAGCGACAAGTTCATAGTGTTATTAGCGTTAATGTTGTTATTAGTCATCTATATTAAAACAAACAAACTTTAGTTATTCCGATTTAAACTCTTAATAATTCATAAACCCCAATAGAACTATTAAGCTAGGATCCGACATTCACACTAAAGTGTGCCCTCAACGAAGGCTGCAATGACACACAATAGCTTTTTAGGTAGATCACCTATCAATTGCATCGCATATACAACTCCTAGACGCTTGAGATTCCAAATTTATTATTTGGGTATATTTAATCTCAACTTACACCTTGGGCCAAGTCTCACTTGGAATCACCAATAGACCAGACCATTTGCTAACTGTGGGGAACCGGCCATCTTCTCAAGTGGATATCGCGGCCCTTTCACTTCACCCTAATCGAGTACATCCATGCCCACCCGCGGAGGCGGCAAAGGACACGGAGTCGAGTTCGGTATGAATGTCCACAAATGGAGGGTGCTTACGGTCTTAAATTAAATAGGGTTTTAGGTTTTAATTCCCTAATTAAACCTACTTCGGTATTTTCTTAAACTAATTTCAAAAATTACTTTTAAATATATATAAACTATTCATGAGTTTATATAATAGTTTTAATAAAACACGACCCTTAGAAAATCATCAAGTTTAAACCATTTCCTAGTTTTATATCTCTTATTAAAACAAGTGTTTTATTAGTTCTCTAATAATATGTTCATCCTAGAGGAATCAACATTTCATAAATGTGTTCACTCGATAAAACACATTACCTAATGTTTTATTAATGTTCTAATTGTTTATCCTAACAATTCACCAATTATTCAAATAACTAGACATGCATAAACATAAAATAAAACACACAAAATATAGTGTCATAGCCTTGCCACAATCTATATTTGATTTCCATGAGCCAACATGGAAACCAAGGGTCAACCTAAGGGATAAACATGACACATGGTTGGCAATCTTGATCTTCATGCTCCCACTAGCTTCAACGACTCCTCGTGACACCATGGAATGCAAATACTCCTTTTGACTGCTCCTCTTCTTTTGGACTCCATCATTCTTTTGTATTACATTTTACAAATAAAATTTGAAAAAATACATTTTACATAAAACTAAAACTACCTTTTACATAAAATTACAAAATAAATGGGGTTGTAAGTGATACGCAGGTCTCCCCTTATACCAAAAGAAAATTACAGTACAATCAAAATAAACACAACCACGCAGTTCATATATTAGGTCAAATTTGGCTCGGCTATGGTCACAATTCATACAACAATTATAATCACAATTATAAAACTATAATGGAATCTTAAACTATAGTTTGCTTAGGGCGTTTTATTGGATACATGCATTATCTAATAAACGCACCTATTCAAGACACACAAACTACGAGTTCCATTACATACACATTATCTTTGTATCACATACAACAATTAACAATTGTCTATTTACAATTCTATTGAATTATAAACTAACAATTATCGTTTAATTAGTTTCTTGATTTATTGCTTATTTGAGTTAACTTTTAAATAGAATTAACATGTTTGACCGAAAATTACACTTTCTTTTAAAACACACTTTTTAAACAATATTAATTTAAAAACATGTCAGTTTTATTTAAACATTCAAAAACCATTACTTTAGTATTTTCAAAATACTAACTTATTTTAGTGACATTAGTTTTAATCAGGTTTTTACTTAAAACATTTATTTACACAAAACTAGGAGTTCACATAAAACCTAATTTGTACAAATTTAACTAACCCAAAAATTTGAATTTCATAAGGTCTTATAAACTTTCAAATTTCGATTAGTTACATATTTTACAAACCTTATCTTGATTCCTTTTAACAATTCTTGTAATATTTAAAAATCAATATTATTAGGTTAAAGAACCCCAAATTCGATTTTTGCTAAAAGATTAATAAATCCTAGCCAAAAATCGATTAATCCATAGGTTTAGCTAAAAACCTTAAAATCGATTTTGCTAAAGATCACCCATCTTTACAAACATCAATTTACACCTAAAGTTTCGTAAACATTAGTTGATCACATCAAGGATTAAAGTATCGATTTTCATGGGTTTCTAAAACCCTCATAAAATCGGCCAACACAAGAGTTTAATGTAAACCCTTGTATCGTATCCTTTCTCACCAAGTTAATATTAATTGTATTAGAATTAGTTAGGATATCAAATACCTAAACTAATGCCCAAGTCGATTTTCCTAGGGGTTTTGAATAAACCCTAAAATCGATTTTAGCATAGATCATACTAATACAATCGATATTAACTAAGTACAAGAAAGTTTAACCGTTAGTTTTCGGGTTAAAATATTTAAACCATTAATTAGCAAAACTTGGCATGATTTTGGTTATGGTGTTAAACACCATATACTAAAATCGATCAAACAAGATTTCACATAAATCTTGGAGCAATTTTAGTACAACCAAATCATACTTGTTTTGTATTAATCGCGAACAACCAACTTATGTGCATTGTTTAAATATTTAACAAACTACACAATTTAACCGATTAACAAGAAAGGTAGAAGAAGAGAACTTAAAATTAAAACATAATTAAAAGAAGCATACAAGAAACTTAATTTCAGTTTTACTAGAAAATTATATGGCTCTGATACCACTGAAGGGTTTTTAGTAGAGTTGTACGTTACAAAATTCAATCTTTATTAACTATTAATCCAATTAGTATGCGGAAGCGTTTATCAAAAACAATTTAATCATATTAAATTAAACCCTTAGCCAAGATCTATAATTTTCATAATAAAACATGTCACATATTAATTACATATAATTAATAACATAAGAACAAACATTCTTACATTGAGTGCTCGGCAGAATCTCTAGTCTTCTACTCGTTGCCAAAGTACGAGCGGACTTATCTTGATCTTCTTTTTCTTCTTCTTGAATTCGGCTAACCACAAGGATACGTTAGGTATCCACCTTTGATTTCACGGTTGAACGGTTGGTAGAAACCTAAGTGTATACGAATGACCAAACACGAGTACGCGATCGGATCACGAACTAAAACCCTTGGAATGGGTTTGGCCGACTTTCGGTCTTGGGGTGTTGGGGTTCGGTCGACGACAAGAGAGGAGGGAGGAGAGGGAGAGAATTTTTGTTAGGGTTTTTGATCAACAAATAACTTAACCCCTAACCCTCTATTTATAGGTAAACCCAAACTTGGTGAACAAGTTAGTATTTACACTATAAACCCTTTAGTTTAATACTTTATTAAACGAATCCCAAACTTGCTAATTTACGATTGAAACCTTTGAAGTTTAATATAATTAAACTAGTTAATTTATTTATAAAACTAATTACAAATAAATCCTTTTTATTAAATAAATAATTACATTAATTATTTATACTAATAAATGTTTTAATCGTGTTCGACCAACTTATTCATTTCAACTAAATGAATGATATCAAATATCCCTTTTATAGTATAACACTACTTGTTCGGTTGTGCTCATCGGTGTGACCCTGCGGTGTTCATGTGAAGCTGGATTTGATATTATGTTAATATTAAGCACATAATCTTTCATGCATAATATCAGCTTAAATGTATATGAACTTACGGTTAGTCAAAAAAGATGTACAATGAATTCCAATATTTCATTGCAAATGAAAATCAGACACGAATAGACGTGTTATACGAAAAGCAAAAGTTAAAAAGAAACAAAGTTAATGAAAAGAAGATTGTAAGAAACTTTTTAATGTGATATTCACATAGTTACTTGTCTATCTTTGATTCTTTTCGTATGAGATGAAATCTCTGCTGCCTATAAGCACTCAACAACCAATTTAACAGACTATTCGCGGCATCACTATCCACTAACGAAAAAGAAACCGATATAGCAAGTAATCACATGTGATGTTTCCAAGAAAATGCTCGCACGGATGCAACGTGAAAAACATATGTTACTAGATGATGCTATCATGGTCCTACAACAACCTTCCAAGTAACTGATGTTTTCTTAAATCAAGCAATGTTTATACAAGCTGATAACATATGAGCATATGTCATTTACCTTTATTGTATTATTCAAAATGAGAATTTGATGACATACTTTAGCGACTAAATATATTAAAACTGTATTAGGTAACTTTCATTTTCTGATTACTCAACGGCTTTTTGTGACCCATGAATTAACAAAAACAACCAAAGGAGAAGTGTATGCAGCATTTATTGGGCCGATGTTGGGCCAAGTGATACTAGCAACTTACGAAAGCCCACATGTTGTACACTTTTATATAGAGACTATGGGTTGTGTACTTGTGTTAGAAAAATTAGTTGGAGCTCAAGTTAGAGCTCGATGTGTAACTTTTAATTAAGGATGGAGTTGAGGCTTTAATCTTTTAGTAAGTGTTAAATTGGTTGGGGCATAAACTTATTAACGTAAAATGATATAAAAGTACATGATATTTTATAACTTCAATTTTTTAATAATTACAAGTATGATAATGTAGTAATTTAATAATTAGGGACGCTGATTCATTTGAAAAATTAACTTTAGAAGCTTATAGTTAAATGAGTTATTTTATAAAGAAACTTTATTACTGCTTCCATCCCAATATTATAGTCCATGTATCCATTTTCGGACGTCCCAAATTAATTGTCCACTTTCAAAAATAGATAGTGAAATTTGGTCGTGATTACCATATTACCCTTAATTGAAGTTATTACTACACACTTTTTTCAAAGCAGTAATTAATTGGTTTAGGGTAAAACTGTCATTCTGTAAAAAGTAAGAAAGAGAAAGCAGTAATGATTGCGTTTTTATTAAACTGCATATTTTTTATCGGGTAATAATAATTTGAGACGGAGGGAGTATATTCTTTAGGCCAACAAAAATTATGAACTTATAAAGGACTGTGAGTCTCATAAAATTAGAAGGTCAATACCTTCTTTCGCAAGTTAAATGTTTTCTTTCATGAGCCCACTATACCAAAATAACTACGTTTGAATACCCAAACTAATGGGCCTCCAGGTCGCAGGCTTCACAACAAACTCACCCGCACCAACGTGTAAGACAATTATTCGTCCTTCGCTAATCATTAGCTCACAGTCATGTAACCGTATCTTTCCCTTCTCCAAATTCTGCCAAATTACATACACACCCACATCACACAGCTAATCCAAAATATCAACGAGGGTATTTTGGGTACATATTAAATACCAAGACCTACCCCCCTTAATACCACCCATCTCAAGATCTAACCCCCAAACAACATCAACAACACGCTCCTTCTTTCTTCTTACAAATCAAAAACCTATAAATCATCATCTCTACATATATATAGATCCCTTTTTTTAAAATTTTACCGCTATTTCTTCGACCCCGTTTGTTCAATTTTCAACGGTTTTGTTTCTAATTTAAGTGTTGATTTAGCTATCGGTTGACAATTTCAAGAAACCCTAAAAGTGAGATTTAGCATTCATAAAAAATTTGAATCTCTTAATTATTTATCGATGGGTATTTTAAAGTTTTGATTTTAATTGAAGGGTTGTTGAAGGATTTGTGAAAAGTTAAAAGTTTTTGTAAGGATTTAATGGCTGATCATCAAGTGATGCTGGAGGGTAGTCAACCAGTTGATTTATCTAAACATCCTTCTGGAATTATTCCTACTCTTCAGTACGTATTTATTACGCTTTATCGAGTTTGTTTGTTTTTGTATTTGTGTAAATAGGTGTAGGGGTGAATGTATATAGATTTTAGACAAGTAAATTTGTTGTAGAAATTGTACAAGGTGAACCGATTTCGATTGTATTTATGTTTATTGTTTAGTTAGTTATCAGTGCAATATGATTAAGTTGAATAGATTGTTTAGTTCTATATGAATTGTAAAGTTTTTAGGGTTCGTGTGGGTTTGTGTAAGCTATGTTTGTAACTGTGAGTGGTGATTAAATGAAACTTTTTATGAATGCTGTATAAGAAAAATTGAAAATTTGAAAATGTTAAAAGACCAACTAAAGGTTGCTGTATTACTTCAAAGAGACTATCTATATCTTATTCAATGTTGAAACGCGTTAGGGTATTATATTTTGTGCTGCATAGTATCTGCAATAATCTTACTACCTATGTTAAAATTCCAAAAGTAGTTTTGACCGTAATAATCAAGAGGTTTCCTTATGAGATTTAGATGACAATGTTGTGTGATGGTGATAAAAGGATGAATAGAAAGTAAGGTTTATTAATTATTTGACTAAAAGTTGCAGCGGTTGTGTATTGTACATGTAGGAACATTGTATCTACTGTCAATTTGGATTGCAAGCTAGACTTGAAGGCAATCGCACTGCAAGCTCGAAATGCAGAATATAATCCTAAGGTATATCCTGTTTTGTACAATTATTTATGCGCATGCATGTATACAGTACATGTTATTGTGATAGTCACTTGAAGAAAGCAGATATTTCATACTTGAATTCTTACTTGAAGCTTGATCATCTTAAGCTATTTGATTACAAATTTTGTCAGCCTTCTTTTGTGATGTCATATTTACTGACAATACATTCATTATATATGGTTATCACTCTTCATAGGGCATAGGTCTCTGTCATGTCAATCTGGGTGCCATCATGAAATGATAAAATGGGTTAGTGGGTCAATGGTCAAATAGTATCCTTATAATATGTCCAAATCTGTAGCAAGTCAAAGACACCTTGTATGTATAGCTAACTGGGTCTAATTTAGAGATTCCTAGACTGGGTTAACTAAAGTAGCGTTGCTATATTTAGGGGTGGATTACCTATTACCTTTTAGTTCTAATGCGTCCCTGAAATAACTGATTTCCGTGCTATGGATTACCTGTTACCTTTTAGTTGTGAATCTTGGATCCACTGCTAGCCACCATAAGTTATTCTTGTTATGATAATCTTGAATTTCGTAGCGTACAAGAACTTGTACTAGTACCTGTAATTAGAAAAGGTGTTTAAGTAAGTACGTAATACATTTCTTGTTTTAACGTTTTTCAGCGTTTTGCTGCCGTTATCATGAGAATAAGGGAACCAAAAACAACGGCTTTAATATTTGCATCTGGAAAGATGGTAAGTTTTAATTTTTTATATAAATAGTTCATATTTGCTTCGAGTTATACTTTGTTGTTATTAATTTTCTCTCTTTAATAATGATCACAACAATGTAATCTATATAGCTAGAATAAGCTAACAATGTGCTCTTTCAGGTTTGTACAGGTGCCAAGAGTGAACAGCAATCAAAACTTGCTGCACGAAAGGTAATTATAAACTAATAAGTTATAACACTGATATAACCCAAGTGGATTAATAAATATATCCTTACATACCATAGCGGTTGAATCTAAAACACAATCTTTTCTTATTTAACCTTGACCTAATGGTGGTGCTTTAGTATGCTCGGATAATTCAGAAACTAGGGTTCCCAGCCAAATTCAAGGTATTTAATTCATCAGCCGATCACAAGTCTACTTTCTTATTGTGTTTATTACGTTTTATTGTAAAATATTGTTTCTTCATGGTGACTTGTAGGATTTTAAGATTCAAAACATTGTTGGCTCGTGTGATGTTAAATTCCCCATTAGACTTGAAGGTCTCGCGTACTCTCATGGTGCCTTTTCAAGTGTGAGTTACTAACTTATTAATATTATGCTTTCCTTTGGCAGTTACTTATTAGTATTATATTATTATTTCTTGCAGTCTCATATAGTTTCATTTATTTGTTGGTTGCATTTTCTATTGTCTTACTCACGGAAGACTTGTAATTACAGTATGAACCAGAACTGTTCCCAGGACTGATTTATCGAATGAAACAACCAAAGATTGTTTTGCTAATCTTTGTTTCCGGGAAAATTGTTCTTACCGGAGCTAAGGTATGATTACTGAACCTGCTATTAATCTTTCATGTGTGTGCGTTTATTTTTTTTATTTTTTTATTTTGCGTATTCATCTTGATTTTTTGAATGCCCTTTTTTTTATCCTTATTTATTTTGAAATTCAGGTTAGGGACGAAACTTACACCGCATTCGAGAACATATATCCAGTGTTGACTGAATTCAGGAAGAACCAACAATGGTAATAAGCACTCTACCATATAAAATTCTCTTTCAAAATTTATGTTGAATACAATTTCATGTCATTTCGTTCTTGGTGCAGATCTATGGATAAATTCGGTCAAAGAGTCCTATGGGCAGCGTTTAGAGGCATGGTTCGACCATTGAGTTTGAACACAAGTGTATATACGTGATGGAAATCTTTAACGAAAGAGAATGAAACTTGCTGTTTGGGTTGTAGATGAAGTTCACTAGTCCGTTCTACTCTGGTCTCTCCCGTTTGCTTCTCTGTTTATGATCGTTTTAAAAACTATTTGGGCGAATAGCTTGTTGGTAAGTCAATGTGACTGAAACTAGCTCGTTTTGGACGTGTTTTTCGAATTCCTTGACTCGTGTATGGATGAACTTGAAATGAACATCTAAATTTTAACTTGGTTAGGGTTAATGTTACATATTGTATTTTTTGCTTAAACACTTGGATTAGATATCTATCTAGATGTGTAAAATGGGTAGGTGGTTCTTGTGAGTTGTGACTAATTTCCTTTTAGTATGTGTCAAGTTTGGTTGACTTTTGTTGGTCCATTTCTATTAGTACTTTCATGAATGATTACAAATATTAATAATATACTCCGTAGTAGTTTAAGTTTATCAAAGAAATTTACAAGAAGAAATTTGAAATTGTTTTAACCATCAATTGGATGTTAACAAAAGAAACAATGGTTAAAAACTAGAAATTGGATGTTAACAAAAGAAACAATGGTTAATGTTGGTTAAAAGAGTAAATTAGCCATGTAATTCAGTAATTTTGCTATTCAGCTTTGTAAAAACTTATTTTTGCCATTCAAGTTAAGATGGTGGTGCAAATTTGTCATTAAAAATTACTAATGTTGTATTCTAAACAAATAATATATCCTTAAAAAATATAATAAATGCTAGTAGTGTTTTTGTCTATGTTTTTATTAGTGTTGTTCGATTTTTTTTACTTAAAGTTTGTTTATTTAGTTAATGAACAAACATTTTGAAAAGGGGTTTCTCCCGGTAAAATTTTGTTATAAATAATCAAACACTAAAAAACTTCCGCCAACATATTCAAAGGAAACCTCAAGCACAAATGTGAGATAAACACTAGAAACCTTAAGCACATTTAAAGATTGTTACAATCTAAAAGATAATATCTTTAAACGAACTTCTTGTCCGATCCTTTTAATGAGCTGTCATAATGTATAAATTTCATTAACTCATTTCTTAAAATAATACAATTGGCATTTATCAAATTGTCATAAACTTAACAAATCTTTTTTTAGAACGCCAATCCTACAAATTAACTCACATATTTGTACAACAATGAAATTCACGAATATATACACTTATTGCCTCAATGAGGCTCGAACCCATAACCTCTCAGTTGATGAGTCCCTTTTGTACCGCTATTTTAAGGACCTTTTGGTTACAAATCTGTTTGGAGGACATTGTTTTTAGGATCGCATTAGGTTTAATTTTAGGGTTTTTTTTTATTTAAACGCTACTTGATGTTTTTTTTTTGTGTTTTTTTTATTTTTTTAACGTTACTCGATGCTTTTCAGTTTTATATCGAACGTCTTCCTCATACAAAAGATAGGTGAACTCATAAGTCATAATGCAATATATATTGCGTATATTATTAAATAAGTGTACACCTCATCTCCTTTTACCTAGAGGTGGCAATTTTAGATCTATTGTTTATTTATGGGTCAACTTGGTTAATATTTATGAGGGGATGAGTTTGTTGGGTCCATCAATTTTTTGGATGGATCTAACTGAGTATTTAATATAATCTCCAATTATATAACAATTAACCAACGGGTTTAAACGGGTCTAGCAGGTAATTTTTTTTTCCATCTCATTTCATTTTTTTCAATTTTCACTCAAATAAAAAAAAGTTAGGTGGAAACCCGATGGGTTGACCCGACTCGAGACCCATTTGAACCGGACCCGTTTACAACCATCTTCCTAAATGACCCATCTAGTCCCGGACCCATTTAGACCCAAATCCATCTGGACCCGTGACTCGACTCATTCATTTTGCTACTTATACTTTTACCCCATCCGTCTCAAAATAATTGTCCAGTTTAGACCTTTTGAAGCCTTTCTTTTACAACTTTGACTTTAAATACTTGATCAAAATATATAAATAGATTGAGTTTTAAATGTATTTTCATTGATATAATATTCATCAAGTATTATATAACACAAACAAAAATATTTAGGGTCAAAGTTGGAAAAAAGTAACTTTAAAAAATCAAAACTGAACAATTATTTTGGGACATAGATGGTACAAAATATATAGAGAAAATTACATAAACCGTCCTTATGGTTTTATTCAAATTTATAACACTCCACATTTCAATGTCCATTTTATTTAAAATAGAATACATCAGAAGCGTAAGTCCAAAACATACATTTCATATGATATACACGTATAAAGTCAAACTATTTCAAATCATAGTTTATCATTTTGGGTGTTATGTAAATCCAAAGACAACACTGATTTATTCAAATCAGATATCAGAGTAAACATCCGGTCGTCAAACATTCCGTCCAGTCAATAGCTTCTTGCCCGCCCGTTATATCCAACCATAACCTGCAAGAAGTGGGGTGGTGGGATTAACATAAAGCTAAGTGAGTGAATAAATAATCAACAGTCCAACTTAGCATAACAATCATGTTTACAGCAAATAATCGTAAACAAGGAATATCTATGTTTACAGCATAAACCATCGTAAACACACAATCTCTATGAGGATCGGTGGCTCTTGAGAAACCCTACTGCCGCAGTGGTTCTCTAAGAACACTTACCGTCAATCTGTATAGCCGGTACAGAATAGACCGATAGCTTGGTACTAATTTCATACGACCTAATTTCCTGTTAACGATATGTACTCGGAAATTCCTGTCGTCTAACAATAGTAACCAAGCCCAACATCTTGCTGACCTCAATAATCAATGCTCAAAGGCAATATATAAAGTGATAACATATTCACATACTCATCATGGCAATGTGTCAGACTCAGTAGTCTATTAACAGTATTATTACAATTAAACCATAATCATCATTATAACTAAACTGTAATAATACGTTTACCCGTTGTAACCAAACTTGTTACAACTAAATCACACTGAGGATTACAGATCCACTCACCGTTACCTCAGCCGCAAGCTCAGAAGTCTAATATTACTGAGCCTTCTCCGTATCTGAGAATACAATTTAACAAATGAGTTAGTAACTCGTCCCATAACTGATAACTCGGTTTATAATCATAATATCAACTCATCGCAATTACCAAGTTATAATATCAATTATAACTACTCAATTGCATTTTTAATCAAACATCTCAATATACGTCATTAACATACTACAATTATAATCGAGTTGTAAATAACAATTATAATTACTCTAAAAACATATTTACCTAAGCATGTAAATCCCGCAGGTCTAAGGAGTCAAAAGTCCAATCTGTACTGTAATCAGAATGTCCCGAAATAAGGTCCAAGGACTGAAAAATGTCATTTTCGGCCCCAAGACAGCCCCGAATGGCCAAAAACTGCCTAGGCTCTTAAAGAAAGATCGAAAAGTTGAAACTTTCGAAAGCGCACTCACTCTTCAAATCCAATAGTAGGTAAAACCGACCGAAAGCCCCGCTTTTGCCAGCATGACAGCAAGCACGGACTGGCAGCAAGGAGTCAACTGAATGACCAATAGAGCTTTGATCATTGGGCCGTTTTCGAGTGCCCATACGAATTTCAACCCAATCCGAATTAATGAAATGTGTCACTTATTCGCTACCCTGAAAACACTTTATAAAATTTCAAAATTTGCAAACACAAAACTTGCTAAGAACCCGCCGGCTCAACAGAGAACCCGTCGGGTTATCTTACAAACAGCCGGTTACAAATAGAAACAACCGGGTGATTTAAAAGATGTGGTAATAGAACTATTTCTCGTTTTAAAGCCTAGAGGAGCAGCCGGATTGACCATTCACCAGCCGGGTTATAATAGAACCCGCCGGCTGGGTACTTGACCCGCCGGGTCCCCGACAAACATACATAATCAGCCGGCTGGAACAACAATTAGCCGGGTTCTCCACCTAATCCAGCGATCTGCAGGTCTGTAAAAACCCTAGAACCCGAGTTTTAACCCAAAATCATCACAACTCAGATTCTAGCTGTAGCAAGACCTCAATTAGCTTCAAACAACCTCACATAACATCACATATCCTCTTTATAACATCAAATAACATGTTTTCAATCAAAATCAATCAAACCAAGTTTATGTATAACAAGAACACTTACCCTTTGATTATGTACAAGATAATGATGATAATGAAATCTGATGTACTAATTGAAATCACATCTCAATTTTAGTTCAAGTTTGTGTTTGATTTTCTTTTGTATATAGTTCTTAGGTTTTGAAGTATCTAATGAACTTTCCTGATTGGGAAAGTTAATTAATAGGTCGGCCAAATTCCAACCGACTCCGTATCCACTTAAATTCAGTCCCAGTCTAAATCTATTGTCTGGAACTTAAAAACCATTTGCGATTCCAACAATTTTATTTTAAGGTTATTGGAGGGAACCTTTAACCCCGGATCCGTAGATCCACGGAGCCCCACCCGCAAGAGGCAACCCGTCCGGCTAAACACCTGGCCCCAGTGACCCCACACACGGAGCATGGGATTTTTTGTACTCCCAGAGGCTTGAATGTAACATCCTCGAATTGAACCTAGTTGTATATATATTATTTCTTGATTTAAATAAGTAATTAAATGTGTTTGGAAATAATATTGTTTGAAATAGTGAAATAATTGGAATAGGATCCGAATATTCCAATGTGATAAGTGAAATATTAATTGTTGTAAATTAATATAGTTGACGGTGCAATAAAATGTTTGGACTCGCAAGTGGTTTTCGGGTTCCAGACAATAGATTGAGATGGGGTATTAAATTATACCCGTATAATAGAAGGTCGGTTGAGGAACCGACTTAAGTTTCTATTTATATAACTTTCCTTTTTAGGAAGTTATTCATTTTTATTCCAAAACTCACAGAAACTCTCTGAAAACCTCCAAATCAATCCAGAAATCAGATCAGGAAGTTGTGATCCTCGTGAAACTTCCTAATCATCAGATTACCATCGTTAGATTCTTCAATCAGTAAGTATTCTTGAGTATTTAAGAATTTGATTTTGATTTAAATTTGGGTAAATTGATGATTTGAGAGAATTGGATGTTAGAAACATGTTATAAGTGTTGTATGCGGATTATATGATGTTTCTAGTGATTTATAACTGTTTGAAATCGTGTTTTGGGTGTTTTTGATATAAATTCCGCGAGTGAGGGTTTGAGCAGATCGCAGATGGCTGGGACGAAGGAGGAAGCCGGCGGCTTCTTATTCAAGCCGGCGGCTTGTAGCTAGTCGGTGGAAGCCGGCGGCTTCATAGCCAAAGCCGGCGGCTTGTGTGGTGTAGTATGAAACCGGCGGGTATAAACCCGACCCGGCGGGTGGTGTAGGCTTTAAAACTCGTTTTTGTTCTGTTACCACATTTGGTAAAATACCCGGCGGCTAAGTAGTGTGACCCGGCGGGTGTTGAGGTGAAGCCGGCGGCTTCTAAAGGGAATCCGGCGGCTTGGTTGGCTGTTATAGCAATTCTTGTTTGATTTTTAATAATAAAGGGATTGCTATTTGATATATATTAGATATATGTTAATAGATGATAATGATTATATTGTAAATCATTAAGGTATAATTAGGAACTAGTAATCTTGATGTGGATTATGTTAAGTTCTTAATGCTAAAGATTGATATAAGTTTAGTATTGATGATATGATTACTAACTTATATTTGATTTGTTGATTCTCAGATGTGGAGAAGGCTCAGTGATATTAGACTACTGAGTGGAGGCCTGAGGTAGTCGGTGAGTGGATCTGTAACCTCAGTGTGATTTAGTTGTAATGATTTGATTTACAATAAGTAATTTATAGTATTACTTTGATATGATGCATCTGTTGAGATATCTTGCCATGATAGTTTAATTAGTTACTTGGCTGATTGTGCTAGTATGTAAGATTTTGAGGTCAACTTGATTTGATGGTTGGACTTGTTGTTGTTGTAGACGACAGGAGATCTCGGAAACTTGAAATGTTGGTTTAGAGATCTAGGTCGTGTGTGATTGACAACAAGTTATCGGTAGTTCTGTATGGGCCAATACAGATGATTGATAAGAGTTCCTTGAGTACCAAACCGGTATTAGGGTGTCTCAGGGACCACCGATCCTCATGATGTTGCGTGTATGACATTGATTGGATGTTGAGTGATTGATTGATTTTCTGTTTATTGTTATTTGATGTAAACAGATTGTTATGCTAGGTTGTACTGTTGTTATGGTTTCATTCACTTAGCGTTGTGCTAACCCACCCACAGTTCTTCCTGCAGGTTGAATATTAGGGGACATATTGGGCAGGAGATTGTTGGACTGGATGGAATGTTTGACAGGCTGAAACTCTGATGTAATTTTGATAATCATAGAAGTGTTTTAATAACACCCAGTTGTTGAGATGTCACGTATTTGATTTGAAAAAGTTTACTGACATTTCGAGTACATTGATAGAATGTCTTTAAATATACGCTTCCGAGTCGCAGTTATTATAATATTGTTTATAATGAAACGAGGGGTGTTATAAGTTGGTATCAGAGCAATAGTTTGGGCGAATTGAGCATGATAGAATGTTCAATCCTAAACTTTGATGGAGTTGAGTCAAACATTCCAGAAGGTGTGGGTTTAGTTGATTAGTGAATGTGTGAGAAAGTAGTTAGTTGAATATGTACTAACCTTTAACAAGTTGTGAAGTGTTGTTTGATTGCAGAGACGGAGGAACATGGGTATCTGATTAGTATATTTCATGTTTCCTCAACGCTTGTGGGCTTAAGATTGTCAGGTAATCTTCGATAAGCCTATGTTAATTTACATTAACTTGAATTGTTTACTCTGTTATGTTGAGTAAGCTTTGTTGTGAAGTTAATTGAGTCAGACTGATATGATTCCCCAGTTTTGAGTCAACTATTGATTGCTATAGGTTGACATGAGGATAGAAATAATAAATGAAATGAACATTGTGGTGATTATTTCTGATTGAATTGAAAAATGCAGAAATGTGAGTAAATGAGTAGATAAAGAGTTGATTAAGGTTTAACATGATTGATGTTAGAACCTAAGGAGTGTCTTTATTGGGAGACAAGATGATTGATAGTACTATATTAGTAGATTGATCACAGGTTGTGATCTAAATTCTTATTAAGGATTTTGTATCATCTGATTTGAGAATGACTGCTATTTGAGGAAATATGTGTTTATGTGGCTATATGATATGTTTTGACTATAGCTAAACCTTTGAGCTAAACCAAGACTGATAGATTTATAAGAAATATGGCTTATGATAAAGCTAAATTGATTAAGGAAGTGGTAGATCTTTCTGGTCAATTGTAAATTAAGAAATGAAATGTTTTATAGTAACATGATTGAGTAGATTTGTGGTGACATAGATGCTTGATAGTATAGCATATGACAAAGTGATGCTAGTTAATTAGGATGTGTCCTGAATTTTGTAGTAAATAGGGACATTGAATTGTGTTTAGTATTAAAATTATGATGATAGGTTATCATATGTTTGAGGTTTTAGATAAGTGATATACTGAGTGAATCAGTTGTTGAAAAATTAGAACATTGTGTGTATGTGAAATGGCTTGCATATGTAAGATTGAATATGTAAGTAGTAAGCTGATTTTGAGTGTGTATCAGCTGTTAGAAACTATTAAATAGATTATGATTGATTTGAAATCATAAAGTATTTAATATATATGAGATAAAAGTAGATCACATTGATAATTATAATGTAGAGTAGCCTGAGAATGGATTGTGAAGAACATAATCTTGCAACGCCTGATCACCGTTGTTATATTATGTTGTGTCACATGAACTTGTTGAGGCTACTTGGTATAAAAGAAATGTAATGTGATTTTGGAAATGGAGCATGATAGTATGCTAAGTTGTTTAATAGTTGTTTTGATAAGAAAATAATCAGTTGATAGAACTGTGACCTTTAGACTGTAAAGGTGAGAGTGCAAATGATAGTTGTCATTGATAGAGGTTTTGATGATAAACCTAAGTGATTAATTTGATTGTGTTAAATATGTAATTGTGATTGATTGTGATAGATTACATGTAGGTGAATTTGATAGTGTTTAAATGAGTCACTATTTTGTATTTGGCTTGTATGAAGCCAAAGTTGAAATAGGTTGATATTGTCTTGTTTGAGGAATTACTAATAATTATTGAATGTAATAATTTGAAGTTTATGTTCGATAGTAAACATAAAATATGAAATGGATTGTATGGAGCCAAAATTGATGTAGGTTGACTTTGTCCTTGTGAAGGATTGATAAGATTATTGAAAGTAATAATTTGAAATATATGTTTGAAAGTGAACATATAAGATGATATGGTTTGTTATGAGTTAATATTGATAGTATGTTAACTTTGAAAGTCAAACCATGAATAGAGAATTGTGTATAAAATTAATTGCTTGTGATTGGTTTGAGTTGGGTCAAGCTTGATAAAAGCAATTATAGAATTTTATTGATTGGTTGATTGAAATCAAAGTTGACATGTAGTCGACTGTGTGTGTTGAAATAGTCTAACATAGATTATAATGTTATGATTGTGAGGAATATGATTGAATTCTTTGATTAGTCAAATTATGTTGAGATGGGTCTTGTAAGATCCAAAGGAGATAGATAAATGGTCTAAGTTTGTAAGACTTGAGTTATTACTTAAAGCTAGTATTAAGTAATTGAAATAATGTAAAGTATAATTGAGTATTCAGTTAAGTAATATTTGATATTTGAACTGAATATGCGTTAATGAATTATACAGATATAAAGTCATTGTTTGATATGACAGTTATAAATTGCTAAGATATGTTAGAATGATTAAATCACATTGATTAGAATTGTGATAGGAAAATCTTACCAGTGTGTGAAGCTTGTGATAATAGCTTTGATTGGGTAAGAAGGTGAGATAAGAAATAATTGAAAGCTATTATTATTAGTTGCCTAGGTTGATTGGTATTTTATAGTGAATCACTTAAGTATTGAAAGAATTTAATGGATTCTTTAGTTATTTGTTGATTGTATACAAATAAGGTAAGTGATAAAGTGATGAATTGGGATTAGATCCAATTAAGAAATTATATGAAAGTATATCTGGAGTTGGACTGTGTTAAAGGTCTAGTTTGACCTTGGTTGATAAATTGAGGTATATGAATTGGAAAGTTGTTCATATTTTAAGAAATTGTAAGTGTTAGAAAGCAAGAGAAACCTTGAGATTGATAGGTGATGATTGTATTCACCAAACTTTTCTTGAAAGTTTAGAATGAAATGTTTAAGTTATATACTAGTTGATAAGTATATAAGTGAAACATAGAGTTATTGATTGTTCCATGTCCTGTGGTATGGATATGTGATGAATAGTAGTATTGAGAAGGCTTGATAAAGACTTTAACAGTCTGAATGGCCTAGTATATAGAATGAAATGGAATTGCTGTGTATGTGTCCATTTTAGAGAATATCTGGAATTGTGTAAGTATATATGTGTAATATACATGATAATAAATGGCATGATAAGTTTTAATAGATTGAATTAAAATGTGCCATAATATATGTGGAGGTTAGTTAACTGTGATTAACTTGATGTAGATTTTGTTGAAATGTGTTGTAAAGTAACACATTGTGATATTGTGATACTTGAATTGTGGTATCATAATGTTGATTAAGATTGACTTAGTTGCTAGATTGATGGAATCTAGTGTTGAATGATTAAGTGATTCAAGTTGTATAATTGCTAATGGTTTGTGATTAGTAGCTTAAGAGCTTAAGGTTGAGTGGAAATAACTGGTTGCTAAGAATAGATTTTGATGTCTTACCAGTTTAAGTAGTATATAAATTCTAACTTGATGGTTAGTTAGAGTTTGAAGACAAATATTAAGTACTGATAGGTGTACTGGAATGTATAATCACTAATGTTGTGATTATTGTTGAACAATAGTTATTGTCGACTTAGATGTTGTTGACAATTGATAGGTAGTAATGAAAGGAGTTACAAATAGAAATAAGTCAATGTAGAGGTTGGTTGATTGTAGGTAAGATTGATTGTGGTACTTTTGTTGATTGAGCAAAGTACTTGTTGATTGTGGTTTTACCTACTGAGTTGACCTCCACAGTACTTATTAAGGTGATAGGAATCTGGATTACTTTTAAGTAAAAGGTTTCATATGATTGAAATGATATGTGAATATGATAGAGTATTCAAAAGAAAGTAGGTATGAAACTTTTGGATGAAAAGTTGACCTAGATTTGGATTTCAGATCTTTGATGGTAGAGATTTAAGATTGTAATCTGTATATTAGATTAATTGTTGGTCGTGAGTTGAATTATATTTCAATGTTGCTAGGTACATTGGGGTTTAATAAACACTGTTGTTGTGATATTGTTGCTGCTGTTTTATTGTTAACAGTGATGAACAGTGAGAATAGGTTAAAGATTTTAGCATGTTGCTAATTTCTGGTTGTGTAGACCTAGTAAGTGATGTTAGGTTTCACTTATTGTTATTGGTTAAAGTGATTGGGTGCTTTAAACTTTTATCTGATTGGTGATAAAGAAATTAGATAGATGATTGGTCCCTATGAGATGTTGGATGGATGCACTGTATGTGTGCATAGGAAAAGATAGAAGCATGTACATTTGGATATGTGCATGTGGAAAGAATTCAAACAGTCTAAGTATAGTTGTAAGTTGCTATTGAGGACAACTGTATGCTAAGCGGTATGTGATTATATCACATTAGTTAGATTGATTGAGGTTAGATTTCGGGGACGAAATCTCTTTAAGGGGGGGAGAGTTGTAACATCCTCGAATTGAACCTAGTTGTATATATATTATTTCTTGATTTAAATAAGTAATTAAATGTGTTTGGAAATAATATTGTTTGAAATAGTGAAATAATTGGAATAGGATCCGAATATTCCAATGTGATAAGTGAAATATTAATTGTTGTAAATTAATATAGTTGACGGTGCAATAAAATGTTTGGACTCGCAAGTGGTTTTCGGGTTCCAGACAATAGATTGAGATGGGGTATTAAATTATACCCGTATAATAGAAGGTCGGTTGAGGAACCGACTTAAGTTTCTATTTATATAACTTTCCTTTTTAGGAAGTTATTCATTTTTATTCCAAAACTCACAGAAACTCTCTGAAAACCTCCAAATCAATCCAGAAATCAGATCAGGAAGTTGTGATCCTCGTGAAACTTCCTAATCATCAGATTACCATCGTTAGATTCTTCAATCAGTAAGTATTCTTGAGTATTTAAGAATTTGATTTTGATTTAAATTTGGGTAAATTGATGATTTGAGAGAATTGGATGTTAGAAACATGTTATAAGTGTTGTATGCGGATTATATGATGTTTCTAGTGATTTATAACTGTTTGAAATCGTGTTTTGGGTGTTTTTGATATAAATTCCGCGAGTGAGGGTTTGAGCAGATCGCAGATGGCTGGGACGAAGGAGGAAGCCGGCGGCTTCTTATTCAAGCCGGCGGCTTGTAGCTAGTCGGTGGAAGCCGGCGGCTTCATAGCCAAAGCCGGCGGCTTGTGTGGTGTAGTATGAAACCGGCGGGTATAAACCCGACCCGGCGGGTGGTGTAGGCTTTAAAACTCGTTTTTGTTCTGTTACCACATTTGGTAAAATACCCGGCGGCTAAGTAGTGTGACCCGGCGGGTGTTGAGGTGAAGCCGGCGGCTTCTAAAGGGAATCCGGCGGCTTGGTTGGCTGTTATAGCAATTCTTGTTTGATTTTTAATAATAAAGGGATTGCTATTTGATATATATTAGATATATGTTAATAGATGATAATGATTATATTGTAAATCATTAAGGTATAATTAGGAACTAGTAATCTTGATGTGGATTATGTTAAGTTCTTAATGCTAAAGATTGATATAAGTTTAGTATTGATGATATGATTACTAACTTATATTTGATTTGTTGATTCTCAGATGTGGAGAAGGCTCAGTGATATTAGACTACTGAGTGGAGGCCTGAGGTAGTCGGTGAGTGGATCTGTAACCTCAGTGTGATTTAGTTGTAATGATTTGATTTACAATAAGTAATTTATAGTATTACTTTGATATGATGCATCTGTTGAGATATCTTGCCATGATAGTTTAATTAGTTACTTGGCTGATTGTGCTAGTATGTAAGATTTTGAGGTCAACTTGATTTGATGGTTGGACTTGTTGTTGTTGTAGACGACAGGAGATCTCGGAAACTTGAAATGTTGGTTTAGAGATCTAGGTCGTGTGTGATTGACAACAAGTTATCGGTAGTTCTGTATGGGCCAATACAGATGATTGATAAGAGTTCCTTGAGTACCAAACCGGTATTAGGGTGTCTCAGGGACCACCGATCCTCATGATGTTGCGTGTATGACATTGATTGGATGTTGAGTGATTGATTGATTTTCTGTTTATTGTTATTTGATGTAAACAGATTGTTATGCTAGGTTGTACTGTTGTTATGGTTTCATTCACTTAGCGTTGTGCTAACCCACCCACAGTTCTTCCTGCAGGTTGAATATTAGGGGACATATTGGGCAGGAGATTGTTGGACTGGATGGAATGTTTGACAGGCTGAAACTCTGATGTAATTTTGATAATCATAGAAGTGTTTTAATAACACCCAGTTGTTGAGATGTCACGTATTTGATTTGAAAAAGTTTACTGACATTTCGAGTACATTGATAGAATGTCTTTAAATATACGCTTCCGAGTCGCAGTTATTATAATATTGTTTATAATGAAACGAGGGGTGTTATATTGAACCCGGGTGGGGCGTGGGGATTTGCGGCGGCGGTACCACTGAGGTAAAGCCCCATTGGTAACAATTTTATTTTACCTTCAACTTTATAAAGTTAAAACAATCAATAATTTACTAGTCACAATAAGTCATTTGACTTTTTGACTCATTATTCACAATAAAGTTAATAAAATAACAACTAAATTTCCTAACTCATTAAACAAATAATGTACAGTTAGGAAATTACTGTAATGCCACTAGGCCCTTAAGGTGGGTATTACAAAATTTCACTCGAAGTCCTTTAATTAATTTAATTACACCGATCATCATTTCTTTTGAAACTTGTTACGTCAATCGTCATTTACACTGACGATTGTTAACTCTTTGTCAAAAAGAACCATGTGTGTAAATGTTTTTATTCTTTTAAATTTTTTGAGTAAATTTAAATTATTAAATCTAACATATGTATTGATACATTATTAAATACACATATCATTATTTTCATTTCCCTAATTTTATCATCAACAAATTTGGTCATGTTCTCCTCTAAAACATCAAATTTTATAAGCCACAAATGTGTGTGTGTGTGTGTGTGTGTGTGTGTGTGTGTGTGTGTGTGTGTGTATGTATGTGTGTGTGTGTGTGTGTATATAACTATATATATAGAGAGAGAGAAAGATGGTTGTGAATTTGAGTGGTGGAATATATAATTTGATGTTATAAAGAAGAAATTACCAAATTTGATGATGAATAAAATTAGAGAAATGAAAATAATGTTATGTGCATCCAATAGTGTATCTACGCATATGTTAGATTTTATAATTTATACATTACTTAAAAAATTTAAATGAATAAATTTTTTTACACGTATGGTATTTTTTAACGGAGAGTTAACAATCGTTAGTGTAAAGGACTATTAACGTAAAAAGTTTCAAAATAAATGATGATCTGTGTAATTAAAATGAGAAAATTACAAAAATCATCCTTATGGTTTGCCTCAAATTTCATTCGCAGTCCTTTAATTAATTTAATTACACAAATCATCCTTTATTTTGAAACGTGTTACGTCAATAGTCCTTTACACTAACGATTGTTAACTCTCCGTTAAAAAAGACCATGTATGTAAAAAAAAATTATTCTTAAATTTTTTTTTGAGTAAAATATAAATTATAAAATTTAGCATACGTATAAATACATTGTTAGGGGAACATAAAAATATTTTCATTTCTCTCATTTTATTCATCATCAAATTTAGTCGTATTCTCCTCTAATTGATCACATTTTATATTCCACCAACATCTTTATACATTTGTGGCTTAATTAGTTCTCACTTTTCAACGCCTTTTTACTTCGAAGTTTGGATCATCAGAATAGACTATTGACGTAACACGAAAGGTCCTTGAGTGGTGGAAGCCGTTTGTGGACTATAAAATTTAATGTTTCAATGCGAAAGAGAAACAATTTGATGATGAATTTGCTAAGTAAAATGTTAAAGATGAAAATGATGTTTGTTCACCTAATAATGTATTAATACATATGCTAAATTTTATCATTTATATTTTACTTGGAAAATTTATAAGAACAAAAAAATTTACACGCATGTTCCTTTCTAACGGAAAGTTAACAATCGTTAGTGTAAAGGACTATTGACGTAACACGTTTCAAAATAAATGATGATCTGTGTAATTAAATTAATTAAAGGACTGCGAGTGAAATTTGGAGTAAACCATAAGGATGATTTTTGTAATTTTCTCAATTAAAATAATTAAAGGACTGCGAGTGAAATTTAAAGCAAACCATAAGGATGATTTATATAATTTTCTCATATATATATGGAAATTATAACATGTACGTGGTGATTCGAATGATTGAATGATGAGTAGAAGATCCTTGTTATATATAATTTCTTCCTAGGTAAGTAGGTACTAGGTAGTAATAATAGTCATAGAGGCTCAAGGTCCAACGAGGCCTAAAACGAACTTCAAATATGGGGCCTTATCGATTCTGTATAATTACTATTTTGAGAAAAATTTCATAAATCATACATGTGGTTTATACAGATTTTCACATGTCATACCCAAACTTTTTTTTTTCCAGGTTATCGATAAAATAAGTTTCTGTTTTGCTCGTAAACAGTACCTCCGTCACAATCTGTTAACTTTTCCCATTAAGTTCCATCATGTGATATGTACGTGAGGTCAGATCCGTCTTTTTCCCTTTCCCCCAATCTAAAGAATCACCAACCTAGATTCGTGGAGGTCCACGATATGCGAATTATCGCAATTCACCATGACTCGATTTTGTTTTACTTGATTTCAATTTTGAAGATGTTAAGAAAATGAACGGATGGAGTGTTTATAAATAGCGAATAAGAGATAAAAGAGATGGGAGAAGGGAGAAGGGGAAAAAGACAGATCTGACCTCACGTGCATATCACGTAATGGAACTTAACGGAAAAAATTAACTGATTATGACGGAGGTACTGTTTATGAGCAAAATTGAAACTTATTGTATCGATAACCTGAAAAAAAAAAGTTTGGGTATTACATGTGAAAATATGTGTAAACCACATGTATGGTTTTTGAAATTTTCTCTACTATTTTCTATACAAATTCGACAAAATTTATAGTACGCATAAGCTAATTTCTAAATTTTAAATAAAGGAAATGTTAACCATTCCGTTGTAATATAGTATGTCAACTTTAATAGTTTGCTACTTATTGTGTTTTGATAGAAAAAAAACTCTTAAAATCAACCAAAACAATTATACAAGTGTTTTTCAAGAAGATCATCTTCAATCTTTTACTTATATAATACTACGTATAAAACTTTGAAATGAATCAAGCTATTGACCAATTATAGACTTGAAGATCTACATTCTATTGATCTTAGTTTATAATTTTATATGAAGGTATTATCAAAGTTTTTAAGCTAGATATAAAAAATACAACAATATCTCATACTCCGTATATTTTATCCTATAACATACCAATACCTTACTGGTTTTTAATTATACTGATATCATGTATGTCATGTTTACTTCTATAAAGCTTTACATGGTATAATTAATGCCCAATTGTATGTGAAATTTGAAGACCACATAGATACTAATTAGATCGATTAATGTATTAGTCATTTCTCATTATGCAATTCAAAATAATTCATCAATTATGTTTGAAATAATTGAGCTGGTTATTTGAGAAATAATACGATAAATGATAAAGTGAAAAAATAATGCGTAGGGAATTCAATCGTGAAAACATAATGACGTGGAGAAAATTAAATAGTTGATAGCGAATGACAAAACTAAGATCAAAACTAAAAACAAGAAAAATCGAACTTCGAAACCATTTTATCAAAATCACTTGAACTAAGTGATAAACAATGATCTAATCATTTTTTTCCCCACATAAAATCAGCATATTATCTTACGACTTAAACTATTTGAGACCTTATAATGTTATTTTGTAACATAAAGTTGCCTAATATCTTAAGAGTAAATTACACCGATAGTCCTTGTGGTTTGTAGAAAATTTCAGTGATAGTCCTTTAACTTTTAAAATTACACCAATCATCCTTATACTTTGATACAATGCACACCTACAGTCCTTAGTAAGGACTATCGGTGTAATTTTAAAAGTTAAAGGACCATGTAGTTTTAAAAGTTAAAGGACTATCGGTGTAATTTTAAAAGTTAAAGGACTGTCGGTGAAATTTTCTACAAACCACAAGGACGATCGGTGTAATTTACTCATATCTTAAAGACATATTTTTTGAGGTCATGTATGGCTAAAAATTGTTGAAGATTATTGCTGTTATCCTATATCTAATATACAATATCAAAAATTTGAGGCCTTGCAGAATTGGGGGCCTGAAGAAGTAGCTTCACTGGCCTTACCTTTGAGCCACCTGATAATAATAGTAACAAGAACGTAATATATAATTATATTGTTAGTCCCTATTGCGATCTTGGAGATGAATCACAATCGATTGAATAAAGCGGAAACAACAATCAATTATAATGAAAGTGAATTAAACAAACATAACGATATAAATAATGTTTATGTTATTGATTAACAAAAACAAACTGTTTAAGCACCACAATACAAACTCCGAACTCTCTGATCTTCCTCTGATTTTCGTTCCACACACATACAAATGAACGAAAACCTTACAAATGAAACCCTAAATGACTATTTATACGTTGGACCCTTGGACCCTGCGACACAAGCCCTTGTGTCGCAGGCCCAGACCCATGCGACATAGACCCAATGTCGCAGGCCCAAATACATGCAATTTCATTTGTTGTTTCAAGCTAAATATTCTATACAAGCTGTTGACAAAACATGTTGATTTTTCATCAACAAACTCCCCCTTGGCAATAGCTTGGATATGTCTTCAAATCTTCAACTTTAGCTTGAGTATCTTCCAACACTAATCCTCTCTCTAATCAACAACTTCACCGAAACCTCCAAGAATCTGTCTGTTCAATAGACATGTATCAACAAACTCCCCCGGAACAGCAGATTCTCCTTGAACTCTTGAAGGATCAACAGATGCAAGCATTTTGTTGTTGATGATGTTGGATTCTCCTTTCTCTTCAATCTTTCTCCTTGGTCTTTCGATAAGTATTAAACCGTGCTCAAATAACAGAAACACAATTTAATTTTTTTTTTAGTGTATATTGTTTATTTGTATACTATATACAATTACAAAAACAAAAATAAAAACTAAACTATAACTTTTGGAATCCATTTGAGCACGGTCCCAATCTTTCTTGTAATCTTCGAGACCTTCCGATATGATTCATCAATAAAATCCAAAGACATCGAATTCCACCTGAAATTTAAACATCTTGTTTCATTTATGAATTCGTTACGCCGAACCGATGTCCTCCAGGAGAAAGGAACAAAATCTTTTCGTCTATTTTGCACCATATGATGAAATCGTGGTGGTGTAAACGAGAACATTTGCTCACGAGTATAAGCATAAGGCTTCGTTCGTCTCGATTCCGGATGTAGATTCGGTTTAAAATCTCTTGATTTCTTTGGAGATGTTGAAGCCGAACTTTTGTTGCGTTTCATGTTACCGGAGTTATCACGACAATCAACCTTTTGATGATTACTTGTTTTAGTTGATTGTATTTTCCCAGAACACTTCATACACTTCTTATTCTTTTGTATCGAATAATTAGTGAACTGAGAAAATTTCTTCTTCTCACACGAAGAATTATCCTTACCACAAGAAGATTTACATTCATAAACCTTCTTCACATCCTTTTCAGATTCAGTGAGTCGTTCACAAAGATCTTGAATAGTCTTTAAAGCAAGCTCATGATCTTTTTGTAGCCTTGTTAACACTGTTTGTTGGCTCTCAAATTCCAGAATTCCTTCTTCCATCCTGGCAACCTTTAATCGTAATTCTTCACGTTCATTCTCCATGTTGAGCACTTGAGATTAAAGGGCTTTGATTTCATTTTCTTTCTTCATCAAATCCTCTTTCATCCTTTCTTCAGAACTTATCATACTGAACGAAGTAATACTTCCGTAACCAAATTTAAGAGAATCCCACAAATGAAATGATGTAGGTTCTGTTTTGTAATGTGAGGCTACTTCGTATGGTAAACAAGCTAGTATTGTTACAAATGTCTTCTTTTCCAAATTGTCACAATCCTAAATTCGTTGATTGTGGTTAGCGAAAGCATTTAGTTAAGTATTGGGGTAATGACACCAACATTGTACATGCATACGTATCAGAGCATATGATTACAACAGAACATATATATTAAGATGCCAAGAGTAATAGTTACAAAGTTTACGATTCAACAAATCGTATAAGTAGTTAAGTTGTACAAAAGTGGATTTCGTAAATATGACTAAACACAGATTAGTTATACAAAAGAAATCCATATGTTTCAAAAAGTTGGCATCCTAAAAGCTTCGCAGATCGCCTAGAGTTCCATATGTGCAGGCGGTTCTTACGTGCAGCTAATTCCCTGAAAACATAGTAAAAAGTCAACACATGGTTGAGTGAATTCACAGGTTTTATGTTTGTAGTAATAGTTGGTAGCACAAAACGTTCACTAAATAGTTGTTGTCAGTGAAATCAGGTGAAATTTAGAGGCATGTTATCCAAAGTATACGTTTAGTGGAATGCTACCCAAAGATACAGTTTAAGTTGTTATACAAATCAGTATTCCATAAGTTGTGAGTAGGAAAGTTCGCATCCTAGTAGTTGTAGGAATATAGTATACTATTTCCAAGTATGTTTTGTTGGGATGTTGCCCAATTATAGTTCACGTGATATCGTAGGAATGTCAGTATCCTAATAGTTGTTTATTATAGGAATGTCAGTATCCTGTAAAGTGATTCGTGGGAAAGTCAGTATCCCTGATCCAAGTCAGTAGGATCGAGTACCCAAGTCAGATGGGTAAAACCAGAATAGTAGGGAAAGTCAGTATCCCTGATCCAAGTCAGTAAGATCGAGTACCCAAGTCAGTAGGGTTCAAATAGTAGGGAGTGTTAGTGTCCCCTGACCCATGTCAGTAGGGTCTGGTCCATGTCAGTAGGACCCAATAGTTGTTCAAGAAGTAGAGACTTTGTACGTGTGCCCAAGACGTAGGGACTTCTCAATTAGTTTAGTAAAAAGTGTTGCTGGTCGTTCTCCAGCGAGTTCCAATTTAGTTTTCGTATGAAATACCATTTCATAAACAAAAGTCGTAGCAGTCTGACCGCAGTCATAAACAGTTCATGTAGTTTACATCCAATCAGTTGTGATAAAGTTTGCACCCGTAGCAAAAGAGTTGACTATGTTTTCCACCCCTGTTCAAAAGTAGTAAAGCAGTAAAAGTAGGGGCTGTGAACTCACCTGTTGAGTTAAGTAATGTGCGAGTGCTAGCAAAGCCTAAAGCCCAAGTCTAGTCAGAAATCTCCTAACGCCCTAAACGTATGAGATTTAATAAGTATGTGGATGTCTAAGCCGACCATCCATGCTAGTGTTCACGCAACCAAGTTATGTCCAAAGTGTTTGTTTAGCATTTACGTTTGTATTTCGTAGTTGTGAAAATGTATACGACTCGTTGGTGAAAGTTTGAAATCAACATTTCAATAATATAAGTATGTTTGTAATGTTTGTGTAGGTTCGCATATCGTATCGCGTGTAAGTATTCGTTTCCGGTTAAGTTCGACACTTAGAGTAAAATTAAGTTGTAAGTTTTCTGTTTTCCGCGACACTCGAAGCGACACTAAATAGTTTTTGGCGACACTTAACGAAGTGTCGCAGGAGTTCATAATTTTTGAGTTGTTAGCGACATTTGATGAGGTGTCGCAGGATGCGGCACTATGATGCGGCACTTAGGCTCAGTGTCGCAGAGGGCGACATTCGGGTTTAGCGGCACTAAAGTGGAGTGTCACAAAAAGAGGGTTTGTAGCGTCACTTAAGCAAGTGACGCAAAAAGAGGGTTTTCATGCGGCACTTAGTGCGACACTTAGGAAGTGTCGCTACACTGTTTTTGGTCCCTGCGACACTCGCATCTGTTCGAAGATCAGTTTGAAAAAGTCAAGTTTTGGTTCGATTTTTGGACATTCTCAGTTGATAAAACACTAAAACATGGTGTAATAAGCATACTAAATACGAAATATCGAAAGAAATCACAAAAATCTAGAGTTTACGAAAGTGTCGGGGTCTTACGAAGTTGTCGGGAGAGAAATCCGAAAAGGTAGAAGTGTAGAGCTCGACTCCGTGATCGTTTTTTTCTAAATGAGTTTGATGATTCGAGGTGATTTAATGGTAGTTTTTGTTGATTTTGTTAAGTTTCTAGAGAGAGAGATAGAGAGTTTAGAGAGAGGGGGGAGAAATGAAGAAGTGAGGTGGGTGGGGGTGTTTGGGGGACGGTTTTGGTCATTAAAAAGGAGAGGGGTTTTCGTCCCAAACTTGTGGTATTTTACCCGTGTTCGTTTACCCGATCGTTAAATGTTAAGATATTTTAAAGGATAAATATTTAAATACGTATTCGATTATATCTTTGGTTGAAATATTTTATGTTAATAATTTAGTTAAGTTTATAAAATTTTAACTTTGTTTCGTTTCAGTTTACGAAATAAACGTTTATACGTTGTAAAATACTTTGTAAATATTATCAACATAATATTTAATAATCGTTAATGTTATTTAAAATTTTCGTTTTATTAAGAAATTTTCGTTCACCAACAGTCATATATTTTTGTCGCGTTTGTTCCAATTGTTTCGTATGTAATTACAACCAATTACAAATAAGTAATACTACGCGTATCAACTACTTGGGCTTTGCTAGACTTACCTCTAAAATGTGTTGTGAATTCACTCAAGTGGGGAATTAGCCTAAAAATGCGTGCAAATTGCGTTTATAATTTAGTCGAAAATGTGGGGTGTTACACAAATTAAACATCTTCCTTTCCGTGTCTGACATTTGGTTTTCCGTTTTTACACTTGTAGGTATCTTTGGGAAAAATTCATTTTCTGCAATTGTAGGTGGTTCATATGGCTCAGTAATCAAAATCCATAAATCTGGATCATGCAATGTAATCAAATCTTCAATGATAGTCTTCCACCGAGCAAAATCCTCATTGAATAAAGACTTCAACCTATATCTCATAGTTTGAGTCAAAAAGTCTATATTCAAATTTAGTGACGCAAAAAATTTGTTCAAAAATATCGAAAAATTTTCGAGTAAAACAAAACTTTTCCCACACTAAAATTAAGCACTTTTAACTTAAAAATAAACGTTGGTACCGCAAAATTTTTCGCGATTTTCCTGCCAAATTTTCGTCGCTAAACGTCCAAAAATTGCTCGGGTAAAATGAAACTTTTTTCAAGCTAAAACTGAACAATTTTAAGCCTAGGAACAAAAATTGGTAATGCGGAAATTTTTCACCAAATCCATCGCTAAAAGTGTTGTTTTTTTTTTTAAAACTAAAATTAAGCACTTTTAAGTTTAAAAACTAACTTGGGTAGTGCAAAATTAAGCACTATGTCTCAATGAATAGTGCTGAGACACAAGGGCCAATGTTTCAATGAATAGTGCTGAGACACAAGGGCCAATGTCGCAGGCAACGTCGCAGGCAACGTCGCAAGCAATGTCGCATGCAATGTCGCAAGCAACGTCGCAGGCTACGTCGCATGCAATGTCACAGTGTCGCGGCAACAGCTGCAGAAAATCCTAAAATCGAAGTTTTTCGAAACCCTTACGAATTTTGATGAATATGCGATGAACAAACCCCAAAAATTACTTTAGAAATCGATTTGATCAACCCAATAAACTCAGAAACAATTAATAACCAATTAATCTTCAATACGCACCTTCGTTTAACCCAAAAACACGTTCAATAACGATTCAAACAACTCCTCCTGCTCTGATACCAGTTGTTAGTCCCTATTGCGATCTTGGAGATGAATCACAATCGATTGAATAAAGCGGAAACAACAATCAATTGTAATGAAAGTGAATTAAACAAACATAACGATATAAATAATGTTTCTGTTATTGATTAACAAAAACAAACTTTTCAAGCACCACAATACAAACTCTGAACTCTATGATCTTCCTCTGATTTTCATTCCACACACATACAAATGAACGAAAACCTTACAAATGAAACTCTAAATGACTATTTATACGTTGGACCCTGCGACACAAGCCCTTGTGTCGCAGGCCCAGACCCATGCGACATAGACCCAATGTCGCAGGCCCAAATACATGTAATTTCATTTGTTGTTTCAAGCTAAATATTCTATAGAAGCCGTTGACAAAACATATTGATTTTGCATCAACATATAATAATAATAATAATAATAATAATAATACATAGGAAAATAAAGAATTGGATTACGTGGTTACATATGACAGCTGCACCACCGTACACGTAAACCCCACCGTTGTTGATGTTTATGTTTCTTCTGGTATATGACACTTCCTCTAGTTTCTTTTCATTTATCTTTTATTATTATTATATTTTTAATAATGTCGATCAACTTACTTTTTTATTTATTTCCATTTGTATACAAAAGTTTCTAGAAAAGAAATATTGCAATTGCAATTGGAGTATATGTTAAAATTTTTTTATTGAAGTCAAAATATTTCGTCTTTTCTGTAAAGGTTTGCTAGACGAAACAATAATTAAAACTAATGTTTTGTTTTAGATCCCAAATATTCATACTATATATTCATTACTAGACTCTAAACCCGTGTATACACACGGGCCATTGATTTTTAACATAAAATTTCATATTTAGTCTCTTATTTGTAATGATAAAATATGTAAGTTAATATGTATATTAAGTATTTAGTTGAATTCATAATAATATTACTTTATATAAATGAATTTATATAAGTAGAGATTAACATTAATTGTTGTAAGTCTATATTAGCCTTTTCAAGTATTTTATTCCTACTCAGTGAATAGAAAATAGTTTCATTACAGATCGATTTGGATAATGTTTTAATAATGAATTAAATTTCTTTTTATATGTAGATGAGTAGTTGATTAAATTTTTTTTTTTTTAATAACTTAGGGATCTTATTTTAAAATTTATTAAAATTAAAGGACTTTGATGATAAATTAAAATTTAATTAGCATGACGACATCATAAAGGTATTTCTGTATATAATTTATAAGATTTGACTTTGAATTGTACGATGATATTTAATTCAAATCTATCTTTTATAATATATAATATATAATTTAATTATAATTGTATCTAACCGAACTTAGGTATTAATTATATAAACAAATGATTTTTGAGAAATTCGAGGGTTTTATTATAAAATTTAGTAAAATTATGGACCAAATTGATTAATTGGAAATTTAAAATTGATGAGATCATAAGATTAATTGTATATTATATTTATATTTAAGATAAGATAAGATGGGTATACTATCGACCATACATAAGCTTACATTAGTGTACGGGAATTGGAAAAACTTTGTCAATTACATGGGTGTATTGTATATTTATACGGAGTAGTAACAAAGCACACAAAATGATATCCTACAAAATCATTTTAAAAATATAACTTAATATATATAAACACTTTAATTTAGTAACCCGTGTTATTGCGGGTCTCATGTAAAAGTCTTTTTCATGGTATAGTTTCATTTGACTTCAATTTTTAATTGTACAATGTGACAACTCTCCAAATTAGGTATTAATTAACATTTAAGCATGTGCATTCTTACGCTAATTTCCTGATTAAGTTTTAACAAAACTTCTTGATGTGATGTAAGTCTAGCAAGCCTGGTACTTTTAAACAAAAAGTAATACGTAATAAGCAAGTATTAAAAGTTACGTACAAATATATCGGAATGAACCCGACAAAAATAATTAACAAAAGTTTCGTGACACAAAAATACTTAATAATGTAATTATTAATTACGAGTATTTATATATCTATAACATATAGATATAAGGGTCTAATTTTACGTTTAACATAAAACGTATTATAAAACAAACAGAAATAATTCTAAAACGCGCATACGACGTCAAATCATAAAAATACAAATTTCCTTGTTCATTTGGAAGAAGTTAGAACATTACTTCAAAATATGAAATCCTAAATTAACTGAAATTTTGCGCTCAAATAGTTGGATGCAGTAAAATGTACAAAATTGTACATCTATTTAAAATAATGATAACATCATTATATTGATTATAAATAACGAACCAGGAGAACACCTACACAATAAAAATGTAAAATGTTTATTTTTATATTGCTAAAATTATACCCGTACTCGAAATTGAGGTGCCAAAAATTGGCACCTAACTTCAATAATACAGAAGCATGGTTATGTTAAAACCATACTCCCTCCGTTCTCTCGGTGATCAAACACACACACATAACCTCCAATAATTCTCCCAACCAACCTTCATCTTTTTCTTCTACTGGAGCAACAACAAGATCAGAGGCAACAACAATATATCATCATCATCAACATACGATCTTCATCATCATCCTCACCATTTTCACTTTGTAAGAAAATCTCAAATCTTTAGTTTCTTTACTTCAAATTCGTTATATAACTTGTGTACATATCATAATCTAAACATATAACATATAAATGTGATGATTACTTGATTGTTCATGAAAATGGTTTATAAAACCAAAAATATCAAAACCAAAATCGTTATATAAAAACTTGTTAAAATGAAGTAATAACTTGTAAGAACGACATATAAACTTGTTAGGAACATTTGGTAACATAGTGTAAAGGATTTGAGCCAAATAAAACCGTGTATATATGTATACAGTCGCGAACAGGGGTCTGGAACGAGCCACGAATACGGCGGATTCCTCTGAATCCGGCGTATTCCCAACCGAAAACCAAACGAATCCGGCGTATTCACGGGAATACGGCGGATTCCCGTTTCTAAACAAGTCGAATACGGCATATTCCGTTGAATACGGCGTATTCCCAAACCTTCCCACGAACTACTTGATGAACACAAACGAATCCGGCGTATTCGATTGAATACGGCGGATTCCCCCCGAACTGGATTGAATACGGCGTATTCATTTAAATACGGCGTATTCCCGAACCTAAAACGAAACCACATGAAAACCACGATGAATACGGCGGATTCATTCGAATACGGCGTATTCCGAATTTTGACTTGAATCCGGCGGATTCAAGGGAATCCGGCGGATTCCCAACCCTGACCAACAATTTGACTTTTACTTTAAAAACATAAACGCTCCCGTTAACGATTTCATTTATACGATACATTCACGAGACATTGTAAACTATTAATAAAACATTAATGTGATATATCCGAGACACGGACTTTGGACTTATTTATTTCGTACGAACAAACGATATATGAATAAATACATATATGACCTATATATGAATACGAACTTTGTAAATTATACGTTTTGGGAAAACGATTACAATCGGGACATTTAAACTTCTTAACATTTATTAAACAAATGTAATGATATTAAAAACAAAATAAATATATTATCAAGTTTTATATAACAAATAAAACTCGTCATGTTTTAAATACGAAACAACGTATTACAATATATATACATATATTCGAGGACACACGATATATATAGACACAAACGTATACGTGTTCTTAAACAAATGAAAACTTATATATTTTGATATCCATAAACAATGTATTGATCAAACATATATACATACGACACTTAAGAATATATATTCACATATATATGTGCAAATGGATTACACGTTTAACAAACGTACAACTTAATAATATACAACAAGTATATTTACATACGAATACATACATAAAACAAATATATGTACAAACAATGATATTTGAATAACGTTCAAATTATACGAACAACTATATACAAAGTATATGTACAAATGGAAACAAAACGACTTTCCGTTAAATTAGACAATTACATATTGATTCATATACTTAACCAAGTATACGATGAAAGAAATAATAACAATATTTCTACTCAATGTCACCAACAAATACAACGACTTACATGATAAAGAAATCAACCATTTCTTCAAACGAACAAACTGTTAACATAAGTGATTAAAACAAATCAAACGTACTTATGTGAATATATTTATTGTATAGGTTAACATACCTTGGGCAAATATCTGTTTGGCTGCTAGCTTTCATACCGAGCAAAACTACCGTGAGTTCACAGCCCCTACTTTACAAATGTTTTCTGTTTTAAACATAGGGGTGTAAACATAGAAACTGCATGCAAACATATGCAGTAAATTATATAAATGCTTTATTTCTTTATACAACTGTTTGACATGAAATGATATATTTCACAACTGTTTTGGGAATTAGACAACATATCCTAGTACGGACCCAGACTCCCAATGTATGCATGAAAAGTCCTTATGTCATGCAAACTATAACCATTAGCTAGGTGACTCTAGCCACTGAGTATACGAATAGTACTATTGCCGTGACGACCCTCCTGTGAATGGAGCGTATACTTAACTGTCCTTCAGGCAAGAAACATAAGTTTTGGTTGTGGTTTGGTTATAGGGTTAGGTCGCGTTACTTTAACCTGCGAGGTTTAGCTCACCTTTCAGGGGATTATAAGTCTAAGCATTCCCACCATTTTTATTTAGGATGAACATATCCTACAACTGCTTTATTTCAGTATACGTACTGATTATATTTATAGTCTGGTAAACAACCAGATATATGATTTGGGTATCAACCCACATAAAACTATATTTTAGGGTAACAATCCCTATCATCTTATAATTTGCAAAACCTGCAAACCTTTATTTATTGAATAACATTTCAATAATTTAAACATAAATGGTTTAACATACCACATATTTATACAAAACCTGTGAATTCACTCAACATAATTGTTGACGACTTTCTTTCTATGTTTTACAGGAAATTAGCCATGTAAGTAAGGATCGCATGCATTCAGGATGACAACCCTGGACTACTTAGGATGCCATACCTTATGGGACAGCTTTTGAGGATTTCCTCTGTATTACTGCAGACATTGCAGTTATACTCATGAAATCTTATTTTAACATATGTATTGTAAAACTTAAATGTTTTAAACTTTATTACTACTGTACGACTTACACTGTCGTACTACTTTTGTAATAACTATTTAACTGGCATCCTTAATATATTATGTTCTGTATGATCATATGCTCTGATACAATGAATGCACAATTGATACGTCATCACCCCGCTGTTAAACTGTTTAAACAAGATGCTTCCGCTAAATTATAACTTGCTTCCGCTAAACATTAAATAAACACAATTATGGATTTTTGAGGTGTGACAGACTTGGTATCAGAGCCATTGGTTATAGCGAACTAGAAGTCTTTAGGTGACTGAAAACCTTAGAGACCTAGACTATAGCCTTGGCTAGAACATTCATGCATTCATACATACATACGTTTGCATACATCTAACAAACGAGTGACACGTCACACACAATTTCCTTTGTCACAGTATGTCTAGTCAATCAGTTTACCATGTTTATGCTTCGGACGAAGAGCCGACTGAGGCTCCTTTTGAGGGTCCCGCGATCACTGTAGGGGATGAGTTATCTGTTCATTTGAGAGACATGTCAGACGACACTAGTGACGCTTACATCGCGCCACCACCGACAGCACATGAGGTTACCCCTATCACTACAGGTATTCACCATCAGGCCGGTGAGACTTCTCGCAGGCCTGTATATAGGAGGACACCGAGGATGTGTGTCCGAGATTTTCCTATAGGTCCGTTAGCACCAGCGGACGAGTCTGTTGAGTCTCCACAGAGGGCACCCAGGTTTGCTCATCTGGAGTGGATGACTCCTATGTTGAGGCACTGGAGGTCATTAGAGGGTTTTCCCTCCACCTTTGAGACCGGAGAGTCCTCACGACCCCCAGCACCACTGTCTACCACTGGAGAGCCGATAGAGCAGACTCTCCCTACATTAGTTGCTGTTATGCGTACATTGTTCTGTATTACTTCTAGCAGGGGTTCTCACCTTGGACAGGTACAGGATGAGATCTCTCGTCTGTATGGGGACATGGCTGGTATGCATGAGCATCATCACTTTTTGTTGAACCATGTGTTTACTGCCCAGGAGATAGCTGAGTCCGCACGTGCTCGTGTGAGGACACTTGAGAGACATGTTAGGATTGCAGGGCTTGTGGTTGGTGCTTGTGTGGTGATGGCTGTGTTGAGGACAGCAGTGGGATCATTTCTACCGTACTTCCGTTAGGCCTATGTATGGTGGGATGTGCCTACTTAGGATTGTATATATACTATGTATTAAACTTGGAACTTTGGTTCGACGGGTATAGACAGACCTGTCATGTTTTGTATATCATTTGGATCGACGGTGTGTAGACAGACCCATCATGCTTTGATTAGTCTTTGGATCGATGGATATCTAGGATAGATCCATCATGTTTTGTATAAAAATTTGTGAACTAACTATGATCAGTTATATGATATGACATATGTATTTGGTTTATTATTATTGTTTATGTTACTGTGCGTCGTGATTGGATTATATATTGACAATAGATACTACATAATTGTGGATACTGAAATATGTCTTTGTAACCTATAGATCTCTTGAAACTGGAAAAATGACAGAACCTGTCATAAGTGAGTACTCATCAGATGATGACATAACCATCGACGAGCAGATACAATATGTATATGTCGATATCGAAACAATTCCGATAGTGGAACTGGTGGAAGAAGAAATTGAAAACCACGACTTTGAATTGATTGACATAGAGGAATATGAGAGAGTTAGAGACCAAGTTGAAGAGCTAGATGGTCAAAACTGGGAACTTACATCTAAATGCAAGAACTATGAAACTGAGTTGAGAATCCTAAAGAGGCCTATGTCTGTCCGAGTTAGGGATAGAATTCGCTTCTGGAAGAAAGTAGCTAGTGATCGCAAGAAGAGAGTCAAGAATTGGATTAAACGTCTGAGCAAGTGCTCAACTGAGAATGAGGTGATCTGTCATACGACTCTGCGATATAAGACTATGCTAGAAACGCATTACTCCTCTCCTAACCTGGACCAGGAGTGAAAGGAAAAGAACTGCACTACGACAGAGAACATAGCTAAAGATAGCTTAATAAAGAACTGATGAAGAACTGTCGTAGGAATATAATTGTTTTGTTAGGATCTAAGTATAGCTAAGTTTAGTTTAATTAGTACTGTAACAACTCGTGTTGTATTGGAAATCACTCTTGATGGATATAGAAGATATCATCAAGTTTTGCAATGAAACGATGTAAGAACGTTCTAGTTAATGTATAATATAACTTAGGTTCGATTCGAAATTTCGTACGAATTATATTCATCTCTATATACAGGTGATAGAAAAGTTATCACGTAATAATTGTTGAAGCCATTTCTTGCAAACTTTGAAAACCTACCATACTATGAATTATTTATCTTATCTTGAATTCCATAAAACATTGATTGCACTTAAACGATGATGAAAAGAAATATGTATTTGGCATTATATAGTGACGCCTGGCCAACGTGATTATATTGTACAAAGTACATATGGGTGTTTCAAAGTCGTGCGATATACAATGTGAAACATTATTCTCTCAAATTCTCCATACTATTCATTTGATAGACAATGTGAAATCTTGTTCATCACATTCATTATTTTGGCATTGACTTCTGCATTTTATTCATCGCAGAACTGAACTATGCCGCCAAAACGACGAATTACTAGGAACAGTCAGAAAACAACTGTACCTCCTACATCTGAAACTATTCCACCACCTAACACCGAGGAAACTACTGAGCAGTTAATAGCTAGACGCATAGCTGAAGGTATTGCCGAGTATGAGGCAAGCCGAAACCGTGAGACTGGGATTAATAACAGTGGATCGACCCCTGTTATTGCTGAGACTGTTGTGAATAACCGCAAAGGGTGTTCATATAAGACATTTCAGGCTTGTAAACCACCACCTTTCTGTGGCACTGAAGGTGCTATTGGTATTATACACTGGATAGAAAAGATGGATTCTGTGTTGGACATCAGTGATTGTCTACCAGACACTGCAGTGAAGTATGTTGCCTGCACACTAGCTGATAAAGCTTTGACTTGGTGGAACAGTCAAGTTCAGTCGATGGGACGACCAGCTGCTTATTCCATGACATGGGAAACATTGAAGAGTATGATGATGGAAGAATTCTGCCCTCGCAGTGAGATGCAGAAAATTGAGACTGAGCTGTGGAACATTGCTATGATTGGTGCTGATATCACTAGTTATACAACCAGGTTCCAAGAACTAGCTCGTCTTGTGCCACATATGGTAACACCTGAATACAAACGTATTGAACGCTATGTGTATGGACTGGCACCACAGATCAGGAGTTTAGTTACGTCATCCAAACCTGACACTTTCAGGAGCGCTGTTACCTTAGCGCAGAGTTTGACTGATGAAGCAGTTAGAATGGGGACACTGACCAAGAAGACTGTGTCGGTTAAGGTTGAGCAGAGCAGTGCTGAAGCTGGTAGTTCTGGAGGTAAAAAGCGTAAGTGGAATGACCGTCAGGGTCAATCCAACAAGAAAGGATCTGGAAATCCAAAGTCTTACGCTGCCACCATTGTGGAACCAAAGCCATACTTGGGTAACAAACCTAAGTGTGATAAGTGTAGCAAACACCATGAGGGTGAGTGCTGGTTTTGCGACAGCTGTAAGGGATGGGGTCACAAAACCCAAAACTGTAAGGTAAACCCTACCCCTAAGGGAAACACTGTTCGCCAAAACCAAGGATGTTTTGAATGTGGCGACATGAGGCATTATCGAAACCGATGCCCTCGACTCAATAACCAAAATCGTAACGCCAATAACACTCGCAACCGCAACAACAATGGAAACAACCGTGGAAACAACAACAACCGAGCCAACAACAACAATCAGCCAGCTCGTGGACGCGTGTTCATGTTAGGAGCACCAGAGGCACGTCAGGATCCTAACACAGTCACTGGTACGTTTCTTGTAAACAACCACTTTGCTTCTGTGTTATTTGATTCTGGTGCTGATTTAAGCTTTGTGTCCACTGAGTTTAGACCACTAATAGAGATCGAATCCCTTAAGCTAGATAACAAATATACTGTAGAGCTAGCCGATGGTAAGTTGATTGAATCAGGAGAAATAGTACCAGGATGTTCCTTAACATTAGAAGGTCATTCTTTCAAAATAGACTTACTACCGGTAGAACTAGGGAGCTTCGATATAGTGGTTGGCATGGATTGGTTGTCACTGAACCGCGCAGAGATCATCTGTCATAAGAAGATTGTACGGTTACCTTTACCGTCAGGAGAAATGTTGATGGTTCAAGGAGAAAAGAGTAATCGTGTGGTGAAAACGATTACATGCATGAAGGCAAATAAGTATCTACGAAAAGGGTACCAAGCATTTTTGGTACATGTTGTGGATAAGAAAACCGAGGAGCGACGCATAGACGACGTGGCCGTAGTACGCGAATACCCAGGAGTATTTCCTGACGAGCTACCAGGGTTACCACCTTCACGGCAGGTTGAATTTCATATCGACCTAGTGCCGGGAGCTGCACCGATTGCTCGTGCGCCTTACCGTCTAGCTCCATCAGAAATGCAGGAACTGTCTGCACAGTTGCAAGAACTGTTGGATTTAGGATTCATCCGACCGAGCTTTTCACCGTGGGGAGCTCCGGTGTTGTTTGTCAAAAAGAAGGATGGATCAATGCGGATGTGTATCGATTATCGAGAACTGAACAAAGTGACGATTAAGAACCGATACCCATTGCCACGCATCGACGATTTGTTTGACCAGCTGCAAGGGTCAAGTTATTACTCAAAGATCGACTTGAGATCGGGTTACCATCAACTGAAGGTACGGGATGAAGATATCCCTAAGACTGCGTTTAGGACTCGATATGGTCATTACGAGTTCCTGGTTATGCCATTCGGGCTAACGAATGCGCCAGCAGTGTTCATGGATCTAATGAATAGAGTATGTAAACCTTACTTGGATAAGTTCGTCATCGTGTTCATTGACGATATCTTGATATACTCGCGAACAAAGGAAGACCATGAACGACATCTGAGGCTGATTCTTGAATTACTAGAGAAAGAGAAGCTTTATGCAAAGTTCTCTAAATGCGAGTTTTGGATGCGTGAGGTTCATTTCCTTGGTCATGTGATTAATAACAAAGGAATTCACGTAGACCCATCCAAAATTGAGGCGATTAAGAATTGGGAAGCCCCAAAGACTCAAACAGAGATACGACAATTTCTTGGGCTAGCCGGTTACTACCGATGATTCATTGAGAATTTCTCGAAAATAGCTCAACCGATTACCGCCCTAACGCAAAAAGACAAGAAGTTTGATTGGGGCGAGAAGCAAGAGAATGCTTTCCAACTGTTGAAAGAGAAATTAAGCACCGCACCTATCCTGTCCTTACCAGAAGGAGTAGAAAACTTTGTTGTCTACTGTGATGCTTCACATCAAGGATTAGGTTGCGTGTTAATGCAAAACGACAAAGTCATTGCTTACGCGTCTCGTCAATTGAAGATTCACGAGAAGAATTATACGACGCATGACTTGGAGCTAGGAGCAGTCGTTTTTGCCCTTAAGATTTGGAGACACTACCTATACGGTACGAAGTGTACGATCTTTACTGATCACAAAAGTCTCCAACATATATTTGATCAGAAGGAACTCAACATGAGACAGAGACGTTGGATTGAATTATTGAATGATTACGACTGTGAAATCAAGTACCATCCAGGCAAAGCTAATGTAGTAGCGGATGCCTTGAGTCGTAAGGAAAGAGTGAAACCTCGAAGAGTTCGAGCGTTAGGACTGACAATCCACTTGGATCTGATTTCCCAAATTCGTGATGCTCAACAAGCAGCCTTTACTCCAGAACGTATGAAGGACGAATCCCTCAAAGGGATGGAGAAGCAACTGGAGTCTAAGGAAAATGGAGTATTGTACTTCATGAATCGAATTTGGATTCCTTGTGTTGATGAGCTACGTAGCCTAGTATTGGACGAAGCTCATAAGTCCAATTATTCGATACATCCTGGTGCAGATAAGATGTATCACGATCTGAAAGGATTTTACTGGTGGCCTGGCATGAAAAGAGACATTGCCACCTATGTTAGTAGATGTCTGACTTGTGCAAAAGTTAAGACTGAGTACCAAAAGCCATCCGGACTTTTGCAACAACCAGAGTTGCCCAAATGGAAATGGGAACACATCACGATGGATTTCATCACGAAACTACCGAAAACATCATCTGGAATGGACTCCATATGGGTGATTGTCGACCGACTGACAAAATCATCTCACTTTCTAGCCATCAAAGAGACAGATAAGATGGAAAAGCTGGCTAGAGTCTACATAAAAGAAGTTCTTTCTAGACATGGAGTTCCATTATCTATCATCTCTGATAGAGATGCACGTTTCACCTCTCGCTTCTGGCAAACACTGCAACAAGCATTAGGCACTAGACTCGACATGAGTACCGCCTACCATCCGCAAACTGATGGTCAAAGCGAGCGAACCATTCAAACGCTTGAGGACTTGCTACGAGCCTGCGTGATTGATTTTGGAGGAAACTGGGATGTTCATCTCCCTTTAGCCGAATTCTCATACAACAATAGTTATCATACGAGCATCCAAATGGCACCTTTTGAGGCGTTGTACGGACGCAAGTGCCGATCCCCACTCTGTTGGGCAGAGATGGATGACAGACAGTTATCAGGTCCTGAGATAGTCCAAGAGACAACGGACAAGATATCTCAAGTGCTTAATCGATTAAAAATGGCACGAGACCGACAAAAGAGTTATGCAGACAATAGACGTAAACCTTTGGAATTTCAAGTAGGTGACAGAGTCCTACTTAAGGTATCTCCTTGGAAAGGAGTTGTGCGATTTGGAAAACGCGGCAAACTGAACCCACGTTACATCGGACCATTTGAGATCCTAGCAAGGATTGGTCCTGTAGCTTATAGGCTTAAACTGCCGCAAGAACTTAGTAATATTCACGACACGTTTCACGTGAGTAATCTTAAGAAGTGTCTGTCTGACGAAGCGTTAATAATACCTCCCGACGAAATCTACGTCGACGCAAAACTCAACTTCGTGGAGGAACCGCTTGAAGTAATGGACACGAAAACGCAGAAACTCCGAAACAGTCGGATCAAACTTGTCAAAATTCGATGGAACTTGAAAAGAGGCCCAGAGTTCACCTGGGAACGTGAAGACGAAATGCGCAAAAAGTACCCTCACCTATTTGAAACCGTGACCACGACTCACGACACAAATTAAATCTCGGGACGAGATTTCCCTAACGGGGGGAGAATGTGACAACTCTCCAAATTAGGTATTAATTAACATTTAAGCATGTGCATTCTTACGCTAATTTCCTGATTAAGTTTTAACAAAACTTCTTGATGTGATGTAAGTCTAGCAAGCCTGGTACTTTTAAACAAAAAGTAATACGTAATAAGCAAGTATTAAAAGTTACGTACAAATATATCGGAATGAACCCGACAAAAATAATTAACAAAAGTTTCGTGACACAAAAATACTTAATAATGTAATTATTAATTACGAGTATTTATATATCTATAACATATAGATATAAGGGTCTAATTTTACGTTTAACATAAAACGTATTATAAAACAAACAGAAATAATTCTAAAACGCGCATACGACGTCAAATCATAAAAATACAAATTTCCTTGTTCATTTGGAAGAAGTTAGAACATTACTTCAAAATATGAAATCCTAAATTAACTGAAATTTTGCGCTCAAATAGTTGGATGCAGTAAAATGTACAAAATTGTACATCTATTTAAAATAATGATAACATCATTATATTGATTATAAATAACGAACCAGGAGAACACCTACACAATAAAAATGTAAAATGTTTATTTTTATATTGCTAAAATTATACCCGTACTCGAAATTGAGGTGCCAAAAATTGGCACCTAACTTCAATAATACAGAAGCATGGTTATGTTAAAACCATACTCCCTCCGTTCTCTCGGTGATCAAACACACACACATAACCTCCAATAATTCTCCCAACCAACCTTCATCTTTTTCTTCTACTGGAGCAACAACAAGATCAGAGGCAACAACAATATATCATCATCATCAACATACGATCTTCATCATCATCCTCACCATTTTCACTTTGTAAGAAAATCTCAAATCTTTAGTTTCTTTACTTCAAATTCGTTATATAACTTGTGTACATATCATAATCTAAACATATAACATATAAATGTGATGATTACTTGATTGTTCATGAAAATGGTTTATAAAACCAAAAATATCAAAACCAAAATCGTTATATAAAAACTTGTTAAAATGAAGTAATAACTTGTAAGAACGACATATAAACTTGTTAGGAACATTTGGTAACATAGTGTAAAGGATTTGAGCCAAATAAAACCGTGTATATATGTATACAGTCGCGAACAGGGGTCTGGAACGAGCCACGAATACGGCGGATTCCTCTGAATCCGGCGTATTCCCAACCGAAAACCAAACGAATCCGGCGTATTCACGGGAATACGGCGGATTCCCGTTTCTAAACAAGTCGAATACGGCATATTCCGTTGAATACGGCGTATTCCCAAACCTTCCCACGAACTACTTGATGAACACAAACGAATCCGGCGTATTCGATTGAATACGGCGGATTCCCCCCGAACTGGATTGAATACGGCGTATTCATTTAAATACGGCGTATTCCCGAACCTAAAACGAAACCACATGAAAACCACGATGAATACGGCGGATTCATTCGAATACGGCGTATTCCGAATTTTGACTTGAATCCGGCGGATTCAAGGGAATCCGGCGGATTCCCAACCCTGACCAACAATTTGACTTTTACTTTAAAAACATAAACGCTCCCGTTAACGATTTCATTTATACGATACATTCACGAGACATTGTAAACTATTAATAAAACATTAATGTGATATATCCGAGACACGGACTTTGGACTTATTTATTTCGTACGAACAAACGATATATGAATAAATACATATATGACCTATATATGAATACGAACTTTGTAAATTATACGTTTTGGGAAAACGATTACAATCGGGACATTTAAACTTCTTAACATTTATTAAACAAATGTAATGATATTAAAAACAAAATAAATATATTATCAAGTTTTATATAACAAATAAAACTCGTCATGTTTTAAATACGAAACAACGTATTACAATATATATACATATATTCGAGGACACACGATATATATAGACACAAACGTATACGTGTTCTTAAACAAATGAAAACTTATATATTTTGATATCCATAAACAATGTATTGATCAAACATATATACATACGACACTTAAGAATATATATTCACATATATATGTGCAAATGGATTACACGTTTAACAAACGTACAACTTAATAATATACAACAAGTATATTTACATACGAATACATACATAAAACAAATATATGTACAAACAATGATATTTGAATAACGTTCAAATTATACGAACAACTATATACAAAGTATATGTACAAATGGAAACAAAACGACTTTCCGTTAAATTAGACAATTACATATTGATTCATATACTTAACCAAGTATACGATGAAAGAAATAATAACAATATTTCTACTCAATGTCACCAACAAATACAACGACTTACATGATAAAGAAATCAACCATTTCTTCAAACGAACAAACTGTTAACATAAGTGATTAAAACAAATCAAACGTACTTATGTGAATATATTTATTGTATAGGTTAACATACCTTGGGCAAATATCTGTTTGGCTGCTAGCTTTCATACCGAGCAAAACTACCGTGAGTTCACAGCCCCTACTTTACAAATGTTTTCTGTTTTAAACATAGGGGTGTAAACATAGAAACTGCATGCAAACATATGCAGTAAATTATATAAATGCTTTATTTCTTTATACAACTGTTTGACATGAAATGATATATTTCACAACTGTTTTGGGAATTAGACAACATATCCTAGTACGGACCCAGACTCCCAATGTATGCATGAAAAGTCCTTATGTCATGCAAACTATAACCATTAGCTAGGTGACTCTAGCCACTGAGTATACGAATAGTACTATTGCCGTGACGACCCTCCTGTGAATGGAGCGTATACTTAACTGTCCTTCAGGCAAGAAACATAAGTTTTGGTTGTGGTTTGGTTATAGGGTTAGGTCGCGTTACTTTAACCTGCGAGGTTTAGCTCACCTTTCAGGGGATTATAAGTCTAAGCATTCCCACCATTTTTATTTAGGATGAACATATCCTACAACTGCTTTATTTCAGTATACGTACTGATTATATTTATAGTCTGGTAAACAACCAGATATATGATTTGGGTATCAACCCACATAAAACTATATTTTAGGGTAACAATCCCTATCATCTTATAATTTGCAAAACCTGCAAACCTTTATTTATTGAATAACATTTCAATAATTTAAACATAAATGGTTTAACATACCACATATTTATACAAAACCTGTGAATTCACTCAACATAATTGTTGACGACTTTCTTTCTATGTTTTACAGGAAATTAGCCATGTAAGTAAGGATCGCATGCATTCAGGATGACAACCCTGGACTACTTAGGATGCCATACCTTATGGGACAGCTTTTGAGGATTTCCTCTGTATTACTGCAGACATTGCAGTTATACTCATGAAATCTTATTTTAACATATGTATTGTAAAACTTAAATGTTTTAAACTTTATTACTACTGTACGACTTACACTGTCGTACTACTTTTGTAATAACTATTTAACTGACATCCTTAATATATTATGTTCTGTATGATCATATGCTCTGATACGATGAATGCACAATTGATACGTCATCACCCCGCTGTTAAACTGTTTAAACAAGATGCTTCCGCTAAATTATAACTTGCTTCCGCTAAACATTAAATAAACACAATTATGGATTTTTGGGGTGTGACATACAATTTATAAAATCAAATATCGAAACCTAGGTATATATAAATGATGATAATGTATATATAAATCATAATGATAATAATTTTTAATGCACCATGAATCCATGATACACAATGCTCGGATTAAAAAAAAAATAAAAAAAAAATAATCTTTTAATACGTAATCTTAGATACCTGTAGGTCATAATTTCAAATATTTTTGTTAATATGATAACACTCATAATGTAGGAATTCTTATTTAAATGGGAATAGATACTCCTATCGTATAATATTAATAATTTATTTACTTTATTTATTTTTTAATTCATAGTTTATGATGTCACCATTTCCTAAAATTTAGTCAATTTGACAAAATTGAATAATTTGATTGGTTAATTGAATTTTTAATGACATCATCAAGCGTTTCCTATATACTCCGTATAATTTAAGATATTTGACTTTGTTAAAATGTTTTTTAGTTCGCCTCTTGAAAATAATTTTCCGATTACAAATCAAACAAAAATACAGTAGCTAGGAAACGCTTGATGATGTCATTAAAAATTCAATTAACCAATCAAATTATTCAATTTTGTCAAATTGACTAAATTTTAGGAAATGGTGACATCATAAACTATGAATTAAAAAATAAATAAAGTAAATAAATTATTAATATTATACGATAGGAGTATCTATTCCCATTTAAATAAGAATTCCTACATTATGAGTGTTATCATATTAACAAAAATATTTGAAATTATGACCTACAGGTATCTAAGATTACGTATTAAAAGATTATTTTTTTTTTATTTTTTTTTTAATCCGAGCATTGTGTATCATGGATTCATGGTGCATTAAAAATTATTATCATTATGATTTATATATACATTATCATCATTTATATATACCTAGGTTTCGATATTTGATTTTATAAATTGTACAATTAAAAATTGAAGTCAAATGAAACTATACCATGAAAAAGACTTTTACATGAGACCCGCAATAACACGGGTTACTAAATTAAAGTGTTTATATATATTAAGTTATATTTTTACAATGATTTTGTAGGATATCATCCCCCCCCCCCCCCCCCCCCCCCCCCCCCCCCCCCCAATCACCAACCTTATAATTAACGTATATAATAATCCCAATCCTGATCATAATATGTTAATTATAAATAATTTACACACTAAACTCAAATTATCTTCATATTTAAAATTAACATCACTTTGTACTTATTTCACTATTCAATTGAAGCATGTTAAGACTTTTGTTATCTGTCATTGTTAACCATAAATCTTTGACTAACCAAACATTTCGCATTTCGGCCACTAGCTAGCTCCATAATAGTCAAACGCCCAATTTTCAATAGGCATGTGATGAAACACCATTTTCTTACATTCATCGACTCATCGTTAATGTTTCTAGCTCGCTCATGTTCGCATTGCCTAACTTTTAAATTTTAATCACATATATATGTACTCAATTGTCCTAACTCGATCATCTTTACAAACTTCCATCCATAATACAGTTATATACTCATCAATCTTATACTTCGTAATACGCTAGTTGAAAACCCGTTAATCTCGAATGAACGTTTAGTTGTGTATATTGTAAATATATGCGACCTATTGTATTGAATCGAAAGTTACTCTTCTAGCTAGTTTATTTTATTTGAAGCACAATAATTTTAAACTTTATAGTTCTTATTAAGTTAACTACTCATGGATTATAAGCAACATCAATAATGTCTCATTTCCAGTATATACATCTGTTTTCTCAATTAACATCAAGATGATCGATCGAACTAAAAGCCGTAAGATCAAGTCTTATTTGGAACATGGGTGACGAGTATTTGTTATGCAAGAAAATAATGATGTTAGATTGATCGAACATGTTTCATAATGAGTGCAATTCAGAGCAAGTCTTATGTGAGACTAAGCTATCACACTCCGATTAACGTGTAAACCTAATAATACAACTCTATGTTAGGGGGCATTCTCATATGAGACCCAAAAACCAGTAGTTGATTGTCACACAAACATGATACACGAACTATACACAAAGTAGTTGAAGGGCTAATTTGGTAATTCTACAATTTGAATCCCTTTTAGTCGACACCTACTTTGATGTGTGATTGGAGTAAACAAAACCAAGTAGAATGTGTACTATGCACTCTGCGTACCTTAGAAGTCTTACCATCTTTTTAAACTCACCTTTCCTTTTTAGACGTGGCAACTCAAAAGCATAAGTTTCACATCTACACATAAAATTGGTCAATATTTATGGTCATAACCCACTTCTGTTTCCATAACATATGACATCTACACATTTTTGCCTTTTTGTCAACGTACAATCATCAATGCATTGTTAGTACAACACTTATTTGCGGTACGTGGCATCAAATCCTTAGTTTTCAACCCACTTACGATGACATTACAAGTCTAGGGGATTACAAAATTGACCAATTTTATATTTTTTTATATTCAAACACTATGCGTAAATTATTATCATCTAGTCCCTCAACAAATTGTAAATGGAATTGAAGTCACTTGTATGTACATAGTCATTTTTTTATTTTATTTTTGTATGTATTCTCATTATTAATGAAAAATGATAGAGACGTTGAAAGGGAAAACGTTATTTTATATGAAAATGAGAATGAGAATACGAATGAGAATATGGGATATGTACACACATACAAGTTATCCTATGAAGAGTAAACTTTAAAAACATTATTATCCTCATTTCTTAGTTGAATTTAGACTTTAGGTATAACTATATATGTTTGGTAGGACTATTAATGCACTTCTATATTAATATTGAGTTATTCGTAATAGTTAAATGCGATATTCAAAACTCAATGATCACCAATAAAGTGAATCTATCATAACATGATAACGTAGTTATTGACCAATTAGAATGGAGAACCACTACATACAGTTTTTTTTTTTTCTTTTTCAAAGTATATGAATTTGTAAAAGTGATTTTGATCATAGAATTAAACGGTAATAACATCATCTAAAGCCTATAAATAATGATATATTTGGCGCATATACTTGTTTTATTTTACATTCACATGTCAAAATCACTTATACTTTTTCCGGTATTGGGTCCCTGTTATTCTGTTAACCCGTGAAATCAAATCTATTGTGTCGTTAACAAAATCGGAAAATCCTAGAAGTAAATTAACGAGTAGTTACGTAGTAAATTACACTACATTGTCATATTACTCGTATTAAAAACCAAAGAAAGAAATGCAAGGACCAAACCTGAATTTGTAGTTACGGATTTAAAAGTTAAATAGAAGAACTTTAGGGGGTGATTGTGTAAATATATCCTATTATCAAACGGCAGATCGTTAACGACTTTACTGAAACCATATTTGACGCCCTTTCTAATTCTCCCCACCATTTCCATTTCATTCTTTAACAAGAGGAATCAGATTCTCTATCTCACACACTATTAATTTATAATATATAAATAATATACAAATATTACTTTTGCACCTAAAACGCACACACTTCTTTGTTTCTGGTGTCTCCGGCGACCGGTGAATTAGGTATGTTTGTGACGTCACTTTCTGCTGGTTTCACTGGTGACGTATATATATGTTAGATAGATAATGGTATAGATAATTAGATATGTATCGGTATAATTTATGTATTATGTGTCTGTGAGTATTGGAACTTAATATAAGCGTTATGATTAATTGGATACTATATATATGGAAATAATTAGGTTTTTTTTTTATTTAATTTAAAATTTATATTATTAATTTGACAAATTGACTGTAGTATCGGTTAATCGGCACCGATTTCGGATCTCTAAATCTGGAATTACTATGTAAGTGTTTAATTCGTGTTATTTCTAGGGTTAACTGAGACTGATACAACCACTTAAGCTCATTTGTCCTGCAAATTAGCTGATATTTTCAGCTCCGAGGTATTATTTAGGAAATTACTGCATCTGTTTTTGTTAATTGAAGTCTCAATGATTATAGATATGATGATATGTACGAAAATAAAACTAAATGGAATTTATAGGTAGAATTGTTGTGATGGATAGTGATTTTGGTTGGATGCTATTCATTTTCGATGTTCAAATGGTTTTGTTTTAATTTATTATTATTAATTAATTTTTTGATAATTATTGGGGGGTTTGGGATTTCTAAACCACTGCTGAAATAGAAACAAACTTTGTTTATTTACGGATGTTCTGTGTTTGTTACTTGGAATTAGGTATCTGATTGTTTTCAATCATGCATCTTCATTTGATGATTTAATTATGATATATCACTAGAGATTTGATAACTGGTAGAAGTACTATGTGCATATGAGAATTTAAAAGGTTTTATTGTCTGCCAAGTTTGTCTTTATCTGGGTCCAGGCTGACATGTGCTTAATTGAGCTTGTATTATTGACTGAAATGGTACCAGGACTTCAATACTTGAGCAGAATATACATATGGTTTTCATCTAAAACTTTTAATGTTCGAATTAATGTTTTAATTAGTCTTTATGTATTTCAGATTAAAGTAGTATCTTGGATATCATAAAAAGCATATAACTGCTCTTAAATGTTTGCTCATACCTATACCATGTGTCGGTCCGTTGATGTTTATGTTTACTTGGCTCCTCTTTTATTCCCAAGTAGTGACCTGGCTTTTTTGTTACAGCTATATAAGCATTTGCATTAGTAGTTGTCTGATATGCTAATTTTATGTATTATTGGCTTTAATCTTACATCGTTTGATTTTTTTCTCTTAACAATCATCTTTTCTCATGAATATTCAGGTTGCAGATGCTCTAGTGGCTTGGAGCAAAAATAGAGTGGGTCTGTAGTAGGTACTCTAAGTCATTCTTACACATATTGCATGTGAGCAAGGATGGGGTCTGCCTGTTGTGTTGCTGCTAGAGATAGAACCATAACAAATGGATCCAGTAGTGATGCTATGCCGAGAAATATACGATATTCTCCATCATGGAGTGTTAGGTGGGATAATCGGCGGCGTGTAGCAGGGGAAGAAGCTTCCTTGAGTTGGTTTTCTGATGGTGTTGGAACCAATGACAGGCTGGACAATAAATCTCAGACTACTATTGGAACTGCTTATGCATCGGAAGAAGGTAGTCCATTGGAAAGTTTCCGGAATCTCACTTGGCAAAAGACTTCACCTTCTGAAGGACATACAGTTCCTCACACAGGTAAATTTATCTTAGTAAACAATATATACAACGGAATTTGTGATACTCAAATGTCAGAACCATAATCTTGTTGCCATTACTCAGTCAGTTACTCCAACAATGGATTTTGGACTAATTTGAGGGGAATTCACAAATTGGTTTGTTTGGTTAGATTCCCTTTTATTGCACGTGAAACATTCAATCATTATAGCTTTTGTACTGCTTTAATTTTTTATTGAAGAAAGCAATAGAGCCTAGAATGTTAAAAAGGGCATTGTTTTACTTCTTTCGTGTGGGCCAGAGTATCTTGGGTTGCTAGTAGCAATATGCAGTTGACACACATGAGGTGCAATGGTTTAAAATTTCTTTCTTATTAGTTATATTAATGGGTTCTGGAGGTTATAAATGGTGAAATGGTTTTTTACTACTCTGTAGTTACATTTTAGTAGAAACGTGGAATAACTTTCTTACCACTTAGTGTGTGTGTGCATGTACTGATTCTGTTTGTTATATAGAAGTAATATGTTAGGAAACCCCGTCAAGGAAAAGTAGTGGAAAGGGTGTTGAATAATTTTTTATTTTTTTTGGGTTACAACACTTCTCCTATATATATGGTACAATGAGCAATATATATTAAAAATGACATAGTGACACTCTCTCTCATGTACCATGTGTGAGATGCACTGCTTGGAATCATCAGAACTCTAGAATTATGTAACCAACTTCTCTCAGAGTGTGTGTGTGTGTGTGTGTGAGAGAGAGAGAGAGAGAGAGAGAGAGAGAGAGAGAGAGAGCAACTTTACACTCATCAAATTTGTTTCTTTGTTGTATCACATCAGCTAGATGACATGGTTCAACCGCTGAACCATTTCTTTCTTTCTGGAGTAGTACGCTTAAATTGCTTTGTACAACTTTGAAACACTATACTGAATAGTTAAATGTCCTCTCCTATTCAGACCCTAACACTTCATAGTTTCATGTTAAATTCTTGCAAGTCCTAGAAGAAAGTCATTAGAACTTCTACAAGTTACTATGAAAGAACACGTAAACTTAAATGGAAAGTACTAGTTATCAATCTATTGCTATAAAATTTGTTTCATTACAAGTTCATATTTACTTTCATCATCATTGAACCCAACTATAAACAAACCCTGTATATATGTATCATATCATATATTCTATATTAGATGGATTGATCATCCACACCAAGCATGTATATCTACTCCAATAGTATGTAATTAATATTGTTAACTTTTATGTTTCCAATTACTGATGGACGGTCTTACATTCCATAATATATGATATTATCTGTGTAATATTTTATTATTGCTTCTATAAAAGACGTCATATGGCTTTGATGCTTGGTGCATTTAACCGATTGTAATGTGCCACATCTCATGTTCTTCTACTTGTCCTTGCAGATCAATCAGTCTCTCAAATTATTTCAGAGGTCAGTTGCTGATCAATTGAATTTTTTATGAAAATCATAAAGTATATCTCTCATCTTATTTACATATATGCCCTTCTTTATGTGTCATGTAGGTAAAGGAGTCGAGAGAAACTCCGCTTGCTTCAGAACCGTCTCCAACAATGATGTCATCATCCACACACTCAGTTTCTTCCTTTTCGGCATCCCCTTTGACCTTTTCCCAAAGTCAACTTTTACCCCCATCAAGATGGCCTGGCCGTTCCCCAGGAATGAAGTCTCCAAACTTCTCAATATCTGAAGAGGGCTCACCTTTGATGCTCCCAGGGTGGAGAAATGAATCAAACTGTGGGTCCCATGGTGGATCTTCAGATGGTTGGTCTGTACCTGCCTTTAATGAGCTCATGGCAACCTCTCACAGAGAACGATGGTCTTTTGATAGCGAGTCTCTCAACTTTAATCGTGATAAAGTAAGCAGATGTAGTGGCAGGGCTTCTTCTTCACCTTCCATAGATATGCAGACATGTGGTGTTTGCTCCAAGCTCTTAACAGAAAGATCTTCATGGGGAACCCAAAAAATTATAGCGACTAATGAGCTTGCTGTTGTTGCCATTTTGATATGTGGGCACGTTTATCATGCAGAATGTTTAGAAAACATGACATCAGAAATTAGCAAGTATGATCCAGCATGTCCTGTTTGTACTTTTGGGGAAAAGAAGCTTCTCAAGCTGTCAGAAAAGGCACTGAAAGCTGATTCGGAGTTGAAGGCTAAGATGAACAAGAAATCACGAAGTCGGGTGGTGGATGGTGATATGAATGGGGATGATATTATGTTTGATCGTTATAAGAGTAGTGGACACGAGGGCGGAATCCCGAAGATGAGTTCAAGTTCCAGCATGAAGAGCTCCGCAGGAAAGCCTTTCTTAAAGAGACACTTCTCTTTTGGTTCCAAGGGAAGTCGGTCCTTGTCAGAGAATAATTATTCTCGGAAAAAAGGATTTTTCTGGGCAAAATCAAGTAGGGAGTGTCCTTATTCGCTGTAACAAGGTACCATACCATAGGTTCACTTTCAACGTATGATATCAACCGTTCTTTAAATGCGTATTTATTTACCCATCTGCTTCTCGGCAGAGGTTGGTGGTGTTAGGGGGCCAAATGAACATTCTCAGGTAGAGGTGGCTGTTTTGACCCGTTTATTAATGAGTGTGGGTCGATACGGGTGTATTTTATTTCAACCGGTCGAATGGGTAAAATCAAAAGAATTGTTTAGAAGGAAATGGTTCTAATTAGTCAAAGTACTTTAAACATTATTTTTACTGCACTTGCACTTTTACTACTTGTACTTTTTTGATTTCGTTATGGTAGGCAGTGTGTTACAAGTGTTTCTAAATTATAATTTTATGGACAAAAGGTATTGCGGGTCAGCCCAACTTGCATATAATAGCCATTTTGGTATCTTACCCAAACCAGTCGCATTCGCCAATCGCCACCTCTACTTGCAGCCAACTATGTTCACATGTGAATGTTGTTGCCTATCACATATCTGCAGCAAATATCTTCCGAACCCAGAACATTGAACCCACAGGACAAGTGATGTTGGTTATTTTGTACTCATTTAAATTTTAACATGCCCAAAAGCATATACATGCTGTGGAAGAAATTTCAGATCTACGTGTGCGTTATATTGACGTGCATAACTGAGAAGCTGTCTTATCTATTTGTTATCCATATCTTTAACATTTTTCTCTGGGTTGATAATGATATTCTCATTCTGTAGGTCGATTGAACGCTTGGTATCTCTGGAATTCTAGATTTAGCAGATGACGACAAGATATCAGATATTGAAAGTTGTCATCATCATTAGTATCTCGGGTACCAGTAGTAGGAGTAGCTCCTCAAGACACTGTAAAGCAGGTTTTGAACAACACAGTCATCATTATCTTGATCAATTTGGTACATATAGCTGGGGAGAAAAGTAGTATAAATCAAAGGAATTGAATGGGCTTGATAGAAATTCTTTGTTAAGTTTGTGCTCTGTAAATTCTAAAGTTGTGTTTTTTTTTCTGTCTCGCATTAAAAGGAAAGATAATTTGAATGTGGTGGACTGAACTTGTACTTTACTACTTGTACTCTCTTGATTTTGTTGACTTGCAACATTTTAGATTTGCTCTGTTCCATTTCCATACATCGACCGGTTTAAATTGAAACAAAACATATTTCTTTGTTTGTTAAGGATTCATACTCGGGGTCGCCCTTTGTGATCTATAGATACATATTGAAATACAACTCCAAAATCATCTTACGATCCTAGTATCCTACATATCTTGTAATAGACAACTTATCTGCATGATCAACCCCTAAAAGACATTACCTATGCCATCTATTTCGGCTCAAGTATTATTACTCTTTCATATAGTGAACAGTGCATATTATCTGCTCCAACAATCTTTTGAATAATGGACGCATTTAATTAAAAAATTGTAGGATTAGGAGATGATTCGATCACCGAGCATTAATTTAAACAGTTTGAAGCAATTAAGTGTCGAAATTACTTTCGTTTATTAATATTAATATTAATGTTAATTATTCGATAAAATTGTCAACTATATACTCTGTTGATAACCAAATGTCAATTCTACATAATACACAAGTAATCCAGAGTGAGAAAGTGGATTAACTAGTAAATTAACCACCTGTGATGACTGATACACAAGTGACTCATGGCAATGTCTTACATACGTGGCTCACAAAAACCAATCATCTGACATCTTCCATGATACGTGTAGCCTCCTTAGTTACATGCAAAAACATTCACTTTTATTTTGTCAAAACATGTTACACAACGACAAACACCGCCACCATAAAACCCTCTATTCTTCTCTAATGATTCATATTCAAAACATATCAACTTATTTCAACAACAAAAAAGGAAAAGAAAAATTAATGGCAGATATACGTGACGAGCACGGCCGTCCGATTCAACTCACTGACGAACACGGGCAACCTGTTCAACTCACCGACGAGCATGGTGTTCCCATGCACCTCACCGGCGTTGCTACAACCGTTGGATCAACTCCTCCTCAGAGTCATGATAGCAGTACTATTGGGTCGGAGATGCATAGAAAGATGATGCATGAGCCGGCTGCTGCTGATCAGGGAACTATGGGTTCTGAAACTCATGGTGGAACCCACTTTTCACATACACCAGTGGACTATGCCAAACGTGGCGCTGGCGCAGTTGCTGGTGCCGGTGCAGCAACTGTGGGTGCGGTAGCAGGAGTTGGAAAAGCGGCTACCCATGCTGTTACAGGTGGCGGAGCACCTACGAGCCATCCTCAGGCTCACGGTACGGGTACCGAGAAAAAAGAGATGGAACGGTCGTCCAGCTCTGGTTCGGTAAGTTTGAACGTTTTTAATTCGTTTTTCAAACTTCCTTGAAATTAGTAGTATGTATTTTTATTTGTTGTATCATATCAAAACATACCAAGTTGTCCCAAACGTTCCATGTACATGTTTGACATGTTAGCAGTCTTGTAAAACAAAAAACTTGTATATATATGTATTTGAATGGGAAAATACGGAAAGTTTTTTTTGTAACTAAACGCACTGTTGTGGTTGCAGTCGGAAGACGACGGGCAAGGAGGACGAAGGAAGAAGAAAAGTATAATGCAGAAAATAAAAGATAAGCTTCCGGGACATCATAACAGCAGTGATAAAGACAAGCAGCAGGCAGCAGCCGCACACAGCGCCAGCACCGAAGAAACAACCAAAGTAAGCACAACCGCCGGCGGAGGTATAAAAGTGGAACAAGAACACGAGAAGAAAGGTTTCATGGACAAGATCAAAGATAAACTTCCCGGTCATCATAATTAATTTCCATCTATATATGATCTATAATCACTACTACTATTTTAACTTTTTAAGTATGGTTTTTCATGTGTGTTTTATTTCGGTGTATATAGTTGTGTGCGTGTAGCTGAATTTTGAATTTCCAAATACTTTTTATGTATTTGTAATAGCTAAAACAAAAATAGACGTTTTACCGTATCCGGCCGGCATCGTCGATCTCCCATTTATGTTATTGTTGAAATCTTTTGCATTATTGTATTTGTTAGTATTTAATTATAAATATTTGCCGATAAAGTTATGACCCTAGTAAAATAAAGCGAGGTGGACGAATGTATGTAATTTTGTCGTTTGATTTCATACATTTATATAAATCGAACAAAAAATATATAGAGTATATAAATAGTTTTTGTTGTTTGTGAATGATTATGGAGATTCATAAGGAGGAATATTTATAAACTTAAAGCACGTTACAAGTTCAACATAGTGATGGGGGCACAGCAGCCGTAGACTTCCAATGAGTGATCCCAGTGGTAGACGATGGGGTGATCACTGATTGTAAAGGTACCGTCGAAGCTTCATCCAACTAACAAGCCACAAGTGATATGTCTACTCTTTTCATTTTTAATTGCATTATGTTTCATAACACCGTGACACGAGTTAAGAAAAGATGATGAAAACCGATGTAAACATCACAAATGCAAAACCAGACAACTGAGTTGATGAAAGAGAGCACAGTTGAATCTTTTACAGAGCTAGTAAGAAATAATCTCTTTATAGTGTACATTGCAACAAGCTAATTCAACCCAACAGTTCTTACTCTTTACCAAAATCTGCACTATAATGAGCGCTAGATTCAAGCTTCTTTGCTTCATTTAGTTTACGAACAGCCTGCAACATTTTCCAAACACAAAACAATATCAGGAAAACTCACATGCCCCAAGTAACTTCACAAGTGACACTAAAAATTGAATGAAAAAAAAAAAAGTTTCAGTTAACATCTTTCAATCATATGTTGTGATGACAGAAAAAGTTACCTTCATGAAATCTTCATGAATAACATAATCACGTTCTGCACGGATTGCTGACATGCCAGCTTCAGTGCACACATTACGAAGATCGGCTCCGTTAAACCCCTAAATAATGCCGATGATCAGCATTTCTGTTCAAAGTCAACTAAAGATAACTGCATATGTTAACTTAATGTCATAGCTTACCTCGGCAAGTTTGACAACGGCCTCGTAATCAATTTCACCATGTTTAGCAATTCCGGCCGCATGAATTTTAAGAATTTCCATTCTTGATTGCTCATTTGGCAGTGGGATTTCTATTTTCCTGTCCAATCGACCTGGACGAAGAAGAGCTGGATCCAGAACATCGGGTCTGTTTGTTGCCATGATCATTTTTACCTGAAGGCATGAACAAATAAGTTAATCTTTTTGAGTAATGCAAGTCTAAAAAATTTCCCAGCAGAATTTAAAGGGTGCAAAAGTATACAGGTTTATGACAAAAATCAAACATCAAACATGAAAATATATTTTTCCCCCCAAACCTTGCCAAGCTGATCAAATCCATCCAGTTGATTTAGCAACTCCATGAGTGTTCGTTGAATTTCACGGTCAGCACTAGTTCCCTCACTAAAACGCCGTCCACCAATGGCATCAATTTCATCCATAAATATGATGCATGGCTGGAAATATTAACAAGCAAACATAAGAACACTTGTTAACTATATGAACTTGAAGAATTTTTTTTTCCCTTCAATACTACTTTGTTTTTTCCAAAACCACCCGCTACCAGTTAATTCAAAGTTATACAAATAGGTAAGTGGGTAATGAGTTAAAACAGGTTCGGATCAAGACGAGTAACTTTTTATATGGGTTGTAACCAATAGGCTGATTGGAAACATCTATCGTCCATATATATAAATAAATATTACTTATTAAAAGATAATTAGTGGGTCAGATGTAATAACATAAAATATAAATGTTTTAACAATAATCTAATTTTATAACACAATGATTTAGATGAGTTTATCCCAGAACTAATACATTTAGGGTGACTGAGACCTGCTAAACCCATTTTATCCATTTCCCTCTAAGCTAGTATTTATTTTATTTAAACCTTTTTACCCGGTATGCATAAACAAATAACTTAGACCAACCAGTTCGTATAAAATGGATCGAAATTACCACCTCTACAGCAAAGGGAACTGGAAAGTATTGTAGCACTGAACATGTCAAGTAATAAAGAGATTTAAGGATAGAAGCAATACTTGATGATCACGTGCATAACTGAACATTTCCCTGATCAATCTTGCACTCTCTCCTATGTATTTATCAATAATGGCACTTGATACGACCTACAAGCAATTCCCAAGTGTTAGAAATAGAAGACACATCAATAGCCATATTATTGAAATACGAATGTATTAAGTACCAAGGTACCTTTAAGAAATTAGCATCTATGTTGCTAGCAATTGCTCTAGCTAGTAACGTCTTCCCAGTACCAGGAGGTCCATAAAGGAGAACACCCTAAAAATATCACTTCCGTCAATTTTCTAATAACTCTAGCCTAGGGCACCAAATTTATGAAATCTTTTTTGTCTATATATTGGACAATCGACAATAGGTACCTTCGGAGGTTTGATGCCCACCCTCAGGAAGAGCTCAGGATTCATCAGAGGCAATTCTATAGATTCCCTGAGTTCCCGAATCTGATCTGATAGCCCTCCAACTGCAGAATAGCTAACATTCCCAGGATCTTCATGAAGCATGTTATAAACGACTGGGTCAACCTGCAACGATGTTGTGAACATGTTAGTCCAATCAAGTTGGAGCGCTAATAGCCAAGAGAACTGGTTGAAATAATATTAAGCATGTATACTAACTTCACGGGGGAGTGCTCGCATAATAGTTAGAGTTGTCATATCAAGAACCACTCTAGTCCCAGCTGTTAGTTTTTCCTTGTCCACTTTACTGCGGCACCCAACTACATACCTTGGACCACTACTGGCTTTGACTATCACTGTAACATCATAAGTAGGCTTTATTAGTAGAATGACACAATGATGTCCCAAAAAAGATAGCAAGATATTGGCAATGATAGAAACTTTACAAAGTAATGGAGTTAGGTGTTCTAAAATCTGTGGTAAAGCATAAACATGCTTAAAAGTACGTGCTCATGTTCACTAAGCTCAATGCAAGTAAAAAGATAATTATAAAATTCTAATGAAATCAAAGAGAAAAATGATAGTATTGGATACATCTTTCACTGTCCAGAGGCCTGAGAACTTCGCCTATGATCTGCCCGACACTTTGAAGAGACTTCAAATCATCTTCTGTTTTGGCATATTCTTTCTTTGTATTCCGTAGAGCCTCTCGCACTGCAAAAATCAAGTTCCGCTGTTGTTAATATGGCATATGACAATCATATAGAACAAAATCAAGTAACAGATATATAAAAACAGAACAATTTCCAAGTGATCATGAAAGAGCTGCAAATGATGATGCCAAGTTGCCAACGTAATTTATACAAAAAACTAATCAAGCAGCAAAAGCATGCAAACGCATTTACAAACAACATACCATTCAAAAATGAACCATTGGATCAATCGACAATTCTAACCAACAACATGAAAATGGATCCATCCAAAATATGGTGGACAATAAGAAACTTGAATACCTGCTCTTATACAAAATTTCTTTCGCAGATTATAAATGAGCTAAAAGGGAAAGAAAATATTTATGTAACATAAGATTAAAGAAAGTTACACTCAGGGAAATATGACACATGTGAGAATAAAGATCAAAGTGCAGAAACAATGCACAGATTCACCAATTACATCCAAGCATTTTGAGAACTGATTAAGCACTTATGACTAGCATAAATATCTAAGAATATATAGTAAAAGGAAATAACAGGTATAGAATACACATTTAAGCAGTGGACACTTCAGGGGAGACAAGTATGATTTCCAATCTCCTAAAAGGAAGCCCTCTTTTTCAAATAAATAATTGGGTCAAATAAACCCGGAAACCTTGAATGAAACAACTCAATTATAAATGGCTGCCGCTGGTAGTAGATAATTACACTCGAAAAACCTCTAAAGGCTAAATACAATGCAATAGACTATAGTAATCAACGCAATAGATTATATACAGTTGTGATCCTAATAAAATCGTCCAGGCACCTTACTCATAGCGGCGCCAATAAGTTAATTGAGCTACAAGTCTGCAGAAAGAACTCAGAAAGCGGTCTGGTTTCACTGTTTAAGACATTCATCTGGCAGGATCACACAATAAGTGACTAAAATAACATCTATATTTATTCCTGCTCCTATAATTACTAATATAATGCTTGCATTCATAAAACTCGCCAACATAACATAGCAAACCCTACTGTTTCACTAGCATTTCACTGCCACATCAAATATATCATTTATGGTTACAAAAATTGGGACAAAACCAGCATCAAATCGATTGATTTTATAAATAACCTAAGTATACTTCAAAACCTTATCTATAAATATACGCAAATTAATAAGTATATTAACAACAAACAGGTATATCTCCAAATCTTCCAGAAAAACCTAAAAGCAAATGAGCTGAAATAGGTATAACTATGGATATGTAAGATATTTGGTTTTGTAAATTGATATATAATATAATTTAAAGTAACTAACCTCCTCGAACACGAGAATCGAGCTCTTTATGTTGAAGCATTTTTTTCCGGTAGTCGGTAACGGCAGCACGGCGGCGAACGGCATCTTCGCCCTCACTAGTCATCGGAAAATTAAGTCGATGGATCTCTGAATTGCCGTAACTATTGATCTGGTTGCTCTATTGAAAATCGATGAAGAGAAATTACGACTTGTTAATCAAGAAAAGAACTAAATTTGGGTGTGATACTGATACAGACACTATGTACACTGCAAAAGTCTATTTGGTTTGGAGATTGGGCTTGTAGTTATTTGGGCTTATTTCTAATGGATCTACATTTCAGTATACTTCGGCCCAATTCATTGTTGGAATCTGACTTGATTAAAAATGTTTAGTAAACCTAAGTTTAAGACTTAAATATGCAATTGATCAGAATGAAAAAAGTATTTGGTATATAAAAAGAAAAGGAGCTAGTAGATTGTCATAGATTGTATGGTTTATGCTTAAATTCAGGTCTATCGGTGTGTTTGGTACCTTTATTTTGAGGACTTCTCGAGTTTGGGCTTATAGTTTTAAAAGCTCAAGCCCCTACAAAAACTAATTTTTGTTTGGCAAACTAAATTTGATGGGGATTCTTATAAAAATAAAAACCCCAAAACATAAGCTACTTTAAGTAGCTTATAGAAGCCCACTCCATCTACAAGCTCCAACTCCAGACCGTCATTACCAAACACACCGTATAAATTAAGCATATTTAGCAAAGCAACAAGTTATTTTCAAGATAATATTCGGTTCACGGAATATTTTCGATGTAATTTGATTTTATAAAATTTGAATTTCAAAAAGGGTTAGCAAGAGGAAAATCGGGCTTGGCAGCAGTAGGAGATCTGCTTCGCTACAATTTTGGGAGTGTTCTTGCCATGTTCTCTTCCCGTTGCAGTGATGGATTCCAATGAGGCTGAGGTGTGACTGTGCGAGCCATTAAACTAGCTTGTGGGTTGGTTAATCAAAATGATGACATGAAGTCACTTGGTATTTCTATTGAGAGTGACTAAGCCAATGCGGTTTCTTAGATTTCGAGGGTGGATTGATGACGTGGAGGCTATTGCCTCTATTCACGGAGATATATGTTTTCCTTTTGTGGCGGTTTTAACCGTTCCATAGTTCATATTCCGGGGGAACGCAATTATAATGTTGACAAGCTGGCGAAAGAGGGTGTTGATCGTGATGTTCCTCTTGTATGAAAAGTAATAATATACATATACGTGACTCATATGAGGTTAGCCATTATGTGGTCTACTACACAATTAATTGGGGATTAATTGAAAAGTAATTATCAATCAAATGTCTATTTAAAATAATTATATTTACGGATGTTAATTCCTATAGATGTTTTAGAATTGTTATATAGAGATGATTTTTAAATTTAAATATTAATAACAGTATGTATATCTAAAAAATGATTATGATTATTTTTACTACTCCGTATTAACATCCTTGAGAGGGTGAAGGGTCCTAAAATTCGAATCCCGAAAGAGATTATTACATGCTACGCACGAAACTCCACTGACCTGCTGGCCTCGAATCACTAATCGTTAAAACGAATACTAGCTCTACACGTGTCCCCAATTTGCGCCGGACTACTGTAGTACCATACGGTTCGTAGCAGCCAAAACATACCCCCATCATCTGTCTCAATATACTGTCAAAATGAACCTCACTGCACCTTACACAAAAAAAAAAAGCTTCCATCAGTCGCTCCCTAGCTCAACAACGACGTCGTTCCTTCAAAATCAACAATGTAAGTCCGATTCATGCTCATTCTGTATCGATTTAAACCGTAATTGATATTTATGTTTATTTTGATTTTGCTTGAAGTTGACAAATCACTCGGTTATTGAATGCTACGTGTTTTTTTGGATAAAATTTTCTATTTTTGTAAATGCACGAGTTACTATTGATTATGACATCGCAAACAAACTTAAGGTTGGATTTTCTATAAATAGTAATTTTTTTTGTTCGGTTGCTGTAGCTTAAAGGATCGGCGACGATGGTAGGTCATCGGACAGAAACGCATTCCGGTGAAATTTCTAGGTGTTCCGGTACGATCATATCCATGTATATCTTATACGGAGTATATGTGTGTGTGTATATATATACATAAACACTATATATATACACATATATATGTATATTATTGTCTTGAAAACCTTGATTTGTGTTAAGAATTTTTGGTAGATGATATGTATCACCTTCGTTGATTGATCTTACGAAAATGGTTTCGAGACATTAATAATTAATAATTTGGTTAATATAGCTGATTTTTTTGTTTACATTTAGTTGTAAAATACATCTATCTATAGACAATAATGAATGAAGATATTTATTTTTGGATACATGTGATTCAGATTCATTTACATGTTTCTTGACTGTATCAATATACCGGCCTGTTTTGGTAAAGAAAAATTGGGATTGTTAATTTGTTATGCTCAATTTATAGTTGAAAGCTTTTCTTGAAGTTTATATTGGCATATACTCGGTACTACAACGTTTATCTCGAATTGACTATAACATGAACCCGCAACCTTACGGCTGTTTGCATTTTAGTACATCAATTTTCATTAATTTTCTTCTAACTATTGAGGCCAAAGTGTTGACTCCACGATTATCAGGGTATAACAAATTTGCATTATTGTCATATTGTTTGAATTTTGTAGATTACATGGGCTTTCTTTCCAATAACTGTTTAGATGCAATAGTTATCACTATCTTTTGTTTGGGTATGCATGTTTGTTTTTGAAACAGTTAAACGTGAACGTAGCATTGCGAATAGTGAAGAAAGTGTATCTCCGAGCCTTATGTATACTGCGTACTCGATTAATGAAAACAAGTGCAAGAAAGTTGATTATGGAGATCCATTTGCTCTTAGAAACATGCTTCTAGAACTCGATTCTCCAAGGTATGGTTCGGTCACAAAAGAAATAGAAGATCTTTTCTCGATGAGAAAACAGATGCCAATTGCTTATATAAGAAGATATCATCCCTCACTTGGAGCTCATTCAGTGGAGCTGAAACCTGGGAACGACTCTTCCAGTGTGGTTGATGATGATAGTCATGATGAAAGTACACCAGACTCAATGATTATCATAGACTCGGATGATGATGATGATGATAGCGATGATGATAAGCCAATAAGTGTACTTCTAAAACCACGCCAGAATGTAGTATTGAATAGGCCTGTTGAGCAGTCTCCGATGAAACAACTTTTGGTAACTTATCTTGTCTCACGAGTTAGTCTGAATCATCATATCATTTAACATTTAATCTAATGTGCACATCTATATACTTTCTGTTACCAAATGTTATAAATTAAATTGCAACACATGCTTTTTGTATTATTATATACTATATAGAGTTTCTTGATTACCCTCTTATATTCACATTAGTTTATCAATATACCAAGTTACCAACGGGCTTGTGCAATTCTATAATGTCATTCGGTGATCTAGCCTTAGATAATGCATATCTGTTCCATGGTTTGTGACTCTGTTCGATGTACATTCAGAATAAGGGAACTGATGAAGAAAGGAAGAAGTTCTCTAATACTAAATCTATTTCCTTGGCACACTATTACCGGGAGCTGAACAGAGCTGACATCAATGGTCAAGTCTCCGTGGATAAGGTTCTGGTATGTAGTATTCTTTAATCAGTCTTAAGATATACGAGAAATGTCATGTGAACCATCTTGTTCCTTTTTTCTTTTTGAATTTTATGTCATTATTACCTATGTTGGCCACCAAACACTGCTAAACAGTAAATGTTAACCAGACTTCATGTTATGTTTCATATAATAAGCTAGAAGCATTTTGCTTGTTTGTAGTGTTCTTTGGCTATGAAAGATTTTCTGATGTCCCTATCATAACTATAATTACCTAGCAAATGTATCAAACAAAATCAATTTGCCATCATGTTGCCAGTTGTGCATTACATACGGTATAGTTATTTCTACCAATTAGTAGTCAAGGACACACATCTTTCACAATAACTTGATTCCACTTGTTGGCGCTGGGGTTATCCTGCTTAATTTCAGTTACATGATGATGTTACTATATAATATTGAGATGGGTGTCTTCATTCAAAGAAAAATTAATTGCAGACTAGTATACGTTATGGTACTTTAAAAAGAATTATGACTAGAATCTATAGTTTTTATAATGACCAACATCAGACACACAGGTAGTAACATGGAATAATGGTTGTACTTCAACTAAGTCAGTTGGTACGTGGTACAGAGTAACTGAAAGTGCTAAATATTAATTGGATTTGTGCCTGTGGTATAAACTTCAGTCTGCAGCATTCCTGCCTAGTTATGATGAAAAGTAAAAACACACAAGATGTTTTTTTTTTGAACAGCAAAATTAGATTAAAAGCTCAAAACCCAAAGAAAAGGATGAGCAAAGGATACAATAAAAAGATCTCCAAGCAGGAGATAACTCCAACAAAACACACAGGATATTAATTTATCCACGTTTACTTTTAGGTAAAGGGTTACCCCGGTAAAAAAAAAAAAAAAAACATCAACAACACGCTCCTTTCTTCTTACAAATCAAAAACCTATAAATCATCATCTCTACATATATAAAGATCCTTTTTTTTTAAATATTATCGCTATTTCTTCGACCCCGTGTGTTCAATTTTCAACCACGCTTACTTTTATCTAACATTATTTTGGTTTATTACCATGAAGGGTGGAAATTCTGAGCTTATTACCGAAAAAGACAAAAGCATAGAAGATGATTATGTTGACACTGAAAATGATGATGGAATAGAAGATGATGACGTGGAAGGTGACAATGACAAGAGCGCAGAAGATCATTATGATGTGGAAGGTGAAAGTAATCATCATAAGAGTGTGTATGTTGGCGTTGAGAATGACGATGCTGACATTGAGGAAAGTGATTCACAAACTGACGTCAACAATGATGGACTAGCTGATATATGGAATGAAATGACTATTGGATTAGAGTCTTCAAGGGTAATATATAACGTGTTATTTATTTCTTATTATCATGCTAATGCAGCAAAGTAAGTACTCACGAGTATTTAGTTTATCATCATTATATTATTGAATAGATTTTGCATGGGTAACTGAAAAGAGAGAATTTTTGCATCAATTAAATCATTATATATGTGAAATAATTGTTGCTAGCATTGTGATACGTACATGCTATTCGAACAACTAAAGACTTCCATTATATGAGTTGGTACTGGTTTATATTATGCTACAGGTGTTAATCATCTTATTATCATTATTGACCAATTTTTTTAAGTCTTTTAGGCTGTTAATGTCACTTTTTAATCATTATTGACAGTAGATTAAAAATTATAGTTGAAATTGATCTTAATGTTTAAACTGATGAACTACATGTTCTGTTTGTCTCTGTCAGGATATAGATCCTCCGATTAATGAACATGTGAGTGAAGGCGGAGAAGATTGCGATCATTATTATATCTTGAAAGAAGATATTGGTTATGTATGCCGTGTTTGTGGAATTATTCAAAGGAGTATCGAATCCATAATCGAGTTCCAGCGTCCCAAGGTCTGTTTACCTCATGCAGCTTTCAATTGTTCGGGTTATTGTGTTCTTTTATGATCCAAAAGTATACGGAGTATTTTGTAATAGTTATGCTTGAAGCTGAGTATTTTGGTTAGGTTACAAATGCATTTCTTAATAATAGCACATTAGTTGACACTATATAGTAGCTACCACCTGGCTGCTACCTATATATTCATGTGATTGTTTTGTTTTAATTTATCTTTGTGTAGATCAAGGTGAGGGTAAAAATGCGGATGCACACGACATCCACTCTTATTTCATGTGGAACTAACTGTTTGATGTCACTAACATCATAAATTACTTTCTTTTCAGGCCTCGAAGAGTATACGAACGTATTATTATGAAAGCCAATCCAAATCAGGAGATGGTGGTCCTATTCTTGATGGGCTGAAGTCACCCGGAGTTGATTTCTCTGAGTGCAAATTATCTGCTCATCCAAGGCACAAAAAGCACATGAAACCACATCAAGTTGAGGGCTTTAATTTTCTGATGAGCAATTTAGTGTCAGAAAACCCTGGAGGTTGTATACTTGCACATGCTCCAGGTTCTGGGAAGACGTTTATGCTCATTAGCTTCATCCACAGTTTCATGACTAAGTATCCAGATGCTAAACCATTGGTGATTCTTCCCAGGGGTATTTTAGGAACATGGAAAAAGGAGTTCATTAAGTGGCAAATTGAAGACCTCCTATTGTTTGACTTCTATTCAGCGAAAGCTGATAGTAGAGCTCAACAATTTGAAGTGCTAACACAATGGGCCAACCAGAGAAGCATATTATTTCTTGGGTACCAACAGTTTGCTTCTATAGTCTGTGACAGCGATACACGTTCTGTTACAGTTAGTTGCCAGGAGATACTACTTACATACCCTTCGATCCTTATATTAGATGAAGGTCATACCCCAAGAAACCAGGATACTAACATTGTAACCGCTCTAGAGAAGGTACGGACCCCTAGAAAGGTGGTTCTTTCTGGAACACTCTATCAAAATCACGTGATAGAAGTTTTCAATATTCTGAATCTTGTCCGTCCGAAGTTTTTAAAAATGGAATATCCTAAATTAATAAGAAGGCGTATTTTAAGCAAGGTACTCATTGAAAACAGGAAAAACCTCATAAAAAGTAGTACGAACACCGAGTTCTTTGATGTGGTGGAGCATACCTTGCTTAAAGATGTTAATTTCAAGAGGAAAATAAGTGTCATCGAAGATTTACGTGAGATGACTAGTAAAGTTCTGCACTATTACAAAGGCGATTTCTTGGATGAACTACCTGGACTTGTGGAGTTCTCAGTCTTTCTCAACCTCACCCCAAAGCAAAAACGTGAGATTCCAGAATTAAGAAAACTACCATTGTTTAAAACAAGTTCTAATGGGAGTGCAATTTATGTGCACCCGGGCCTCAAGTCTCTTTTGAAGAATAATGCTGCTAAAGACCGTAACAATGACAGTTTTAGCAAGATTGATGAGCTTGTAGAGGAAGTAGATGAGAAAGAAGGAGTGAAGGCCAAGTTTTTTCTGAACATGCTTCGCCTATGTGAATCTGGAGGAGAGAAGCTTTTAGTGTTTAGTCAGTATCTTCTGCCACTAAAGTTTTTGGTCAGACTAACTGTGAAGACCAGAAAGTGGAGTCTTGGAAAAGAGATCTTCATGATCACAGGGGATCAAGATAACGATGAACGTGAGATAGCAATGGATCGATTCAACAACTCATCTGACTCTCGAGTCTTTTTTGGATCCATCAAAGCTTGTGGTGAGGGCATATCACTTGTTGGGGCCTCACGGATCATAATTTTGGATGTGCATTTAAACCCGTCAGTTACTCGCCAAGCAATTGGTCGTGCCTTTAGACCAGGACAAGTGAGAAAGGTATACACGTACCGTTTAATTGCTGCAGGTTCACCTGAAGAGAAAGACCATACCACCTGTTTCAGGAAAGAGTCCATTTCCAAAATGTGGTTCGAGTGGAATGAGGGTCATGGTCATCATGACTTTGAAATGGAGACGATCAATGTCAAAGATTGCGGTGATCAATTTTTGGAAACCTCGTGTTTGAATGAAGACATAACAGCCCTCTATAAAAGGTTAGTAATTTACTTATTTCTAAAAACATTGCCATTGATTTAGTAGCTGACTTTGTATTCTCTTGTGTTTCCTGTGTAGATGATCACAATCAAGGAAAGCCATCCATGTTGTTGGTAGCTTTTTTGTTCATATCTGCATAGTGATAATGGTGATGAGAACCTTAGTAAACATGTAATTATTAATAGTATCAACCACAATAGGTGTTGGCCTTTTGAATAGATTTACTGGTACTGCTATTTAAATTATCGTTGTTTGACATCATATTTATCAGTATGAACCACAGTAGGTGCTGATCTTTTGCGGAATTATATATCTTGGTAGATGCCAGCTTCTGTTGCTTGTTAATTAATTACTCTATGTGTAGTACTATAGCCTGAATCAGTTTTGAGAAGTCTTTAGTGCCTTCAAAACTTTCAACTGTACTGCTGAAATTTTTAGACATTATTATTCAAGTTATTAGATGTTGACAATTAAAGTTTCAATCTTAACGTTATACGTTATCCAAATTCAACAATATAAAATAAGTTACCAAGAGAATGCCAAACTTTATATACTATTTTTAGATTAGATCATGTAAATTTCGCTTTAGCAACTAAGACTATTGTTTGTAATCGTCTTACTTCAGAAAGATAGGATTTGGTCTTGCAATAAGCTCATTCTAAAAGTTGCCTTTTACGATAAATTTGCTATATATACATGTATGTGGGCATAAAATTTTATTTGGGTCATGGTCAATGTGGTTATAATAAATATAATAATAACGAGGCAAATCAAACAGAAACGTTAATGTTGGTCTATTGTTTGATATTTCATCAAATCAAAAGTATTAACGTAGCAAAACTTTTACTTCAGTTCTTATAAATGGATCGAAAAGATAAGTTAATGTTATTATCACTTAAATAATTCGGTTGTTACTATAGAAGCATTATTATTACATAACTCTCCGTCTCGGTCAAAATGTCTATATTAAGAATGCACATAATTTTAGAATCGTTATTATTCGTCTCAGTTAAAGTGTCCATATTGAAAATGTACACAGTTCTAAAAACTATTACTAGTTACAGTATTTACTAATCAAATAACATCAATCTCTCCTTTTTCTTTTCTCTTCTTTTCTCCTTTCTTCATTTCTCTTCTTTTCCTTCTGATTTCAAACTCGAGAACACAGTGTTAATAAGAGACAAACAATGTGAACACTTGAAATTGAATGGAGATAATATTTCAATAATTAATAATAGTATTATAGTAATAATAAGATGTTTTATTACTTAGAATATTGTGCAGGGGTGTTCGTTTGGATGGTTTGGATTAAATCCGATCCATTTATATAAATCCATTTGGATTTTGGTTCTCAAAATGTGAATCCGATCCATCAAAACAAATATCGAATCCAAACCGAACCGAACCAAATTACTATTTGGATTGATCGGTTTTAACCGTTTGTTTTTCTCGTGGATTACATGAGTGTATCATTTTGACTCGGAGGGTAATGTAATGAGTGATATCAACGGTTACGTATTGTCATGTTGTGTTGAGGGTTTATACAATTTGGATTTTGTGTTTTATATCCAAACTTGAGATTTTAAGTTATATTCAATGATATATACTGACAATTCCAATAATATAATAAGATTTTATGTGTAAAAAATAATAAAACAAATATTTAACATACATTTTGATAGATAAACAAGAGTATTACATAAAAGCATTACATATATAACTATTACTATTCGGTTTATTTGGATAATCCGGTTCTAATAGTAGTAACCAAAACCAATCCAAAAACCGAAATAATAATTTGGTTTTTGCCTGATCCGATCCAAAAATCCAAATTGTCAAATCCAAACGGTCCAATCTGAATAGACCATTTGGATAATCCAATTATATCCGAACTGTGAACACCGCAAATATTGTGACCAAGGTTGACAACCGGCAATTTAAATCGGTTCATAATCGGTTGTCTATCTATAATACAAGGACTTACTCAACGATTATAGGGTGTCCGGATTTGTGTGTCAAAGATGACCCACCCTTTAGTCTTATTTGACCACAGGGTGTGGTGACACTTTTTTTTACGGTGTTCTCACGAGAATGTTGTTGAAAAGTGGGGTGCGGAAGATGTTGAGTTTCAATAATTTTAAAATTATTTTTTTAGTTGTTAAATTAGTGTACAAGGGAAAAAGAAAAGAAAAAAGAAAAAAACAAACAAAAGCAGTGATTTCTGCCGGACGCCGTTTCATAACGCCGTTGGGAACGCCGTTTCCACGAGGATGAACGCTATCTCACGACGTTCTCGATCAAGGATTTTGAAAGAACATTCCTCACACCGCGTGCTCTGGTACATATTTTATTGGACCAAAATTAAATACGGAGTAATTAATATTGTCATCTCCGGCAACCGAAGAGTCGAACATACGAGTCCCTAATCGTCAAAGCCGCACTACGTGTACAAATCACGGCCGTTGCGTCGTTTGTGACGTATACGCGAACTTGCACATCATCATCTTCAAGTAAAAAGTTTATTACCTTCAATATCTAACTCCAGTCACATTATAATCCATCATCCGTCGGATACATACAACAATCGCTCCGTTGACGACGTCATTTTCCGTTGAATCAATCACCTGTAAGTCCAATTAATGCTTGATTGCGTTCATTTATACTCGTAGTATATTGTAAAATTACATAATATTATTTCATAACACTTTTATGCTGCCACTTTATTATGAGTTCTAACATCTGGAAGAAGATTCCATCCCAATACGGCATTACTCCTAAATTTCGCATACGATTTTGTTAAACGAGCTCCTAGTTTCGCAAATAGTTAACTTTTTGGACAAAAAGGAAAGGTAAAGCCGTAAAGCCGGTAAAGGTGCATTAAACAGTCAAATCTTGTCAAAGAAAAACATTTTGCAAGATTCTTAATTTTTGCGAAATGTTATTATTATTAGTTTTTTTTTATAAAAAAGCATTGAAAGTTTATATTTTTATATATCAACCGACTTGTAATGAAACAATTACAATTACTAAAGCTGGACAAATGAAAAAGTTTGTTGAAATTTTATGCCAACTTAACTAGTTAACTTAGTGCTTGTTAGGTGTTGATGAAATGTCTGCAAATGCATGAGTTAGTTTTGGATTATGAAATTGAACATGAACATAAAGTGAAGATGTTGTTTTTTTCTTGTTTCTGTAGTTCAAGCGGCAGGATGGAAACACGCTCTAGCGAGTTATCTGCTCATCAGGTTTATGATCTTCATATTCTTTCGACTTTCGGGCAATTTATGGATTACTTAATGTGTACCAAGATCATATTTGCCAAAATGTTGCCAATCTGTGCATTACATATTATCAATCAGTCATCACCAATCATCATAGAACTGTATGTTTTTGCTGTAAATTGATCCCACCTATGTTATCTTTCTAGAAAACTTTTCAGTTGTTTGAGATGTTAGCATGTAACACTGAGAACGAGTGTACAGATTCATTTAATGAGTTGTAGATTTCGTATCAGACTATTATATAGTTTCAATGAGAAGCTGTTAGCATTTATTATCGAAAAGACGCTCAATGGAATATATTTGGACCAGTTGTTTTTTTAATTCACATTATTTTTCTTAAGTTACCATGCAGGGGCGAGATGATGATGATGTGGAGGGTGGGAATAATATTGATGAGGGTGTGAATATCGGTTCTGAAGAGGATAATGATTCCGATATGGAGGAAAGCGATGTACAATCTGATATCACTGAGGAAATTGATCCTCCGTTTGAAGTTGACTTTCATGGTCTAGCTGATATATGGAAAGAAATGGCTGCTGGATTAGAGTCCACAAGGGTATTTAATCAAGTATTATTTATTCCATATCGTCATGCTCATGGGCCAATGTATGGAGGCAGAAATTAATAGTCATTATATTGGATAAATAGGTTTTGCATGAGTTATTTTTTATTCACATCTGAATATGAAAGCTGGAATACGTTCTGTACTTTTATCAGGATATTGGCCCATCAACTAATGAACATCTGAGTAAAGACGTAGAAGGGTGTGATCATTACTTTATCTTGGAAGAAGATATTGGTTATTTCTGCCGTGTCTGTGGAATAATTGAAATGAGTATCGAATCCATAATTGACTTCCAGATTCCTAAGGTCTACTTTCTTCATGCATCCTTCTATACCTGGTTTTATGATCCAAGAGATTCTTATTGTATACTAATATCTTAATATTGTAAGATTTAGCTTTATATCAAGTTGCTAGTAGGAGTTGATGTTTATACTTACATTAGTTGATGACTTGATGTGATAATTTATGTCATGTGTTAGGTAAATAAGGGTGTCTCTGAAAGTACTAGTACACTTTTATGTAAGTTTGGCTTGTTTTCTTAGTTTTATCGAGTGTCGGCCAACATGGGTCTGTTTTCTTGTTATTTGACAATTAAGATCACCAGTTGATTTAAACATCTAAAACAGAATACTGCAGCAAAGTTTGCAATTTCAAAAGGCACCTGCACATAAACTCGGTAATCGTGACGTGTTATTTTGATCAAATTTCTGCGAGTCTGTGAATATTTTGAATTGTTAAATAGATTAGGATCATGAAATAATATTCTCATTTTCTTTCCTGTTTTTCTGTTTGCAAGGATCGTTGATTGAGGATGGTGACTGCCATCTATAAAGGCTAGTACTTCACATCTTTACAGAAGCATTATCCTTGATTTAGTAGCTGATTTTGTATACTCATGTTTGTAGATGATCATACTGGGAAAAGGGATCGTCGTTGGTAGTATCTTTTTTGCAGCTGAATGTCAGTAATGGTCAGGATAACCTTTGGAATCATGTTGTATATAGTTAGAACTGAAGTATGCAATAACTTTTTGTTTAGATTTTCTGGTACTTGTGGTTGAAAAACGGTTGATTTACGTCGTATTTTAATGAAATGAACCATAGTAGATGCTGCTTTTTATGCTTCTTATATGCGTCCAGTTGTATTGCTTAAATTTCTCTGTTGGTTGTCCGTGATAGTACTCATTCATGAATCTGACCTGTGGTCGAAGACTCGATGATAAAAAGATGTTTGTATCAAGTACTCATTATTCACTAACAAATGAATGGAGGATAACCAAATATAATACAAATTGATTTTGTGTTTATTTTGTGTTTTTTCATTGTAAGAAGCAAAAGGCAGGTGGATTTCAAGAATTTTAATGGAATTTACGTTTCAATGATGCTACAAACTCATGTAACAAGACCCGGACTGTGTAAAATTCAAACCCATACTACCCATTATATGGATACGAAATAGCGAGAGACGAGGGTAAATGAAAATTTAAGATCAATTGGGTTTGAGCTGCGGATCAGGTATTCGTAAGCAGATAAAGTTTTTACTATTTGTCTACTTCATGTTTTGAGAGTGGACTGCACTTAGACACATATTATGATCAACGCTTTAATCATCGGATGGATTTTCTTACAATATCGATGACTATAAATTTGGGGTGTTACAATTTTTGTCTCTTGAATCAAGTAAACTATGATGAGGGCTCCTAATAGATGACAAGTTGGGTGGGCTGCTATTCACAATGTGTTGTAATCTTAAGGTTAGCGACACCCCTTCATTTATGATTGGTTTTTTGAAACAATCAGGGTCATTGACAATGCAACTTGATATTTTCGTGTCATGAGCTTGATCGGATGATGCTGCACTCTGGTTCATATCTTTTGCTTGATTAAGTAAAGTCTTTTTGGGTGTGAAATCTGAGGAGGAATTGGAGTCCATTGCAGCATCTACAGATTCTTCTTGGTACATTTCCTCCACCATTGGCTTCCACAGACGAACTCGTGCGTTGATGAACCAGTTTGAAACCTGTTTCATTTGATAGTTATTGATTCTAAACCATATATCCTACATGATCTTTAAAAAAGATTTACCTGACTTTTGGTCAAGCCTGTTTGTCTGGCTAGCATAGTCTTTTCTGAATCTTTGGGATATCTGATAAAAAAATGGTAATATATAATAATAATAATAATAAAAATGAGTCAATAATGGACTGGAACTGAATCAGAACAGACAAGAACCGGTTCAAACAAAGATAATTTCTATGTTTTGAAGAGAATTTAAGATAACCACAACGATAAGAATCAAGAAGATAAAGAGTGATTACGGGTGAAGGAAATGCTCAAAGAGCCATGCACGTAGAATCGACACACAGCTTTCAGGAAGCCCTCTCTGAGGTCTCCAAATACGTTCATGGGTCGTGCCAAATTGTTGAGCATGTTTCTGCTGTCTAAGTTGCTGATCCACAAATCTCAGCCTGGAAATCACGATTCCGTTCGCATCTGAATCCTTCTCATCGAGGCTTCTTGATATCGCTTTTATCTGGCTGTTAATTGCATCTCTCAAGCATCGAAAATGGGTTGAAATTGTCTGGAGAGCGAGTGATGTGTAGGGCTTTGCAGCCCCACGTCCAGCGATTACATCAAATGATGATATAATAATCTCCATTTGATGGTAATATTGTTTGTATCTTCTATCAACCTGTGCACATAAACAAGTGTTCGTTTTTTCAATTCTTGCTTTTGACTTCTTGATAAGTCCATTGGTTCACAACAAGAAGATCAAAATTATAATATTTGGGGTAAATACTTCTTTTGTTTATTGTACAAATTTCAACAGACATTAAGCATAGAACTCAATCCAAGGAACAATTGGAACTGTAGCTCATTTGGTTCACATTTAAAGAGATGTGGTCGTTGATTCCGATTCTTGGAATTGGAATAACACTAAAAATTAGACCCATGTAAGTAAGTGTTCATATGAAATAAGTAAGTGTTCATATGAAAACAAGAAACTCACTTCGGTCAACATAGACGATAGCTTGGTCATCTTGTTCTGCAAATCTTGTTTTTCAGCAGCTGAGAGTACACTGGAATCTTGTTTATCTTTCAATTCCCCAAAGACTTCTTGAGAGTCATTCATGGATTCATTTTTAGAGCATTGTTGTTTCCGTACTATCTTGACATTAACAACTTCATCAAGTAGTTGTTGAGCTGCTTTTAGATACTTTGAATCAGAAATCACATTCTCGATTTCATATGGATAGCACTCGGAATCTTGGGTACTTTTTCCCACCAAACCGACGTTTGGATCCAGATACTGATCAGAATGGAATCGGGTTCCTGAAGTTGTAATATGTGAACCCATTTGATCCATTAACATCTCATAACTTCTACAATCTCTTAATATACCACCATCATTTCCCCTTAATCTTGATTCCCATAATTCTTGCTGTGACACAATATTGGAATCATGTATTTCAATATTTTCAATGCCATTAGAGATGTTGGGCTGCTGGGACGTATACATTGTGATATTTCCAGCTTGAAACGGTGATTCCGAAAAGGATAACCTCTGCAGAGGTTCTTTCAGTCTTTCATCTTTGAAACTTGGTATGTAAGTTGACATGTTTTTCTTGTATCTTTTAATTAAATTGTCTGCAAAAGATTGTATCTTTATGAATTTTGATTCAATTGAAGAGACATTTAAGATGGAATCAGACAAACAGTTAAGAAATTGAAGCATTAATTGGTAGGAACAAGGACATGAAGTTAAGGCAACAAGTACTTGATCTGCAGTAAAATAAATAAATTTCCCTTGTTTCTTTACTACTGTTATCAATCAGGGGGTAAAAATGGTGAAACTAATCAACAACAAAAATTCACTCTTTTTAAAATAAATTCCCACACATAAAGTACTGAGCTTTAAAACAAACCCATAATAATGCACCAATAATCCTCATTTTTGCACATGATGATCAGTTTTTAATTCAAGAAACATTAAGTTGCATCAACTATAAGAATAGTAAAACAAAAAAGTACCAGACTTTATAGTGAATGCCTTGCAGGTTTCAAGAAGTTCAGGAAGAATGTGAGAAAGGCCAAAAATTCTGAACTTTTTTTCAATTTGATCCAAGAAAATCATTCTAGCTTTGCTATATTTATTTATTTATATTTATATGTCTTCTCTAAATGTATATGTTCCTTGATGGTGGTATTTGGTTAAGGAGTGCAATCCTTAACAGCCAGTTGGTAGACCTAAAATCCTCCATTAAAATTCAAACCTCTCTAAACTTATAAACTTCTCAAAGCATGGTGATGGAAGGTACTGAGTTGCTGCTATATCTACCATGTAATACATTTTGTTTTTCTTTTTTCTTATTGGCAAAAGGGCAAAACCGTCTACATATATTTATGAATAAAGCAAAAATCAGTATGGATACAAAGTTCACAAACATTTAGGTTCAGTTTACAATTACATGATGGGTATGATTTAAATGGTTATCACACAATTGAAACAAATAACCACAAAGCTAACTTTCAATGTGACATATACAAAGTACTAAAAAGATTCCAATGGCCGAAAATTAGTGCACGTTATTTCTGGCCCGTTAACGATTGAGAATGACTAAAACGCACCCTAAATCATGGCAAAGTCATAATTTTGAACAAGCCATACAAGTTTCGTTAAATTCCAACACCAAAATCAGCTTCAATTGAGAAAATAAGACCCCTCCCAACGGGGTGTTCTATTCCCGTCGGTTTGAGCGTCACTTAACTGACGTGGTTGGCACCATGGCGTTAGTTTGGTGACGGGCGTCATTTTTTTTATTTTATTTGTTTAATGTAAAAATAAAAGTATATTAGTAAATGTGGGGTCCAAAAAACTGAAGTGATGTTTACTGTTGGGCAGTGTACTGTCAGTTTTAAAAGGTGCTAACGTGTCGCTGATTTGACACAAACTGATGCGTCAATTTGTGTCACGGTTGAGAGTGGTCTAAGGATGGTGATCTGTGTTGACATCGTGAATTTGAAATGATGACATCATCAAATTCTTAGTTCCCTACATGATTTATAACTTGAATATTGAAGTTCATTACAAAAAGAATAATAAGTAGATCGTATATGCTAAAAGTTGTTCGGCTCAATAATTTGAGTTTACTGTTAGGGATGTGGTTTTATACTCCGTACTTTATTACTCCGTACTACTGTGTTATCAAAATACAATTAATACTTTCTGATTATCCCAAACACCTTAATATATAAGTATTCTTATGGTAACAGACAAAATAAAACTGCTTTAAATAGGCTAACCAAACAAAAACCAAAATATAAATGATTTAATTTAATTCTGTCGACTGTATAACACTACTACTCCGTACTATTATTAAGAGCACTCCTATCGGAGTTAGTCGCCGACACCGATGTTACCGACTAGTTGGTTTCGTCCGTCGGTTCTTTTTGTCACAATTCCGACGAGAGGGAACGAGTTTTTTTTCTTTTTCTTTTGTGGGTATATATTAAAGGTAAATTGGTAAATGTGAGATCCAAAAATTTAAGTGACGGACCACTGATGGAAGTGGTCAGTCAGTTTCAGTCAGTTTGGGAAAAAAGCTGACGTGGCTCTGACGTGACTTCATCAGTTTCGGTCAATTTCAGTCACTTTCAGTCACTGATGGGAGTGGTCTAAGAAACGTCTACACACTTTGACTACTACCAATGAATTTACTTCATCAAAAAACAAAAAATAAAAATAAAGACAATGAAAAAAAACTCCTGGTCTCAGATTTCTGTGTTACTGTTCTGTTTCGTTCTTTCTCACGTAGAAAAATTCTAAAAAAAACAACAAACAAAAGTCATCACCATCATCCATGGCAAAACCCAGAAAAACCCTAGCTTCTTACACCATCAAATCAACCAATAAATCCATCAAACGTAATCAATCCCCAACTACTTAATCTTAATTATTTAACAACATCTATTTCAATTCATCTTATTACTAACATAATCTTTCTGATTTTGAATCAGCTGGCGATTGCGTGTTGATGCGGCCATCGGATTCATCAAAAGCATCATACGTTGCAAAAGTTGAGAAAATCGAATCAGATGTTAAAGGAACAAATACTAAAGTTCATGTTCAATGGTATTATCGACCGGAAGAATCAATCGGAGGACGTCGACAGTTTCATGGAATTAAAGAATTGTTTCTTTCAGATCATCATGATATTCAGAGTGCTGATACCATTGAAGCAAAGTGTATAGTTCATAACTTTAAAGATTATACCAAACTTGATGCTGTTGGAAACGACGATTTCTTCTGTCGTTTTGAGTATAATTCTACCACTGGTGCTTTTATCCCTGATACAGTTGCAGTGTATGTTTCCATACATCAATTTTTTTTTATTTTTTGTTGATTTTTGGTTTAGTTAAATTGGTTGATAGTTGATAATTATGGCAGGTATTGTAAGTGTGAAATGCCTTATAATCCGGACGATTTAATGGTTCAGTGTGATAGCTGTACTGATTGGTAGGTTCTGTTTTATTGAAAGTTTGAGTTGAATTAGAATGTGATTTTTTGGATCTTTGATTATATATGTTAATTATGGTTGTGTGATTGGAAATTATGTGGTGGAAGAAAGTGGATTAATTTGTGATTGTTTTTCGGTTTTAGGTTTCATCCTGCTTGTATTGATATGGCGCCAGAGGAGGCTAAGAAAATCGAGCATTTCTTCTGTGAGAATTGTTCGACTGAAGAGCAAAGGCTGCTACAAAATACTAATGCGACTTCACGGCATACAGATATGAAGGTAGTTTCATGTTCACAATATGAGATAAACAAAATGTGTTTGTGGAGATGATAAAAATGCGGAAAATTTTTTAGGGAAAATTCTATTTAACTAACAGCACCCTAAATTTCCATGCTTCAGTTTTCTCCCAAACTCGGAGCGTGACAAGTTTATGTAATTATATCTTTGAGTCGTTTTGAATGGTTTCATTTTGTATAGTCTGTATATGGGGCATGATAATCATAAGAATATCAACTGTCTTACTGCCATAATATAGATTTACAAAGCTATGAACCATGTGAATGATTATATATTGTTCAGGTGGGGACAAAACGCCGTCGGAGGTGATTTCATGGAACCAACGAATTGGCAGCAATAGTAACGTTATGAATCAACACGAAGTTTCATGTACAAGATGGTATATGTGGTCTAATACAGGAACCTTCTTATGTACTCAGTATATGTTTCTGAAGAAAGCTTTTAGTTGGTTGCAAAGTTTATGTAATTTAGGATTTCCCACTTCTTTTTTGTGTTCGCGGTCATGTTTCTATATATATGTATATAAGTAAGTATGTATAAATGTATAGTCTTCAACTCCTTTCGTTAATAATAACAGGCAAGTGTAGTTGTTTGTATGCATTTTACTCATCAGAAATGTGTTAATAGGGCTTGCTTGGTTCCTTCTTCATTTGCCGTTTCGATTGAGATTTTTTTGGTTAAACCAGCACTTGTTAATGCCATAGCATCGCCTTTGACGCATACATAGACTCGATCGTGATGTGTGCATTATGGTGATTCAACAATTAACACCCTCCACCATATGCAAGTTGCAACCGTAACACAAGGTTGTGGAGGGTTGTGGGCACCACGTCACCTCAACCTTGTGCTATCCCACAACCCTTGCGATTAACACAATATTGAGAAGGGTTGTGGAGGTAGGCCCCACTAAAACGTTTTATTTTTATATTTTGAATTAAACACTTTGAAGAAAAAAGAAAAAAATGATGCAGACCCCACTTTTTCTTGTACTTGTTCCATGCTCTCGTCCACTACGCCCCATTGCACATGTGGTGGCGTCGTGGTGGCACAACCTTCCCCACAACCCTTGCGTTGCAAGTGGTCGTATCTTCATCTGTAGTTTGACTTAGGTTAGGTCTTGAACGGTGTAAAATATCGCATATTAAGTTACTAATTGTACATTAAAGAGTATAATATTTGCTATTTGATAAGAAAATTGGTATTCTTGCCAACACTCTCAAAAGCTGTTACATTTCTTGCGTTATTTTTCTTGAAGAAAAAAAATACATTAAGATAGCTATGCATCCTAGGTTTAAAAATGGTTTTGTGCTACTACTCGTTTCATTTCCTACAAAGATACATTTGGTGCGTAAACTATATACTATCTCCGTCCCAAAATTATAGTCCGGTTTTGACTTTCTGAAGTCGTTTCTTTTTCGACTTTGACCTTAAATAAATTTGTTTGTATTATAAAAATACTTGATGAAAATTATACCAATGGAAATACATTTAAAACTCAATCCATCTATATATCTTGCATCAAGTATTATATTTAACACAAACAAAAATATTTAAGGTCAACGTTGAAAAAGAAAGACTTCAGAAAGTCAAAACTGGACAATAATTTTGATACGGATGGGCTATTTTCTAACATGATAATAATGTTATCTTATAAATGATATATAACAAAGCTTAACACGGATACATAATTGATTGTTGTTAGTTTGTAATATGTTTGGTTTAGTTTTTAAATTGGGAAAATTTGTCTTTGTTTTATGTTTTCTGGTTAGGACTTAGACTTGGAAATTTCATTTTAGTATAAGGAAAGTAATGTATGTAAATAATATTGAGGATTAATTGATAGTCCGCACATATGTATTGAAGTAAAGTAATAAAGCATACATTTTTATATTGAAATGATGAAACTTTTATTTAGTTCGGGCTTCGATGATTAAATTTTTTTAAATATAGACAACTACATTCTTCATTTCTATATTTGCGAGATAACTTAACATGCTAAAATTAGTAGTATCAGATTCAGTAGGGTCTAGAGTTGCCCAAAAATAAAGAAATAATTGAAGAAAAAAAAAGAAGCTAAACCAATGGGCCTGGACCTAGGGGCGAATTATGGGTCACTGACCCATACAATTTAACTCTAAGAAAACACATTGGGATTAGAAAACATGACCTCTTGAATGCAATTCGTGTTTTCTTCTTTTCTTTCTATTTTAATTTTTGAGGGAAGGCAAAATTCATAAGTATCGGTGCCGTTAACAACACTTGAATTTAACTTTGAATGCTGTTAAGTTAACAGCGAAAACTGAATATGTATATAGAAGAAGTGTAACTTGTAAAAAAATAAAAACTTACTGGCAGTGGTGGATTTAGAAATTCATGGTAGGATATGCACTATCTAAAACTAAGCAAAAAAATTGAAAAAAAAGAAGCTTGAATTCTTTGGGTTAGGAATTTTTTCTCGGATTTGTGCTATTCACATACTTATTTTATTGTTTTTGATTTGAAATTAGGTTAACCTGAATATGGGTTAATTGGTTAGGTTTTTTGGTTCATTAAGTTATTTGGGGCGAAATATATAAAATAAATACGACTTTTTTACACGGTTCGTCCTTGTGGTTTGTCTAGAATTTCACTCGTCGTCCTTGTACTTTTTTTGGCACTGGTCATCCTTATGGTTGCTAATTCTTGCACTCGCGGTCCTTGTCACTAACGGTCGTTAGTTTTCTTCGTGAAAGGACCATCTATGTTATTTTTTTTTCAAATTTTAAGTTTATTTAAATTTAATATTATTTTTAATTGTACTTAGCTAATTTATTTTTTGAATAATCTAATTAATTTAATTTAATTTAATTATTTTAATCAGTTTTTTTCATGACAATTAATTTTATTCTATTTTTTAAGTGTCCCGATCTATATAAACCCACTAAAAATATAAAAGTTTTTTAAATAGTTTATACTCAAAATTTTACATATCATCGTTGATTTTATGACTCCGTATAGACAATTCTACATGCCTACATATATATTGCTAATAGTTTTGTATATTATGAACGTACTCAAATTGCACATTATCAACATGTAACATTTGTTTTTGAGTTAATTGAAGAAAAAATTGTAAAATACTAAATTGCAATAACTACATAGCGTATAGTATTAAATAACTGTATTTAGCTAATTTTCTTTTTTAGTAATAGTTATTTTATTTTTGACAATTAAATTGATTAATTTAAATATTTTCTTATTCTAATTTTTGTAAGTGTCATAATCTACATTGACCCCTAAAGAATACCATAATTTTTATTAAAAAAAAACAATGTAAAAAATTATCAGGTACTATCCGTATAATTTTTCTACTAATTTACATAATTTAATATGTGTCGGTTATTTGAAAGAAAAAATACATAATATTCAACATACTGAGTATAATAATACTATACGTTACGTAGTTATTGCAATTTAGTATTTCACAATTTTTTCTTCAATTAACTCTAAAACAAATGTTACATGTTGATAATATGCAATTTGAGTACGTTCATAATATACAAAACTATTAGCAAAATAAATGTAGGCATGTAGAATTGTCTATACGGAGTCATGAAATCGACGATGATATGTAAATTTAAGACTATAAACTCTTTAAAAAACTATTATATTTTTAAACTATTTATATTTTTAGTGGGTTTATATAGATCGGGACACTAAAAATAGAATAAATTAATTGTCACGAAAAAACTGATTAAAATAATTAAATTTAATTGATTAGATTATTCGAAAAATAAATTAGCTAAGTACAATTAAAAATAATATTAAATTTAAATAAACTTTAAATTTGAAAAAAAAATTACACGGATGATCCTTTAACGAAGAAAACTAACGGTCATTTGTAACACCCCCAAATTTACTGTTTAGCGGAAGCATACTTTGGGTGTTACTAATCAATAATCAAAGCACAAAGATATATAGTAAACGACTCTATATGCGTCATTTTAACAAAATATATAAATGTTAAAATGTTTACAACATTTACAACTAATACATAGCTCGTGTTCGATTTAAATGAGAGATTTCAGTACATGAGTACTTGTACAAAATATACTAATGCAAGAAAATCTATAATATCTGCATACTGACTCGAGCTATAGTAATCCTGAGGGCAGTCCAATCTACTGCTTAGTACCTACGATACATGCTAAAATGGGTCAGCTAAAGCTGGTGAGCTCACATGTTTGAATATCAAATAATGTTGTATGAACCGCAAGATTTAAGTTGTGACACTCCTCCAAATTAGGTATATAATTATACTTAATTACATGCATTTCTTACGCTAATTCCCTGCATTTGTTTTAAACTAAACCTATGATGTGATATGAGTCTAGCGAGCCCTAAAACAATAATACAAAAAGTATTACATGATACGTAGTTATTTATAAATTACGTATGAACGTATCGGAACTAAGCCGACGAAAATAATTAACCAGATTTGGTTATATGAAATAATTAATAATTCGATTATTAATTACGAGAAATTATATATCTATAACATATAGATAAAATGGTTCAATTATACGTTTAACATAAAACGTATTATATAACGAACAGAACCAATTCTAAAACGTACCTAAAAGGTAAAAATCTGAAAAATGTTATTTTTCTAGTACGTTTTCAAGTATTTAGAACATTACCTCGAAATATGAATTCGAAATTCAACTGAAATTTGGCGCTCAATTGGACGTGCGCAGTAAAATGTACAAAAATGTACAACAACTAAAAATAATGATAATCTCATTATTCTGAAAATATATTACGAACCAGGTGAGCATCTACAAAATAAAAATATAAAATGTTAAATTTTATATTGCTATAATTATACCCGTACTCGAAATTGTGGTACCAAAAATGGCACCTAACATCAATAATGCAGCAGACAGATTGGTGTTTAAACCATACTCCCTCCCATTTCTTCTGTGATCTTCTACACTTACACACACACAATCATTTTCCATTTCCTTTCTCTCAAAGTAAACTAACAAGATCAGAACATCTACAAGGTGCAGGAAGTGGGAGTGGATCAAGCCAGTGGCTTCACCATCATCACCATTACTCGTTCATCATCCTCATCATTTTCATCTTTGTAAGAAAACCTCAAATCTTTGACTTCTTTGCTTGAATTTCGTGTTATAACTTGCCTACACATCATAATCTAAACATAAAACACCTAAACTTGAAGGATTGATGATTTGTTCTTGAAATGGGTTTGTGAAACCAAAACTATAAATCAAAAATCAACACATGAAAACTTGTTAAAATGTGGTAATAACTTGTAAAAACGTTATATTTCGTTGTTATAAACACTTAGAAATTGTTGTGTAAAAGTTTGGGACAAAAATCATTTATGTTCATAACACACTCTGCACGAACAGGACCTGGAAAATACTCAGGATCCGGCGGATCCTAGGTTGATCCGGCGGATCACCTTTGAAAATGATGAACAAAACGCATGTAAACACTCGAGATCCGGCGGATCACAATTGGATCCGGCGGATCCTTTCCTGGAAACTACACTGATCCGGCGGATCATCGGTTGATCCGGCGGATCACGCTTAAACGCTTGCGCACCTTAAGTCGTTGGTCAAAACCGTTAACGAGTAAAAGACACTCACGATCCGGCGGATCATCGGGTGATCCGGCGGATCCTAACTACGAACACGCACGAACAAGTCTTGTGAACGAGTACGATACACGAGTAAATGACACGAGTGATCCGGCGGATCACTATCTGATCCGACGGATCCTTATAAGATGAACGAGATCCGGCGGATCACTACCTGATCCGGCGGATCCTTATAAAATGAACGTGATCCGGCCTTTTGTGGTTTGATCCGGTGGATCATAAAAAAAAAACCGATAAAGATCCGGCGGATCATTATCTGATCCGGCGGATCCAAGACCCCAAACCAGGGACTGATCTTGCTAGTTTTAAATTATGCAAACTTTAGACAAAACTCGACACATTTGGGACGAGATGTATATTATATGGAACAAATGAGAATAATGGTTTGGAAACCTAAATGACAAAACAATTAATATATATATATGAGATATATGTGAACGAGACTACGGAAAATAATATATATACGAGAATATATATATTCAACTATATAAGTATATGTATATATACTTACACCTTTCGGACAATTCAACAAACGAACAATACTTGGATAATATTATATATTTCCAACAACAATTATCAACGAAATACACAAACTTCAGAAATTGATAATTTCTTAAAACAAACGAACTATTAACGTAAGTAAACCAAGTACTTATAGTTAATACATTGTTGTGTATAGGTTGACTACGTTTGGGCTTCGTTATCTTATCTCGCTAGCATTCACATCCGAGCACTCACAGTGAGTTCACAAACCCCTTTTTAATGTTTTAATGTTTTAAAACCTCGGGGTGGAAAACATAGAAATCGTATGTATAATTGCATGCGACAACTGTTTAAATACTTGATGTATTTACTTAAACTATTGATGAAATGAGATTTCATGTTGTGACTGATTAAATACTGTACGTATTTGCTTAAACTGTTTATGAAGGGGTACTTCATACTTGAACTGTTTGTGAAAGGGTATTTCACACAAATATTTGAACTATGTTTTATGAAATGTTTTCATAACTATTTTGGGAATTTAGGCAACGAATCTTGGTACAGATCTAGGCTGAACGATGTAGTGCATAAAAGACCTTATGGCTACAGACTATAACCATTAGCTAGGTGACTCTAGCCACTGAGTATACAGATAGAACTATCGCCGTGACGACCCTCCTACGGATTTGGGAGCGTATACTTAAATGTCCTACTTGGCACAACAACAACAGATTAGGGTCGTGGTTTGGTTATAGGGTTAGATCGGGTTACCTTACTTGACAGGTTTAGCTCACCTTTCAAGGGATCACCGTCTAAATATTCCCACTAAACTATTGATTAGGAAAGGATTTCCTACGTACACTGATTTAGAAATGTTAATCTTTATTTAGGTTAACTTGTGTTTCCTACTGATAACTGATTTAGGAAATGTTATTTGGTTAATAACTTGTGTTTCCTATTACAACTACAACTGATTTGGGAAATGTTATTTATTAATAACTTGTGTTTCCTACTTGACAAACAACACTTATTTGGAAATGTTATTCTTAAATGATTAACTTGTGTTTCCTACATAACAAACAAACTTGTGAATTCACTCAACAATTTTGTTGACAATTTACTCTATGTTTTTCAGGGAATTAGCAGCGTAAGTAAGATCTGCATGCATATCAGGACGGACTACCCTGGACTTGTTAGGATGCCACTACTTTTGGGACACTTGGATTTCCTCTGTATAACTGCAACTACTGCAGTCATACCTATGAAATCTACTTTTGATATTATGTATTTTATGAAATACTGATTTCAACCACTATTACTACTGTTACTACTTTTCAAGTGGTAACCTTTTGTAAAACTTTAACTAATGGCATCTTAATCTATTTCGTTCTGCGATAACCATATGCTCTGAGTATGTATGTATTTGTTGGTTGTTTTACTGCTCACACCCCCGCCACGTCACTAAGCTTCCGCAAACCACTCTATGAAATTGTAATTACCGTTTGGCGGGGTGTGACAGACTTGGTATCAGAGCCATTGGTTATAGCGAACTAGCAGTCTTTAAGTGACTTGGAACCTTAGAGACCTAGACTATAGCCTTAGCTAGAACATTTGTGCATTCATGCATACATACTTTGCATACAACTAACATATTACTGACATGTCACACACGATTCTTTTGTCTCAGCATGTCGAGACGCGCACCGATCTATATCACTGATTCTGATTCTGAGGAGGAGCCCATGGAGGCCTCCTACTTTAGCGTAGCGAGTACTGGAGTGACCACACACCGTGGACCATCTGCTTACATTACTCCTACCCCTGAGCCAGCCATCGCGAGTACTTCTCGTGTGCCTGTACCTAGGATGACAGCTAGGATCAGTGTTCGGGATTTTCCCAGGGGACCACTCGCGCTGTGCGATAAGGCGCCAGTGACTGAGCCTGAGGTTCCAGTTGTCGAGCCTCCACAGAAGAGGCTCCGACCTTCTCATCTGGACTGGATGCCTCGAGTATTGAGAGAGTGGAGATCACTAGAGGGTTTTCCCTCGACCTTTGAGATTGGAGAGTCCTCCCATTCACCACCACATGCACCTTTCACAGGTGAGCCTCTGGAGCTCACTGTACCTACCCTTGTGGCTGTGATCTACTCTGTGATTAGGAGATATGCTAGTCAGAGCAGAGACGTGATGGAGTTACTGAGTGATGCCTCCCGCACTGACATGGATATGACTATGCTCCATCAGAGGATGGATTTTGTGGAGACTCACCGTCAGACAGACTGGCAGAGTCTAGCATCCACCCGTGCACGCGTTGCAGCTTTAGAGAGGCGTGCTAGGGTGTCATAGATTGTAGCTAGTGTTTGTGTGATGACTGCAGCAGTGATGGTTGCGGTTAGGATGTATTTATCATGGTTCCGCTAGGTCTGTGTATGGCAGTTTGTGCCTGCATCATATTAGACTATTACTTTTGGGGGATCACATATGTATGTATTAGTTATGGACTAGCGGTATGTTGGATGGAACTTTGTTAGTAGAATGGGTATATGTATAGGAAACCCATCATCTTTTGTATAACGCTAACCATCGATGGGTATATTAGAAATCTCATCTCATTTTGTACTAAACTCATGTAACAGCGTTATGACTTTTAATATATATTGTAAGTTTGGTTTACATCTCGTGTTTGTTATACCTATTATCAACCATATTATTTCCTCTTACAATTGTCGACTTGTGATTAAAACTATACTTTATCGATAACTTTGTGATCAATTCTTGTAAACCCTGAAACATATTGTAACTTGATGATTGATTATTCTTGAGAACCTCTGAAATTAACGATACTAAACGACAATGAAAAGAAATATGTATTGGACATTATATAATGGAGCCTGGCCAACGTGATTATATTATGCTGGATACATGTGGGTGTTTCAAAGTTGTAAGGCACGTGTTGTAAAACCCTTTTTATTCATCTTTTCATGTCATTCATTTCTATCAAATGTGAATCTTTGATCTATTCACATTCAATATCTCAACATTAACACTCTGCATTTTATTCATTGCAGAGCTGAATCATGCCTCCCAAACGACGAGTCACTAGAAACAGTCAAAAGACGACTACGCCTCCACCACCACCCACTGAAACCACTGAACAAATGATCGCACGAAGAATAGCTTAAGGTATTGCTGAATATGAGGCAAGTCGTAGTCGCGAACCTGGAATTAACAACAGTGGATCTACCCCTGTTAATACTGAGACACCCGTGAATGCTCGCAAAGGGTGTTCATACAAAACATTTCAGGCTTGTAAGCCGATTTCTTTCCGTGGCACCGAGGGTGCAATTGGTATGATTCACTGGATAGAGAAAACTGAGTCGGTATTGGACATTAGTGACTGTTCACCTGACTGTATGGTGAAGTATGCTACTTGCACTTTGGCTGACAAAGCGCTCACTTGGTGGAACAGTCAGATCCAATCACTTGGTCGACCAGCTGCTTATTCAATGTCATGGGAAACATTTAAGAATTTGATGTTGGAGGAATTCTGCCCTCGCAGTGAGATGCAGAAAATAGAAACAGAGTTGTGGAACATCACCATGATTGGTGCTGATATTACTGGGTACACCACTAAGTTTCAGGAACTTGCACGTCTAGTGCCACATATGGTGACACCCGAGTATAAGCGTATTGAGCGCTACATATTCGGTCTAGTACCACAAATCCGCAGTCTGGTGACATCATCTAAACCGGACACTTTCAGGAGTGCTGTTACTCTAGCACAAAGTTTGACCGATGAGGCAGTCAGGATGGGAAATCTGACTAAGAAAGCTGTGTCGGGAAAAAGTGAACCGAATAGTACTGATGTTAGTAGTTCTGGTGGTGCAAAGCGAAAGTGGAACGGTAGTGGTGCTGATCGCCAGGCTCAGCAAAACAAGAAATATTCTGGAAATGCGAAAGCATATGTTGCCACCACTACTGAATCGAAACCATACTTGGGTAACAAACCCAAATGTGATAAGTGCAACCGACACCACAAAGGTGGGTGTGGGTATTGTGGAAATTGTAGGGCATGGGGACACAGAACTCGAGACTGCAAAACTAACCCTCCCACACGGGCAAACACTGAGCGTCAAAACCAGGGATGTTTTGAATGTGGTGAGCAAGGACACTACCGCAACCGATGCCCTAAGCTTGACAACAACAACCAAAACCGCAACAACAACAATAACCACGGTAACAACAATAACCGAGCCAACAACATCAACAATCAACCGGCTCAAGGAAGGGCATTTGTGATCGGAGCACAAGAGGCACGCCAGGACCCTAACACCGTCACTGGTACGTTTCTTGTAAACAACCATTATGCCTCTGTGTTAATTGATTCGGGTGCTGATTTAAGTTTTGTGTCTACTGAGTTTAGACCACTATTAGAACTTGAATCCCGTAAGTTAGACAACAAGTATAACATAGAATTAGCCGATGGTGAGTTGATCGAATCAGGAGAAATAGTACCGGGATGTACCTTGGAGTTAGAAGGTCATCTCTTCGAAATAGACTTGCTACCGGTTAAGTTGGGAAGTTTTGACGTTGTAGTCGGTATGGATTGGTTATCTAAGAACCGCGCCGAGATCATATGTCATGATAAGATGGTTCGCTTACCGTTACCGACAGGAGAAACACTTGTGGTTCAAGGTGAGAAACGAAAAAGTGCTACAAAGATGATTTCATGTTTGAAGGCCAGTAAATATCTCCGAAAGGGGTACCAAGCATTTCTGGCACACATTGTAGAAAAGAAACCCGAGGAGCGACGTATAGACGATGTACCAATTGTACGTGACTATCTAGGAGTATTCCCTGACGAGTTGCCGGGATTGCCACCCCCTCGACAAGTGGAGTTTCACATTGACCTGGTGCCAGGAGCCGCACCTATCGCACGTGCACCTTATCGTCTAGCTCCCTCGGAAATGCAAGAGCTATCCACACAATTGCAAGAACTTCTAGACTTGGGATTCATCCGACCGAGCTTTTCCCCTTGGGGAGCTCCGGTTTTGTTTGTTAAGAAAAAGGATGGATCTATGCGGATGTGCATCGATTATCGGGAACTAAACAAGGTAACTATCAAGAACCGATACCCGTTACCGCGCATTGACGATCTGTTTGATCAATTGCAAGGGTCGATTTATTATTCAAAAATTGACCTACGATCTGGTTACCACCAACTCAAGGTACGAGAAGAGGATGTACCGAAAACTGCGTTTAGGACTCGATACGGTCATTACGAGTTCCTAGTCATGCCTTTTGGACTGACCAACGCACCAACAGTATTCATGGACTTAATGAATAGAGTATGCAAACCCTACCTGGATAAATTTGTCATTGTGTTTATTGACGACATCTTGGTATACTCTCGATCGAAAGAGGATCACGAAAAACATTTAAAGCTTATCCTCGAACTACTACAAAAAGAGAAGCTTTATGCAAAGTTCTCTAAGTGCGAATTTTGGATTCGAGAGGTTCAATTCCTTGGTCATGTGATAAATGACAAGGGAATTCACGTAGACCCATCCAAAATTGAGGCAATCAACAACTGGGAAGCACCGAAAACCCCAACGGAAATACGACAATTTCTTGGTCTAGCTGGCTATTACAGGCGATTCATCGCAAACTTTTTAAAGATAGCCCAGCCACTTACCACATTAACTCAAAAAGACAAGAAATTTGAGTGGAATGAGAAACAAGAGAATGCATTCCAACTATTGAAACAGAAACTGAGCAGCGCACCCATACTATCCCTACCTGAAGGAGTAGATAACTTTGTTGTTTACTGTGATGCTTCGCATCAGGGATTGGGTTGTGTACTGATGCAAAACGAAAGGGTCATTGCTTATGCATCACGACAACTAAAAGTGCATGAGAAAAACTATACGACTCATGATTTGGAATTGGGAGCCGTTGTTTTTGCACTGAAGATCTGGAGACACTACCTATACGGTACAAAGTGTACGATCTTCACTGATCATAAGAGCCTACAACATATATTCGACCAGAAAGAACTTAACATGAGACAACGATGTTGGGTCGAATTACTTAACGATTACGACTGTGAAATAAAGTATCACCCGGGTAAAGCTAACGTGGTAGCAGATGCCCTGAGTCGTAAGGAACGAATCAAACCTCGAAGAGTTCGAGCCTTGGGATTAACAATCCACTCAAATCTCATTACTCAAATTCGTGAAGCTCAAGAAATTGCTTTCACTTCTGAACGCCTTAAGGATGAATCCTTGAAAGGGATGGAAAAACAACTCGAGAAAAAGGACAACGGAGTGTTGTACTTCATGAACCGAATTTGGGTTCCATGCGTAGATGAGTTACGCAAGATGATTTTGGACGAGGCACACAAGTCCAACTACTCAATACATCCTGGTGCGGACAAGATGTACCAGGACTTGAAAGGCTTTTACTGGTGGCCTGGAATGAAACGTGACATTGCCACCTACGTGAGCAAATGCTTAACTTGCTCAAAGGTAAAAGTTGAATACCAAAAGCCGTCTGGGCTTTTACAACAACCTGAACTGCCCAAATGGAAATGGGAGCAAATAACAATGGACTTCATTACGAAGTTACCTAGAACGGCATCTGGAGCAAATGCCATATGGGTGATTGTCGATCGATTGACGAAATCAGCCCACTTCCTCGCTATTAAGGAAACGGATGGAATGGAGAAACTAGCTAAAATCTATATTAAAGAGATTGTTTCTCGGCATGGTGTGCCACTATCCATCATCTCTGATAGAGATGCACGATTCACTTCTCGCTTTTGGCAAACATTACAACAGGCATTGGGTACTCGACTTGATATGAGTACTGCCTACCACCCGCAGACTGACGGTCAAAGTGAGCGAACGATACAGACGCTCGAAGACTTTCTACGAGCATGTGTGATAGACTTTGGAGGTAACTGGGATACCCACCTACCTCTAGCTGAATTCTCTTACAACAATAGTTATCACACGAGTATACAGATGGGACCATTTGAGGCGTTATATGGACGCAAGTACCGATCACCACTCTGTTGGGCAGAGTTGGACGACAGACAAATATCTGGACCCGAACTTGTCCAGGAAACCACTGATAAAATAACTCAAGTATTGAGCCGACTGAAAGCGGCACGAGATCGACAAAAGAGTTACGCTGATAACCGCCGTAAACCTCTTGATTTTCAAATAGGAGACAAGGTCCTACTCAAAGTATCGCCCTGGAAGGGAGTAGCACGATTTGGCAAACGAGGAAAGCTGAACCCACGATACATCGGACCATTTGAAATCCTTGCTAGGGTTGGTCCTGTCGCGTACAAGCTCAAACTACCGCAAGAGCTTAGTAGCATACACGATACTTTCCACGTTAGCAACCTCAAAAAGTGTCTTTCTGACGAAAAACTTATCATTCCTCCTGACGAAGTCTTCATTGACTCAAAACTTAACTTTGTGGAGGAACCTGTTGAAGTTATGGATTCTAAAACACAGAAACTTCGGCACAAATGAATCAAACTGGTTAAAGTTCGTTGGAACTCAAAACATGGCCCGGAGTTTACCTGGGAACGAGAGGACGAAATGCGAAAGAAATACCCTACCCTATTTGAGAGCGTGACCGAGACTCACGGTTCAACTTAAATCTCGGGACGAGATTTCACTAACGGGGGGAGAATGTGACACTCCTCCAAATTAGGTATATAATTATACTTAATTACATGCATTTCTTACGCTAATTCCCTGCATTTGTTTTAAACTAAACCTATGATGTGATATGAGTCTAGCGATCCCTAAAACAATAATACAAAAAGTATTACATGATACGTAGTTATTTATAAATTACGTATGAACGTATCGGAACTAAGCCGACGAAAATAATTAACCAGATTTGGTTATATGAAATAATTAATAATTCGATTATTAATTACGAGAAATTATATATCTATAACATATAGATAAAATGGTTCAATTATACGTTTAACATAAAACGTATTATATAACGAACAGAACCAATTCTAAAACGTACCTAAAAGGTAAAAATCTGAAAAATGTTATTTTTCTAGTACGTTTTCAAGTATTTAGAACATTACCTCGAAATATGAATTCGAAATTCAACTGAAAGTTGGCGCTCAATTGGACGTGCGCAGTAAAATGTACAAAAATGTACAACAACTAAAAATAATGATAATCTCATTATTCTGAAAATATATTACGAACCAGGTGAGCATCTACAAAATAAAAATATAAAATGTTAAATTTTATATTGCTATAATTATACCCGTACTCGAAATTGTGGTACTAAAAATGGCACATAACATCAATAATGCAGCAGACAGATTGGTGTTTAAACCATACTCCCTCCCATTTCTTCTGTGATCTTCTACACTTACACACACACAATCATTTTCCATTTCCTTTCTCTCAAAGTAAACTAACAAGATCAGAACATCTACAAGGTGCAGGAAGTGGGAGTGGATCAAGCCAGTGGCTTCACCATCATCACCATTACTCGTTCATCATCCTCATCATTTTCATCTTTGTAAGAAAACCTCAAATCTTTGACTTCTTTGCTTGAATTTCGTGTTATAACTTGCCTACACATCATAATCTAAACATAAAACACCTAAACTTGAAGGATTGATGATTTGTTCTTGAAATGGGTTTGTGAAACCAAAACTATAAATCAAAAATCAACACATGAAAACTTGTTAAAATGTGGTAATAACTTGTAAAAACGTTATATTTCGTTGTTATAAACACTTAGAAATTGTTGTGTAAAAGTTTGGGACAAAAATCATTTATGTTCATAACACACTCTGCACGAACAGGACCTGCAAAATACTCAGGATCCGGCGGATCCTAGGTTGATCCGGCGGATCACCTTTAAAAATGATGAACAAAACGCATGTAAACACTCGAGATCCGGCGGATCACAATTGGATCCGGCGGATCCTTTCCTGGAAACTACATTGATCCGGCGGATCATCGGTTGATCCGGCGGATCACGCTTAAACGCTTGCGCACCTTAAGTCGTTGGTCAAAACCGTTAACGAGTAAAAGACACTCACGATCCGGCGGATCATCGGGTGATCCGGCGGATCCTAACTACGAACACGCACGAACAAGTCTTGTGAACGAGTACGATACACGAGTAAATGACACGAGTGATCCGGCGGATCACTATCTGATCCGACGGATCCTTATAAGATGAACGAGATCCGGCGGATCACTACCTGATCCGGCGGATCCTTATAAAATGAACGTGATCCGGCCTTTTGTGGTTTGATCCGGTGGATCATAAAAAAAAAAACCGATAAAGATCCGGCGGATCATTATCTGATCCGGCGGATCCAAGACCCCAAACCAGGGACTGATCTTGCTAGTTTTAAATTATGCAAACTTTAGACAAAACTCGACACATTTGGAACGAGATGTATATTATATGGAACAAATGAGAATAATGGTTTGGAAACCTAAATGACAAAACAATTAATATATATATATGAGATATATGTGAACGAGACTACGGAAAATAATATATATACGAGAATATATATATTCAACTATATAAGTATATGTATATATACTTACACCTTTCGGACAATTCAACAAACGAACAATACTTGGATAATATTATATATTTCCAACAACAATTATCAACGAAATACACAAACTTCAGAAATTGATAATTTCTTAAAACAAACGAACTATTAACGTAAGTAAACCAAGTACTTATAGTTAATACATTGTTGTGTATAGGTTGACTACGTTTGGGCTTCGTTATCTTATCTCGCTAGCATTCACATCCGAACACTCACAGTGAGTTCACAAACCCCTTTTTAATGTTTTAATGTTTTAAAACCTCGGGGTGGAAAACATAGAAATCGTATGTATAATTGCATGCGACAACTGTTTAAATACTTGATGTATTTACTTAAACTATTGATGAAATGAGATTTCATGTTGTGACTGATTAAATACTGTACGTATTTGCTTAAACTGTTTATGAAGGGGTGCTTCATACTTGAACTGTTTGTGAAAGGGTATTTCACACAAATATTTGAACTATGTTTTATGAAATGTTTTCATAACTATTTTGGGAATTTAGGCAACGAATCTTGGTACAGATCTAGGCTGAACGATGTAGTGCATAAAAGACCTTATGGCTACAGACTATAACCATTAGCTAGGTGACTCTAGCCACTGAGTATACGGATAGAACTATCGCCGTGACGACCCTCCTACGGATTTGGGAGCGTATACTTAAATGTCCTACTTGGCACAACAACAACAGATTAGGGTCGTGGTTTGGTTATAGGGTTAGATCGGGTTACCTTACTTGACAGGTTTAGCTCACCTTTCAAGGGATCACCGTCTAAATATTCCCACTAAACTATTGATTAGGAAATGATTTCCTACGTACACTGATTTGGAAATGTTAATCTTTATTTAGGTTAACTTGTGTTTCCTACTGATAACTGATTTAGGAAATGTTATTTGGTTAATAACTTGTGTTTCCTATTACAACTACAACTGATTTGGGAAATGTTATTTATTAATAACTTGTGTTTCCTACTTGACAAACAACACTTATTTGGAAATGTTATTCTTAAATGATTAACTTGTGTTTCCTACATAACAAACAAACTTGTGAATTCACTCAACAATTTTGTTGACAATTTACTCTATGTTTTTCAGGGAATTAGCAGCGTAAGTAAGATCTGCATGCATATCAGGACGGACTACCCTGGACTTGTTAGGATGCCACTACTTTTGGGACACTTGGATTTCCTCTGTATAACTGCAACTACTGCAGTCATACCTATGAAATCTACTTTTGATATTATGTATTTTATGAAATACTGATTTCAACCACTATTACTACTGTTACTACTTTTCAAGTGGTAACCTTTTGTAAAACTTTAACTAATGGCATCTTAATCTATTTCGTTATGCGATAACCATATGCTCTGAGTATGTATGTATTTGTTGGTTGTTTTACTGCTCACACCCCCGCCACGTCACTAAGCTTCCGCAAACCACTCTATGAAATTGTAATTACCGTTTGGCGGGGTGTGACATAAGTAATTGAATTGCATCCAGCAATTGATAATGTAAGTGTATACAGCCATAAGCACATAGTTGAGCTTAACTCGTGGGTCAGGGTCACAGCCTGAGCGTTTTTGCCTCCACGAGTGCCTAATCCACACTCGTCTTCCCAAATATTAGTACGTCCGTTTACCCGGTTAGTGCTTGCTAACCCGGACGAGGAGGGTCAATCCTATATGGTACCATATACTAATATTCACGCTACAACGTATTAACAACTATGCTGACGGAGGACTTTAAATGATTAGTCGTGAGTAACTCATGTAGTATATGAAAAAGTTGTACTTGCGTTCACATGTTAAAAACGAGCATTGTTGTAACACCCCCAAATTCGTTGATTTAGATTAGCGGAAGCATTTAGTTTGAGTACGGGGGTGCCACAATAACAAAGCATGCATACGTATCAGAGCATATGATTACAACAGAACATAATATATTAAGATGCCAAAAGTATAAATTACAAAGTTTACGATTCATCGAATCATACAAGTTAAAAGTAATAAGTTTACAAAAGTAGATTTCTGGAATATGACTAAAACAGTTTCAGTTATACTAGAGAAATCCATATGTTTCCAAATAGTTTGCATCCTAAAACTTCACGGGGCGCCTAATTCTCCATGTGTGTTGGCGATTCTTACATGCGCAGCTAATTCCCTGGAAAAACATAGTAAAAGTCAACAACGAGGTTGAGTGAATTCACAGGTTTTATGTTTGCAATAGTTGTAACAAGTTTGTAAGCACAGTTGTCAATTCAGATACGTTCAAAAATAGTAATTGCCATAATAGTCTCGTAATGCTTGGTGGAATGTTATCCAAATACAAGTTTATTGGGTTGTTCGCCCAAAGTTTAGTTTACGTGGGATGTTACCCAAAACAGAACCGTGGGATGTTACCCAAAACTTCAGTTTAAAACATGTACTGGTCGTTCTCCAGCGGTTTACAAACAGTACCGGTCGTTCTCCGGTCTAGTTACGCACGGGTCGTTCTCCCGTCCAACAAACGCATGGGTCGTTCTCCCATCCAAGACGCACGGGTCGTTCTCCCGTTCCTTGGCCAGTCGTTCTCTGGCACTAAAATACGTAGCTGGTCGTTCTCCAGCGGTTTACATATAGTACCGGTCGTTCACCGGTCAAATCAAAACAGTTTACCGGTCGTTCTCCGGTCTAGTTAAAACAGTTTGTCAAATAGTTTATCACGTTTGGTTAGTTTATAGTATGAGAATGTTATTTCATAAACAAAGTTCGCACAACAGTTCAATAGTTCAAAGTACTCTAATAGTTCGTGTAAAACACGTATGATAAACAATCATGTAAGTAAAAGCAGTTATGGCAATTAGTAAAACAGTTAAACAGTTTAAACAGTTGACTATGTTTTCCACCCCAAAGTAGTTAAAACAGCAAAAGTAGGGGCTGTGAACTCACCTGTTAAGTTAAGTAGTGGTGCGAGAGCTAGCAAAGCCTAAGCCCAAGTACAGTCCGAAATCTCCTAACGTCCTAAACGTATGAGATTTTATAAGTATGTGGATATCTAAGCTAATCATCCATGCTAGTGTTTGTACAACCAAGTTATGTTCAAAGTGTTTGTTAAACGTTCAAGTTTGCATTTCGTTGTTTGTGAAAATGTATACGACTCGTTGTGATAGTTTGAAACAATAGTTCTGAAATATCATTATTTTGATTGCTACAGTGAATTGCTACAGTAAAATTTGACTTTGCTACAGTAACTTTGACTTTACTATAGTGAAAATCCTTCGAAATTTCTGATTCTGCGACACAAAGATTTGGTATGCGACACAATCGTTGTGTCGCATAGGAATGCGACACAAGAGCTTAGCGACACAAGGGTTGTGTCGCATAAGCGATCGGTGCTAAATCAATAGCGACATAAGGGTTGTGTCGTATAAGGTTTACGACACAATGGTGCGACACAACGTATGACATAAGCTACGACACAAAATACGATATAACACTGTTTATACGACACAACATGCGACACAATGGTTGTGTCGCAAAGATGAACACCAGCCCAGAAAGTTTCGCATTTTTCCGCACCAAAACCCAAATCAAACGCATTTTTAAGCTATAAAATCATGTTTTCTTTGTTGTTTAGGTTATAACTAAGTATATTAAACACTAAATATTAACTAAAACTTTAAAATCTAAGAATTGACGGGATTTGTCGGAAACTTACGAATGTCGGATTTGAAATCCCAGAAGATAGATGTGTAACTCTCGTTGTGGTGATCGTTTTCTTCTAAATGCGTGAGTCGATTGGGTGTCGTTTTGGGGTAGTTTTGGTGGCGTTTTTGGGTGGTAGTTTTTAGGTGGAGGTGATGGGTGTAGAGAGAAAAAGAGAGAGATGAGAGAAAGAAAGATGGAGAGAAATGAGAAAGTGAGGAGGGAAAATGGGGTTTTGTCTCCTTTTTCCTTCCTCCGTGTTTGCGCTCCGTGTTTTGTTTACCCGATCGTTAAATGTTACTTTATTTTAACTAATATATTTTTAATTACATATTTTATTATATTTTTAATTAGGATCTTTTTATGAAATCAAATTAATTTAGTTATAAAATTTTAACTTTGGTTTATTTTAATTATACAAGTTTACGTTTTACGTTATAAAATGATATGTAAATATTATCGACATAATATTTAATTGTTAATATCGTTATTTAAATATTTCGTTTTATTAAATAACTTTGTTCACCAACAGTCGTATATTTTTGTCGTGTTTGCTCAATTCGTTTCGTATGTAATTACATCTAATTACAAATAAGTAATACTACGCGTATTAACTAATTGGGCTTTGCTAGACTTACCTCTAAAATGTGTTGTGAATTCACTCAAGTAGGGAATTAGCCTAATAATGCAAGTGATCAACGTTAATAATCGCGTTTAAATTTGCGGAGTGTTACAATTGTATCACACCCCTGAGTAAAAAGCAGTAAAAAGAGGGGCTATGAGACTCACCCGAGTCTTGCGAGTTTAACTTAATAAACTTGAGTTGATTAGCCGAGAAATGAAGTCCAAAGACTTGTAACCTAAGGGTGTCCGCGACACGCGATGGTTAATACGTGTAGGTATCTCGAAAGATCACATATGTTAGTTGTTCATACAACTAATGATATCCGAATTACATTTGGTTTGATTGTTTGTTTGTTTGCGTTTTGAAAACATGTACGGCCCGTTGGTGACGGTTTGTAATAGTAATCTCAAAGTATTATTGCATGTTTCGCTGTATTGTATAAGGTTTTGTTGGAGTAATTGTTCGACACTTAGATGGAAAAGTGATTACTACTTTTAATGACGGGGGTCCGGGGGCAGCGCCCCTGGTTAGCGGGGTTCCAGGGGTGGCAACCCCTGGCGGGGTCCAAGGGGTTGGCCCCTGGTTGGGGTCGAGATGCCAAGTCAGCTCGAAAAATTATTATTTCTACTATATTGCTTTAGTGAAAAACGCATCCAGGATTTAAATTTGGTAAAATCAAGTGATAAAATTTCAGGTCTCGACACTTAGTAAAATCTGAGTTTTCTAGGTTCTGTCTCCTGCGACATTGGGTGCGACGTAAGGCATGATGTCGCAGGTCATGACTGCGACATTGATAATGGCGTCGCTAAGTCCGACAGTAGCAATTTAATGCGACTTTACGGTTTACGTCGCTATATGCGACATTGTTGGTTCTTGAGACATAGGGGTTTATGTCGCAATGTGCGATGTTAGCAACTTAATGCGACGTTGAGGTTGATGTCGTACCATGCGACATCGTGAGAGGTTTTGCGACGTTGTAGCTGACGTCGCATAAGGTCTGGGTCCAAAAGCGACATTACGGTCTGATGGCAGGAATTTGTGTCGAAAATGAGTTTTCCGTTTCCGTTGGGTCCGATTATTTTACCCAACCCATAAATGGACATTACAAGTTATTACAAACAACAAACAAGTAAAAATACTAAAAATCGAGAGGTTTCGAGATTTTGTCGAAAACTTACAAAGTGTCGAATGGAAATTTCAAAAAGACAGGAAGGTAGATCGTGATGTGGTGAATCTTTTTCTCTAGATGCGCGAGATGATCCGGGTTCGTTTGATGGTAGTATTTTGTGGTTGATTATGATGGTAATGTGGTGGTGATTTGAGAGAGAAAAGAAAGAGAATAGAGAGAGAGTGAGATAGTGAGAATGAGGAGGGAAAGGGGAAAGATGGGGGTTTTGGTGAAAGCCCCCACTTTTCAGTCTCCACCTTCGTGCTCCGTGTGGTGTTCGTTTTTCCCGTTCGTTTAAATGTTTAAATATTTTTGCACGCGTTTAAATATAAGTTTTAAAATACGAATATTTATTCATTATTTTAGTTGATGTATTTCACCAAATACTTTATAACTGATTTATAATTTATAACTTAAATTGATCCGGTTGTTTGCGCGTTTAATATTTTAAACCGCGTAGGCGTTTATTTGTACGATACGAATTAAATATGAAATATTATCAAGTAATATTTTGGATACAATAGTGTGATTAAATAATGTTATTTTATTTAATAAAATCGTTCACCAACGTCCGTATTTAGTTGAATCGAATTACATTCGATTTGAAGTTTGTACGATTTAATCAAATCGCATAATTGTATATATTCATCAATATATATTCCGATACATTAACTAGCCTAACACGGAACTAATTACATGTATTAATAGTTGATTAGACACTAATTTCTAGTCCTAATTTGGCGGGTGTTACATCGTTAGTGATAAGGACTACGAGTACAAGAATTAGCAACCACAGGGACGACCAGTGCAAAATAAAAAGTACAAGGACTACGAGTGAAATTCTAGACAAACCACAGGGACGAACAGTGTAAAAAAGTCTTTGAAAAAAAATTACACGGATGGTCCTTTAACGAAGAAAACTAACGGCCGTTAGTGATAAGGACTACGAGTGCAAGAATTAGCAACCACATGGACGACCAGTGCAAAAAAAAAAGTACAAGGACGACGAGTGAAATTCTAGACAAACCACATGGACGAACAGTGTAAAAAAGTCAAATAAATACTCATACAAAGTTATATTTTTCTATTACTATTACTACCAACATACTCGCGTTATGCGACGGAAACTGAAATCTCTTGATTTTTTTTAGTTAATTACAATAATAAAACGTTATGCTTGACTATCGATTAAAGATGTTAAATTATATAACGCATTATTTTCATTCAGAAATGATTTTGTGGCTGCTTTCAATTTTTACACCAAACAAATACTGTAATTTTTTAAATTTATGTTTGATTATATTTGGGTTATCAAAATGGAATATTTTCATGTTTGTGTAAAACTCAAAATGCATATTGTAGCCAACAAAAGTTAACGACTTCTTTTTTACCAAACAAATACTGTAATTTTTTAAATTTATGTTTGATTATATTTGGGTTATCAAAATGGAATATTTTCATGTTTGTGTAAAACTCAAAATGCATATTGTAGCCAACAAAAGTTAACGACTTCTTTTTTGGGGTATAATAAAGTTAATAAAATAGTTTTAATACTGTATCTTTCTTATTGGGTGATTTCTCACTGGTGAGGCGGAGGCCCACCAAGAAGAAGGGTAAAAACAATTAGAGGTAGTAATAAATAGTACTACGTAATAAGTAATACTCCTAACAGCAACTCTTACTCGTATTATTTTATTATTATATGCATCAGACCATCAGTAAGTATTGTTTGACTTTCTGACTACTTCTTCTTGACGTAAACATCACTAATCTACTTTTTGAAGAACACAACGAAGAAGAGTATAGTAGGGTGTACACCAGTTTTATGGTGGGTGTGCACTTTCAGGAAACTATATTAGAAAAACTTAAATTCCACTAAATTTAACTTAACACTGCAGTTATGGATATTAGGGTATGCAAGTGCATACCCTTTGATGTGAGTAGATCCGTCCCTGCTTACTGGGTCAGTAATTGATTGGTCAACAACATTAATAGTGTCAACGCTATATTCCTTTTCTCCTTCGATAAAAAATGGGTCTTGATATTTACACAGGAAGAATTGCTTCATCCACAGGGAATTTTGTAAGAATTGGCATTAATTACCTGTGTACACAGTGAAAACCCCAATAGCAAAATCATTGCCCCTAAAAAATAGTGATATACCTCTACTTCTACTTTTTAAAATGTCCATTCTTTAGTTGATTTGTATCAAAGTAAAAGCCTACCACAAATCAAAAGCTACCCACGCACTTTCTTTTTTACTTTGAGGATTTGGGTAAGCATAATCAACAGCCTAAAATATAGGGGCTTACAAGTTGTTTTCTTTAGCTTATTTTCTTCTTTAAAAGGTGCTTTAAAAAAATAAATACATCAAAGTGTTATTCTTCTTTAATAGTGGTAAGCTAATGCAATAAGCCGTTAAGCTTTGTTAAAAACTAACCTTGAGAACCTTTACGTTTTTTCCAACATGACATATATACCTCTACATGATAATAACAATCAAGACTCGTAGCTCTTATGAATTGATGTGTAGCAAGCAACTTTTAATTATTATATTTGGATATTTGTAGATTGGCAAAGATAAAAACGCAATGGCCAATGGGAATCGTTGAATTTGTGAGGCTATGAAGGGAATCTTTGAAGTCAAATTCAGACAATGGCTTCTCATGCCGAGATAGCGACAATCTTGAATCGGAAACTAATATTTTTTGACTTTACGTAATCTAACTCGAGATCGACATCTAAATGTCGTATTTTCTATTTCTATGAGATTGATGTGAAAGATAACAAACACTAATAGGAGTAGCTAGCCATTTTTCAAATAATAAGATATTATTGACAAGGTAAAGAATGATGGTACATTTCAAATACCTAACTTGAATGTCATTAGCAAAATTATTATCAAATTGCTTTCTAGTTAGGTCCAAAAACATGTTCCTTTACTTGGTTTAGTCTAACCAGTATATGGCTAACAAATGTAATCTGAATTTATCAATATTTACACCAAATTAAACCTGTCTCTTTAAGTAATAAGAAAAGAACGTACGATACGCTTATTAAGCTAAGCTACATTATAATGTCGTATAATCACATTCGTTTGACCCTTTATGATAAATTTACAATCTAGATCAAATTGTTTTATACATTATATAGAATATAGATAGAAGATAGAATAGAATATAAGTTTAGCAAACTTTATAGTAGCCTAGTTGGGTTGTGGACAAAAGGTGTTGGTTCCTTTTGGGAAAGAAGTGAAAGAGATGCACTCATGCAGTCATGCACCCACGGTGGACTAGAATCGTATGCGGTTTGGGCCACAAACCCAAACCTATCCCGGACGCTAGTGGTGTCACTTTTAAAACCCTTTTTATCATATCATATCAATTACTCCGTATTATTTTTATTATTGAGTATTAATTATTATTAAAATTTTTTATTCACAATCACATCCCTTTGGGCCTTTTCCCTCATCGCCTTTTTAACTTCTTTTTTCTACTTTTTAGTCAAACTCTTTAAAATTAAATGATCAACAACTCTTCATTTTAAACAAAGCTACAAACATGGAGAAACAACTGTTTGTTCTCATAATCACCTTATGCTACTAGTCAATTTAAATGAACTATTACGTTGAAGATGCATAAATTCGACTTGAAATCTTCCCAAATTGTAGATTCCTGTGTTCTACGCATAGCTTCTAATAGACTTTATCATAGTCTTAAAAACAGGTCGAGTATTTGATTAGTATTTGGTGGTGGAATCGTCCTTAGGATGCCAATGTCGGTTGAAAAACGTCACAGTATCGCCTCGAACGGCATATCCATCTGAATTGCGGTGCCAACTATAGTAAGCGTGTGTTCGGTTCTTGATCTCCAACGTTGCGTGACCAAAACTCGCTTCTCTATACGCTGAATACTTTGGTTGCGGTTGGGTCATACTGCAAAATTCTTGATAATCAGTTATTCAACATTATACTTTGACATACATTTTTCTTGTAAAAACCAATTTTTAAGCTAGAAATCATTCTCACTTGTTTGCTAAGCCTTCAATATTTCCCCCATCACCAATGGTTATATACACAGGTGCAGATTGGTCAATCACCGGAGCACATTCCCCGTTCACAATGTTATAAGCAATATTAGAAACACGTTCCTGCATAATAATGACATATATATTTCAAAGATTTAACATTTATAGTTTTATACTGTATATACGCATAAATGAGCTGGTTCAAGCAAAACAAAACCTCTTGGTACAATAGATAAGAAATTATTAGAAGATGATACGTGACACTTGTGTGCATCATTGTGCATTAAGAATATGATGCACAATGATACACACTACCGACACATGTCACGTTCTCATTATTTCTTATTTTATTTATGATGAGTATACTTTTGTTGTACAATAACCAAATGCTACACAATCACAAAATACCCTTTTTGTTAACTTATAGCTTACCGAGCGTTCATAGGCATGAACATGACCAGCAAACACGAGATCAACTTTGTATTGCACGAACCATGGCTCAAACATGACTCTCATGGTTTCGCCTTCCATGTAATGGTAACTATTACTATTGTACCATGGTGAATGCATAAGAACAATTAACCACGGTGTTTCGCTTCTGTTAACCTTCGGGAGCTCCTCGAGGAGCCATTGGTATTGTGGCGTGTACATACCTACACAAACCAAAATCTTTCTCATTAACTTGTCTATCTATTTACTATAACTTCAAAATACCAAAAAAGCCGAAGGAACCGAATTCTTGCCATAAGCCGAGTAGGAAGACAATACAATAACATATGCTGAAGCTCGCTTGATCGAATACCAAAGTGGTTCGGTACTTCCTGATGCTTGATAGGGGACTCGGTATCTATGAAGAAATGGCTTAAATGGTTTGGTTTCACCCTATAATAATTCACAAACATCATATTAGTCAACTACTCCTATTATTTACTACTCCGGTTTGTTGTCTACTATATCGAATATTCATGGTGTCCCATTTTAATTAATTAATTGCATACCCTAACTAACATTCATATTTTTATATCAATTTTATCTCAAGATATAAATTATTTCTATTGGTATATATGTACACGACTTAAGCATGTCCGGAAATTAATGAGCCTACGGGGTCACACGCGTTAACACGTAGATACCGCTTATTTAACCAAGTTAAGTTAACTGTAATAACTAGTTGAGTTATTAGTTAATATGTGATAATTTAATACATGTTATTAAATTATAGGGTTCAAGGTGAAAGTTATTAGGACTAAAATGTTACTTCTAATTACTTAAAGGGTTTACAATTAATAAATAATAAAAGGTTATTATTATTTAATTATAAGGATTATATATTAATGTTAATATAAACCTAAAAACCTTTTAAAATATATATATTGAACCTTGGTTTTTGTTGATGAACGAACGAAACAAAAACCATCAAAAAAAAAACCCACGGACTATTCTTGTTTTACGTACGGACGAATTAAATACCCAAAGGGGTTTTGTTTGCTTTCGACGTAAAGCACAAAGAAGGGTTATTTTATTTGGTTAATCGAACTAGCATTCGGGTGATGATCAACAACGTGTTGTGTGTGCGATCGTAGAGGGTTTTACCATTAGTGAAACCTATTCGTTTATTAAACGATTTTAATTGGAGCTAGCTAAAAGGTACACAATTATTAACCCTTGTTAATTATACGTATACATGTTTAATATTCCGCTGCGTGCTCGTGTATTTGCTTGTCAATTGTGATGTTATATTCTAACAATTTCAACATTAATATTGAATTATTAAAATACTTACTATACTCGGCTCATAATCGAGCTCGTGATTTCCAGCAGTCCAAATCCACGGTTGATATGCAGTAATACGTTCTGCGAACCTCCCCCAACTATCCCATCTCGAATTGTCGTGAAACTCATAGTAATCAGCATACGACAAATCACCAACAAACAAAACTGCTTGCCCTTTCACCGGGTTCATTTCATAATGTGTAAGCGTAAGATTCGAGTCATACGTTTGACCAAGATCCCCTGTCCAAACCAAATGGTTAATGAGTCGAACTGATTGGCTTATCGATGAATTAATAAAAAAGCTTACCCATGATCCCAAAAGTGTACGGCACATCCGGCCCGACTGGTGGAGGTGTCATGAACCAGAACCGCCTTATCGTGTGACCTGTCCCCAGCTCGTAAAAATACTTGGTATCAAACTGCATCAATCTATATCAAGTCAAACTTTGAACATTTCAAGTTTTGGCCAAATTACAACGTAATGATAAAACATTAAAACTAATACTAGTAAATTTAGATAAATTTATGATGTAATTTTTCAAGTTTTAACCATTGGATTCAAAAGCAGGCCCACCTCTAGATTCTTTATATTGCAGTGATGAATGAATCCAGAAGTATAATTATAGTATTTGTAAGTAGTGATTGAACCGGTGGCTTTGTATCTTTGTTTATTCTTTTCGGTCCAATAAACAACGATGTTTGAACCGGGTTCATCTTGTGTCAACCAGGACACGATTACTGCTTTCCCCACATGATCTCCTTGCGTTATATGCACCTACCATAAACCAAACCAAACCAAACCAAACAAAAATACAACTCTTAATGCACAATCCACAAGTCACTAAAACACAACTCCTTTAATGATTCCATGTGTGAATTGTGACATCATTGCCAACAGAATTACCAACGACCAAAAAAATACATCGTACTTTTTCACCTTTTAACAAGGTAATCAACTATTTGCACTATTTTTTATAAATACACTAGAAGAATGCAATAAATCAGTCGTACTATATACATAAATAGTTAAGTTATAAATATACTATATGAATGAAGCTGATAAAAAGATGGTGTAATTTGTGTAAATATCACTATATCCTTTTATTAATTTTGTTACCTTCTTTTTCAAAAAATATACTTAATTTAGAAAAAGTACCTGTTGAGGGGCATTGTAGCCGGGAGGATGATCGAATACGTCGCTGTTGAAAGGCATATCGATGGATTTAGCTTCTTTTCGAACGAAAGAGCTCGTAATTCCTCCATCGATGATTGCTATTCGGTACAACGTTAACAACACGACGAAAAAACAAACGTACAACTCCATCTTGTGGAGTAATTAGCTAGTACAGAGAGTGGACGGTGTTAATGTTGGTTCTGAGACGAAGGTTAGAAGTAAGGAAGAGACAGCATTTTATAAAGGAAGGATGAGAGTGAGGGTCAACACTCAACACCTTTTGGTATTGTATTTAAGAGGTCCATATTTAAAGGAATAATAATATGTTTGTCTTTACATGTTATCCATCAATCAATTATTAAATTATTACAATTACAAATTTCCATAACTATGTTGTAACTTAAGGAAAATAAATAAATTGTTTGACCAGTTTTATTATACACACTAATTAATTGATTATCAATTTGATAATTTGATTCCTTTTGACTTATTAGCATGATTGAGATTGATAAAGTTGTCCGACAACAATATATCTTTATATATGGTCAAATTGTTTGTCATATTGATTCCTTTCTTTTGAATTTTGATATTAATTACTGATTTTATTAATTTAATTTTAATTTTAATAATGAAAGTGTGGACTTAAGAGTAAAACGTATTCATAGTTCATAGCAATTATTATTTTAAAAATACAAAGTAATGTATGAAATGAATATTCGTGATATTATCACAACTCTAAATACAAGTATTCTTATCGAAACATACCTAACAGGCTAACATTATTAGATAATCAGTGATTTAATTTAATTTATATAGGTAAGAATGAAATTATGAAAATAGAGAAAATATAAGTATGGGTCAACGGCGAGGATGGGCCACACACACTGCCTTTTGAAAATTCTGCCCATCCCTATTTCGAGATTCTCGCTTTGACCCTTATTAATTTGTTATCGATTCAAACAAGATTTAGGAAAATGATAATCACACATTCACACTTCCACGGACTATAAAGGGATGAATACTTGTACTCATACCGTTCAAAAAACAAAAGATGAATAGTTGAGTAATAAATTTAAGTTGGTAAATTAGAAGGCCAACTGCATTTTTAGGGGTAGGGGATGAGGGCATGTAATCTCAGCGGTTAACGACTCACCATGGTGCATTTAATTTTACGTGCAAAATGCAGTTTACATAAAATGTAGTGTTATTAAGATGTACCAAATTTGAGACGTTGATTACAAAAATCACGACTAGAATAGTATGTCCATATTTCCCATCATAATATAGCTTCAATTCCCTCGAAACCTTACCCTTGACAAAACTCAAATTCATATAGGACTGTTTGATATGTTGACACATATACCACTTAAATCTTACATTACTTTGTATGTAAACTTTTCTTAAAGAATACAAACAATTTAAGAAAACCTTGGTTATTGCACATTGTTATGGGCTTATGCCTTGTGGCTTCCAAACCGCATGACCATGCACCAAAAGGCCAGAATCATACATCCACGTTGCTCAAACCAGTCTCAATTAATCAGGTGCTCAGCGGAAAAAACATTAACTTATAGGAAAATCATTCATTTCAAGATTACAAATCCCCAAAATTAAAGATTCTTCTTTTTCTTCTACCTAGCGCCTACTGAATACTGACCTCAAGGAAATCATCTTCAAAAAAAAAAAAAAAAAAAAAAGAGTAAATATATTACTTAATATATTATTATTATTAAGAATGCTAATCTCTAACACCAATACAAATATATACTTTTTCTCACGAATATATATTTACTTGGACTCGAATCTTAAACAGACAACTAAATGGTTAAAGAGTTACTTCAATACCATTAAGCCAATGATCTTTCGATTAATATATTGTCAAATCTTGTTAGTTCAATACTTAGACAATCATACTTCCATCTCATATTTACCTATGAAATATGCTCATAAGATTTAACATCGTGCCTACTAATGTTATATGCTTTGCCCAATACTAGCTAGGAATTATAAGAGGACTTATAATGGTATGTCTAAAGAAGCGTAACGTAACTACATGTTTCTCATGAGATATGGCGTGCTTTGTTGTCAAAAAATATACATTGTGTCTGGTAACGCTATAAATTATAATTCTAATATGTTTATTTTCCTCTATTTTGCTTGACGTTAATGATAATGATTTTATCGACTAGAAGCATTTGCAATGCATATAATAATTGACTTAAAAACAATATGTTAGTGTGCAATATTTGAAAAATGCTTTCTACGAAATAAGTTGAGAAATCTCGACCATTATTGAAAGATTACGACAATATTCGTAATTTTTTTATATTTGAAACTTGTTGATATTATGATATATAGACCTTTAAGGCTTTAATTTGAGTGCACCTGAAATCGTTTGGTTTTGGCTTGAGAGTCAAGTGTAGGGAATAATTTAAACTTCTTCTAAAGCAACATATTTAATAAGACTTCTAAGATTCAACCTGCATTAAACTACACCCAAAAAACCTTAGGGTAAATCCTCAACTACATTTATTTCATCTAATTTTAATCAAATCAAATAATAATTAATATAAAATCATCAATCACAATTATGATAATAAATTATTTTATATTAATTAAATCCAATATGAGATACAAGTAAATGTTTGCTTACAAAATGAAATAATACTCGTAACTTAATTAAAATAGAAGTGTGTCCACCAATCTATTTGTTTCTAAAGAATATATATACACATGACATTTTATTTTGTTAGCTTAAATGTAATTAATTTAATTAAAAGGATGTTAGTGTAAGTCGAAAAGTATCACCAACCCCCAATTGCAGTAGCTTAAAAAGTGTTTTTTTTTTAAAAAAAATTTTAATTCACAATCAAAATCCTTTATAGAACTAGTATTTCTTGAACCGACCAATAATCTTGTACCACGTGTCCACTGAACAAGAATCCTGGGTCCACTTTCCCTTCTCTTCCAATCAACCGCCAACTTGCCACCTAGGCTCCATGTATATATACACCCCCACATATATTCACATACACCGACATACCACATTCTTTTCCATCATTGCACGTATTCTCATGGATTGTCGATTTTTTCTCATCTTCACATTCGCTCTCGTCATCGCCACCGCATTCGCTGTACTCGAAGACGATGATACGCTCATTCGTCAGGTGGTTGATGATGAAAACCATCATGATCAGTTGAATATTAATGTGAATGATCATGAAGACCACTTTGGTGCCTTCAAACGAAAGTTTAGTAAATCCTACGCTTCTAAAGAAGAGCATGATTACAGATTATCGGTTTTTAATGCTAACTTACGTCTCGCTAAACGTCACCAGAAGCTTGATCAATCTGCCATACATGGAATTACTCAATTCTCTGATATGACTCCTGATGAGTTCCGTAAACACCTTGGTTTAAGGTCTAATGTTAAGTTTCCTGCTGATGCTGGTAAGGCACCCATCCTTCCAACTGATAATCTTCCGAAAGATTTCGATTGGCGAGATCATGGTGCTGTTACTGTTGTCAAGAATCAGGTACATCACTTCTTTTCCTTTTTTTTGCGTTAACTTTTTAAACCGTGTGTAAAGTTTAAGTATCAAATATTGTTAAAGTATGACAAGGAATTGTATGGTGAACATAATGTAATTTATAGTTATGATTATTCGTAGCTAGGGTTCTATCAATTCACATTTAAACATGGAGTAATATATCTAAGTTTCACCGCGAATTATTCACACTGCTTAAGTAAAAAAAGGAGTTTAGGCCAACATTTATTGTTTTGGGACATGAGGTTATAGATAATCATATGTAAATAGTAGTTTGCCGTGATTTGGAAGTTGGTTTTGATGTGGTTTGTGGCAAGTAGGGTTCTTGTGGATCATGTTGGTCATTTAGTACAACTGGAGCATTGGAAGGAGCGAATTTCCTTGCGACTGGGAAGCTCGAGAGCCTTAGTGAGCAGCAACTTGTTGATTGTGACCACGAGGTTTGATTTGTTTGATGGAGTACAAGTTTTATGTTTCTTGATATTGTTTTTACTCCTTGGATATTAGATGGATCGTAATCTTGGTTTTTGCAGTGTGATCCTGAAGAACAAGGATCATGTGACTCAGGGTGCAATGGAGGTCTCATGAATAGTGCTTTCGAATACACTTTTAAAGCAGGTGGGCTTATGAGGGAAAAAGACTATCCTTACACCGGCACAGATCACGGAACCTGCAAATTTGATAAAAGCAAAGTGGTAGCCTCTGTTAGTAACTTCAGTGTGATCTCACTTGACGAAGACCAGATTGCTGCAAATCTTGTGAAACATGGACCTCTTGCTGGTATAACCTTTAACCATCTTTCTTATTATTGATCCGATATAAGTCTTTCTATATTCATTTATAAATACGGTGAGGATGTTGATTATGTGTAAATTGCAGTGGCTATCAATGCGGCTTACATGCAAACGTATGTTGGAGGAGTTTCGTGCCCGTTTGTGTGCTCAAAGAGGTTAGACCATGGTGTATTATTGGTTGGGTATGGTGCAGCTGGCTATTCTCCCATAAGAATGAAGGACAAACCATACTGGATTATTAAGAACTCATGGGGAGAGAATTGGGGAGAAAAAGGATATTACAAAATCTGCAAAGGTCGCAATGTTTGTGGTGTCGATTCCATGGTCTCCACGGTGGCTGCAGTTCATCGTCACTAGTTCTTTATATTGTTAACAATCAACATGTATATAAGAATTGTGAAAGCAACATTGTTACTTGTATTGTTCTCTCTTTTTTTTCCTTTTTTTTTTTACAATTGAAGATTGATTTTAAGATGCTATCCTCATTACCAAGTACTGTAATGCAAAACGTTTTAACACAATTTCATACAAAAGGTAATAACTTTCGGGTTGTCATTTCAAAAGAAAAATGGTGATACAACTTGTTATCAATCTAATATATGCATATCTTTAAACTGAAACAAAGAATAAAGACAGGTACAGCCTCATGTACACACCTGCAAGAAGCAGCCTGAAGCCAAGTATATAGTCGTTTACTTGAATAATGAAATTCGCTGAAGATAGGAGACATCAATAGGAGGTCTAAAAGCGTTTTTAAGTTCAAGCACACAGTAGCAACGTCTTCTATTGACACAAAACCATACTCAACTTACAAAAAGAATATCCAACAACTTTGTTCCGGAAAGTTTACCAGCACAACCTTACTAACTAGTAACACAGGTACACCATTGGAGTGACCATGGTCCATACAGACTCTCTAACATCACAGTTTTAACGTTAAACCATAATTGCCTCATAGATACAACTAAAAGTACCATAAATCGGCAAAAAATTATGTCTTGTAGTTAATAAGGATACAATCACTTGATGTAGCTTCTGTTCACTTTTCTCTTCTGTAACACATTGGTTTTAGCCCTCATTGTACCAACTTCGTTTCTTCAAACTCTTTTTACACTGTCACCATGGACAACCACAAATCCCTCACTTGCAAGAGTACCAAGTGCATTCCGTAACTGACAAGTGAAAAAAAATCTATTAATATATGAACAAATCACAGTTGCAGACCCTGTTTATTTTCCAAATGCTGCATAATGATGTATCCCTTTTAACATGAAAAGTGCTTCTTTTTCTACACGATGGATTGCAATGTTGATAATAATTAGATATAAAAATCACCTCTAAATTAGATGCCATAAATCATATTATTTCTAACGACATAAAGAAAGGGAGGGTAACTTACATCATTAAGGTGTAGTTCAGTATTATTGCTTCGCTGCTTCAACTCTTCCAGCAACTACAGAGTCATTGCAGTTTCAATAAGACTTGTGATAATAGCTATGTTTATGAGTATGTTAGTTAAGCAATTTTAAAAAAGGTTCACCTCTAGTAAACGAGTAGATGGACCTCCTAGTTGCATCTTTTCCATAATAACGTTGCGAGCCAAAGCTACCAAGTTGTCCCTTCTCATTCTTTCACTTGCAGAAACACCAGTCGTTATCAGGTCCATGTCAATGGTTCCTGTTAAGATACACATTTGCCATACATCAACCAGTTACCAATGAGCCCTTTTTTCCGCGGCAAAATAGATCATAAATAAACAAATTGTCACAAATTTATCTCGTATTTAATCAATGTTTACCAGTGGCATGATCTGTTGCAGACTGCTGTAGTGCAACTTCTAGAAGCCGAAAAGCCTCTACAACGTCTTTTTTCTCAACCCATTCGGAGAAACGAATCCGAGCAAGGGCCTCACTGAGACGTATCAAACTTTCAATTTGTCTAGGAGTAGCTGTTATCACCTGCTTATTAAATAATAAAAGTTATGAATCGTACATTCAAAATAAATGGCAGCTCCTCTAGGTAATATTTAAAATTAATTCAAGTCGATGCTGACAACCTTTTTACTACTTCCTGGAAAATTTCCTCTTCTTCTCATTTCAACATAACCACGTGTCAACTCTTCAGCAGCTTCATCAGACAACTGCGGGTGTATGTTTTTTCTAGCATAACTCAAATAAGCAGTTAAAGTTGGAAGATCAATGACATTCTGCTCCGAATTCTGCAAGCATAATTGCAAATGTTAGCACTTGGAAACAACTCAGCTAGACAGAATAATTTCAACCCATTTTTTTTTTTTTTTGAAAGGCAGTAGAGTGATCCCGGGCGGTTACGGCCACTAGGCAAGCTAGTGGACTCGATGCGCTGGCGAGGTCACTATCCCCCACTGCTTCCAGAAGGTCAACCCATTTAATTGGAATAAGTATTAGCTGATAGAAGGATTACACCCAATCAATGGTCATCCAAACTTCGAAAGAGTATTTAAATGCATAAAGAGCTCCTAAATCACTTTAGTAAGAAATAGTTATATGATGTATGTGATAATATAGTTCTTATAATCACATTAAGCACATTAGTTATTTTTATAACTACCCACTTTGAAGCAAACCCGCTTTAACTCGTTAATCGAACCACCTGGCCCGCCCATTTTGACACCTCTAAGCTCAACTAGTTGTATTTACTAAGAAATATTTTACCACTAAAAGAAAAACAAACCTCAGGATTTTCAAAATGTAAAGCAACAATATGCTTGGCAAGGCGCCTATCTGTCTGCTCATCAGCTTTGTCAAGGATTAAATATATCAAATCAAACCTGAAGAACATCAAAGTGGTCAGAGATTAGTCGTAAGAAACTTGTAAACTTGGTACATCTTTATGTGTAACAAGAAATGTGTTTATTTTTTATGAAAGTAGAAGTTAAAACTATTTTCGAACCTAGAGAGCAATGTAGGGGGGAGATGTATATTGTCAATCACAGATAGGCGAGGATTATAACGTGAACCACTGGGATTTGCGCAGGCCAAGACTGAAGTCCTTGCATTTAGAGAAGCAATAATCCCAGCTTTTGCTATTGACACAGTTTGTTGTTCCATCACCTAAAAATCAAATGTTAAGTACACAAAAACAAACATTTAATATACTGAAAATAAAAAATGAATCAGGCTTGATTATAGATAATGAATATAGATTGCACCTCATGTAACATGCTCCTTGCATTTTCCGACATCTTATCAAATTCATCGATACAGCAGATACCCCTGTCACTAAGAACCAAGGCCCCACTCTCCAAAACCTGATGAGCAGTCATATATAGTAAGCCCTAACCCACCACACTTTCTATAAGCAAATTGGATTAATATGTTTAATAATGTTAACACGTACCGTTTCACCAGTTTCAGGATCCTTGGCAACGTATGCAGTCAATCCAACAGCTGAACTCCCTCTTCCACTGGTGTAGATACCACGAGGTGCTAGTTTGTGTATGTACTGGAGAAGCTGGGATTTACTGGTACCAGGATCACCAACTAGAAGGATATTGATGTCTCCCCTGAAACTAGCCCCAGATTGCAGCGTCAAAGCGCTCCCACCAAACAGCTACATTGGAATAAGAAATAATTAATTTATTATGTCAATGTTCAAAACTAAAAAGGGATGTTCAGTTCACATTAAAACAGTAGATACTGAACATACCTGGCAAAGAAGTCCTTTCTTTACAGCATCTAACTCCCATATGTTTGGAGCCAAAGACCTCGTAAGCATTTCATAAATATCAGGCTGTTTTGATAGCTCTTTCAATTTCTCCACCTGTAGTTGCAGATACATATATATAAGTAATATGTAAAATCGTGAAGCAGCTAATATGACAACAATTTTCTGAGATCATTGCCTGCTCTTCATAGTCCAAAGGAGTTCCTTGATCATCTTGTGTAGAGCTCTGTTCAGTTTCCATTGGATCTTCTACATTCATTCTTGACTTGTCCGTTTTCTTTATATGAAGACAATCAATGTAAGTCTGAAAATGCAAAAAAATGGTCTCAGCTTATATCAATTACAAGTTCAGTTAGAATAGTGGAAACATAGCATCAACATTCACCTTGAACAAAGATTTCACGGTTCTTTGAGTTTGACCAACTCTCACACTCATAGCCCTATATATCCCAGTGATCTGCACAACAAAAAACAAACAATTACAACAATCACGACGTCAAGCATAGTATATCCATCTAGCATAAATTGGATAACCTTCTATATTCAAGTTAAAGCTTACCTCAACTCTGTCACCAGGTTTCCCAGCATCAACCAATTTGTCATGCATCAACAAACTCACCGTATGAGGTGTACCCCCTTCAGGGATTTCATCAGGTGTCTCCTGGACTCTTACAATTTGTTTATCAGCAAACCTGTTACGGAATACCAATAATGTAGAAGTATAGTCAAATATATCCATAAAATCAGTTTACCTTAAAAGTGAGACATGATGATTGCTACATAGATATAGTCATATAGATATACAGACTATAACAAAAAAACAAGGTACGATTGAGTCAAATTGATATACCTGCATCTATTGTGAAGTAATGTCATTGAGTTCTTTGTTTTACACTCTTCCTTCATACACATAGTTGGTTCACTGATTCGTCCTGATAATAGCGAAAGCTTAAAATTATTACATATAGAAAGATAAATTTTAATGTCTACCATCTGGAATACAGGCAACAAGATAAACATGGTATAATTTAGTTTTATATCGTTTTTTGCTCCAATTAGGCGATGTAATCCTTTCGCACTCTCTTTAGGAGATAGTAAGCAAGACTTGATATGCTATGTTCTTTCTACACCATGTACTAAATAAACATCCACAATGTAAACTACAGTGAGGAAGATTAGAATCATAAGCTTACCTCTGTCAACAACAATGGGTTCAGAAAAATGCCCACACACAAGACACCTAAAAACTGCTTCCCTGATTTCGGGAATAATTGAACTGCATCTAATAATCATTCCTTTCAGCGACACCATCTTCTCAATATCTAAAAATGCACAAAACTCACAAATTAAAATATAATCACAATGAACTCAATCAAGCTTCACAAGGACTTCTTATAGATATTAAAAAAAAAAAAAAAAAAAAAAAAAAACCCTAACCAGATGGATTCAAATTTCTCATGGAGGTCGAGGTCTTCAAATTAAATATCCTAGCTTGTATATGTTTCTCGAATAACGGATTGATTCTACTAACCATGTCCATCAACACAATATCGAATATAGCAAGAACTTCTAAAGGATACCTCACCATCTTTGTATACAAGTCATTATCATAATCAAAAACATCATTAGCATCTACTTCCAACGACTCCCCTTCCATCTCAATCACATGATTAATAGCTTTCATGTATTTCCCCTCATCGTGCGAAGGATGCTCCCGAAAATGCCTCAAAAATCTCAAAATCGCAGCATTCACATCTTGCACACTAATACTTGTCCCCCAAACATACATCGGTGGCGCATCGGTTTCATCAGGTTCTCCACCTTCCGATGACGGAGGCGGTGGAGACGACGGCGTACTACCGCCAGGAGTATCACCGCCTGGTGGACGGCGCGGAGGAAGACCACCGACACCACCATCCGGTGTAGCGGCAAAACGAGACTGCGATGGTGGTGGTGGCGGAGTATCATCCGTCGCAGATCGCCGTCCGCGTTTCCGGCGGTTGTTTGGAGTGGTGTTCGGAGACGAAAATGTGTCTCCGATTGGACTTGAAATCATATCATCAGGTGACGAAGGTACTGTAAATTTATCAATTTAACTCGATTAGAACCTAAATCGAGTTTATAAAGTTACAAACCCTAACTTATATATACATAAACTGAAAGCCTAAAAGTTAATTAAATTTATCAAACAAACAGATAATTAAATATTACCTCCGGGAGTGCTAGCAACGCTGCCGGGAGTATTAGCACCGCCGGGAGTATTGGAACGGGAGCGAGTAGTACGACGGGGAGTGTTATTAGCAGCGCCGCGAGCCATGTCTGGAGAATTTGATAAACGACTGTGGTGAAAGTGTTGCGCCGTTGGAGAGTAAATGGGGATCTTAGAGCATTTGGCGGGAAACAAACGGTTGTTTTGGCGCCAAAGAAGTTGAGTTGGGCTTGTTGATGGGCCTTATGTTGAATAAACGGGCCTTAAAGAATGTAAACGTAGTTCAGAGCCCAAATCCTATTAGCCCAACTTTTCTTTCTACTCTTTTAAATAATCCTTATCAGTTTGGTAGCCTCAGTATGATGCATAGAGACTAAAGCCTTACTAAAATATACGACAATAAGTGTTCTATTTTAACTTTTTGAATTTTCTTTTTAAACTTTGACCGTAAGTATTTATTTGTGTTATATAATATTTGATGCAAAATATATGAATGGATTGAGTTTTAAATGTATTTTTATTGGTATAATCTTCATAAAGTATTATATAACACAAATAAAGATATTTAAAGTCAAAATTAAAAAAGAGAGACTTCAAAAACTGAAACAAGACACTTATTTTGGGACGGAGGGAGTACATTTATTTCATTTTCAAATTTGTAAAAATATATAGCATATATCTTCTAGAAAAATCCTCGTCTTCAACCATTTACTCCAAATTATACTCAACTCCAAATTATTAATATGTTTTGCTCTTGCTCCACGTATGAAGATATGAGTATTTATGCCTCGTATATGGAGGAAAATAAATCTCCTCCAAAAATTCACCTCAAATTTGAAGCAAATAATTGGAGTATAATTTATATATTTTGTATGCTTCAAATCTCTATATTTGAGTACCCATTGGAAAAGGCCTAGGTTTGATTCTGGTTTTCGATATGGTTTGGTACAGAACAAGATTCCGATGCAATAAGGAAGGTATTTGATACGCACATTCTCAAATGATTACTAAATATAGTAGTATATTTCATACGCACATTCATATAATATTTCATTGATCATGTAGCCTACATCAAACAGATGAAATTTTTTTTTTTATTTCAACATTAGTTAATTTACACAACATAAGAATCAAAATCTAATGATTGGGTATAAATTATCATAACTATTACGATTGATCATTTTATTATTGCTTTGAACAAAAGGCAATGTAGTTTATGCTTCCACTTTGTAATGATGCATGCAACGCAATAGCAATAAAAAAATAAAACGCATTTGTCGTCCATTTATAATACTAGTCGATATGATATATTTAATAGCAGATTGTGTGCTGTGTGCATATACATATCAAATTACCAATAATTAAAGTAGGTCGGTCGATTATTGTTCCAAATTATCATATCACGACTAAGAGAAATTTACAAAATTTGGATATGGATTCGGTCAGATAAACATACAAACAAGTTTATCAGCTCTACAAAACTATACTGCTTTCCATCAAAGTTCCAAGAACATGTAATGTAGCCAAATTCTTGATTTACGGTTAAGTAATCTAAGATGGCGTAGTTAGGTACTGGGAGAGTAACCGGGAGGAATAGAAGAGACGGAAGGCCTGCGAAAGTTAGAACGAACGTCGATGGGTGAGATCTGTTGATCTCTATGATGTACATTCATGTCACTAGTATGCACCATCGGAGGAGAAGGTCCTTGATCATATAGAATACCTTTAAACACATGCCCTCTTATATTGATCGATGATTCATATGCATATTGTTCTATAACTGCATGTTCTTCTACACTTGTTGACACTTGGATACGCGTAAATGTAGCTTCACCACTTACCTCAGTAGGAAATTGTTCTCCAAACCCTAATAAAACAAACTCAGTAGAATTATTAAATTAGCACTGAGTACTTAAACCAATGACTCTTGTCCCTTATGTTATGTAACCATATGAATATGTTTTCCTTCTTTAATGCCGATTACGTGCCTATAAATGTATTTTCATCTAATAATGAATTTCTATTGTATGAAAACAAACTAAAAATGTTTCTATCAATATTGATAGATATATATTGTATGTATTTAGTGACTTCTTATATGTACTTTGCAGACATGGCAACTAGCTAGATCCGCGTCACTTCATCCTATACATCATCGCCATGTCATCAAAACTAGTGTCACATCACCAGTTTACAATGTATAAGAGGATATATACATTTAATATCAACAATTGAACGTTTATTACATAAGATAGAATTGATTTTATTTGGTTACACGCATTAGAAATTGATCATTGATTGAATATATTTCTAGTGATATATCCAATGATTGTAGCATAAGGGTCTTTAGATAGAAGTAAAATACATAATATATACCAAATGATGATGGAGGTTGCTCTTCTTGTTGATGATGGACATGATGATCAGGTACCGGAGCAGATGAAGAAGCCGCCATGGCTGCCGCTGCATTCCGCACAACTTGTCTAGTAGAAATCGGAACCCAAGTACTCTTAACATGCGTTTGACACTCAAATCCATGACCTCTGCAACAACTCCTGCACCTAAAATAGAAACAATCCTTCTTTGCTTTGTTCCCACAGTCTAGGCACCTCATCAATCGCCACCACCAGCCACCGTCGATCAACCACCGCGACTTTTTCCTACTTTACCTTGTTATATTTCTCTTCTTTACTTTCTTAGACGTCCTTTTAACTTTTAAAATAACATCATAGAGTTATATGCATGCATGTGCATATACATATAGCTAGTGAGGTTGGGTTCTATTTATAAATTGTATGTGATCATCTTTTTCCAAATTTCATTATTCCTCAATCTAACAAAATGATATACAGTGACACATGCACATAATGCTCATACACAAAAGTTTATAAACTAGTAATTGTGACTTTAAAATGATAACGTTGATTCGATTCACATACTTTTTGTTTTGTTTTTTTAATACATAAATAAATTAGTAAAGATATATATATATATTTGCATAATTTTCTTTTGAAGCTAGGAACGAGTATCTACTTTTCCGCCGCACCCTTTTTCTACATTATTGCAAAAATATGACTTTTCTTTTTTACTTTATAAATTTTAAACTCCTTAAAAAGCAGATTGGGAGGGGGTGCTCAAAATTCTACTCCTATTAATTTAATTGTACGGACATCGTATATATTAAACTTGTCCAGAATATCAACGCTTAAGTAATGGGTTTGGATATATACCAAAAACATACGGCAAAAAACAAGTACTGATCGAAGTCATAAGATTAGAGTATTATAAATGGTTGCAACCGAAAAAACAAACAAACAAATTACCCATGGGCTGTATTTTAAGAGGAATGAAGAACATAATATGGTCAACGGTTCAGATTTGCAACTTCATTTTATGTGCACATTTGATTTTAAGTTAAATGTAGTTTTGTTATGATGCATCAAAAATCGATCGTTGATCACAAAAATTGACGGCTGAAATTGTCTGCCATTCTTCAATTGAACCTTATGCTACATCCGGCACAAAAATAAAAATTTGTAACGCTTCATACACGATTCTGATTTATTCCACTTGTAATAACCCTCAACATAACTACTTTCATAAAAACCGTAGCATATAACATCAGTATGACTCTTAAATGTCCTTTTGATGTTATATGTTGTATTAAATTCAACAATAAACTCACTTGTAATTAATTAAAGGTACAAGAACTTTGATCTCCTCTCCCATATATATATAAGTATATATATTCTCATTGCATAGTTATATATATGTGCAAAACATACATCAACATGAAACGGTCATTGATTTGCACCACATTTTTTCTGTATCTCATCACCTTAGGTAACACATCCGTTGTTTATTACTTTCGGGTATTCCAATTTGGAATCAGTAGATATGACATAAAAATATGTTAGTTTTAACTAGTAGATTTACTCACCATTTAGATAATTATGCGATTTTTGAAATGAAATTATAATACGTTATAAATTTGCAGATATGGAGTTTCATATGGCCCAAGGTGAGCTTTGTTTCGACACTAATGTTTTCTTCGGGTGTGAGAAAGATGAATGCAATAAAATCTGCGTTAAGAAACATGGGACGGCTTCATATGGAGATTGCATACCATTTCTTTGTCGCTGTTTTTTTCAGTGTCCATACTTGAACAACGGAAAGAGTGAAATCCGTTAGTCTATCCATTTCCTTCCCACCCTAATTCCCTTTACCCCTTCTCCGATTCATGATTAATCTCAGGTCCTAAAGTTTTTGCAAATCTATATATATAATTAATACCATAATTCCATATTACTTGCTGTTAACTTGTTATCGATATAATAATTGTTATATTTGTGTTATCCTATTTGTAAGAGTAAAATGCGTACAGTTCTAGTGGAATAGAATGTGTCTTGTATCAGGCATGGTTCCAATTGTGTAAGCTGTTATAGTTTTAATAAAATTGCCTTTTTCTAAAAAAAAATAGTCAAATGCAGGATAGGATATTGCATAACAATATGTTAATGACTTTTTTCAAATCTGTACCTTGTTTAGCTTTATGAAAGTGGGTCGAAGTTTCCTATGGGCTCAATGGTCCGAATGATTAAATGGGCTAAGAGTCAGGTACTCACGTGTCCACCTGGGCGAATAGTTTGGGAGGCCCGAATTCGGTCACCGGGTACGACCCACTAGGTTTTATTGGTAACCTCTTATTTTACAGAACACCCCCTAAACTAAAGGGCTAAAGTTATAAGCATGTATTTATTATTTTATATATTGCCCCCGAATAGTTTAATAATTACTACATAAAAATTAGGTCCTGGACTTTAATAATGTGACTTTAGGTCAAAACAAAACTACTTAAAATTTTGAAGACAATATACAAAACTGTATTTAGGGTCGACAAAGTTCTCTTTTGGCCATTATTTTCGTGGTATTTCACATTTTATCCATGATTTAACCGTTTAACAATAAAATTTAGGAATGAGAAACGTATTCAAAGCTATACGGCATTCAAATATATATACTTGAACATATACATAGTAGTGCATTTCGTGGCATCTTTGCCAATGACACATACACCATTTCTCCAAGGTTCGTGTTGTTGACGCGATGTCTAATGTATGTATCGTTCAATACTAAATTTTAGAAATTCGTAAAGTAAATAAAAAATGGAGTAAAAGACCGGCAACAATAACCAAATACAAACATAATACCTAATCCATATATGATTAAGGTTTGTGTCTATAAGAGATGCATATGTTTGTGGGTACACCAATTTAATTACTTTTTTAGATCTACATTGAACAAATACAAAAGAAGCTACAACTTATTATTCCAAGACTTTGAATAACATTGAAATCAAACGTAGGTGGCCAAACATGTGATCCAGGCCAACTTGTTGGAAAGTTCAGAGAAGATAACATAAATTAGAAGCATTTATCATTTCCAACAAGTCTTTGTTCAAAATATTAAAATAACTCCACCTACTTATAATAACAAGGTTGAATTAGTGAGAAAATATACAACGTGTAAGTGCAGGGCCCATAGATTTGCTAAGCAAGTTGATGCATAAAGTAATTATCTCTGTCACACTTAAAGATAATTTGTTACCGGATACTGTGCAGTATTTATTATGGAAACAATAAATACTGTTTTCGTTCCAGTCAAATTGTTCACTGTAACTTTGCACACATTTTCAGAATGTTCCACTGACTACATTTTTCACCATCAAATCAATAACATATCTATACACTAAATTCATTTTCGATTGGTTGAAACATGAAAATTGACACTTATTTGGAACAACCCAAAATAATAATGTAGACACTTAGAAGTATAATTCGGTAAGTTTTCAATCATTAAAAGTGGATAATATTATACAATGAATATGATGGCTCCGTCAACCACCGACTAAAAGTGAAAATAGGCAGCCATTCACAAAAGATCATTCCATATACAATGTACGTTCCATATTGGTCATTTGGTTGATCACGATTACCACGTAGAGATTCATATAGCTTTTTCTTGGAAAAATTAACCCAATCCTAAAAGTAACTAAGGGTGCGTTTGTTTTGTGTAAAAGAATACTATAGGTAAAAGTAAATGAGATTGATAGGAGAGTAAAATGAGAATATGCAGAAAAGAAGGGCGCGTTTAGTTACGGAATTTTTTTTCCCATTTTTCATTTTCTGTTATTCTAGGAAATAAGGAGTGTTTCATTTTCTATGGAAAAGTATTAAAAACTTATAAAATGTGTTCAAATGTGAGAGATAGAGTTTTTCTTTTCTAAGAGATAGTAGAAATGGAAACTTGAAAAACCATCAAAAGTAGTTTTTAATTTTTTAGTTATAAAAGGGAAAATATGGATTTTCCCTTTCTTATAAAAGTTTTTTTTGAGAACTCATATTTGAAATCTTAAAAAAATTTCTATAAAAGAGAAGGAGTTTTCCGTGACTAAACGCACCCTAAGAGTTTGTATAGAGTTCTCGATTACTAATTAAACCAAAGACACCTTCAATTTATAAGGTTTCATTCCCAAAAAGTCAATACCTATATGCTATATATACCCCGAAACCAAAAATTCTATCATTCCTCTATATTTCCATTCTCATTCTCATATACCAAAACCTTGAAAACAAACATACCCTTAATTGATTATGATCTATGTTTAATTATTTCATAGCCGGTTTTAAAAATATATATTGCGCACCCAATATAAATAAAGATTAAAAAGCATTAATTCTTTAATCATTTTTTATCTCTTATTATACTTTGATATACTCCCTCCGTCCCACCTAAAATGTCTAGGTTAGTATTGTGGGTTTTCATATTATAAATGTCCACTTTAATATATAGTCAATCAAAAAAGAATTTAACGGGTAAATATGATATTCGATTGGTGAAAAATGTTGTTAATGAAGAATCTTAAAACTGTGTGCACAGTCAAAGTGAAGTGGACACTTTAACTGTGACTGAATGATTATTATAATTTAAAGATATTAACTAACACACATCATCACAAATTACATATGTAGTTTTTCATGATTATATATTTGTCCTACTTCATAATATGAACTTGCAACCTCAGATTCATTTTAATTAACATTGCTAAGTGATCAATAACCCATTTACATGATACGTAAAAATCCATCTCCCAGTTTTCTAACAAAATATATATATATATATATATATATATATATATAAAGAGACATACTACACTTCCTCAAATTTTACAAATATATTTTCACAAAATAACATAGCAAAGAATATCCACCAATCACATCCATTTATTTTTTCTCTCTCTCATATTTCTCACAAATAATGTTATTGGTACAAGTCATTTAATCACTTTAATTTATGGCCTTAAATTTTTTTGGTTAGTTTGTTATTTTCGTTTTTCATATGGAACTCTTTACTACGTTGAAATTGTCAAATAATACATGCTAAAAATGTCAATCGTATATAAACACAGAATAGATAGAAGAATTTATTCAATAATGATAGATATATTAAATTTATTAATCAATGGGGTGAGAACCCACTATAGCTTACGTACATGACCAGGACTCGAACTCTAAACATTACTTTAATTTGGATCCAAGACACGCATGGCAATATGGCATGACCTCATACTCAAACCTAACACTTTCCGCCAACAAAACACTCTTAAACTTGACCCTCACCAGGCCACTAATCAAAGGACCGGATAAACTTAAACTAATAATACTCATAATTATAATTAAGGGAAGTAGCAAGATCACTAATCTAACATGACTAATGATCAACCCAATGGCAATGTCGTCAAATCTTTAACTTAAGCGTAGATGATCTTAATCGCATCAATCGTAATATCTTCAGATCCGGATCTCGGGACCACGGTCACCAACACATTGTCATCGTCATCCGCCTCGAGCTCCTCGAGTAGCTCCGTAAGTCCAGCGCGGAAGTTAGTCTTGCTTTGTGACTTACCCTTGTGCTTGTGTGGCAACTGCGCGAAACTTCCTGCAAACTCAGTCTGATCGGGTGCACTCGCGTCATCATCCTCGTCATTCACATACACATCGAACTTCACGTACTTTTCGCTGTCGTAAGTAATACCTTGAATGATCAAAAGCTCCTCTTTCTCCTCCTTTTCCTTCTTGCTTCTCGATTTCCTTGGTCTTGGCACCAAAACCTTCACGATTTTGTCGAGTTTCACCGGGAAACTAACATCGGGTGTCTTATCAACTTTACCTACAAGTTTTTTGGCAATTCCGGATCTTGGTGCACGTGGAACCGGCTTGCTATTCAGCCAGGGTACGTCTACTCGTTGGTAGTCGTATCCTAGCTGATTAGTGAACAAGCAGTCTTTCACGTACACACGTACGAGATTTTTGTTTTCGTCATAGAAAACAAAAGACGTATTTAACCAATCGGGATCGGTTAAGTCCTTATGTTTCCCTCCCAACATTTTCCATAGTGACCACATTCGATCGACATTCGAATGGTGACAGTAGAAAAGCGTGTCACGACCCGCGGAATAGAAGTTTCCGAGGTTTTCACCGTTTGTTTCTCTGGGGTCACCGACCCACCTATGAACTGGAGTGTGCGGGCTTTGCTCAACCGATCCACCACCAGAGATCGGTTCAATTCCCGCTCGATACTCACCTCCAAAGAATGCAGTAGGGTCAGTTGCATTTGTCACCATTTGTCGGTACATAATTGCGAGATTATTTTTCACCTTTTCGATATCGGTGGTGTCACTATCTTTTCCATTGTAACCGAGATCAACGACTCCTTTCAAGTGATCTTGATTTCTTTTGGAATCAAAGAGTGCTGATTTTGGGTCGTTGAAGTATTTCGGAATAGTCATTCCAGCTGGGGTGTCCCAGTTCCAGAATGGCAATGCGAATGTGGGATCATTGATCAAACTTCCCATAATTTTCTCGTAAAAGTAAAGATACCAACGATGAAATGGAAAGAATAGCCATGAGTTATGGATTTGTATTTCGATATCTGGGAACCCACTCGAAGACTGAGTGTAAGCTCCGTTGCAATAAGCACAATGAATATGCGCTTGTTGCAGGAAGTTACGAGGGTCATCAGCAGGAAGCTCCTTCATTCGCTTAATCGCTTCGTTAAACTTAGCAATGTACTTAGGGCTAAGCAAATGGGCAGCAGGTCTTACTTTAAAAGCTTGATCCTTCGGGAACACAAAGTCCATGATTTGACTAGAGTCTGGTGGGCAACAGTCCCCGCCAGTAGGAGTACTTTCTCCGGCTTTGAACCCGGATAGAGCAGTGGTCCCACATTTTGAGATATCAGGGGCAGCTAGTGGTGCTGCCCCAACAGAAGGAACCGAAGTAAGGTTCACAGCTCCTGCAAGACCACCGAGACCTAAGAGAACGTCTCGGCGATCAAGGTTGTTATCTGAAGTACCAGCATTGCAAGAGACTTTGTGTTTTAGTGATTTGATGGCACACTTTTTGGATGAGTTTGAAAACAATGGCCAAGATGAGACATTTGGGGAAGTGGTGGTGAAAGAAGATGAGAATGATTTAGTAGTGGTTGCTGGAGTTATCGGTGTTTGAAGGGAAGCCATAGTTGGTGTGCATGTCAGTATGTTCCATAGCATGGTTTATATAGACGAATTCTGGTACCATTGGGCTTGTCCCAGTTGTCACGTCCCATAATGGTTGAATTTTAAAATAAGACTATAGCACTTCTTTTTTGAACCTCTATACTTTTTACTGTTGGATATTTAGATACCACATGCAACAACTTGATTGGTAAACAAATTTAATACTATATCCAATTATTATCCTTATGATTTTTTGCTTATGGTTGGTTACTGGGTACATGAATTTGCTAGCAATGGAGTATGGAGCATCATCATTAAAGTGCACGCAGAGGCGTTGAAAATCTGCAATTGAAATATTTCAGCATCTAAATGGTCTTTCAGAACTTTTATATTAAGTTAAACTGTTATAATTAACTAACAAGTCTTTAATCTGAGCATACCTAAGAAATCAGTATCATCAAACAAAATTCTTAATGCCATTGAAATTAACGTATAATCTTATCAAAATTTTTTACATAGTTACATGACATGCATGATTCAAGCTATTTCTCAATTTTTTTTAAAACGGACAGATGAAGGCTGAATGGTTGTCGAAATTAAATCAGCTGTCCGTATGTAGTTGTTAGGGTGTGTTTGGCGCTTCTAGGGGCTTGAGCTTCTGTTTTTAATAAGCCTCATCCCATAAGCATTGTTTGTCACTTTGTCAACACAATACAAATGGGACTTTTGAAAGAAAAAAAAAAAAAGTGCCCATAAGTCCTTAAACAATAAGCTTTTTGAAGTGATTTTTGAATAAAAGACCTAGCCCCAACTCGAGCCTTTAGCTCTAGTCCATTGTTGCCAAACAGACCCTTAATTGTAGTATCTTGGAAGAGTATATTCTTTAGACCACTCCCAACCATGGTTTAGGGGTGTTCAATATTTGGTTTGAAACAGTTTAATCCGAATATCGAACCGAAAAATAAATGTTTTGTTTGGACATTGAAATTCACGTAAATTGATAGTTTTATATTTTCTAAACTCGAATTTGGCTAACAAATAACAATTATTAATAGTTATATTTATATAATTATATCGTATAACCGTGCATATTTCGTAGTTTTGCATGTTGAAGGGTGTTTTTGAAAAGATAATAATTTTATTGGTTTCTCGATTTTTTCCGAAAACCAAACCGAATTCAAATTCGGTTTTCGGTTCAGTTTTGAATATAATTTCGGTGTTCGTTTTGGTTATCGATATTACTCCCAAAAACTTCAAAACCGATTAAACCAAAACCCGAACCGATGAACACCCCTACTTGTAACATCCTCGAATTGGACATAGTTGTTTTATATTATTTCTGGATTTAAATAAGCATTTAAATGTGTTTGGAAATAATATTGTTTGAATTAGTGAAATAATTGGAATAGGAGTTGAATATTCCAACGTGATAAGTGAATTATTAATTGTTGTAAATTAATATAGTTGACGGTGCAATAAAATGTTTGGACTCGTAAATGGTTTTCGGGTTCCAGACAATAGATTGAGATGGGGTATTAAATTATACCCGTATATTGAAGGCGGTTTGTGAGGTCGGTTATATATATCACTTTCCTCTTTAGGAAAGTTTATTTAGAAATTTCAAAACTCACAGAAACTCTCTGAAAACCTCCAAATCAATCCAGAAATCAAATCAGGAAGTTGTGGTTCTCGTGAAACTTCATAATCATCAGATTACCATCGTTAGATTCTTCAATCAGTAAGTGTTCTTGAGTAATTAAGAATTTGATTTTGATTGAATTTGGGTAAATCGATGATTTGAGTGATTTGGATGTTATAAATCATGTTATAAGTATTACATATTGATTATGTAATGATATTTGTGATTTTAAACGGTTAGAAATAGTGTTTTTGAGGTTTTGGGTATTAAACCCGTGGATTAGGGTTTGATCAGCTCGAACTGGGCTGGGACGACGAGGGAATCCGACGGATTCACGGGAATCCGGCGGATTCAGTAAAAAGTTGGGGAATCCGGTCGGATTTAGGGAATCCGGCGGATTCAAGTTGTTTTGTGGGAAGCCGGCGGCTTCATAGGGAATCCGGCGGCTTGGTTGGCTGGTATAGCATTACATGTTTGATTGTTAATAGTAATGTGATTAAAATTTGATATATGTAAAAATATGATAATGATTGTATTGTAATCATTAGTGTATAATTAAGAACTAGTAATTTTAATGTTGATTATGTTAAGTTCTTAATATTGTTGATCGATATAAGTTATGTATTGAAATGGATTACTAACTTATATTTGATGTGTTGATTATCAGATGTGGAGAAGACTCAGTAATATTAGACTTCTGAGCTTGCAGCTGAGGTAGTCGGTGAGTGGATCTGTAACCTCAGTGTGATTTAGTTGTAATGATTTGATTTACAACCAGTAATTTATAGTATTACTTTGATATGAGGCATCTATTGAGATATCTTGCCATGATAGTTTGACTAGTTGCTTACTTGGCTGTTTGAGCTAGCATGTAAGATTCTGAGGTCAACTTGACTTGACAGTTGGACTTGGTTGTTATTGTAGACGACAGGAGATCTTGAAACTTGAAATGTTGGTTTGGAGATCTAGGTCGTGTGTGATTAACAACTGGTTACCGGTAATTCTGTATAGGCCAATACAGATGATTGATAAGGGTTCCCTGAGTACCAAACCGGTATTAGGGTATCTCAGGAGCCACCGGTCCTCATGACGATTGATAATGTTTGATTGGTGTAGCTTGACATTGATTGGATGTCGAGTGAATGATTGTTTTTCTGTTTATTGTTATTTGATGTAAACAGATTATTACGCTGGGTTGTATTGTTGCTTATAGTTTCACTCACTTAGCGTTGTGCTAACCCCACCACAGTTCTTCCTGCAGGTTGAAATAGATGGGACATATTGGGCAGGGCAGGAAGTATTTGACTGGATGGAATGTTTGACAGGCTGTTACTCTGATTTGATTTTGATAATCAAAGAAGTGTTTTGAATTATATAACACCGAGTTTGTTAAAATGTGAAGTAATGTTTTAATAACACCCTGTGTGTTGAAATGTCTTGTACTTTGAATTGAAAAAGTTTATTGACATTTTGGGTAACATGTAACATTGGTTGTAATGTTTTGAAATATAAGCTTCCGCGTCGCCATTATAATATTGTTTGTTTATATATAAATGAAGGGGTGTTAAAAGTTGGTATCAGAGCAATAGTTTGGGTGAATTGGACTTGATAGAATGTTCAATCCTAAACTTTGATGAGTTGAGTCAAACATTCCAGTGGGTGTGGGTTTAGTTGATTAGTGAATGTGTGAGAAAGTAGTTAGTTGAATATGTACTAACCTTTAACAAGTTGTGAAGTGTTGTTTGATTGCAGAGACGGAGGAACATGAGTATCTGATTAGTATATTTCATGTTTCCTCAACGCTTGTGGGCTTAAGATTGTCAGGTAATCTTCGATAAGCCTGTGTTAATTTAAATTAACTTGAATTGTTTACTCTGTTATGTTGAGTAAGCCTTGTTATGAAGTTAATTGAGTCAGACTGATATGATTCCCCAGTGTTGAGTCAACTATTGATTGCTATAGGTTGACATGAGGATAGAGGTATTGAATGAGATGCTCATTGTTGTTCATTGTTGTGATTATTTCTGATTGAATTGTAAATGCAGAAATATGTTTAAGTAGACAGAGAGTTGATTAAGGTTTTAGCAAGATTGATGTTAGAACCTAAGGAGTGTCTTTATTGGTGAGACGAGATAATTGATAGTATTATGTTAATGGATTAATCACAAGGTGTGATCTAAATCCTTGTTAAGGAAGGTCGTGTCATTGAATTGATAATGACTGCTATTTGAGAAAATATGTGTTTATGTGACTATATGATATGTGTTGACTATAGTTAAACACTTGATATAAACCATGACTGATAGGTTTAAGAGAAATGTAGAGTGTAATAATGTGAAATTGATTGGGAAGTGATAGATCTTTCTGGTCAATTGTGAAATTAATGAATGAAATGTTTGATAGTAACATGATTAAGTAGACTTGTTGTGACAGTGATGCTTGATATGATAGCATATGTCAAAGTGATGATAGTTGATTAAGATGTGTCCTGAATTTTGAGAAAAATAGGGACATTGATTAATGTTAAGTGTTGAAACTATGATGATAAGTTATCATATGTTTGAGGTTTCAGATAAGTGATATACTGAGTAATTCAGTTGTTGAAAATTAGAACATTGTGTGTATGTGAGATGGCTTGCATATGTAAGATTGAATATGTAAGTAGTAAGCTGATTTTGAGTATGTATCAGCTATTAGAAACTATTAAATAGATGTTGATTGATTTGAAATCATAAAGTATTTAATATTTATGAGATAAGAGTAGATCACATTGATAATTATAATGTAGAGTGGCCTGAGAATGGATTGTGAAGAACATAATCTTGCAACGCCTGATCACCGTTGTTATATTATGTTGTGTCACATGAACTTGTTGAGGCTACTTGGTATAAAAGAAATGTAATGTGATTTAGGAAAATTGAGCATGATAGTATGCTAAGTTGTTAAATAGTTGTTTTGATAAGAAAACAATGGGTTGATAGGACTGTGACAATTAGATTGTAAAGGTGCTAGTGTAAATGATAATAGTCATTGAGGGGGGTTTGATGGTAAACCTAATTGACTAATTTGATTTTGTTGAATGAGTAATTGTGATTGATTGTGATAGATTACATGTAGGAGGATTTGATAGTGTTTAAATGAATCACTATTTTGTATCTGGCTTGTATGAAGCCAAAGTTGAGATAGGTTGATATCGTCTTGCTTGAGAAATTACAAGTATTATTGAATGTAATAATTTGAAGTTTATGTTCGATAGTAAACATACAATATGAAATGGCTTGTATAGAGCCAAGATTGATGTAGGTTGATCTTGTCCTAGTAAAGGATTGATGAAATTATTGAAAGTAATAATTTGAAATATATGTTTGAAAGTGAACATATAAGATGAAATGGTTTGTTGGGAGTTAACTTGATAGTATGTTAACTTTGAAAGTCAAACCATGAATAGAGAATTGTGTATAAAATTAATTGCTTGTGATTGGTTTGAGGATAGGTCAAACTTGAGAAAAGCAATTAGAGGATTTTATTGATTGGTTGATTGAAATCAAAGTTGACATGTAGTCAACTGTGTGTGTTGAAATAGTCTAACATAGATTGTAATGTTATGATTGTGAGGAATATGATTGAATTCCTTGATTAGTTAAATTATGTTGAGATGGGTCTTGTAAGATCCAAAGGAGATAGATGAATGGTCTAAGTTTGTGAGACTTGAGTTATTACTTAAAGCTAGTATTAAGTAATTGAAATAGTGTTAAGTATAATTGAACTGAATATGTGTTAAGGAATTATACAGATGTGAAGTCATGTTATGATATGACAGTTATAATTTGTGAAAGGTGCAAATTAAGTTACATTGGTTAGGATTGTGATAAGAAAGTCTTACCAGTGTATGAGGCTTGTGATGACAGCCATGATTGGGTAAGCATATGAGAAGTGAAATAATTGAAAGTAATTATTAATGATTGTGTAGGTTGACTGGTACCTCAGGGTGAATTACTTAAGTATTGAAAGAATTGAATGAATTCTTTAGTTAATTGTTGATTGTATACAAATGAATTAAGTGATAAAGTGGTAAATTGGGATTAGATCCAAGTAAGAAAAAAAAAAATATGAAAGTATATCTGGAAATTAAACTGTATTAAAGATCTAGATGATCTTTGTTGATAAATTGAAGAAATATGAATTGGAAGGTTGTTTATATTTTAAGAAATTGTATGTGTTAGGAAGTAAGGGAAACCTTGAAATTGATAGGTGACGATGGTATTCACCAAACTTTCCTGGAAGTTTAAATTGAATTGTTTAAGTTATATACTGGCTGGTATATATATAAATGAAACATAAAATTGCTGATTGGTAATTGTTCCATGTCCTGTGGTATGGATATGTGATGATTAGTAGTAATATGAAGGCTTGGTATAGACTTTAATAGTTTGAATGGCCTAGTGTATAGAATGAAATGGAATTGATGTGTATATGTCCATTTAAGAGAGTACCTGAAGTTGTGTAGATATGTATGTGTGGTATACATGATAATAAATGGCATGATAAGTTTTAATAGAATGAATTAAATGTGCCATAAGATATGCGGAGGTCAGTTAATTTTGATTAACTTGATGTAGAAAGTGTTGGAAATGTGTTGAGAAGTAGCACATTGTGATATTGTGATACTTAAATTGTAGTATCATAATATGTTGATTAAGACTGACTAAGTTGCTATATTGATGGGATGTAGTACTAAGTGATTATGTGATTAAAGTTGTATAATTTCAAATTGCTTGTGATTAGTAGTTTAAGATTTAAGGATGTGAATTGAATTAACTGGTTGCTAAAATAAGATTCTGGATGTCTTACTAGTTTAAGCGTTATGTAAATTCTAACTTGATGGTCAGTTAGATTTGAAGATAAATAGTGAGTATTGATAGATGTACTGAATTGTATAATCATTAATGTGGTGATTATTATTTGAGCAGTAGTTGTTGTCGACTTTAAAGTTGTTGACAATTGAGAGGTAGTAATGAAAGAAATTACAAGTTGAAATAAGTCAATGTAGAGGTTGGTTGATTGTAGGTAAGATTGATTGTAGTACTTTTGTTGATTGAGCAAAGTACTTGTTGATTGTGATTTTACCTATTGAGTTTGACCTCTGCTTTGCTTATTAAAGATTTCATATGATTGAAATGATATGTGAACATTATAGATTGTTCAAAAGAGTATAGGTATGAAACTTTTAGATGAAAAGTTAACCTAGATTTGAATTTCAAATCTTTGATGGTAGAGATTTAAGATTGTGATCTATCTATTAGACTGATTGTTAGTCATGAACTGAAATTATATTTCAGTGTTGCTAGGTACATTGGGGTTTAAATAAACACTGTTGTTGTAATATTGTGACTGCTGTTTTATTGTTAACAGTGATGAACAGTGAGAATAGGTTAAAGATCTTAGCATGTTGCTAATTTCTGGTTGTGTAGACCTAGTAAGTGATGTTAGGTTTCACTTATTGTTGTTGGTTAAAGTGATAGGGTGCTTTAAACTTTTATCTGATTGGTGATAAAGGAATTAGATAGATGATTGGTTCCTATGAGATGTTGGATGGATGCACTGTATGTGTGCATAGGAAAAGATAGAAGCATGTACATTTGGATATGTGCATGTGGAAAGAATTCAAACAGTCTAAGTATAGTTGTAAGTTGCTATTGAGGACAAATGTATATTAAGATATATGTGATTATATCACATTAGTTAGATTGATTGAGGTTAGATTTCGGGGACGAAATCTCTTTAAGGAGGGGAGAGTTGTAACATCCTCGAATTGGACATAGTTGTTTTATATTATTTCTGGATTTAAATAAGCATTTAAATGTGTTTGGAAATAATATTGTTTGAATTAGTGAAATAATTGGAATAGGAGCTGAATATTCCAACGTGATAAGTGAATTATTAATTGTTGTAAATTAATATAGTTGACGGTGCAATAAAATGTTTGGACTCGTAAATGGTTTTCGGGTTCCAGACAATAGATTGAGATGGGGTATTAAATTATACCCGTATATTGAAGGCGGTTTGTGAGGTCGGTTATATATATCACTTTCCTCTTTAGGAAAGTTTATTTAGAAATTTCAAAACTCACAGAAACTCTCTGAAAACCTCCAAATCAATCCAGAAATCAAATCAGGAAGTTGTGGTTCTCGTGAAACTTCATAATCATCAGATTACCATCGTTAGATTCTTCAATCAGTAAGTGTTCTTGAGTAATTAAGAATTTGATTTTGATTGAATTTGGGTAAATCGATGATTTGAGTGATTTGGATGTTATAAATCATGTTATAAGTATTACATATTGATTATGTAATGATATTTGTGATTTTAAACGGTTAGAAATAGTGTTTTTGAGGTTTTGGGTATTAAACCCGTGGATTAGGGTTTGATCAGCTCGAACTGGGCTGGGACGACGAGGGAATCCGACGGATTCACGGGAATCCGGCGGATTCAGTAAAAAGTTGGGGAATCCGGTCGGATTTAGGGAATCCGGCGGATTCAAGTTGTTTTGTGGGAAGCCGGCGGCTTCATAGGGAATCCGGCGGCTTGGTTGGCTGGTATAGCATTACATGTTTGATTGTTAATAGTAATGTGATTAAAATTTGATATATGTAAAAATATGATAATGATTGTATTGTAATCATTAGTGTATAATTAAGAACTAGTAATTTTAATGTTGATTATGTTAAGTTCTTAATATTGTTGATCGATATAAGTTATGTATTGAAATGGATTACTAACTTATATTTGATGTGTTGATTATCAGATGTGGAGAAGACTCAGTAATATTAGACTTCTGAGCTTGCAGCTGAGGTAGTCGGTGAGTGGATCTGTAACCTCAGTGTGATTTAGTTGTAATGATTTGATTTACAACCAGTAATTTATAGTATTACTTTGATATGAGGCATCTATTGAGATATCTTGCCATGATAGTTTGACTAGTTGCTTACTTGGCTGTTTGAGCTAGCATGTAAGATTCTGAGGTCAACTTGACTTGACAGTTGGACTTTGTTGTTATTGTAGACGACAGGAGATCTTGAAACTTGAAATGTTGGTTTGGAGATCTAGGTCGTGTGTGATTAACAACTGGTTACCGGTAATTCTGTATAGGCCAATACAGATGATTGATAAGGATTCCCTGAGTACCAAACCGGTATTAGGGTATCTCAGGAGCCACCGGTCCTCATGACGATTGATAATGTTTGATTGGTGTAGCTTGACATTGATTGGATGTCGAGTGAATGATTGTTTTTCTGTTTATTGTTATTTGATGTAAACAGATTATTACGCTGGGTTGTATTGTTGCTTATAGTTTCACTCACTTAGCGTTGTGCTAACCCCACCACAGTTCTTCCTGCAGGTTGAAATAGATGGGACATATTGGGCAGGGCAGGAAGTATTTGACTGGATGGAATGTTTGACAGGCTGTTACTCTGATTTGATTTTGATAATCAAAGAAGTGTTTTGAATTATATAACACCGAGTTTGTTAAAATGTGAAGTAATGTTTTAATAACACCCTGTGTGTTGAAATGTCTTGTACTTTGAATTGAAAAAGTTTATTGACATTTTGGGTAACATGTAACATTGGTTGTAATGTTTTGAAATATAAGCTTCCGCGTCGCCATTATAATATTGTTTGTTTATATATAAATGAAGGGGTGTTAAACTACTGGCATGGTTTCATCACTTCTTTCGCCAGTTGTGCCAGCTCAGCGCCACATCAGCACACCCAAAACTGACGAAAGACAGACACAACCCTGCCAACAGTTCTTTCATCACTTCAATTTTTGAACATCACATTTACCAATATACTTACATTATATTCATTAAACAAAAAATAACAAAACATTCAATATAAGATGGGTCTCACCCCAACCCCCTATGTAATTAGTTACTATAAAAAATGGGAAAATACAATGTGTTGTTGAACTACATCATTTAATGGTGTTGTTAGCTTTGGTGGAAGTACCATTTTTGTACATTTTATAAATTGATGGATCAAAAATGTAAAATATGTAATATTCTTATTGGTCAACTACACATTTGTTATGTGCCGTGAACATCACGGATTATATCCCCTAAAAACATTGAGAAAAATGTGTCAATCAATACGTAAATATAAACACAAGAAAAGGAAATATTCGGATAACATAATTAAAATAATCTAATCGCCATGTGTAATAATTTTGTTCCAAAAAGCGTACGGTCACTATCATGATGTGTTACAATTAGAAGCCATTAACCATATGAAAAAGACAAACTTTGAAATGGAACTTCTAGTAAATTAAAGATCGTTCAACTTTGTAGTAGGTGTTGTGATAAGTATGAGCTACCTTCAGAATTGTCATCTTTTAATTAATAGTCTATCAATTATTTTCTTAGACTATTTTTATATCATTTATGTATGCAAGTATGACTTTTATTAATAAAACCTTAACAATACTCAAACCTAAAATCTTTTGATTAATTGACGCTCAAGTCGTAACATTTTACAAAACTCAAACCGCTTAGGGGATGGTAGTTTCATGGAATTTGGATCAAAAACAGGTTTATCGACCATTTTAAACTTTTTTTTTTTTTACTAAAAGGCTTAAGTGAAAAATAAAATAAAGTTATCTATCCAAAAAGGTAATGCAAAGTTCAAAAATTTTCAATTAGGGGAATATCACTTTCTCCATTGCCCAAAAAGAACCCATAATTTTAATTTTTGCCATAAAAGAATAGTTTTTGTCAAAAATCTTAGATTAAGGGGAATATCACTCATTCAAAGTTGTTTTTATACAAAATTGACTCTTGAAACGACTTGCTAGGGTTTATATGTATCTAAAAGGTTAACATTTTTGCATTATCAACACACAAGCAACCTTAAATTTTACGATTCGTCATCTTTTAAATAAGAACATTTCACTTCGATTTTGGAACCCTATAGTGGCTGTGTTCATGATTCTAAATGTTTTAAACCCTAATTTGTTGTATAAAGTGTTTATAAATGATATGCATCATCTTTAACCGGATTTAATTTTGTAAATAAAAATAATTAACCAAGCGATATTCCCCTTAATTTAAAATTTTTAACAAAAACAATCTTTTTCGGACAAAAAAGTTATGGGTCATTTTTTAACGATGAAGAAAATAATATTCCCTTGATTGAAAAATTACCTGTTTTAGCTATTTTACCCATAATAATAACGTAAAATAGGTGCCATGAAAGTCAAGACAGGGAACGTGGAGGAGGATGATGATTAAAGGTTAGGAAATGGGTAGATCTTTAATTCCCATTTATTTTTCCACCTACTCCGACACGCCCTAATCTTATCGTCACACTTCCCAAATTCCTACTCCAATTCTCAACTTTTTTTTTTTTTTTTTTTTTTTTTGTTAATTACGTAATTGACACAACTAGAGGTGTAAGTGGTCCAAAAACCGCACCGAACCGGACCAAAATCACACCGGATCGCGAACCATTAAATGAAAAATCAATAACCATGAACCGCACCATGTAATTCGGTTCTGGTCCGGTTTGGTTCTGGTTCGGTTCTTGCGGTTTTGGTTCAAAACCGCGAACCAAATAATATACGCGTGTATTTTATAAAGAAGAAGATGTGTAAAAGCATAAAGTTATCAAATTAAATAAAATAATTAAGGAATCAGAAAAAACTTAAAATCGTCTAATAATCAATATTGAAACGTTGTAATTCTAACATTATATGGATACATCTACTGGCGGATCCAGGATTTATAGTGACCCATAACATTGGTATCTTAGTTTTTTTGAATCCGTAGCACAAACAAAGAATGTAACAAAAAGTGCAATTTTTTTATAAGAAATTTATATTATATGTAGCAAATGGACCCGTAGCAACTATTACCCCTACCATGTACATGGCTCTGCCCTTTGATACATCTATGTTTTTTTCAAACAAAACATACATGTATGTCGAATACAAAAGAATATGGTTGATTAAGTTCCCAAAAAGATTTATTAAATGGACCAATCATTAACAATCTATCAAAAAAACATCATCGGGGAAGTATCCAGATGACGAATAACAGAAAGAAAATGTAAGTTGAATTTTTTCGGTGCATGGAATATAGAAGATAATAATCTAAAAAAACATATATACTTATAATTAATATAACAATTTATAAAATCTAATTATATAACTCAATTTCTATCGATATTAAAAGATATATATATCAAGTATATATCTCTCTTTTTTATGAAACCGGTTATGGCGGTTCGAACCATTTTTACCGGTTCTAGAACCGAACCGCACCGTGAACCATTAAGGCTAAAATATAGAACCGAGAACCGGACCATTGTGCTACGGTCCGGTTCGAATCTGGTCCGGTCCTGGTTCTGTTTACCGGTTCTAGCGGTTCCGGACCATTTATGTACACCCCTAGACACAACGTTTAACTCAATTAGACTACTCTCATCCGTGACTGAAACTGACTGAAACCGATTGAGTCACTTCAGCACCACGTTAGTTTTTTCAAAAACTGACTGAAACTGACGGACACCTGACATCAGTTATACCGTCACTATATTTTTTGGGTCCCACATTTACCAATTACCTTTAATTTTATACACTATACCCCAAAAAAAAAACTCGACAATCGTCGGAAATCCGACGAAAAAAAGCGACGAGGCGAAGTGACGAAGCCGTGACATTGATGTCACTTCGTCGGTTACAAAGCGACGTAAACCTACATCAACCACTGGGACGAGTCTTAGAACATGATTTGATGTCAAATAAACGAAGGATTTTGGATGACAATATTGGAATCTATATGCTTACATTAATATATATCTCTGAATCAAGTTAAACCCACTACTAGAAAAATGTCAATTACCCACGGATATTACCCACGGAGAGAATATGTGGGTAATTACCCACGAATTTCCCACATAATCCACATTATTGATATTTTATTACTTTATTTAGACATTTCCTACAAATTTCCCTCGGATTACCCACAGATTTATAATCTATAGGAAACTTGTGGGAAAGTCGTGGGAAATTTCCCACAGATTACCCACAGATATAAAATACCTGTGAGTAATCCGTGGGAAACTATATTCGTGGGTAATCCGTAGGCATTTCGTGGAAAAGGTACTATGTTTCCCACGGATTTCCTACGAATTATTTATTATGAAATATATATAATTATATTATAAATCATTTATGGGCAATCCGTGGGAAACGTTTATGTGTAACTACGGATTATCCACGGATTGCATACACATTTTTCTTCTTTCTATATTTTTTGGGTAAAAGAGGGCGGCGCCTCCGACAAATATTATTAGTGATCAAAAGATTATACATATATACTCAACGTGTGTCTCCCACAAATGAAATTAAAGATGTGTTCAAGAGACATGACTCCAATATCACTTTGGTACGACATCATATCTATGAGTTCAAAAGAAAATTTGAACTCTATACACCAAAAAACTTCATTATAATAAACGAAAAGTGACACACAGCTAATTCGACAAATCGCCATGTTGACGAGAAAGATAATTTGTCAAATTTCACAATTTTGCAAACTTTGTCACACTAGTTGACGGCTTAAGAGTAAGACCTTATAGTTTTATCCTAACCACTGCAACGATGAGTTTTTGTAGCTTCGTTGTAGTCCTACTTCTTTGATTTAATACCCTTATGGTATTTTTTTTTTTTGAAACAGCAAGAGATTTTATAAAAATTTGAAAGAATCCCAAATAGCAAGTAGCTAATGGGAAATACAAAGATGGGAAAACACAGACATCCCGAACTAAACGGGAATACAAGATGAAGCGGGACACTCAAGCCACCTAACCCAATCTAGCGTGACCTTATTACAACGACTCTAAGTCTAGCAAAAAGATAATCTTTGGATCTCCCCAAAACTTTGTTCCATATCCGGCTCCTTAGCAGAGAAAACCTTCTGATTTCGAGCATTCCATATGACCCATGCAGTTGTGAAAACGGATGCTTCAAAATATCTAAGCTGTAGAGGGTGATATAAATTCTTTTTGTGTATCCCCATGGCAACACTTAAGGCTTCAACCGCAATAATAAATAGAAATGGAGACAGGGGATCTCCCTGACGCACGCCTCTTTGAAGCTTGAATTCATTGGTTGGAGACCCATTTACTAGGACAGAAGCGGTGGCTGACTTTAAACAATTTCTTATCCATCTTTTCCAGGTTTCTCTAAAGCCCATTTGACCAAGAACACTATCCAAAAAATTCCAGGTTTCACCAGAGGTTTATTGATACCGTCTACGCCTTGTATGTTGCCCCGTTTGTAACATCCTCAAATGTGGCCTAGTTGAAATACGGTATTTCCCTTAATTTAATTGTTATTTAAATTGTATTTTAAATACTTGGTGTTTTTTGATAGCTAAATTAATAGGTCAATTGGTCAATTGGCTTATTGTGATAAATGAATTATTATTTGTTTTAAATTTATTTAGTTGACGGTATAATAAAAACTTATTTCTCGTAAATGGTTTTTAGGTTCCAGACAATAGATTTAGGACGGGTATAATTTATACCCAAAAATAAGCTGAGTCATATGATGAAGTCGACACTTGTTCTTCATTTTGACAGAACATCACTTTTGTTCCCTGACTTGTGTTTTGCTCTCAAGAACACTCATTTCTCAAAGCAAATAACCACAATCTTATTTCACCAAGTTAAGAGTGTAATTCTGATTTCATTGTGTTCTTCCTCTTCATTGTATCATCTTCATCATCTCCATTGTAAGTGAAATTACCTCCATTTTATGTATGAACTTGAGTTGGGTGAATTGGTTGAATTAATAGGATGAAATGTTGAGTTTGAGTTAAACTATGTTTGAATGTGTTTGTGTGTTGATTATAAACTGATTTCATGTCCATTTAAGATGAATCAATTATGTGTTCATATATGAATTTGAATGAATTGAGTTTTGGTTGAAATTAGGATGAACACATGATGCATGTATGAATCTTGATGTTAGATGTTGTTGTTTGTTGTTGTTATATGTTTATACATGTCAATAGGTGTCAAATATAAGTCAAAAATCGTGTTTGATGATTGAATTGTATAAAATTTGAGTTTTGATTCGAGCTGAAACTAGTTGCAGGTCTGAACCATTGCTGCAAAACATAGGAACGCGATCCCGAAACCCTTGCCCGGATCGCGTTGCTATGTGTATTTTGATCCCAAGATGATTTTGTACGTATGAACGCGATCCAGTCCCTATCATACGGATCGCGTTAGCTAGTGTTAATTTGGATCAACGGATTTTGTTCCTTGGAACGCGATCCAGCTCCTTGTCCCGGATCGCGTTTGCAAGTGTATTTTGGCAACAGAATATTTTGGTGTTAAGGAACGCGATCCAGCCACACCTTATCCGGATCGCGTTTGTCAGTTTTACTTTGACGAATTTGACAACTTGTGACTTGTGTGCTTATGTTATTTAACGAGTATTGAAAGTATAGTATGAGCATTATACGACATTAATTATGTGAATGTTATACTATAAATTCTAAACATTAGAGGCTAACTCGGGTTTTGATCGTGTTCTCAGATAACCAGAAGACTCAATAAGATAAGATCTTTGAGTGGAGACTACAGTCGACAAGGGTGAGTGGATCTTGGACTGTCAGTCTAATTTGGTTGTAACAATATGGTTACAACGGGTAAATGTGAATTTACTGTTTTCATTGTTAAGTTAATAGTTTGCCATGATGGTTATATTTAACTTAATTGTTGGTGTCCTTGATTGCCATGATGGTTGTGGACTATATGAATGTCGTGGGTCAACGTGTGTTGGGTTTGAGTACTATTACTGTGGACATCATAAGTGCTTTGTACATGTGTTGTTCACTGAGATTATGTTGTAAGTAGTAATAGTACCAAGCTATCGGTTTAGCCACTGATTTGGCCTTCAGTTGGTTTTAAGTGTTACTTGGGGAACCACCGCGGCATGAGGGTACTCCAAGGACCACCGATCCTTCATGATTAACTGTTGCTATGCTTTGCTGTATTCATTTGTTAAGCTAAGTTAGTGGATAGTTTGAGATTTATTCACTTAGCTTCGTGCTAACCCCTCATTACTTCTTGCAGGTTTACTTTGGTATGTGGGTGGGCAAGAAGTACCATAGGAATGGAATGTTTGACAGGCTCACTCTGTTTGTTTACTATGTTAATGTTATGACATATGTTTTGGATTTCTATAACACTAAACTTATCGTGTGTTATGTCTAGGATAATCTAGTTTAAAGACTGTATGTATTTGGATTGCCATTTTGAAATGTAAATATGCAATCAAATGGTTTGTATTTAAATCTTGCGCTTCCTTTTACAAAAAAAAAAAAAAAAAAAAAATCCTTGTATTTTCGAGATGGGTGTTATAAATTGGTATCAGAGCCACGGTTTGGGTGAATTGAACATGGGTTAATTGTTCAATCCCAAATCTATTTGTGTTAGTCAAACATTCCAGGGAAGGGGATTGAGCTAGTGAATATGATTTGGTTAGTATTGTTAAGTACTAACAATTAACGGGTTATGAGATGTGTTGTGGTACAGGACATGGCAGAAAATAACACTCCGACCAGTACCCCGATCAATGCTTCTGGAGCAAGAGACTCTCCTCCTGAAATTCAGTCTCAAAGTCAAGGTCAGCCTAGTACTACACTCCCTGCAAATGAATTGAGTCGTGATGAGTACACTTTGTATTTAGAGGATGAGTTAAACAAATATAAGGAATTATATGAGCAACAAGCTAGAACATCCAGGCAGATTCCGGTTGTTAGTACGATTACACCTCCGTTGGTGACATCACAGTTTTCTATGCCACCGCCTATTTACCACCAGACATCAGCTCCTTTTTCTTCTTCAGGACCTTCAGGATTTCAGTTTCCGGTATTTCCTCCTCCATCTCAACAAAAATTATGTTCATTCAAGACCTTTAAATCTAGTGGACCTTCAGATTTCTTTGGGAGTACAAATCCTTCTGTGACCATGGATTGGTTAAGGGATGTCGAAAGGAAATTTGAGGTTTGTCGATGTGAGGACGAGATCAAGGTAACTTATGCAGTGCAACTTCTAAAGGGTCCTGCAATGGGATGGTGGGATTCTATCACATCTCATTTAACACCTCAGCAAAAAGCTTCCATTACATGGTCTGATTTCCATAACGAGGTTTGTAAGAAATATTGCTCCGGGTATGACATGACTCGCATTAGGCGTGAATTCTTGGATATGCAATTGACTGATAGTATGACTATGGAGGACCTTATCTCCCAATTTACCGATAAATTGAGATTTGTACATCAATGGGTACCGGATGAAAGGACAAAGATTGACCATTTTGTTGGAATGTTACCCCATAATTATCGGACTACTGTGAGACTTGCAGGTGATCTTAACCAAGCTTTTGATTTGGCTCGTTCTGTAGACGGTGATATTCGAGCTCATGGATTAGAGATTAAAGACAAGTCCCCAATGAAACCCAAAGGTGAATCTACGTCAGGTCAGGGGAAGAAGAAATGGCAAGGTAATAATAATAACCGTAAACCAAATGTTGTTGGTGGTTCAGTGGATAGATCAAATTGGTGCCAGAATTGTAAGTCTAGGCACACGGGACATTGTACACCTCAGACTGCTAGGTGTATTAAGTGTGGTCAGTTCGGTCACGACATCAAGGATTGTCCTTTTCCTAAGCCAGTGTGTTGGAATTGTCGCAAGGAAGGGCATCGTTCTAGTGCGTGTACAGAGGCAGGGAAGCAAAAATCGGGAACGGTCGGAGGGTCATCATCATCTGCTGGCCAGAAAAGAAAGAATCCTCCAGTTCCAACGGGTCGGGCTTTTCGAATGACCGTGGATGAAGCTATGGTAGCCGAGGACGTCATAACTGGTACTTTTCTTATTAATTCAGTACCGGCATGCGCCTTATTTGATTCGGGGGCAAATTGTTCCTTTATGTCCTTGCTGTTCTGTGATAGACTTAAATTGACACCTACATGTATTCCAAAACCTATTGAGGTCGAGGTAGCGGATGGAAAGTTAGTTTCGGTTACCACATCGGTTACTGGAGCTAGTATTTCGATTGAGGGTCATAGTTTCCCTACTTCTTTTCTGTTGATGCCTATTCATGGGTTTGATGTTGTGTTAGGCATGGATTGGTTGAGTCGTAATAAAGCTCATATAGATTGTCATAAGAAGCTGATAAAAATCCCAATCTCAGATGAGTCATATGTCGTGGCTCGGGGGGAAAGGGAGAGGGGTAGTATACCTTTGATCTCTATGATGAAAGCTAGAAAATCTCTAGCTAAAGGGTGTGATTCTTATTTAGCCTATGTTGTTGATGCTAAGCTAGAAAAGAAAGCCATTAGTAATGTCCGAGTTGTTTCTGAGTATTCGGATGTTTTCCCTGATGAATTGCCTGGTTTACCTCCGGTTAGAGAAGTAGAATATAAAATTGAGTTAATTCCTGGTTCTACTCCGGTAGCTAAGGCACCTTATAGATTAGCTCCCTCCGAAATCCGTGAAATGATGAATCAAATTCAGGAATTATTAGATAAGGGTTTTGTTAGACCCAGTTCTTCTCCTTGGGGTGCTCCTGTGTTATTCGTTAAAAAGAAAGATGGCACTTTCCGTATGTGTATTGATTATAGAGAATTGAATAAGAGGACCGTAAAGAATAAGTATCCTTTGCCCCGAATAGATGAGTTGTTTGATCAATTGCAAGGATCTTCATTTTTCTCTAAGATAGACTTGAGATCGGGTTATCACCAAGTCCGGGTTTGTGGGGAGGATATCCCTAAAACAGCTTTTCGCACTCGCTATGGTCATTATGAATTCCTTGTTATGCCTTTTGGGTTGACTAACGCTCCAGCAATTTTCATGGATTTGATGAACAGGGTTTGTAGACCTTTTCTCGATAAATTTGTCATTGTATTCATTGATGATATTTTAGTCTATTCTAAATCTGAATCTGATCACGAAGTACATTTGCGTTTAGTTCTTGACACCTTGAGAAAGGAGAAATTGTATGCTAAGTTTTCAAAATGTGAATTTTGGCTTCGTGAAGTTCAGTTTTTGGGGCATATCATTTGTGAAAATGGGGTTAAAGTGGATCCATCTAAAATTGAGGCTGTCATGAATTGGCAATCGCCTAAATCTCCGTCAGAGATCAAGAGTTTTCTGGGTTTGGCAGGCTATTACAGAAAATTTATTAAAGATTTCTCCAAGATTGCAGGTTCTTTAACTAAATTAACTCGTAAGGATGTGAAATTTCTGTGGGGTGATCAACAGGAATCGGCTTTTCAGACTTTGAAACAATTGTTGTGTCAGGCCCCGGTTTTAGCTTTACCTGACGGATCCGAGGATTTTATTGTATATTGTGATGCTTCACATGCGGGTTTAGGTTGTGTTTTGATGCAACGAGACCGTGTTATTGCCTATGCTTCACGCCAGTTGAAACCTCATGAGATTAACTATCCTACCCATGACCTGGAACTTGCAGCTGTGGTTTTTGCCTTAAAGATTTGGAGACATTACCTGTATGGAACCAAATGCGTTATTTGTACGGACCACAAGAGCCTTCAGTATATGTTTACTCAAAAAGAACTTAACATGAGGCAAAGGCGATGGTTAGAATTGATTAAGGATTATGATTGCGAGATTCGATATCATCCGGGTAAGGCAAATGTGGTGGCGGATGCACTTAGCCGAAAGGGTAAATCTGAAAGGGTTTATTTAATGCGTTTGGAAATCTCTTCAGACTTGATCGATAAATTGAAATTGGCTCAGATGGAGGCTCTATTGGATCATAATTTGAAATCTGAAATCATGCTTAAAAGGAAGGATCTACTGGTAGAAGATTCTCGAGGATTAAAGACATTTCAGTCTCGTGTTTGGGTCCCATTGTTTGGTGGACTTCGAGATGTGATATTGATGGAGGCTCATAAATCCAGATTATCGATTCATCCAGGAAGCACCAAAATGTATCATGATTTAAAACCATTGTATTGGTGGCCTACTTTGAAGTTGGATGTCGCTCGAATTGTTGAATCTTGCCATATTTGCTCTCAAGTAAAGACCGAGCATCAAAAACCTTATGGAGCTTTGAAGCAACTAGAGATTCCCGAGTGGAAATGGGAACATATTACCATGGATTTTGTGACCAAATTACCTCGAACTGTTAAGGGTAATGATATGATATGGGTAATTGTCGATAGGTTGACCAAGAGTGCTCACTTTCTTGCTACTTGTGAGACGGCATCATTATGTAAATTGGCGCAATTGTACATTAATGAAGTGGTTATTAGACATGGGATTCCGTTGTCGATTGTTTCAGACAGAGATTCTCGATTTGTATCGGGCTTTTGGCAGAATTTACAGCGTGAATTGGGTTCTAGGGTCAACTTGAGTACGGCTTATCACCCTCAGACGGATGGTCAGTCGGAACGCACCATTCAAACTTTGGAGGACATGTTGCGGGCATGTGTATTAGAATTTGGTGGGTCGTGGGATTCCCATTTACCATTAGTTGAGTTTGCCTATAATAATTCTTTCCATTCTAGTATAGGCATGCCACCCTACGAAATGTTGTATGGTCGTAGGTGTAGAACACCCACTTGTTGGTTAGAGGCGGGTGAAAAGCAGTTTGCGGGTTCTGACATAGTCCAAATTACAGCCGATAAGGTAGCTATTGCCCGAGATAGATTGAAAGCTGCCCGTGATAGGCAGAAACTGTATGCTGACCCACGTTATCGACCAGTTTCGTTTGTAGAAGGTGAGTTGGTTTACTTGAAGGTTTCACCTTGGAAGGGTGTTATCAGGTTTGGAAAACGTGGTAAACTAGCTCCTACATACATTGGACCGTTTAAAATTCGACATGTTGTCAATGATCAAACGGTGTCATTAGATCTTCCTCCTGAATTGTCGGGTATTCATGATACTTTTAATGTGTGTTATCTAAGAAAATGCAATGTGGAGGACCAATCCCAAGTTCTTCCATTGCAAGACTTGAGTGTGGACTTAAACCAAAGACTTGTAGAAGAGCCCGTAGAACTTGTTGACCGTAAGGTGACTAAACTTCGAAAGAAGGAGATCCCTATGGTATTGATTAAGTGGAATCATAGTTTGGGTCCGAATCTTACTTGGGAGACCGAGTCTAGCATAAGGACGCGCTATCCCAATCTTTTTGAGCGTGGCGAGATTTCGGGGACGAAATCTTCTTAAGGAGGGAAGATTTGTAACATCCTCAAATGTGGCCTAGTTGAAATACGGTATTTCCCTTAATTTAATTGTTATTTAAATTGTATTTTAAATACTTGGTGTTTTTTGATAGCTAAATTAATAGGTCAATTGGTCAATTGGCTTATTGTGATAAATGAATTATTATTTGTTTTAAATTTATTTAGTTGACGGTATAATAAAAACTTATTTCTCGTAAATGGTTTTTAGGTTCCAGACAATAGATTTAGGACGGGTATAATTTATACCCAAAAATAAGCTGAGTCATATGATGAAGTCGACACTTGTTCTTCATTTTGACAGAACATCACTTTTGTTCCCTGACTTGTGTTTTGCTCTCAAGAACACTCATTTCTCAAAGCAAATAACCACAATCTTATTTCACCAAGTTAAGAGTGTAATTCTGATTTCATTGTGTTCTTCCTCTTCATTGTATCATCTTCATCATCTCCATTGTAAGTGAAATTACCTCCATTTTATGTATGAACTTGAGTTGGGTGAATTGGTTGAATTAATAGGATGAAATGTTGAGTTTGAGTTAAACTATGTTTGAATGTGTTTGTGTGTTGATTATAAACTGATTTCATGTCCATTTAAGATGAATCAATTATGTGTTCATATATGAATTTGAATGAATTGAGTTTTGGTTGAAATTAGGATGAACACATGATGCATGTATGAATCTTGATGTTAGATGTTGTTGTTTGTTGTTGTTATATGTTTATACATGTCAATAGGTGTCAAATATAAGTCAAAAATCGTGTTTGATGATTGAATTGTATAAAATTTGAGTTTTGATTCGAGCTGAAACTAGTTGCAGGTCTGAACCATTGCTGCAAAACATAGGAACGCGATCCCGAAACCCTTGCCCGGATCGCGTTGCTATGTGTATTTTGATCCCAAGATGATTTTGTACGTATGAACGCGATCCAGTCCCTATCATACGGATCGCGTTAGCTAGTGTTAATTTGGATCAACGGATTTTGTTCCTTGGAACGCGATCCAGCTCCTTGTCCCGGATCGCGTTTGCAAGTGTATTTTGGTAACAGAATATTTTGGTGTTAAGGAACGCGATCCAGCCACACCTTATCCGGATCGCGTTTGTCAGTTTTACTTTGACGAATTTGACAACTTGTGACTTGTGTGCTTATGTTATTTAACGAGTATTGAAAGTATAGTATGAGCATTATACGACATTAATTATGTGAATGTTATACTATAAATTCTAAACATTAGAGGCTAACTCGGGTTTTGATCGTGTTCTCAGATAACCAGAAGACTCAATAAGATAAGATCTTTGAGTGGAGACTACAGTCGACAAGGGTGAGTGGATCTTGGACTGTCAGTCTAATTTGGTTGTAACAATATGGTTACAACGGGTAAATGTGAATTTACTGTTTTCATTGTTAAGTTAATAGTTTGCCATGATGGTTATATTTAACTTAATTGTTGGTGTCCTTGATTGCCATGATGGTTGTGGACTATATGAATGTCGGGGGTCAACGTGTGTTGGGTTTGAGTACTATTACTGTGGACATCATAAGTGCTTTGTACATGTGTTGTTCACTGAGATTATGTTGTAAGTAGTAATAGTACCAAGCTATCGGTTTAGCCACTGATTTGGCCTTCAGTTGGTTTTAAGTGTTACTTGGGGAACCACCGCGGCATGAGGGTACTCCAAGGACCACCGATCCTTCATGATTAACTGTTGCTATGCTTTGCTGTATTCATTTGTTAAGCTAAGTTAGTGGATAGTTTGAGATTTATTCACTTAGCTTCGTGCTAACCCCTCATTACTTCTTGCAGGTTTACTTTGGTATGTGGGTGGGCAAGAAGTACCATAGGAATGGAATGTTTGACAGGCTCACTCTGTTTGTTTACTATGTTAATGTTATGACATATGTTTTGGATTTCTATAACACTAAACTTATCGTGTGTTATGTCTAGGATAATCTAGTTTAAAGACTGTATGTATTTGGATTGCCATTTTGAAATGTAAATATGCAATCAAATGGTTTGTATTTAAATCTTGCGCTTCCTTTTACAAAAAAAAAAAAAAAAAAAAAAAAAATCCTTGTATTTTCGAGATGGGTGTTATACCGTTAGTCCTTTACATGGACATACGTTTATTGTTACTGTCAGCCCTTGCATGTGCCAATCACGTGAGGGTACAAATATGAAAAGTAAGGATGAACGACGTAACTAAAAACTTAAAAGAATTAAACGAGTAATTTTGGCTAAACCATAATGATGAACGGCGTAATTAACTCATAAGGACGAACGACATGTGCCAATCACATGAATGTAAAAATATGAGAAGTAATGATGAACGAAGTATATAACACCCCTCGTTTCATTATAAACAATTAATATAATAATGGCGACTCGGAAGCGTATATTTAAAACATATTGTCAATGTACTCAAAATGTCAATAAACTTTTTCAAACTAAATACATGACATTTCAACAAACTCGGTGTTATATAATTCAAAACGTCTCTTTAGTTATCAAAATAACATCAGAGTAAAAGCCTGTCAAACATTCCATCAATTCCAAACACTTCCTGCCCTGCCCAATATGTCCCATCTATTTCAACCTGCAGGAAGAACTGTGGTGGGGTTAGCATAAAGTTAAGTGAATGAAACTATAAGCAACAGTCCAACTTAGCATAACAATCTGTTTACATCAAATAACGATAAACAGAAAATCAATCAATCATTCGACATCCAATCAATGTCATACACGCAACATCATGAGGATCGGTGGTCCCTGAGACACCCTAATACCGGTTTGGTACTCAATGAACTCTTATCAATCATCTGTATTGGCCCATACAGAACTACCGATAACTTGTTGTCAATCACACACGACCTAGATCTCTAAACCGACATTTCAAGTTTCCGAGATCTCCTGTCGTCTACAACAACAACAAGTCCAACCATCAAACCAAGTTGACCTCAAAATCTTACATACTAGCACAATCAGCCAAGTAAGCAACTAGTTAAACTATCATGGCAAGATATCTCAACATATGCATCATATCAAAGTAATACTATAAATTACTTATTGTAAATCAAATCATTACAACTAAATCACACTGAGGTTACAGATCCACTCACCGACTACCTCAGGCGCGAGCTCAGAGGTCTAATATTACTGAGCCTTCTCCACATCTGAGAATACAATCAATAAACAATAAGTTAGTAACTTGTCTCAACTGATAATACTTAGGTAATTAATATCGTTACACAATCATAACATAATTACATGTATCAAGTGATCCCTAAGATCACAGCAAACAAAGATTCAATTCGGAACAAAATCAAAAAGTCCCGAAATAGGGTTCAAAAACTGTAAAATGCCATTTTCGACCTCTAAACGATCTCGAATGGCCAAAAACCACATAGGCTATAGTATATAGCTTTGATCAGTGGGCCGTTTTCGAGTGACCATGTAAATTTCAGCCCAATCAGAGTTTAAAGATAATTTGTCAATTTTTCCGTGGGAAAAATCACTACTAAACACTTGTGCACTTTTGAAATTTGCAAAATCAACTTCTAGCATAAGATCCAGTGATTTAATCCTCAATCCGCCGGATTCACTTGAATCCGCCGGATTCCCTTTTTTTTTTCCTGAATCCGCCGGATTCCCTTGAATCCGACCGGATTCCCTCATTTTTACCGGAATCCGCCGGATTCCCTTGAATCCGCCGGATTCCCTCGTCGTCCCAGCCCAGTTCGAACTGTTCAAACCCTAACCTACGGGTTTTAATAACCAAATCAGCCAAACTCGATTTCAAACGGTTATAAACCACAAATAACATTGCAAAATCAATATATAACACTTCTAGCATGTTTCTAACATCTAATTCTTCCAAATCATCAATTTATCCAATTTAAATCAAAATCAAGTTCTTAAATACTCAAGAACACTTACCAATTGAAGAACACATCGATGATAATCTGAGGGTATTGAAGCTTAACAAGAATCACCGCTTCCTGATTTGATTTCTAGTTTGATTTGGAAGTTTTCAGAGTATTTCTGTGAGTTTTAGAAGTTTCATATGAAACTTTCCAAATAAGGAAAGTAAATATATATAAGTCGGCTCAATAACCGACTTCCACCTACGGGTATAATTTAATACCCCATCTCTATCTATTGCCTGGAACCCGAAAACCATTTACGAGTCCAAACATTTTATTGTACCGTCAACTTCATTAATTTACAACAATTAATAATTTACTTATCACATTGGAATATTCAACTCCTATTCCAATTATTTCAACTAGTTCAAACAATATTATTTCCAAACACATTTAAATGTTTATTTAAATCAAGAAATAATATAAAACAATTAGTTCAATTTCGAGGGTGTTACAACTCTCCCCCCCTTAAAGAGATTTCGTCCCCGAAATCTAACCTCACTCAATCAGTCTAACTAATGTGATATAATCACATACTTCTTAGCATACATTAATCCTCAATAGCAACTTACAACTATACTTAGACTATTTGAATTCTTTCCACATGCACATGTTCCCATGAACATGCTTCTATCCTTTCCTACGCACACATACCGTGCATCTAATCAATATCATCAATCAGATATATCTTATAGACAAACACTTACTTCAACAAGTGAAACCTACCATCACTTAATCAACAAGTAAAATTTAACATCCCTTAATAGGTCTATGTAACCAGAAATTAGCAATGTGCTAAAATCTTTAACCTATTATCACTATTCATCACTGTTAACAATAAAACAGCAGCAACAATATCACAACAACAGTGTTTTTTAAACCCCAATGTACCTAACAACACTGAAATATAATTTCAGTTTCACGACTAACAACCTGTCTAATATACAGATAACAATTTCAAATCTCTACCATCAAAGATCTGAAATTCAAATCTAGGTCAACTTTTCATCCAAAAGTTTAATACCTATACTCTTTTGAACAACCTATAATGTTCACATATCATTTCAATCATATGAAATTCTTTACTTAAAAGTAATCCAGATTTATATTACCTTAATAAGCAAAGCAGAGGTCACACTCAGTAGGTAAAACTACAATCAACAAGTACTTTGCTCAGTCAACAAAATACCAAAATCAAACATTACCTACATTCAATCAACCTCTACATTGACTTATTTCCATTTGCAATTCCTTTCATTACAACCTATCAATTGTCAACAACAACAATTGACCAAACAATAATCATAACACTAATGATTATACACTACAGTACATCTATCAATACTCACTATTTATTTTCAAAATCTAACTAACCATCAAGTTAGAATTCATATATTACTTAAACTGGTAAGACATCCATAATCTTATCTTAGCAACCAGTTAATTCAATTCACTTTCTTAAATCTTAAACTACTAATCACAAGCAATTAGATGTTATACAACTTTAACTACATAATCACTTAGTACTACATCCCATTAATATAGCAACTAAGTCAGTCTTAATCAATATTATGATACTACCATTCAAGTATCACAATACCACAATGTGCTACTTTCCAACACATTTCCAACAAAATCTACATCAAGTTAATCGCAATTAACTAACCTCTACTTAACTTATGGCACATTTTAATTTATTCTATTAAAACTTATCATGCCATTTATTATCATGTATACCACACATACATACCTACACAATTTCAGGTACTCTCTTAAATGGTCATATACACATCAATTCCATTTCATTCTATACACTAGGTCATTCAAACTATTAAAGCATTTATCAATCCTTTTCAATACTATTAATCATCACATATCCCTACCACAGGACATGGAACAATTCCAAATCTACTACTCTATGTTTCACTTATATACCTACCACTTAGTATATAACTTAAACAATTCAACTTCCAGATATCCTTTCATATCATTTCTTATTTGGATCTAATCCCAATTTACTACTTTATCACTTACTTCATTTGTATAAAATCAACAATTAACTAAAGAACTCATTCAATTCTTTCAATACTTAAATAATTCCTTATGAGGTACAAATCAACATATGCAACTATTAATAATAACTTTCAATTATTTCTTATCTTACATTCTTACCCAATCAAAGCTATCATCACAAGCCTCATACACTGGTAAGAAATTTCTTATCACAATTCTAATCAATGTAACTTAATTTGCACCTTTCAACAAATTATAACTGTCATATCATAACATGACTTCACATCTGTATAATTCCTTAACATATATTCAGCTCAAATATCCAATATTACTTAACTGAATACTCAATTACAATTAACAATATTTTAATTACTTAATACTAGCTTTAAGTAAAAATCAAGTTTCACAAACTTAAACAATTCATCTATCTCCTTTGGATCTTAAATGACCCATTTCAACATGTTTTGACTAATCAAGGAATTCAATCACATTCCACAAAATCATAACATTTCAATCTAGGTTAGACTATTTCAACACACACAGTTGACTATGTGTCAACTTTGATTTCAATCAACAAATCAATAAAACTCTCTAACTGCTTTTCTCAAGTTTGACCCAAACTCAAACCAATCACAAGCAATTAATTTTATACACAATTCTCTATATTCATGGTTTGACCTTCAAAGTTAACATATCATCAAGTTAACTCCCAACAAACCATTTCATATTATATGTTTACTTTCAAACCTAAACTTCACCTTATTACATTCAATAATGCTAGGAATTCCTCAAGCAAGACAATATCAACTTTGGCTTCATACAAGCCAGATACCAAATAGTGATTCATTTAAACACTATGCAAATCCACCTATGGACAATTTGACACAATCAGTCACAACTATATTTTCAACAACATCAAATTAGTCAACTAGGTTTATCATCAAAACCTCTATCAATGACAAATATTATTTACACTTACATCCTCAAAGTCTACATGTCACAGTCCCATCACTGATCGTTTCCTTATCAAAACAATATTTAAACGTTTTAGCACACTTTCATGCTCAACTTTCCAAAATCACTCTACATTTCTTTTATACCAAGTAGCCTCAACAAGTTCATGTGACACAACATAATATAACAACGGTGATCAGGCGTTGCAAGATTATGTTCTTCACAATCCATTCTCAGGCTACTCTACATTATAATTATCAATGTGATCTACTCTTATCTCATAAATATTTAATACTTTATGATTTCAAATCAATCAACATCTATTTAATAGTTTCTAACAGCTGATACATACTCAAAATCAGCTTACTACTTACATATTTAACCTTACATATGCAAGCCATTTCACATACACACAATGTTCTAATATTCAACACTGAATTACTCAGTATATCACTTATCTGAAACCTCAAACACATGATAACTCATCATCATTGTTTCAATACTTAACACTAATCAATGTCCCTATTTACCTCCAAATTCAGGACACATCTTAATTAATTATCATCACTTTGACATATGCCATACTATCAAGCCTCGATGTCACAACAAGTCTACTCAATCATGTTACTATAAAACATTTCAATTTATTAATTCACAATTGACCAGAAAGATCTACCACTTTCTCAATCAATTTAGCTTTTTCATAAGCTACATTTCTCATAAACCTATCCATCTTGTTTTAACTCAAGTGTTTAACTATAGTCAAAACACATCATATAATCACATAAACACATATTTCCTCGAATAGCAGTCATTATCAATTCAAATGACACAATATTCCTTAACCAGGATTCAAAACACACCATGTAATCAATCTACTAACATAATACTATCAATTATTTCGTCTCACCAATAAAGACACTCTTTAGGTTCTAACATCAATCTTGCTAAAACCTTAATCAACTCTCTGTCTACTTAAACATATTTCTGCATTTACAATTCAATCAGAAATAACCACAACAATGAACAACAAGGAGCATCTCATTTAATACCTCTATCCTCATGTCAACCTATAGCAATCAATAGTTGACTCAAAACTGGGAAATCATATCAGTCTGACTCAATTAACTTTACAACAAAGCTTACTCAACATAACAGAGTAAACAATTCAAGTTAATGTAAATTAACATAGGCTTATCGAAGATTACCTGACAAATCTTAAGCCAAGAATTCGTCTCTGCAATCAAAACAACAGCTTCACAACTTGTTAAGGGTTAGTACATATTCAACTAACTACTTTCTCATACATTCACTAATCAACTAAACCCACACCAACTGGAATGTTTGACTCAACTCAATCAAAGTTTATGATTGAACATTCTATCATGTCTAATTCGCCCAAACTATTGCTCTGATACCAACTTATAACACCCCTCGTTTCATTATAAACAATTAATATAATAATGGCGACTCGGAAGCGTATATTTAAAACATACTGTCAATGTACTCAAAATGTCAATAAACTTTTTCAAACTAAATACATGACATTTCAACAAACTCGGTGTTATATAATTCAAAACGTCTCTTTAGTTATCAAAATAACATCAGAGTAAAAGCCTGTCATACATTCCATCAATTCCAAACACTTCCTGCCCTGCCCAATATGTCCCATCTATTTCAACCTGCAGGAAGAACTGTGGTGGGGTTAGCATAAAGCTAAGTGAATGAAACTATAAGCAACAGTTCAACTTAGCATAACAATCTGTTTACATCAAATAACGATAAACAGAAAATCAATCAATCATTCGACATCCAATCAATGTCATACACGCAACATCATGAGGATCGGTGGTCCCTGAGACACCCTAATACCGGTTTGGTACTCAATGAACTCTTATCAATCATCTGTATTGGCCCATACAGAACTACCGATAACTTGTTGTCAATCACACACGACCTAGATCTCTAAACCGACATTTCAAGTTTCCGAGATCTCCTGTCGTCTACAACAAAACAAGTCCAACCATCAAACCAAGTTGACCTCAAAATCTTACATACTAGCACAATCAGCCAAGTAAGCAACTAGTTAAACTATCATGGCAAGATATCTCAACATATGCATCATATCAAAGTAATACTATAAATTACTTATTGTAAATCAAATCATTACAACTAAATCACACTGAGGTTACAGATCCACTCACCGACTACCTCAGGCGCGAGCTCAGAGGTCTAATATTACTGAGCCTTCTCCACATCTGAGAATACAATCAATAAACAATAAGTTAGTAACTTGTCTCAACTGATAATACTTAGGTAATTAATATCGTTACACAATCATAACATAATTACATGTATCAAGTGATCCCTAAGATCACAGCAAACAAAGATTCAATTCGGAACAAAATCAAAAAGTCCCGAAATAGGGTTCAAAAACTGTAAAATGCCATTTTCGACCTCTAAACGATCCCGAATGGCCAAAAACCACCTAGGCTATAGTATATAGCTTTGATCAGTGGGCCGTTTTCGAGTGACCATGTAAATTTCAGCCCAATCAGAGTTTAAAGACAATTTGTCAATTTTTCCGTGGGAAAAATCACTACTAAACACTTGTGCACTTTTGAAATTTGCAAAATCAACTTCTAGCATAAGATCCAGTGATTTAATCCTCAATCCGCCGGATTCACTTGAATCCGCCGGATTCCCCCTTTTTTTTCCTGAATCCGCCGGATTCCCTTGAATCCGACCGGATTCCCTCATTTTTACCGGAATCCGCCGGATTCCCTTGAATCCGCCGGATTCCCTCGTCGTCCCAGCCCAGTTCGAACTGTTCAAACCCTAACCTACGGGTTTTAATAACCAAATCAGCCAAACTCGATTTCAAACGGTTATAAACCACAAATAACATTGCAAAATCAATATATAACACTTCTAGCATGTTTCTAACATCTAATTCTTCCAAATCATCAATTTATCCAATTTAAATCAAAATCAAGTTCTTAAATACTCAAGAACACTTACCAATTGAAGAACACAGCGATGATAATCTGAGGGTATTGAAGCTTAACAAGAATCACCGCTTCCTGATTTGATTTCTAGTTTGATTTGGAAGTTTTCAGAGTATTTCTGTGAGTTTTAGAAGTTTCATATGAAACTTTCCAAATAAGGAAAGTAAATATATATAAGTCGGCTCAATAACCGACTTCCACCTACGGGTATAATTTAATACCCCATCTCTATCTATTGCCTGGAACCCGAAAACCATTTACGAGTCCAAACATTTTATTGTACCGTCAACTTCATTAATTTACAACAATTAATAATTTACTTATCACATTGGAATATTCAACTCCTATTCCAATTATTTCAACTAGTTAACAATATTATTTCCAAACACATTTAAATGTTTATTTAAATCAAGAAATAATATAAAACAATTAGTTCAATTTCGAGGGTGTTACAAAGTAATTATAAAGTTCAAAAATTAAACGAGTAATTTTGGCTAAACCATAATGACGAACGACGTAATTAAGACATAAATTTAAAATTTAATCAATTATTCAAATTAAACAAAGTTACATACCTTTGCTTGTCTCAATCTAACAACTTTTCTATTAATTCTAATATGTTTGGCCTTAAAAAAGAAATCTTCTCAACTTTTATACAAATATTAATTCATATCGATTTGTAATTTATAAAGTTGCACTACTATTTTTTTTATTCTTACATTTTAGCTAAAATCCAAAGTTTCCCCCTCAATTTTCAGCAAACTCCCCCAAAATTTTTTATTTCTAAGCTTTCCCTCCCCAAATCCCCGCCCCTTCATCTAAAAATTTGGCTAAAACCTAATCCATCCCATTTCCCCCCACTTATTCAACCTAATCTAATAATCCTTGTGTCTCTCTTTTTTCATCGCCGCCCCCTCTCACCCTTACCAAACATAAATCCACCGTCACACTTTATCTTGATGTCGTCCCCTCCGATGAACGTCCTCCAAATCGCTGTTGCAATCAACTGCTACCACCACCAGCAAAGGCAAACGACGGAGTTCGAAACTATCAACCGTTAGGTCCTCTTTTTAAAGCACTCAGAGGTAACCTTGTAATGTGGTGACAAAATGTTAATTTATAGTTTTTATTTTGAACGATAAAAGAAGCTAGAGTATTAAATAATTTTAAAAAGTTGTTTCAATGACAATTAAGTTTGATACACGTATGATTATGGAGAATGACTTCTGTGTATGTTGTAATGACTTCTGTGTATGATTAATTAAATTAAGCTTGATGCTCACTACATTTAGGGTTTGTAATTTAGTTGATTTTGATCAAATTTCAATTTAGAAATATAGTAGGTCGATGGTCCATTATAAATTTACCCGATTCAATTCTTTTTTCTTTTTTTTTAAAGCCTGCCTCTTTTATTTTGAGTGTTTCGATTAGAGTGTTTCAAGTGTATATAAACTTCTTTTATGTTCAATTTTTACTGTTACACTATAACATCCATTGAAAGTCTTTTATGTTCAATTGGCTTATAGAATAGTATGTTTCTAAACATTATTGTACACTCTTTGCAGTTTCAATGAAGTTTGCACATCGATGTGGATTACCACATATGATGGAGGCAGGGAGTTTATAAATCTTTTAAGTTATTATTACTTAAACAATTCCATTTAGTTTACTTATGGTGTTTGTTTTTTTTTTCTACCTGTTTATATGCACAACAAGGTCAAGACTACAAGAGCTCTTGGATTGAACAGCTTTTGTGATTTCACATAAACTAATGTCTCCCAAGGTATAAATGCCATTTCCTTTAATATGTATACGTGTATATGTTACTTATCGCTTAAGTTCATATGTTACTTATCGTTTAACTTCATAGATAATATGCAAAATTTGCTTTAGCTTACAGTGAGTGTTTGAGTGTGTTTGTATTATATGGTTGTTCTATCTAAATGTATGAGACAATATCACTATATCATGTCTACTAATACTTATTTATGGTAAACATTGTCACTGATGTCCGATGATTATTGATATATCAATATGTTTGAACACTTCTTAGACAGGTTACAGATGCTGAAGATCATCATTCTTTGGTCAAAAATGTCCACTTTTCTTGAAATAGCATTCATGGTAAGTTATGGTTAAATCAATAGCTAATGTGTTGCTTACCATTATAAGTGATACCGGTTATTTATGTGTGAATGTGTTTCATATTGTAGGTAAACAGTTGAAATCTGAACATTGGTTATTTATGTATAAATGTGTTTCATATTGTAGGTAAACAGTTGAAATCTGAACGTTAGTAGCAAACCCGAGAAGTGATTCAATGGAAAGAGCAAAACCGGTTAAGGGAAATTGAAGTGAAACCTATGTATCAACAAATTGTGGATCTAACAACGACTTGGAATGAAAAGTTCTCATCGACTCCTAGCTAGTATCTAGCCAGCTGTTTTTTAATAACTATTACGTCAAGTAACTACTTAGTATTTTTTTCGCTCAACTAGTTATGATTCTTTTGTATCCTAGTTGGATGTTTGAAGTATGATGATCTTATTGTATTAATACGATTGAAACGATTATTGTGACAACTCTCCAAATTAGGTATTAATTAACATTTAAGCATGTGCATTCTTACGCTAATTTTCTGGTTAAGTTTTAACAAAACTTTTTGATGAGATGTAAGCCTAGCAAGCCCAGTACTTTAAAACAAAAAGTAATACGTAATACGAAGTATTAAAAGTTACGTACAAATATATCGGAACGAACCCGACAAAAATAAATAACAAAAGTTCGTGACACAAAAGTTATTAATAATTCAATTATTAATTACGAGTATTTATATATTTATAACAAATAGATAAAATGGTCTAAATATACGTTTAACATAAAACGTATTATAAATGAACAGAAACAATTCTAAAACATACATAAAAGCTCGAATCATAAAAATTCCAATTTTCTCATTCGTTTAAAAGTAATTAGAACATTACCTCAAAATATGAAATCCTAACTCAACTGAAATTTGGCGCTCAATTATATGCGCGCAGTAAAATGTACAAAAATGTACATCATTTTAAAATAATGATAACATCATTATTCTGATTATAAAATACGAACCAGGAGAACACCTATAAAATTAAAATATAAAAAATTTACTTTTATATTGCTATAATTATACCCGTACTCGAAATTGAGGTATCAAAATGGGCACCTAACTCAAATAATTGAGAGACCAAGCACTGGAGATACACCATACTCGTTTAAATTATAATACTCCCTCCGTTCTCTCTGTGATCTTTGAACACACACACACACTCAAGATTTTCTTCTTCCTTCTTCATTAAGAAAACACAAAGTAGCAACAACATCAGGAGCAAGGGAGGAAGAGCAACAACATCACCATAATCTTATCATCAACATCATTCGGCATCACCATCACCAAAACTCAAAGTGAGAAACCTTCTAATCTTGATTTCTTTGTTTAAATTTTGTTATATAACTTGCATACATATCATAATCTAAGTATATAACACATTAATTTGTTGATTACTTGATGTATCTTGAAAATGGGTTTATGAAACCAAAAATATAAATCCAAAATTTATAGGTGTAAATTGTTGAAATGAAATGTTAAAGTGTTAAAAACATTAGATTACATCATTATAAACTATTGGTAACATGAAATAAACGATTTGAAACCAAAAGATCGAGTATGTATTTTGCCCTGTTCGGACAGGCCCTGGAATTAACATGAATACGGCGGATTCATGTCGAATCCGGCGGATTCCCATGCAAAACACGCACATCCCCGTAACCGGTCTAAACCTAGTGAACGAGTAAAAGACACGCTCGAATCCGGCGGATTCAACTAAATCCGGCGGATTCACATACCTATGACCCGACCCGGCGGCTTGATCCGAAAATCTGGCAACACCTTTTCTGTTAACGAGAATCCGGCGGATTCAAATAGAATCCGGCGGATTCACATACTGGGCCGTGGACTGGACTGGGCTGAGCTGCAGGCTGGGCCGGATATCTTCTTGGGCCGGGATTGGATTGGACCAAGGTTTGAACAAATGGGTTATATAAACAAGTTAACGGACCAAACGAGTTACATCATTATTAGTGGGCCAACGAATCGGGCCGAGTCCAACAAACTATAAAACACTTAAAAACGTAAGACGTGAACCGAGACACGGACAGTGGAATTAATGACTAGCACGAACAAACGATATATAAATATATATATATATATATAACCCATATATATATATACGGACTATTTATAAAATGCGAAATTGGATACGATTACACAATCGGGACATTTAAACTTCTTAAAACTTATTACGTTTTAAATACGTAAACAATGTATTACAATATGTATAAATATATACGATAACACATGTTATATATAGATACAAACGACATTTGAATTATATTCACGATTATACGTTTTCTTAAACAAATGAAAACTTATATATATATTTTGATATACGTAAACAATGTATTGATTAAATATATATATATACATACGACACTTAAGAATATATATTCACAAATATATATATATACAATGATATTGGAACAACATTCGAATTATACGTACAACTATATACAAAGTATATGTGCAAAAGACAATAAAACGACCTTCCGTTATATATAGACAATTAAATGATTGTTTGTACACTTAACAAGTGTACGATTTGAGGAATAATAACAATATTTCAAACGAAGTGTCACTAATAAAGTTAACAACTTATATTGATAAGAAATCAACCATTTCTTCAAACAAACAAACCGTTAACACAAATAGATTAAACAAATCAAACATACTTATGTTAATACATTTTGTATATAGGTTAACACACCTTGGGCAACTCTGTCAGCTGCTAGCATTCACACCGAGCAAACTACTGTGAGTTCACAGCCCCTACTTTACAAATGTTTTATGTTTTTAAACATAGGGGTGTAAACATAGAAACTGCATGCAAACACATGCAGCAAATTATATAAATGCTTTATTGCTTTATACAACTGTTTGATATGAAATATTATTTCACAACTATTTTGGGAATTAGACAACAAATCCTAGTACGGACCCAGACTCCCAGTGTATGCATGAAAAGTCCTTATGTCATGCAGACTATAACCATTAGCTAGGTGACTCTAGCCACTGAGTATACGAATAGTACTATTGCCGTGACGACCATCCTGTGGATGGAGCGTATACTTAATTGTCCTTTAGGCAAACAACATAAGTTTTGGTTGTGGTTTGGTTATAGGGTTAGGTTGCGTTACTTTAACCTGCGAGGTTTAGCTCACCTTTCAGGGGATTATAGTCTAAGTATTTCCCACATATTATTTAGGATGAACGTATCCTACAACTGTTTTATACCGGTATACTTACTGGTTATATTTATATACTGGTGAACCACCAGACATACATTTTGGGTAACAACCCACATAAAACTATATTTTAGGGTAACTATCCCTACAAACTTATATTTTGAAAAACCTGCAAACATTTATTTATTGAATAGCATTTCAACAATACAAACATAAATGGTTTAACGTACCACATATTAATTTAAAATCTGTGAATTCACTCAACATATTTGTTGACGACTTTCTTTCTATGTTTTACAGGAAATTAGCTACGTAAGTAAGAATCGCATGCATTCAGGATGGACAACTCTGGACTACTTAGGATGCCATATATTTTGGGACAGCTTTTGAGGATTTCCTCCGTATTACTGCAGACATTGCAGTTATACTCATGAAATCTTATCTTAACATATGTATTGTAAAACTTAAATGTTTTAAACTCTATTATTACTGTACGACTTACATAGTCGTACTACTTTTGTAACAACTGTTTAAACTGGCATCCTTAATATATTATGTTCTGTATGATCATATGCTCTGATACAGTGAATGCACAATTGTAACGTCATCACCCTCGCTGTTAAACTGTTTACACATGATGCTTCCGCTAATTATAACTTGCTTCCGCTAAACATTAAATAAACACGATTATGGATTTTGGGGGTGTGACAATTATAAATGTTTGCTGCTAATCAAATATTGCTTCCTATAATGTAGTTTTATATATTTAAAAAATGACGGTTTTGGAGGGAATGCGTGGCTAATTAATTATGTGGGAAATTTGTGGCTAATGCATTCCGTAGGAAACCCGTGGGAAACATATACAGTAGGAAATCCCTGGGTAATATTTAGATTACCCACGGAATGTTTAAAAGACTTAAATCAGTTTACCCACAGATTTTCCATGGATATTTCCGTGGGGAAAAAGTAGTTCCCACGGATTTCCCACGGAAGCAAGATTACCCACGCCCATTTTAGCTTGGGACGGAATCCGTGAGAAATCTATGGGTAACGACGTTTACCCATGAATTTCCGACAGATTTGACCGTAGGCAGTTGACAGTTTTCTTGTAGTGACTTTTCTTACATAAATATACCACATTCAATCTATATAGTAAAAAAATTTCACGGCATAATATTTTTCAAACATATATGTACTAGCTTGTTATAGTTTTTCTATAATAACAATAGGAAAATGATAACAACAGCCCTAAGGGTTGTGAATCAGAATTTAAAACACGCATTAATACTTGTATTCATACCATAATAAACTCTTAAACCCCCTGAATTTTAGTTCACCCCCATAAATATCAATTAAAATACAACCAATTTATGCGCGTTATTAACAGCCCTAAGGGCTATCATGAACAATACCCATAATAATAATAATAATAATAATAATAATAATAATAATAATAATAATAATAATAATAAGTCTAGTATTTGCTTTTGCTCAATCAACTAACATTTTTACATTGCTAAATCTTTTTTTCATTTTTTTTATCTGCAAGAGTTGAGGAGTATTTTCATTATAATTGTAATTGTATTATACAGTATAAAATACTGCCCCCAAAAACTTAATAATAGAGACTCTCATGTTCTATTACTGTTTATATGCTAGATCTTAGGGGGGAAATGCTATATACCTTCAAGCAACTTGTGCAAGAGACGTGGAATTTATGACGTAACATGATAAACTTTTTTTATACACCGATTATATATATACCGAGTACGTACAACGTAGTATATTGTAACCTCAAAGTTGTAGCTGAGTGGTGGAGGCTTGTGATTCTTCAAAGTAGACTAAAATTCAATCTCCATCAGCCACAACTTTGTGGTCAGCTTTCAGACGCGTATATCATTTGCTTCCAGAGGGGATGAATTTGCAAGAAATTAAAATGGTCATGTTTCAAAAAATGGGATGACACTTACCTAGCAGACTGATGGGTCAACGTAGAACGTATACTCAACATTACATTCTATATAATGTCCTCGGAACGTGGCGTGTTTGCAGCTCATCGTGGCCAATTATCAATCTTTTTACATACTCCGATTCTACGAGTATAATCATCTAGACTCATAATTAGTGATTTAAGTAATTATTACCAAGAGATACAAAACTTCAACCGAAAGCAAATTAAACACACTTTAAAGCTATTAGATCTAGTTGGTTTTATGATCAATCGGCCGCCGGAATGATCAATATGATGGCGCACGCTAGATGTCGGTTACCCTTTTTCTTTAATGAAAAAATGAACGGCAAAGATGAGAATAAAGGATAGAAAGTAAAAAAAAATAGAACAAAAAAGTATATATATATATATATATATATATATATATATATAAAATCATTTGTACCCCTCCACTTTGCACTCTCCTCCCTCCCCATATATCCTTCTTCCTTCGCCACCTCTACCCCCAACATCATCCGGGCTGGCAGACGCTAGCCGCAGTAGCAACAGTCAACAGAGCTAAAAAAATGTGGTCATGGCTACCGACAGAATGTGGGCTAGACTTTGGTTGGTCAATGGTAAGCTGATCCGTTAGGTGGTGGTGGGGTGATCAGAAGAATGAAAGAGAGTAAAAGTGATAAAAAAAAAGGAATTAAATGGAGTAAAACGCAAGAAAGAATAAATGGAGGGAATAACTTGAAAAAAAAATTCCGGTCCTTCCTTCGTATCGTAAGCATCATTTTCCAACAAACAAATAATCATACTAATATTCATATATTAACGAGAAAATTACACCGATGTGTAACACCCCAAATTTTAAAGTATTATTGTGGTAAAGATAAAAGTAATTGTTTTAAGTTATTATTATTTTAGGTAAAATAAAAAAGTAATAATTGTAAGTCGGTTTTAAAGTTTTGGTATTCTATAGATCTCTTGAAACTGGAAAAATGGCAGAACCTGTCATAAGTAAATACCCATCAGACGATGACATGATCATCGACGAGCAGATACAATATGTATATGTCGATACCGAAACAATTCCTATAGTGGAACTGGTGGAAGAAGAAATTGAAAACCACCAATTCGGCATGGTCGACATAGAGGAGTACGAAAGAGTACGAGACCAGGCTGAAAGATTGGATGGTCAAAATTGGGAGCTTGTGTTCAAATGTAAGAACCGTGAGCTAGAATTGAGAATCCTAAAGAGGCCTATGATTGTCCGAGTTAAGGATAAAATACGCTTCTGGAAGAAAATGGCTAGTAATCGCAAGAAAAGAGTTAAGTCTTGGATCAAACGTCTGTACAAATGCTCAACTGAGAATGATCTGGGCTACTATCCGACTCTGCGATACAAAACTATGCTGGAAACACGCTACTTCTCTCCCAATCTGAATCAGGAGTAAAAGTGAAAGATCTACACTGCGACAGAGAACATTGCTAAAGATAGCTTAATAATGAACTGATGAAGAACTGTCGTAGGAATATAGCTATTTTGTTAAGATCTAGGTATAACTAAGTTTAGTCTAATTAGTACTGTATCAACTCGTGTTGTACTAAAAACCTCTCTTGGATGGATATAGAAGATTCCATCAAGTTTTGTATGAAACGATGTAAGAATGTTTCAGTTAATGTATATTATAACTTAGGTTCGATTCGAAATTTCGTGTTTATTACATTCATTCCTATATATGTATGATGGAAAAGTTACCATTTAGTAATCGTTGAACTATTTCTTACAACTTTGAAAATCTACTACACCTTGAATTATTGATTTTATCTTGAATTCCCTAAAACATTGTTTGCGCTTGAACGATGATGAAAAGAAATATGTATTTGGCATTATATAATGACGCCTGGCCAACGTGATTATATTGTACAAAGTACATGTGGGTATTTCAAAATCGTGCGACATACAATGTGAAACCTTATTCTTTCAAATTCTCCATACTATTCATTTGATAGACAATGTTAAATCTTGTTCATCACATTCATTATCTTGGCATTGACTTCTGCATTTTATTCATCGCAGAACTTAATCATGCCGCCAAAACGATGAATTACTAGGAACAGTCAGAAGACAACTGTACCTCCTACACCTGAAACCATTCCACCACCTAACATTGTAGAAACTACTGAGCAGATGATTGCTAGATGCATTGCTGAAGGTATTGCCGAGTATGAGGCAAGCCGAAACCGTGAGAATGGGATTAATAACAGTGGATCGACCCCTGTTAATGCTGAGACTGTTGTGAATACCCGCCGAGGGTGTTCATATAAGACATTTTAGGCATGTAAACCACCTCCTTTATGTGGCACTGAAGGTGCTATTGGTATTATACACTGGATAGAAAAGATGGATTCTGTGTTGGACATCAGTGATTGTCTACCAGACACTGCGTTGAAATATGTCGCCTGCACACTAGCTGATAAAGCTTTGACTTGGTGGAACAGTCAAGTCCAGTCGATGGGACGACCAGCTGCTTATTCCATGACATGGGAAACATTGAAGCGTATGATGATGGAAGAATTCTGCCCCCGTAGTGAGATGCAGAAAATTGAGACTGAGCTGTGGAACATTGCTATGATTGGTGCTGATGTCACTGGTTATACAACCAGGTTCCAAGAACTAGCTCGTCTTGTGCCACATATGGTAACACCTGAGTATAAGCGTATTGAACGCTATGTGTATGGTTTGGCACCACAGATCAGGAGTTTAGTTACGTCCTCCAAACCTGACACCTTCAGGAGCGCTGTTACCCTAGCCCAGAGTTTGACTGATGAAACAGTTAGAATGGGGACGCTGACACAGAAAACTGTGCCGGCCAAGGTTGAGCCGAGCAGTGCTGAAGCTGGTAGTTCTGGAGGTAAGAAGCGTAAATGGAATGACCGTCAGGGTCAATCCAACAAGAGAGGACCTGGAAATCCTAAGTCTTACGCTGCCACCATTGTGGAACCAAAGCCATACTTGGGTAACAAACCTAAGTGTGATAAGTGCAGCAAACACCATGAGGGTGAATGTTGGTTTTGCGACAGTTGTAAGGGATGGGGTCACAAAACCCAGAACTGTAAGGTTAACTCTAAGGGAAACATTGCTCGCCAAAACCAGGGTTGTTTTGAATGTGGCGACACTAGGCATTATCGAAACCGATGCCCTCGACTCAATAATCAAAACCGTAACGCCAACAACGCTCGTAACCGCAACAACAATGGAAACAACCTTGGAAACAACAACAACCGAACCAACAACAACAACAATCGGGCAAACAACAACATCGACCAACCAGCTCGTGGACGCGTGTTCATGTTAGGAGCACCAGAGGCACGACAGGATCCTAACACAGTCACTGGTACGTTTCTAGTAAACAACCATTTTGCTTATGTGTTATTTGATTCCGGTGCTGATTTAAGCTTTGTGTCCACCGAGTTTAGACCACTATTAGAAATCGAATCCCTTAAGCTAGATAACAAATAAACTGTAGAGCTAGCCGATGGTAAGTTGATTGAATCAGGAGAAATAGTACCAGGATGTTTCTTAACGTTAGAAGGCCATCCTTTCAAAATAGACTTACTACCGGTAGAACTAGGAAGCTTCGATATAGTGGTTGGCATGGATTGGTTGTCACTGAACCGCGCGGAAATCATCTGTCATGAGAAGATTGTAAAGTTACCTTTACCGTCAGGAGAAATATTGATGATTCAAGGAGAAAAGAGTAATCGTGTGGTGAAAACGATTACATGCATGAAGGCAAATAAGTATCTACGAAAAGGGTACCAAGCATTTTTGGTACATGTTGTGGATAAGAAACCCGAGGAGCGACGCATAGACGACGTGGCCGTAGTACGCGATTACCCAGGAGTATTTCCTGACGAGCTACCAGGGTTACCACCTCCACAGCAGGTTAAATTTCATATCGACCTAGTGCCGGGAGCTGCACCGATTGCTCGTGCGCCTTATCGTCTAGCTCCATCAGAAATGCAGGAACTGTCTGCACAGTTACAAGAACTGTTGGATTTAGGATTCATCCGACCGAGCTTTTCACCGTGGGGAGCTCCGGTTTTGTTCGTCAAGAAGAAGGATGGATCAATGCGGATGTGTATCGATTATCGAGAACTGAACAAAGTGACGATCAAGAACCGATACCCATTACCACGCATCGATGACTTGTTTGACCAGCTGCAAGGGTCAAGTTATTATTCAAAGATCGACTTGAGATCGGGAAACCATCAACTGAAGGTACGGGATGAAGATATCCCTAAGACTGCGTTTAGGACACGATATGGTCATTACGAGTTCCTGGTTATGCCGTTTGGGCTAACGAATGCGCCAGCAGTGTTCATGGATCTAATGAATAGAGTATGTAAACCTTATCTGGATAAGTTCGTCATAGTGTTCATTGACGATATTTTGATATACTCGCGAACGAAGGAAGACCATGAACAACATCTGAGGCTGATTCTTGAATTACTGTAGAAAGAGAAGCTTTATGCAAAGTTCTCTAAATGCGAGTTTTGGATGCGTGAGGTTCATTTCCTTGGTCACGTGATCAATAACAAAGGAATTCACGTGGACCCATCCAAAATTGAGGCGATTAAGAATTGGGAAGCCCCAAAAACCCCAACTGAGATACGACAATTCCTTGGGCTAGCCGGTTACTACCGAAGATTCATTGAGAATTTTTCGAAGATAGCTCAACCAATTACCGCCCTAACGCAGAAAGACAAGAAGTTCGATTGGGGCGAGAAGCAAGGGAATGCTTTTCAACTGCTGAAGAGAAATTGAGCACCGCACCTATCCTATCATTACCAGAAGGAGTAGAAAACTTTGTTGTCTACTGTGATGCCTCACATCAAGGATTAGGTTGCGTGTTGATGCAAAACGACAAGGTCATTGCCTATGCGTCTCGTCAATTGAAGATTCACGAGAAGAACTATACGACGCATGACTTAGAGCTAGGAGCAGTCATTTTTGCACTTAAAATTTGGAGACACTACCTATATGGTACGAAGTGTACGATCTTTACTGATCACAAAAGTCTCCAACATATATTTGATCAGAAAGAACTCAACATGAGACAAAGACGTTGGGTTGAACTGCTGAATGATTACGACTGTGAAATCAAGTACCATCCGGGCAAAGCTAATGTAGTAGCGGATGCCTTGAGTCGTAAGGAACGAGTAAAACCTCGAAGAGTTCGAGCCTTAGGACTGACAATCCACTTGGATCTGATTACCCAAATTCGTGATGCTCAACAAGCGGCCTTTACTCCAGAACGTATGAAGGACGAATCCCTCAAAGGGATGGAGAAGCAACTGGAGTCTAAGGAAAATGGAGTATTGTACTTCATGAATCGAATTTGGATTCCTTGTGTTGATGAGCTACGTAGCCTAGTATTGGACGGAGCTCATAAGTCCAATTACTCGATACATCCTGGTGCTGATAAGATGTACCACGATCTGAAAGGATTTTACTGGTGGCCTGGCATGAAAAGAGACATTGCCACCTATGTTAGTAGATGTCTGACTTGTGCAAAAGTTAAGACTGAGTACCAAAAGCCGTCCGGGCTTTTGTAACAACCTGAGTTGCCCAAATGGAAATGGGAACACATCACGATTGATTTCATCACGAAGCTACCGAAAACATCATCTGGGATGGACTCCATATGGGTGATTATCGACCGACTGACAAAATCATCTCACTTTCTAGCCATCAAAGAGACAGATAAGATGGAAAAGCTGGCTAGAATCTACATAAAAGAAGTTGTTTCTAGACATGGAGTTCCATTATCTATCATCTCTGATAGAGATGCACGTTTCACCTCTCGCTTCTGGCAAACACTGCAACAAGCTTTAGGCACTAGACTCGACATGAGTACCGCCTACCATCCACAAACCGATGGGCAAAGCGAGCGAACGATATAAACGCTTGAGGACTTGCTACGAGCCTGCGTGATTGATTTTGGAGGAAACTGGGATGTTCATCTCCCTTTAGCCGAATTCTCGTACAACAATAGTTATCATACAAGCATACAAATGGCACCTTTTGAGGCGTTGTACGGACGCAAGTGCCGATCCCCACTCTGTTGGGCAGAGTTGGACGACAGACAGTTATCAGGTCCTGAGATAGTCCAAGAGACAACGGACAAGATATCTCAAGTGCTTAATCGATTGAAAACAGCACGAGACCGACAAAAGAGTTATGCAGACAATAGACGGAAACCTTTAGAGTTTCAAGTAGGTGACAGAGTCCTACTCAAGGTATCTCCATGGAAAGGAGTTGTGCGATTTGGAAAACGCGGTAAACTGAACCCACGTTACATTGGACCTTTTAAGATCCTAGCAAGGATTGGTCCTGTAGCTTATAAGCTTAAACTTCCGCAATAACTTAGTAATATTCACGACACGTTTCACGTGAGTAATCTTAAGAAGTGTCTATCTGACGAAGCGTTAATCATACCTCCCGACGAAATCTATGTCGACGCAAAACTCAACTTCGTGGAGGAACCGCTTGAAGTAATGGACACGAAAACGCAGAAACTCCGAAACAGTCGGATCAAGCTTGTCAAAATTCGATGGAACTCGAAAAGAGGCCCAGAGTTCACCTGGGAACGCGAGGATGGAATGCGCAAGAAGTACCCTCAGCTATTTGAACCCGTGAAGACGACTCACGACACAAATTTAATCTCGGGACGAGATTTCCCTAATGGGGGGAGAATGTGACAACTCTCCAAATTAGGTATTAATTAACATTTAAGCATGTGCATTCTTACGCTAATTTCCTGGTTAAGTTTTAACAAAACTTTTTGATGAGATGTAAGCCTAGCAAACCCAGTACTTTAAAACAAAAAGTAATACGTAATACGAAGTATTAAAAGTTACGTACAAATATATCGGAACGAACCCGACAAAAATAAATAACAAAAGTTCGTGACACAAAAGTTATTAATAATTCAATTATTAATTACGAGTATTTATATATCTATAACAAATAGATAAAATGGTCTAAATATACGTTTAACATAAAACGTATTATAAATGAACAGAAACAATTCTAAAACATACATAAAAGCTCGAATCATAAAAATTCCAATTTTCTCATTCGTTTAAAAGTAATTACAACATTACCTCAAAATATGAAATCCTAACTCAACTGAAATTTGGCGCTCAATTATATGCGCGCAGTAAAATGTACAAAAATGTACATCATTTTAAAATAATGATAACATCATTATTCTGATTATAAAATACGAACCAGGAGAACACCTATAAAATTAAAATATAAAAAATTTACTTTTATATTGCTATAATTATACCCGTACTCGAAATTGAGGTATCAAAATGGGCACCTAACTCAAATAATTGAGAGACCAAGCACTGGAGATACACCATACTCGTTTAAATTATAATACTCCCTCCGTTCTCTCTGTGATCTTTGAACACACACACACACTCAAGATTTTCTTCTTCCTTCTTCATTAAGAAAACACAAAGTAGCAACAACATCAGGAGCAAGGGAGGAAGAGCAACAACATCACCATAATCTTATCATCAACATCATTCGGCATCACCATCACCAAAACTCAAAGTGAGAAACCTTCTAATCTTGATTTCTTTGTTTAAATTTTGTTATATAACTTGCATACATATCATAATCTAAGTATATAACACATTAATTTGTTGATTACTTGATGTATCTTGAAAATGGGTTTATGAAACCAAAAATATAAATCCAAAATTTATAGGTGTAAATTGTTGAAATGAAATGTTAAAGTGTTAAAAACATTAGATTACATCATTATAAACTATTGGTAACATGAAATAAACGATTTGAAACCAAAAGATCGAGTATGTATTTTGCCCTGTTCGGACAGGCCCTGGAATTAACATGAATACGGCGGATTCATGTCGAATCCGGCGGATTCCCATGCAAAACACGCACATCCCCGTAACCGGTCTAAACCTAGTGAACGAGTAAAAGACACGCTCGAATCCGGTGGATTCAACTAAATCCGGCGGATTCACATACCTATGACCCGACCCGGCGGCTTGATCCGAAAATCTGGCAACACCTTTTCAGTTAACGAGAATCCGGCGGATTCAAATAGAATCCGGCGGATTCACATACTGGGCCGTGGACTGGACTGGGCTGAGCTGCAGGCTGGGCCGGATATCTTCTTGGGCCGGGATTGGATTGGACCAAGGTTTGAACAAATGGGTTATATAAACAAGTTAACGGACCAAACGAGTTACATCATTATTAGTGGGCCAACGAATCGGGCCGAGTCCAAGTGTATGCATGAAAAGTCCTTATGTCATGCAGACTATAACCATTAGCTAGGTGACTCTAGCCACTGAGTATACGAATAGTACTATTGCCGTGACGACCATCCTGTGGATGGAGCGTATACTTAATTGTCCTTTAGGCAAACAACATAAGTTTTGGTTGTGGTTTGGTTATAGGGTTAGGTTGCATTACTTTAACCTGCGAGGTTTAGCTCACCTTTCAGGGGATTATAGTCTAAGTATTTCCCACATATTATTTAGGATGAACGTATCCTACAACTGTTTTATACCGGTATACTTACTGGTTATATTTATATACTGGTGAACCACCAGACATACATTTTGGGTAACAACCCACATAAAACTATATTTTAGGGTAACTATCCCTACAAACTTATATTTTGAAAAACCTGCAAACATTTATTTATTGAATAGCATTTCAACAATACAAACATAAATGGTTTAACGTACCACATATTAATTTAAAATCTGTGAATACACTCAACATATTTGTTGACGACTTTCTTTCTATGTTTTACAGGAAATTAGCTACGTAAGTAAGAATCGCATGCATTCAGGATGGACAACTCTGGACTACTTAGGATGCCATATATTTTGGGACAGCTTTTGAGGATTTCCTCCGTATTACTGCAGACATTGCAGTTATACTCATGAAATCTTATCTTAACATATGTATTGTAAAACTTAAATGTTTTAAACTCTATTATTACTGTACGACTTACATAGTCGTACTACTTTTGTAACAACTGTTTAAACTGGCATCCTTAATATATTATGTTCTGTATGATCATATGCTCTGATACAGTGAATGCACAATTGTAACGTCATCACCCTCGCTGTTAAACTGTTTACACATGATGCTTCCGCTAAACATTAAATAAACACGATTATGGATTTTGGGGGTGTGACAATTATAAATGTTTGCTGCTAATCAAATATTGCTTCCTATAATGTAGTTTTATATATTTAAAAAATGACGGTTTTGGAGGGAATGCGTGGCTAATTAATTATGTGGGAAATTTGTGGCTAATGCATTCCGTAGGAAACCCGTGGGAAACATATACAGTAGGAAATCTCTGGGTAATATTTAGATTACCCACGGAATGTTTAAAAGACTTAAATCAGTTTACCCACAGATTTTCCATGGATATTTCCGTGGGGAAAAAGTAGTTCCCACGGATTTCCCACTGAAGCAAGATTACCCACGCCCATTTTAGCTTGGGACGGAATCCGTGAGAAATCTATAGGTAACGACGTTTACCCATGAATTTCCGACAGATTTGACCGTAGGCATTTGACAGTTTTCTTGTAGTGACTTTTCTTACATAAATATACCACATTCAATCTATATAGTAAAAAAATTTCACGGCATAATATTTTTCAAACATATATGTACTAGCTTGTTATAGTTTTTCTATAATAACAATAGGAAAATGATAACAACAGCCCTAAGGGTTGTCAATCAGAATTTAAAACACGCATTAATACTTGTATTCATACCATAATAAACTCTTAAACCCCCTGAATTTTAGTTCACCTCCATAAATATCAATTAAAATACAACCAATTTATGCGCGTTATTAACAGCCCTAAAGGCTATCATGAACAATACCCATAATAATAATAATAATAATAATAATAATAATAATAATAATAATAATAATAATAATAATAAGTCTAGTATTTGCTTTTGCTCAATCAACTAACATTTTTGCATTGCTAAATCTTTTTTTCATTTTTTTTATCTGCAAGAGTTGAGGAGTATTTTCATTATAATTGTAATTGTATTATACAGTATAAAATACTGCCCCCAAAAACTTAATAATAGAGACTCTCATGTTCTATTACTGTTTATATGCTAGATCTTAGGGGGAAAATGCTATATACCTTCAAGCAACTTGTGCAAGAGACGTGGAATTTATGACGTAACATGATAAACTTTTTTTATACACCGATTATATATATACCGAGTACGTACAACGTAGTATATTGTAACCTCAAAGTTGTAGCTGAGTGGTGGAGGCTTGTGATTCTTCAAAGTAGACTAAAATTCAATCTCCATCAGCCACAACTTTGTGGTCAGCTTTCAGACGCGTATATCATTTGCTTCCAGAGGGGATGAATTTGCAAGAAATTAAAATGGTCATGTTTCAAAAAATGGGATGACACTTACCTAGCAGACTGATGGGTCAACGTAGAACGTATACTCAACATTACATTCTATATAATGTCCTCGGAATGTGGCGTGTTTGCAGCTCATCGTGGCCAATTATCAATCTTTTTACATACTCCGATTCTACGAGTATAATCATCTAGACTCATAATTAGTGATTTAAGTAATTATTACCAAGAGATACAAAACTTCAACCGAAAGCAAATTAAACACACTTTAAAGCTATTAGATCTAGTTGGTTTTATGATCAATCGGCCGCCGGAATGATCGATATGATGGCGCACGCTAGATGTCGGTTACCCTTTTTCTTTAATGAAAAAATGAACGGCAAAGATGAGAATAAAGGATAGAAAGTAAAAAAAAAATAGAACAAAAAAGTATATATATATATATATATATATATATATATATATATATATATATATATATATATATATATATATATAATCATTTGTACCCCTCCACTTTGCACTCTCCTCCCTCCCCATATATCCTTCTTCCTTCGCCACCTCTACCCCCAACATCATCCGGGCTGGCAGACGCTAGCCGCAGTAGCAACAGTCAACAGAGCTAAAAAAAATGTGGTCATGGCTACCGACAGAATGTGGGCTAGACTTTGGTTGGTCAATGGTAAGCTGATCCGTTAGGTGGTGGTGGGGTGATCAGAAGAATGAAAGAGAGTAAAAGTGATAAAAAAAAAAAAGGAATTAAATGGAGTAAAACGCAAGAAAGAATAAATGGAGGGAATAACTTGAAAAAAAAATTCCGGTCCTTCCTTCGTATTGTAAGCATCATTTTCCAACAAACAAATAATCATACTAATGTTCATATATTAACGAGAAAATTACACCGATGTGTAACACCCCAAATTTTAAAGTATTATTGTGGTAAAGATAAAAGTAATTGTTTTAAGTTATTATTATTTTAGGTAAAATAAAAAAGTAATAATTGTAAGTTGGTTTTAAAGTTCCAGACAATGATAATTACGGAGAATAAAATAAATACATATATATCTATTACCCATACATGTGTACGTATCATATATTCATCCCATACGTTCCAGGAAGTTCACGAACGCGGAGAAAAATGCAAGAACTCAAAATCAATAGTAAGCATCAAATTAAAGCCCTAGAACTTCAATTCATTATTCAATCATAACCCCTAACATGAGGTAATCTTTGTTCCTCATTAATTCTCTAACCTAAAAATGGGTTTTGAGAAGTTTAGGTGATTAAGGATTTTTAAGATGAAATTGATGGTGGCTTTTGCTTAATTGTTGTTAAGTAAGCTTAAAGGAATGCATATTAACACTAATTCAAGTTAAAAGTCATGAATTACAACTACGTTCATTAGTGATGAAAGTGAGTTTTTGTATAATTATTTAAATTCGGTGTTAATTCACTCTAATTATTAGTTATGAAGATTACTATGATGTTTAATCATAGTTAGAATGGTGATTCATGCAAACTAGTACATGAACAAAGTATGATCATGATGAAGGAAGTTGTCTAACTAATTAAAGGCGATTATGATTTTTAGAAATTATGAAAATTCCATTTAATTGCAAATAGTAAGAATGATTATGATATCATTATGATGCTTTGATCATAATCCAAGTAATAAGTTAAGGATGCAAGATTGAGTTAAAGATGATCAAGTAAAGTAAAGTTATGTTTAATTGATTAAAGATCAACTTTTAAAAGTAAAGTGTTAATAATGATGATTTGTGAAAGTTGATCATCATATGGTGCTAAGTGTATTGTTACAATTATATGTTATATGATAGGTAATTAAAAGGTGTGAAGATTTTAAGCAAGTGTTAAGTTGCATAATCTTCTTTAAAGCCAAGATGAGTACTATGGGGATTAAATGGATAACGGTTATATGTCCCGGATTGCTTCCGAGCAAGAGGTTCATATAACCGGGTGGAAGTATTGATTATGTTATTATTAAAGCTTAATGTTGATTATATATATATATCATCGAATGATTATGTTACTACTTTAGCATGTGACATGTTTATACATGCTTAATGGTAAGTGTTGATGGAATTGTGTGGTATAAGCTTTTGTATATATATATATATATATATATATATATATATATATATATATATATATATATATATATATTACTTTCATTACTTACTATGTAAGTAGATGGATATGTGGAAGAAATTATGTGGAAGTATTTCCATTACCTATTATGTAGGTAGATGGATATGTGGAAGTTATTCCATTACTTACTATTGTAAGTAGATGGATATGTGGAAATTATTTCCATTACTTACTATTGTAATTAGATGGAAATGTGGAAGTTGTTATGGATCTTTAACATTGTGAAAGAAGTAAAGTGAATGGTCAAGTAAATATGTTGTGATAAAATACACTAGATTGATAAGGTAAGAAAGGTAAAGTAATGTATTTAACTAATTGGCATCATTGAAATATGGTGCATTAGCTTGATAAAGGAAAGATTGATATGTTAAGTGTTCTTGGTAAAGATTTTGATTGTTTGTATTGTTGTTTAAGTGTTATTCATTTAATTACTTATATGCTCAGTAAGCTTAAAGCTTACCCTTTTAAGTGTTTAATGTTGTAGGTGTTTGATTAGATTGAACCAATTGGCTAAGACAAGTAGACTATGATGATATGGAGTTAAAGTGAATATGGAGCTAGCTTATATGGTTAGATAAAGCTCTTTCTCTTTAAATTATCGTTTATGAATGTCATTGTGTAAATCGTCCAAAAATATTTTAAAGATGTAAAGAATTAAAGTGTAAAGTGGTTAGTAAGTAGTGAAGTATATCTTTGACTTAGTAAAGTCAAAGTGAAAGTGGAAGGTAATTCTTTAGTAGAAAGTGGTATGTTAAGTTCATTAGAATGATGAAAAAATGGTTAAGTGTTGAATTAAAGGTTTGGGTTGACCTTGGTGTTGACATATAGTCAACTACTCTTGAAATGACCAATTATATGTAAAAGTGCAAGAAATTCAGTCAAAGTATGGCTGGAATGTGAAATGGGTCAAAAAGTGTCCAAAAGGACCCTAAACGGATCGACGTGTCAAAATGGGTCATGGTACAAGTACGCAACTTGTCGCTATTGGCTTAAGTGCCAAATGTATGTTAGAAAATGTTGTTAAAAGATGGAAGTCTAAATGTGAGTCAATTGTGATTTGGTATGGTCACCAAAAGTGTCTGAAATGACCCTAAACTAGTCACACACCCATTTTCTTGTTACACGTGTATTTTGAAAAAACGTAAAAAGAGAAAGTTTCATTTTGGCATAGTGGTGATGCCTGCAAAATTTGGGAATCTAACTATTAACGGTTTAAAAGTTATGCACATTTGAAATCCGTATTTTTTTATTAGTTGTGCAGGCCTAGGCTGTAGATGAACTACCCGGCGGGTAGTGTTAACAGAAGCTGGCCTAGGATGACTACCCGGCGGGTACTCATGCCCAAATGTTAACAGAAGCTGGCCTAGGATGAGTACCCGGCGGGTACATGTGTACCCGGTTGTTTACCCGGCGGGTACTCTGCCAGTTTCAGTGTATGTTATGTTGTGTTGGTAACACTTTAGAGACTGATGTGCGTGAAGTATATGCAAATAAATTCGTAACAAGTTTTAAAATAAAGAAATACTAAATAATACTTTATCACATAATTCAGGCAAGAATAACATGTTCGTATAATAGAGCTTTCATAAGTTAGTCCATGTATCGAACACAGGGAACGTTTATTAAAATAATTAATTTATTCCACAATTACTATTACAATTATAATTAATTACAATTAATATTACAGATAAGGGGGTACGTTTTAATTCCGTATGAATATATATTTATATTTACTTTTGATATCGAACTAGGATATACAAGACAATTAAAGTATTAAAGAATTATTTAAGCAGAATAAGGTAGATAGAAGATATATTTTATCTAGACTAGCTATGTTGTATTATTATTCTCATATATGTTTATCTTTGTCAGCCAATTGATCTATGTTGAAATATAAAAGTAGATAAAGGCATTGGTCCAGCTCAATATCCTAAGATTAAGCTCTTCAACGTATTACTAAGGTTAACTAACTTCAAGGTCTTGAATGTTATTACCTAATTAATTATAGTTTAATAGTAATAATTATAACCTATCACCAAGTTCTCGTTTATCTAGGTATAATTAGAACGTTAACCTAAATTATTAATCAATATCAAGCAAAAGTTCTCTTGTCAAGAATATCATAATCATATAATTAATATAGATATAACCTTAAGTAAACATTCATAGAATCAATCAACATAAACATATACTCAAATAATCATGCAAACATCATTCATCTAAACATATATGTTAAAGAAATAATCAATAATCAATAATCATTGATAATATAAACAAGATTCCAAATACAAGTAAACAGTAATTTATCAAGTAAAAGGACTTAAAATACAAACCAAAGATATTGAATTACCCTTCGTTAGGTTTGAAGGTCTTCAATCCCTAACCTCCTAGCCTCCAAATTCGACTTAAAGTCGTTCATTAACCCTAATAATCGACTTTTACCTCTAAAATTCGTATATACCTTAACCTAAACCGTAGCCTCAATTTATAGTTTTTAGAACCGCCAGTCCAACCGCCGGTTGGGTCATCCAACCGCCGGTTGGAGTCTTGTTCTCCAAGCCAACTTCCGCGTCTGGTAACCGCCTTAACATTATAATATTCAACCGCTGGTTGGTTAATCCAACCGCCGGTTGGGCTTGAACTCCAGAATGTTCCATAATCGGGCCAGGCCTAATTTTGGGCTGTCTTCTTTGTAACTTCGGATCTTCACTCTTTTCTTGGCCCATTCTTCAATTATATGGTTCAAGTCTTCATATTTGAGTCTTCTTTTCTTCAAGTCTTTATTTTTTCTTAGTTTTTCTTCATTTTAGCTCTTTTTTCGTCCTTTTCTTTAATCCTTGTATTTAAGACCTAAATTACAAATATGAAAGAATTAAGTATCAAAATCAATAGAAATGTAATAAAAGTATATATAAATATAGGGATAATAAGTATAAATATGATATTATTTGATGTTATCAGAGACCTTTTTTATTTCATAGTTTTAGTACTTTAGAGACCTATTTTTATTTCATGGCTTTAGGGACCTCTTTTCTTTAACAATTTGTGATAGTTTTTTATTGAGTCCAATATTAGGTACAAGTTAATTTAAAGGTTTATGTGGTATTATATAATCAACGAGATAGTTACAAGTGTGAAAAAAAAAAAAAATTGACGCGTTTCACGATGGTTCTTAGGGTTTACCTCAAGTTACACTATTAGTCTTTTAAGATATTTAATTATAAAGACAGTTCTGTATTTGAAAACTTGTAGCGCTGACGGCCCTTTAGCTAACTAGCCGTTAAAAATGTCAGTTAAAGGACTAACAGTGAAAAGCATAATTTGCCTGGTTGATTGAGATTAAATATCTACGCACCATTTACATACATATATACCTACACACACACCGCCGTCGTCGTTGATTTCTCCCCGACGTCCACCATCATAGCTATTGTTGTTTCTCCCTGGACCCTTCTCAGTTGTCACCGCCGCTGCTGGACCACCGCCCGCACCAGCGAATCCCAATGTTCCAACCATCCTCTCTGGTGTGTTATATTGAGTTTAAAAACTCTTTATTCTTTTAATTTCTTTCTAGATCTAGAAATGTGATCTTGAAAGTTTGTTATGTTTAAGAAAGTTTTGAGGCTTGAATATGTGCTTATATAGGGATAAAAGTGGTGTTTTTATTTTTTGTGAGTTTTTTCCTAGTAATATGAGGATAATTGTGGTATGGTAAATGAGTGTTTGTAGAAAGAAAACATTTTATCGCCACTAGGGAAAAACTCATAAAAATAAAAATATACCACTTTTATCCCCCATATAAACATATTTAAACCTCAAAACTTCAAAACCACATTTATAGATCTAGAAAAAATTAAAATAATGAAGAGTCTTTAAACCTAACTTAACACACACCGGAGAGGATGGCTGGAACATTTGGATTCGCTAGTGAGGACGATGGTCTGGTACCGGCGGTGACAAGGGTCCACGGAGAAACGACAACAACTGTAATGGTGGACGTCAGGGAGAAATAATGACAACGGCGGTGTGTGTGTGTGTGCGCGTGCGTGTGTGCGCGTGCGTGCGTGTGCGTGTGTGTAGGTATGGTGCATAGATATTTAATCGCAAACAACCAAGCAAATTATGCTTTTCACTGTTAGTCCTTTAACTTACATTTTTAACAGCCAGTTAGCTAAAGGACCGTCAGCGTCACAAGTTTCCGAATAAAGGACGGTCTTTGTAATTAAACTTCTTAAAGGACAAACGGTGTAATCTGAGGTAAACTATAAGGACCATCGATGTAATTTTCTCTTTATAACCGATAATGTTTATAAGGACTCCAAAAAATTAGGGCCGGTAGATGAATTCGGGAGGCCCCGTGCGATATCAGAAAACGGGCCCTAAATAGACAAAAAAAATCAATAGAAAAATGCCCTATTACTACGAAAATTATATAAAGATACAAAAATACGAAATCATTATGTAACAATTTAGAAAAACTTATTATTTTCATTCTTAATTAAAAAGAGCTATACTCCGAGCATTCTTCGAAGCAACATTGTTGATTAAATATTTATAATCAATACTCTCTAGTAGATTCTTATCAATTGATTCTCTCGTGACATTGTTGAATGCAATTTAAATATGACTTCAACACTTTAAGTTTTGAAAAACTTCTTTTCGTAGTTGCTACATGTAACACCCCAACTTTTAAGGTATTATTTTAGTGTACAGTAATATATACATCTTTTTAATTATAGATCTATTAATAACAAGTTATAATAGAAAATGTAAATTAGTTGTTCAGTTCCAGACTGCGTAGTATATCAAATAAAAATTTAATAGGTACAGATATGTGTCTTTCCTCTAGTCATTCAAAACAATTCCAGAACCTTGAATATACAGAGTAAAATCGCAGGAAGAGGAGAAAACAAGAACCAATCTTCAAACTTAATACTAATCTTCAATTCAAGCTTCAAATTATCAGAATCATATTCATCTACCTTCCTTCAATTCTTGTAAGTGATTTAATTTCTCCAAGAACCCTAGAAAATGGGTTTTTCGAGGGTTTTAGTTAATTTGTATGATTAAATCCGAAATTAAGGCTTGTAATTGATTAACTAGTGTTAGTTTAGTTTATGAATGATGATTAGAAACTCAATTTCATATTAGAAGTGGTAGATTATGATTAGAGTTCATGGGGTTTCCTATGAATCATATGAATTAGTTTAAATTCAAGTGTAAAGTGTTAATAGATGTTAGTAGTTGCAAGAAAATAGCTTAGTTATCTATTAAAACTATGATTATGATCATGAGAATTAAAGTTAGTATGTGATTAGTGGGGGAGAAGGGAATTAGATGATTAGTAGTTAAAAGTATGATTAGTTATTGATGTATGTGTTATATGTATGTGTATTAGGTGTTAAAGAAGAATTATCATCGTTTGATCATCTTATTACAAGTTGTGCTACAAATCAAGGTGAGTTTATGAAATGAATAGATCATGATTATGTAATTAACTTGTTATTATGACATGATTGTGATGAAAGTTAATGATTAGAATGGTTAATGAGAATTAGCCATAATTTGATTAGAATAGCTAACTAAGGTTAGCTTTGCTTTGATTAGTAGCTAATTTACGTTAGCCAATTATTGATTAGATTAGCTAATTGATATTAGCTAAATGAATGATTAGATATGTGCACATATGATTAGAATTGAGAAAGTGGAGTTGCAAGAAAAAGGGAAGTAGCTTCTTTACTTTGCTTATTATTTAGTTGATTGAATAATGCATTGTATTGATTAGTTTTCATATTCTCACTAAGTAAATTGCTTGTTTAGTTAAGTTTATGTGTAGGTACAAGTGGATGTGGAAAAGTGAAAGATATTGTAAAAGGGTAGAAGTGGAATTGCTTGCTTGCTTGTTGTAAGTCTACACAAGCTTCTCTCTTGACTAGTCGTAATGATTTCCACTTGTATAAGTCGCCCAACAAGTTTCTTTTGAAAGTATTATAAATGGTCAAGTTGTATGTTGTAAAGTTAACTAGTTGAATTGATAAACTTGTTTAAGTTGAAAGATGACGAAAGTTTGTAAATTATGAAAAGGTTGACTTTAATTAGTCATCCCATGTATAAAAGTAATAGTGAAATGGTTTTGATATGAGTTATTTTCTAAAATTGGTCCAAGACTCAAACGGGTCAAATCGGGTCCAATTGGGTCTTTAATGGTTTATGTGTCAAAATGGGTTATAGTTATGATAAATGTGACACCCCCAAATTTAATGATTTGCGGAAGCTTGATTTGGGTGTTACTAATCAATAACAAAGCACAAAGATATATAGCAAACGACTCTATATGCGTCGTTTTAACAAAATATATTGATATTGAAATGTTTACAACATTTATAGCTTTACATAGCTCGAGTTTAAATAAAAGGAGATTTCAGTACATAAGTACTTGTACAAAATATACTAATGCAAGAAAATCTCAATCGTCTGTATGCTGACTCGAGCTAGAAGTCCTGAAGCAGAAACAACCTACTGCTTGGTACCTGCGATACATGCTAAATGGGTCAGCTAAAGCTGGTGAGCTCACAGGTTTGAAATCAGATAATATAGTATGAACCGCAAGATTTAATAATGATTGAATTGCATCCAGCAATTGATAATGTATATGTATACAGCCATGAGCACATAGTTGAGCTTAACTCGAGGGCCGGGTCCCCTAAAGAGAATTCCGGGCGAGGTGCCTCCACGAATGCCTAATCAACATTCGTCTTCCCAAATATTAGTACGTCCGTTTACCCGGTTAGTGCTTGCTAACCCGGACGAGGTGGGTCAATCCTATATGGTACCATATACTAATATTCACGCTACAACGTATTAACAACTATGCTGACGGAGGACTTTAAATGATTAGTTGTGAAAAACTCATGTAGTATATGAAATGTTTGTACTTGCGTTCACATGTTAAAAATTGAGCAATATATCACACCCCTGAGTAAAACAGTAAAAAGAGGGGCTATGAGACTCACCTGAGTCTTGTGAGTTTAACTTAATAAACTTGAGTTGATTAGCCGAGTATGAAGTCCAAAGACTTGTAACCTAAGGGTGTCCACGACACGCGATGGTTATAAACATGATTGGGTATCTCAAAAGATCACCCTTGTAGTTGTTACACAACTATATATATGTCCAAATTACTACGATTTGGTTGATTTGTTAAGTGTTTGAAAACATGTACGGCCCGTTGGTGACGGATTTGTAATAATAATCTCAATTATTATTATTTTGATTTCGTGGCGTTTTACTTGAAAAATGTGTTTTGATTGTGTTTTAGAAGCCGTTACGGAATCTAAGTACGGGGGTCCGGGGGCAGAGCCCCTGGCTGGGGTCGAGCTGCCAGGTCAGCTTGGAAAATTTTTATTTCTTCTATATTGCTTTGGTGAAAAACGCAGCTGGGATTTGAATTCGGGTAAAATTGAGTGATAAATTTCGAGTCTCGACACTTAGTAAAAATCTGAGTTTTCTGTGTTTTGCGACACAATATGCGACACAAAAGTGGTTATGCGACACAATGGTTGTGTCGCATAGATGTGAGATGCTGATTCAACAGCGACATAGTGATTGTGTCGTATGAAAATACGACATAGAATACGACATAGTGGTTGTGTCGCAAAACTTACGACACAAATTCTTTGGTACGACACAAGGTGCGACATAGTAGGTTTTATACGACATAACATGGGAAATACGACATAATGTGCGACACAAAGGGTAAAATACGACACAACATGCGACACAAGGCTTGTGTCGCATGGAAGAACACCAGCCCAGAAAATCCGGCTGTCATGATTTTTCCGGCCAAAAATCCGTTTCAAATCCGTTTTTAAGCTATGAAATCGTGTTCTATACTTAGTAAGGGACATATACAAGTTATAATAACAACTACAAGTGAAAAATACTAAGAATCGAGAGATTTCGGGATTTTGTCGGAAACTTACAAATTGCCGAAATAGAAATCCGGAAAGATAGAAATGTAGATCGTCGCGAGGTGGTCGTGAATCTCTAAAAATATTGATGATCCGAGTGCGTTTGATTATGTTATTTGTCGATTTATGATGGTGGTGGTGGTTTAATGTGTAGAGAGAAAATGAAAGAGAAAAAGAAGAGAGAGAGTGAGATAAGTGAAAATGAAAAGAAAGAAAAGGAAAATGGGAGGTTAAGTCTCCCATTTTCGGTCTCCGTCTCTATGCTCCGCGTGGTGTTCATTTTCTCCGTCATTTAACGTTTCAATAAATATTTTACATATTAAATGGTAAGTTTTAAAATACGAATTATTACGCGATATTTTATTTAAATATTTTACAAATCAATTTATATTTTACTTTTATAAAATGTAAGTTTGTTTATTTAGTTTGCGCGTTTTATTTTAAATTGTGCAAGTTCTGTTTGTACGATACGAATTGTAATTCGAGCATTATAAAATGATATTTTTAACATAACAGTGTTACTTAATAAGATTGGTCACCAACGTCCGCATTTTATGGAACCGAAATACATTCGATTTAAATTGCGTACGATTTAATCAAATCGCATTTTCGTATATATTCAACAATATATATAATTCGATACATTAATTAGCCTAACACAAAACTAATTACATGTATTAACATATGATTAGGCACTAAATACTAGTCCTAATTTGGCGGGTGTTACAATAAAGAAGTAATGTAAATTGATTCAAGTTTCATTTTGTTAGTCAAAGTTAGTGTCTAAAGTTTGAAGTCAGATTCCTAGTAAATTGGAAGTTGACACGTCAAGTGAAATGGCTAAAATTAGCCGAAATTTAGTTAATGGGTAAAAATGAGACGTAAAGTGAAAGTTGAAAAAGTAAGAATGAGGAAAGGTTTATTTGGTCAAAGTATGAGTGCCTGCAAAATTTCATAACTTAATTCTTTGTCGTTTGCGAGATATGCTCGATCAAAGTTCAGGTTTTGGTCATTAGTGTGCAGGCTGCTGTAGAAGGGATGAATCCGGCGGATTCATCCTCAATCTGGCGGATTGTCTATGAATCCGGCGGATTCAGCCAACCGGATTAGTTTGAGAAAGTCTGGTCGAAAGTTGAGTCTGAATGTTGGCGGATTCATAGTGAATCCGGCGGATTCCTTGGTCATCAGGATTTTATAACTTTGAAAATAAAAAGGACATAATAGTTAATTGATTACAAAATCTAATTGGTTATACACTGTATGAATAGTATATATATATATATATATATATATATATATATATATATATATATATATATATATATATATATATATATATATATAGTTGTTCAGTATCGTAAAAAAAAAATGTTCAGATTTCAGGATGTTTCACTACAGTTATGGGAATAGTTAACGATAATCTATATGCAATAATCGGACCCGTTTCAGATAATGTAGAATTTAATAGGTCCTATATTGACACAAAGAAATAAATTTTAAGCAATTTGAACTCCACATAGAGTTTACTTCCATCAATATTAGAATGTCTACTCTTCGTGAATTTCTTTTCAACATAACTACAACAAGAACTAAGAGTCTTGTGATCAATGGAGTGCAATTTGTGAGAAGTAAGCAAGAAACCAAAAGTATTGTCATACTCTTTGTATTGTTCGAATTTTTTTTTAGGAGAAACAATTGCTTGATCAATAATGCATAAAAAATAATTGAACCTATACTAGTTACAGCAACTCTCGTACAATTTGAAGGCCCTCAAATTTTGGTAGTCGTGTGCCCCGGCACATACAGCACATGCCAATATCCTCCACTGTAAAAAACGAGTATGGTACTAGCTACAAAATCATATTATAGACTTGAAATATTCTCGAACAATAAGAACACAAAAAAGAAAGATATCATAGACATAGTATATTAATTCGATCAATTCAACTATACATGTGACATAGTTGCAACTAAAACATCACTAGATATGTCGTTTGTCGGTATTGAATTATATATGTACGTACTATCAGGGGTGGAGCCACCTCAGGGCAAACGGGGTTAGACGCTCCCTACCACCTGAATTTTATTTAGTGTATTCATACGTTGGTTTAGTGTAATTAGCTATGGATTTACTGCTTTGCCCCCACCCCTCTTATGGTTAATCTCTTTGCTCGAGCTACAATGGAAAAGAAAAACATAAAAAGGAACAAAGGAAGTTGACGTGCTCATTTAGTCATTTTAATGGTAGCTATTTGTGTTGTGGTGATGTTGCAGGGATAGAGTGGAGAAGATAATCTCACCGGGCCCGCTGATATATTTATAATCTTATATCACACATTTCATATAAAGCCTTTATCTTTGTTCAGATGTTCATTTTAGCCCCCAATTCAATTTAAAATGGCAAATGATATTTCCACCAACAAAAATGATAATTCCACAAAAACTGTGCATTAAAAAATTGTACCATATGCATAAACAGTTGTACCTAATGGTGGATCTATCAATTCTAATGTTGAAAATATCAATGTCCATTTAAAATATACTCCGATCTTAGAAACTAGACACCATCCATGTACATTTAGTTTGATTTTTTCCATTTTTTTAATTGTTAACTATTAACTTGATATAAAAAATAAATGTCTTAATTATACTAAAAACTTTTAAAAAATGTTATGTGCTCTATAGTTTATGAAAAGCAATATCGAGGGCTTTTATAACTTCGAAAACTCATATTTTTCAAAAATATAAACACAATTAAATAAGAAATATATAAGACATTATTAAATATTCATCCATAATGTAACCGATAAAAAGTGTTATGGTTAGTTGTTTCTAACTATTATGAGGTTTATTGAAGTAGATCGACATCTTTACTAACATTTTGATGATGTTTTATGGTACTTTTGTGATTTATACGTAATTTTTAGCACGTTTTTTCGTCCCCGTTGACAAGAAAACCTGGATCTGCCACTGCGTACTACGTAGCATTAATTCAGCTAAAAAGTTATAAGAATTTGATGAATCAGTTCCACATTTTTATTTAATAACAAAACAAAATGTATTGTTTAAATTTTACAAATAAATAAAAAAGGAGAAGATAATATCGGAAGTAGAGTCGTAGACTTCTCTTTGTGACCTTTTATTTCTTGTGCAGTACACTGCTACCCTAAGGGTGGTCACTACGGCTCGTCGGTTCGAGCGTCGGCTAAGACCGACGGAACCGACGCCACAGGCACGGTCCGCCGGTTCCTAGCCTTCGGTGAGTTCCATCGGTTGGGCGAAGTATTCCACAGCCGCGTCGCTTTCTTTTTGTTTTTTTATTCGGTTTGTGTGTAACGGTTTTAAAAAAAATTGATTAAAAAAAATAACCATTGCAAATGAAAACGGCTAAAATAAATATTTTTTTTTCCAAACCCATTACACTATATATATACACACCCTCATACTCAATTTTCATACACTAAACACATTTTATACACAACTTTCATACACAAATATATACACATTTTATACACAACTTTCATACCCAAAAACACTTGAAAATTATAATGTCGTCATCCGATTCCGATAAAGAAGATTTGAATGCCGTCATGGCCATCCGCAATCCGATCGCTAGGCTAAATAATCTCGACGCGGAAGATTCGGATTTAGATTCGGACGAGGATATCGAATTTACATTTCGTATTCCACGAAAAAAACGTTATTTACCTAGAGATCGGTTGGGTGTCGGACAACGTTTATATCATGACTACTTTGCCGAGCACCCGACATTCCCACTAGATTATTTTCGGCGTTGTTTTCGGATGAGTCGCCCATTATTTATCCGTATATGTCAACGTATATTATCGTACTCTCGCCTTCCATTAGCCTCTTACTTTGCTTTTTTTCATCAAGGTCGGGACGCAACCGGTAAAGCTGGTTTTAATGCTTTTCAAAAAGTCACGTCTTCCTTACGTCAATTGGCATACGGTTGTGCCGCCGACGCATTTGATGAATATCTACATATGGGTCAACAAACAGCGTACGATTGTTCGAACAACTTTTGTAAATGTATTTTTCATCTATATTCAAATGAGTATTTAAGAAGACCAACACTCCAAGATGTGCAACGTTTACATCAACGTCATGTGGAGTTACATGGTTTTCCGGGTATGCTGGGAAGTATCGATTGCATGCACTGGGCTTGGAGAAATTGCCCAATGGCATGGCAAGGTCAATACAATCGAGGTGATCACGGCTATCCAACAATCATGCTCGAAGCCGTTGCCTCCTACGATATGTGGATTAGGCACGCTTTCTTTGAACCTGCGGGATTGAGCAACGACCTCAACGTTCTTAATGATTTTGATTTAATCCAAGACTTACTGCAAGATATAGCTCCTGAAGTTGTGTTCACTATTTCTGGCCAACAATCAAACAAAGGGTATTATCTCGGCGATGGAATATATCCAGAATGGGCGACGATTGTGAAGTCGTTTAAGCATCCGTTAACAGAAAGCGAGATTAGGTTCAAGAGATACCAAGAATCTGCAAGGAAAGATGTGGAACGGGCATTCGGAGTACTTCATGGTTGTTGGCAAATCATCAAAAACCCTTCTAGACCATATAGCGTCAACAAAATACGTTGAATCAGGTATTGTTGTGTAATTTTACACAACATGATAATCGAAGATAATGGACGAAATATGTGTTCACTTGAGGAAGACTATACGGCAAACCAGGATAATGTGCCTCAACGATCGTGGGAACAAAGGGTTGAAACGCAAATATGTATGGATAAGGAATTATGCGACCGTGCCGTGCATCATCGACATCGCGAAGCTCTCGTCGAAGACATTGCGACCCTCCCACCAAATTTCCGATCGCGTTAGCTAGTTGTATTCCTTTTCAATATATGTATTTTTTTTAGGATTTGTAATGTTTTATTTTTATTTAATGTAATGTTTTTAATTTTAATGAATATGTTTTATTTAAGTTTGTGTTTTAAATAAATAAAGAAATTAGTGTGTGGGGCTCAAAAAAAGAGAAGTGATGTTCACTGTAGGCAGTGAAGCATCAGTTTGTATCAGTTTTGAAAAAAGCTGACGTGGCGCTGATGTGGCACAAACTGATGCGTCAGTTTGTGTCACATTTTGGGAGAGGTCTAATAATGATAATGGTAATAATCAATTGGGCATACATCACCTTTACCACAACTGTAAACGTATAAACTTTATATGAGTGACTGAAGTTCTGAGGTTCGAATCCGTGCCCCAACACATATGAGTTATTTGTAGAGATGTAATTTGGGCGACGTTAATGATCATTGTGAGTGGAACGGTCACGTATATTGAAATATAGTACATGTATTATAAGTACCCTACAAATTACCTTATTTGTATAATAATCTTAAATATAAATATAATATAAGAATCATTTGATGATGTCATTAAAATTTTGATTAACTAATAGAATTCTTTAATTTTGTCAAATTACCTTTTATTTAGAATATGATGACATCGGCAATTAAACTTAAATATTTATAATGAATTCTAGATTAGTTAGGAAACATCTTGACCTTTATTAAATTTAATATTTTCTAATACATATTACGGAGGATCATGTTAAAAAAAGTTCCTCACGATTAAAAAATATATTTTCATAAAATAAGTTAATGCGCGCATTAACTCATTCTTATCCCTACATTCATTAACAATTACTTATGTTAAAAATTATATTTATTTATACGGCCTATGTGTATACACCTCTAAAACTAGCATCTTATCTTAATTTTAAATCTTACTATCTTATATATTAAAGGAAAAATCTTGAGAGAATAAAGACCATTAAATGGATATCCCTTAATTAATTTTATGACATCATTAATCCCATTTTTATGTGATTAATAGACTAATACACCCTTCAATATTTACAATATGTCCCATGATAATGTCACAGGTGAGAATGCTTGTGCCACAGGGAGTTTAAAGGGAAAATGCCTGTGTAAGTGGTGAAAATGCATGTGGCATTATCATCACCCTTACAATATACACCCTTCAATATATCTTAAATATAATATAGGAAGCAGACTTATATCATCCAATTTCAAAATTGAAGTTCAATTGACCAATCACAATAAAGTATTTAATTCAGTTATTTGTTTTTAATTCTAATTTAATAAAACAGCGATAATCTTTTTAAGGACACCCTTTTTACAAATTATTTTACTTATATCATTAGAGTAAGGTCCAAATGAGTACACCAATTTTGAGTGAGAATGAGGAAACCAATAGATTTATGTCATGTGTCACTTTATTCTCTCTCCTCCACATTTTTTAAAATTAAATATTTCACAAATGGTAAGTCGAAAAATCACGAAAATTGGACCATAAAAATCAGTTCTTCTCTTCGATTTGCCGTCCCTCAAGTCATACTTTCGACAACTTTTTTTTTCTTCCATTTTTTGGTGGGTTTTACAAATTAGTAACACATGTGTTAGTGATTGGTTATACATTTAATTTGTGGTTAAGGTTAGGGTTTAGGGTTAGGGTTTAGTATGGTTTATGGTTTATTAGGGTTTAGGGTTTAGTAGAATTTAAGGTTTAGGATTTAGTATGATTTAGGGTTTAGAGTTTTGTAAAGCGTTTAGGGTTTGGGGTTTAGGGGTTAGGGTTTACGGTTTGAGGTTTGGGGTTTCGGGGAGAAACCCCAAACCCCTAAACCCCAAACCCTATATCATTCTCACACAAATTCCTATTCTCATTTGAACCCTACCCTATATCATTATCTTATATTTTTGGATTGTAAGATAGTTTACACGTAATCTTTTAGATGATTTACATGACAATTTTTCCGTAAAATTTAAAACAAATAGTAGTAGATGTAAATCAATGCATCTACGTCTCCGTAATAGATATGAACACTATGTTCTTAATTAAATTTAATATTATTATATTATTTGAAATCATATTTTGAAGATCATGACCGAAACCTTTTTTTTTTGGTCAGGATTGAATTGATTTTTCAGTTGTGTCGAAAATTGTCGGTTCTAATTGTCAATATCAAATTTAATCAACTAATTACACACCATTATTTTATGAAATTTATTACAACGGTAAGTTACCTACTCTATGCACACCATATTCGGAAGCACAAAATTGTAAATACTTCTTTATAAGTAATTTAATTTATATAGGAAACGGACTTAAGGCATTCAATTTTAAAATTGAAGTCCAGTTAACCAATCAAAATTCAGCAGTTATTTAATTTTATTTATTTGTTAATTAAATTAATTAAAAAAAATAAGCGACTTTATTCTTAATATTATTAATTTAAAAATAATATCTAGAAATATAATATAATAATTTAAAAAGAGCCGTAACCACTATGTTTAAGGACTTCAAATTCATATTTTAACAAAATTAATTCAATCATATCATATTATTATTATTAAACTAGCTAGGAATCCTAATCCTAATAATTCTATGATTGTTATAAGCAAGCCATCATATTTATTTTTAACTTTAAAATTAACCAACTTTTTTATAAAATTTTATATCAAAATTATTAGAATTTTATACTCTTTAATATGAGATAAAATTATTAAAAATATGTGATATACATCATAATAAATTTAGTGTGTGTCATCTATAACACCCTTCAATTTCAAGACCAATTTTTTTTTTAAAATTCGGAAGCGCCTAATTAATTCATTACATCTTAGATTGCATATAATACAACCCAAAGGTGGCAATCCATTTATACATGATAATTAAAAGTTAAGTCACCATAATAATTACAACACTACGTTTTGGTGTTATATCAATTCAAAACATAATGTTTAAACCATTAACATGTTTATAAAATCCAGAGTGAGAGCCGTCAAACATTCCATCACAACCCAAACTTCTTGCTACCCACAATCAAAAGCACAACCTGCAAGAAGTAATGAGGGGGATTAGCACAAAGCTAAGTGAATAGATCCTCAACTATCAACCTAACTCAGATTAACAATTGTTTACAGCTAAGCATCATAAACAACTAGCTTCAAAGAAGATCGGTGGTCCTTGAGGAACACTACTGCCGCGGTGGCCCCCAACTAACACTTACAACCGCTGAAGGCCAATTCAGTGATCTAACCGATAGTTTGGTACTATTACTTCCTACAACACCAATTCAATAAACAACACATGTACAAAGCACTAATGTTGTCCAAGTAATAGTACCCAAACCCAATCAATGTTGACCTCTGAATAATTCACATAATACACAATTCTCATTGGCAATATGTAAACATAACAGTATAAGCAGTAAAACCAAGTTTACCCGTTGTAACCAGATTGTTACAACTAATTTAGACTGAGAGTCATTGATCCACTCATCCTGACGATCACAGTCTCCACTCAGAGATCTTATATTACCGAGTCTTCGGTTTATCTGAGAACACAACCAAAACCCAAAATTAGTATCTCATTTATAAGTCGTTATAATCTACCCAAGTATATAATGTCAGATATGTGCACATAATATACTCACAATACTATTTAAATAACACAAGTGTACAAGTCACAAGTTATCAAATTTGTCAACTTAAAACAGGTAAACGCGATCCGGGCATAAGGTGATGGGATCGCGTTCCACTGACCAAGACCATTCTGTTACTGGTTTTCTCATTGGAACGCGATCCGGGCAGGTGGTCTGGATCGCGTTCCCCTGAAGGATTTTAAGTTGGCCAGATTAACACTTATAAACGCGATCCAGGAAAATCGAGGTGGGATCGCGTTCTATTGGGTCAAAACATTATGTAACCAATTTTAACTGATAAACGCGATCTAGAAGGAGGGCCAGGATCACGTTATCAAGAACAAAATCAAGCTGATGTAATTTTACACTGAGGAACGCGATCCGGACATGATAGCTGGGATCGCGTTTCTGCGTTTTACAGCAACAAAACCCAAACCTGCACAATTTCAGCTCGAACCCAAATCCCAATTTTCACCCAATTCAGTTGAAATACACGATTTTATCTATCAAATTACTTCAAATATCATCCATAAACATAATACATCAACAATCAACCTCATCTAACCACAAATTCTACACATGCATCAATTGTTCAACCTACTTCCAACCAAACTCAAACATATATGTGTAAATGGGTAAAATCAACTTACAATCAAGATAGTAACAAGTCGATGATGATGATGATTAAACAAACTCAGTAACAATCAATCATTCAAACATAAATATTAATACGTGTATCAATTTTCTTTCTACCTAATTCATCAAGTAGCTCATAAGTTCAAGAAACGCAACTTACAATTGAAATGGGAAATTAAGATGAGCCAAATGAAGAAGATGATGATGAATTACAGATGATAACACCAAATCACAGCTTCCATTTTGTTTGAAACAGATTAATCAATTCTCTTGAAAGTGTATGTGTGTTCTTGAGAGTGAAAAGGAAATTGGGGAAATGAAAAAAGTTAGGTCGGCCTAACTAACCGACCCCAGTATAAGTGATGTAATATAATTCCCCTTCCAAACCTATTGTCTGAAACCTAAAAATAATCTCGGGAATAAATCTTTTATTTTACCGACATCTACAGTAATTTAAAATAAACAATATTTTACTATTCACATTAAGTCATTTAATCAATTGACCTATTATTTTCTATTATTCACATAATACAAATAATATCCAAAACACAATTAAATAATAATATAAAATAAAGAAATTACCAATTTCTCCTGGGTTCAAAAAGAGGATGTTACAGTATCACACATAAAAATCGTGATACATAACTTTAATTTGTATATCATATCTTTTTTTATTTTTTTTAAATCGATCTAATATTAATGATGATAAAATTTTACTAATTTTGCCATTTTTTTAATTTTCAAAAGTGTACATACATTGAAATTAAAAATGAAAATTGTCATTCCTACGGTTCCTAACATAAGGAATGATTCTACAATAAACCTCTCATAAGATTAAATTAAATTATTATTCATTTTAATTGCGTTTGAATTAAATTTATGTTCCAGACTATTAATGACTACCTTTAAGATAGCTTTAGTTATCACATAGGCTGATAGGCTAGAGAAAAATAAATGCCACTATACAATTACGTAATGAAAACAAGATAAAATTTGTTTTTAATTTTAATTAGTAAAACAATGAAGGGGATGACATAGCTACATGTTCATGTAGCCCAAGTTAGCTACATAAACACACAATTTTCATACAAAAACCTATAAATTTTGATGTCTTTTAGCATCCTAAACTTATTAATATCTATATACTATAGAAATCAACAAGTATAATTGATCGATTATGCGTTTTCATATTTTTTCCAAAAAATGGCTAAAAATAGGTGTTTTTTATATAAGAATTGGTCAACTTTTGGAAAAAATATAAAAACGTATAATCGATCAATTATACTTGTTGATTCCTATAGGATAGAGATATTAGTAAGTTTAGGATGCAAAAAGACATGAAAACTTATAAGTTTTTGTATGAAAATTGTGTGTTTATGTAGCTAACTTGGCTACATGGAAGTATGGAACATGTAGCTAAGTTTTCCCCTTATACAAATCTTAATTGAATACTACTTCATCTAATTTTATAGGCCGTTAAAAATTTTAAAATAATTCCATGGATTGGTTAGGGATAAGTTTTGTTTTATATAAGAAAAGAATTGAATCAACATGTCATTAAATAATGTGTATTAATTAATGAGGTTAATTAATGCTTTTTAGATCTTTTTTTAGAATTTTTTTTTGCAATTTTAAATATCTAGAATGTTTTTCCACTTCCCAAATGTTAACAAGTTTGAAGTCAAGGATATCAATTATTGTTCTAAAATTATACGAATTTACGACCCCTTAAATTACTTCCCGTAAAAGGTTATTATTACAATTATAGTTATTTACCATGTGGTTACGATTAGTTTACTAGAAAGAAATAAACAGTCTAACATTGTTAAGAAAGATCAAAGATAAGTCAATTTAAATTTCACAAACTATTATTATTCAATAAAAAACATACCTAAATAAAACTGCTAATGTATTGATCTTTAAAAGATTATTCATAATAAACCGAGATAGAATAAAATAAAATCATTATAAAAACCAAAGTGAATGGAAGAATTATAACCTCCCAAATGTTAACAAGTTTGCAGTCCAGGAAATCGATTATCGTTCTAAAATTATATGAATTTACGAACTCTTAAATTGCTTCCCGTAAAAGGTTATTATTACAATTATAGTTACTTATTTGGAATTGAAACTCCATGTGCCCATAGTGCCATGTGGTTACGATTAATTACCTGAAAGACATAAATACTCTAACAATGTTATGGAAGATCAAAGTTAGGTCGATTTAAATTTACAAAGTATTATTAATAAATAAAAAACACAACTAAAACTGCTAATGTATTGATGTTTAAAAGATTATTCATAATAAATTGAGATAAAATAAAATAAAAGAATTATAACAACCAAAGTGAATGGAATATATGAATTACTTTGGATATCTTAATCGTCTCTGGGATCTATAATATCCTAAGAACAATCTGATTCGTTCCCTTTATAAATATTTTTTCGATTATTAAATGTTGTCACTTTAAAAACGTTCGATTTATGAGCATCTTAATAGTCAGTGATCAATAAAACAACAAATTTTTGCAAGTCAACAAAATTTCATCCATACAAAATCATCTTGTAACATCAAAAAGTTGTAAGTAAGCTATTAACAACCATAGCATAACAAAACTTTAACAAATCAAATCAATATAATAATATGTCGTTAATCAATACCGGGATTACCTACATATGCTGATATTTGATTTGCAAAAACACCAATAATATGCCATTCATTGTATTCTCACTGCATTGTAAACACATGATATCAAAAGATAATGTGGTGTACAAAGAGGTATTACAGAGAATATAATTAATGTTTCGTATTTCAACTTAATTATTTATAATTGCATCCTTCTATTATTTTTTCAAACTATTCATTTACTTATGTATAATTAGATAGCTTACAATTCAAAGTATTTTAACTTATATTAAATGCTTACCACTGAAATTTATTCTTTACACCTTCGATTTCGTATTTTAATATCTCTTAACTCATAAAAGCGTTCTACTTTATCATTTTAGGATTCTATTAACATTTATGAAAAATAATTACAAATTCATCGGCCGTGTGTATACATGGATTTTAGGACTAGTATTTACAATATAAACCTACGCTTTTCCTTTAATTGTAGATAATCATCTATTTATGAAAATTTTAATTTAATAACTAATTTATTATTTCTTTTATAATTCAAACTCTTCCTACAATCTTATTTATATATTATTTTTTCTGAAAAAAACCCAGTGAGTTTTTTTCAATTCCAAAAAATTAGTAATTTCATTCCATTGTCCAGTGATTTAGATTCTTATACGAACTACTATTTTGAATCTTTTTATCAATTTTTAATTTACAATTCTTGGATCATAGATGTCAACGGGTCGGGTTTTGGCGGATTTTAGTGTATTTACCCATACCACCACCTTTTTTTAATTCTTTTATCAATTTCTAATTTACAATATTTGAATTATGGATGTCAACGGGTCAGTACCGACAGGTTTTAGTGCATCTGTACACATACTTGTTTAGAATATTTGTATTGATACCCGATCCCAATACCCGTTGGGTACCCAATTAGTATTACCCATCAGTTTTTCATATTTATTTGTGGGTTTCGGTTATTCCCATGTATGTAACTGTGGCGAAACAAAAAGAATTAGTTATTGAAAATACGACGCAAATTTGAAACACGGGAAAAAAACTCATAACTTCACTCCATCGCCCAGTGATTTAAATTCTTATACGACCTACTATTTTGAATCTTTTTATCAAAGTTGAAAAAGAAAGACTTTAAAATTCAAAACAGGACAATAAAAATGGGACGGAGTGTGTATTAAAGACATGATATAATTTTTTTTTCTTTTTATCTTCCTTTTTATTGTATCGGATTCTTTTTAGCAAATGTTAGAATTTACTCATATACATTTTTTCTTATTTAAAAATTAAATAAAAATTATATGGCCCGTGTGTACACACGAGTTTGAAAGCTAGTAAAGGTAATAAAGTATACATCAATTTAATAATTGAACTACCTAATAATTATATGGCATGCTTTTCCATTGGAAGTGATGATATGATAAAATGTAGGGATCAATATGTTAAATGTATTAAATTTTAGTTAAATTATGTAATCAACTTATAAAAGTTTTATTGTATGTATCTAATTTCAAATACGTAGTAACTTTATTGATTGTATTGGACAATATTTTTGACTATGTGCCATTCCTAAAATGTGTCACGTTTTATTCTTTAAACTTAACATATTATAAAAAATACAATGAATAGATATATTTGAAAGATATATACTAAAAGTGTTATAATTTGGATACATATTATGAATTTTTTATTAAAATTCAATACATTTACAAATAATTATGTTAAAAATATACCGACAAATCGTATGTTTTTTTTTTTTTTTTTTGACGATGAGATGTATATAATGAAATCAAATTAAATGTACTATTATAGATTTGATTTCCCACGATCATAAGTTGAAATTATTTACATTGTCAGGATACATGTGAGATCATGCTTTAAACCTAACCAACGTACAACTATTATAACGCATGAATCTAACTTAAAATCATGAATCATGATTAAAAGTTAATTGTTTAATTGCTCTAATTATTTATTGTACATTGTTGGATTGGGACTTGAATATCCCGAGGCAATTGATCCGATAACGGGTGGGATTCCGGTGACAAAGTCACCATCCCTACGGTATGTTCTAAGGGTATGTTTGGTAATCTAGCTTATGAGAGGTTATTGGAGCTTAAGCTTATTTTTTTTACAAGCTTTATTTGGTAGAAAAGATTTTGATAGCTTATTGAAAAAATAAGCTTTAGAAAAAAAAAACTAATGGAAGTAGCTTATAAAAATAAGCTACAAGCTTATTAAAGTAGAAATTACATATATACCCCTTATATCATTATATATCATATATTTTTGTCATTTTATGTCAATTTACATCAATAAGCTCCAGCTAGTTTTACCAAACACTTGTAAACATATAAGTTCCAGCTTCTAACTTATAATATAAGCTCCAGCTACCAGCATCAGCTATAAGCTTCAGCTCCAACTACAAGCTAGTTTTGCCAAACACACCCTAAGTCGGTTAGATTCGGATTTTTTAAATAGTTTTATTTATCCTTTGCATTTTATAATTGTAACCCTGAGATATGCATGTTCAAAGTTAGAAAACTACTTAGGGGCTGTTTACTTACCTCTTTTTGATCTGTTTCCATAGGGGTCTTAATACAAATAGATTAAATGGCGTTTCTTTGTCACTTAACCCAACAAATATATCTGTTTACGAAGGAGAGATAAAAACATGGTACTCTCCACCCAGACCCACTTATTCCCACTTATTGACATATATGCCCTTATCACCCATTTCTTCCTTTCCCCTTTTACAATATGTCAATAGCATACTACCGGAATGTTTTCACACAACCGTCGTTATGCCGGCTTCTATCCTTGAAGCCCCCGCCATCAGTCCGTAAAGCCGCCGTCATCAATCCTTGACACCGCTGTCGTTGTCAATCTCCTCCGTCATTTTTTTTTTTTGAGTATTTTTATTATCATAAAAAGTGAAGTTCATCCGATTGAGAAAAGGTTAAACAAGAAGAGATTGATGTTATCATCTTACTGCTCTTATTCAGTGTTGATTCAATTTTTTGATTTATTTGACAAGAAAAAAAATCAAATCTTCAAATTTACGTTCTTTATTTTGACGAGCTGCCACATCGTAACATATTTTTTAGAAGAAAAAAGAAGAGTATTTATTGCAATCTTCGAGAAATTCTTTGAGAGTTTAAAAAGTTCATGCAAGTTTCTTTGGAGATGGTTTTCTGTTTAGATTGTATATGGATGGATGGATGGATGGATGCTTCTTGAATGGATTTACTTTTATTTGAGCTTGACTGTGTGTTCAAAGGAAGAATAATAATTTAAAGCTTAAAATTATAAAAAAAAATTAAATGGTAACATTAACGATGGGGGATATATTTTTAATTTTTTATAAGTTAAATTCAAAATGCTACGAAATGTTTATTTAACATTTATTCATGTAAAAGGGTAAAATGGTCATTTCTAATATTCAGATCGTTCATTCAGACGCAAAATAAACAACATTTACACTTGTTGTAAACAGACAGATATACCCAAACAGACCATATATCCAAACAGCACTTAATATAAAAATAAAGTAAACAGCCCCTTAGTGGCATTCCCATATAAAATAAGATAACAAGTTGTCATTTGTAGATTAAATCGATTACATCGGTCGAATATAACCATGTTAAATTACATGGTATGTAATTTTCATATATTGCATTTGTTCTGTTATTTCAATTCCCATATCACAACATTTATAATTGACAATTATTTATTTATTTTTTATTAGGAAAGCGGACTTTTCATTAAAAAAAATAATGTCAAATTAAATGCCTAATACAAAGGGTGTGTTTGGAAGAGAGGCTTGTAGGGGGCTTATGCTTCTATTTTTAATAAGTCTCGGCTATAAATCTTTTTGTTGTCTTGGTTTTATAATTAATGGTATTTTTGTTTTGCTTCTTCAAAAAAAAAAAAAAAAAAGTATTGTTTGACAAAACAAAAAAATGAGCTTCTTGAAAATAAGCCTCCAGATACTCTTAAACAGGAAGCTTTTTGAAGTGGTTTTTGAATAGAAGCCCAAACTTCAGCTCCAGTTCCAGCTCCAACTCCAGCCCCCAGCTCTAGCATGTTGTTGCCAAAGACACCCAAAAGAAAGATCATCAATGCTAGATATTAAGGGTGCGCATGGGACAGAACTGGTACCGAATCGGTTGGTACCGGTTATCTTTTTGGTCCTAAAGTGAGTACCGAATACCGGACCGTTTAAAGCGGAATGGTACCGATACGGGTAAAAGTGGTACTATACCGCTTTGGTACCAAAACTATAATAGAATGATAAATAAACATATCTACGTATTTTGTACTCGATAAAATTCAAAGAAGATAAACATCAATGAATTTCAAATAAAAAAATCATCATTAAGTGACATAGATGGATAGTGATGAATAAAAACATACATATACAACAACGTTATTGTACCGTGTTAAGTGATTTGGTAATATCACAAGTCACGATTCTTAACTTTATATTAACAAGCAATATGTTTGGAATTCGATTTAACTAGGGTACTACAAACTTGATTGTTTATGTGACAAAGAGTACTAACCAGACTTCTATAAAATTACAATTTTTATTTATACGTGAGGGTCTTTCTCTAATTTTGTACTTTTTAATCATCCAAAAAAATATCATTTTTATATTCATAGACATATCATGTAATGATAGAAATGATGTTTCAAATAAATCTTTTATAAATGTAGAAAGAAGATAGCGATCTATAACAAAGTGTCACATGTGATCATATGGTCAGTGAGGAGTCACTTTTTTTTTTTCTTTCGCTAAACAAAGAGTCACATGTGATACTATATTCTTTCCCTAAAAAATAATATATCCAAGTAGTAAATTATTGAATTATATATTTTTTCCCCCTAAACTTGAAAAGAAAAGGCCAACATGGACCACACACATATATACTTACCGTTAAAAGAAAGGGCCAATGGGTTTTTATGAGCACCGGATAATATATATGAGTCGATCATATTCGTTGGGTATGAAATTTAACGAACCAAAAACAATAATGTAAAGATATTTGGTAATATATATCTACTTTGATCGTAAATTAAACTAATCACTTAGATTGAATATAACCACTTTAATAGTTTGTGTTCGTATAATCATTATTGTGTGTTTCATGCTTGCTTTGCTAACTTAATTTATACGTGCTTTATATCTAATTGTGTACCGTCCTGAATGGGCCTCATACAATAAACAGGCAAAAACTACGCGCAGGACGGCCCAACTGACAAGCATGTCCAGGCGACAAGCTTCGACAGGAGAGGCTACATTACAGGGGACCTCAACAGCAGGCAACAAACTATTGGCAGCCCTGTATAGCTCACAGGAAGGCCCATAAGTCTAAAGCCCAGCGAAGGGCACAAGCCTATCAAAATAGGGTTTATGTCCGCTGGCAGGGGACAACCTTATAACGGATTTCACCCACGTTAGTGGTGGTCTCCTCAGGAGCCGACAAGGGTTTTCTTCCTTGAATATCATTGGTCCACGTCATCACAGGGACCCCACACCCAGGCTGTATCAATCGTAGTCGTACGATTAAAACTACCGCGATCATGAGTCCACCGTACGATGAACAATATAACCAAGATCATGTGTCAGCCGTACGATTGGTACCATCGTGATCGTGAGTACACCGTATGATGAATAGTATCATCGAGATTACCGGCCAGCCGTACGATCAAGTACCATATGATCACGACACGTGTCCAAACTTGCTGATTAAGGTGAAGGAAGGGCACTATAAATACAAACACTTGGGTATTATTCATCGGGAACACCTCATAATACACCTTTACCACTATTCATCACCTACACTTATCATCATTTGGAGATTACTGTTCATCTCCTATCACCGATTCATACCACCCTTATTGTTGTTCTATACACTATAACGGGTCCTTACGCTGGTCGCGGAGAGTAACGAGTCGGCCAAATCCATCTCGCACTCAGGTATAAAATTATGCTTGATCAAATGGCGCCATCCATTTGTTGAAACCCTAACTCTTTCATTGAGCTAGCAAATAATTTCTAACTGATTTTTTAACTCTGACTCGGTAACTCAGATATCATGACATCCAACACCGGTCCGACTCCAACGGCCGGTGAAAACGCGACGCAGTTCATGGCTGCACAAGTTCCATTGCCAATCGTTGGAGAGATGGCTGCATGGAATCGGCGACAGGTGCTGGAAGAAACACGCCGCCACCTGGATTTCACCACTCCAGGGGGGCAGACGTCGCAACCTCAGGGACCAACACCAGCAAGTGGACAACAACCCCTACACGGCCTAGGTTCTCAGCCGTTCACACAGGCTCAATCAAGTGTTGGTCAACAACATCCTCAACAGACATTCCAGCAGCCACTGGTACAAAATTTCCAACAGTTTCCACAGCAAAACATTCCACCACCATTCCAACAGGTACCATTCCAGCAAGTGCCCTTTCAACTGGCGTCGTTCCAGCAGGTGCCATTTTAGCAAACACCATTCCCACAAGTATCATTTCAGCATGTGCCATTCCAGCAGGCACCATACCAACAGGCACCATTTACACAACCATCTATACATAGCTACCAGCAAACTTCATATCAGCAGGCGCCACCTCAACAGGTGCCATTTCAGAACACATCATTTCAGCAAGCACCTGCCGAACACACACAGGGGTCATCTGTACAGGAGACTGCAAATGCTTTGGGTCAACTACTGGCACAACTAATGCAACCAGCAATAATACCACCTCCTCCACCACCATTACCACCAATACTAGCAAACCTCCTGGCAGTAATGCAGGGAAAAACACCCCAACCGCAAAACGTAATCCCTGACGCAAATACACAGTTTCACCCGGCTATCGCCAACGTTCCACTCCCCCTAGGAGTCACGGTGCCTGCTAATCTCGGAGTCTATGATGGAACCACAGACCCTGAAGACTTCATACAATCATTCCATCATGTGATTAAAACTCAGCACTCGGAAGATGCGGTAGCCTGTCAAATGTTCCCATCGGTCCTGAGATCGTATGCTAAGTCTTGGTTTTGGGATCTACCAGAAAGAAGCATCACTTGCTTCGATGATATAAGGCGAAAGTTTGTAAGCCATTTTCACCAAAAGAAGAAGCATGTAAGATCACATGTAGAGGCGCACATGATAAAACAACACCCTCATGAGTCATTGGAAGATTTCGTAGACAGATACACCGATGAATGCCTGAAAATACCAGGACTGCCAGAAAGCCAGCAGGTATCAGGCTTTATATCATGTTTGGACGAAAGCAGATTTCAGGCACTAGTAGACAAATTCATCGGAGACACACCATCAACTTTTGCTATACAAGTATCTCAAACCAGGGACTATGCCAGGGCAATGGAAAAACGCAAGCTTAATCAGAGGATCAGACAGGCCGCTAACAACTCGAAAAATGACCACAGGTCCCAACCTTATCGGGGGAAGGGTAAGGGACTACAGGGAGGAAAATTTGGAAAGGGAAATAGATTCCAGCCTTATAATAGGCATGCAGAAAAAGATACGCTTATTGCCTCCCTGTCAAAAACTCCACACGAAATACTGGCAACGGAACTTGTAGCCAAGGGGTTCAAAAAGCCAAATCCCATGAACTCTAAGACAAAAGAAAATGGCAAGTATTGCAAGTACCACAAAGAACCAGGCCATGACACTAACGAATGCAGAGAGCTCAAGGCTCAAATCTACAAAGCAATCAAAGATGGCAAGTTGGAACACTTAGCCCAGGGTGCCAGGGATTTTCAACAGGGGGAAGCCAAAAAAGGTAAAGATACAGCTGAATTACCAAAGCCTGATGCAGTAATACTCATGATCAGCCCCCTAGCCCCAAGACAGAAGAGAAAAATAGAACATGTGGAATTATGGGAGTTGCAAGAAATAGCATTTCCAGCCATACATCATGTAAACCCCTCAGCGGAACCACTGGTTATTACGGCAAGAATATCCAATTTCCAAGTCAGCAGAGTTTATCTAGACAGTGGTAGTTATACGGAGATCATGTATGAGCATTGCTTCGAACAGTTACCAGAGCATATCAAAAGCTACGGTAGTTAATTCCTAACACCTTTCTTATATATTGTTACCAATACTAGTATCTAAATCAGAGTATATCACATGTTTATAATATGATAGGGAAATTCATTTGTTATGATTATGTTTTTTTTAGATTCTCCCAAAGTTAAAAAGCTAAAATTAAGCTCATTTCTGTTTGAAAAGAAAATTCGATATGATTGATAATATAGAGAAGATATGAACCCGTTATTTAAGCTCTTAACTACTACTTAATTGTATATACGATATAGTAATATGTGACTGGGATTCAAATAAGAATAACAATTTGTGTGAGAATGAGGAAATCAATCTCAACCACTCATTTTCATCAAATACACCTTTCCACAATCTTTTTTAAAATTAAATATCTCACAAACGGTAAGTAGGAAAATTATAAAAATTGCACCAAAAAATTCAGCAATTTATCCTCTTCGATTTGCCGTCCCCAAACCCTAAAAACTAACTTCTAAACCCCAAACCCTAAATCCTAAACGCTTTACAAAACTCTAAATCCTAAATCATACTAAACCCTAAATCATACTAAACCCTAAACCCTAAACCTTACTAAAACCTAAACCCTAAACCCTGCTAAACTCTAACCCTAAATCCTAAACCCTAAACCATAACCCTAAACCCTAACCCTAACCACAAATCAAATGTACTACCAATCACTAATACATGTGTACTAATTTGTAAACCCACCAAAAAATGAGAAAAAAAAGTTGTCAAAAGTATGCCTTGCAGGACGGCAAATCGAAGAGGAGAAAACGCTTAATTTTATGGTGCAATTTTCATGATTTTTCGACTTACCGTTTGTGAGATATATGAGTTTCAAAAATATGGGGGAAATGAGTATTTGATGAAAATGAGTGCTTGAGATTGATTCCCCTATTCTTACTCAATATTTGATGTACTAATTTGAACTCTACTTAGAATATATTTGCGGGTGAAGTAAATGGATTTTGTGAGTCGAGTTTTACTGCACACCATCGACCTAAACAAGTATTATATTGTTTATAATCCATGCTTGTACCCATAGGTAAAACCTTGTGAGTTTACCCATCTACACTGGGAGGAAGGGGCGGAGACAGGGTGGGGGCACCGTAAGCAGTCACCCCCACAAGAGTTTTCAAATTACATACAAAATTTTTTTAAGATATTAATAACATTTTAAAATTTTCGCCCCCACAAAAGACAAAATTGCATGGATCGTCCATGTGGTTTGCACAAAATTGCATGGATCATCCCTGTACTTTTTTTTTTGCATGGATTATCCCTGTACTTTCACTTTGTTGCGTGGGTCGTCCTTCTGCCTTATGAACGCTGGGATGATCCATGTCAAAAATATGCAAGTACATGGATGATCTAGGTAAAAAAAAATGCAAGTATAAGGATGATCCATGCAACAAATTGAAAGTACAGGGATGATCCATGTAATTTTGTGCAAACCACAAGGACGATCCATGCTATTTTGTCCCCACAAAACTATAAAAGTCACAAAACTATCAAAGAAACAAATTTTTTTTGTTCCATCTGAATTACCTGGCTCCACCCGTGATTGGGAGGGTAGCCAAGAGTCGTGAGTTTTCCATCTTTTCCATCGTTTTCCATCCCTCCAATCTACCCATGACTCCTGTCTTCATCATGTACCATCCTAGATTGTCAACATGATTTCTTTTATCAATTGACAATGACATGTTACTAACATTAACAGGTAAAAACTGCATAAATAGATGTTTACTGAACTGGAAAATAAATATAGAGATGAGATCAGGAGAGTACATGAATTATGGAAAGTATGGAAGTACCAATGGGAGGGTGTCATTTGTACAAAGAGAATACAAAACCAATTTACCCCTAACTTAAATATCTCACAAACGACAAATCGAAAAATTATGAAAATTGCACCATTAGATTCAGCGTTTGATCCTCTTCAATTTGCCGTCGATCAAGACATACTTTCGACGAATTTTTTTTTCCACATTTTTTGGTGGGTTTTACAATTTACTAACACATGTGTTAAAATGTTGCGTTTAGGGTTTGGGGTTTAGGGGTTAGGGTTTAGGGTTTGGGCCCAAACCCCAAAACCCTAAACCCTAACCCCTAAACGCTTTATATAACTCTAAACCCTAAATATTACTAAACCCTAAACCATACTAAACCCTGAACCCTACTAAACCCTAAACCTATTAAACCCTAAACCCTAATAAATCTTAAACTCTAATCCCTAAACTCTATACTTAAATTAAATATTTAACCAAATATTAACACATGTGTTAGCAATTAGTAAAACCCACCAAAAAAGGTGAAAAAAAATATCATCGAAAGTATGCCTTGATGGACGGCAAATCGAAGATGACCAAACGCTGAATCTAATGGTGCAATTTTCATAATTTTTCGATTTGTCGTTTGTGAGATATTTAAGTTAGGGGGTAAATGGGTTTTTAACATGTAAGTATTCTATTTGTACACATGACATACTTTCATTCTTTTCAAAATCCTTGTACTTTCCTTATTTTTTTCAATAAATATATATATATGATTAATTCTCATAATACTAAAAACATTTTACTCGGAACAAAAAACAAACTACTGATGATCACCGGTTAAGGACGATGGTTTCTTTGTAAATTGTAGTAATAGAAACAAAATGTCACGTGTGTGTCAACTTGAAAATGGTAAATGCAAAAAAAGAAAAGGACAAATAGTTGGTAGGCTGGTGGGATGCTGGGAATCTTTGTACTCGATGATGCTAGATGTGTACTTTGGTTTTAGGCCCACTTCTCTTACTAACATTTTTTGTTTTATTTTTCTCATTCAAATAACCATCAAAGTGTTTTAGTGGTTTGTTTTAATGATAAAAATTTAAATTTCGCTTATTACGCTTATTTTAATTTATAAATAATAACTGGAAAATAATAGGGGGGCGGATGTAGCCAAGTGGATTGTGAATCCACCGTGTGTAGGTTCAATTCCCCTCGTTTGCCCAAATTTCTTTACAAAACAAAATAAAAGTAAAAAAGTTCATTTTAAAAAGTATAGAAATGAAGATTCCGAAGTGCCTATTGTGAATTTGTGATAATATGAATGAATTTTTATGGCATGCCATCCATCTACCTAAGAATATCTATATTAATACAAAGAGTAAACTTGATGATTTTTTTAAGCGGTATACATATATAAGATATAGAAAAAAACATAACCGTTATGTGTGATTTGGACCATTTGGTTACGTTTTTTTTTTTTTGGGTAAAGGGGACGGAACCCCGGCAAAAGCTATATTAATAAAATAAACTATTTACAAACGTTTCTTCGGGCATACCCAAAGGGGATGATTAATGTACATCCCAAACAAATACAATTAAACCTATTACGACTACTATAACATCCAAAATAAACAAAATATACATATTAAAATCAAAACACATGTCAAAAACGTAATAACTACAGCAACATCTATGCATTCCATACGCATTACTCAGCCCATGTATCCCAGTACCCTCTTGATCCATCTGACATTGATAACCATTAATAACAGCCCAATCCAATATACACTTATCCTGGATCAACTTGAAACTCTTTTGCAGCCCACATATCAACTCAAAAGCCCAATACTCTTGATGCATTATTACTGAAGCCCATTTATCATAGACCAACTGACTTTTATATCTATCCCAATCACCACTGTGACTATAAAATGAATTCAAAACTGATTTACTCAAGCAACATTCCACGGCCTCTTTAACACTCAATTTACACACTAATATTCTGACCCAATCTAAATGACCATTTGTAACTTGACCCAATAAAATCAAATCTACTGCTTCTATCATGTTACTGATACTCATGTATTTCCTTACTTCTTCCATTTGACTCTGACAGACCACAAACTCTCTCCACATAACAAACATGCAACAGCCAATCAATTTGCACTTATAGCAAACTTGACCCGCCAAAGTCAAATATCCAAAACCAACCCATCTAATCTGATCACCACAAGCATAATTTCCATCTATGCTGATCCCCATAATTGCCCAATACAAAAATTGACCACTATTAATTTGACCCAAATCAGTCAAACTCACAGCATTTACCTGACTCAATTCATACCATTTTTGCACAATTGCAGCTTGAACAAACCACAATCTGTCAAAAAACAAATACCACCCTTGACTATCAAGACCCAAACTGCAACAACAGTTACACTTCCAAGCAGTCATGACAATATTAATTCCAATACCATCAGTATTACTAATAAGTTTTTCATTTAACCCAAATATTTTAATCCAGATAGCAATAGCAGGCAACCCAAAAGCAACCAAACTAGCAGTACCATATGCAGTCTTCACAAAACACCCTCTTACAACTAGTTGACTATAACTGGTCAACTCAGGACTCGATCCTTTCCATCTAGGCTTACAACTACACACTTCATTCCAGTCATACACATAACTCATAGCTGACTCAATTGGGTAATAAGATTGACCCAGTAGAGTCAAACAACTCCAAGTGTGATTATCCATAACTTGACTCAAAAAAGTCAAACTTAACAAACATTCTTTTATCCTTGACTTGAACCCCCAGAAATATTTAACCCAGCATTGTATGTGCAACAAGACAAAGACATCAAACTCTAAACTTATACCCGAAGAGTTATAAAATTGACATATAACTCTGATATCATTCCAAAAATGGGAATGATCAAAACACAAATGGCAGCCTAGTGCATGTACATGGTTCATAGCTTCCTGCTCATCACCATAAATGAAAAAGCATCTTCTAACACTGCTTTTAACAGGAAAGCTCACCATGTACATCACTATCTCACCTCCAAATGAAAGCTTAAGCACAAATATCTTCCAACAGAAAAAGTGAACATTTTCCCACCTTATCACTCCTTTAAAACAGAGTAATATGCCATACCCCTGCATAATTTCCAATATCTCCATACCTATGCATCTCTGACCATATAATTTGACACAAAAAAACCATTCAAGCTTATGAAATAATATAAACTTAAAAGTTTTAATAAAATCAGACTCACAAGCACAGTAAACATATGCAATCAGAGATAAATGACCTACCCATCTCCACCTTGTAACTCCCAAATAACCACCCCCCCAAATTAACCAAACCAGACTCCAGACACAAAAGCACTCCTTTCCAGCCGTCCAATAGATCAAGTCCATGATATGCATCATCAACTCTTGTCTGCATTTCAGCCATAAGGCACTACACCTACACCTTACTTCAAGCAGTTTTAACAAATCATGACTTATCTCATTGGAACTCCTAAACAATACTAAAATAATGAATTTAGTGGTTTTAAAAGTGGTAAAATAAAATTCAGAAAAAGAAACACACCACCTTATAACTCCACAGGGTTCATCTACAATGCTAACCTCCAGCATATAAATGGCATAACATATCAACCCAATCCTATGCAATGTTACCTTGACTAGTTTAAGAAAAATATATAGAACTGTATGACACTGGACACCTCTCAGCTTTTTTAACCTCACAAACACACACATTTCCAAATGAAAACATTTAAAGTACCTAAAAGGTAACACAACTACCATCCTCCCCCTTATAACTTCAACCCAACCCATCCACCCATTTTTATAACACACCATATTTACACACCAGATTTAGAATGAATACCAGCACCTTGCATCAGCATATCCAATGGCAGATCCCAAACTTTTACAGCCTCTAGTGAATGTTTGGACAATTTGATCCTTAGGCTCATAAGTTTCAATTTAACAATTCTCCTGATTTGATCAATTAGCACATCCACAGGTCTTGTCTTCTTCTGAAATAATCTACAGTTTCTCTCCTGCCATACATAATACACACAAGCACCAATCACAATCCTTTGAATGACACTCCAAATGGACTTGTTAATTGGTCTGTTAATTACATACTCAACGATATCGGTCCATTCACTTGGAGCATGCTCCATTCTACACATAGCTTTAAACTGATCCCATATTTTAGATGGATATTCACATTGAAAAAACAAGTGATTATGATTATCCATCTGTCTTTCACAGAAAGGGCATAATAAGCTATTACTGCTTTCAACCCTCATATACTTATCTTGAGTCCTGAGCTTTCCATGTAATGCAACCCAAGTCACAAAAGAATGCCTAGGAATACATTGACTAAACCATACCAACTTAGCCCATTTCACCTTTTCATGTTCATCAATCAAATCAGTCCAAACATTCTTAACTTTAAAATCCACCAACTTACCCTTTCTGTTCTTCCATTTCACCACATCATTCCTATTCCGAATGAGCAGAGGTGGTGGGAGCTCAAAAATGAAATTAAACTTCACTTTCCACTCATCAGGAACCACCCATTCTCCATCCTTAACTATATCAGATACCCTTGCAGCCTTAGATAACCTTGCTGCATAAATATCTTTATGACCAATAACAGTACTCAGTGGCCCAAAGGGATGCCATGTATCAAACCAAGCAGAAGTCTGAGTACCATCACCTAACCTACACACAATAAACCTCTGTAAATGCTGCCTGTGCTGCATAATCTTCCTCCAACTCCAACAAGCATTATCTAATGCTTTACATTCCCAAAAATTCCTTCCTTTAAGCCTCTCCATTTTAATCCATTTAACCCAAATAGACTTTTTATTACTCACAATATTCCAAGTATGTTTTGACATAAGAGCAACATTCCAAGTATGTAACTCTTTAATACCCAACCCACCCTGCATTCTTGGTCTACACACATCCTTCCATCTGATCTTTGCTTTCCCTCTCTTAAACTCACCATTACACCACAGAAAATCTCTTAACAACCTTTCTATATCAGCTGCCACCCTTTTTGGTAAAATAAACATAGAAGACCAGTATACTTGCAATGAGCTCAACACAGAATTAATCAACTGGACTCTTCCAGCAAAGGATAATGATTTATTTTTCCAATCATTAATCCTCTGCTTCACCCTATTGATTAATGCCATACAATGCTTAATTTTCAAACCAGAAGCCAAAAGAGGAACTCCTAAGTATCTAACAGGTAACTCTCCCACATTGAATGGTAACACTTCAGTGATAGCCTCTCTTATATTTCTTTTAACATTACCAAAAAACGTTATACTTTTCTCCATACTAGGCCTCAATCCAGAAATACTACTAAATTCATTAATTGCATCCCTCAACACACTGACAGAACCAACATCACCATTACAAAATAGTAATAAATCATCCGCAAAACATAAATGTGTCAACTCCAAACCTTTACATTTCCAATGATATTGAAATCCCTCAGAATCCCTTATTTGCCTTTTTATAATCAGATTAAGCACTTCCATCACTAAAGTAAACAAATAAGGTGATAAAGGATCCCCTTGTCTTAATCCCCTTTTCCCTTCAAAAAAACCATGATGGTCCCCATTAACACAGATAGTAAATGATGTTGTAGAAACACAATTCATTATCCAGCTGACCATTAAAGGGTGAAAGCCAAATTGCTTCAAACATGTATTCAAGAAACTCCACTCCACAGTATCATATGCTTTTTGAATGTCAATTTTAAAAGCACATTTTCCTGGCCCATGATTCTTCTTATACCCGTTAATATAACCCTTCATCAATTCCTGACTTAAGAGTATATTGTCACTAATTTGCCTCCCTGGAATGAAGGCACTTTGATTATCATCTACCAAATCATTCAACACTCCTTTAATCCTATTGACAATAACTTTGCTAATGCATTTATAGATAACATTACAGCATGCTATAGGTCTAAAATCAGTCACTTTTTGTGGTGAACATGACTTAGGCACAAGAGCAATAACTGTAGCATTAATCTGTTTAAGCATTTTGCAATTCTGAAAATAATCCCTAACTGCCCTACACACATCATTACCAATAACAGACCATGCACACTTAAAAAAATGAGAAGAATACCCATCAGGCCCAGGAGCTTTCTCATCTTCAATGTCAAACATGGCAGCCTTAATCTCCTCATCAGTCACAAATCTCACCATAAAAGTAGCATCCTGTTGAGAAATCCTTTTGAACAACAACTGCTCAGGCTCTAAAATACCTGCAACATTAGTATTAGTACCCAAAACATTAGTGAAATGAGTTACAAACTGCTCAGCTGCACCCTGACCATAAAACCTTCTTCCTTGAACATCTTCAATAGAATCAATCCTATTCCTATTCAACCTTCCCTTGATGGTCTTATGAAAGTATTTAGTGTTTTGGTCCCCCTCCTTAAGCCATTCCACTTTAGCTTTTTGCTTCAAAAACAATTCCTCATCCTTCACAGCCTCATTATAAGCCTTAAGCTGTTTAATCTCTTCATCTCTCAGCCCTTTATTACTTGGATCATTTGCCACAGCATTCTGAATCTTCTCTAGTTCATTCTTCAACTCCTTAACTTTATTGAATAAGTTGCCCTGCTTAAAATTAAGCTTTCTGATTTCCTTCTTCATCATCCTCAACTTTGTGACCACTTTGAACATAGAATACCCATTAACATCCTCCTTCCAACTCCTTTCCACAATTGATATAAACTCAGGTTTTGTTGTTATATAATTAGGAAACTTGAAAGGCTTTGGTTTAGCCCTCACAATCTCAGGAATGTTTAAAACACATGGACTATGATCAGAAGATAAGAAAGGTAAAAATTCTGCATTTGAACAAGGAAACTCATCTAGAAAACTAGCATTCCCCATAATCCTATCTAACTTCTTCATAATACCCTCCACCTTTCCAGGTGCCTGATTCCAAGTAAACCTCAAACCAGACATTCTAAGATCAGAAACCTCTATTTCATGAACACACTCTAAGAAATCAGTCATACCATTAGTAAAAGATGACTGCCCAGCAGAATGCTCAGATGGATCCAATGTAGCATTAAAATCACCCAAAAGAACCCATGGTTTATCTTTAACCAACTTACTGTGCTTCCTTAGATTCTTCCATAACAGTCTCCTAGGCATCCTAGTATGGTAACCATACACAAATGAACAGAAAAAACCCCTCAATCCATCAATAGGTTCCACATAACAGTGAATAACTTGCTTATGTTGATCCAACAACATGACATTCACAGAATTTGGATCCCACCCAAGCATGATTCTAGTGCCCCCATCACAATAAGCACTATTTGATATCCACCTCCATTGCCTAAACATTCTATTACCTATCCTATCTACATTCTTTTTATTTACATGGGTTTCAAGAAAACTACAAATACTAAAATTCCCTTCATCCATTACCTTAGCCACTTCTTTTTGATTAGAGGTATTATTTAACCCTCTAACATTCCAAGCAAGAATTTTAATCCCCATTAGAAACATCTAAAACTTGCTCCCCAATACACTGTTTCTGACCATCATCTGTATCCTGAAAACCACTCATAAACATAGCAGTCCCATCAGTCTCAGATAATACATCCTCCATCTCAGGTATTAAATCAAGCCCATATTTCTGACAGCACCCATTAAATAAATCAATCTGACCCATATTCCATTTTACAATTGTATCTTTATCAGGCTGTGCCTTTTTATCAAGGAAACCCATAACCTCTTTCCTTTGATAACCATACACTCTAAATTCAACATCCCAATCATCATCTGAATTATCTTCTTCCATACCCTGCTCCTCATTCTGCAATACACTGTATTGATTAAACATTGGAACATCACTTGCATCTGAGACAGATTTTGTACATTCTTTACTTTCTTTACCTTTCCCCACAAACTCCACCTTATCTCTGTTATCTTTCACAACTTTATACACTTGCTTACTGCTCTGCTCCTTATTAATACTCTTAACTTGACTAGTAGATGCATCATTAGCATTACTCACCTTCTTGCTTCTCAACACACTAACATCAACAGGAATAGATCTACTCTCAATTTGCTCACCCAACTCCACCCTTCTTCCCTTAATCTCCTTCTCATTCATACAGTCACTCACTGACACCACCTGCTTGAATACCACTTTTCTGATATTGATTAACTTGATTATTAAATCTTATCCTATTAAAAACACTTCCCTTATTAGGAAGAACACCTTTAGATTGAAAAACTTGCCTATTCTGCTGCCCAAATGTCTGCTGCACCTCTGATTGCATCCCTATAACACCATTAAAACTCTGTTTCCACTTGTTATTCAATCTATCCACAACATTATTCCTTCTTCTAACAGTTTGATACTCTCCTCCATCTTCATTACCCTGCTCCCCCTTCATTTTATTCTCATCATTCACTTTTAATGCCTCTTTCAACACCTTCTCAGCTTGCTCTTCTTCAGAAAGTGGCCTAACTTTGCATTGTTTTAGGTAATGACCAAAAACAGCACAATGAGTACATATTGGAGGCTTCCATTGATAAGTCACTTCTAACATTCCTACCTTAGCCTGAAAATGATCAAAAGCAGGATATTCAAATTCAACTAACTTTGGTAATTCATCATCAGCCACAACTTCAACTAACACTCTAGCATACCCAAGCCTACCATTCTTGCTAACACATCTATCCATTGTAGCCTTATCCATCATAATAGGCCTACCAATGCTACTTGCCAACTTACTAATCCCTTTCCCATTCCATAACTCCAAAGGAATATTATGCATACACACCCAAATAGGCACTTTCTGAGGTTCAATCTTTTCTAACCAGACCCCAGGCTCCCACTGATTTAAAAATAAAGGAATTCCTTCAACTAGCCAAGGGCCACTCTCAAGAACTGCTTTCATACCCTTCTCACTCTTAAACTTAAACAGATAGAAGCCTGCAGCAGTTTTAGTAATCTCTTTAATATCATGAATACGCCACATCCTTCTCAAATTGAAATTGACAGCTTGGTAGTCCATGGATGTGCCTATGAAGTATCCATAAAGTTGAAGATGAAATTGACTCCCTCCTTTCTTTATTTCCTCAACGGTAAATTGAACTCTCTTTTTCCCATTTGGCATTTTAACAGGAGGTATAAATTCCAATTTAACTTCTTCATCCTCTTTTGACTTTTTCAATAAATCAGCAAAGGACATTCTAGCACTTGACCATACATTACCCTTTTGATTACCATCACCACTAACCCTACCATTCTCATTAACCTTATTACCCTCATCATGTTCATTCATCATATCAACATCAGTATTAGCCTTACCTTGCTCAAGTCCCACTACCTTCTTATTACTTCTCTTTTCACCAATATCATCCATCTCAACATTATCAATATTTCCCTTATTATCACCAAATCTAACATTACCAGTCATATTACCTCCACCAAACACTTTCGTAACAGAATCAGTTGCAAATTTGTAAATGTTGGAATCAAATAAATCATTAGAATCATTTTTACCATCCAAATTCTGCACAGACCCAGTTACCACACCATTACTATCAATTTTTGATTCAAAATACCCAATAGTTTCCTTCACAGATTTAACCAATACATCCTGTTTCTCAGACACCATATCATCATTCAAATTAACCACCTCATGCTTATTACTAACAGATTTGGCTAAACCAATATTGAACTCAGTACCTGAAGTAGGAAGATTAAGCAACGGAAATGCTTCCACCTCCTGTTTGTTCTTCTTAGGTATATTATCAGGATCCGAGTACCCTTGCTCCACAACCCCTTTCTTAAGCTTTTGTTTACGTTTTTTTGGGCGCCCAAGTTTCTTCTTAATCAAAGCATGATTACTAGCAGCAGGAGTCATATGAGAGGCATTACCTTCAACTTCATCACGTTTAGCAGCTCTAAGTACAGCTCTAGATTGAGATGGACTCATCACAGATGTAGATTCAATTGAACGTTGCTCTGGCGTATGGAATAATTCATTTTGTGATGAATCAGGTGGATCAGGAAGTTGATCCATGAAAACAATCGAATTAGGGTTTCACTTTAGTCAAGAATCAATGAAAAACAATAACGGAAAGTAATTAATCGGTCGAATTTAGGTTGTCGGAATGTGGGAATGATTTCAGATCGCCATAACTCAAAGAGAGAATTCTAGGGTTTTCCATTTGGTTACGTTTTGATGATACCAAACCATATATCTGTAGTAAACAAAAAGATTATACTCCATAATTAAATAACATAAAAAGTTTTCGAACTACTATTTTGGGCTTTAGTGGGTCTAGGCCCAGTTAAGCCTTTTAGGTTATACACTCATGAGTCATGAGTAGTCATGACTAAAGTTGAACAAAAAAACCGGTTCCTCAACCCTACCCGGTTTCAAACCCGAAAACCCGACCCGGTCAAACCCGGTTTGACCCTACCCGGTTCGGGTTTTTTGAATACCCGGCGGGTACGTACCCGGGTAGGGTTTTTAGAATTCGAAATCGGGTTGGGACCGGGTTGAAATAGGGTCGGGTTGGAAACCCGGTCAAAACCCGGTCAAATACCCGAAACCCGGTCAAATACCCGGTCAAATACCAGGTCAAAAACCCGGTTGAAAACCCGAAAAAACCCGGTTCGGGTTGGGTCCAACCCGGTTTTTGACTTTTTGACCAAAACCCGGTTCGGGTTTTCGGGTCGGGTCGGGTAGGGTCGGAACCCGGTTTTGTTCATAAACCAGTTATCTCCTTCTTCCTTGCCAAATTATAATTTACACATGTTTATTGGGTTGGTAAATGGGTGGTCCAATAATTGGTGAATTTTTAGTATAGGTCGTGTAGCTGTAGGCCTGTAGCTGTAGACCCATTTGGAAGTTCTTTATCCAGTAAATTTAATGTTAACCCATTTAACTGTTTTTATCATTATTACCCAAATCGACCCATTTATAGATAAACGGGTCAAATTGCCGTTTCTTTGTGAAAGTGCTAAGATTTACATGAAGCCCTTAACAATTATTTTGAAATATTTGTTAGCTGATTGGGTTGGTGTTCGGTGTTTGGTCTTTTCCCATTTCTTTCCGTTGGTCAACAACCAACAAAAGTTCTCGTTTAGTTCTTCACTACTCCTACAGAAAGGCCTCTCTTTCTGTCTGGAGGGAATAAAAAAAAAAGATGGGAAAAAAATATCCGTTGATTTCTGGTTCCACCCTTAGGATTCTTCCTTCATTCCGAAAAGCCAAGCCCCTGATGCTACTGCTGCTAAATCAGCCGCTGTTCTAGATTACTATCTGTTCTTGTTTATATGTTACCAAGTAAGCAATCTATCCCCAAAAAATCATTGGCTATCCATCCTAATTTCCTTGACCTTACAGAAGAGTTCGACTCAGTGCTTTGTTTCCATCCTTGTTCACTGTTGTTTTTTGGCTGATTTGTTAAAAACAACAATAAGCAAGGATAGAAAATCGCCACCACTTATGATCCACGTTCATAAATAATTCGAGTAAGTGGAGTTTAAATTCTATACAAAATCTGTCAATGGTTTACATATATGATCAATCGATTAGACCCAACAAGGGCAGTATTCTGTAGCTACTCCATTACTGTTAATTAATACAGCATACAACCTTTTCAAATTCACTCAAATACTCTTTTTTGTTTCACATATGGAAAAAATGGAAACTTTATCGCCATGCTCGAGACTCGGACAACGAAACGGCCATGGCTACCATCATCTGCTCCTCATAACTCTCCGGAACCACCACATCTACTGCGCTTGATTCATCACAGCCATCGTTGTACGTTAACATATTCCTACTATTAGTTGACGACTCTACCCCTACTTGGTGTTCTGAGAGGCTTGCTATTGTACATCCTAGACCACTAGAAAACGATGATGATGAGGTTGATACGCCCTGTGGGGCTACGGCTGCAGAAACATGAAGTTGTGCTGCGTATCTTGCTACTTGAGCAGCATCACCGCAATTTTGGTGGCGCTTGCTCTCCTCCTGATCATTAATCATATATTACAATATAAGTAAACAAGACGTATTAATTATGAAATTTGATCATCTCGTTTTTGTTGATAACTCACAAGTACCTGGAATGAGAGCCAAATGGCTTCCATAAGCATTATATTCTCGAGATCAAATTCATCATCTCTGCATTTACAACACCAAAAATGCTTACCGAGTCACACATATATCTACTTGCAAATGCAAACATACGTTGTAATATTTTATATGATGGTCAATAAAAAATCATAGATGAAGTTCATTTATATCTTCTTCCCTATTTTGTCATGATTCCCAAAATCGTGCCAACCTTCAGTTAACCAAACTCGATGAAATCATACCTGTTCTGCCTAGAGCCTGAATGATTCGCAATCGGCGAACCACCGAACTGTTCAGTAGAAACGATTTCTTCACCCTCAGAAGAAGATGGCACTACAGATAAATTGGGGTCATTAAAACTAAAACACAAAACAAGAGAAATGGTATATACGATATTTATTTACGTTATAACTGGCATACCTGTTCCTGATATATACCCAAACTCATTTGGTTCAGTTATTCTACTTGAAGAGCTCATCTCTTGCCTTTTTTGCATCCTTTCCTCGTCATCTTCAATTTCTTTACGTCTCATTCTTATTTTCGCAGCGATCACCCGCTGTTCTTCCTGAATAAAATCAAATATTCTAGTTCAACTATACAAAGAGAATATCAATTAAATGATTGGTAAAAGATGATGCAGTTGTTCAATACTTACAATTTGTTCCAACCCCTTTTCCTCCTTAGTCCTCACACCTCTATACTCTACCGCATAATTAAAGGTTTTACAAAAGGGACATCTTAAGATTGTTAAGGATTAATATTGCAGTACATCAATGTGTTACATACGATTATAGAGATTATATTATGACAAAAAACAATAAAACGTTTGAATATAAACTTGGTATTAACTTGGTCAAAAACTGAAAGGATACTGTGTTGGATGTGCTGAATTAGGAGTCTTCATCTGCAGAAAGCATTCTGATACAAAAGAAACATTACAACATAACCAGATTGTTTGAAAACAAAACAAAATATTCAACACGTGCACATGATATTTACCTGTACAAATGCTCTTCATGCAACATCTTGAACGATTTAGACTTGGATAGTACTGAAATGTTAACAAATAGAAATGTATCCATTAGAAATACATACTACTTGCATAACATACTATGGGGGCGTTTGGGATTACTTATTAAAGCTAGTTATGCCTTTTGATTTGAACAGAAACAGATAATTCGCTCTAACGAATCACGATACAGAAATAGTGTTTGGATTAGCTTATGCCTATAACGAAACACACTGAATTCTAGCTATAGAAGTATTAATCCGAAATAAGCAACTCCAAAACTGCTTATTTCACCCTCAAATTAGCATCATCAACATACTAAAAGCTTCTTATTTGATGTATCGAAACGCGAGGGAGTTTGGAAATGCATAATCTTGAGCACCAATCCACCAGCTTAAAATAGTTTATTTTTTTTTTAATAACAAGCTGAAACACACCATCATCCAAAGTACTCATTGCCTTTGAAAATCCCAATAAGTTACAAACACTTGAAAATGAGTTATGCACTCACAAACACCCTCCCAATAACCAATCTGAAACGCCCCTATAAGACAAGATTCAACAATTACAAATATATGTAAGAATTGAAACAATAAAAACAAAAAACACAAACCAAGAAACAAATTGGGCATTCTTCAAGATCACAGCTACAATCATCATCCCCAGGATAACAAGGAGCAAGCTTAGAATCAAGTATAAGTTTTCTTAGTTTCTTGTGATCTACATCTTTGTGTTGGTACAACCCTTGAGGCCTAGTGTACTTCTCATCCACCAAATTTCTTTTTATTCCCAATTTATTCCCCATTTCAAAACCAAATTAAAACAACAACTTTTACTATCTTCTCAAATCTATCACAAAACCCTAATTGCAATTCCCACCAAGAAATCTTCTTCAGAAAAGCAATTACATTCTTTTAACATCATGTAACAAATGAATGGAGCAAAAAGGAAGCAACTTTATATATACCCATAAATAATTTGATTTAGGATACATGAAATTAGAAGTTAATTCGATATGGGTAACGGGATAAAAGAAAGAACCCAGCTGAAAAAACGTTGAAAATGGGATAAAAAGACAATGGGGAACAAGATCAGAACTTTCTCTGGTAATTCTACGTGAGAATGAGAGAGAGACACCGGAAGTGTTTGTACGTATGTCTGTTCTTATTTTTGTTTATGTTTCTTGATTCATGATTTTATTATTATAAACAAAAATTGTTAATATAATGGTCCCATTGGAACTTGGATGTATACATATACATATCTATCTATCTATCTATACTATCTATCTATCTATACTAATAAAGGGGGGTTTGGCTGATGTCATAAAGCTGATGTGTCAAGTTATGAGGTATGTTTTGATGCTGATGTGTCGCAATGTGGTTAAACCGATGATGTCATCAATATGTAATAATTGTGGGTTAAAAATGTAAGGTTAAAAAATATATTTATCTTTTATACGTGAATAGTCTTAGAAAATAGGAAAATTTTGAATTTTATTTATTGTTAGTTTAATTAATTAAATTTTAGGGTTACGTGTTTTCTGGTTGAGTAATAAATATCGATTCTATGGTTTTTCCATAGAATCGAGTCATAAAGCTGATGTGTCAAGTTATGAGGTATGTTTTGATGCTGATGTGTCGCAATGTGGTTAAACCGATGATGTCATCAATATGTAATAATTGTGGGTTAAAAATGTAAGGTTAAAAAATATATTTATCTTTTATACGTGAATAGTCTTAGAAAATAGGAAAATTTTGAATTTTATTTATTGTTAGTTTAATTAATTAAATTTTAGGGTTACGTGTTTTCTGGTTGAGTAATAAATATCGATTCTATGGTTTTTCCAATTTCCAACAAGCAAATGGTCTTTTCAATGAACTTATTAAACACGCTTTAATATAATTGGTGAATTTTCCTTGAACCAACTCTTTCTACCGGTCACCGCCCAAAATTAGAAAAAGGTAGAATACATTTCATCTTTCTTTCTCCTTCTTCATCAGGTTACTCATTATTTCTCTCTCCAATGTTTCATTCCAAATTCAAATCCATATCTCTGTTTCTTTTTCAATCTCTCAATCATAGTTTTAATTAATATTTCTATCATATTTTGCGTTCCGACTGATATCATATTATCATTTACAGAGTTCTTCTTCACCATTTATGATAATTTTCGAGGGTTTGAATCTACCATTATAACAAGATTCAAAAACGAGGAAAAGTATATAATTAACAGTGTTTCCACCGTTGATTCTTCAAAACACATCTCCCTGCGCTTGATTTAAGAGTTGCTTATCACAATTGCTTCAACAGGTATTTGATCTCTTTATTCTTAACTAAACAAAACCCTAAAACCTGTATTATTGATTTATAATAGAATATTTAGCTAAGTGTTGTAGTTTTCTTGATATTGGTGTTGCAGCTGTTGATGCTCATAGTTCCTGATGTACAAGATGTTTACACTCCTATTCAAACTGAAGTTATTGTACAGCTTTCTGAGGTTAGTAATTCATGATCTGTACATTTTTATGAGGGTTGTATCCACTTAATTTGGAGATTGTGATATGTTAAGTTTAATGACTTACTGTATTTAAGATAATTGAAACTAATATCAAATTTATATAACGTTATGGTTGAGGAGACAGTGTCATCAGCATCGGAAAGCATCCCAACCATGTTTCAAAATAATAAAACTGCTGATTCAGCTTTTGGTGCTGGCATAAAGGTACTAAATTTTCTATATCAGCAATAATATTTGTTGATTTTGTGGTCTTTGGCTGTCACATGACTTTCATTTTTATATCACTTAGGCTGCTTTTATGGCAATGTATAAGACTTGAAGCAAACTTCTGGTATTTCAGTCAGGTAAGCTCATGAATATCTAATTATATACTCCGTATTTATAATTTAACATTAATGTTTTTTGGATTTAGTCATGGGGTTATTGAGCTTGGGGATTTATTCTTTGTTAAGTTTTTGGAAGAAATTTGTAAATATTTTTTGTTAGGTTTGTTTTGTGAATCAATATGATATGATTTCTAGAGAAATTGTTAGATTTTAGATTAAAGATAATGGACTCCTGTGTTTTTTGAGTTCATGTTAAGCTCATTACTTATTTTGCAGTGAGTTTCAGATTTATACGTGAAATAAAGAGATGCAACTTGTGGAATGAGAAGTAAAGGTTCTTAGAAAGTCAGTTAAAAGAAGCGGTAATCAGGTAGATATAAAGGTTTCACTTAAGAACTTTGACGTTTGTGACGTAGCTATTTTTTATTTAGACTAACTTATTGTTTGCTGATATAATTTACCTGTTTGCATAGGTTGCTGGTGTTGTCAAAGTCAGTATTCGAATTTGGGTCGTGGTTAATGGTTGTATGATTACAGTAGAGGGAAACATAAATTTTACACCCATTTTGCAGGTAGTGAAATCAATTTTGACCGAAAGGTTTCTCCAATTTCTTTGAGATTTTAAATGAAAATAAAAGATTCTTGATTTTTGTAGGTTTCGGTGGGAAGTAGAAACGTTGTTTGGCATTTCTGTTTAGCAAAATTCCAGTGTCTCCAACTACAAATCAAGTCAACTTATGTATTTGGCATTTCAATGTTTAAGAAAAAGACATACATCTTCTTTTTAATATTTGGTAGATAAATGGCAATATTATAGAGTATAATATGGGATGTTTAAATTGATATTATTCGTATTTCTGCCAAGACGTACATAGTAGCATCATAGGAAGGCGTGTGTGTTTCTTCTAGATTCTTATGCATTGTGTATAATATAGGATGTTTTCATGTCATTTACTATAATATTTTTTAAAGATCGAAGGTTGTTTCACAAGGTTTGGGTTCAACGAAGTTGCTTTCTCTGTCCAGATTAGAGTGATCCCAAGTTTAAGGTATGTGTTATTCTACTTCCTCATCAATTATTTTCTCTAAATAATTACTAAGTTGTATATTGATTTCGTTTGCATATGCAAGTTTATTAAAATTCCGATGGTAGAAATAGTTGCGACGATATCAATTGCTTTCAGTTGTTTCTGTAAGTTTGAATATGTAGTTAGGTAAAAGTTTTTCCCTTGGGATTTAGGAAGTGGGAGTTTGAAAATCATTTAAATTAGAGATACATTAAATTAGTATATGCAGCAACTATAATAGTTTAAAATTTTAATTTACCTCTTTAGTATGGTGTATTTGTCGTTGGGATGTATGTACTGCTATTGGGTGATGTTGTTATTGGGAGGCATCTAAACGGACAATATTGAGGTGGTTATATCTGCTGCAGGTTAATTGGAAATCATTGTAATGTTTGTGATTATGGTGAAACTTATGGGGACAAGAGTGTCAACATAGTGGCTTTCTGCAGCTGCTTGCAAGTTGACTTTATCAGGTCAAAATCAATATTGACCAATATCACTGTTCTTGAAATGTTTTTGTCTTCGTTTGAAATCCGTGATCAATTGTTTTCATTCGGTTAGTACTCTTTAGTCCCAATGCTTAGGTATTCATTTAATTGTAATTGAAAAATTATATAACGTTAGTAATAAGTGCTTCTAACAGTTTTTTGATAATAGGTAGTTTAATGTAACTATAATCATTGTAATTTTGCGCAGCTGAGATGGCAAGAAGACAGGCGGCGTTTCCTGGTGACTCCGAGTTTCAACAACTTCTGCACATTTTCAGGTATGAGGTATGTTTTGATGCTGACGTGTCGCAATGTGGTTAAACCGATGATGTCATCAATATGTAATAATTGTGGGTTAAAAATGTAAGGTTAAAAAATATATTTATCTTTTATACGTGAATAGTCTTAGAAAATAGGAAAATTTTGAATTTTATTTATTGTTAGTTTAATTAATTAAATTTTAGGGTTACGTGTTTTCTGGTTGAGTAATAAATATCGATTCTATGGTTTTTCCAATTTCCAACAAGCAAATGGTCTTTTCAATGAACTTATTAAACACGCTTTAATAAGTATCGATTCAGGTATTTTTACAAGTTTATATGAAATGAGATGAGATACATTTTCATACATTTGCGTCTAGACAACATACTGGTGGCTTCATGGTTATGTTTGCACAGTGACCTTTTAGTAGCAATAAGGGTTAGCAAAAAGTTCCATGAGTCAATTATAGTAATAGACCAACTGATGAAACCAGATTCCTCAAGGGTTGGAGTTGCTGTTTTTGACACACATTGTACTATATTATCGTATGCAGTTATCTTAGACATGTCCCTTAGAATAAGTTAAAAATATGTAGTTAAAAAGGGAGGTGGCCAAATGGGCAGTCAAAACGGGTTGAAAGTAGCCTTGCATTTAATATCACTACATATAAACCTCCTATGTTTTCCTAATTTAATACTATTGGGTATTTGCAATTAGCACATCGATTTTGGAAATAGGATATAAGGTGTGCTGTGAGACAACCCAATCCAACCCAACCTGGCTTGACCTGTTTTGAGTTTATGACCCGTTCATAAATATGAGTGGTTGTTCATCTTTCCACCCGTAATGCAATGATGATTACAAGGTTCACCTATAGTTTTTAACCATCGTGTCATATGTGCTCTAAAATATCTCACGGGCTGCTCGGGACTCCAACTGAAGAGCAGTGGCCAGGGGTGACCCATCTTAAGGACTGGCATACATACCCGAGGTGGGAAGCTCAGAACTTGGCACGAGCTGTTCCATCATTGGGCCCTGATGGCGTTGACCTTCTATCGGTAATTGACTAAATTCGAAAATATAATGCTTTCAGTTATGTATAATTTGGAGATTTTGTGAAATAAAAATACAACTGATGCATTATTTGTTGTTTCAGAAAATGTTGAAATACGACCCAAGTGACAGGATTTCAGCCAAGGCTGCTATGGATCATCCTTATTTTGATAGGCTAATGATTCGTACACCACTACATTTTAGCCAATACACCACCAATGTGTTTTACAGAGTTGTACAGTACAATACTGTAAAGCATATTGGTGGTGTATTGGCTAAAATGTAGTGGTGTACGAATCACCTCCCATTTTGATACCCTGGACAAATCCCAGTGAAGCATCTTCACTTGCTGTTTGGTTGAAAGTTGTCATCATCACCTTGGTGATTTGTACTGTGTGATATAGAGTTTTTACAGTTTGCGTGTTTTATCCAATGACAGTTTTAATATTTCTGCTATGCGTGTGTAGTAATTTGTCATCAAACAAGAACGGAATGCACCTGCAGTTTCCTATTATGATTACAGATCTTTGTTATAGAATATGATTGCTTTATTGTTATTGTTTGCTGTGTTGTAAGTGTTCTTATGGTTAACATAAATATCCCATTACGTGATTAGGATTATGCTTTTTTACAAAAGTTGTTGAGAATATGTGTTTTGTTGTGTATTGTGTTCCCCTTAGTATTATTTGACATGCTTTATAGAAAGTGTAGAAAAAGTTCACTACCTCTATTTTTGACATCAATTTAGAGTAAAAGTCATACGACAACCTTTTTAAAGTTTTGGTACTCATTAAATTTTTTCACATTAAAAAGTTTAATAGATGAATTTTATGTTATAATTGGAACCTTTTTTTTTTTCTATTTAATGAACTTTAACTTTACATACAAGTTACATACTCCGTATAAACTTATTTACCCAAAAAAATATAACAAAACTTATAATTTTTATCATTCATCAAACCCGTGTTTTCACGGGTCTTAAACTAGTTTTATTAAATAAAAATAGTTAATTTTAATTTAATGCTCTTTTTATTTGTAGTTATCAACCATTTTCCCAACCATTTATATCAAGTTGACTCTCGTTGAGTGTTTAGGGTGAGAAAGTTAATTTTAAAGAATATATTATTAGTTGAGTGTTTTAGTGTATTAACAGAGTGTTTTGAATTATTTGTCTATATGATAAAAAAATATGATTAATTATATGAACATTTGAACAAGCAATCCAAAACATTTCTTTTGTTTAATAGTTCGATCATTTGTGCAACTTATATGACTGTTGAAGTCTAAGCATTATGAGTCGTCAAATCATGGGTTCAAATGCATTTTCCGGACTGTATAACATTTAATAACTTTCATTTGACGACTGAATTTGATAATACGGTTGATTAAGCCTTTTCGTTTAAACATTAATGATAATGGTTCCGATTATGGTTAGAAAGTAAGATTATTAAGATGGCTATGATCCATTTGGTGAATAACACAAAAAAGTACAAATGATAACGTTTTGATCTGACGAAACTTTAGGCACAACAAAACTTTAGGGACATTGATCATGTCCAGCTGAACGACTGCTCCGATTATGTTTCATGGGAAACAAGTGATCGGATTTGTTTTAAAGAAACCACCGAATAGAATGCATACTTTGTTTATCTACTTGACTTAAACGTAAAGTTGAGGCTTCAAAACTCTGGAACACCACTTCCCTTTTGGTGCCGAAGCCAACGTTGAAGGCTCAATGTTTAAACTATCAACGTTGTGTTACAAGGTGCAGGTGAGTTTCATTATTATAGTACAACAAATTAATACTCATTTGTTTTTAATTTTGCTCTCGGTCTCGATGTCACATTGGTTCAAAATAATTTGTATGTGTTTTAACATCGAGTTTAACACCAAGTTATTCAAGTGTGCTCGATAATCTAGAGATCTTGATATAAAAGAGCCAACAAAAAAAAAGGCAAATTGAAGGGTACCCTTGACCCCGTATCATATTTCAATGGTATACGTACGTCCCACCCGCAAGTAGCATCAACGTCGGACAAATCACATGTCCACAAATCAACCGCATGTGTTAACAAACGGATTCAAACCCCTGACCTATAGGTTACACATGTAGAGTCTGGACTTTTGCGATGGCAGTACCACTTCAACTATGCTCAATTGGTGAACCTGGGTTTTGTTGGGTTAAACTAGGATTATAATATTTGGTTTTCTTGATATCAAAGTATATACAATAACTAACGAGAATATAGTAAGAAAAACACAAGAAAAAGGTGACGTGAAAAAAGAAGGTGGAGGAGTATGTTGTGGTGGATGTACATGAAGTATGAAGTGGGTAATAATTAAGGGTTCGTAGCTTTAGAGTTTGAGCATGACCAAGGTTGGTGCGGCCGGTGCGGCCGCAGGCAGGCTCCACCTCTCCTAGTCTCCTACATTTATTCCTTTTCGGGTTAGTTTCAATTCCCTCAACTCATTTTGGTTTTGACTCATTAATACACTAATTAACTAACAATAATAGTTTTATCTACTAGCTACTTCAACTGTTCCAAAGTTTTTATTTACTCTACAAGTTACAATGAGTGTGTTTGGAAACAACGGGTTAAGGCTGAAGCCGGAGGTTGGACATCTATTCAGAAGCTACTTCAAGTCTTCAAAAAGCTTCTTATTTAAGTGCTTCTAGGGCTTATTTCTTCGAGAAGCCCTATTTTCATTGTGTTGTCAAACAAGGTTTATGACTGTTATTAAAAGTACTCCGTATAAGCTAAAGCCCTTAAAAACTTCTCAAAAGCCCATGTGCCAAACACACCCAATAACAAATTGATAACAATATGATACGAAACATCAACCTACTTCGGAATACAGCCTTTAGTGAGTTTTGATTGTCTTTATGTTTAACAGATTGATATTTTCAAACATGAAACTTTTACGATTTTAAAGTGTTATCATGTCGAATAATCAAAAACTGTACCATTCGTTATAATTATTTATGTATATTCAAACATTTTAGTAAGAGTCCCTAATGACGTGGGCGGAGCTTGAATAGGGGCAGCTGCCCCCTCAAAAATTTTGAATTTACGTAAAAAGAGAATTTTTTAAGGTATTAATGATAATTTTAAAATTTTACCCCCTTTTAAACTATTTTGAATGAGCAAAATAATTTTTTTTACCCCCTCTATTTTAATTTTCTACCTCCGCCCCTGCCTAATGTTGTCGTTAACAAATTACATTTTATTTTACTTATATATTACTCCGTATATTGTATATATAAGACATAGTGTTATATGTGTCACGTTGTAGTCTTTTCCTACATGTTTTGTTGAGACTTGCTTAACCACCGAATATTTGATCTTTCGCCTTCCTTGCCTAAGAATTACCTAATCTAAAATAAAGAAATAATAAAAAAAAAAGAACTACTAACCCCACTAATCTTTTAAAAAACGATTGTGATGCTACATATTTTATATTTCAAAACCTTTTCACATGAAATTTTCAACATCTCAACAACACATGAAGAATTTATGTACAAATTTTGTTCCGCAATTATTAAACTTCTCGTTTTCTCCGACATATATTTTATGAAATATTATGTTGTATATCATGTTTGAAGTTGGAACTAAAAATACCACACTAAAAGATTGCAATGAATATCAAATGACAATTGACCTGGCATTATCGTGGTGAGCATTTCAATCATGAGATTGGGGTTCAAAGTTCAAAGATGAGAATGTAGCAATTGTATAAAATTGCGGCAAATATTTCTTAAGTTGGAAAATCCTTGCAAGCCTTTTAACTCTTTAGATAACTTTTTTTATAAAAGAAGAAGATCCGAAGAGTTGTTAACTAAAATTTCATGTGGCTGATAAAATATTGAATCTGATTACCACGTTAGTTTTGTCCGTGTGTTTGGAAACAATGACATAAGTTTTGGTGAAATGTTGTTAATCGCTTTCTTGTACCCATTTTCTTACCATGTTTTATTAGTAGAATTTTGTATGCCGTTTCATATTTGGATACCAGAATTATAATAAAAGATAAAAATATTTATAATAATCAGAGAAACAAAGGGTACTGTTACATAGACATCTTAATTAACTTTTTATCTGACCTTATTCGTCTTTGCATTTATTTGATAACGTTTTATTACGTTTAAAATGGACATTGTGCAAGTTGTAGATCGATAAATCTTCAAATTGAAACAAAGAAAATACATAACTTATAAGGCTACATGGGATATGATTTTCTTGAAAAGAATAGTTAAAAAATTGTATGTGTAAAGTGCAGAGTTTTTTAATTTTAGAATCTCCTGTTATTTTGTTATTACAACTTTGATTAATTAAAACTTCAGAGAAGGTAGCCTTGGATCACAATTTTGGGCTGGCGATCACCTTAAAGAATAAAGAATTAAAGACCGAAGCATATACATTGCATAACACATTAGGCCCAAATTGCACTTGGGCCGAGTTGCTTGAATTAAATTTTCAAAAGAAGCGGGCACACCTAAAAACCCTTTTATCGCAACTTTATGGGTAGTGATTCGTACACCACCAATTTTTCTCCGTACACCACTAAACATGTTTCATACTGTTATACAGTACAACAGCTTAAAGCATGTTTAGTGGTGTACGGAGAAAAACTGGTGGTGTACGAATCATCTCCCCAACTTTATATTTCCTTATTTTAATTTTAATTTAATATTTTACCCCGACAAAAGATAATAATACATGTATTAAAAGAATTTTTATCCCAGATACAGAAATATAGCTATGTTCGAGTGAATTTGTGATTGAAGGTTTCAAACACAGAAATAAAACTATGAAATCGTACGTACTTGGTTCTTTAGTGACGCAAGTTCTAATAAAAAAATAAAAATGTAACAACCTATTATGCAAATGATGTCCATTTATTTGCATTAACCATTCCACCTAGACCACAGATATAATTTTCCAGCCCCATAATATAACCATTCAGCCTATCATCACAAAATTGGATTCATACAACTATGAATATCTACTGTCACTATTAAGCATTCTACTTGCGGGTCTTTGGGATTGTGTTTTTAAGAGATTTTTTGATTATTGCCTTCGCAAAATGCAAATAATAAAGAGAAAAAAAAAGCGTTTGGTGGAAAAATGATTATTTGCATTTCGCTAGAGAGACGAAACACACTTTCAAAAGAGCATGTTGGTACATGCTATTTACAAGGGCGAAATCTGTCATATAAATGGAATCCCAAACACCCTCTAACAAACCACAGTAAACTTGAAATCAACAAAAAAGCTAAGCATCATAATAAGTAACCCCCATAATATAACCATCCAAGTTATAACCAAAAGTCAACATATAACGACCATGACCATCAGAAGCATTGAGCTCGTGAAACACGACACAAGCAAGTTAACAGACCCAAGTTATCAACTTCAAACTACACGACTTCATTACACTACTGAAGTTATAGCGCGAGAAGAATGAAAAAAAACATCACCAAATCATAATGGATGCATATTTTACGCTCATTACTTTCTTTGATTCAAGTGATGGGACTTTAGTTGGGTTGAAACGGGCGAGCAACTCGAGGCCTCACTGGAGTCTTTGAAGGACTCACCCTGCAAATTTTGCATAATACTTTGTTATGCGAATACAATGCACCTTACGTAAAGATTAACATTGCGTGAAGCTCACCTAATTGGTTGGGATCCTAACGGCTGGCCACAGCAATCAAGCGCCATGATTGCACTCTCTGCCTGCAAACATCACAAACGAGATAATGAATTAATGAGTATAGTTAGAGGTGTCAAATCTCTATATGGAACAAAACTTCAAACTTACCATCACAAACTCAACAAAGGCAATGCGGGTTGAATGAATATTATCACCCAAAAGCCTCAGGCGAGAAACCTTGATGCAAAAAAGTTTCAAAGGAATTTATAAATTTGGACTAAACTTGTAATAAATTTCTTGTTTTTAGGAATCATTCTAACCTCGCCACATCTTGTTTCAAAGAAATTCTTGACCTCAACTTGAGAAACCTGCGAGAAAACGATGCTTATGGTATTTAAAAAATAATACTATCATAGTAGTCTCAATCGTTGCAAAGATTTTATTATTCCTTAAGGAATTTCAGGATTTCAGCTAGCCCATATATTAAATAATTTATTATTTTCATCCCGATTTAACGACCTGCCCCTTTGCTATATACAACGCAAAAGGCTCATTTAGTAATTCAAAATTATATGTACACAAGAAAAGAATTCGAACCTTTTTGTCGATATTTGTACAGTAAACTGTCCTTGCACACATCTCTCTCTCATCCTCTGACTAAACCCAAAAACATCAATAAGAAAGAAAAGTTACTCTCCCGATAGAACATATTATCATCATGCACAAAAAATTGAAAAGCAGAAACATGAATCGTGCTTAAACACAGAGACTTATGATAGTTTATACCCGAAGTAGTTGCAAGTAAATAGACCTACATACCCTGGGGAGGAAAGTTGGATTCACAGGAAGGATGGCGGTTTTGGAGGGCAAAACGGTAATTTGAGAAAAGCCAAGCAGTGTACCACAAAGATTAAGCGCAGCCCTTGCTGAGTCTGCAGCACATTGTTGGAAACACATTAGCATTTCAGAACCATTCATTCAAATGGTATATGACGCTGCAAGTTAGAGTCACAATATCTTACTCTCATCACCAAACTCCACAAATGCAAAACGGAGGCGCGAATGTGGATCGCCACAAACTCGACAGTCCAGAACCTTCATAGTAACCATGTTTTTACAATTTTATTTTAACTTAAATGTAAGATCAATAATTTAAATAGCTGAGATTAGTATTCTAACTTACATGCCCATAACCGCAAAATAACGCAGCAAGTTGTTCTTCAGTAACCTTATGCCGAAAGTCAGAAACCGTTAGAGCAATTGACTTGAAGCCTATGAAAAAATTGGTACATTCTGAACTAAAAGTAAAACAATGATGTTTATTTTACTCACATTGTGATCGATGTCTGAGACATACACAGTTCTCTTAATGCTATCCTCTCGTTGAGCTCTGAAAGCCTTCCCATTAGACTGTCGCCGGGCGTGGCTATAGCTATTTCTCCTCTGTTATTAGAAAATGCATTCCATTAATGTCGTTATTGAAGGCAGAAAGAAGCATAATACACGGTAAACTTTGACTCAATCCGGGAATGTCTATTACATGATAAATTCGATTTTGTAAAGTACACGTCTAACTTCAAGAAACTTAACAATGTGATATAAGGTAAGCCCTAAATGATAAAACAAGCTACTATGAATGTGATCTTTTATGAATTGAAAAACGACAAAAACGACAGTTTAAGCAAATTAGCAACAAGCGACAAAACAAAATCTAGATGACGTAAGTCTTATACGGCAATCATTTCTAACCAACATTTTAACACAGACTTTAAAGCATTTAAACAAATGCAGGAAACCGACCATCTATGTATCAAGAAACACAAACAAAGACTGTTTCTTTCTTTAAGGTCTATACAAATGAACCCTGTTATTCCAATTTTCACAGTATGCAAAATAACTTTCCATTTCTGACCATCATAACATCAAGATTTAAACAACACAGCACTGATGTACACACCATGAACATACATTTCTTACAAAACATGAGAAATGCAGAATAATCATCCATAAAAACTTAACTTTTTATCGAAAAGTAGACATATCCAATTGCAAAAGTTGCACAAACACATAGCACACCCTGAATTACCTAAATTTCAGTAGTGCTATCACAGAAATTCAGGAAATTAAATATTCCATTAGTTAAAAATACAAAATTCAATACACAAACAATCAAATCAGGTGAATTTTTGCATATACAATGATCATAAACACTAAATTTAGATTTCAATGGATCAAACAACAATAATTAAGATAATCTTAAACATAAACAATTAGAATAAAATAAAATTCAGATGAATAAAAAATACCCTTCTGTTATTGGGGTATCCTTCAATTCCATTTTCCGGGTTATTGTTGAAATAAGCAGGTTGCACAAAGTAATTAAACGCAAGCTCAGGTTGATCGTGATTGCGATCAATCGGTGAGTAAGAAGAAGGAAAAAATTCCTTAGCTAAAGGATTCAATTTCAAATTTGATAACATTTTAACAAAATCTTGCATTTGTTTATCTGATTTTGAATCAGAATCACACTCCTTTTTGGACTCAACAACATCATTAACATCATTATTATTATTGGGATTCACAAAATTAACACTCTCATTATCCACACTTTTGACAACAGGAACCTCAGTTTCAGGACCAGCAGCCATGATATGAAATTCTTTAAAAAGATCAAATTTTTATCAAGAAAACTGAATCAAAACTTCAAAACCCCTCACCTCTAAAGAACCCAGAAAAAAAAGATTAAATTTCAATGGGGACAAAAAAAAGTAAACACAAATTGCTGATGAACAAAGCAAGCAGTATTGTGTATGTGGATAACTCAAATCCCTATTTATTTTTTTTTACTTTAAATGGTAAAGATCAAGAAAGAAAAGGTATTTCATTGTAAATTGTTTTAAGAATAATAATGGGTTGTTATTTCTTTATATAGATATAAACATATATATTATATATACCCTGAAAATTAATATCAAAAATGACAGAAATGAAGATTAAATTGCTCAAAAAGAGAAGGGTTTTTGAGCAATTTGATCACAAGATTGTGGTGGGTTTCTACAAGAGAAACAGGTGGCTTTGTGTTTGGCTTTTTCTTACTTCCCTTTTTGTTGTTTTTACAAAATAGAAACGGTGGATGTGCTTCATTAACTTAAAATAAATAAAATAATAATTTAATATTATATTTTAGAGCATTAAAGTGAGGGGCTTTTAAATTGGGAATGGTGACAAGAAAATGACTTAAGCTTTGAATTTTTGGTATTCTTTTATACAACTACTAGTTTTTTTTTTTTTTTTTTTTTTTTTTTTTTTTTTTTTTTTTTTTTTAATGATTTATATTTTCTAAGGCTAAATAGTTTTTTTTTCATATTTGCTAGTAGTACAATTCTATTGATTTTTTTATTCTGATGTAATTGTTGTATAAAAATGTGGATGGTGCAATTGCAACCATCAATAGATGGTGTGTTAGTGGTCCTTAGCATTGAAAGCATTAAGAAAGATGAAGGAACATTATGGGAAAAAAGGTACCACATGGGAAAGTAAAAAGGATTCACCTTTTAATTGTTTTGAGCTCAATTTGAGAATGAGAGTTTGGTGGAGGCTGATGATAATGATGCTTAGTTTTGTGGTGGTCATATGGTTTGATACCAACCTCTAGGGTTTGGCTAGTGTTACCGTGAAAAGTTACATTGATATCGTTAACGAGGTCTCATAAGATAATGAAATAAGTGACCGAATAAAAGTAACGTAAAAGATTCGTACTTTATAAAAGTTGACCTTAGATTATATAAGTGTTGATGACTATGGATTGTACGTAGAGTCGATTCACATGAACCCCATTTAGTGTTCTAAAAAAATGTACAACTCAATAAAAAAATATGTGCACGTTTGTTAATTCTAATATGAGATCAGTAATATATTGTAAAAGAACGTGTTCGGTAACTTAAAAAAAAAATTGTTTATTTTTATTACTGTATATTATCTTTAACGGCTTGTTTGAAATATGGAACGTGTAAATCACAACAAAAGATTGATTATACTATAATTAATCACGTGTCTTACTCTTAAGTCATGACATCGAGATGTTAAACTTTATAAATCATATAATATAATCTTAATCTCAATCCCTTATTAAACATTTACATATTTTTGTCTTAAACTTAGTAAAGGGGATATAGGAAATCCCTGAAATGCCCCTCAATCTTTTATAATCGGTTTAGCCTTTTTTGCTTAAACCCTTAAAATAGTAAGATGGGAAATTACTCTCATGTTCCTTAAATATTTATTACACATTCTATATAATCAAATAGGTATCTAAATCTAGAAGATCAACATTCAAATTAACACGTGAATAATGTAAGTTAAATACATAAAACTAATCAATGCTAAACTATATCTCGAGTATACAATAGATACTTTAAAATTGAGTATTGAAAAATGAGATATTGTGTGAATCGAGTCATCAAAGAAGTTTTTTTAAATTAATTGATATATGTTTTCCGCGGTTTTTCGCGGGTTATGTACTAGTAATATTATATGTTTATTATAGCATCTCTAAAGTAGAGTCTTTAATTTATAAAGCGTTTTCTATTATTAAAAAAGGTTTTTTTAATAACTTTTTCCCAATAAAATGACAGACTTTTTTTTTTATTAAAAGTATCATACTCTGATAAATCCCAAGCAATTAGTATAAATACACAAAAATCTTCTCTTTATGTTATAACGATTATGATTATATATAATTGAATATATGAGTTATATTACTCAACGGATTTCAGGTTCTACAAAACTTAACTGTTTTCTATTACAATATAAACATAAACATCTTTTTAAAATAAAAATCTTTGTTGTTGAAGAAGCATTTATTTTTCGACTTGAACGTACCTCAAAATTGAGGAGTTACTACTATTATGAATAAAATAATTTGGTTTCAGAACTAAGACCACTCCCATCCGTTGTTGAATCACTTCCAAACCACTTCTGCCACCTCAGCGTCACGTCAACTTTCCGCTAACTGATTATTCCGTGCCATCAATGACTAACCACTTCTTAACCACTTCATTTTCATTAAATTGTTTAAAACATAACAAATAAAATAAAACACATTTCATTAAATTGAAAACATTACAATAATTAAAATAAGACATTACATTTCCTTTAAAAAATTACAATAATTCAAATAAAACATTACAAAGTCAGCGGGTACGGAAATTTGGTGGGAGTTGTGAAATGTGTTCGATTAGAGTATTACGCAATTCATGATGTACCATTCGATCGCGTGATTCCCTATCAATACGCAATTGTGTTGCAACTCTTTCTTGCCACGAACGTCGTATTGCATTCGCCAGGTTTGTAACACCCCAAATTTTTGTAAGTTTAAATTATATTATATGCATCTAGTTATTTAATCATATGTATATAATTTATGTGAAATAAATTGTTATATGATAGAATTAGTTAGTGTAACTAACTATGTAAAGAAAATAGAGTTAGAGGGTAGAAACTGTAAATATGTCAAGGTTAAAGGGTTAAGGATGAAAATGTGTATATAAAACACTGATTCTAATTACTTCTACAGTATTCTCATATACTGCAAAATAAAAAATACGTACATAACTTTTAGAGAGAGAGAGATACGATTTAGAGAGAGAGAATCAGGAAGAAGGGAGTGAAATCAAGCTAGGGTTTTGATAATTGAAGGTTTCTAAACTCGAATTCATCAATAGTAAGGTATGTAAACTCCTCTAGTTGTTTAATTTGAGTTAGGGTTTAAGTTACATAAACCCTAAATTGGTGAATTTAGTGGCTAAATGAGTAATTAACTAAATTGAAGTTCCATACATAGTATTAAGTAAGAAATAATGATTCAGTTATATCTATTTTGTTAGAGAAATCATAATCATGTGTTAAGTGGGTAATTGATTTCTTAGGTGTATGTATAATCACTAATAAGTAATGTTTGTGATGTAAGAGGATAAGTATGGTAAGAGTTTGTGTCAATTGCCCATTTAAATGTGATTATGTAGTTAAGAGTATGGAACTTAAATTAGAATTCTAGGTGTTAAGTGATTTAGCACCTAATTCCTATGTAAGAAGTAAGAAATAGTTAGTTAAATGTGTAAATGATAAGTGTTTATGTGATTATGTGAATAGGTGATCAAGTGTGAAGAGTTCAAGTATTTGTTTGTGCATTGTGCAAGGTAAGTAGATGGATATTTGTGGAACCAAGGAATGAGTCATCATTTGCTTGGTGGTATTCAAGTAATGACTAAGTCATTAGCTTGGTATGATGTCTTATCGTATGATTTGACATGTTAGATTGTTAAGGATCCTTGACTTGTGGCAGATTTTATAATTATATTTCCATTACTTACTAAGCATTTATGCTTATCCGTTATGTTTAACATGTTACAGGAAGTTCAAACAAGGTAAAAGACGAGTCAGGAAAGAAACCCATGGTTAGCTAGCGGTGGAGCTCATTGCTTGGTTGGTAATGAGTTTAATCCCTTTTTGATCATGCTTACGATACAATAACACCCACGTTTGTAAAGTTTAAGATTTTAGTCAATGTTGTAAAAGTTAGTAAGTCTCACTTGTGAAAGATGTATGGTTTTGATGAAAGTTAATGTTTTGGTTAAAGTTAAATTAGTGAGACTTGCAATGTTAAAGCTTTATGTAAATATGAATGAAAAGTGGTTGTTTTGACTTTGTAAAGTCAACTGGGTAAAAGTGTAGGTGATTGGATGGTCAAAGATAGAAATGGGTCAAATTGGTGTCCATTTGGGTCATTAAGTGCTTAAGTGTCAAAATGGGTCACATTAGTTGAAAGTCAAATGTTTTGGTACTCACAAGTCCTAATGTTATGGTTAAATGTGTGGTCAAAAGTTGAAAGTCAGAATTGTGTTAGTTTAGAATTTGACATGTTCACATTTTTGGTCAAAAATGGTCGAAAACGAGTTTATGTGTCAAAATGGGTTAAAACGAGAATTTTGGAAAAATAAAAGTTGGGATATGTTCATTTGACCATTTTAAACGTATCTGCAAAATTTGGCGATCCCAGGTGTTATAGATTAAAAGTTATGCGTTGTCAAAGTTCGGTTTTTGGTATGAAAATATGCAGCCATTTGGAATCTGCTGTAGGGAGTGGGAATCTAGTCGGATTCATGGGAATCCGGCGGATTGCCATAAATCCGGCGGATTCCGGGGCGTATTCAGAAACGGATTGCTAAGTTTTGGTTCTGGTCAAAAATTGGGTCTGAAAGAGTGGGGAATCCGGCGGATTCCCGTGAATCCGGCCGGATTCAGCCAATGTTCAGCAACTTTTATTTTGAGTTTAAATATGAATAGGTGATGTAATAGCCAGTGTTTTGGGACCATAATAAGTAAGTATAAATAATTAGAAGTGTTATGTTTTTTTTTTTAAAAAAAAATGGTCACGTTTCCGGAGTGTTTCAAGGTTTGACGGATAGTCTTTTTCTAGTTCGCACATGTTTCGGCCGTTGTCCTCGGTTATCATGTTGTTTAAAATCACACAACAATACACGAATCTTGTAACATCCTGTTTCTGGGCCTGGAAATAAATTGTATTTTATTAAGTTTAAATGGTTTATTTGGAAAATAAACAAGTAAAAGAGTCACCGATTTTATTGTGACTAATAAAATATTGTTTGTTTAAAATAAACAAAGTTCACGGTAAAATAAAAGTATTTTGACTTACGGGTATTTTCGGGTTCCAGACAATAGGCTAGGAACGGGTATAATTTATACTAATAATATAAGTGTGGCGGTGGGAATTATCTGGATCATTCTCCTACCTTCCCCATTTCATTTCTCTTTGTTTTCATTTCTTGAAACCCTCTCATTTCTTCAAAGAACTAAATTGTGACTTGGATTATAATTACTAGAAAGAAGCTTATAATCATATTGTTCATCATCATCTACTTTGTTCTTCATTTGTGTAAGTGTTCTCCATTTTAAATGTTCTTGAGGATAAAAATGATTATTAGAGTTATATGAAATTGATGCTAGAAATTAGTTGTAACATGATTATAGGATGATAATATGTTATAGTTGACTGATTACATGATGATCTATAATTAGAATTGATTGTGTTCTTGATAGTTAGTTCATAAGCTAGGTTTTGGTAATTTTGGGAATTTGGATGATGATGCATGCTTATAGATTGTGTGATAATAGTTGTTTGTAGTTTACATATGATTGTAGTTGATGTTTGTGGTCAATTTTATGGTAAAATTCGTGTTTGCAACTGGTTTTGGTAAAAATGGAGTTTTTGGGTTCGTGTTGTGTTCTTGCTAAAAGTGCAGGTCGTTTTTGAACTAGCAAACGCGATCCCGGCCATGTTTCCGGATCGCGTTCCTTAGTTATAATTTGATATAGTCGAGTTTTGGTCATACGAACGCGATCCCGCCCTCGTTTCCGGATCGCGTTTCCAAGTGTAAAACGGATACAGAATCTTTTCTAAAGAGGAACGCGATCCCACCACCTTGATCCGGATCGCGTTCGCATGAATAATTTTGAAGGGTTTTGTAAATTTTGAAAATGTGTAAGTCTTTTCAGGGTCACGGTTATGTAACAATTTCATTAACTCGGTTTGGGATGAGATTCACATGTTCACTCGGAAACGGCCCAATGGTCAAAACTATATTCTAATAGCCTATGTGGTTTTTGGCCATTCGGGGTCATTTAAGGGTCGAAAATGACATTTTACAGTTTTTAAACATTAGTTCGGGATTTTTAATTTCAATTCTGATTGAACTTTTGTTTACTTAGACTTTAGAGATTACTTGATTTGATAAATATGTTATGATGATGATTATGAGACGAGTTATTGACTTGTTATCTTTGTGTTCTCAGATAAGCGGGCGGCCACTCAGTAAGATTAGACCACTGAGTTGGTAATCAGACGATAATATTCGGTGAGTGGAATTGTATTCCTCGGTTCAATTCCGTTGTAACGAGTTTGGTTGCAACGGATGAACTTTCGGTTATTGGTTATTGTATTAAGATATTGGCATGACTATTGGTTTATGATTTGGATTAATTGGTTATCATTGTTTGGTTAGCGTGACTATTATGCGGTATGATTAGGGTAGCTACGTATGGGCATGACTATTATGCTATATGTGATGCTTGGGCCTTCGGGCATATGTGAATTCAGAGGTCAACACTGGTTGGGTTTGGGGCTATGGTTTGACTGGCAGGGTTTCCCGATACATGTAGTTGAGGGATGAATCTTCGTCAGTGAAGATAGCTTTCAAACTATCGGTAAGCCACTGTTGGGGCCGGCAGTGGTTGTAGGCTTTCGCTGGTTGGCTAACCAGGGGCCGCCGGTCCTCTTTGACGATACGTGCTTATGATTGCGATGCTTTAGGCGGTAATCATAATTTGTGTGTTTGTTGTTTACGATGCTTTAGGCGGTAAACATTATTTGTTGGTTGTTTGTTCGTTGTAGGCTTGTTATTTCTGAATTGAACCGTCGGATGCGGTTCCATTCACTTAGCATTGGCTAATCCCTCGTTGTTAAACTTTATGCAGGCTTTTATTAGGTGTGGACCGGGTTGTAGATGCTTAGTGGGATGACTGACTGTCACACGCTACTCTGACATTTTTGGGGATCTAACTTTTAGTTTTGAATGGTTTTCTTAACACCCGGTTATTTAGTAAATGTGTGTAACTAAACTTATATATGTGTAAAGGTTTTCGAAACTTGGTACTTTAGGACTTATGTCACACCCCGCCAAACGCTAATCACGATCAATACTAATTAAACAATGCGGAAGCCTTAATGACGTGACGGGGCGTGAGCAGTTCAAATCAATCCAATCAACGGTACACATACATACTCAGAGCATATGGCTATTGCGCATCATAATAGATAAGGATGCCAGTTTAAAACAGTTATTACAAAAGTAGTACGACTATGTAAGTCGTACAATAGCAGTAGAGTTTTAAAACATTAAGTTTTACGATACATATGTTTATAATAAGATTTCATAAGCATAACTGCAATGTCTGCAGTAATACAGAGGAAATCCTCAAAAGCTGTCCCAAAATATGTGGCATCCTAAGTAGTCCAGGGTTGTCCATCCTGAATGCATGCGATGCTTACTTACATAGCTAATTTCCTGTAAAACATAGAAATAAAGTTGTCAACAAATATGTTGAGTGAATTCACAGGTTTTGTATAAGTATGTGGTTTGTTAAACCATTTATGTTTGCGGTAATGAAATGTCATTCAATAAATAAATGTTTGCACGTTTGCAAAATACAATATTTGTAGGGTTGTTACCCAAAAATATACTTTTATGTGGGTGGATTACCCAAAAGGTATGTCTGGTTGTTTACCATAATTTAAAGATAACCAGTATGTTTATCTTGTATAAAACAGTTGTAGGATAAGTTAATCTTATACAGTATGTGGGAATACTTAGACTTAAGATCCCCTGAAAGGTGAGCTAAACCTCGCAGGATAAAGTAACGCGACCTAACCCTATAACCAAACCACAACCAAAACTTATGTTGTTGCCTGAAGGACATTTAAGTATACGCTCCAACCATAGGAGGGTCGTCACGGCAATAGTACTATTCGTATACTCAGTGGCTAGAGTCACCTAGCTAATGGTTATAGTTTGCATGACATAAGGACTTTTCATGCATACATTGGGAGTCTGGGTCCGTACTAGGATATGTTGTCTAATTCCCAAAACAGTTGTGAAATATATAAAATTTCATATAAAATAGTTGTATAAAGCAATTAAAGCATTTATAATATTTGCTGCATGTGTCCGCATGCAGTTTCTATGTTTACACCCCTATGTTTAAAAGCATAAAACATTTGCAAAGTAGGGGATGTGAACTCACAGTAGTTTGCTCGGTATGAATGCTAGCAGCCAACAGATAATTGCCCAAGGTGTGTTAACCTATATACAATAAATGTATTATCATAAGTACATTTGATTTGTTTAATCAACTTATGTTAATGGTTCGTTCATTTGTTTGAAGAAATTGTTAAGTTCTTAATTGTACATGTTGTTGATTTCGTTGGTGACGTTACTTTGAAATATTGTTATTATTTCTCAAGTTGTACATTTTTTTAAATGTATACACACGTATGTAGTCGTGTGCATAATTGAGTGTCGTTTTGTTCTCTTTGTACATATACTCGTTCTATATATGCATACATATGTAAATATACTTGTTGTATATTATTAAGTCGTACGTTTATTAAACGTATAATCCATTTGTATATATTATTTTATATATGATTATTTATGAAAGATAGAATGATAAAGATAAAAAGAAAATATATGTAAAAATCACAAGAATTGAACTTGTGACCTCTAGTTAACAAAGCCACACAATTTACCACTAGGCTATGTGCCCATGTTTGTCATATTTTACCAAGGATTTATATATAAGTTCTATTAATAGTTTACAAAAATGAAGTAGAAATAAAATAAGTCATAGGTTAGACTGGAACCTATGACCTTCTGCTTCCATCCAACAATCGCTAACCACCAATCTACAATCACCTTCTTGTAAATAGTTACTAAGTATATGCTTATATGTATTCATAACCAGTTTGTAAAAATTAAATTAAATTAAAACAGGTCATAAGTGGGAGTTGAACCTTTGACCTTTTATTTCATACTACACATCTCAGCCACTAGGCTATTGCATAGCTTTTGTTTATAACTTACAAGTATGTGTATATATCTATTAGTATGTAAACAAAATATATGTGTTTCACGCAATAAAAATAAGCTTCCTGTTAAGCGATCTATGGTTTTGCACAGACATACATGCGTAGAAACTAGGACATGATATATGAGAACTCGAGTTATAATTCACGAGTATAAAAGGATTTTGGCCAATCTCACTCGTTCGCATGTATCAACCTCCACTCGATCTGCTTTTATATATCTATATATATTTTTAAAGTTATCGTTCGATTGTCACCAAGGTTTCCCCCGATAGGTTACCTGTACCCGACCTGCTCTTGTTCGTTTTGGTAATACTCGTAAGTTACTATACTCGTTAACGATCAACAGTTTTCATGGTTTAGAGGGGGTACCCGATCGGTTCACCCATCTAGCCGATCGGTTATTTTCATAGTGTACTCGTTATGTGTTATGCTCGTTGTACAGAAGTATAGTAGTATAGTACTCATGAACGTTTAGTTTGTAAGGTTTTGGAGGCCAAAAATAACGTGACCCATTTCGGGTCTAGAGTGATATTGGTACGAGTACGTACGTATGTAGTTGACGCGAAGAACCAGCAATGGAATTTAACGAGCTGTGGAAATCAACGATTGTAATATTAGATTGTACGTGGATACAAATTAAACGCTCGAATTACTCTCTCTCAAGACTTGTTAGTTACAAAGTAATCTAAGTGTGTATTTATATACACCCATGTGCACCGATGCAATTTAATCAAAGTGTACGTTTACATAAACTTTAGCTCTTGTAGTGATTATTTAAGCATTAACGGGTGACTTCCAATGCAAATTTGCTTTTTAAGTTCCAATCTTTCGTATATATCAAGTGTACGTTACATAATATAATAATCAAGCTTTATGAAAGAAATGAAATGGAGAGAGTTTTCCTCACAGTGGTGTTGGCGTTGGTGCTAAGATGATGATTACGATGATGATGATGCCCGAGAGGATGATGATAAAGCTACAGTGGTGATGAAGGTGGTTGTGTTTGCTGTTGATGTTGTAGATGATGGTGAAGAGCAGAAATAGATGATCACGATGATGTTTTTGTTTAAGTATTGTGATGATAATTTTGTTTGATGCTCCTATTTTGCTTCCTGCTTTAACCGAGATGATCAAGACGAAAATGAAGAAGAAAGTGGTACAGGAAACTCAAATAATTTAGAGTAGGTGGAGTGCATGCGTGTGTATGTATGTATCTGACAGTGAAGGTGGGAGACCATATATGATTAAAGAAAAGTGGGTTGAGTTAAAAATGTCAACGGAGGAAGTAAGGTGTAGTATGTAGGTTGTCTCCCAGATATTTTAGTTGGGTTGAAATTGTAAGTTTTTAACCCGTTAATTCCGGTACGGGTATAATTTTAACAATATAAAATATAACATTTTATATTTTTATTTTGTAGGTGTTCTCCTGGTTCGTTATTTAATTTCAGAACAATGATGTTATCATTATTTTAGATTGTTGTACAAATTTGTACATTTTACTGCGCGCAGTTAATTAGGTGCCAAATTTCAGTCAAGTTTCGATTTCATATTTTGAAGTAATGTTCTAAATACTTTCAAACGATTGAGAAAATTTGCATTTTTATGATTCGACCTTTTATGTGCGTTTTAAAATTGTTTCTGTTCGTTTATAATATGTTTTATGTTAAACATATGTTTAAACCATTTTATCTATTTGTTATAGATATATAATTACTCGTAATTAATAATTTCATTATCAATTATTTTTGTGTCAAGAAACTTTTGTTATTTATTTTTTTGTCGGGTTCGTTCCGATACGTTTGTACGTAATTATAAATTTCTTACGTATTACATTTTACTTTTTGTTTAAAAGTACTGGGCTGGCTAGACTTACATCACTTCAAAGAGTTTTGTTAAAACTTAACCAGGAAATTAGCGTAAGAATGCACATGCTTAATGTTTAATTAATACCTAATTTGGAGAGTTATCACATTCTCCCCCCGTTAGGGAAATCTCGTCCCGAGATTTAGGTCGTGTCGTAAGTCGCGGTCACCGGTTCAAATAGTTGAGGATACTTCTTGCGCATTTCATCCTCACGTTCCTAGGTAGACTCTGTACCGCGTTTTGAGTTCCATCGAATCTTGACTAGTTCGATCTGACTGCGTCGGAGTTTATGTGTTTTCCGATCAATTATTTCGATGGGTTCCTCCACAAAATTGAGTTTTGCATCAATGAAAACTTCGTCAGGAGGGATAATTAGTGTCTCGTCCGATAGACACTTTTTAAGGTTACTCACGTGAAACGTGTCGTGAATATTACTAAGTTCTTGCGGCAGTTTAAGCTTATAAGCTACAGGACCAATCCTTGCTAGGATTTCAAATGGTCCAACATATCGTGGGTTCAGTTTACCGTGTTTTCCAAATTGTGCAACTCCTTTCCAAGGAGATACCTTGAGTAGGACTTTGTCACCTACTTGAAACTCCAAAGGTTTCCGTCTATTGTCTGCATAACTCTTTTGTCGGTCACGCGCCGTTTTCAATCGATTAAGCACTTGAGATATTTTGTCCGTTGTCTCTTGGACTATCTCAGGACCTGATAGCTGTCTGTCATCCAACTCTGCCCAACAGAGTGGAGATCGGCACTTGCGTCCGTACAATGCCTCAAAAGGCCCCATCTGTATGCTCGTATGATAACTATTGTTGTACGAGAATTCGGCTAAAGGGAGATGGTTATCCCAGTTTCCCCCAAAGTCAATCGCACAGGCTCGTAACAAGTCTTCGAGCGTCTATATTGTTCGCTCGCTTTGGCCGTCAGTTTGTGGATGGTAGGCAGTACTCATGTCAAGTCTAGTGCCCAGTGCTTGTTGAAGCGTTTGCTAGAAGCGAGAGGTGAAACGTGCATCTCTATCAGAGATGATGGACAATGGCACTCCATGTCTACAAACAACCTCTTTTATATAAGTTCTAGTCAGCTTTTCCATCTTATCCGTTTCTTTGATGGCTAGAATGTGAGCTGACTTAGTCAGTCGGTCGACAATCACCCATATGGTGTCCATTCCAGATGATGTTTTTGGTAGTTTCGTGATGAAGTCCATCGTGATGTGCTCCCATTTCCATTTGGGCAGCTCAGGTTGTTGCAAAAGCCCAGACGGCTTTTGATATTCAGTTTTGACTTTTGCACAAGTCAAGCATCTACTAACGTAGGTGGCAATGTCTCGTTTCATGCCAGGCCACCAATAAAATCCTTTTAGATCGTGGTACATCTTGTCTGCACCAGGATGTATCGAGTAATTGGACTTATGTGCTTCGTCCAATATCAGGCTACGTAGTTCATCAACACAAGGAATCCAAATTCGGTTCATGAAATACAATACTCCATTGTCTTTCGACTCCAGTTGTTTCTCCATCCCCTTGAGGGATTCATCCTTCATGCGTTCTGGAGTAAAGGCCGCTTGTTGAGCATCACGAATTTGGGTAATAAGATCCAAGTGGATTGTTAATCCCAATGCTCGAACTCTTCGAGGTTTTACTCTTTCCTTACGACTCAAGGCATCCGCTACTACATTAGCTTTGCCTGGATGGTACTTGATTTCACAGTCGTAATCATTCAATAGTTCAACCCAACGCCTTTGTCTCATGTTGAGTTCTTTCTGATCAAATATATGTTGGAGACTTTTGTGATCGGTGAAGATCGTACACTTTGTACCATACAAGTAATGTCTCCAAATCTTAAGCGCAAAAACGACTGCTCCCAGCTCTAGGTCATGCGTCGTATAGTTCTTCTCATGAACTTTCAACTAACGAGACGCATAAGCAATAACTTTGTCATTTTGCATTAACACGCAACCTAATCCTTGATGTGAAGCATCACAGTAAACAACAAAGTTTTCTACTCCTTCTGGTAGTGACAGGATAGGCGCGGTGCTCAATTTCTCTTTCAACAATTTGAAAGCATTCTCTTGCTTCTCGCCCCAATCAAATTTCTTGTCTTTTTGCGTTAGGGCGGTAAGTGGTTGAGCAATTTTTGAGAAATTCTCGATGAATCGTCGGTAGTAACCGGCTAGCCCAAGGAATTGCCGTATCTCAGATGGAGTCTTTGGGGCTTCCCAGTTCTTAATCGCCTCAATTTTGGATGGGTCCACGTGAATTCCTTTGTTATTGATCACTTGACCAAGGAAATGAACTTCACGCATCCAAAATTTGCATTTAGAGAACTTTTCATAAAGCTTCTCTTTCTTCAGTAACTCAAGAATCAGTCTCAGATGCTGTTCATGGTCTTCCTTCGTCCGCGAGTATATCAAAATATCGTCAATGAACACTATGACGAATTTATCGAGATAGGGTTTACATACTCTGTTCATTAGATCCATGAACACTGCTGGTGCGTTTGTCAGTCCAAACGGCATGACTAGGAATTCATAATGACCGTATCGAGTCCTAAACGCAGTCTTAGGGATATCCTCATCCCGTACTTTCAGTTGGTGGTAACCAGATCGCAAGTCGATCTTTGAGTAGTAACTTGACCCTTGCAGCTGGTCAAACAAATCATCGATACGTGGTAATGGGTATCGGTTTTTGATAGTCACTTTGTTCAGTTCCCGATAATCGATACACATCCGCATTGATCCATCCTTCTTTTTGACAAACAAAATCGGAGCTCCCCATGGTGAAAAGCTCGGTCGGATGAATCCTAAGTCCAACAGTTCTTGCAATTGTGCAGACAGTTCTTGCATCTCTGATGGAGCTAGGCGATAAGGCGCACGAGCAATTAGTGCTGCTCCAGGCACTAGGTCGATATGGAATTCAACCTGTCGAGGGGGTGGTAATCCTGGTAATTCGTCAGGAAATACCCCTGGGTAGTCACGCACTGTGGGCACATCGTCTATGTGTCGCTCCTCGGTTTTCTTGTCCACAACATGTACCAAGAACGCTTGGTACCCCTTTCGTAGATACTTACTCGCTTTCATGCATGTAATCGTTTTCACCATACGATTACTCTTTTCTCCTTGAATCGTCAACATCTCTCCTGACGGTAATGGTAGTCGTACAATCTTTTCATGACAGATAATCTCCGCATGGTTCAGTGACAGCCAATCCATACCAACCACTATATCGAAGCTCCCCAGTTCTACCGGTAGTAAGTCTATTTTGAAAGAATGTCCTTCCAATGTTAAGGTGCATCCTGGTACTATTTCTCCTGATTCAATCAACTTACCATCGGCTAACTCTACAGTGTATTTGTTATCTAGCTTAAGGGATTCGATTTCTAATAGTGGTCTAAACTCAGTGGACACAAAGCTTAAATCAGCACCGGAATCAAATAACACAGAAGCAAAGTGGTTGTTTACTAGAAACGTACCAGTGACTGTGTTAGGATCCTGACGTGCTTCTGGTGCTCCTAGCATGAACACACGTCCACGAGCTGGATGGTTGTTGTTGTTGTTGTTAGCCCGATTGTTGTTGTTGGCTCGGTTGTTGTTGTTTCCACGGTTGTTTCCATTGTTGTTGCGGTTGTGGGTGTTGTTGGCAATGCGGTTTTGATTGTTGAGTCGAGGGCAACGGTTCCGATAATGCCTCGTGTCGCCACACTCAAAACACCCCTGGTTTTGGCGTACAGTGTTTTCCTTAGGGGTAGGGTTAACCTTACAGTTTTGGGTTTTGTGACCCCATCCTTTACAGCTGTCGCAAAACCAGCATTCACCCTCATGGTGTTTGCTACACTTATCACACTTAGGTTTGTTGCCTAAGTATGGCTTTGGTTCCACAATGGTGGCAGCATAAGACTTCGGGTTTCCAAATCCCTTTTTGTTTGTTTGACCCTGACGGTCGTTCCACTTGCGTTTCATTCCTCCAGAACTACCAGCTTCAGTATTGTTCGGTTCAACCTTAACCGACACAGTCTTCTTGGTCAGTGTCCCCATTCTAACCGCTTCATCAGTCAAACTCTGCGCTAAGGTAACAGCGCTCCTGAACGTGTCAGGTTTGGAGGACGTAACCAAACTCCTGATTTGTGGTGCCAGACCATACACATAACGCTCAATGCGCTTGTACTCAGGTGTTACCATGTGTGGCACAAGACGAGCTAGTTCTTGGAACCTGGTTGTATAACCAGTGATATCAGCCCCAATCATGGTAATGTTCCACAGCTCAGTCTCAATTTTCTGCATCTCACTTCGGGGGCATAATTCTTCTAACATCATACGTTTCAATGTCTCCCATGTCATGGAGTAGGCAGCTGGTCGTCCAAGCGACTGGACTTGACTTTTCCACCAAGTCAAAGCTTTATCAGCTAGCATGCAGGCGACATATTTCACTGCAGTGTCTGGTAAACAATCACTGATGTCCAACACAGAATCCATCTTTTCTATCCAGTGTATGATACCAATAGCACCCTCGGTGCCACAGAAAGGAGGTGGCTTACAAGCCTGAAAGGTTTTATATGAACACCCACGTCGAGTGTTCACAGGTGTCTCACTGTTCGGAGGGGTTGTTCCACTATTATTTACTCCCTGATCGCGGTTGCGGCTTGCCTCATATTCAGCAATACCTTCAGCAATCCGCCTCGCAATCATTTGCTCAGTGGTTTCCACAGGGTGGGGTGGTGGAATGGTTTCAGGAACAGGAGGTGTAGCCGTTCGTTGGCTATTCCTAGTCACTCGTCGCTTAGGAGGCATGGTTCAGTTTTGCGATGAATAAAATGCAGAAATCAATACCGAGATAATGAATGTGATGAACAAGATTTCACATTGTCTATCAAATGAACAGTATGGAGAATTTTAAGAATAAGGTTTCACATTATTTAAATGTAAGATTGGTATGAAAGAACAAGATTTCATAACGCGTGTCACACGACTTTGAAACGCCCGTATGTATTTAATACAATATAATCACGTTGGCCAGGCGTCGTTATATAATGCCAAATACATATTTCTTTTCATCATCATTTAACACAATCATTGTTCAATGGAATTCAAGATAAAAATCAACAGTTCAAGGTGTGGTATGTTCAAAGTTTGCAAGTAATGATTACAATGATTGTTGAGTGGTTATTTTCCAATCACAAGTATATAGGTATAGATAAATAACTATGGTTGTAGACAAATGAAATGAATACGAAGTACAAACCAACATAAGTCATAATATATCAAAAGGGTACAACGCTGATATAATAGTTTCGTACAAACAAGATGGGATCCTTAATACGCCCATCAACAGTTAGCGCTATACAAAAGACAATGGGTTTTCCTATACATACACCCATTCTAACATTAGTTTTCCTAGTACAAAGCTAATAAATACATACACGTTCCCACCTGATACAATTCTACATAATGCGTGATGGATCTCCTAGTATATGCCCATCAACCAAAAGTATATAACCTAATCCTACGTAGGCACAGTCCACCATACGTGGATCTAACGGAAATACGGTAAAATCCATCCCACGGCTGTCCTCAGCACAACCATAAGTACACAGACTCCAACAGCCATCCCTGCTGCCCTGACACGCCCCTCAAGTGCCCTAACACGAGCACGTGCAGTCTCAGCAACATCTCTGGCAACAATCATGTCGCCCATCAGGAAATGACAAGTCTCATGCAGGTGTATCATATCTGCATCTAAGCGTGCCACATCACCTCGTAACTCCATGAGGCGATAGCCTCTACCAGCAGAAATGCGAAATAAAGTACGCATCACAGAGACCAGAGTTGGGAGGGTCAGCTCTACCGGCTCACCGGTGGTAGGAAGTGGAGCTGGTGCCTGTGAAGACTCCCCAGTCTCAAAGGTAGAGGGTAAACCCTCTAGTAATCTCCATCGTGCAAGCATGGGAGTCATCCACTCTAAGTGAGCGAGTCTAGGCGCTCTCAGTGGTGGTTGCTCAACACAATGGATCACTCTCTCCTCATCCTCTGACGACGAGTCGCGGGGCGCGAGTGGTCCAGTGGGAAGTGCCCCTACTGTCTTCCTCGGAGCCCGTACCAGTCGGGACCCGCGGGAAGACTCTCCAATATGAAACCGTGATCTGGTAGTAGGGTGTGTGGTAGCAGGTGTAATGTCTGGATGTGTGCACGGCGGCACATAGGTATCATCAGATGTGGCCCAATCATGGATAGACGGGCTCTCGGGTGCTGAAGTAGCAATGCCCTCGAGATCCTCAGTGGGCTCCTCGTTCGAAGCGTACACGTGAATCAGGTTTTGCCTCGACATGCTGAGACAAAAGAAATCGTATGCGACGTGTCAGTCGTATGTTAGTTGTATGCAAAGTATGTATGCGTGAATGCATAAATGTTTCTAGCCAAGGCTATAGTCTAGGTCTCTAAGGTTTTCAGTCACCTAAAGACTTCTAGTTCGCTATAACCAATGGCTCTGATACCAAGTCTGTCACACCCCGCCAAACGCTAATCACGATCAATACTAATTAAACAATGCGGAAGCCTTAATGACGTGACGGGGCGTGAGCAGTTCAAATCAATCCAATCAACGGTACACATACATACTCAGAGCATATGGCTATTGCGCATCATAATAGATAAGGATGCCAGTTTAAAACAGTTATTACAAAAGTAGTACGACTATGTAAGTCGTACAATAGCAGTAGAGTTTTAAAACATTAAGTTTTACGATACATATGTTTATAATAAGATTTCATAAGCATAACTGCAATGTCTGCAGTAATACAGAGGAAATCCTCAAAAGCTGTCCCAAAATATGTGGCATCCTAAGTAGTCCAGGGTTGTCCATCCTGAATGCATGCGATGCTTACTTACATAGCTAATTTCCTGTAAAACATAGAAATAAAGTCGTCAACAAATATGTTGAGTGAATTCACAGGTTTTGTATAAGTATGTGGTTTGTTAAACCATTTATGTTTGCGGTAATGAAATGTCATTCAATAAATAAATGTTTGCACGTTTGCAAAATACAATATTTGTAGGGTTGTTACCCAAAAATATACTTTTATGTGGGTGGATTACCCAAAAGGTATGTCTGGTTGTTTACCATAATTTAAAGATAACCAGTATGTTTATCTTGTATAAAACAGTTGTAGGATAAGTTAATCCTATACAGTATGTGGGAATACTTAGACTTAAGATCCCCTGAAAGGTGAGCTAAACCTCGCAGGTTAAAGTAACGCGACCTAACCCTATAACCAAACCACAACCAAAACTTATGTTGTTGCCTGAAGGACATTTAAGTATACGCTCCAACCATAGGAGGGTCGTCACGGCAATAGTACTATTCGTATACTCAGTGGCTAGAGTCACCTAGCTAATGGTTATAGTTTGCATGACATAAGGACTTTTCATGCATACATTGGGAGTCTGGGTCCGTACTAGGATATGTTGTCTAATTCCCAAAACAGTTGTGAAATATATAAAATTTCATATAAAACAGTTGTATAAAGCAATTAAAGCATTTATAATATTTGCTGCATGTGTCCGCATGCAGTTTCTATGTTTACACCCCTATGTTTAAAAGCATAAAACATTTGCAAAGTAGGGGATGTGAACTCACAGTAGTTTGCTCGGTATGCATGCTAGCAGCCAACAGATAATTGCCCAAGGTGTGTTAACCTATATACAATAAATGTATTATCATAAGTACATTTGATTTGTTTAATCAACTTATGTTAATGGTTCGTTCATTTGTTTGAAGAAATTGTTAAGTTCTTAATCGTACATGTTGTTGATTTCGTTGGTGACGTTACTTTGAAATATTGTTATTATTTCTCAAGTTGTACATTTTTTTAAATGTATACACACGTATGTAGTCGTGTGCATAATTGAGTGTCGTTTTGTTCTCTTTGTACATATACTCGTTCTATATATGCATACATATGTAAATATACTTGTTGTATATTATTAAGTCGTACGTTTATTAAACGTATAATCCATTTGTATATATTATTTTATATATGATTATTTATGAAAGATAGAATGATAAAGATAAAAAGAAAATATATGTAAAAATCACAAGAATTGAACTTGTGACCTCTAGTTAACAAAGCCACACAATTTACCACTAGGCTATGTGCCCATGTTTGTCATATTTTACCAAGGATTTATATATAAGTTCTATTAATAGTTTACAAAAATGAAGTAGAAATAAAATAAGTCATAGGTTAGACTGGAACCTATGACCTTCTGCTTCCATCCAACAATCGCTAACCACCAATCTACAATCACCTTCTTGTAAATAGTTACTAAGTATATGCTTATATGTATTCATAACCAGTTTGTAAAAATTAAATTAAATTAAAACAGGTCATAAGTGGGAGTTGAACCTTTGACCTTTTATTTCATACTACACATCTCAGCCACTAGGCTATTGCCTAGCTTTTGTTTATAACTTACAAGTATGTGTATATATCTATAAGTATGTAAACAAAATATATGTGTTTCACGCAATAAAAATAAGCTTCCTGTTAAGCGATCTATGGTTTTGCACAGACATACATGCGTAGAAACTAGGACATGATATATGAGAACTCGAGTTATAATTCACGAGTATAAAAGGATTTTGGCCAATCTCACTCGTTCGCATGTATCAACCTCCACTCGATCTGCTTTTATATATCTATATATATTTTTAAAGTTATCGTTCGATTGTCACCAAGGTTTCCCCCGATAGGTTACCTGTACCCGACCTGCTCTTGTTCGTTTTGGTAATACTCGTAAGTTACTATACTCGTTAACGATCAACAGTTTTCATGGTTTGGAGGGGGTACCCGATCGGTTCACCCATCTAGCCGATCGGTTATTTTCATAGTGTACTCGTTATGTGTTATGCTCGTTGTACAGAAGTATAGTAGTATAGTACTCATGAACGTTTAGTTTGTAAGGTTTTGGAGGCCAAAAATAACGTGACCCGTTTCGGGTCTAGAGTGATATTGGTACGAGTACGTTGACGCGAAGAACCAGCAATGGAATTTAACGAGCTGTGGAAATCAACGATTGTAATATTAGATTGTACGTGGATACAAATTAAACGCTCGAATTACTCTCTCTCAAGACTTGTTAGTTACAAAGTAATCTAAGTGTGTATTTATATACACCCATGTGCACCGATGCAATTTAATCAAAGTGTACGTTTACATAAACTTTAGCTCTTGTAGTGATTATTTAAGCATTAACGGGTGACTTCCAATGCAAATTTGCTTTTTAAGTTCCAATCTTTCGTATATATCAAGTGTACGTTACATAATATAATAATCAAGCTTTATGAAAGAAATGAAATGGAGAGAGTTTTCCTCACAGTGGTGTTGGCGTTGGTGCTAAGATGATGATTACGATGATGATGATGCCCGAGAGGATGATGATAAAGCTACAGTGGTGATGAAGGTGGCTGTGTTTGCTGTTGATGTTGTAGATGATGGTGAAGAGCAGAAATAGATGATCACGATGAAGTTTTTGTTTAAGTATTGTGATGATAATTTTGTTTGATGCTCCTATTTTGCTTCCTGCTTTAACCGAGATGATCAAGACGAAAATGAAGAAGAAAGTGGTACAGGAAACTCAAATAATTTAGAGTAGGTGGAGTGCATGCGTGTGTATGTATGTATCTGACAGTGAAGGTGGGAGACCATATATGATTAAAGAAAAGTGGGTTGAGTTAAAAATGTCAACGGAGGAAGTAAGGTGTAGTATGTAGGTTGTCTCCCAGATATTTTAGTTGGGTTGAAATTGTAAGTTTTTAACCCGTTAATTCCGGTACGGGTATAATTTTAACAATATAAAATATAACATTTTATATTTTTATTTTGTAGGTGTTCTCCTGGTTCGTTATTTAAAATCAGAACAATGATGGTATCATTATTTTAGATTGTTGTACAAATTTGTACATTTTACTGCGCGCAGTTAATTAGGCGCCAAATTTCAGTCAAGTTTCGATTTCATATTTTGAAGTAATGTTCTAAATACTTTCAAACGATTGAGAAAATTTGCATTTTTATGATTCGACCTTTTATGTGCGTTTTAAAATTGTTTCTGTTCGTTTATAATATGTTTTATGTTAAACGTATGTTTAAACCGTTTTATCTATTTGTTATAGATATATAATTACTCGTAATTAATAATTTCATTATCAATTATTTTTGTGTCAAGAAACTTTTGTTATTTATTTTTTTGTCGGGTTCGTTCCGATACGTTTGTACGTAATTATAAATTTCTTACGTATTACATTTTACTTTTTGTTTAAAAGTACTGGGCTGGCTAGACTTACATCACTTCAAAGAGTTTTGTTAAAACTTAACCAGGAAATTAGCGTAAGAATGCACATGCTTAATGTTTAATTAATACCTAATTTGGAGAGTTATCACATTCTCCCCCCGTTAGGGAAATCTCGTCCCGAGATTTAGGTCGTGTCGTAAGTCGCGGTCACCGGTTCAAATAGTTGAGGATACTTCTTGCGCATTTCATCCTCACGTTCCTAGGTAGACTCTGTACCGCGTTTTGAGTTCCATCGAATCTTGACTAGTTCGATCTGACTGCGTCGGAGTTTATGTGTTTTCCGATCAATTATTTCGATGGGTTCCTCCACAAAATTGAGTTTTGCATCAATGAAAACTTCGTCAGGAGGGATAATTAGTGTCTCGTCCGATAGACACTTTTTAAGGTTACTCACGTGAAACGTGTCGTGAATATTACTAAGTTCTTGCGGCAGTTTAAGCTTATAAGCTACAGGACCAATCCTTGCTAGGATTTCAAATGGTCCAACATATCGTGGGTTCAGTTTACCGCGTTTTCCAAATCTTACAACTCCTTTCCAAGGAGATACCTTGAGTAGGACTTTGTCACCTACTTGAAACTCCAAAGGTTTCCGTCTATTGTCTGCATAACTCTTTTGTCGGTCACGCGCTGTTTTCAATCGATTAAGCACTTGAGATATTTTGTCCGTTGTCTCTTGGACTATCTCAGGACCTGATAGCTGTCTGTCATCCAACTCTGCCCAACAGAGTGAAGATCGGCACTTGCGTCCGTACAATGCCTCAAAAGGCCCCATCTGTATGCTCGTATGATAACTATTGTTGTACGAGAATTCGGCTAAAGGGAGATGGTTATCCTAGTTTCCCCCAAAGTCAATCGCACAGGCTCGTAACAAGTCTTCGAGCGTCTGTATTGTTCGCTCGCTTTGGCCGTCAGTTTGTGGATGGTAGGCAGTACTCATGTCAAGTCTAGTGCCCAGTGCTTGTTGAAGCGTTTGCTAGAAGCGAGAGGTGAAACGTGCATCTCTATCAGAGATGATGGACAATGGCACTCCATGTCTACAAACAACCTCTTTTATATAAGTTCTAGTCAGCTTTTCCATCTTATCCGTTTCTTTGATGGCTAGAATGTGAGCTGACTTAGTCAGTCGGTCGACAATCACCCATATGGTGTCCATTCCATATGATGTTTTTGGTAGTTTCGTGATGAAGTCCATCGTGATGTGCTCCCATTTCCATTTGGGCAGCTCAGGTTGTTGCAAAAGCCCAGACGGCTTTTGATATTCAGTTTTTACTTTTGCACAAGTCAAGCATCTACTAACGTAGGTGGCAATGTCTCGTTTCATGCCAGGCCACCAATAAAATCCTTTTTGATCGTGGTACATCTTGTCTGCACCAGGATGTATCGAGTAATTGGACTTATGTGCTTCGTCCAATATCAGGCTACGTAGTTCATCAACACAAGGAATCCAAATTCGGTTCATGAAATACAATACTCCATTGTCTTTCGACTCCAGTTGTTTCTCCATCCCCTTGAGGGATTCATCCTTCATGCGTTCTGGAGTAAAGGCCGCTTGTTGAGCATCACGAATTTGGGTAATAAGATCCAAGTGGATTGTTAATCCCAATGCTCGAACTCTTCGAGGTTTTACTCTTTCCTTACGACTCAAGGCATCCGCTACTACGTTAGCTTTGCCTGGATGGTACTTGATTTCACAGTCGTAATCATTCAATAGTTCAACCCAACGCCTTTGTCTCATGTTGAGTTCTTTCTGATCAAATATATGTTGGAGACTTTTGTGATCGGTGAAGATCGTACACTTTGTACCATACAAGTAATGTCTCCAAATCTTAAGCGCAAAAACGACTGCTCCCAGCTCTAGGTCATGCGTCGTATAGTTCTTCTCATGAACTTTCAACTAACGAGACGCATAAGCAATAACTTTGTCATTTTGCATTAACACGCAACCTAATCCTTGATGTGAAGCATCACAGTAAACAACAAAGTTTTCTACTCCTTCTGGTAGTGACAGGATAGGCGCGGTGCTCAATTTCTCTTTCAACAATTTGAAAGCATTCTCTTGCTTCTCGCCCCAATCAAATTTCTTGTCTTTTTGCGTTAGGGCGGTAAGTGGTTGAGCAATTTTTGAGAAATTCTCGATGAATCGTCGGTAGTAACCGGCTAGCCCAAGGAATTGCCGTATCTCATATGGAGTCTTTGGGGCTTCCCAGTTCTTAATCGCCTCAATTTTGGATGGGTCCACGTGAATTCCTTTGTTATTGATCACTTGACCAAGGAAATGAACTTCACGCATCCAAAATTTGCATTTAGAGAACTTTTCATAAAGCTTCTCTTTCTTCAGTAACTCAAGAATCAGTCTCAGATGTTGTTCATGGTCTTCCTTCGTCCGCGAGTATATCAAAATATCGTCAATGAACACTATGACGAATTTATCGAGATAGGGTTTACATACTCTGTTCATTAGATCCATGAACACTGCTGGTGCGTTTGTCAGTCCAAACGGCATGACTAGGAATTCATAATGACCGTATCGAGTCCTAAACGCAGTCTTAGGGATATCCTCATCCCGTACTTTCAGTTGGTGGTAACCAGATCGCAAGTCGATCTTTGAGTAGTAACTTGACCCTTGCAGCTGGTCAAACAAATCATCGATACGTGGTAATGGGTATCGGTTTTTGATAGTCACTTTGTTCAGTTCCCGATAATCGATACACATCCGCATTGATCCATCCTTCTTTTTGACAAACAAAATCGGAGCTCCCCATGGTGAAAAGCTCGGTCGGATGAATCCTAAGTC